>JAKCOX010000018.1:0-1302083 GCA_022605575.1 Laterallus jamaicensis coturniculus
TCCCTTTCCCTTTCCCTTTCCCTTTCCCTTTCCCTTTCCCTTTCCCTTTCCCTTTCCTTTCTCCAGCCCAATAGGCATATTCTGCCTTGCAGTATATGTTTTATCATCTGGTATTTGTCTTTATACTTCACTATATATACATATGCATACATACACACACACACACAGATTTACATATACACTTACACACACATTTAAAACACACAGACATTGGAATTAGGAGGATTTTTTCATGAGAAAGTTCTTTTAATGAGATTCTTCTGATGCTCATGGAAGATATTAATTCTAGGAATATGAAGAATATACTAAAGTTAAAGTATTTAAATGTTTTGCCTAAATGTCTAGCAATGGTTCTCCTGAAAATTTTATATCCTTAAATTGCACTGTTCAGGCAGGCTTTCTTTCATAGTACTGGACTATCTTCTACTCATTTTATCCAGGATAATATTTCCCAAACAGAGCAGTAATGGAGACAATCTTGCTTTCAGGCAATTACATTTGTGATTAAAAAAGGAGTTCTTATTCTGCTTCAGAATAAAGTGGAGAATTCTGAAGTCTCCCATGGATGGACTTGGCAGGATGAAAGCAGTGGTCAGAGCTACCAGTTAGACTTGGGATGTGAAAGAGCCTGTCCTGGCTTCACAACTAACAAACTTCTCAGGGAAAGTGATGACTGTGAAGTTATGTGGGACAAATCCAGTTTGCTTAAGTGGTTCCTCTAGCAATTGTCATAATGGGATTTTTTTTTTTTAGGGTTAGACTTTTCTGAAATTTTGATGAAAATTTCAGTGAAATTTCTCTGCTGAAGTTGATCACCTTAAGTATGTTGGAAGTAAGAAGTAAGACTGCTAGTCTGTCCCATACTACAGAACAGACAGACCCCTGTACTGCATTCTGTCCATGAGTTTTAGTGTTGAATAAAATATCACAACTTCCCATGGGGAATTCCATCCTACCAGCTTTCATTTATGGGGAAAGATCTGCCTCTTCCATACTCTCCACTGTTTTCTTATTCAGTTAAATACTGTTTCTTTGCTCGCTTCATCCCAAACAATTTGGTTTGAATGGACACAATCCCACAAACCAAGAAAAAAAAAAGAGGCAGAAACCAAATTCTAGAAAGATGCCCAGATTTTGCAGCAGGGGTGTGTTACAGCGACAGGTAGCATGGAACATTTGATCACAGCAGCATCTAACAGTGCCATTAACTCTGCTGGGTCACCTAAATGGAGTCACCAGAGGTCTAGAGCATATGCAGATATAATAAACGACATCGCCTGGGGAAAAGTGAATTTCCTTTACATTAAAGTACAGTGGGGACTTTCAGCTTTTTATAGTATGTGGTTAAGTCACACCTTTACCTCTAGATTTTCTACTTTCTATGAACCATTAGCAGCTGGAAATGAAAAATACAGAACAAACTTGTAGGGAAAATATTGCGATCCCTATATAAGCTTGTAAATACTAGTATTACAGACTGCAGGTGGGTACGTGTGTTTTATAATTCCAGAAAGAGACAGGTAGGGGAGCTCTTATAAATATCTTATTAAGCAGTAAAGCACACTAAATGTAAAAAAAATATGCTTAGCTCCATGAAGTGAACAAAAATTTGTTTCAGAACCTTTCCTTTTCTGTGGAAGTTGGGTGGAATTTGCTAAGGTACATCAAGTGGGGCAATGATTTTTTCAGTGGGTAATAGCTGTGTGTCTAATTAAGGTCCAGGGATGCTAAAGCTAAAAGTTAGTCCAGGGTATATTTTGTTAATGATTTTGGCTGAATAAAATGGCATAGAGAGAATTAAAAATGTTAAAGTCATTTTCTATATCGAGATTCGAAATGTTTGAGTTATCTGTGCAGTTTGCTGTGTTTATGGGAAAAATACCTGTATGTGTGGGGAGAGGCAGAGAAAAAAAACCTTAAAAAATTTGCATAGGTTCTTTTTCATCTATCCTCCTTTCACCTTTTCCTTCCCAAAATGCTTTTGATCAATGATTCAGATTTTTTTCTGGATAGCATTTTCCTGTTGTTTCGGCCTAAAATTGAATCTGCCCTGTATTTTCACTTTTTCCACTCAGCAAAAGGACTTGTCCTCCCATACACACATACATTCCTCATGAAAGTCTGTTTTGCTTCACATTTCTTTGAATACAAAGAAACAACAACTGTGGCCCACACAACTTTGGCAGTAACAGTGGGAACCTTTGGCTTGTCTCTCTCTCCTTAGACAACCAAGACAGCTTTCTCCAAGAAGAGCCATATCAGTGGCAGGGCATGCAAGGGACTATGGAGTCTTCTTGCTCTCTCGTCCCAGAAACCAGACACAGAGGTACCACTGAACACATACAATTCTTTCCCAAAACAAGCTAGTCCAGAGGTATCATCATAAACCAGAACCAAGCACATCTTCTATTAACTTGCTGCACTAGCCACTTCATCCCTCTGTGGCTCAGTTCCTTCTACCTCTGTCATACATTTATCTGGAAAAAAACACATATGGCAGGGGATATCTTTTTATGTCTTTGCACAGGAAAGCAAAGAGAGGGGCATCAGTCTAGATTAGAACTATTTAGTCCTTGCCATAATGCAAATGAATCCTATTAAAGGATGGGGGCCTTAAATAGCCTGTACTGAACCTTCTGTGAGTAATTTAGATAACTTTTTAAACAAATCCATTCTACATTCTTTTATGAACAAAACAGTACTACTGTGCTAACCTCATCCCATAATTTCTAAGCCCCAGAAGCCCTACAAAAATGTATCAGCAATTAGTTTTGAATTAAACAGAAAGTGATGGAACAAATGCAAAAGTATTCACCTTTGTAACACGGCCACATTGCAGAGATATAAGAGCGCAGCTGTTCTCGCCTAAAAGGAGAATTCCAGAAAAAGAGAGGCTGGGAAAGAAGTCAACAATGGGCCCTGGAACTGAACATCATGCTCAGATTAATTTAGAAACCACTAAACATTTTGCCAAAAAAGAAAAAGTAAAAAAACCCTGAAAAACCACCTTTTTTTTTTTTATTAGGCAATAAGATGTGTGATTTAAGTGCAGGACTGGAAGCAGAAGTTCAGGCTTCCACTCTTGACACACCTTAGCTCAGGCCAGTTATGCAAGCAGAAATAGAGCTGGTTTATTATTTAGTGGAAAATGAAATTAATCCAGAAAAAAATCAATACTTCAGGGGTAGGCTTGTATTCCAAATTTACCTACTAGCACAATATCTAAAAATAATAGGAATCCAGGAGGTTTGAGGGCAGAGAACAGGCCTTGCTAGAAAGGAAAGAATCCAGAATGGAAGGCAGGCATTTGTCTGGTTCATATTAATTTGTATTAATTTCCATTTAATAGTATGACCACCTGTATTGAGAGAATGAAGGTGAAGTATTTTCACTAATTGTCCCATGTAACTTAATACTGAAGGATAAGCAATTTGATATGGTATGGGACTTGAAGTCAGCTGGAAGTGGAAGGGTGAGGAGCAAAGCCCCCCCTGGTGAGCTCCACTGGCTCAGTTAGCAGCGAGGCATGCTGTGGTTTCAGATGCGTGTGCTCTGTGGAGGGCACTCACCACTCCCTGGGTAAAGTCCAGTTTACATGGGGCTGAGGAGCCAGCCTTGCCTTTGGTATTTAAATCTGGATCCTGAGGTTGGCCAACTGTAAAAACAAACCAAGCAGTGACGTTCGATGTGGATTGCAATAACTTGGCACTGTCAACCTTTTCAGAGGTCTCCCAGCTTATGCACTTCGCTATTATTGCAAGAGGTGCTTTGGTTTCACTTGCAGAAAAATCCCCAGGTCTTTCACCCTTCCAGTTTGGTAAACCATGTGCCGACACCTGCACCGCGTGTGCATGATTTAACAGCTCTGGAAGAGACCCACACATCTGCTGTGGTGAGCCACCAGATTGGAAAGCTGCTACATGTCATGAGGCTTGGGTGGCCTCTTTTAACACATTCCTGGTCTAGGAGAATTATTCCAGAAACTGTGACATGAGGCACTGGGAAGCTCCTGCAAAGGAACTGAGTTGTTTTCTGCTTGACATAAACCTGGTGAATTTAAGTCCCGTGGCAGCTTCGTGGTGTGTGGTGAGTGAAGAACCAGTGAAGTAAGTACTCAGCTTTTTCAGTTGCAACCAGCAATGGAGCTGGAAGGCCACAGGAAAATCAAACCAGTGCTCTATGAATCCTAACTGACCCAAAAAGAAACCCTGCCCATGTTACTGCCTTGTCCTTGTGATCTCCAGAGAATTACCTTTTTGGGTTGCATTATTAGTGGGTTCCCAATAGATGGTGCTAATGAGACTATTAAGTAGCCTAACCAATATGCAAATGATGCTGCAAAAAGGGCTGCTGGGACCTGTCCTTGTCTTCTTCCTAAGTTGTATTAGAAGGGAACTTTATTAAACATTATTACAAGTGGCTTCCACAGGCTGATAAACTCGTAAGAGGTTTTGAGCCACAACTGAGAAGTTGCTTATCCAAAATCTGGGCTGGCAGCAGAGTGGCCTGGGTGCTGGGAATTAATTAATACAGGTAGACCAATCCTGGATCCTTGCTCCTCGTATTTAACAAAGCTGTGTCCAAAAACCCTTTCAAAGACTGCAAGAAAGTCTTCTTTGTTCGTGTAGCTGATTGAATGTTACTCAGTTACCTCCTTTAACACACCGTGGTTTTATGTAACACACCAAATACAATGTTTAAGTAAGGTTAGTGTTGTGTTATACAGTCCAACAAATAAAAGGATGTTTAAAGTTAAGGCTGACATTCCATCCTTAACTTTTTGTACCTTTGTGTTACATCACACCTCAAACATAACATTGATTTAGGGCCCCTGCCCTGGCTCTATCAAGACATGAGGAGATTAATTACATTAAATACATTATTCCGACCTTTGCATTAACTAGCCATTCCTTTGTCAGTTTAATAATTTCAACCTTTAGGTAATGTCGGCTGTTAGCACACTTGGTTAGTCTTTTTTTTTTCCCTTCCCTTCTTCTTTCTATAGGAAGATCCCAAACATTGAAAATGGGAAATTTATTTTCAAGATCAAATTTTGCATTATCTTTCCGAAACTGGGCACTATGGATTAGCTTTTCCAGATGAGGCGTGTGCACATAAACACCACCGATTACAAATCCACAAACTTAACTTCAGAATACAACTCCTAGATTAAGTTGTTCATATTATGTTTTTGGGATAATATGTCTTGTACTCATAGCTGTATACATGCAACCAGCCATTCATTTATGCTTACACGGGAATGTATGGCCTTACCCTGTCAGAACTAGAAAGCATTATCGAATAACACTGAGTTATTATTATCATTATTGATTTAAGCACATTTATTTTCAAATTCAGAAAGCTCTGATATGGCACTTACACCCAGTATATAATGTAGAGCTAAAGCATGTTCTACTTTTCATCAGAGAGAGAGTGAGAAAGGGGAAAAAATAGAAGGTTTTGTTTGCTTGGCACCACAAATACTGCAGAGTATCTCCTATTGCATTTATTGTATTTGTTTTTCTGGGTGAATTTCCAAAAACTGAAAACCAAATAACCTTATAATTAGAAGCAAGGCCACTCCTTTGCTATAAAATTCCTAATAGCCTAAGGAGTGCTCTGCCAGTAAGATCATGCGTCCAATATCTTCTCTCTGACACTGATAGTTGGAAACACTATAAAAATGGGGCAAGAGCACATGTGAAAATAGATTAGTACATCACTAGTTCGTTTTAGGCATTTCTTAAGGCTGTTCTTTTCCTGAGGTGGGTCATTGGCCTACGCTGTGCAGCTGTTTTAGTGTTAGCTGTTAATGTCCATGGGCTTGGGTGGAGAGCAGGACACTGCTGGGGCTCAGAGTAGGTAGGAATTGTGGAGTGAGACAAAGCAAAAGAAATCATTTCCTTCTACTAGCATCTCACAGGTGTCTGGACAGATTTGTGATGGTGGCATCTTCCTGAGGGGTAAACTCAGGCATCTCCCAGATGACGTTCAAGTTTCATAAGATAGAGTTAAGTGTTTTTGTTTCTTCTTTTTGGAAGAGATATCGTGGCTGCTTTTGAAGAGAGACATGAATGATGAATAGAAGTCCTGGGGCCTTTAATGCAGAAAATTTAATTTGAGAGGTTGGATGTTGGATCAAGGAACTATGACAGAAGCTTCACTGAGGCTCTTCTCGGTCCTGAAAGCCCTTAATTACTGTAGGATTAGTCCATAAGCTGGAATCTCATTTCTAGTAATTGCTCTGTGGCTGGGAGCAAGTCATATGCTAGCACTGCTTGTGAAAGGGGGAAGCTGCACTTACTGGTCTCTAAGGGCAAGTGGGGAGATCTTGATGATCACAGAGCTTCCCCTGAAACTTGTTGAGCTGCTGACAGTGGGAGGTATGTCCTCCCAGTGAGGAAACCAGAGCTGTGGTCATTGTACATGTTTCAGCAGTTGACTCCTTACGTAATGAACTAGTGCATTTCTTTGGTACTCAATAGTTTCTAGACATATTCTCCTCAGCCTCCTCCCTTTTCTCACTAAAACCACCAGAATGGCTTCAATGACATGGGAGCCAAATATAGTGCCCTATCATGGGTTCTTGTAGCAGCCTTTGGTGTGGATGACTCTGAATCAGAAAATAGGAGTAGTTTCATGGTCTCTTGTGTTGGCCCTTCTTTGGGGGTGTCTGTTTTTGAAAGGGGATTGATATAATCAGAATCAATTTCTGGTTGAGCTATTCCATCTCAAGAGCAGTTGAAGGACAGACATTTCCAGCCCTTATTTTAGCTCCTGATTCTGTGCTAGGGGAATCCAGTTAAGCTTATAGCATAGAATGACCCTTATGAATGGTTCTTGATACATAAAAAATAGCAAGGACAATTCATAAATTACTTTGCATGTGACAAATCTCATTGGGACTTGACACTGTGCAGGATAAAAGGTGTCAAATGTGTTTGGATTGCACCAGTCTGCTTACTACAAACCAGCATTTGCACTGCAAGCGTACTGTGCTGCCATATACTGCAATGCTGAAAGAAGGATAAAAATAAGCAACAGAATAAAAGGCCACATGATTTCCACTGCTGGCAAGGTGACGTCTGCCATCCTGGCTGACACACCAGTAATTAAACTCCAGACTTCCAGAGTTGCTGCTGTTGTAGCTTGAACTGGAGTCAAACCTACATAGCTGGGCTGTAACCGTCATGGTCTTAATGTATTGGACATGCCTTGTGACCCCTAATGCACAGGCACGCACACAGGGCTGGGATTGTCCCCAGATGCCTGTTAGGACTTTCCAGCCAGGGATCATGAATGCTGAAAGATAGCTATTAAGTCCAAAGGATGTAAAATAATTTTCAAATTAACACATACTTTGGCTATTGGTTTAAACGTCAGAACTCAATTCCTCTGAAAGCAACAGTTTGAGAAAATGTCATATGCAAAATAGAACCAAGAGTTTCATATTTCCAGTTTTCCTTGGGAGACAACAGTGCTATTCTTCTTTCCAGTCGGAAGCAAATGTTCTAATACACTTTCTTATGTATTTTGACATTTGCATTGACTATGGGTTGGGTCAGGGTGAGATTATATAAAAATGAATCTGACTTGCAAGGGAAAGTTACCTTTTCCAAGTGAGTGCAGCTTCCACTCATTCTGGGAAGAAAAATTTGATTTGCAGAAGCCTGAACCAAATCCATCTATGCTGGAAGTGACCTACAGATAAAGTCTCAAGCTCACTGGTACTATTAAATGGCCCATTTTTCACTAAAGCGAAGGAGCTGGCATTACAGCTTTGGTCAGCTTTTATTTGGCTCTGTGCCACACCAGACCTTTTCTACTTTGGTGGCAAGACAACAGAAAGCCACAGGAGGAACAATCTCCCTGCTAAAAAAAATAAAACACAGAGGTGCAGATGCAAGTCGGGTTTCCAGAATCCTCACTTAGCTGTGAGTCTCAAACTGGAGCCCATCAAGCTGGGAAGAGAACAAAACTCTTGTCAGGAATCTGAACTTAGGACCAAACCTCCTCCCAGCTGCTCTCGTGCTGCCTGCCCAGTGCCCTGTAAATGGGGAACAAGCAGCGGGGAAGAAACCGCTTCCCTTTCTCCTGTGGTTCAACATGCATGCTTGGAGTGGAAAGGTCCAAAAGAAGAAAGCAAAATGTCTTTTCCTAATGCAAGGGCAGAGAAAAAATATAAGGGGGCTGGGGAAGTGTAAGCTGGGAAAAGGCATCTCCTCCAGAGCGGAGCTGTAAATGGGAGAGGAGCTGCGGTGGCTGCTGGCAGGGGGAGGAGGGAGCCTGGGGAGGGGAAGGGATCAGGACTACAACTCCGAGTCCCCCCCGGGGGATTTCCTCCGTGGATTGCACAGTCATTTGTAAAAATCGACTGTGACTGTTACACTCGCACTTACTTCTTGTTGCTTTATTCCACATGCGGCCCAACATGTTTTTCCACTGATACGCGGATTTTGAGCTGTTTTGTTTGGACTTGCTGGTGCAGGGGCTTCAGTTGACACAAAGGGCTTATCAATAACACTGAACCCTTTCTGACAGCTGTTTTTGCTTCCCGACTCTCCTGTTAGGGAGGAAAAGGGATGGCTGCAGGGAAAGGAAGCTTCTTGAATAGCAGCCAGTACCTTCCACGGGTAGCACACTTCAGGCAAATCTAGAATTACCTCCCTCCCGGCTTCAATTCCCCAACAGTGCTGTGGCCTCCTCCACTCGGCACCAACAGAATAAGCCTTCATTTGATTGCTTTGGTAAATCCATCATTTTTGCATCCTAATAATTAGCCTAGCAGCTGTTGCAAAGCTGGAAACATGAATGTTTCCTTTTTATTGAAGGGATCACTTCTCTAAATGAGTGATGTCCATTTTAACTCTCCCCTGATATGCATAAATACACACGCAGCCGGTGTGACTTTAGGCATGAAAAATCAGTAATGGGTATATGATTCTCAAATCTAGTAGAGCTGATAAAAATCAAGGTTGCTGTCAGCTGTGTAAATTGAGAACTCCAAGTGAATTTGGTGGTCGGTCTAGGGAAAAGGGGGTTTTTGTGCTGGTGAGTTGCTCCCTCTCGTGGAAAGCCAGCATGCCAGAAGCCGTCCGGAGCCAAGCTCTGCCGCTTCTTGGATGACTCGGCTTGAAGCATAGTGTGAAACCTAGAGCCATGCACACACACACACAGAGACACACACACACGCACACACTCTCACAAGCCTGACCCTGTGAGCATGGAAAACATCCCTGCTCTCTGGGTTTTACGCCAGGAAACTTGACTTGCTGGGAAGAAATCCTTCGGAGAGAAAAGAGTCGGCTCTCCCAGAGCCTCATCATTATTGCCTTAGGTAGCCTCATTAGTTTGGCTATTTCGAAATCCTTGTACAGCGCTGATCTGGGGGTCTTGGAAAGTGAGAGACATCTGAAGCTAAGGAACAGGACTGGCACTTTTTTTTTTCTTTCTTTTTTTGAATTTTTCCCCTCCACTTCTGCTCTGTTGGTGCTGTCCCTTCGCTTTCTCCAGGATAAAATAAAACCTGGTTTGGGGATGACTGAGTACTGTTGAATTATTACTACGCTATTAACCAAATAGCTATTATCACTAGACTATTAACTGAACTGCTTTCCCCTTACCTCTTTCTGTTTAAAGGTTCCCCCCTATTTCTGTAGCTCAGATAATCCCAACCCTATCCGTTCTCCCAGCCACAAGAATGAGCCAACTTCCCTGTCATCCCATGGGTATGATTCCCCTCCACCCCCCCAGGATAATCACATGTTCTGGACTAGTATTTTTTTATTGCTTTTATCGAGAGATTTTATTACAAAGGAAAATATGTCCTGTATTTCTTAGGCTGGAAGGATATAGACTTGGCAGTTAGGAACCACCATAGCAATTTTTAGCACAGTGGTGTGGTTTACATGGATTAATCTGCAGTAACTCTTTGGAACGCTCTTCAACCGCTCGAAAGCTGCCTCAGCCCAAACAGTTTATAAGCTAAATAACAAAAGTCTTGTAAATATTTATTTAACGAGACATATTTTGAATAACTGACATGTATAGAGCCTTCCTAGAGAGTGTGTTATCACCATCAATTTTCATGGTCTGATATAATAACAACTACCAGTGTAAACCGTGGCAGGGAAGATATTGACAGTCCGAGGCCACTGTTAGCAGCAGTGTAATAACGGGGCAAAGAGACTGCAAAAGCAGGATTCAAATAGGGTTTTCTCCCACTTGGCAAATCGCTGGGAGAAAAGGGATGTGGGTTATCTGTTATCAGAGAGTGACTGTAAATATGATGCAGTTACCATGCTATTGCAGTGTAATTATACAGAGGTGATGCCTTTTTAATAGCTACCTACCAGACAGAGAAAGAAACACGATTTATAGAGCTTCATCCTCTTTTTCGGTCTCCTAAATTCTGAGCGGTGGTTTCATGCCACAGTGATGGGTACTGCCTTGCCACCTGTGTAGACTAAATTAATCTGTGGACACAGCCGGTTAATTACCTAAACATATTGCTTATATTTAACCCTATTGTTTCATATTTAATATGTGTATTTTTAGAAGCCAGATAAAGTTATTTATGCTACAAATGGCTCGCAGTTACGAGTTCATGAACCCTCTGATTAATATGAATTAGAAATGATAACACAGTAAATGTGCAGATGATGTTGAAAGAGAAACCCTGTTTGCTAGTCTTACAGTTACTCCACGCAGTTTCAAGTCTTTCACTCAGCTCTCTCACACCAAGAAATGGCTTCTCATCCACTGGTATCAAAACCAGAGCAAATCCTGGGCATATTTCACAACCATTTTTTCCCCTCTATGTGTCTATAGCGATGATGGATGGCACGGACTGACTGTCCTTAGAAGTGAATGTATTTATTTGTCCACGGGATACGGATAGCACATGAAATTGCAGTGGTAGTGTAAACCTCCCCCACACATCACCCTCTGTCAGTGTGGCTCAGCTTTGACAAAAAGGGACACAGCGAGCCATGGGGAAATTGTGTTTAATTCCAAAGTCACACAGAGAGTCAGTGGCAGGCTGACAATGAGGACTTCCAGCCCCTCATCGGCATTCCTCTGCCGTAAACACGGGGCACCGGCCCCGACTCTAATGATACAAGGGGTGTTAGGCTCAGTGCAAGAGATGCTCAGCAAAAAGGCCTCCCTTGCATTCAGTTAAAATGCTGCTAGTGGGATGTGATTAATCTAACTTCAGACTCTGGAACAGCTACTATTAAACCCAGGGGATGGTTTTATTGAAAAAATAAATAAATCTGGCTTTAAGGGGTGGGGGTTGAATACAAGAAACACATGTGGGACTATTTATTTTTTTTTCAGGCCAAATTTCTTAAAAAGAAGGATGTTCCTCACTGTTGCTGCCATGGCATGCGGGAAGGCAGGTTAGTAAGCAGCCCTGAGCGTCCCACTTTGCTTTGCCCACTCAGGCCAAACGTCCCCTCAGTGCAAGCTGACGACTGCCTGTGTATTTTGATCAGGCGCGGTGTCTCTTCAGCATCTGGGCAGTTCGAGTGCTGCTGTCACCTCAGATCAAAAAAGGTTTTGCCATGGGCACCTCTCACATGCAAGCCAGCCCCAGGAATCCTGTGGACATTGCAGGGTGGCTATGGGAGCTACGTGAATGTCAGCCAGTTACAGTTCTGTTAAGTGACCTAAAATGAGAAACTTTTAAGGAAAGTGTGTGCTGGACAAACCCTTACAGTAACCTCTTGCAACATAATAGTGACATGGGATAGTGTGATTTGCCACTTTCTGGAATCCCAGCCCTAGATGTAAAACAGGTTGTTATTCTGAGACTAAAAACGTTGCACTTTTTACTGATGCATGTAAATACTGTATTGATCAAGCTGGCACAACAGTGTATACTAAGGTTTGATTTATCAGAGAGTGTTTTACACAGCAAGATACAGCTGTTCGGTAAGTCAGCTTATTTCTCTTAAAACTGACCTCAATATGACGATACAGTTTCTCTGGTTCTGGTGTGATCAATACAATTGCTTCTGATTCCATTGTTGTCATAAATCCCCTATAAACACCTTCTGTGACTTTGAAAAAAGTTTGCTGGTGTCGTACTTCCAAGGCAGCTGAATTGTCATTGGACTCTTGTCTCCTTTTTTTTCATTAAAGGCCTTTGATTACCTTCATTACTGAAAACTCATTCCTTTATGCATTTCCAGCATAAGCATCCTCACTTATTTGAGTATGAGAAGCTGCCAATATGTATTTTTTAACTTTTTGTGCAGAGGTGTGATTTCTTCAGTCAGATTCATGCTATACCCTATCCTAAATAAATAAAATAATATCACACATATGATTACATTACAGTGCATGCAGTGGAGAAGTAATGCATTTTTTTTCCTACGTTGTTTGTGCTGAAGATGCTTAGTGCTCAGGCTGCAGGGCAGGATTCCTATAATTGCTCCGCAACTGACTGACTCACCAGTGCTGTGACCCTGGGCAAATCCCTCGGTCTCTCTGGCTCTGACCTTCTTCTTGTGTAAGTTTTATCTCCTCCAGAGAAGCTTTGTCAAGATAATTTGTGTTTTAGAGCACGTTGAAATCCTTGTCTAGAATATACTGCTATGGTACATGCACACAATAAGGGACATGGGTGTCTCAGGCTACGACTCACTTGTTAGAAACCTTATATTTGGTAAGTTCCTGGTACTATCCTGTGAGAGCAGACTATCCAGGAGCATCTCAGTGGAAAGTTCTTAATGTTAGGTAATAACCAGGCTCAAAGAAACTGCACTGAACTGTTGTGGAAATGCTTCTGGAGAACCTTGGTATTTACACAGAGGTTGCACCTATGCTGACCTCTCACAGCATTCAAGGTGAGGGTTTTAAAACTAGATCCTTCAGCTGTCTACTGACTTGGCTGTGGCCAGACCTGGTGAACTTTCAGGAGTTTTCTGTGCTCCCTTGCCTTGGTTTCCCACATCTCAGTCAGCTCCAAGGGTAAGTCCCCCAAAGGCTCAGTATGTTTGTGGAGGAAAGGTACCCCAGGGTGTTTTTGTTTACGAGCTGTAATTTTATATTAAGAGTTCCATTTATTGCCCAGATTCAGAACATTGCAGAATATGCCAGGAGATAGTGGGTTAAGTAAATTTGGGGAGGTATTGCTCAAATTTTAAGCTTCAGATTTCACCTCTCTGCATATACACACACCTCAAAAGCCTTCACCATTGTGGCCTTAGAGGAGTCCCTCAAAGCTTTTGAACTCTATGGATCCTTGATCAAATCTTAGGTCTCTTTAAGAAAGGCAGAGAGACAGTCTTGACCTTTAGGAACATTCAAGAATGTCTTGGTGGAACAGAACTCCTTGTGTCTTTGGGTTCAATAGAGTCTAGGTATGGATAAGTATAGCACAAACCCATGCACATCAGAAAAGCAGTGCTGGAAGCAACATAAGTGCTTGGGGGAAATATATGTTTCCCAGGAGTTCTCCATTACATGAAGATATTTCTGTAGTATCTTGAAATTAATCTAGGAATACACATTTTGAATGGGAACGAGCTACCCTACTGGGACAGCCATCGGCATCAATCCCATGGAGAAGCATAGATGTGGTGGGAAAAGGCCAGCATGTCCTCCTCCATCCATGTGAGCTGGTGGTAGATCTATCCACTCTCAAAGTGGGAAAGATTTCTAGTTTCTGCTCAGGCTCTTGCTAGAGGCAGGACTGGCTTCCTGGAGCAGGTCCTCTTTCCTGCATACCCTGAGCGATTGAGGCAGGAGAAATGGAAATAAAGAGCAATCTTACATGACACAGGAAAAGGGATGCACAAACCTGCCTGAAACAACAGCAAATCACAGCTGAAATTATCATTTGAACAGGAAAGAAACTGTAGCGCAGGCTTGAAGCATCCCAGGAATCTAAACAGAGGCGGCCTCACCATCCAGACTCATTCCATTTTAGTGTGCTATTTCCCAAGTTGTTGCGTGAATGATCCCAGTGTCTTTGCCTTTACAACCTTGCCTGATAGGCCATTCCACACATTTATTATCCTCGATGTGAAAAAGTGCTTCCTAACGTCTGTTCTAAATCTGTTTTAATTTCCATTTATGCTCCATTGTCCTATAATCTGTTTGGAGCTGAAAATAGAACCAAGGTATGATCTTCTTACAACCCCTGGCAATAAATTTTATTAGTATTTTTTTCCAAACTTCACAACCTTGCAGTAAATAAGAAAGCTTTATGGGGAAAAATAACCTCTATCCTCCTCCACTCTCCTCCCCATCCACAAACCCCACGACCTTTATAAACTTTGACCAATATCATTGTTTTCCTTTGCTCCCCCCTCCCTCTGTTTTGACTTAATATTGCATTGGTTACAGGAGTAAACCAATTATATGAGTATTAAAAATGGAAGCAGTTTGTGTGCTGGCAATGTATATCTTTTACCAATGGCTGATGGAAAAAAATTCTCCCAGCTGCTCTGTAAAGCTCTCTCTATGCAGCTTGAAACATCTGGTTTGTTTTGTGTGCAGTGTTTTACACAAGGCATTTGCAATTCTTTATTCAAATTGGATTTTTAGTTCACTTTCCGGTAGAAAGGTTGATATGTTTGTCATTAATAAGCATGGTAAAAGTAATATGTATGTAATTAGAATTCAATCATCAGAACCAGGGTGGCAGGGTCCCCTAAAAGACATTTTCATTCACTTCAATCTGCAATCAGAGGATGAAGTTTCCTCAATGAGTTAATGTGGCTCGGTCCTGGTGGACTATAACATTGCTCCGGCAAGGCATATTTATTTGCATGATTGGCAATTAGAATTTATTGATTTCAAAAAAGGAAATCCTTCCCTGGATACTAGTGTTTCACTCCCTTGGCTGACGTTGGACAGGAAAAGCTGTCAAGATATGGATACCACATCTGGGTTGGAGGAGGAGAACATAATTATTTCTATTTCTCAACAGTAATTTCTCAGGATCAAGGGCACTGATGGACTCTGGAGAGAGTTCACGCCAATATTCCTTGACAGGAAATGAGATGGTTGATGACTATAATAACAAGACCTTTATGATAATCTCAGTGGAGGATGCAGAATAGGCTAACACCCAAACTAGTCTCTACTTGATATGGGCACTGGATCAAGCTGGTCTAACACAGGTTTAGGTGTCTGCTGGTATACACCTGAAAGTGGATCCTAGAGTAGTTCATAGGATGCAACTTATTACCAGGGACAGTTTTGAGGAAGTTCTATTGTCTTCATCCGCATTCAAAAACAGTCAGAAAAATTACTCCCCTGAAATGATGGCAAGGACTAGGTAAGCACCTTCCACAGGAACTCCAATGATGGGCAGCTTAGAAACTATAGAATTAATAAGAAAAATACGGAGCAGCTATAAATAAAGGGGGAAAATGAAAAGGCTGAAGAAATGAGGAGGGACATCTTTCTAAATCTTCATTTCCCCTTTCCCCCCTTTTACCTTGGATCCAGTGCATTACAGATAATAGCCGCTTTGTATTGCTGTCAAGGAGAACAGATGCAAGCCCTTGTCTCATACCTCCAACGCAAATGACAGTATATAGCCCACAAAGAGTTGAAATATTTGTTATTCCCCACCCTCAACTTGACCAAGAGCCTGAAAGGACTTACAGCTTTGCCCTTTTTACCCATGCCCCCCATTTTCCCTCATCTATTGTTGCCAAATATGCAGCTGAAATTAATAGCACCGCTTCACCTGCCACATGTCAAACTTAATTTTACTTTAAATCAGTCTTAATTATTCTAGCAAAGTTTATAGTTTTAATGGAAAGACATTGCTTGCTTAAACTATAACATTTATTACAAAGGGCCAAGAGAGATTTAGAGTCACGTTGTCTTTCCAAAGTGGACAGCTTTAACTGGATGAAATCACATCTCGTGCCTTCTAAGAAGGTGAACTTTCCGAACCCAGCTATTCAAGGCAGGCCCAATGACAAGGAAAGACAAAAAAAATCAAACCCCACGCAAATTAAATCTAGAGACAAAGTCCAATGCCCAAGTGTTGATTTCTCCTTTTGCACCGGGGTACTGGAGCATCAATGTGTTGCAGACTAATCCTTGCTGTGAACTATTTTCAGGGAAAGAAGAGAGAAGAAAGGTATTTCCAGGAATGTGGCTCCCGTTTCATAGGCTGACAAATCAGGTCAATGGCTAATACTGATCAGTATGAAATGGTTTGGCTCTGAGGAAGATTTAATGGTGCTCACTGCACTGTAGCTGCCTCCATCTCCCATTGGTGCCACTCATTTACTTGCAGGTGAAACATAAAACTAAGGGCTATTAAAGAGCCCACACTTTTTCCAGGAAGGAGGGTGTTAGGTCTGCATTAGATCCTGGCTTTAATCCAGAGCCTGTAATCACACCTTGCCAACTGTACCGAAAATTTCCCCTATGAGTTCCTTTGGCAACACCCCATTTTACAGAGCTAAGTCTGTGCAGACTGACAGCAGCCTTTCAGTCCAGCTGCATTTCAGTCATAGGAAAATAACCCCCCGGGCACAATTTATTAAGCACTCTGGGACATCTCTGGCAGTTTTGTTTAGTGGTTAGAACATAAGGAAGAGCATCAGGATTCAATATCTGGCTATTTGATGATTACGAGTGAAGCTATTTGATGTTTTGCGTGCTCTGGTTTACCTGCCTGGGAAATAAGTAAAACAATGTTGTTAAAAAATACATACAGTCCACTGCTATCATTTGTTATTTGGATAAATTATGCCAAGCTAGAGTAGAAAACTCCCTAAATTCACCCCGACTCCCCACAAGCCAGCTACCCAAAAGATAAGCATCAGCTGAAGGGTTATACATGCATTGTTTCTTCTTTTTCCTTTCTTTCTTCCTTCTGTGGGCATCCACTCAGAAAACAGATGGTCTCTCCTCACTGACATTTTCTTACAGTTTTTAAATGATGCTGCAGTAGGGGAGAGCTGAAACGTTCAATCTAGAGCTGTTCAGTCTCAATCTAGGTTCATAATTAACAGTAGCTAAGTGAAGTTTAATAAGGGCAGCCCACCAACTTTTTTCTTTTTCCCCCCGGCGCATTTGCATCAAGGCCATAATGAATGTGTGGCTCAGAGAGCTTCCCCTGACCGTGACTCCCTGGAATATTTATTGTTTACCTTTTGTGATAATTAAAGGAAAGGAAATGAAGCCTAAAGGAAGACGGAGTGACATCTAATATTCCCTAATATTCTCTTGTTTCTTTAAGTGATGGCTTTTGCCAAAGGAGGGCCTCCCTCTCTTATCATCAGCCAGGTCCTGACCCTGGGGCCAGGGATCCTGGCTGTAACTTGACCCCAGGACCAGGTGTGTGCCTGGAGGTCACAAGGCTGGCCAAAAAAAAAAAACCCAACCCCAACCCATGCCGTGCAAACAAGCCATTCCTAAGCACATTATTGCCTTTAACTCTTTCAAGTCCTATTCAGGCAGGAACATTAGAGCAGCCACCTCTGTGCATGCCAGTCCTGTGCTATAAGAAGTGCACAAGTAGCCAGCAAGTAACTGCCAACACCTCAGTGCCTCTGCAAAGGTGCCACAGGCTGAGGTGTGAGTATATCCAAACTAAACAGAGTTTATCATACCTGGTTGGAAATGGGACTTCAAGAATTTGTGACCTGCAGAGCCCTTTGCTTCCTTCCTCCACTTTCACTGGGCTGTTGCTAAATCACAGGGATTTTACATGACCAGGAGGTGGGATGGGTGAGGTGCTCCAGGTTTTTTGCAGCAGGTTAGGTGCTGGGGGCTTTGAAGCACTGGAGGCTTTCAAGCACAGCTTCAGATCACAGAATCACAGAATCGTAGGGGTTGGAAAGGACGTCCAGAGATCATCAAGTCCAACCCCCTTGCCAAAGCAGGTTCCCTAGGACAGGTCACACAGGTCAGTGTTCAGATGTCTTGAATATCTCCAGAGAAGGAGACTCCACACGCCCCTGAGCAGCCTGTCCCAGTGCTCTGTCACCCTCACTGTGAAAAAGTTCTGCATATTGGTGCAGAACTTCCTGTGCTCCAACTTGAGGCCATTGTCCCTTGTCCTGTCCCCACAGACCACTGAAAAAATGCTGGCCATTTCCATCTGTCCCCCACACTTCAGATATTTATAAGCATTAATCAGATCCCCAGATCAGATCTTGAGATGTGCCTCAAGAGGAAATTCACCATTGATGCCGTCACCTCACCCAGTGATTCTGAGTGTTGGACTATTAGACCCATAGTGTAAAGGGTCCCAAGGAAATTTCCAGCTGTTCCTTGCAAAAAGGCAAGGTTTGTTGTAAGCCTGGGCTAAAATGCATGTGTACACACAGTTGAGCTATAGTCTAAGCATTTGGCTGCCCTAAGTTCTCCATGATTTTGAGTATGGCTTACTTATAGGTACTCCTTTTTCCAGCAAGAAAGCACAATATATGCAATATATTCCTTTTTATTTGCCTACTATCTTATTTCGTTTTCCGACCCCCCCACCCCCCACCCCAGCCTTCAGCATGTCCCCAGGTCATACCTGCAAGCCTTTGTCCTCAGCTGAAATGCCTGGAGACTTTTATGGGGGGCTCCTGTCATCACATGCATCCCAGTACATGGGCTTTTAGGCAGACTCCTCAAACTATGAATTAAAAAGCACAGGAACTGACAGCCCTGTGAACTACCTGTGAAAAATCATACCTGGGTTTATGAAGCTATTATGTCTTCAAGGACGGTCGGCAGCAATTCTTGAGGAGACAGTGTTACAGGGGGAAAAAAGGCTTTTTCAACATCAGTATCTACTCTGTAGTCCTGGTATAAAATGAATGCCACTAAGTAATAAGCAGTCCGCATTGTTATGAGCAGAGAGTGATCCAAAATCTATTAAATAGGAGAATTTCCAGTGATATCAGTGGTCTGTGGTTGGGGTCTTCCGATAGAAAATCTCACTGGTATCCCATTTGCATTGTAACAGTCTCATAACAATTTGCAGTAACATCATTACCAAAAGCCATTAATAATCTGAGCAATTCAGCTCTTTCCAAAGGGGCTAAGACCCCTGCTTCTCTTCTAAAGTCATGCACAGTTAAAGAAATCAAAGCTTTCCCTTTTCTTTTCCTGGTTGTAGAAGTAAAAAAAAAATGTAGCCAGCATTGACTGTTTTCTTTCTTCCTTCCCCCTTTCCATCTTCGCTTGCTGCTGAAAAATAAAAATAAAAAATAGCCAAATCCATTTTAATGACACTTTATATAAACCATTTTTCCAGACTGAGATTATGGACATCACTATGTTCCACCCCATCACAAACTTTTACAGCTGACTTATAAAGTCCCAGAGAAGGAGATGTATAAAATTCATGCAGACCATGGATACCAGAAAACATATTTGGGAGCTTAGGCAGGGATTCTTTGGAGACAGCTAATATGTAACTGAGCAGTTAACCTTCAGCACAGGGATATCAAAACCAAGCAGATACCTGGTTTCTCAGGTAAAGCCCAATCCAAAAATTCATTTTAAGCAGATTGAATTTGGTACTGAAGGTTTATAGCCACATTCTCTCACCAGCACAACAGTCTTAAGCAGAAAGATGCTCAGGAGTCATGAAACACAAACGTGTACCTCCAAGACCATGTGCTCTTCTGCAAACACAGACTAGACTAACAGGTTGTACCTTTCAGGTGCAGATCTTACCAAACAACCTAAAAGTCCTGTAAAAATCCATTAAAATGCTGAAAAAAAGCACTTTTCATGCCAGTGCATCCTACCTTGTAGGATTTAAATTGGTGCAAGACCCTTATGGATTGGAAACACTGTCTTATCTTTTGCATCCCATTTACCCCGCAGAATGAATTTAATAATTCTTTCTGTCTGAGGAAAATTACCTATTCTTCACATGCCCTTTGTTTTTATGAGTATTGGTTTCTTTTAGGAGTGTTAGGGATGAGGCATTGGATACACTGGAAGACCAAAAGCTTTCACCTGCTAGTCAGAATATCAGATAAACGGAGTGTCCTCCAAGTTTGGATGGAAGATGACTGACTAGGAAATGATTTAATAATAGCTTCCATGTGGAATTCTCTTTTAAAATGTATCATGTTCTGTGCATGCCTACAGGTGTGTGACTATATAAAAATAATACATCTGACTGAAAACTCCTCTGCTTTGTCCGTTTTCAGTCTTCCTGGGTTTGTTTCCCAGTAGAAAGCAATTCTTTTCCCTGAAAATGCTGACAACAATGAACTTGTTTACATGTCAATGAGGGAAAAATCCTTCATTTGTTTTTACTGCTCTCCTGCATTACTCCCTTATTACCATGGTTATTAACTTTGCCATTTGACTTAGCATGAGACAGTTAGCCCCTAACAGCATAGCAAGACATATGCCATAAACCGTGCCAGCAGAAGTCATTTGGTACTTGCTCCTGGCCACACGTGCTCAGATGGTCATGTTTGGATTAACGTGGTGCTGCCCCAGTCCTGTTTTGTGAATGCAAATGAAGGATAATCATGTCCACAGCTCTGTGTAATACTGAGCTTACAGAGAAAGAGTGGGAAACTTCTGCCTCAGACTGAGGTTCACCTGCATGCCTAGCCGATCTAGGGATGCTCCATCAGTGGTAAAGACTCAGTGGCTCCAGTGGTCCTTGATCAAGCTCCTCCTGACCATTCTCTTAGGGCTGATCATACCTACAGAGCAGCAATTATGTATATACAGAGGGTGGGAGAAGAATGCTAAAATTACATCAGGTTAATGAGTGAGAAACTCCTCAGCAGGGCATATTCCTGGCTCTTCTGGAGGTACTGAGGTGGGACTGTGAAATTTGGTGATCTGACGAGCGGGGTTTTTTGTGCACCGTCACGCATGGTGTTTCCAATCAGCCTCAAAGTGCCGCAAACCTCTGAGTGCAGCCAACTTCTTCACCCTCCTGCTCAGCTCAGTAACTGCAGGCTCCCTCTTGGCAGGCATCTTCTGCACCCAAGATAATAAATAAATAAAAATAAAACCCGTTCATAAGTGTGCTCATGTCTCCTTCTACCCCTCCTCTTTATGAGAAAACAGAGTGGCAGGGAAGGGGTGGGGGGAGGAAAGCAGCTTGAAAACAAAAGTTAAATTGTTGCAGGTGGAGCAAGAAGAAAAGCAAAGAAAAATCTGCTCAGACAGAGAGACAAAACAAGCAACTGCTTAAGGGATTTGGCAGCAAATGAAACTGTCCCTTCCCCCTCCCCGTTTGGAGCCTGGTTCAGCATGTACTGGTGGTGGATCACAGTACCAGCCACACTGAGATACAGGCAGACACTTCTGTCTCACCAGCTGCTCTGACAATCCATTTTCATAAAGTAACGGGAGGGGAGGCAAATCTGCAAGATGGAGCTCCCGGTCACCGTGTGAAAGCTTCTCCCCGCACCGCCCTGTGCTTCAGGTGTCAGGGCTGTCAAGGAAGTTTGACGAGAGCGGAGAGTGGCTTTTCCCTAAAACATACAGCAGCTAAAGCCAGGATGCCTTTGACGGGTACCCGCATCCGGGCTTGTCAGTTATACACGATGCGATTTTGGAGATTCCTACAGAAAAGCTGAAGTGCTGGTTTGTGATTGATGACAGAAATAGGTGTTCTTCCCACTGGGCAGTTAATGAGACAATCTCGCCACATTTGCTTAGGAAAACATCATCTTATGAAAACGGACGCTGGCTACTTTAGACATCAATAATGTCCTGTAAATTTTATTTATTTTTTCTCCCAAGGGACAGGATGTTAATCCTTGTAGCCAGCCCAGGTTAACGAAAAATCTGGGTAGTTAAGTTCTGTCAACTTGTCTGACTACATTTATTATAAACTATTGAGTGATACAACGCTTTCTTATGCAGTTGAAGTGATTCATCCAGCAAAGATGTATTTCAATGGGGAGGTGGGGGGGCGGAGAATAAAAGTGATTCTTTACATTTCATTTGTACAAGCACCAAAGCTTGTGAAGCACTTTGGAGTCCATCTGGCTGAAATGTGCTATATATAAATGTAAGATTGTTATCACCAAAAACACATTCAGTATGGTGTTTCTCTCACATATTTTTTGTTAATTTCAGCGAACCAGTTCTTTTTAATGAATAATTTCCATTGGAAAGCTTTGTTTTCCCTGTAACATAAAGCTTTTTTGGTTTCAATCCCTTGTCTGGTTCTCATTAGCTTTGCAATGAATTAGCCAAGAGGGCTTTTCCTCTCAGTTAGGTTGGGAAAGTACCACTGGCATGTGTCTGATTTTTGTGGGAAAGTGCCTTTTTCCCCTTTATTATTTCAATTATTGTTTTTTGCTTGTGTTCCACTACAGATTCTTGCAATCCCAACCACAATTTGTGCTTCTGTACATGCACATGTGTGTGCCTCTGGACCTACATATTGCTTACACGCTAATCACCATGTGGTTCCTCTCTTTCTGACTACATTGCTTTCTATGTTGCAACTGTATAAAAGTCTTCGTGTTTAGAGCTGTTAGAAAGGAAGCAACCATAAAGAGATTGCTTTTTTCAATAGCCACGCCAGCATACGCAGCAAAGTGATTTGATGGCTCCAGGATAAGCTCCACGCTGATTCACCAAGCCCTGCTGCAGAAAACCACACAAGACAGGTTCCATCTCACTGGTTTTCACTTGCAGAATTGGAACACGTGTGAAGCATAAACCCCTTATCCCATCACAGGCCAGCAAAGCCAGGCAAACAGTTGCCTATTCCTGGCGTCTGCCAGAGAACTACGTGCTCAAACAGCTCCTGACTTAGAGGGGAATAATTTAAATCAAAAGGCACGGTAAAGAAATTAAAACAAACGTATATAAATAATATTGCATAATGGATTGCACCACATTTTACTTGCATATGAAATGTTTTTATAAACCCCTTTATGACCTCCCCACTTGTGACTTCTGGGTCTTGTTATTATTAACTGAGTGGGGAATAGATCTTACTCTATCCCAGATGCAGCTCCTTATGAATTCCCTCTTTCATAAACTGAATAGTTTATGTATATGTATAGGTATACTTTTTCTCCTAGTAGCTATTGCAGTAGGCAGGAACAACACACAATGTAACGCAGTTACATCACTCCTCCGGGCACCTTCCTTTGCACATCATTAGCTTCCAAAGGTAGACATGACCCTCCCAGACAGAGATGGCAAGTTATCAAACTTGGGCAAAAACCTTCTCGTGTTTGGAAAATGTTTGTTGCCGTCGAGCTGGAGCTAGACCCTGGCTAGAACATGGGCTGTATTCCTGCTTCAAACACTCCTACAGCTCTTAAATGGCCAGTGTCATAAAGCCCAACATGAATTATTGCCTTCCAGCCAGCTTAGTATTTTCATCTGCAAACTTTTATTACATTGTTCGGCACTGACGTGAAATACTGGAGAGATTACCCGGCTGCACAATGTACCCTCTTGTCCCCATCTGCACCAAAGCTGCCAGCTGATCACACACTGACGGAGAGCCCTGAGCGTTTTCTGACTCCAAACACAGAGGCGTGCCAAGGTGCACAGGTGGTGGATTGGTATGGCAGCGAGGATGGACAGGTGCTTCCAGTAGGCTCTCAGAGACTGGCATACCTCAACTTACCACTACACTTATGTTCTCAAGGACCTTGAGGCAAAGCGCAGGCACTGGGAGTGCTACCATGGTGTATGTGGTCTTTCAGTGTATAGTACAGAGATTTTCACTGATATTTAATAGCAGGAAAATGAAATACTCATTTTCTTATTTTCTAGTACTTGCAAGCCTAGCATTACCTTCATAGAAGATCAGATTAAAGGATATTGAGGGGAGACCCTATCACTCTCTACAACTACTTGCAAGGTGTTTGCAGAGATGCTGGGGTTGGTCATTTCTCTACAATGACAAGCAATAGGATGAGAGGAAAGGGCTTAAAATTGCACCAGGGGAGATTTAGGTTAGATATCAGGAAGATTTTCTTTACTGAAAGGGTTGTCAGGCATTGGAATAGGCTACATGGGGGGTGGTAGAGTCACCATCCCTGAAGGTATTTAAAAGGTGTGTAGATGAAGTACTTAAGGACATGATCTAGAGGTGGACTAGTCGGGGTTAGGGTGTGGTTGGACTCAGTGAACTCAAGGGTCTCTTCCAACCAAAGTGATTCCATGATTCTATGACTTCAAGTCAAGGGTGTTCCTACAAAGCAAGACCTAGAAGATACCTTGAAGACAGCTTTCTGTTGATTGTGCAACAAAGAGAACAATAAAGAAGTGAACAGAAGGAGAAATATCTATAGAAATAATTACAGCTGAACAATAAAAAAAGAAAGTTGACCTGTCCTGATTGCCAAAGTTTTAAATTGATTTTTTAGCATGAGCACATTGACATGTCATTTTTCCTCCACCTCAGCCATCGAGTTCCGAGGCCTGTTATTGTGCAAGATGTGGCACTCGACTGAAGCCTGACTGCAATCTGGACCTATGAATTGGAGTTAAATTTAGCCAAAGCAAATGTACAGGATTCTCTCCCCGTTTTAGCCTGAAGCTGTTTTGTAGGGTAGGTTCTAATTGCTATTTGAGTATGAAGCTGTGACTGGTTGCTTGACTAAATGAGGTATCTAAATCCCATCAAATTAAGGACTTGGTTTCCATTTTGATGTCAATATTTCGAAGGGCTAAATCTTCGATGAAATCAGGAAATGTTTGCTTTGACATTGGTGGAAACAAGGTTTGCTCCATGTGCTCCATTTTATTCAGGCAGTGAAAATGGCATGAGGGAGTGATAATTCCTGTTTTTCATACCTTAGCAATATTTCAAACATATCTGATGCTCATCCACATTTTCTAGCTCCTTTTTCCATGTTTCAATGAGAAGGAGATTAATGGGTGAACACTATGTGTGGTAGTCCCTTTGAGCAACAGTTTGTATATCTGAATGTTAGTAAATGATGGGAAGTTCAATGTCCATGGGAAGGTCATTTGAAAATCTCAGAAAACAATTTTATATGCAAGAAACAAAAACATGATCCATTTCCCATTTCAATGGGCATCTTTTCACTACCACAATGACCCACAAGTTTGGGGTTTGTAAAGCTTATTCTCTGTCATACAAAGGCCATTTTCAGTGCAGTTTCAAGGCTACAGGAAGGGTTAACCTCTCAGCTGCCCTCCCACACTGTGTTTTGATCGGTGCCCCAAGCTATAGGACAGATATCTCTTTGTTTTTTGTCTTTAATATCGGATTCCCAATTCACTTGTGTAGATGATGGGACTCTACAAAACTCCCTTTGTCTGAAGTAAGAGATGCAGCACTTACTTCGCAACTGACTTTTAATACTTGACTTTTTTCTCCCTCCTTGAAAAAGCACCTGCTTGAGTAGCTTGATGACTAAAGAGCCCTTCAACCTCCCTGCCACCATTTTAGATCTGGTCTACTTCATAAGAGACTGAACCATTGTCGCCGCTGCTAAGTTGCATACGTGAAAAGAAACTGATGGTGTTGATGCAATTGTTAGTGGATGAGTGGATGTCAGGAATTCCTGCAATAATTGACACAACTATTGGGCAGTCTAAACATGAGGATGAGACTATGGAGCCTTATCTGGAGACGGGACATTCATTCTCATCACTAACATGATTTGTATCGTGCTCTGGAAGAACACAAAGTTAGATTATCTTTTCCTTATACTTGTTTTTTTGTTTTTTTCAGTTTTTCCCTCCTTGTCAGAGATAGTGCTTAAGGGTAAAAATGGCACAGAAGGCTGAACAGGCTGCAGACAAGTTTGCACCAGCCTTGCAAAAGCTGATGGTGAAGACACTTTGACGGAAATCTATAGCAAACTCAGCAAAGATGAGCATGGAGCATCAAATCAGTATGGATGGTGGGGCATCCAAAGAGGCTAAAATTTTCACTTCTCTGAGAGACTTCATTAAACTTTGGACACACCTGAGATGCTACTATTGTGTATTCCTACTACTCGACTGCAGGAAGGACACAAACAGTAGCAATTCTAGAAACCGTGGTTAAGAGATTTGATAGGACAGGATCCAAGCATAGGGAATCATACTTTAATTTATAAGTTCATAAGTGAGAAGAAGGTCTTTATTCTTCCTTCTTGTTCATGACATCTAAAGCCCTGAGGAATAAACACTTCTATAGTGAACTTGTTTATAACCTTACAGTAGATTTTGTTTATTCGTTGCATGTGTGAATCTCATGGTTATAGCAAGAAATAAAAAGAAAGAAAGAAATCAGAGTTGATTACAGCCAGCAGTGATGTGACTGGGAAACAATAGATGTATTGTGCGGAAAATCTCACAGCAGTCCGGAAACACACAGGAAAGAAAAGAAAAAAAGAAAAAGGGAAAAAAAGAAAAAGAAGGAGAAGGAGAAGAAGGGAAAAGAAAGAGTGAGAAGGAATGAGAGATTTCCTATGCAAACGTATTAACCACTTTGCCTGAAGTCTGCATTGCGTAACCGAGGAAAGAAATTTCTCAGTGCAAAATGCTCTGTGGTCGTTTGGGGTTTTTTTGTCGGGTAGATGTTCTTTAGCAGGGAAAAAAATGCATGAAGCAGTTCTTCCAGTAACCTCTGACTCTTTCTCGCCATGTCTCTCTCTTGCTTTCACTCTTGTTCTGTTTTTATTTATTCCCTGCAAATACAATGGAGAATAAAAATGTGGTAGGACCTGCTGGCGGCAACTATGGCCTCCGGATCCAAGCTGACAAAAATGTCAAGAAACTGACAGTAAAATATGCGAATAAAATCTCTGTGAACGAGAACAAAACTCAGGCTCTCACCACCACTCACTACATTGTGGCTTTGGAGAGTATTTCTATCAGTAACAATGACTTTGTCTTTAAAAAAATACACACATATACATTTATCATATGTATTGTCTTTTAAAATCTTTCATCAAAATCTCACAGGAGGGAAAAGGCACAGAGGAAGATGGGAAAGCAAGAGACACTTAGGGCAGGGAGATCAGGGAAGAGCCGACATTCGATGGAGAGACAGAGAACTGCATGCTGAGCGCCAGACATATGGATGCTGTATGAAGCTGCAAGACAGACAGACTTCTGCTGCTCCCTTCTGTGATCTTAAGATGAGGGAAACGCAAAAGCAATGTCTAGAAAAGAAAGCTCCAAGGAGCGCTCAACTATCCAATGAAGCCTGTGTTGTCTTTCCTACTTGATGGAGAATGGCTCTTTGCTTTGAGTAGATGAGCATCTTTGGGTGGATCTTGGAGTAAGGATAGATTGAAGGGACTGGAGTGGTTTAGTCTGGAGAAGAAGAGATTGATGTATGGCCTGAGTGTGGTCTTCCAAAATATAAGAATAGGTATAGGGAGCTAAAGAATAAAAGATTTCTCTCTTTTCCCTATGCATGGAAAAAGAAATAAGAAGTTTAAAATGCTGCTTGAAGACTTTGGTGAGAAGAAGTTTATTATCATTAAGATGTTTTGAGCACTATAATAAAGCATTGTACAATTTCTAAGCTTTGCAGAAACATTTGCACAAGCATCTTTCTGGAGGATACAGGCAGAGTTAGTCCTGGATGGGGCAGGGTTACATGTCCTCTGATTGTCTTTGCAGTTCTCCTTCCTGTGCTCCTCCTGTGGATAATGAGCTAACACAGCAGAAGGATTTTAAATTGCTGATCATGGATGAAAGAAAGCTCCTGCCATGAAGAGCTGGAGAATTGGAAGAGCTGGAATCCCTTCTGGACTCTTACAAACTCTTCCCGTGGCTTTCAGGAAGCCGTCTCGCCTGCTCCATGCACGCAGTGTGGGGCCTAGCTTCGGGACAGAGGGAACTAAGGGTGGAAATATTCTCTTGTGCAGAGTACTAGCATGAAACCTATATGCCACTTATGTTGCACTCAGAGTTGTTTTGAGACCTAAGTGAAGCTGAAGTGGTGCTAAGTCTTTAGCTGGAAATTTTCTTCAGGAGAAAGTTTCACCCTGCTATCTCGGAGATGTGCAAATATTCACTGAGGGGGTGTCATAGAAAGGTCTATAAATAATCAAATATGAGCCCCCATATGAATTATGCATGGGATACTTAGAGAAAACGTGAGTGTCTTGCATTAGACGAAATCAGATCAGTGCCACTGAAATCACATTGCTATTTCTATGAGGTATTAACTGAAAGCTATAAGACCTCATTTTTAAAACAAGCTACAACAGGTGCTTGCAGGTCTGTTCAGATAAAAATTATGGCTTTGTGGAGGCAAATATTAAGAAGTCTCTAAAATGTGTTAATTTATTATGAATAGAAAGTAGTTTGATGTTACTTTTAAAGAAAAAACAGTCACAATACAACATTCATTAGTCCCTAAGTGAGGCAAGGGCTTGTCAGTCAATTAGATTTCTGACCCTAAATCATGTAGGCTCTTCTGAAAATTCTGCATCCTGCACCTGGAGGTGAGAGGTACAGTATCAGTACAATGTTTCACTTATTATTCACTTTATCAAACTGCATTGATATTAGCAGTAATACTGCATTTACTTTCGTTAAGCTAAAACTAGAAACAGCAAAAAGAGCGGGTTTATTATAGAACATTTCACCAATAGACTTTCCTGATATCTGAACAGAGCCCCGTTAGAACTGAACCAAAACCTATTCATTTATCAAGCAGTTGAGTTGTACTTTATTTTTCAATTTGGTTCAAAGATGTTTAAGTGAAGGCAGGAATTCTTTGGACGTCTTACCCAAAACCATTCCTTGCCTTTGTCTAGTAATGATACTTTTACACCTTGTCTTAAACATCCCACTCTGTTTTCTATGCAGTCATGGCTACAGAATTGCTCACTCTCCGAATGTCCTCTCCCATTGACCAACAGGTAAACAGTCTAAGGGGTGGAAAATCTTATTGGTAAAATGAAGAAAAATATTATTCCAATCTTCCCCTGCCTGATTCAAATAACTGGCCACAGACGAGATCTTTAGTACAGGCTTTTACACTTTTTTTTAATAGAGGGGTCAGAAGGTCAAGATGGTCAAATATATGAAGTGCCATGTTTACCATATTTCTCTATCAACCAAGCAGAGCTAGTTATCACTCACTGACACCAAAGAAAATGAAGAATAATTCAATCAATGTCAATGCCATCACAGCATCATAAAATCGGCATAATTTAGGAAAAAACTGGGCCTACTGCACTGAGGTTCTTTCATCTCCTCTGCATGTTCCCTAATTTGTCATTACTAGAATAGTTGCTATAACTGTCCTGGTGAAAATATAAAAGAGAGACTTGCATGGCCCATAAACTCAATGAACCATTAAATAGGTGACAATAATCTTGATAGAAGTTTGGAATATTTAATTAGCACAAAAATGCACTTAGTGAGTGAGTTCAATTGCTATCACGGGTACTCCTCAAAATAATAGCCGAAGATTTTATGTGTCCATGAAATGCCTTAGAAGACATTTAAGAAAAGAAACAGACAATATTTCATGTATTAATTGAGGATCAGACATATCTGTAAGTGCCCAGTAATAAACATTTCCAAGGAAAGTTAACCTAGGTCTCCCGGAATCCCAAAGGTGACTTCGTACCCATGAAGTCAAATAATTCATTGGCAACTTTTCAGTAGTAGGAGCTCCTAAAACACAGCCAGAGAGCAAATATTTTACCTTTTCAACAAGCCAAGGTCTGCCTAATAACAGAAGATTTTTAAAAGAATAAAGGAAAAAAAATAATTGGAGATGATATAGTAATTTCCCATTTTAGGAACTTTCTTCCCACTTGAAATTGCCTAACAGAAGGTCTCTGTTCATACAAACTCAGTACTCCATATAATTTTCAGTAGCAGGGAGCTGTTTATATACATATTTTCTTCCCATGTGGCATTGCCTCCTTCATTGGTTATGATTGTAAAGACTCGCGTACATCTAGATTAAGGAGTACAGAGTAGAAACGTGTTTATAATAGCTCTCTCCTTGGCACTTGTGCTGCCACTCTTGAAATATCGCATCCAGATTTTGGCGTCCACAGCTGAGGTGGTGTCTGCGTTAAAAAACTAGTTCACAGCAACCGGAGAGGATCTGTACAGAGAAACAATTAATGCAGAGCAGCCGGTATCCCCTTAGCAGTTGGGACTCATTGGGGTTGGAACATTGTTTCTCACTTAGCTTTATCCAGAAATGAAGTCCGGTTCGGGCCATCTGAGATAGCTGAGAGTGTGAACTAAAGCAGCAGAAGTGAGGACGGTTGTGAGATTTCCTTCAAGGATACTCTCCTGCTCTGAACAAAACCAGGAACACAGATGCACCCTGAAGGTGCTGAAAAACGGGGTGGTTGGTGTTAGTTTAAAGAATAGCTCATGAATGAACAAAGGATTGGAAAACATTTTTGAGATAGAAACTCTCAAAGAGCTGTTGGAAACAAGATGAAGCGTTGACTTCATCTCAGTCAAAAGTAAGCAGGTTTAAGTACTTTGTCAAGTACCAAATACTGCTACTTGGGCTGGAGAGAAGCCAGACAAATTTAGACAAGAAACATGATACATATCCATGTGTATAGATAGACACATATATGGTATAAAAGCATGTACGTATATATATACACTTTTGAAATGAAGGTAAATTTTAAAGTGGAATAATGACTTTTACTCCAAGTACAACTTTCATTGCCTATTACTAAATGGAGTTTTCAGATTAAAACAGTCTGTCTCCCGCTCCCTTCCATCATAACCCAAGGTTAGCCTCAGCTGTTGGACTTGAAGCAGGAAAAGAATTTGAAGAAATTTTATGACCTCTGGTATGCAGGCTAGCAGAAAAGAGAACAGCAATGGTCTTTTTGCTGTTAACTTCTATGAATCTGTCATTCACAGGCTGCAATCTGAAAGCTGATACCCCATACATTGCAGTGACCGTTCTAGGACATCTCTACTAACAGATGTTTCTATTCTTGTCCAAACACCTTCCTTCAAAGTTCTGTTCTCACTGTGACCTTCATACCATGAGTTGTTATCTTTCTGGCAATGCTTCCAGAGCAGTTTCATGGACCAAAGCTGCTAAAATAAATTGGATATAGGTCAGATAAATATTCATAGATGTTTGCCTGCTTTTCAGTACTAAAACTGTCAAACTTCTTGATGATCTGTGACCTCTGTTGTCACAATAGATACAACATCTGGGCAAAACCTTTTCCTTCCTCCGTCTCCTTAGAACTGCATGGATTCTAGAAACCCAAAGTAATTTCTTCCACAATCGTCAGTGTAAAGAGAGGCTTCTCACTGATCATCTACCTTAACTGCTTATTTGCAACAAGATTTCTTTTTCAAGTTCCCTGAGACTAGGTATTGAGAGTTTTTTCTCTTCTTTTTCTCCTATGCTTACTGTCAGTGTTCAAGAGTCAACCTGAAGCTTTTGCCTGACATTTGGTACTCCAGATGCTTTCGTTGCTGCCTGACCGGTGGGTGTTCTTAGCTTTGGAAATAGATTAGATACCATGCTAATATGTGTGTAGTCTTCCACAAGGAATTAGCAAAATCTCTCCTCGTGGTGTCATAGTGAGCAGGGAATTTGTGTGTCATGGGGAGTCTTGCATGGTGGCCCAGCATGGTGGTTTTCAGAGCTTGGTGATTTCCATCTGGCTATTTGATGGAATCTGGACTATCAAGTATTTGTGTTAACATAGTCAAACTTTGTCTTGCTAGCATTTCCTCAGGTTTTCATGGATCTTTGGATAAATGGGAAGAAGGGATGTGAATAATCTTTTCTTTGACTTACAACAACAAAATACATTTTGAGAAGCAGGAATCTCTTTTACTTAAGATATTTGCACTTGGGTTTATTTATTCATCTGTATTTACTTTTGTTTAAGAGGAAAGAAAGTGCTTGACCATACCTCTAAGAGGGTATGGGCATAGCAGACCTAATTGTAGCTTTTCGTCACGACAGTAAACTTTTTTGGCTAGGTTCAGTTTCTTAGAGTCATGCTCTTCCATGGGCCTTCGAGAGACATCTACACACTATGGATAAATACTTTAGGAAAGAGGGGTTGAATGGCTAACCCTGAAATGATCTTGAATCTCTATTAATGGTCATGAGATCTGGAGAAAGAAATGGCCACACTTTATTTTCAAAGCAGGAACTGCAGCTGTGGGAACAAACAGCATGTAATAAACACTTGAATCAAAGTTTGTGGGAGTTTTGTTATTGACTTTGAAGTAAGCAAGTCTGAGGCCTTTACTATAGAAGCTGTGATTCTGTTTGTGGTTTTTTAATGGCTAAAATATCCCACGGTCAGCTTGAGAGTAAGGATTTCATTTTTGGTCTTAAAAAGAAAGGCATGAAGGAGAATTCCATATTGTTGTGCAGTCTGGCTTTTATTTTGAAGGGCATTTAAAAAAAAAAAAAGAAGTGTAACTTGTGTGAAAAGTGTTGTGTTTAGGAGGAAAAAAAAGTTCAAAAAATACCACGCATGATTGATCTCAAGTCTGCTTGCTGATCCAAAGACAACACAGCACGGCAGTCAAATATACATTTTATGGGCTTTTGTCTGTTTTGCAATAACAGTGGAAAGCATTCTTTAATTAAAATTTAAAACCGTAACTGATTAATTTTCTGTGTAAACAATCCCTGTAAACATGGAAAGTCAGCATTTTAAGGGCACAGTGGTATAAATTTTGCTTCCTCTCCCGGGCGCTCAAGGGAAAGATGGCAAGAAGGGAGGGGGAGTGCAGGAAGAGACCCAGGAGGGGGAAAAAGTTCAAGGCCTTGGTGTTCTGTACTCAGCGTACACCAGCTGCAGGATCTCGCCTGCTGCCCATTTCTCTGTGCAGGAATGTTGGCATAGGCTCCCTGCTCTCGCTGGGCTATGATTTATTCTCTCTCAGATGCTGGAGGCTGATTTTCAGAGCACCCATTCCCCCACGAACTGACACTGTGGCGGCGGGCCGTGCAGAGGGATGCGTGACTCCTGCAAGATGGGAAGAATGCTCTTAGCATGTTATCTGTGGCTATTTCCACTTCTGATGGCAAGAGTGGCAAAACAGGATTAATTTCAGATCCTTTCTTGATTCTCACTAGCATTTTTTATTACTTTCTGTAGGGAATTTACGGTAAGCTTGACAAAAGTTAAGCTGTAGGTCCTCAGAAGTACTTTTCAGAGGGACTTAGGTACTCACAGCATAAGAACTTGCTTTAAGTTTCTTAAGTCTCATGAGTAAGGCCAACCTTATCCCGCTCTGGGTGAGAAAAGCAGCTCAGTAGCTAGCAGGTAGGAGTGGACAGCTGAAGGCAGGGGTCTCCTGTTGGCACTGTGGGATAATGGGTTTATTCTTCAGGAAAAGATCTTGACGCAAAGTGTGAGTGGAGGAGCTTCCACCAACAAAAGAAGTGTTAGACCTGGCACTTAGGATGCACTTTACCACCCTTGCAAAGTAAGATAGCACAAGCAATTTTAGTCATATCGGTGGCCAATGGGTTCAGTGGGACTCCTTTGGAGTTAGCTATCACTCCAGAGCAAGCATTGGAGCAGGGAGCTTATGTTGATATTTCAGATTTTTTTTTCCACTATTTTTTTTCTTCAGGAAAAAAAAAACAATCCATGCATGAACATATGTGTGAATATTTTATCTGTTTCTTGCTCAAATCTTGTTAAATGGGAGCACATTCAATGCAATGATTCAAAAGGGTCAAGAGAAAGCTCTATGGATGAGATGAGTCACAAGCCCTCTGTCTTTTGCACATGTCTTCCCATCTATTGTAATATAGATGCCTAAAGAAATTAATAATAAGCTGCTATAAATTCTCGTGCTGTTGCTACTGCTTTGCCTATGGACTTAGAGGAATTTTATCAATGGCTTCAGATTCCATGGCTCTCTGAACAACAGAAAAAGTGAGCTTCAAACCAGACACCGCTCTGATCTTACAGAAAGGCTTTGCTGGCACACATGAGATTTATATCATGTAATGTATGAACATTTGCCACCTTGGCCATCCCAGCTCCCTTGCCTTAGCTGAGTATGAACCTGATTTTTTCCTCATGCTTTCTTTATTCTTTGTCATTTTGCAGAATACCAAATGCAATATTCCTCCCTGATAACAGTCTTTCCAGCCTCTCCCCAAACAAGTATCCCCAAGAGAGAAATTCCTCTGGAGGTCCAGTGCTGTGAAACATCCACAAGGATGTCTCCCACCACTACAGCCTTGGAGAGAATCCTTCCATCGCACACAACCCCTGCAGTTATTTGGTGAAACGGGTCCAACTAAAGTCAATGGTAAAACATCTGCTGGAGTTTTACTCAGCAACTTTAATGGAGCCAGGACGTCAGCCACTGAATTTTGGCACTCTGTAGCAGAAAAATATTGTGATCTGAAATTCTCAAGACAGCTGGCCTCCAACCTTCCTGTCTGCACACTAGAAATAATTTCAGACTTTATCAGTTCTGTATCATAATCAGTTCATCTAGACATAAAACGTGTTGGCCTCATTACTTAACCATTTACCTATCTGCTACCCTCTAACATGGTCATTAACTTTCTTATTCCAATCGGTTGTACTCTTAGCAATATGAGGCTGAGCTTAAAGGAAGGACACTTTACAAACTAAGTATTTTCCACCAAATTTGTCCCTACTGTTTCTAAATCTTCTTTTCTTCGCTAATATTGAAAGAGACCAAAATGAAACTCAGGAGACATATGCAGAAGTTACTGTTGTTAACAGGGGATATTTGTGACATTCTGGGGAACAGTTTATCTAAGTGGGACACTAAAATGTCTCAGAGTGCTCCAATCGGAATTTCTTTTACTCATGGTCACACTCCTGGCATTCAGTAATAGTGGAAGAAGAGCACAGAGGCCAGCAGAAAGTGAAAAATATTGGGAAATGGTGTAACTCCTAAGGTTTGGGTCCTCCAGGTTGAAAGAGATTTACTGTAGCTGTGGCAAAGACTGTTTGTCGAGGAGAAGATTAAACAGGAGACCCTATTCAGAGCTAGTGGTCACTTAGAAGATCTTGGAAGCGTTCCTGGAGAAGGACACAGCCAAGCAAAGCTCAAGCCTCGCCTCGCAAAGCCATCCCCGTTGCACACAAAAGCACTAGGAGCTGTTCCCATCCCATATTCAATTCAGTGTAAGTACTCTTTTAAATGTTCGTGAAAGGGAATATCAGCCAGCCACAAAAAAAGGACAATTATGTTATAGTTTTGAACTAAAAAGCCAATCTTTCTGCATTGAAATGAAACCTGAAAGGCACAAGTAAAGGGGTAAGGGGAGGAGGGACCGAGAAAAAGGGTTGGCGGGGGGAACGAGGGACGGGATTGAGATGAGAAAAAGACTTCAGAAGCTCCGGCATTTGCTCAAGAGCCCTTATGTCTCTGAATGGTGCTATTTCTCTCATGCTACAGAGCCACAAAGTTGTTTCCACCCCCACTCCCCCCTTCCTCTGGCAACGCGAACAAGATCATAAACGTCAGATGCAGTCTTGTCGCTTTAATGGTCTCATGGCTATGAATAAAAATGGCGCGGTAACAGATTTGTTAATTGACTTTATGTGCAACTGGCATACATTAGGCAGCTCCGTTAACACCGCTCACAAAGCTGGATGTGTTGCTGTTCTCTCCCACCGCCATCGAATTAAACTTTTAACAGTTGAGAGACCAGAGGGTTAAGCCTAGGAGGCTGGAGTGATATTTTCACTGCCTTTGATGACACACTAAAATACAGAACGTCTCATTTTGCAGCAGAACATTGAGTCTGCGAAGCCGATGTACATGTGGTTACTATTTGCAGAATTTGGCATTTTCTATGAATAGCATAAAACAGGCAGTGGATCAGCTGTCATGTTTTGACAGGGTTGTCCTTTTTTTTCGAATGCCATTCTTTCTTTTTTTTTTCCCTTTCTTTCTCTTTCCCTTCTTTTTTTTTCCTCTTTATGCCACAAATCCACTTTTCCTTTTTTTTCCCCCTCCTGTTTTTCCAACACAATCTATAAGCTAATGAGCGTTATATTACAAGCACATCCTGGCCATTGGTCCATAGAGTTAAGAAACCTTCTATCATGATAGACTGAACTCCAGGATGAGGGGAGAAGGGAACAATGTTTGTGTATATGGATCACTATAAGGGATTTGATCAGACATCAAAATTTTCAAAGCAGATTGCACAAATATCCATTTGGACTGATGCACACCTGAAAGTCATCATGCCAGGAGGCAGGAGTTGTTTGAGGTGTGCCCTTGGGATCTGTATTCAAGTCCTATGATTCTTTGATCTCCTTAGGGTGAGTGGAATTAACTTGTCCCTTCCTTGAGAGCAAGAATGTGAGACTATTCTTGAGACACCTATATCAGTGAGGTCTTACACCAAACATTTTAATATCCCTGTTTTGATGGGTTATTTTCAAAATGATGCGATATTTTACCCCAGAGCTCTAAAGTATCTGTTAAGAGGGGGAAAAAAAACCAACCTGCCACCAACACTTATTCTGAAAAGAAAATAATATCACCACATTTATCTAGTGCCGAAATCTCAGGTTGACCCCTCTAACCTGCTCACTCCATGAAGGCATAAACAAGGAACTTTGATTTCTTGATTTATGTATTTTGGAAGAGAGGACCTGAAGCATGCATCCCTCAGTAAGAAGTTCACAGATCACAGATCACAGCTCCTCTCCTTGCTCCTTGTAAGGGTGAAAGAGGTGTCTGGGTCCTGCTCTGTTCACGCACTGTGTGGACTTGGAGAGCTACTCACTTTCCAGCAGAGACCTTTTTGAGTGTTTACCCCACATTGCACACCCATGATAGAGCGGGCAGACTTTGCCAGCATCCATGACCTTTCAGGTGACAGGCCAGCCAGCGCTACAGTGTGACCAAGAGCTCCAGGAGAGCCAGGAAAGAGGAAAGAAGTAGATCTAGACAAAAGAGTTACTGCTTAAACTCTAAGCACTCTCATTCCCATCTGTTCACCCTCACCTCCTAGGCATCTCCTTCACCTTCACGCACCGCAGAGGTTGGCTTGGCTCATTCTCTTTTGAACACATTCATATTTTGGGATGCCAGATTCAGACATTTGTTATGGTTATTGGCATTCCACATCACATCCAGAGATGAAGATCCCTGTCTACTGATATTTCCCCTTTCTTTATTCTCATTCTTTAAACATCACCAGATTTGACTGATTAAATCTCCCAGCATTTAGAAGTAAACAGGAAAATTGCTCTTCTGTTTTGATAGCCAACCATCAAGTCAGCTCTTTTCATAGATCACATACATCATATTTGATAATCAATGGATTGACTAGAATCTGCTGCCTTCAGTGCTATTCCTTAGCTCCATTGGTTCTCTTGGAAACTTCTGTTAATGGTGTCCCAGAGGAAGCAAAATGATTTAAAGAGATGAATGGTGAGAGAAATGCAGAAAGAAATAGTCTAATAAGAAATTACTTTTATTAGTGGTACCTTTGAAGGTAAGATCATTAATTCCACACCAGAGGCACCTTTACGCTTGAAAACCACGAGGACTGTGTCTGCTAGAGGTGTTTTGTTCCAGCCTACCCTTTTGCCCAAGAATTTTTGATGCTTCCTTACTACGTTTCTTTCTCTTTTAAATTTTCTCGATAGCTTGTCTTGATAAAAGCATATTTCAGGTCAGATATGGGCTGATCATGGAAGCTTTTAAACTCTCTTGCTGACCTGGAATTAGTAGATTCATGCAACTTTCCACCAAACCCAGTACACCATAAAATAAGTGTTTTACGCTACAGCGGTATTGCTGGCAATGCATAAAATAAATGTCCTGTGTGTGCAGCACCATAACTCCAGTCTAAAATACTATCTACAAATTTAATAGATGGATAGATACTGCTTTGGTTGTACAGTGCCTAACACTGTAAGTTGTTTCTTAGTTGCTTTATATACATTATCGGGCTAAATATATTTAGAAACAGCAGATATCCATGTACCTACATGGGTACACATGCAGTAAACTTCCATAACCCCATGACATCCCATAGCTTTGTAGCAGCAAATGTCACACAGCCCAGTCACCCTCTCAACTCTGGACTGGGTGAACTTCCTGTTTTATTCCCTCAGTATTTAGATATTAATCTCTTAACATTTTATCCTGGATCTTCTAATGAACAATGAGTGTCAATCATAAACAAGTTTTAGAGGTCAAAGGAAATGAGCTATTGGCAATGGGTGAGTGGTATATATAAGACAACTCTCTTCATTTCAGGTGAGTTTTGCCAAAATATTGCTAAGGGAAGTAAAGAAAATAAATTATGTACTAGGGAATTCAACTGGTACGGAGACAAAATAACATCCATGCTCTGATTCTGAGCATGATTTTTCTTCTAATGGAGTTATTACACCTCTAGAGATGAGTTCTCTGAAAAAAACCTTCAACTATTCACTGTTTCTGATGAATGTGTATCAGAAGTTAGGATGTATGCCCAAGCATTCTTTTACATTTTATATCATAAATTCTGCTGTACAATATTCAAATCTGATAAGGTAATATAATAATTTCATTTTCTCAATAATTTTCACTTGAACCAGAGTGTATTTTTCCATACAACAATAAGAAAAAACACCAAATAAATTCCAAATATGGAAAACATTGAACCTTTTTGTTTTTTTTAAGATCCAATGAAAATAAATTTTAAATCCTTTAACCATCTTTATTTTTCTATGTGTGCCATAATTCAAAGCACAAATGTATCCCTATTTTCACTCTTCGATCTTAGCATTCAGCTCAGAGAAAGGCCAAACTGAGATTAATTTCTTTTACTGTGCTGAGACTGCTTTGTTAGATGAAACTGTTGGCTTACTTCTTCAGATGGTATTGGCCTTCCAAGCAGAGCTGGATTATTAGTATTAGATTTTAAGAAAGAACCTGAATAATGGGAATAGGAGATCCCCTATGTGTCATCTATTTTATACAAATAGGAGCTGGATTGTCTCCTCCTTTCTTCTGATGGGGAAAAGCTGTTTGAAAGATGCTGGTTGTGGGGCAAGATGAGGGAGGGATAGTTCTTCACTCCATGTAGAGTCCAGTCCTGAGCTGAGCTCAGGTGGATTTTGCAGTGTCCCTCTCCTGCATATTCAGGTTCTGCTTTCTGCTCCCCCTTGATATTACATGTAAAGATCGCTGCCCTTTCTTGTCCAGAGAAAAAAAAAGGTGTTTTTTTTCAATATTTTCCTGCTTTGTCTTTAGGTCCACCTGGGGAAAGAGTGGGAAAAGGCATGGGTTGGGAAGAGTGGGATGAAAAGGAGGGAAAGGAAGAGAGCATGTGCACGTGGGGGGACGCTGTGTCCTCCAGGGAGGCAGTTCCTGTCAGGGAGATTACAATGGTTGTCATCTGAGTGATCAAAAAGAAGGGAAACACTGCGGAAAGGATGAGTTTCCACAGCTGTGAAGGGCTGCTAATAGCATCACCACACATACCCACACCACTGCCCTCCTTCCCTCACCATTGTCACTCTCCGCGGGAAGAGAGTAGCAAAAGTCCCTGCAGAAATTGGCACGAGCAGGATGCCCGCGACCCAGGCGGTGCGAGCACGGGAGGGGGGGCCTGCCCAGGCCAAAACGCAGACAAAGGCCACCCCCGCCCCAGCAGCAAGGACGTTTATCCTCCTCACTTTTTGCTTCTGCATGGTAATTATTCTTTTTAACAACAGAATATTTGGGAAAGGAACAAGTATTGCTGCAGAAAAAAAAAAGAAAAAAAAAAAGAAAAAAAGTGTTTATGAATAATGGAACATTTCAAATCCATCTGGTTTCCGAGACATTTTTTAGTTTCTTGCTACAGCCAATTATATAGCATGCTTGAGTGATAACTGGTTTTATCCTCAGGCTCATTCTGCACACTAATTTCTACACTGATAGTTGCTACCAACCTCTGAGGTTAGTAGCCATATGGTAGTCCAATATGGCACTTAATACTACACTTGTTATACAGTAGGCAGTATTCCGGCAATCATAAATCCACATTGTAGTAGGCACTGTAAAAAAGCTGCAAGTCCTTTCCTGAGTTTTGGCAGTGATGGCTATTTTTAATTTAATTTCAAGGACATTATAGAATCATTTGCAACTCTTTTTTTCTCCTCTCCCCCCCCCTCTCTGTTTTATTGCTGATGAAAGTCAAATTGCTGGCACCAATCCTTCCTGTAAATGGCAAAGACAGTGGAGAGCGATAGTTCTTTTCCTAGCAGAGGATCTCCTGATACTGATGCTTCTGTCAAATTGATCCCATCCAGTAGGAATTGGAATGCCTCCTCTAAATTGTGCTCTGTGTTGCTAAACAAATGCCAGTCACTAGAAATAGCAAAGTGGCATTTTGTGGGCTACCCATCTTGCAAAATAACAACCACCCTTAGCACTAATTCAAGGATTTTATCACAATATCCTCATCGGATGAGCCATACCACAGGCTTGCTACAGCATGGCTGGTCATTATTGTACCTATCATGAATATCACAGGAAGGAAGTTTAACAGAGTCATCGATATAAATGTGGGTCCCTTCCAAATCAAGGAAAGCAATGTAGGTGTCCTGCCTCCCAAACCAAACATTAACTCAAAGACTTTCACAGGGGAAGAGGGGGGGGCATTACTCACATGCAAATGTACAGGAAATTGCATAGAAAACAAATCCATCCTTTCATCAACCTATTCTCATTTCAGCACCATATTTCCTATGAGGTTGAAAAAATCTGCTGCATGAGAGCATATGTTTCTTCAAAACTCATTTCAGATGTAACTTTTTTTAGGTTTCACCTCCTCTTCATGCTTTCTTCCCAAAAACAGTTTTCCAAGGGCTGTTGTTTTTCCAATTTGTTTGCTCAGCAATCATTAAGAACTATCAGATTCAAAGAGGGCTTTTCACAAAATGTGTTGAATAATACAACAGGTATTCCTGTGTAAGAAATCTATTCATTTTTTCACCTCTATTAAAAAAAACCCACAACAATCCACAACAAAAAAACAAGAGTTGTCCTATACTTCTACCTTGATTCCCAAATCTAGCAATATTTTTTCTTTCCCCTGATGCTTACAGTAATTAACCAGTAAATATAACTTCTAAGCTAGTTTTATGGTGCATAGACTACAATCTACTGTGGAGGGATAGTCACCATACATGGACCTCAGTTGGAGGAGGTGGAATAAAAAGACTCTAAATTTTATTTCTAACAGAAAATTCGACTGAGGGATTTAGGGAAATTCATAGGATAGTTAGAGCCAGCCTGACCCAATGGCCTGAAAGAGGATGGAGAATTAGCTGTCTCTTATCCCAGGTGAAGTCTGAAAACAGAGGACACTCAATACAACTATGAAGTGGACATGATTTCTTGATATAATAACACTGTGTTGTCTTAACTGCTAGCTGTATCCATAGAATCATTACAGTGCTAAGTAGTGTTGCTACCAAGTTAAAACTGTATTAACAGAAGGAAAGGAAAACTTAGAGGATAAAGAGAACCATCATGTCCTCATATGCTTTGGATCAGACCATCTGAGGCTGAAGAAGCCATTGTCAGAAGCATTGAGCATCTTTTCATGTTATCTTTCTAGTGCAATGTTGAAATGAAATGTAGGTGTTCACAAAAAGAGTTTCCATAATAATTACATTTGATTTGAGTCAGGAAAGAAATAAAAGCAACCCCATTGATGCACTTGCTTTGCTTGCGTGGATATTCCTACCACAGCCCCATTTGTAATTTTCTATACCTCTTTTCATATCATGTGTACTAGGCACTCCACTATGAACTTACAACAACCTGAATCTGTAAACAGACTACCTGGGCCTTATCTTAACATTGAAGTGTGCAAGTTATCTAACCGCAAAAGTCAGCACAGAGATATGTATTTTGGCTGTGAAAACAGATCTTGACCTTTAAATTCAAGTCACTCATTTCCAGAGCTACCTGTAGAGAAGCAGAAAAATCAGGGATTTTTCAGTGAACTTCCCTCAGTGAAGTTACTGAACTCAAGAAAGATGTCGGGCAAACTATAGGTCACCTTGAGGCGGAAGATTTGGCTTTTCTTATCGGGGAGTATCTATCTCTGTACAAACTGACTTCTAATTTCATCTTTGCAGTAAAGAGACTTTTGTCCTGGCAAGTTTGCTTGGGTTTCTCTGCCTGTATCTAAGTGAGGTGTTGGAAAAGGGAGGTCAGACTTTTTTCTTTTTTTTCCTTTTTCTTTTTTTCTTCTTTTCTTGTCTTTTTTTTGTCTTTTTTTTTTTTTCTTCTTTTTCCAAAACAGGAAATTCCTCTCTGGGGTCATCTATTTGGATGCTTACCAGCAAGCCTTTCCCTTAGCTTATTCCACCTACAAACTCGGTTGGTAAAAGGCAATCCAGAATAAGAGCATGCCTACAAAGCGGAAGGGAAACGAGGGTCTTTTATAACAAAGGAAGCTGAATGCTCTAGAATCACTATTAAAATACATTCCAAGTGTAAACAAGCTTTTAGGAAAACCAAAAAGGTTTGTGGGTTTTTTTTCTTTTAGGAAAGCAGTCTGGGACTTGGCAGTGTTGCAGTTGCTTCAGCTGCTACCATCTCCTCCTCTTACCAGCTGAGAGGGGGAAAAAAATATATACCTTTACAGAACAATCCTCTTTTACTGCCTGTGAAGTGTTGCAGAATCATCTTTTTATTTTTCTTTACATGCAAATACCCCCAGTAGTGACTTCTGTGATCCACTAGTTTAATTAGTCATCAGTCAAGTAGCTCATACCTGAATCTGAAGACAACTTGAATGGATGAGCAGTTGGAATATTCCCCAGGAAACCAGAACCCGTGTGACCATTTTACCAGGAAGAGCCTCTGCTCTGGCTGACACAAGGAGGAAAGTCAAAAAAGGCACAAGGAGTGTGAGTGATTGCATTTGAAAAACTAAAAAGGGATGAAAAAAAAAAAAAAAGGAAAAAGAAAAAAAAACCCCACAAGAGATACTGATAGAAAACAGTTTTCTGTATTCACCAGCTCTCCTCATCACTCCAGCCCAGGGCTTTGGAATAGACCCAGCGGAGGGCAGCCTCCTATCCACATTTCTGACAGACAGGGCATGATGCTCACCTTTCCTGCCATCTAGTTTGTGTTTTGACAATTCGGTATGGAAACTCCAGCAAATGTATGCAGAGAGCGAAGATCCCTGGCTCCTGTTCTCCTCCCGAGGAAGTTAGCCAGGCATTGCAGAAATGTGATGCGTGAATAACACAGAGTCTAAGCAGAAAATGAGTACGTTTTAAACAAGTCCACTGGAAAAGAATTAGCAGTGAAACTGAAAAGAGCCATATGCCAATAAGGGGGAAAGTGACTCAAAGTGACACGCTGTAATAATATAATTGAGTTAGGATTAAATTGCAGAAGGATAAAAGCAAGGACAGAGCTAAAAAGGTAGAGACTGCGACATGTGCTGCCTTGTTAAGTGGGAGATGGTCAACAGGAGGGGATTCTCTTGCCGTTTTCCTTTCATTTATAATTAGGCAGTGAAAGTACCAGGGGCATGTCAAGCCATTTGAGGGTTTAAATAAAACAGCACTTCCCTGAACCATCATGGCTCAGTTTCAGCATCCCCCCCACCCCCACTCCCCGACTCCTTGGAAGCAGTGGGAGTCTACAGCTATCTCCTCCTGTGGGAAACCCTCCCTAGTAGACAGCATCCGGACCTTCTCCGTCTCCCACCCTCAATCTTTATTGTTAAGGGAAAGGGGGAGGTGGGAAGGGTGTGAGGCACCCTGAAGAAATCCCCTGTTTATTTAAGAGTTTTTGCAAGCAGGGGTATGGGGGAGGGTGTCTTTTTTTCCTCCTCTGAATTCTCCTCTATTAATATATTCCATTTAAATTGCTCACGGCACCATGTACTAATTAGGACTAGAATGACAGTTTGAGGAGAACAACTGAACCCACTTGAACTCTTGGAGTTCAGAGTTCATGCACATATGGGAAAAACATCTTCCCATTTATTTCTGCAAATACTCTGCACGTATCATGGAAAATATAGGTGATACAGACAGAGCTGATCCTAATGGCTCCAGTAGATGTTTCAGATTGCAGCCAAACAGATTTGAAATGCTCATTTAAAGAAAACACTCCCTGAATTGGTTCCATTGATGATCACATGCAGAGTTGTACTGATTCAAATGAAAGTGTTAATTTGATACCAGTTTAGATCTACTGGTACAAAAAGCACAATGAGTGTCCTAAGGCATGTTAAAGCAGGCATATTCCAGTTCAGTATAAGTCAGTGAAGAATGGTTTTCAGCTACACTAAAACAAGAATACAACACAGAGTTGTGCACCAAACAAATGAAACCAGAACATTTTTGAGTGCAGACAAAGCTGTGGTGTTAATTAATCTCAGGCCAGACACCTCAGCACTTACCTTGTGTCAAAAGTCAGTGTTTTCTGCAACATTAATGTAATAATAGCAATTCTTAGTGATTCTAAGCCTATATCTTACAGCATTTTAGCTAGGTGTGTAAATTGTACCAGGCACACAGATTGATTTAACTTCACAAAATAAGTTTTCTTATGTTGATGACTTTTATTCTGTCCATTTAAAACTGCACTTCAAGTGCTGGCTTTGAGCCATTTCCATTCCTATTATACAGCATCCAAATATGGATTTGTACCAGCTGAATGAAACGGATTTTTACTTCTCACCTTTTACTGTTTTGATGGGAGGGTATGTGCAGACCAACTCTGTTCTGATTTTCTCAATACCACATGGAAGATCAGTGACACAGCTGGAGACAGGACCAGACTTCTATGGAGAACCAACATACAAATTTGCCTATGGGTCTTGGAAAGCAGCATGTTTGAACTGCCTAAAATCTCCAGTTTATATATTGGTTTCTCTCCGATGTATTAAGGAGAGGTTCCTATGTGAATAACTTGGCTGAAATGTCTGATCCTGATGTCTTCCCATTCCTATTCCTATTCCTATTCCTACATCTCTCCTATCCAATCCTATCATTGTCTTTTATTTTCTGCTATTTCTTGCAGTGACCACATCACTTTGGTATTTGTGTGTGACACAGTAAGGGAATTAGTTACTCTCTGTTCCATGTGGTTTATTTTCTCTCTTTTACTCCCATGTTTTCTCAGCCAATGGTTTGGCAGAAGTGTGGAGGTCTTTGGAGACACAAGCGATTCAAAGCCAATTAATGCATCTATAAATCATAGAATCATAGAATGGTCTGGGTTTGAAGGGATCCGAAGGATCACAGAGTTCCAACCCCCAGGCACAGGCAGGGCCACCAACCTCCAGGCCTGGATCTACACAAGGTTGCCCAGGACCCCATCCAACTTGGCCTTGAACACCCCCAGGGATGGGGTATCCACTACCTCTCTGAGCAGCCCGTTCCAGCACCTCACCACTCTCTCTGTAAAGAACTTCCCCTTAATATCTAACCTAAAGCTTCCCTCCTTTAGCTTTAATCCATTCCCCCTTGTCCTGCCATTGTCTACCCTTTTAAAAAGTTGATTGCCCTCCTGTTTCTCTGCTCACTTCAGGTGCTGTAAGGCTGCAATGAGATCCCTCCCCCCCCAGCCTTCTCTAGGCTGAAGAAACCCAGATCCTTCAGCCTCTCTTTGTAGGGGAGGTGCTCCAGCCCTCTAATCATCCTTATGGCCTCCTCTGTCCTTGTAAAACTCAAATCCTGAATACCTGGTTACTCTTTCCTTATGTGTTGACCTAACAAATAAGGCTGAAGTATTCCTAAGACACTCTTCATTTTTCACTGTGAGCTGCATTCTGGGTTACTTCTCCATGGCAAAGGAAAAAAAAATGTATCTCAGAAACATTGATCTACTTATTATTCTGCTTGTTTGGATAGCCTTAAAAATGGACATTTATCTATAGCTTAAGTGTCTTAAACATAGACTGGGCACCCAGACATAACATGAATGCCATCATACAGACATCATCTATGATGACTGTTACAAAAGTGCTCCTCTCACCATTTCCCAAATCTGACTTTTAGCTCCCACAGGAGCCTGCAATTTAGCATAACTACTCTGGGGGCACAGATTTCTGCAATGTCCACCATGAAGAGCTACCTTTCTTCAGATGTTAACGGTTGAGACCAACTGGTTTGTTTTCTAGAAGACGGAAGTAGTAAACTGTAAGGACTTTAGGCAACATATATGTAATGACTGACAGCCGAAATATAGAGACATAAAGAAATGGGTGTCAGGGCTAATGCAGTTCTGCACATCTCCATCACACATTTCAGACACAGGCATTTTTCTTTTTCAGCCTCTGTGTTTTAAAACAAACCGGATTGGGGCCATTGCTGCCTGTAGATTATGGCCCTCGAAGTGATAAACATGCTGTTCCATTGCTATTTGCCCCATGAGATAAACATTTCTGATGGATTTTTCTGACAAAACTGAGAAACCTAATAATCGCAACGTCAGAAAAAAAGTGAAAACTGATTCAGTTTGATCCCCAAAGGACAGGAGAGGGAAAACAGCAATAGGAGATACAGTTCTGTAAGACTGAACTTGTCAAAGCTCTTTTAGACTGCTTTGAATAAGCACATCCGCTCGGTATTATAAATAAAGGCATCAGACAGTAATTTGCATGGATTAGGATTGTTAACGTTTATCAATTGCTGGGTTTTAAAGAACTCCCAAATTCTTGATAGGAGTATCTCTTTGTAGTGAAAGATTCATGGTGGGAGTGAAAAGAAATCTGATGAATTTAAAGCTACAGATGAGAGAAAGCAAAGCCATCCAGATCTAAACTGAGATACCATTAGTGGTTCCCATAAATCAAATCATGTTTATAGCAGGGATACAGTTGAATTACCATCTGGACTTTTTAACCTCGACATTTATTTCCGAACCCTCCTCCAATATTGAAAGTAAACTTAACCCTTCCTTTTATCTTCAGGACTTTGACCTGGTGCCAGTTCTTATTTTGAAGGAATGATCTGATTTTTGATGGGGACAGAATGTCACACGTGGCATGAGGTTGGAAGGACTGGGAGTTTCTTGCAGAAGGCAAAGTCATAAAAGAAATAAAATACATTCAGTCTTAAATGAGATCAACTGAATAGAGGGTCAGTGGGAATGAAGTCAGGGGGAGGAAAAAGAAAGGAGGGTTCATTTTAATTCAGGTAGAGGACACAGATGGGGTCCAAGGACAATGTAGAAAAACATGTAGCAGTCAAAAGGAACCTATATTCTCTCAGGATCTGTGGGATTATCTGAGGGAGATGGGTGATGAAGAGCTGGATCCTGTTTTCATTGGTGCTGATAACAAAACTGTCATTGCCTTTAATAGTACGTCCACCTACTTCTGTGAAAGTGAGAACTTTAACCCTTTACCAACAAAATAAATTAAGTTCATATTAAGCAATTTTAAAGCCTTGAGGGGAAAAAACTCCCACAAACACAACAAAAAACAGTGAGATATCTGGGTGCCAGCATTTTTCCTTTTTTTTTTTCTTTTTTCTTCCTTTTAGTCTACCTCTGAACTTCCTGATTCAGTCAAGGAGCTGCCAAAATAGTTAGTAAAGGATATTGTTGTGCTATTTCCAGCTCAAACTGAAAGAAGCATGAGGAGAAATCACAGGAGAGTCTGCCTCGGCCGCAAGCCACTGGCCCCTTTTACAGACCTCACTGCTGTTGAGCAGCCGCTCAGACTGTGGGGTTTGTTCACAGGCAACTCAAAGACCTTTCTGAGAATTGCCCTTTCCCAAAGCTTTTCTTTCTTCAGAGCTTTTCACATCTGAAAAGCTTTACTTTCTTCCTCCTGCTTAGCACAGGGGCTGCAGGACAGCAGTGCCCTGACTTCTCAGACACCTCGTAAGTGTGGGCTTCTTGTGCCTCTCTGTAAGGGGGGCGGGGGAAGAGCAGCATTTTGGTATGTCACAGGGTAGTTGAAGGAAAAGTGTGTTGACTCTGAGGTCTTCCAGTGGCAGGTAATACTGGTTACATAGACATTCTCCTGGACAGCATGCAGCACTGTAGGGAAACCTCCCTGCACATACAGGCAGCTGTGTGCTAAGTATACATGTGGTGCTAAGCAAGGTGACACAGAGGGCCTTTGACTGACCAAGAGGGAGAGGCACAGGTAGCGCAACTCATCCTGGAGTCATCCCATCTGTGAAGATAAGCCCTTTGGCCATTTTACCTGACTGTCCTACCCTTGGGACATTAAACAAGATGGTTTCCTTTGGGGACAGCTTCCCTGAAGAAAAATTGCATTAACACCCCCTCCTCTGCTGTTTTGGGAAACGTCTGGTGTCACATGTTTCGAAGTGAGCTGAAGTTTTTGCACGGTCCATGTTAGAGACAACCTCGTATTTCACACCCAGCTGCTGCCAGGATCCTCTTAGCCTATTGGCGACATTACTGCCATTTCCTATCTCCCTCCTTCCTGAATTTACCTAACCCAGAGCTCCGGCCTTTTGTTGAAATGATTTTCTGCCTTCCGGCCCTGCGTGCCGTGTGTCAGATTATGTGCAAAAGGTCGAACCCACTTCCCCCAGCTTTAGACACAGGATGAGGAAATGGAGTGAAGTTACTGATTTCATTCTGGAGGTCAGGGTGGGTCTTCTTGGGGTAAGAGTGGAGTCTGAAGAGCAACTGCTGCCATTTGTTATCCGTATTTTTTCAAACAAACAAGAAACCCCAACAATTATTCATGCTGCTGAGTCGGAAATAGTTCTCAAAGCAGCTGACAAAAAGAACAGGAGAACAATAGGTGGACGGTGAGGAGAGATTATATATATATATATCCCAGACACAGCCAGCCAGTTTTGTTGGAAACAAAGTGAAGACACGAGCAGCAACCTGAGGATCATCTCCTCTGCTGTCCAAAGGGTGGGCAAGCTGCCTTGTTCGCATGGTAATTCTGTTTTAGCATTGCATAGACTAATTATGTGCTAACCCACACTCAGAAACTGTAACAACAAAAGGGTAAGGATCTGAAATGGTGCCAGGAGAATGTTTTCCAGACATGGGGAATCCCAAACTTTGCCCAGTACAGGACTGTGCTGGCTCCAAGCCAGCAGCCTGAGGCTGCATGAAAGCACATGCAGAAGAAAACATATCTGCCACCCTTCTCCTCTGTCAGGGGGTGGATGGGTGTGCTTCAGCCTGGGGCTGTTGAGGGCAGCCATCCCAAGTCATGAATGAGGGGCCACAACACTGGGTGCAATGGGAGGTGGGTGCATCTCTATTTCCTGATGATTTGAGCAGCAGATCCTGGCTTTATGGGTGAACTGGAGACAAAGTGCATCCTCTAGCTGCGCTTCCTATCCACCCAACCAGCACTTTCACACCTTGTGCAAGTCCGGTGGCAGCCCAGGAATGTACATCCCAGTCTGCATGCTCCAGGTCTCCTGGTTTCCTCCCAGATGTGTTAAACTGAACTGGAAGTGGAGGAAAACAAACAAAGAAGCAAACAGATGGATAGGCAAAAACCCAAAAGCACTTCCTCTCTGCAGGTTGTTGGTTGTACCTATTGCTCTGGCTGGTTTATGTATGCATTCTGAGTAAGTTCTCTGAGGAGTATCCTGCAGTCATTTCTCAGCGAGTGTGAACAAACTCATTAACAGCTCCTTTACTGGAATGATAAGTTGTTTCTTAATGAAGGGAAAAATAAATACCCTCGCTAACCCAGGCTCCATCACTAGAAGTCACACATCATTCTTAAAGACTCCTTATTTTCCACCAGAGACATTTGTGTACAGCCCTTAAACAAAATGAAAGAGCTTGTTTCTCCTTCTTAGACACTCTTTTAGATGCTCAAATTGCACAGCACTTTTTAGATGCCTTTCAGAGTTTTATTCCAGATGTGAGTAGTTTAGGTTCAATAAAATTAAAAAATAATGGTCTGAATCTCCACCCATTTTAAGAAGGGAAGGTTGGTAGCACTTAAAACATGGGCCCAGGGCCCAAGGGATTTGGGATCTATTCCAAGCTCTGCCATTGACCCGCTATGTAGTTTTACTTGTAAGGAAGTCACTTAAGCTCATTGTGTTTCAATGTGCCCATTTGTGAAATGGAGATAATAATGCCAAGCTCGCAAGGGGGCTGTAAAGGTTAATTAAATAGAGTTTTTAGGTGATTTCTCTTCTTTGGAGAAAAGTGTGACAGAAGTATTGTTTATTAATGAAGTTTGTGCAAAAATGGCAATTTTGATCTTTTGTAGCCAAGAAATATATGGTGATTTCTGTATTTGTGAAAAGTGCCACGTGGCAATTTTTAAAATTATTATCATTTTTTTAAGCTAAATTGCTTCAGTTTGAGCTTCAAAAATCTGGGAGGGTTTTGCATTTTTTCATTCATTCTGGTATCTAACTACATGATGATGCTTGTACAAGGAAATTAGAGCAGCTAAGCATCACCATAGGAAGGTTTGTGACACCCCCCACCTCCCCAAAAAAACCAAAACCCCACAACCAACAAAAGAAAAATCCAACAAATCAAACAAAAAAACCCAACCCACAACATTTAAATAATATTTTTGATGCTTTTGGATGCTTACATGCTTCTGGGTATAAAACTGTAGGGCAGAAATATGGCTGGGCCCCAGATTAGGCTGGTTAGATAATTTATTGATACTTTTATAGGGTGTGATGCCAGCTGTTTTCAAATGTAGATGTTTATTTGCTCTCACATCCAGTCTCACATTTCAAATTCTGTATTCCTCTAGGAAAAGAAATGATAATATGGTCAGGCTGACCTTGTCCTTGCCAGTTTTCAGACTTCACCGCAACCTGGAGTGACCCAGCAATCACGTAGTTTGAATACATGATTTGAATACGTGCAGGCTGGCACGTCAGTACACCACATGGGGTAAGTGGGATGTGCTCTGCAATCCTACCCCTCAACCATGTGGACATGGGAACCTATGGTAAGCTTGGTTCCAACACACAGCCACATGCTTTGCTGAGGCTAAGCATGCTCCTGTCCCTCCCTCAAGTCACTTGCTGAGTTTACACTTTCAGGCCAGTTGTATGAACACTGTGGATTATCATTTCTTTCATCACCATTGGAGCCCTTGCATCACTCATGTAAAGGGATGCCTCAAGAAACTGCAGGATAACAAGAGAAGAAATAGAAGTTCATCTCCTGTGAAACTCACTTACATTGGAGATTTGGTTTGGGCTGAAGATTTAAATGCTTTCCCTCTCTCGCTAAACAAGGTGACCTACCCCATAACCAGAGAAATTCCAAATGAAGAAGAGCTATTAAGTTATCTTGTCCACCTGCCCCCGCTGGCGCAAGATTGAGAGGGTGACATGGATTCTGGCAGTGGGCTGTGCACAACCCATGACAGAGGCTGCACACAAATATGAATCATGTTGTACTTAAAAGGCCCAAATGAGTTTACTCTGGGCTTCTTACCCTTCCTCATAGCTAGTGGGAACGGGCTCCTGGAATATAAAAAAATTGACTAAACAGAGGCTGAATCAATCCTTGAAAACAATAGATTTAACCCTGTGAACTCTTCAGATATTCTACTGGCTGTTGGTGCTTCTCATGCCATTTCTGCCACTCAGAGATTCCCCTAGGATGGTCCTTTTAAGAAATACATATATAAAAACTACCCACTGTGTAAATCTAACAGTTAGTGGTTTCCCAAGTACAGCTTGTGGGATGGCTGCCTGAGTCTCAGATGCAAAAAGAGTTTGCTGCAGATCAGGGAGCCCTGTAAATGGAAAAAAGAACCTGGAAAGACAAAGAAAAATGAGTCTTTTCAATAGCATCGAGTGAAATAGCATCTTGATTCTTTCTAGTGACATAAAGACTCCTTCTCACTCTCCTCTGTCTCTTTCGAGCCACTATGTGCCTGCAGACCTGGAAATATTCCCTTGGTATTAAGGACTGAGATTTGTTCAAGCTGCATAAAAACACCTGACATGAGCTTTGGGCTCTCTGACAATCTCTTAAAAAGCTAATTCACATACAAACAGACTCTGGCTGTTACCCACTGACAGCAACATGAATTGAACCAAAATGTAATAAACCTCACCAAGACTATCACGGTGAGCCCACTCACCTCAGAAATCTGTTAGCTCTCTGGAGGTGAGAGAGAAAAGAAGGTGCCTTACCAAGCACAGAAAGTTCACGGGTATATGAGTAGTCCTGCCCCAAAGCAAGCAGAGAATTTCGGAGGCAAGCCCCTAGCTAACTTCTCTCTTATTTCAACTGAGGTTGTCTCATGCACTGACAGGGCCGTAGTGATGTCACTGGCAGTGTAGGAAGTAGGACTGCACCTCACTTGGCCCAAATTGTCTGTTAATTCATCTGTGGGAAACACGTTAGTTTATTTGAATTGAAACTGTCCACATTTTTGGGGGCATGTCACAGGCAAATATTCAGGAATAGTTTGAGAAAATGACTGGTTTCACTCAATATTTGTTCCCCAAAATATCTTCACTAAGAATTATTGGCAGGTCCCACTGAAATCTTTGCCCATTAAATGTTGCTGGATCAGGATTTCCCATATGATTCCTAAGGATGCATCTTCTACTTCTCATCCTTAAGGAAAAGGGGCAATTAAAATTTTCCCTGTGAACATTGCCACACTTTTCTGTGCTAGAATGGTTTTTCTGGCACTTGAGTTGTGCTGATGACACTCAAGGACATCAGCTGGATGCTCAGTTGATTGTTCAAGGGGGGGGGAATGAAAAAAACCCAACAACCAATAACACCATAACCAACAAATCTGGTGTATTTGCTCAAGTTACAGAGGGTGACATGGACCTAAGCAGATTGCACAGGTGAGGACAAAATTTTGGCTGCCGTGGACTTACGTCAGGGCATGTGGGTCCAATGTAGAGACGTATTACAGTGAACATCTTCTGTGCTTCTAAAGGGAAGTTTACAGAGTTGCTGACATGCTTTGCTCTGAATCGTGACCTGCACTGTCAGCTGGAAGACCATTTTCTTTTGGAAATGAAACAGAACAAAATAAATGCATTTGGTTGTTTCACTAAATTCTGGGATGTAAAGCAGGTTTCGCCAGCAAGAACGAGAAGCTGTGCTCATTCTGGAAGCAAAGACTTAAAGAAAAGAGCAATCAGTCTTAGCAGGGTTTGAGAATGGTCTTTATTAAGCTGGATTTACATTTCTTCTGTTGAAATGGGGGGGGGTTTACAAAGCGATCTGAATTAACGTGAGCTGACAGTTGCTGTGCTTACAGTCCTTCAACATGCTGTGTACAAGGGAAATAGTTTCCTTCCCAGTCTTTGACATTCTCTGTTCAGAAGATTTTTTATTTTAACCCCAGTCCTAATTGCCCTTCAGTATCAAAATTAATTGTGTTTTCTGCTAAAAGGCCAGTGCAGTTTAAGGTTACTCCAGGGTCCCAGCAGCCGATGCATCTTCTGTAAATGGCTTGATTGCCGTCTGTGGAGAGGAGTGCTGGGAGAGATTTGCTTGACCGAGGCTATACATTACAGTCCAATTAGTGTGAAGATCACTACATGAGTCTTTAACTTTATCTAGTAACTGTCGGAATCTCTAATGCTGAGAGTGGAGCGAGGAAGAGGGATGCAGAGCCCACCTGGGCGGCTGTACAGAGATCGTGCAGCATCCCGGCTCCCCTCTCACGGTCTCGCAGGCAGCAGAGGGAGCAGTTGGAGGATGGAAATACTCGGGGAGCTGCATTTCTCATCCTAGAGATACTGAGACAAACATCCCTTTCCTCCCCCCCCCCCCCCCCCGCCCCCGCCTCCTCCCCTCAGCCCCCTTATTTCTTTGCTGCTTTACTGACATATTAATGTATAGGTTTGGATTTTTAATCTTTTTTTTCCCCTTCTTGAGACAGCTCATCTGAGGTCTGGATTCATTTAATGTAACCTGAGGCAGTGGACTGAAGCGGATGGGAATCTGCTAGCCCTGGGTCCTCTGGGCTAACGGGGAAAGATGAGCACATCCAGAACATGAACGAAATTCCCACAACAATCTTCAGACCTGGTTTCCTCTCTGGCACTGTCCGCCTATCCTACAGCCAGGTGTCCAAACTCAGGCAGTTCATTTAAGTATTCAAAAGTGAGCAAGATCTAGACTTCTCACCACTCTGCACAAGAGATAAGGAGCTCACGGTATAGTCAAGCAAACACACAATTCAGCAGAAGAGACCCATTCTAATACTAAATGAACTCTGCAGATTGTAGAGTAGATCTAGAAGACAGGTAGTACAAATAATCTCCTGTGAGCTAGAAATTGCTCCCTTTTTGACTGTGATTTACAAGTGTAACAAGTATGAATGGCCATCGGCTGAAATCACCTCAAGATCTTGTAGGGAAAGTGGCCTTATAACCCACGTCAAGCTCATACTGCGAAAACACCAGCACACAAATGTTCTGAAAAACAGGTCTAAAATATTTCAACCCTACAGTTCTGAGATACAACTTCAGTCCACAATGTAGATCATCTCGGTCTCTACATTGTAGTAAGTGGTTGCTACAAAAACCCTGGTGAAACACCAGGTTCTGCTTTATTAGAGGCATTGAAAACATCTAGAATTCATTTTTGGTTGGTCTGTGCCCCTAGCCATTAGGTTTCTTGTCTGCATTATCTAGGCCTCATGTCTTCCAAAATGTCTTCTAAAAGTAGCTGGAACAACTAGTATTAAACAAAATTATTAAGAAATGTTGAAAAAAGTTTGAAAGCTCATAAAAAAATAGAATTCAAAGTCTCTGACATTTTTCACATCTCCACCCTTTATTTTTCAGCTAATTTTAATGCTTAATGTCTTCTTTTCTGAGTCAGTCTCCAAACCAGGAAATGAAGAGGCAGCTGCAAAAGTGGGAAAAACATGGGGAGATAAACTTGTTATTTGACACTATCTCACAGAAGTTCCAAAAACAGTGAACTTTCTGTAACAACTCCACTTCTCATTACAATCTCATTTGACACTGGAGCAATTATGATTAAAACAACAACAAGGAAAGAAAAAAAATAATTTACATTGGTATTTCAGCATTTAGGAGATTACATGGCACCATAATGTGTTAGCACAGCACACCCCTTCTTTAATTTCTTTTTTTGCAGTGTATAAGTGGCACTAATGCAATTATGGTATCCACCAAACTAGTTCTCTGCTCTTCTCATGTGCCCTGCAGAAGCTGTTGTCTTTTCCCTCAGTGTCTGGGACACAGCCACAGACCTCAATCATTATTTTCAGCCCTGTTTTACCTGCTGATCCAAATACTTAGGATTCCACTCACCAGCAGTTTTTCTACACAGTTCACAACAGATCTTGTAGCGTTGTGTTTGCACAACTCAGAGATAAGGGAGTCTCTCTCTCTCTCAGAGGCATTTTACATTAAATAAAGCTGGGATGAGAGCTGTTCTAAAGGTTCTTTAAAATTACACTGAACTGAAACTCTGCTTCAACCAGCTCAAGTAGAATGGCCATATCAAAGAGCAGATTTTTCCTGCGGTAAACAAAGTTGTGGCTTGCTCAAGGTAGAAGCAACAAACATTTACTTTACTGGAACTTAGGAACTTAAACATTAAAGAAGAAATGATGTTGCGTAGCATAATTATCCAATAGGGTTCCCCATCACAAAATGCTACGGAATAAATTAAAGAAAAAAAAATTACTTGGGGTAACAGAAAATAATGAGGTGGATATCTTACCTTTCAGATATTTACATACTGCAGCTAAACTCTGTGGTATTCAAATTAACAGCAGGTAACTTCCTGCTGCTTGGGTTTCCCATCATCTACCCCTCATTAAAGCTGTGTGCAGAGAACATTAACTGCTACAAAAGAGAGCAAAGAAACATGTTTCAAAGCAATATAAAATAGTATTTCCAGGGGCCAAGGTAAGCAGGAAATGTAAGGCTATGAAAGAAACTTCCTAGTTTATAAGGTCCTTTCAGAATTGTCACCAATGGATTTCTTGCTACTTTTGGGAATATCCTGAACCAACTACTCTCAGGTACAGAATACTGAATCTTGGGACCTTAAATATGACCACCTACGTGATGAGCACATAAATAACAATTAAAATTTGTTCTAATTTAATGCTTATTCGTGGCTGCAGCATGTCCAACTTCTCTGCCTTAGTAGCTTGGAGAGAATACAAAGGAAAATTCTGCATGTCAGAAAGTTATGAAACAAAGGCAAAGTGGAGAGGAGATGGAAATATAAAGTCAAAATGAAACCTTCCATCTTTCTGTCAAACTGAAACAATAAATAATAATGGCATCTTGCATTTATATAGTGGTTTTCATCCAGGAAGCCTGGAAAGGTCTTTGGAAACTTTACAAACTACTGTGGAGGAATAGGAATGATTTCATACACTGATCTATTGAAGGCTACCACTTCTGTAAGCAGTTACAATCTACAGCAACATTACATCTCAGACTGGGACAGGTAGAGCCTGATCCTGAGAGATATTGGATGGATCTGTAGTTAGTCAGAGTAAATCTTCAGTCCTGTGGGAATTTACACTGCTGACAGTTATTGTTTCTCATGATCAGACACTTGGTAAAGAAATAAAATTACACATAGATGAAATAGTTGCTGATCCTAGTCTGTGAAACATGGCAGTAGCAGCCAGGGCTTTGCAATTAAAATCCCTAGTAATTAATTAATCGTGGGATGGTAAACATACACACTTTAAAGGGTCAGAACCTCTTTCCAGTCCTTCCTCGTTGTTATCATGTGGCATCCTTCCTTTCTTATTTTAACCTGTGTGTGTATATAGAAAAAAGGTGTTTTAGGAGCTAGTTGGAAACAACACAAACCTCCCAGGTTTTACATCTCTGACATGTTCACTTGTCAGGCAAAGCACGGAAGAAAAAAACAAATAATGAATAATTAGTAAGCTGAGGAAACCTGATTAAGCTTTCCATTTCCATCATATGTTTCACTTTAAAAAATCACACCAGATACTACAGAAGTCTGTCGGATATTAAGAGACGGCAGAGCTTTCCAGATCCTCGATTGAGGAAAATTCTTGCTGATTTTCATGGTCCTTTTGTTCCAAGAAGGATCACATAATTTTGGCTCATGAATAAAAATTCTGTAACAGTCAGTCCAGGAATTCCCTGTGTATTAATGCATTCCTCCATCAGCTGGTGTTACGCATTTCTGCACTGGAGTACCAGAGTCCCACGTTTAAGGCATCTATCCAGCATCTCCTAATGGTGGCAGTAAAAGGAAAATGAATGAAACTGAGAAAAAAAAACAGTTCCAGGAACAACAGAATTAAGAAATTGCCTTCAGATTTCTGTCTTCATTTTATTGACCTCTGGCAGGGTATTTTGATGGGGTCATATATTACTGGAGTGAATATTCCTCTGTCTTATCCTGATCACATTATTTTCACTAAATTTCAAGAAATAGATCTTCCCATCAAATTGTCTGTGTGGAGGCATGTAAAACAAAGTCCCTTTTCTGTTTATAAATTTTCTTGTCTCCTGAGACTTTAGGCATGAGACACCACACCGTTCTCAGAAGCGGCAGCACCACCAATTCATGTGGCTCTTGTCAGCCAGAGTCCAGGGCCTGGACTGGCTGGCAAGAGGCGATGTCACCCAAGCAATTGCTCGCGATGCCCACCCATGACTTCTCAGCACTTGAAATAACTTTGCTCATTCCAGTAGTGCCTGAAGTTTGACATGGGCAGGTGTTCTGTTTTAACAGCCTCCGTCATCTCCCATTCAGCATGCAGGTTGGTGTGTGGAAAGTTCCCCTGCTCCCTTCCTGTTCCCATCCATGGCAGTCCATCTGCCCTGAGACCAAAATCTGTGATGTCCAGACAAGCTGATACGTAGCTCTGCTGAGGGTAAGAAGTGGGACCATGATGCTCAGTTTCCAGCCTTTTTTACCCAACTGCTCCACTGGCCATTGTGTTTGGGGAAGATGGAACACACACCTCCTTAACTAGTGACCTGAGCAATGTTTAAACATGATAAAGCTTTAAGTATCAGCCTCTCCTACCAGCACCCAGAAAAACTGCAGCACAGATACTGTGCAGTCCAAGAAAGAAATGTTTGCAGCCTGTTGTTGAACCGAAGGCACCTCTCCATACTACAGCTAAAGAAATAGTTACCTCCTCTGTGGGGGGAATTTAGCACCAAATGAAGGTGAGACAGGGACAGTGTGTCTGCACTTATTTAAACTGTTTTCAGTACTAAATATTCTGTAAGAATAGGAAATTGTGGAAAGAAGTCTGGAGGCTTCTCAATATCAGTGGGTTTTTTTAGGCTTTTAGGAAATATGTCTTCTTTTTCTCCTAAGTCACAGTTGTCTCTTGAGAGACTGGAAATTTAAAATCAGAGCTATAGATTCAGTCTCTGGACCAGTAATTTCCATTTACATCATGAGACGCTCAAGAAAAAGCCTCACAGCTACATTTTGTTACAAACATGAGCTAGTTAGCCATCCTGATTGACATCCTAAATTTTCCACATTAAATAATGGGATCTCTGGCTTCACAAAAGTAACAGTTTTTCCCAGATGGCAGAAAAAGTATTGGATATTAAGAAAAAAAAAAAAAGCCCAACATTTTTGTCAAATCAGTAATTTCAAAGTTCCAATGAATTTCTCACTGGTGGGGTTACTGGTCTTCCAGGTGGTTACTGGGGAAGCTCAGATAATTCATTATGCAAAAGCTGGTTTGCTGGTGGAATATAGGTTGATATGTTCAAAGGCAAACAGGGTGGCGACAGAACAAACTTTTGTTAAAAGTGAAAATCGGATGGTTACTTCTTCACGCTTTTGAAAATCTCCTGCTGTTTTTACTTCTTCAACATGAGAAGAAGGTTGGCCAGAGCAGCTATTATGGGCTACTTATAACAAATGCTTCATATTGCTGGTGACTGGGAGCCCCCAAGAGTTCTTGTCCCACATTTTCCCTGCAATTAAATAGGCTGAGATATAATTTGTGCCCCATATTCTCTATGTTGAAGGCAGTAGGCATCTTCAATTTTAGCCTAACTCTTCTGTCACCTTCACCAGTTTTACATTATTTATGTTAACTCCATGGCCTAGGGGTGGGAGGGAGAGGGGAATTATTCCTAATTTACTGAAAGTGAGAGAAGAATCAGTCACTTCTTTCTTTAAATTTTTGTGGAGGATTGTTAATCAAAGTTAAAACAAATCTGTGTTCCAACGCAGAGGTGGGCGAGGAAATGTGTGCCTAACACATATGCACTTTGGGGCTCCTGCAGAAGGAAACAGAGTTCTGGAAACTGTTGTGAGAAAAACATTAAAGACACCAGGCTTCATGCTATGCTGCAGACTGGAAATGAGGGTCCGGACAATATCCAGCTATGTTTGAATCCACTTGAAGAGTTGCATTTTATTCTCCATCCTGGGGCGCACGACGTAAATTATCTCCCTTTCTTATTTGCCTCACGTTTGAGAAGAGGCTGGCTTAGAGTAGGACAATGACTTAAAGTAGGAGCCAGCCAGAGAATACATCAGGTATTCGACCTGCAGGCCTATGAAATGCAGTGTCATCATAACCCAAAGGGCGTATCATTAGTCACTGAAGGAAGGAAGTGCAAGCATGCCTGGAGAAATCAATAGAAGGTCCTTGTCTAGTAACACGAAGAGAACAGCACCGATGTTTATGTCTTTGCCCTTCACATACTTTGCTCTTCCTTCCTTTCCAGTCACCTTTTCACTTTATCCAGAATTTAATTTTCCTGATTCCTGAGTATAAACGGACAAACGTAGTAACCAAGAGACTTGGGCTGCAATCCAGTCTTTTCTCAGAAAAAAAAATTATCCATCAGGCCTAGTGTTTCTGTATGGTGGTTATCTGATTTGGCTCCTGCTAACTAAAAACATATGCAACTGGTTATCTCCATCAACACAGTTTAATTCAGCTCTGGTCCGTATTAGTGTGTTTTTCTGCAGCTGATGTCTCTTAGTGCCATGGGTGAACTGTTACTGTTAAAATCATGTTTAAATATGAAGATCAAACAAATGGTCCAAAGGTTTCCAGCAGCTAAAGATTCATTAAACAACACAAAAATACTTTGCCATGTTTTAATTAAACCTAGTATTTCTTCCCCAAAATATCATGCTTTTGATAAACAGGGAACCAGATTAATACAAGATTTCAGAATTTTGCTAGAATGTGGGGTAGTAGGATCACAATTGTCAAGATGCCTTTTAATTCAATGGCACTACACTCAGCTTGTTCGTTCACTTCTGTGCCTCAGTTTACCCTTCCATAAAACGAGGGAAACAGTAGTAATGTGCATCCTAGGGAAGCTGCAGAGCACCACTCACTACTGTCAGGAAAACGCTCTGAAATTATTCAGCTATATTCATAGTAAAAACCCAACAAATTAACAAAATATGTTCAGGCAATGCACATTTGTCGGCTTCCATGAGAAAACTGTGAAGTGTTATGAATAATGTGGTTCGTTGGTGGCTGTTTGTTCTAACAATCCCAATTTGTATGTTACATGAAGGCAAAGAAATCTTTTCATGTTCAGTTTGACCCTTCCTCGCACGGCCCCTGATTTCTTCCCATTCTGGCCCTTGACAGGAGTACAAAATACACATCAAGGACAAGAATAACTTTTCAGACTGAGATAACATTTGTATTATTAGAAGAGGTTAGGGTGTGCCTGGGAGGGCAGGAGGTAAATCTGCTGAACAGTCTAAAAGCTTTATTTATAGAAACGTCCTTTTTTAAGACCAGGGAATAGAAGGAATATTACTAATAACGTCACAATAATCTCCAAGATCCCAAATCAGACAAGCTGTACACGAGCATGCACGTGCATACACACTCCAGAAAGAAGTTTGTCTCAGTGTATGAAGCTCAGACCCTGGATCGGTTTCCCACCTAGAACTAATCACCCTAAGTCTATGAAACTCGATTAAATAATGTCAGCTTACCCCAGCTGTGGGCTATGACAATGTCTTATTATTTCAGCCAAGAACGTTATACAGTACTGGAGGCAGCTGCCTCCAATGGGAAGAAGCAAGGTATCTTTCCTGAACAGTTTAGGAATTCCTGACATGTCTGGCTCTTGAGCCATTTACCTAACAACCCACTTATCAGTGGAAAACTCTTTCCAAGGTTGGCTGAACACCCCAGTGCTTCCTGACGGAAACCAAGAATCTTCTAGGCTGTTCTCAAGAAATTAAAGGAAAAATAACCCCAAACAACCCACAACAAAGGGCACATTTTGAACCTGCTTGTGTGATTTAGGATCCAACATCTCTTTTCTTTTACCCAGTCTTAGTTGAGCACTTAGCCTCGAGTCTGTTGACAAGTTTCGTGAGACTGGTCCATTGTAAAAAGAGAATATAAGGTGTAATTCCTATTCCCTGAAGAATTCTGAGAAAATTACTGCTTCCCTATCAAAGCAAAAATGATATAAAACTGTAGAATTGGCTGCTGTCCCCCCTTCATAGCATAAGGGTGAATCCTGGCACAGGCCAGGTTGAGGGGAAAAAAAACCCAACACAAAAGAAAGCAACCCAAAACCTCCCACTGAAACACCTCTAGGAAAGCATGCCTTCAAGGGCTCATCATGGCATGTTTAAATAGCCTGCCCCACATATACCAGTTCAGTAGGAGTTGGTCTAGCACCTCAAAGGAGTGACAAGGTGAAATTCTAAATATTGGGCTGCAGGCCTGGCCCCTCACCTGGGACCTGTCCTCTGAAAGGAGACTGGATGCAGGATTGGGAAAGCTGAACATCTTCCATATCCAAGAGTTTGACTGCCTCTCTATGCTAACAGCTGATAAAGCTAAATTAATAAATAAGCAAGACATCGTTTGGGAGGGTTTTTTGCATAGTATTTTATAGTCACATAAAAATATTACAGTGAAATATAACTTTTCTCTCACAACAGAGTGTTTGGGCTGTCTCCTTTAAATATACACTCCAAATACACTGAGAGCTTTGCACATTTGAAATATAATTTTATTTTGAATAATATTATTTTTCAGCACGCATATGCCACCATGGCTTATTTTTAACAGAATGATGTCACCATGTAAGTGAGATCACTTTGCAGCATGTCCTACTGAGCAGTAGAGGTGAACTGGCTTTATAATAAATAGAAATTAAACCACTCCTAACAGTATTACATGAATGCAAACCAGAGATGCAATTATTCCACACACCTTTGGGACAGAGGAAAGGCACTTCTGTGAAAGAAAATACTTATGTACCTCACTTAGGAGGAGAGATTCTTTATTCTTGTGAATCTGAAATTTCTTGTGGATACGTGAACTATGTGTGTGTGTGTGTCTGTTGTGTAGATAGCCAACCCTTGCAATAACTCAGCTCATATTTGACCATAACATAAAAGACCCTCATGCTCCTTGGAAATGTGGAGCAAAAGATTCTGCTGCCATAATAGATAATCACCCACATACAACATATCTTTCACAGGTACATATCAGCTTCATTAATATTTAGATTTTATTATGATGCTTCAGGCATACTCTAAACACATTAAAATACATGGTCTTTGCCCCAAAGTATTTGCAGCTGGAAAGACAAATAGTGAATGAATTAACTGTAAAATCTGTTTGACCCCTGGATTTTTCAGTTTATCAGCAAGTCCAAATAATGCAAATGTTTTATGGAGATCAAAATGTCTTTTAAAGATATATTTTCAGCATATCAAAAAGGAAAACAAAAGCATTTCAAACCAAATGAGAGGTTTCTCTAGGAAGAAGCCACACCATGTTCCAGATGTGGTTTTAGCCTATTTTAGTGGTTTGAATTGAAAAAGAATAAAAAGAGAAAAAAGAAAAGAAGAAGGAAAAAAAGAAAGTAGGAACACACCATCTTTGAAAGATTATTATTGGAATACTCTTTCTCTATTTTAAAAAAAATATTTGTGTTGGGTTTTAGACTTTAATGACTGAGCATAACTGGGACAAATTCTTCAGATGTCTTTTTTGTCTTTTTTTTAAATTTTTTTTTTATTTCCCTTTTTAAAAGTTACTGCTAACACTTCACCAAACTCTGCAATTGGTGGAAAAAAGTGGGGAGAAGACCAGAGCCAAGTGATGAAGCTGCTCCAAGATTCATAGCTCAGTGTTATTTGTTTGGTTGGGGGCTCTTTCTTTTTCTTTTAATAAACTATCCCCAAAAGCCTATCTACCTAATGAGTATTATCTGCTTAATTTCCTGCAGGCTTCGATGCAGAAGCAGGTCAGTTGGTTTAATTATCAGCTATGGAGACGTGAAGGAACTTGAAATTCAATTGAAATATACAGCAGCTTTTTCCCTGGATTCCTTCGCATTAACAAAAATACCTGTTCAAAGAATAGATTGACTCAGCTGTGACTTAAAGGAAGATAAGATTCTGTGGCAGGAAAGTAATAATGCTATTATTGTCCACTGGACAGAGTATATTTGCACGGTGATTAGTGATGGCTAATATAGTGAAATGTTATACATGGAGAAACAGGCAGGAATTTACCTTCTGACTATCAAATCTCTTTGGTTTTAAAATGTAGTCCTACTCCCTCTATCCCTATCATGTTGTCGATTAAGTGCCAGACAGACCCAGAAATGCCTTATGAATTTTGGAGTCTTAAATCCATATGATACTATTCAGACAACGGACTCTTCATGGCTGTGACAGAAAAGCATGCAACACTTACTCCAGTGATTGGATCCCTCACTGGGAGTTTTTTGGCTCAGGAGGGAAAAGCTTTTCCTTTTAAAATAGGCTTTTTCTGTGTCCTAGATAAAGTGTGAGGAAGGCTAAATAAGCAATAGTGGGTTGCCATGCCTTCCAAGTTCACTTCTTTTCTTTTTCTCTTTCCTTTTTTTTTCTTTATAATTCTGGGAGTTATCATGGGCAAGTCTTTATTCAGAGATAGGCATGTAGATGAAGCATTCATAAGGAAGGAAATCCAATTAATTTTGTTAGAAATCCAATAGTCTCCCAGTGAACACAGACTTCTATCACAAATCTGCAAGTTTATAGAGCTGTTAAGGCTCTTGGAGCATCCGCACAGCTGAAAGAGGGAGCTTGGGTTCTGTATGGCTAGAGTGATATCTGTAATATCCCATAGAAATCCATTGAGAACACTTAGGAAAGCGCAATATCCTTTAAATGTAACCTTGATAATGAAAGGAAAGGACTCCTATTCCTAAATAAAAAACAACAAGCCCCGACAGGTCGGAATTGATACCAGCATTTGTGGCTGCCTGAAACTCCTGCCGTGCACTGAATGCTGCAAAAGTGTCTATTATTTTTAACTGTTGGGTTATTGTCCATCTTTAAGGATGGGGGAATTTTAGGAGTGACAATTAATAATAATAATAATAAAAAAAAAAGCTTAGTGTTATTGCAGACCTCTAGATAAAATACCTAAGGGGCAGGGGTGAGTGAACAAAGGAAGCTGGAAGAAAGAAGCAGATCTCTCAGGCTCGTTTTGGAGAGAGCAGCTTAGAAACCCCTGAACTGAGGGTTCTTTATATATAGCACCACATTGAGTGACAAAATGGTAGCTGTCATAATGTGCCAGTTAACATGTCCAATATGAGCCGATCGTTTAGTGTCCCCTGGGATTAGAAGACAGAAACATGACAAAGAACAAAGAACTCGGATCAATAATGCTTGGGGAAATAAGACAGAGAAGGTTATTTACTCTGCATTGATCCGTTGCTGCAGTCGCGTAAACTTGGCCTGTTTTTCTTTTGTTAACCTTTAAGCTTGAGTATACTCACAAGCAACTAGGGAGCCAACTAACAGGTGTAGATTAAGGATCGAAGGAGGTCATCGTACCTCTGTCACCACTAGGCACCCATGTAACAACATCCCTGAAGAAATTTAAACATCAATAGCTATAATAAGGGCAAATTTATCAAGCTTGGCCTACTTTTGCTGGGAGCCTGGCTGTGTCCAGTCAGTTTGCCCTTGCTAAAGCTCAATTGATTTGGACATTCTTTTACTAGAGTTGATTATCAATTGTGACACAACAAATTTGTTAGCTTCCAAGCACTGGAGTTGTTGTTGCCATTGGAGCCTCTGAAGTGAAAACACCTGGCCGTGCTCAAGTTTTACTCCTGCTGAGGAAATAAAAAAAATAAATAAAATAAATAAAAAAGGAAAGAAAATGGGAAGAAGAAGAGAAAAGGAGAGAGGCCCTTTGGTGATCTTTCCATGGATGCTGGTTGTGTTGGAGATACCTGTACAGTGCAGATGGAACATCTGGATTGCCATTTTTGGAAAATTAAGAGCATGAGGAAATATTAACTTGAAGGAAACTGTTTTCAGCAGGAAAAGTCCCAGCAGCTGTTAGCTATTCATTTTTTATGTTTTATGATTTGTCACCTAAGTCATATGGAATCATTCCTGTTCTCTGTGTGGATGACAGACTTTCGAAACCAAGAAGTAATGAATACCGGATGATGGGCAGCAATATTCTTCAAGCATGACTATTCAAAAGAAATAATCATTCTTGCTGAACTCCGCAGAACTTGTTAAATGTGAAAATTCATTCACCAGTACTCAGGAGCTGTAGTTGATTAGCCTAAGTGGACATTTTGTGTAGAAACATGATGGGATGGAATTTGTTTGTTTTAAATGCTGGGCCTGGTTTCTTTTGGTTTAATAGTAGATGTTTCATGTTATGCCAATAGTATTAGCAGTACATTAAAAATGTAATTCTGGAAATACTTACCTTATTTAGTTTACTTCAAATCTAAAAGGATTATGTAGCATCATTACAGTAGTTTTTTTCTGTTTTTCTGGATCAAAGTGTATGCCACTTGTCATGCTATAAGCCATTTTGACTCATGTATCATAGAATAAGATAAAATAATCAAATAATGCAAAAATAAAAGACCTTATACTTAAAAATTGAAAGTCACTTTTAAAAAGTCTGGAGAAACAAAAAAAGGTTTCTAAACCAGTCATTTTACCCAGAATTTTGGGATTAAAGCAGTGGTCAAACTGATGCAGTTCTTTTGAGATTAACACACTGGCTTTTGATCAATAGGTTAAAATACCTGTGCAGGATGAACATCCATATATATATATATCAAGAGCAGGGGCACAAAGTTAGTTCACCAGGACAGAATTAGTTCATGCACGCACTTGTGAATGAGATGCATTTGATTATTCTGCTGATCAGCTATACACAGCCACATCCAGCACCCATTGCTACTGATAGTTTGGGTGAATAAATTTATGGACAAGGCTCTGCTCCTCATTTGCCACCCAGCAGTACTTTTGGTCACTGCTGGCACTCAGGCAGGCACTCAGGCTGGCAAAGCTGTGGCTCAGCTCAGTGTTTTGCAATGGATTCTAGAATGTAACCCCCTGAATTACACTTCTTATCGCAGCTTGATTTCATACAGCAGACAGAGATGTGGTTGCTTGGGCTATCCTTTCTCCCATTAATATGGCAATCAGAAAACTTTGAATTTAATTTCAGAAAAGTGGCATCTTTTGTTTATCTATAATTATGAGGCACAAAACAAAAAACCTACTGACAAACGAAATGAGATCCCACTTCCCTCTTAGAGATGGGAATCTGTTGTTTGCATCTCTTGGCATGCAAAGATTCAGCTTGTGACCCTTGCCCCATCACCCGTAAAAGTGTCACCACACTTTTTAAGAGCATTTAAGGCATTTAAGAGCATGGGAGGGAGAAGACAGCAGCTTTTAGGGCATCAGAAATGACAGTAATGTGCACTGGAACCGTCTGCGCAAGCAGAGTGCGTTGAGGCAGTTGTATTAGATCAATCTGTGCCAGAAGAGAAGCCACTGACAGTTTATTTCTGTTGGAGAAATTGGAGAATGAGCTGCAAAGTGCACAGTCCTCATTAGTATCAATGGAGAACAGCTCACTTTGGTCCTCACCAAAACTTTCTACCAGGCAATGGCTATTCAGAGCTCTACATGAAATGAGTTAGGGCTCTTTTAGCCCTGCCAGTATGATAAAAAACAGCACCCCGGTTAGCAATAATCAGCATCCTTGGCCGAGGGTCTATGGATTGAGTGAGCATGGAGAATGAATTACCCTCTTTCCACTAGATGTGGTCCCTCTAGGTCAGGGCTCAGGTGAGAGGAAAAAGTGTTATGGAGCTGCTTTGATTTACAGCTGAGGACCTGCTTTTAATGGCTCAGTGGGTCTTTGAAGGTGCTTATCTGCACTGGGAGCCTGGGCAGCAGATATGTCTTACAGCAGCAGCGACACAGCCCATCTCATGGGAAGGCCAACTGGGCTGGAGCCTGCTCTTTGCCCTGTCCCCTGCCCCATGGACCATTTGAGCAGGGTGGGATCATGGCACAGGACATTGTTTCCCCTCCCAGGGACATTGCAACCATGTGCAATCCTCACTTTGCAGCTCTGAAGTTTCCAAACCCCCACGTGATACTGCAGAGAACTGAGGCAGACTGGGCTGGAGAAGGAGGTCCTGAGGCCAGACTGGGTCAGAATGATTCCCCAGGACTGGCAGAACTGGGTTATTCTAAGGAAACTGCCTTGGTGCCTACATCTGTGATGGACTGCTTCAAAATAACAGGGAGTCATGACTAGAGATGGAAAGGATGTCTTCTTCTAGCCAAAGAGAAAAAGCTCAGCAATAAAAACAGCATGAAGTGACACTGGAAGAGGAAATAAAAAGAGGAAAAAAGGAATGGAGGGAACGGCACACAGACAGTTCTCTATATGCTGAAAGGCATATGCGAAAAAGCTTTAATTCACCTTTCAAAAGCACTTAAACCTAAGTGTTAGTGCAAGCAAAATAAGCCTTACAAACTCAGCTGTGGAGCCAAAAACCCAAAGCACATGACGGTGCGTTAAGACACCACATTTCCTGGTTGCATGCTTATGCTAGCATGCCTTCCTCACCCAGAGGCCTTGTCCACCCTGACCTGTTCCCTTGTAATGGCCAGTTGGCTGCTTGGCTCCTCTCCCAGTAGCCAGTGCTCTCCAGGCGTGACATCGATCATTGCTGTAGTAAGGAAGATGGCACTTACCTGATGGGGTAGGCGGAAGCTCCCTCTCTTACCATATGCTGGGAATTGTCAGTGGCTGCTTGAAGCCAAGGCTGGCTTTTCCTCCTGCCAGGAAACAGGCCTTTTCCAGAGCCTGCCAAAAAGGAGGGGAAAAAAAAAAAAAGGACAAAAAAAAAAAAAAGATGAGTTTTTGCATATTACGTTTCACACTGAGCGGTTTTATAGCAGGCTGGGCAGCACCGGGAATTATGGATCACAGTTTCCTTTGGCACTGAGGACAGACAGCAGACAGTGAAATAAGAGGTATGACAATGGGTAAAGGGAAAAAAAAATAAAAAAGGAAAAACAAAAGAAAGTGTTTATATTGATTCTCTCCAGAAATACAAGATCTGCCACAGCCAAGCAGACTACTGAGTCATTAAAGCCAGCATCCTGACTCCAGCGGTGCTTCAGAGGAAGAGGAGGGGAGGAGGCATGCTGCCAACTGTTCCACGTCCTTTGGAGAGCAACACCTTCCTGATCCCAGCCCAGCCATGTCCTGGCACATAGCACTTGACTGCTCAGTAACCTTCCTCAGCTCCACAAATCCCATCCCATTTCCCTTTTCACTTTTCAGGTTGGAAAGAGTCTGGTGTCCACATGTGTTCACACCACTGCCCCAGACACAATGACAGTGCGACCAGCCTCCTGGTCCCTTTTGGCCCTGTGCTGTGGACTGGAGTCAGCATGGACAGGAGAGATGTTTATCCTCTATAAAAGAGATCTGAAAATTGGATTTGCCCAGAGAAAGTTTGGAAACTGTTAGGTGACTCGGATAAGCATGGCTGTGACATCACACACCACAGTGTGGGTTTTGTTTCCCACAGATGACATCACTAATGCTGTGAAAATACACAAAATATCCATCCCTCATCCCCAGCCTTTCAGGAAAAAACAGTTCAGTCCAAAAGTTTTGATACACCTCTGCTGGCAGTGGGCACACCTAAATTCAAGAAAGACCTACATCTCTATAAAGGATCTAGAAACTGAGGTGGGGGGGAAGGAGTTGGGGAAAAGAAAGGAAGTAGTTTCTTCCTGCAACTGGTGGAGCAAACAGTGATGCTGCATCAGAAGAAATGTGGGGTTTTTTGAAACAGATCCCCTCCTCTTCTATATAAATATTCCTTCTTTTCTTCCTTTTACCATCCTTTCACAGAAAGGGGAGAAAAAGTGGGAAAAACCCCTGCCATCCAGACAGTGAAGAGATCTCCTTTGAATCACAAATCACAAAAAAAAACCAACAAAAAAGGGTTTTTTTTCTTTCAGTGAGGGGGTGGAGGGGGTGGAGTTGAAGTGTTAGAAATCCAGGCCAAGGGATTACTTCACATTTCTTCTCAGGAATGAAATCTTGGAGGGGGGGAAGAAAAAAGAAAAAACAAAAAAAATAAGAAGGGTCTATTTTGTATTACTCAGCAGTTCTTTTTTTTCTTATCCTTCTACGGAAAGTTGTTGGGTTTTTCCCCTAATAAGTGTTTATTACACAGTCCCACACACCCACACATCCCCACGCGCACACACAAATGCAGCGCTCTTTATAAAGAGAAAATCAGGCTGGCACTGCAAAAGTGCAGAGAAGATCTTTCGCTAAAATGATCTCAAGGTCAGTTTTGGGGGTCTTTAGGTTTCTATATTCAATCCAACCACGTTTCATGTCTCTGCTTTGCTTGCTTAACTTACAAGAAACTTGGGCACAATTTTGCTTGTGTTGGCAGTTTTTAGGTGTGGATTCATGCAGGCTATTTACAAGATGCCAAGGGATGTCAAATCCTGAACATGTGTTTTTGTCCTACAGTCATTCTCTGACAGCAGAAATAGTCTGCAGCTTATCAGATCCATTTGCTGATATTTAACATCTTTTTTTCCCCGACAAAGGTTTGGGGTGAGATGAATTTTAATGTTTCTCTGCGCCGAAGCTGACAAAAAAAACCCAACCAACCAACTTTATGCATCTAAGTTAGAGAGTGGAGCTTTAAACTGTAAAGAAAAAGAAGCCAACTCCCTTATTTACAGCATTTTTACTTTTTCTACACAGACACAAGTCTGCTTGTTTCTTTAAAGCACGCAAGGTATTTGCTAAACATTTACTCAATTAAGAGGTACAGCCACCCAGCCTTAGATCAAGACATGCATTTTTAAGGAAGACAATACATTTAAATACATATCCCCTGTGTAACTGACAATGCACTGAGTATAATTTTTATGGGATTATATTTAAATGAACTTTATCAAGACAGAAAATTAACATTTCTCCCTTTTAAACATTATTTCTATAATAATCACACTAAAAGCAAAATAATTTTTAAAATTTAAAAACTTTGGTTGAATTATGAAGTGGGAATACCACTGCCTGAGTCTGTAATTCCCAGATAATTTTAACAAATAGTGAACTCCCCAAAACATGTTTTTATAAAAATATACAAGTTCTCGAGTACTAGAAGAAACAGTTTGAAAAGAGGATGGAAATAAGTGTTGATATAGATATAGAAGGCGAGGTAGTAATTTTGGAGACTATATGCATATTATGAGCGCACATACAACAAGTGAGTTTGAGTTTGCAGGCAAAAATTGCCAACAGAAAGGAGGGGGGCATTTTTAATGAATCTGAGTCATAATAAACACTTGAACTATGTCTACCATGTGGGGCACCTTTTAAATTCACAGTGCTGTATACATATGTTTTCATATCACAGTAGATTTGTCATCCCTGGCTTCTGCAGACATCATTCTATTTAGAGCTATTTTTCTCTGCTAACCACCTTCCTCAAGTTCTCTGTTTCAGCACAGCCTTTATGTTAAAACATGCCCAGCACTGTAACCTTGTGCCTAAAGGTAGTACTTGGAAGAAAGAAGTGCCTAATTTTTTATTTTTTTTTCTTTTTTCCTGGCAGTGAGCAGAGAAAGCTAATCTGGAAGTTTGAATGCCCGGTGTCTTCTCCAAAATTATCCAGACTGCTTTTGTTTGCAGAAGTCAGGTTGCGCAAGCTGTTGTTGTGTGGCTTGTCCTGCTAAGTTAAGAAGAACAATCTACTTGAGAGGTTTCCAATTATTCTTACTTCTGGTCAGGTTAGATATACAATTAGATCGGATCCCTGACAGGTTTTTGGCTGCTCCTGTTCCAGACCAAGCCGTTATTAGTCCAAGTGCATGCAGATGGAAATGATTTATTTTCTGTTAGCTGTTACATGAATTTGATTGTCAACAAAATCTCTCTCAGCTTTCAGCATGGTTTGGCGTCAGCCTTCCTTCGCATCTGAGGTGGGGTGTCCACCTCAGCCAGATGAGTTCGGTTTGGCAGAGGCAGCTCAGCTGGTCGAAGCTCACAGAACTTAGACTCACATAGTCCGTGCAGACCTCAGAAACTACACATTTCCCTGGAAAGGGACGAATGGGCAGAGGTGACTCCTGGGATCCTTCCTGCCTGCCATTTCCTCTTCTGCCGCTGTGCTGCCAGCTCTTCTCAATATATTGCTGTTCTGCTGGGCCTTGTCCTTTACTTTGTTGGCAAATAAGGTAAATGACCCTTATTCTGGCTGCCCATATGCTGCTAACATCATTGGTTTTGTTTCAGCAAACTGCATGAGGAGGGTATAGACAGATGCCAAAAAAGAGGGCCCCCATAAACCCAACAGGCCCTGCTGTGAATCACCAAAGTGCTGGGATAAGTGGCAGCCGGCATCTCCTTAGTTATTGAAGAGAGCAGCTGTGTCATGTTCAGTTAGTTTACATCATAATCTAAATCAACCATGAAGGATGAAGATGCATAGAAGGAAAAAAACCCCACAACAACAACAACAAAAAAAACAAACCCAAAAGCAAAACTCACAACAATAAACTGAAGGGATGTGTTCAGACAAACTCCGTACAAACTGCATGTGGGCTCGGTCTTAATGAGACAGTGATTGCAGGGAAACGGGTGGCTTGGTTCCCAATTCCTTACAAAGTGTCTCCATGACCTGAGAGAGAGAGTGAGAGAGGAGCTTTGTCCTCTACACGCACATGTTTGGACTCTTATTCTTTCCCCTCTGCTTCCACGTCCTTGTCTTCCTCCTGTGGCCCCGACAATTCATTAGTTCTCACCTCAGACGGGAAGCAGGTCCAGGGAGAACAGGCAAGTTCGTTATAGTTTGGCACATGGCAAGTGTTAATTGTGATACAGCTAAAGGTGGATTCAAAAGAGGACTGCGACACCTGCCTCCAAATCAGGGGCAGCTTTGGTTCAGGCTCCAAGAACTTGCCTGATTATGAAGTCCTTCTATGATGAAGTATAATAAATTGTGAAACTCCTTTATTTCTTGTATGTAAGGGGTTTGTTGCTTTTTTTTTTCTTTTCTCCAGGTGAAGCTGTGGTCTGATAGAGGGAAAAAAAGGGGAGGGAGAAGGGCTATAAAAGGATGATTCTGGGCTATGAGAATCATTTTGCCTGAGGTCAGGGAGGCTGAGGTGCTCTTAGACCTCTTTCCTCTTTGTGCTTATACATGTAGCTTAGATGCTGTTATTTAGGTGCTACAGAGTATGGTTTGTATGTCGCAATAGAAAAAGACTGAAAAGATTAGGGCATTGTTTCTCTCTGCTTTCTCCTCCTGCATTTTGAGGGTTAGAACTTTTTTAGCATGACATCTATGAGGTTATGGAGCAAACTTCTGTTATGAGTAGTAGGAAAAATTTACCTTATGAGCTTTAAAGACTTGAATAATGAGATGCCTTAAGGACTGTGGCAAAATGGTGAGAATACAGCAAGCAGGCTAGAACACCTAGTCCTATCTTCTCTATTTGCTTTCCTAGAAAGGACAGTTTCCTTGGGAATTGCTAGAAAGAAGTCCAGCTGTTTATAACAATAGCATTTCTCAGTTCATTGCAACTAGCAGAGACTCCATAAGTAGAGTTGAAACAGGCTAAGGTTCTGGGTGGCCATGTCATCATGGAAGCCTTTAAAGTACAGGTAGCCTCAGTGCTTGAGGAGCTTGAGCAGTAAGATATGCTTTAGATGAACTCCATGTCCTATGTGGTATATAATGAAGACTGAGGAGGATGTGGCAGCAGAAAGAGGCAGCTTTGAGGAGGTAATGTGTCTGTGGCCTCAGGTGTTAAGTAAGGCTGAAGCACTTCTCACTTTGGGAGAAGAGTAATAAAGGAGTGAAGGCTCAAACCAGGTGAGCATCCCCTTACACATGCCACTGCTGAAAATCAAACTGAGGTCAGCAGCTGCTGAAGGTCTGTGATGGCTGTGCCCCTGACAGATCTGCTAGACACTATGCTAGGAGCCTCCAGAGAAAAGCATGAGGTTTGTCACTTTGAATTTTAACATTTTTGGGAGAATGGCAAACAGAGCATATGCCCTCTGTGACATGGCACAGAATAGAAAGGTTCTTAGTGGATATCTACCCGCAGCCCAGCTCTCTTCTGGGTACAACATGGAGAAATGCCAACAGTAATAGATAAATCCCAACTCTGTGCCTTACAGCATCCTCATTCCCTCAGAAGGGTTTATTGCTTACAAAGGTTTCTCTGAGAGCTTCCTGACAGAAACATGTTGCTTCTGAGTGCCTAAGGGAGGAAGCATGAGGTGCGACAGCTCCCTCGGGCTGGAGGAGCAGAGAACAGCAGTGTGCAATTCAGCTTGTTTCAAAACGCTCCTTAAAAAAAGATAAAAATCGTGGTTTCAAGTGACCCCTGCTTGAGGAGATGGGAGATTTTGCTGGTCTTTAGGGTGGGAACTCCACAGCTTCCCACAGCAGGTACTGTAGGTCAACAGGCTGCTTGCAGCACACGTGCAATGGAAAGTTGGGTTACTTCTCATCTCCTGTAAAAAGTTTTCAGATATGGAGACAAAGCATATTTAAGTCAGATACCTCTCACTTTCCAAGTACAATACATACTTTCCCTTCTTTCTTCAAATGCAGTTCCTTTTGCAAATCTCTGTGGAGAACAATACAATAATCAGCTCTTAACATCTAATTATGCCCTTCCCTTTACAAAAGAAACTCATATTCTTAAATAACACTTCCTGGCAGCAAAAAGCTCTGTGGCTCACTTTGAAAGAAAGGGGAAAACAATGCAACCCAACCCAAATATCTTCAGATCATTAACGTACAGGGAATTGGGTGCAGAATCCTTTCTTAGCCTCATCACTCGATGAAAATAATACTTACCCTTGAGCACTTGGCTGTGTTCTTGTACCAAGTGCCGACAATAATCTAATCAGTTAACAATTCTCGTTCTGATGATCATTTTCCTGTGAATTGTTTCAAGGGTAGGGAAAAAAAAGAAAATATAAATAAATGAGACTCTCTTGCTGGAACGATGATGGCTGACCAAGTGTCTCCTCTTTTACACTTGGCTCCTTGTAACAATTCAGATTCTTCTCCCTGCTGGGTGAAATGTCAACCTGCTGGGCAGTAAGCTAAATAAAGGCCCTTTACACTGAAAATCTTACCCCTGCTTTGCCTGGAGGCAGTTCATAACGCAAGCAAAGCAGTTGAGTTCTGCAACTACTGGCCTACATGGCAACTTCCCTTTGTCTGTGCTTGAGGAATAGGGTTGGAGTTTGGTTTTTAATATAAAGAATGTTTGGGTTGTTTTGTGGTGGGGGGGGGGGTTTTCTTCTCGTGGAGTAAATTTCAGCCCCGAAATGTATGATATGTGCTGCATTTGGTGCGCTCTCCCCGAGGCAAACCAGGGGATCTGTAAGTGGTACTATTTTTCCTATCAGCCCTGGAGAGTAGTGTGGCAGCCCTGCGTGTTATTAATGGATAAAATCTGAGCAGCAGCCAACCCCAAGGTGAACCCTATGCATTTAAAACATTTCATCAGACAGCTAAGTATTTTTTTTTCCTTCACTACAGCGGATATCTCTACTGCCACCACTCAATAGATCCCGATAGAAGAGAGCAATAGCTGGACTCACTAATGTGAAAATTGATAGTATGAGCTCTCCAATGAAATATAAACAGCTCTGTGTTTCTTAAGTGTCAATATCACGGGGCTGGGCTGAGGAGGTGGTGCGGTGGATTAACCCTAGAATTATCCAGGAGGGGGGAGAAGCTGGTAAATAGGAAATATTTGTCCAATCAGCCAGGGCTCATTCCTGAAGTGGATAAGATGGGCTGCTGTTGACTCCCAGCTGCTGTCAGCTAGAAACCCAGCTACAGTTTACAGCTCCTGTAAACCGTAGTGTTTCCAGAGGTTGGAGAAGGTCAGACTGGAGGGTTTTTTTCTCTCCACCCTCCCATTTTGTCTCGAAAAATTGGGTAAAAGAAGGGATGAGGAAGGGTGTGAGAATGAGGGCCGCCACTTAGCAGATGCACAGGCAGGCATGCTGCATTGGGAGCAGCTCCTGGCAAGCTGCAACACTGCTGCTGTCAAAGCACCAGTTATTAGAAGAGCAGCTTATTGTGGAGGGGAAACTTGTGACGTGCAGAACAAATATCCTTGCTTAAGGTGAACTGAGACCTTAAACACTCATTCTCTCTTACAGAAACACTTAGTATAACCAGAAGGGTCTCTGCAAGGGAAGGCATGAGGTGTTTTCAGGGGTCAGAAGACCTAAACTCTTCCACTATTATTGTCTCCATCTATGGATAATGAAGGAATGTTACTTTGCACCTTCTGCTCTGGCTGGAGAACTGAGATCAGCTCAGACCACTCCTTTTCTGTCATCAGAGTCACCTCCTGATCCCTATACATGAGCTGGACATTGCTAGGTGTGGGTTACAAATATCCCAGAGCAATGTTGTTCTTTTGACAAAGAAATGGTTTCCATGGAAACTTTTAAATATACCCAAGATTATGTAAGTTTATATCCAATATACCTCTGGAACATTTATATTGATAGGTTGCAGAAACACATTTTTAAAAAGACTTTACTCAAATTTCTTTGCCATTTGTTGTTTTTAAGAAAAACAACCAATTCTGCATACTGCTTCTCAGTATTTAACCAATAGGATTATTGGGCTAAGTGGGGGCAAATGGGTGTGCAATGACTGACAAGGGTTTGTGGGGGGAAGGCAAGGGAATAAAAAAATACAAATCCCAAATCCTGTAAGTCCTCACAGTCACCAAAAACCTCTCTGTAAATATATATATATAACATAAAGTGCTTTTCATGCCCATGTGGCTGGAGAGTTGGACTTCTTATCTTGAGTTTCTTTTCTTCAGCTTATTTACTGAGTTTTCAATCTGCTTGTTGAGGCTTAAGTACTCTCCTACTTATGAGCCAACCCTGGAACCAAAGCACATGGTGGAGGATGATACCTAGGTTGAGGGTCCTTAACCCTGACTGAGAAGACTGAAGATTTAGTAAACAAGCCAAAAAGGACTCAAGATAAGGCAGCTGAGCAGCCCTTTGGGAGAAGGAGGGGGAGAAAGGAGAGTGTTGGCAGGAGAGAGGGGTCACACACCTGCCCAGCAGTAAATGTAGGGAGGGCACTGCCTCCAAGCACTCTCAAATCAGCAGGTTTTTCCTGTTAGGCACTCATGGGTGTGGGTTAATGCCTATGCAAAGCAGCTTTCAGCCAGCCTTAGGTCATTAGGACTTCCCACCAGTAGTTCAGGTAAACACCTTTTCTCTCCATGAGCAAGAAAATTTGTGCAGACTTTAAATTTAATTCTTAGTGCTGTAAGTCAGAGCTTTGTTTCTGCTGGAACCCAGGACTTAACTTGAAACCTCTTCCACCCCGCCCCCAGTTTTCACCAGTCTTGTTTCAAAATTGCTGCAGGCTTCACAGGCGTACGTTTCCCACAGCTACAGCACATTGTGGAACTGAGCAACTGGGATGTTAGTGCATGACAGAGGTAAGAAAACTATACAGCATCCTAATGAGGGAGGGCTTGCGTCATCCAGGTAATAAAGACTGGCCTGGGAAGCAAAGGCTAGTAGAAGTTGGAGTCTAAAGGGACAGCATGTCACTTGGAGCTTCACTCAGGTTGCTCCAGATTATGGTCTGAGCTGGTGAAGTCATTCCTTGTTTTGCTTTCATACCGTCTTCAAAATGTGCCACGGTTTAAATGTAAAACATTTAAAGCATAAGAGGAGATAAAAGAAAAAAAAACCCATTCTTTTGCAAACTTTAGGCTGGACTTTGGAAAATGAAATCTTACCTTAAAAAGAAATACAGAATTCAGATTTATACAAAAGTATATACTGAAGTATATAAAACTCATAAAGCATAGCCTTCTACCCAAGAACATAAGAATGGTCTGAATATAATGAGGTTGTATAATAAAAATGTAGCTAGCAGAGGAGGCTTACTTGTGTTTTTCTCATTTAATGTTTAGATTTCAACCTTTCATTTTCCTGTGAACAGCCTAGAGACCTTTAATGCAATCTGAATTTCATTCCGTATCATCTCCTCAGAAGCAGAGGAAAACACAAGACATCTAAGAATCATGAAAAAAAGTGGACTGCGACACCTTAAGTCTGTGTCCACTGATCTGGCCAAGGGAACTCTGCAAAGTCCAAGGGTTGACTGTCTGCTATGGGTCTGTATGACCTTGTTACATAAGGGAACTTCTTACTTGGACTGGTCTCCTCCCTGTTGGAGGGGTCTGGAATTCTCCTTTGATGAAATGTAGGGAGCACGTATGAAAATATTTCAAGTTCATTTTTTATGCTTTATAAACTTTTTTTTTGTGGAAAACAATTCCCATTTTCTGATCAACTCCAGTGAGAGTTTAGATTTCTGTTTATTATTGGTGAACACGTCCAAGAGTTTTGCTGATGTGTTTATTACCAATGCAACAAAGCTTGATTAATAAAATAAACTAATAAGGCCAAGAGTTGAGCTATTTGAAAAGTTTTTTTGAGTAGCTGAAGCAAAGCTGAAGAGGAAGATAATCTATGCCAGCTTTCACCTCTTGGATGGAAAATGGCCATCAGACAGCTCATGCCTTTTCCCTCAGAGGGTCATACTGAGAAATCCTCCTGGGCATCCCAATAGGAGTAAAGCCAGTATTAGTCGATGAGGAACAGTGACCATGACTGAAATCAGTGTTCCTGTGTCCTGATGACATGCATTGCTACCTCACCTTACTTTGCTCTCCTTCCTTCTCTCAGAGCTTTTCCATGGGCTGGACTTTTAGGTAGTTATGCGGGCACCTGCCTCTGAAACTGGCATTGGTTGAAAGGAAAAAATAAAAGACATTATAAAGGGTAGTTTCATATGAAGGAGGGGAAAAACCAAAGTAAGGTAGAAAAGCAAAGAGAAAACAACAAAGGTGGGAGAAGACATAGTTCACTTAACCTAATGACTGTCATTTCCACCTGGACAACGGCTGTTCAGATATTGGCTGGAGTAGATGTATGATCACTGAAACACTAATGAAAAACAGTATTTGAAGAAGCTTTGGCTGTGTGGGTTCTGCCTTGCTCCCTGGGAGGATGCCTTGCTCTTAGTGTCCATGCACTGTCACTGACGTAGTGCATGTTTTTGTCAGTAAGTTAATTTTAGGAAAAGGCTGATGCCTTCTGGAGTTGTAAATGCTCAAGTGACAAGTCCTCTCAGTGTTCCCACTGAGCTTCATCTACAAGTGCGAAAATGACTCCCGGCTTGGCACAGGCTCTCACCCCCAGGAAGAAAAGGAGAACCTGGCAAAGTATTGTGACCACTGACTTGAAAAGGCTTTGGAAATTGTCAGAGGTCCACAAAAGGAACAGCCAAAAGCTGATGTTCTCCTCTGGTTAGTAGTGGCAATGTAAACCTAGCAGGGGTGCCCAAGTGCCCAGAAGTTTATTAGTGTGTGATCTGGTTAAATAAATGTTCCAAGAAAAGGTGACGTTTCCTGCCTGGCTTCTCCAACACCCCCATACAGGGTCCTTAAATCTGACAGGTTTCATCCTGGTACTTGGTAAAAGAAAGAAGAGGTGACATTTCTTAATGAGAAATCTGATTAATTAACTGCGCTCTGCATTGAGAAAGGGTTGGTTTGGGGCATCAGAAGCATCTTTTAACATGGTCCCATTTGAGCCTCTCTGAAAACTATGTTTAAGATGGGTAGTAAACTTAAACTACTCTCCATATGGGGAGAGAAAATGGGTCTGGATTTAAGAAGCACTTGTATATCGGGAGGTCTAGTTTTACCTCCTCTGAGTCAGTGTCATCCAAGGACTGAGAGGAGGGATGATGGGCAACACTGTGGAAACTTTTCAAAACATCTCCCTTCCAACAAGTCTGTAAAAACGCTGAGCCAAAAGACGAAGCAACTCACTTGAGACTCATTTTCAGAACAGCTAAAGTTCTGAAACCCAGACTGCAAAATCTCAGGAAGCAGCTGGGTTCCTAATTAAAACTAATCGTTAATAGATTTAGCAGGCCAAATTTATGCTTTTCAATTAAAAACACTATTGGGTTGGGTATCTGCTTGTGTTCTTATAGGCGTGTGTGTGCGCTCATGCATGCTGGAGGTAGGTGTGAGTTAGCAGTGTAATGTGGCACGGGACCGGGTCAAACCTCTTGTCCCCAATGTGAGCTAATGGATTCAGAACATCTTGGTAACTGAAGTATAACAACTTCAGACTAGAGGAACACGTGTCAAGACAACTGCAGCATTGAGGACACTTAACACATTCATTCCCTGACCACAGACTGTCCTTCTGCATGAAGGCAGTTGGGCATTTTCCTCACAATAATTTGTTCTTGTTTGAAAGCTACAAATGTTTTTCATTCAGCATGATGGGGCCAAATTATTGATAGAGTAGTGGTCACCCAGGAAGAGTTTCTCTGTCAATTAGCCCTACTTTTTTTTCATGTACTGTTGAATTTCACACGTCAGACTAGAGGATCTATTTTCTTCACCAGAGTGGCTCTTCCTCAGGCATTTCACTAGAGATGGGGTAAAAGCATTTGCGTTGTTGTTGTTATTTAAATTATTTTTATAGTATGACAATAATTCTCATTACACCAAATTTGATGAACTGATTTTATTTCCATCTTTTTTGTACTGAGACAAAGATTGCATCTGTATGTTTTTGTTGCAAGAGAGAAAGAAAAAAGCCATGTGTTGCCTCAAAACATTAAGCTGCCGAAAAGTACTTTTGTTGCCACAGAAATGAGGCTAGCATCTCTTATAGCTGCTTTTGAGCAAGAATAAGCTAAAAACTGCTGTAATTTTGTAAAAGCTAATTTCTCTTTTCAAGTTAAATGGAGGGCTACTTCTATAGATAATTCCTGCTCAAAAAAAAAAAAAAATCCAATTTTGTGTTTTCAGAAGGCTGATGAGAAACTTTTCCCTGCAGTGAAATGTGAGGCAATTTTAAAACTAAAAATCCTCAGGAAAAAAAAAGGACAGGAGACCATGTATCTCCCAGAGCCTGTCCTCAGCTGATCACGGGACTGTCACTGTGCCTGACCCCTGTATGGTGTTCAAATGAAAATAGAAGCTTCAGTCCCACCTCCAGTCCTCTGACTATGGAGATATTTATTCATTTGTGCTATAAATGGGGAACTTGGGGTTATCGGTTCACTGTAGCAGATTCCAATGCAAAATTGGGCCCCTCTCTATATACAAACATTTGTAACAGCAAAAGACTCTGTGGGCGCTATGGCTAAATGCAGGCTGGCTGCTCCATCTGCCTAAAGATTTGCTGCAATGCTCATATTTAGTACATTGCTTTGCAATGTGCTTTCTGAGATATCTTGTTGGCGAGCAAACAAAATTCTCCTGTATTGTATTATAATGGGCAGCAGTGACCTGATTTCTCCTCCCTACAAAGAGCAGCGTGGCAAAGGTGCCGTGTTTTTGCATATTCTGGAGACACAGCAGTCCCAGAGATGCATTTGGGGTTGTCATGCCGGCAGGCAGAGGGGAGGAGGAAAGGGAAAAAAGCTGGGTAAATTCCATGGTGCTGCATTTAAACCCTGGAAAGCTCATTTAGTTGGAGATTAAGCTCTGGAGCTAAATCTGAAAGTGAGAAAGGAGAGGAAAAGCTATTGAAAACTGAGATTCTACTGCTGACTATGGAGGCCACATGACCCTGACACATAACTTTTACTGAGTTGACTATATCTCACTTCCTTTAAGTGCCTGTCCCTCCTGCTCACTCTCAAGGACTTGGCCAATCTCCTTTTGTAAATAGAACAATGCTTTATATTTCTCTATTACTCTGGAGTGACTATATCAATAATGTGGGAAAGGCATCTGTCCTGCACAATGAGATTATTTTTCTGATTTCGGTTGACAGTTATGGTAATAGTTTGGCAAACAATCTACTCCACCATCAATGACCACAGATTACAGCTGTTTTTAAAAATCTCAGCCGCTCCTGGAAACTTAGAAGATTGATTACATGGACAGAAAGAGACAGAAAGATGTGTCAAAAGCTTTTATGGCTGAAACTTTTAACTCTGTCTTGCTCTCTTCTCCCCCCCCCACCCCGATTCTGAAAGTCAATGTGCAGTCTTGTAGTTGCCTTACGTGAGTGCAGACCATAATGAGTGGAGCAAGTAAACAAATGATTGTGTTTCAACAGGAACTGAGGAGATACTCAGCACTGAAGTCTTCAGAAAGGAGGATTCAGGAGCTGTAAATGTGGGGTGAAGGTGTTTGTGTGGCTGTCCTGGACAGGGTGAAGGGAGCTGAGGGGGGTTTCCAGGGCTGCTTGCCTTGCTCTGTAAGTGCCCTGCAGACTGTGCTGCATCCCCAGTGCTTGTCCCTCTGTGTTTGCAGAGGCAGGCTCTGTGTCAGGAGGGTTTCTGCTTACCTGGTGAATGGTGATATAAACTATGCCTAAGTATTTGATCTTAAAGCTTGAATTTGTTCCACTTTACTCATGGCTTGCTCTCATTGGGCAGTTGGTGGATTTGACTGGGAGGGACCTGCAGGTTTATAAGAAAATCCCCAAAGAAAAGCATAATTTCTTTTCATTACATCAAAACCAAGACTGGGACCTTAAAATCAAGTATACACTTTACTGAGCTTAACTCTACATTAAAGGACTCATAACTACCAATAGTCAGAGCGCAAAACACGGTTTTGAATATATGTCCCCTTTATGCAAAGAACAGGAATAACACCGTGAGATCTGTGTGCCTTCCTAGCACTGGGATTTCAGATACCAAATGTTCACAGTGAACTGCTCAGGGACAAATTTGCAGAACAAGAATTATCCTCAGAAATTATTCAGCAGATATTTTCAATTTGAGTAACAACAGAGGAGAGAAAATCAGAGGCTGCTTGTGGACAGGGGCATGAACAGGGGAAAAAAAAAAAAAAAAGAGGTCAATTCATCAAATAAATTATTCCCTATGAATTATTCACGCAGGTCTAACTTAACTGTTATTCCTACTTTCCTAGCCTCACTACAGGGGTTGACAATAATACAGCTTTGTCAGTTTCCGGACTTTGATATTAACAAGAATAAAATCTCAGAGTGCAGTTAGGTCTAGCAGAGTCAGTCAGGAGGTGAATTTGGTCCTACAAGTTGATTTTTCTCATTGGCCATGACATTGGTATGTTATCAGCCATCATGAACCCAGAAGATGCAGTCAAGAAGGTTAGTCAGAAAAAGCTGACAATTACAGCAATCTCCTGATATTTCTTTTTCCTTCTTAGTTAAAGAGCAAAACCACTCAAAGCGGCAGTGAATATGGGTTAAGAATCTGGCTGTTCAAACTCTCAAAATTCAGGTGGGTTCATCTGTCTTATGAACTCTTCACCCAAGCCCCAATTAGTATTATATTAACCTCCTTAAATATGGGATTGCTGTGATCTTACAATACTCCAAAATGGTCTATTAGCTACCCCATTTCCTGGCTCCGTCAGATGAAAATGTCGGCAGTAGGTCGCCTGAAAGCATTACTCAATTAATTCAGTGAGCTGCAGTGGGTACCCAGGATGTCTACCAAGCACGGGGAGCTCAGAGGACTTCTATTACACAACCTCCCATTTTTACATTACGAGTGCATGTAAACATGATCTGAGGACTCATGCACCCAGATTCTCAAAAAGAACTAAACCTTGACCTCCTGCTGAAATTGATAAAAATTAGGTACTTAAATCCCATGAAGAAATAGGGCCACAGTAGCATCGGTGGCCTTGGATTAAGTCCCAGGCAAATTAGATTATTAATTCTGGACGGTGTGAACACCGCATCACACCATCATACGTTCTGTGCCTAATGCAGTTTACAAGCAAGGAATGAGATATTTCCATTTTTAGAGTTCCAGAGTACACAGGGGACTTTTCAGGTGGGCTTAGGGGGAAATTTCATTTTGGATTTTACGCCTATCTGATCATCATACACTGAAAGTTACTCACACCGTTGCTTTGAAAAAGCCCTCTGGATAACTAGCTGTGTGTTTTAGAATCCGACTTTAACTAGCTCTGGAAAATGCAAGTTAAGCTCCGCAGACAGCAAGGCATTTTGAAGGTTTTACCTGAGGTGCCTGTTATATAATTCTACGACACCACGTAAAACCTACTGCAATTTGTGGAGTTGTGGCGTTGCTTTCACTGAATCCTTGCTAAATCAATTCAGAGTGCCATTTCCCATCTCCTATCCCAATCATGGCTCATTAAGCATCATGCAGAATGTAATCTATTAGCAGCAATCTCCTTGGCTGGTGAGAAAATCAGTTATGAGTCGCTACCTTTTATAAAACAAAAAATAAATAAATAAAAACAACATTATAAGGCCTGCCACTATTAAAGAGATTGAATGCAGGAGTTGTGTATTTATGCCATTGAGCCAACTTAAATGTTCATAAAGACGATGAAACTTCAGTATCCTGAGTCGTTGATTTCAAGCTTCAGGTCAGAGACAGATGACTTCATGCTGAGATTTATTACTAAGAGGCGAAGCTTTGGAGTTTGTGTCAAGGTGGGCTCATCCATCACCGGAAGAATTCTGCCATAATATTCTGCTGTCAGATCCCATCTACCCTTGATCAATCTATCAGTCGGCCTGCTTAGGAAATTGTACATAAACCCAATATAATCTGATTAGACATCCAAAAACACCGTTGATGGTTAATCATGCAGGTAAATTGTGGTGTGCTAAATATGACTCCCTTTCCCAGTGCGTGCACATTATGTTAGATGTGGCAGGGGAAAGTCCCCAGCTAGCTGCCTGCCCGATGAATTTCTCAGTCCTCAGTGCCTGGGGAATCTGTGTTAGTGCCGTGTTCCTGTTAAAAATGCAAATGCTTTTGAAATCATCTGCTTCTTGGGTGCTTGTGGAGAGGCACTACAGTTTGCACTTGTAAAGTCTGGCTCTCGATTCCTAGTATGTTTTGCTGAAGAAAATGTTGGTGCTTATTAGCAGGTACAGAAGCTGGGCCATTTTCAGCAAGTATGGTAATGTTATCAACATTTACTGGTATCTAGTTGTGCACTTCGTGATATGAATGTCTGGACTCGGACACGGGAAGGTGGATCATTTGACTTCACAAGAGCTTTCTGTTGTCTGTGAGTGCCTAAAATCCATACGAGTGGGGTTATTCTGTCCATTCAATCTATCAACAAATAATCCCAGATCTGAGAAGGACTCACGAGTTCCCACAACTCTGAGATAAGGATATAGGTGGGTGTGGCCATCAGAACTGTATGAAACACCTAAGGGCTTTGGTAACAGCAACACATCCCATAAGAAGTCAGTGGCCCAGCATTATTTGAGAGAAGCTTGTGCTGACCATGAACTCATCCCATTTACCAGCACGGCTCTTAGAGAGGTGCCCTTCAAGGCAGAAATCGGTGTAACACAAAAATCAGTAGTTCCCAGGTACTACCAAGCAGACTCTGTGGTGCTGGGAAGAGCCAAACTCCAACAGGTGGATTTCTGAACACTGGGTGACTGTCAGTCAAAGAAATCACTGCCTCACTCTTGAAATTTGCAAAATTACTGTGAAGTCTGAGACTCTCTTATTATGTCAGAACAGCTCCTCAGAGTAACACAATAATTTAAATGTCTTGAGGATGCTTGTGAGTCATGTTGCTCAGGAATATGCACACAGTGAATGTTTTCGTGATCATTTCCCCTGATTTTAGTCCCACCACCTCCAACTTTACTTCCAATGAAAGCCTCAGGTCTCCCAGTACAGACCACATCCTTGGCCCCTTTACGCCAGTTTGAGTATTGGTTCCTTTCAAGACATAGCTGAGATTTGGGACTGCTGGGTTGCAATATTGAGCTCCTACAGGTTAGCAACTGCTGCTGAGCTTCAGTATGGCTGAGACATTAAAAGAGATGAATTTTCCAACATGAGGCAGACCAGTGAACTGTGCTGGCAGTGTAGTTCCATTACTTTCAAAGGAGTTGAGTCTGTTATAGCCAGTGAAGTGGAACAATGTTGTACCTTAAAGAAAAAAGAAGTTGGATTTTTTCTTATTGTTATTCCTATTATTATTATTTTTATTATTATTATAACTTTGGTGTAAGAACACTAAAGAAATGGAAAAGTAGGTAGAGTTAAATAGCAAACACAGCTCCAGAGGGAAGGCCTATTAGTTGTTCCAGGGTGTAAAATAAACCCACTCATCGTTGAAAAAGTGGCTGCCAGTGATTCCCAGATAAATTGCTCTGAAATGGAGTTAGGAAACACTTCACCCTCTGGTGCTTTGCCCATACAGAGTGTCCTCCACATGAAGTGTAATCTTGAAAGTTTCCATTAATTAAGAGTTCAAATCCAAAGAAATATCCAATGAGAATAAGGCTGAGGTTAAGGTGAGACTTGAAGAGCTACTGAAAGGGATTAGAAGCTCACCCCAAAGCCTTTCATTTCAAATGCCTCTGACGTGCCTGTTTGGATAAAGAGAACTATGCAGATTCCCTAGACATGCAGAGACTACTCTCCACATCCATCAGCTTTATCTGAATTTCCCTCTGAAAAGTGACATGGACTCAGGACATTGGTAGAGCTGTGATGAGAGAGGACATTTCTCATCCCTGCCTTTCATTCATTTCCATCTTGAATTCAGGATGTGTGGAAAGCGTCATTAAAGAAAACATAAGGGGAATTATTCAGAGATGGGCTTAGAGAAAGTCTGTACAGGTACAGATGATGAAGGAAGAGAAAGCAGAGCTCAGCAGAATTTATAGTAAAAGAAGACCAGAAAGGCAATGCAGTTTATGGTCATGTAGCAACATGGTCCTTATGAACCTTACCTGCTCACCTCCAGGATACCTTATCTCTGCTTACAGCAGACACAGTGTACCTGCCAGGTACACTTAGCTCAGGCTAGTATTTTTTCTTTTCTCATGAATTATTTCATATCAGGATAACACGGTCCTGTGGCCTCTGGTCAGCTTGGGAAAAATAACAAGACATCTTCTGCCTACAAAGGGACATCAAAATGCCACAGGGTTTACTGGGCACCAAGTATCCCTGTTCAACAGGGAAGGCATTAACACATGTGGCATTCAGGTAAGAATAAAGAGAAATAGAATTCTAGGGTGGATGGTGAGAAATGCCCCAATAGGCTACTCTAATGATTAGGTAACACATCCCATGGAGGGATCTGTGATTGGGGTTTGCTGGGGTGCAAGATGCTTTAACCATCCTACTACATGCAGCACGTTGCGTAATCCAAGTAACAAAAACCTGAACAGCACACAGTTCGACAGGGAGGATGTGGGGGAAGCCAATATTTATAATATCCCAAAGCCAGTAAAACACTGAGTCGTTTGAAAATCCAGCAGGAAGGTGCACTGAAGCTTAGCATCTACGTTTCGAAATACAGCAGGTAAGGCACAGAGAGCCAGGGACATTTTCCCTGGAGCCCAGCTCTGAAATGCCAGGCTTTAATGATTTGGAAAGAAACACATTTCAGCACTACTGTGGCACAAAATACAGCAGAGATGCAGTCAGGAACACGAGCAGGTCTTTCTCCTAAATACCTAGGGGAAGTTTGTAACCGCTCTGACCCACTCATGTGCCTCCCAAGGGCAAAGTGTTAACAGTGCAGTGGCCTTGTTGGGGTCGGGTGATACCATGTATTACACCACCAAAATTGTACCAAAGCAGCTTTGGGGGGATTAGCCAAAGGTATTTGACAGCTGCTGTTAGGTTGAACTTTACTTTTACCACTGTAGGTTGAAAATGAATACCAAGTCAAGCCATTGTTACATGAAACCATTACCTCAGGTCTGGGTTACTGACCTGACAGGCCGTCCTTTGTTAGAGATCAGGTTATTTGGATTTTTTTGCAATGGCTCCATTAAGCCAGAGTGTCCTGGTTCCCTTTTTAACTGTCTTGCTAATTGTTTATTCCCTCCAGGGCATGACTTTAAAAATTTCTTTGTACATCATTAGCCAAAATAAGTATAGTCCATGGTGCCTGGACATGTGATCAATTTATTTATTTATTTATTTATTTTTACTGTAGAAGGTGATTATTTGCCTCTGGACAGTTTGAAATAGCGCAAGAACTAGGTAGTCTCATGATCAAATGAGTGTTGTAGAAGTGCTTGAACTCCAAGGACATTTGCAATGACTAGACAGACCATTCTTTAACGGAATTTTGATTTCTTCAAGTAGGATCCATGCCTTTGCAGGTAAACTAATCTATTCTCAAACTGCTTCCCCACCCTTGCCAGCATCAGGAAAGAACGTGAAGATTACATTCCAGTAGAAAGACTAGGTAGCTCCAAGATATGCCTCGCTTGAAAGAATTCATATATATCTTTTCCCTCCCTGCCGCTCACTTTTGGCTATTTGTTCAGAGGTTTCTCAAAAAAACAGTTGTCTGGAAAATATGATGGATGAACAAACACGCTGGGGTTTTTTGTTCATTTGTTGGGTTGGGGTTTTTTTAAAGAGTTTCTATCTTCTACAGATGTTTTTCAAGCACAGGAAAAGCATCCGTTCTTCTTAGCATTTACTTCCCAGTGATTGAATGGCAAAACCCAAATAGCTGTGTAGTACATGCTTGGTACCCCCTCACTGTGCCACAACAACTTTCTTTTTGGTGTTATTATGGGGTAAAGCAAATAACTCTGAATAACTTCATTACGAGTATGACCAGACTTAGGCACACCACTCACCACCTATTACCTGTGCTTACCAAAAATCAGCACTAGGTTTTTCAGTTCATGTTTCCAACACTTACATTGTGCTTTGCTATTTCTTTAAAAAACCCTGCAAAAATCACATATATCCTCATAAATTTGGGAGGGTGATATAAAACAACAGTGCTACCTTTCTGTGATAATGGTTCTGCTCCTTTATCACAGAAAATGAAACTTGTATAAAGGGAAATCATGACCAGTATCATCAAACTACTCTGCAGAGGTCAATAGAAACTATGGAGTCGCATGAGTCCTGAAGTTCGACTTTAGGATGCAATAGTGCAGAATTAACTACGGATAACTAACTTCAGGGTCAAATTTAGTAGCGGAAGGTGAAAGGGCCTTTTAGCTTTCTAATTAGCATTGGTCATTGGATCCAGCCCTAGCTATTAAATTAGACCTAGGAGGCTTGCCCAGGATCACAAAGGCAGAAAGAGTACATCACAGCAAGGGTTGGCTCCCAGTTCTTGGCCCAAACCATTTCCCCTTCCTCCACCCCAGCCTTGCCTTTTGTACTTGTATTACTTTTGTCTGTACAAGTGAATATCTGGCATCAGTATTTAAGCATATCTGGAGATCACCAGGCCCAGTTGGGTTTTGCATTAAAAGAAAACAAAACAAAAGAGAACAGTTAACCTTCCCCCGCCCTGACACCCTCAATACGTGTTCTTTACCCTGCCGTGGCATGCTGAATTCATTTGTTTTTATTAACCAAACTCAGGATCCACAGGACAGCTAAAGGGGAGGAGGCAGTTATCAATAGATAATCATGCTGCTGTGGATTAGAGGCACTTAGCTATGTATTGTACATTTGCTCTCCCAAGGGTATGATTATATCCCTTGGCTACGCTTTAGATGATGTTAAAAACATACTAAAGCAACTGATATCCCTTCCAACCCCAAAACACATGCTAAAAGGGGTGATTAATCTCCTTTGGCATCTGATCACCTACCTGGTGGTGAGCCACTTTCATTAGAAGAGGAAGGGCAGGACAGTGTTATATATACTTGCTGCTAACTACACAAGCATGGGAGGCATATGACTTCACTGGCTCTGCGCTGTCCCTTGCAGCCTCGCTCGTGGGTAATTTTGCCTGTTTATTGTAAAATGCTTAGAGGCAGGAGAGAGAGAAGCACATCAGGAAACTAAGATATGGGATAGCTAAAAACCAAAGTGTCCTGGCCACCTACCAGATTCCACTACAGCCATAAAAAGTCCATCTTGTTGACATGCTCACGTGAGTGTGGTGAAAAGCCTTTGTCAGTGCAATGGATGCAGGAGAGAGATGCAGAACAATCTGATGCTTTCCCCGCAGGCAGGGTAGTCAGGAGCTCCTTGATCTCATCTCAGTTTCAACTCCTTCTGCGGCCTTTAGAAGGTCACTTCACCATTTTTTTCTCCATCTGGAAAACAGGAATAAAAATAAATCACATGCTTATCTAACTATCTCCTGGGGTTGGTGTGAAGTTGTTCATAAAACACTTTAAACATTGAGCACGCTCTGTAGGGCTTGCCTTTATTATGAACTTCGTAAGTGTGTCCCAGATGAACCACTGCTGATGGGAGGATATTACTCCCACAAATTTTTCTGCCTGTGGAATGTGGCAGTGTAAGGGGACAAGAAAGCAAATGATGAAAATACAGGGCAAAAGCAATACTTATGAATATGTTCAGGATAATTCCAGATGATTTAGTTTGTGGGTCTGCCTGACTCATTGCAGTTGGCTTCCTTTCATGCTCTCACTACATGCCATGACCACCAGCCTCTTCCTCATATCCCTCACCTGCATGTTCCCATCCCCAGAGCCTGTACTGGCACATTTCCAGTGAGAGCAGCTTCCTAGGCCATGCAACCTTCCCTACAAGTCAGGATGCACAGGACACTGGGTGTCCTCCAGTAATGACTGTCTTCTGCCCCAGGCAGATGTTTCTCCAAGCATTTCTAGTGCTAAAAATGGCAACAAAGCTACAAATGCCATGCTCTAAACATAGCTGTTCTGGTCGTGCCCTGTCTGTGCTCTTCTTCCATCCCGTGATAACCAGCTGCCTTACAAATTTGACTCCCTAGTCATAAATCATTCACCTTGTGTTGACAACACAGAGCCTATACCTGCTGAGGCCAACTAGTCTTCATGTTTGTTTGTCCTAGAGAAGTACTTAACAGAAAGTGTTGAACATTGGCTTCCTTTGTCTTGCTGCGTCTATGTATTTTGTATCTTCAAGCACTGAAATTTAACTTTTTTCCCCACTTAATTCAAGCACAGATCTTGGGTCCAAGGATATCACTCCTTAAAGGAAATAATCAATAACAAGCTTTAGCTTGGTTTTGTTGGTTGGGTTCTTTTTTTGACGGTTTTCACATACACCCCATATCCCCCCCTTTTCACTTTCATTGGAGAGAACCAAACCTTTTAATACCCAGAATCCTTCTGACCCATCACTAATTGTCCCTATTTTTTAGGAGAGCTTGGCAGGTCTGGTGACATTATAGAAAAAGTCCTCCCTAAAGAGCACTGCCAATTTCAGCTTTAATTCCATCAGTAAACAACTTTGACTGTGTTGGGAAAATTCCATTAATCATTCATGTTCTGTGAAGAATGATACACAAAGGAGCTGTCAAAATCAAGCAGCTACTCTCCATTTGTTTGGTAATTAAGAAACTCCAGGCCATTCTGATGGCGCAGGGATGCAAATTCCAAGCCCAGCTAGAACCACTTGTAATGAAATGATACAGAATCACCTGCACTTAAACTCTAGAGGCCAGACTCTAAAGCCCTCTTTCCATTTCTGTACTCTCAGTGGGTGTATTTAGGGTCACTTGCACATCTAAATGTCCTATCAGGTATTTTGATGTCTAAATGATGTCAGCTGCCCTTACAATTATTTGTGGGAATAGATAATAATGTGCCAGGGCCTGAGCAAAGAATATGATTAAAAAAAAACCAACTGAATGAAAGAGAAAGAGTAAAGTAAGTGGGTAAAACTTTAGAACATGGGATTTACTTCTGAAATTTTTCTTCAGAATTTTTCTTCAGATAGCCCAGGTTCCCCAGGACCTCTCCCCTCTCAGTTCACCCACTGCTTTTCCTATCATATGGCACCTCCTCCTTGGTAGCTTTACTGATTTCAGTGCATTTCTTCTGGAGTAACGCACTATGGAAAAGGGGGTAGAAGAATCTACCTCCTGGGCATTAAACGTGGTTGGCTTTGAAATATAGTGAAAGATGACTCCTTTCACAATGTTTTTAAACTTTTGGTGCAAAGCCCTTCGTTCATGATTTTTTAACTGAGGCACAGGTGACTTACACATCAAGATGTTTCAGGAACATGTCAGACTGGTCTGGGTAGGTATCTGAAACTAATTGCCCCCTTTTTTGAACTTAAAGGCTTTGGGGAGCAAGGCAGATTCTGCCAGGATATTCCTGAAGATATCTGTAATGTTCCTCAGTGAATTGTTGTGAAGGTTCAGCCCGTGGTCACCTGAGAGCCAACTCCAGGGGACAAGCAAAGCAACACAAGTAAAACTTTAATTTGCAGGGTGCCTATTTAGCCACTCTCAATTTATACTAGAGCTTTATCCTGATGTAGATATCCTTAGCATGGACTAAGAATGGCAGGGAGAAGAGCTACTAATGTATGGGCAACAGTCTATAAGTTCACACACATACTTGTTTCCTGCAGTGCTTCCGCACAGACTAAATGGTAAACAGGGATTGCTGGATTTAGCCAACAATGTTTAGAAGGAAATTGGCCAAATGATGAGCAATCAATTGACTAATTTAATCACAGCCCTTCTCTCCTAATCAAACTGGAACTAGAGGTTTATAAATAAAGAATCTGTTAATCCCTCATACTATAGGAAATTATTTCTGGTTTTTTGTTTGTTTTAAACAAATATTATTTGGTTTTCTATATAATAATTATATAGAGTATTTCACATGGCATATAGAATATATTTTTAATTACAGAAATAGCCTACCTACTACACATGTAGAAGTATTCTGTGCTACCTAGTGTCTAACTGCTATCTAGACATCTACCTGGAAACTGCAAATCAGGCAATTAAATGCTGTGAAACTCATGTGCTTTAACCGATGGTACAAGCTCAACTGAGGCCCTTCAGAAGAAATCTGTGCCTTTGGGGTTAGTAGTACTTCATGCTGCCGACTTGGTTGCCTGAAGCAGAGGGCAATGTATTATTTATGAGATTATTATTAGATCAGTAATGATGATCAGTAATTCACTGGTGGTGCTTGATTCTGGGCAGATGTTCTGGAATCAAAGATGTTCGGAGAGATGTGTGCAACGGCCTAATTTTTATGCTGAGGTCAGTTTGCCTTGCAGGCTTTCCAAGCATTCTCACCAGGCTAAGCTGCTGGTTGTGATGGGAAGCCCAAGGAACCACCCCAGGACCCTCACTCTCCTGCCCATTGCTCTCCACTCCCCACTCCCAGGATGTCATGTGGAAACTTCCAAGCCAGGGAGAAAGTCTCCTCCCAGGTGGGACCAGATACTAGCAAAAGCCTGTAGTTATTTTTCTTAATAGAAAAATTTAATAATCCCATTCATTTGTTGCAAACACACTACCAGAACACACAACCCCTTTCTGACATTTAAATTTAAAACCACAATGTACTCCCTTGCATACATGATACTGGCTTTGACATTTGTAACCCATTCTTACCGGTTAAAGAAAATCCAATGATTTAAAAAACAACATTTTAGGAGGTTTTAGTATTTTTTTCCTCTAAAACTCAGGGCTCACCTCTGTTTTCTGAAGTCCTTGTACATGCTTCTTTGCCTCTGTCAACAAGGATTGTAAAGCGCCCAACATGTTGGAACAGTGCATGGTGGTCAGACTCAGCAGCAGCTAACTGAGCATTTCTTTTTTCTTGTCCTAATTTCTCAGAAAATCATTCTGAAGCCATGAGTTGGATTTTTGGGGTGGGAAAAGAAGATAGCCAGCTGATTAGTTCTTAATCTAAATTTTAAAAATCAATTAATCAATCAATCAATCAACAAGCATGTCCTTCCATTAGCAGGCCTTATTTATTTAGGATTGATTAGGGTGCTGTTTTCCAATTACACATCATGCCTGCAAAGAGGTTAGAAATGCATGCTTCCTACCCGCTACCAAGGAACTTGTAGCAAGTTACCACGTGTCAGCTGAACTGCAGAGCTTTCCTGCAAGCACTTTCTTCTGCCTGGGGCATATGCAAAATAACACATTTCACTTTGCCCTCTTTCATGGCAGGCTGAGCTATATCCTATAAGTTAACATTTGCTTCCAGATAAAAGCATTCCCAGAGATGGTTACTGCAGCTTAGCTGACTCATGGTAATTTGCTCCACTGTTGTGATTGGATCATCTCTACTGGGCTTTTTTTTTTTGTTAATGAAAGCTGATTTTTTTTTCCATGTACCTCATTCTCTGAAGCTGCTACTTTGGATAAAAAAGCCATCTGTCATGAAACTAGTGACACAACCACAAGAGTGGGCAAAACTGCTCTTCTGCACAGTCTCATAGCTTATGGAAGGCATTTAATAAATTCCTTAATATCAGACAGTTTTAATCTACATGGCAGGTAATTGAGATGGCTGCTTGGCATACATTCATCCTGCATCTCATCTCTCTCTCCTATGTATATCACATCATATCTTAATTAGAAAAGTGAGTAGGTCTGCCTTGAAATGCACTAGGAACATGCCTCTTGAGGAAAAAAGCAAAGTCCTGTTTCATACTCCATTTCTTGTGACTGCAGGGGAAAGATCAGAAGTTACAGCTTGTACCACATAGCCATGAATTTTTCTACCTGATGATACTGGGTGTTCATTCAAGAAGGAATGATCAGCCTTTTAATACCTGACGAGCAACTTGTTGAAATGACTGAGGAGCTGAGGTTTTGTTATACTCCAGCAAGCCTGGAACTGCATTTGGAGCATGAGTCAGCCGAGCTGTCCAATATGGAGAATCAGATTAAATCAGGTGTGGGTTCACAGCCTGAGACCTAAACCCCAGGAAGTTACAGGTCCACAAAGGGATCTCAGCATAACTACATAGCAAAAGTATATTAAAAATAAATAAATTTTTTAAAACCCTCTTTTTGCATCTGAACAGGTTTTTAGCATTTTTCCTTCTCAAGATAAATCTTAACTCTTCTGTCCACAGCCCTACAGAAGAAGGGTGGTCTTCATTAAAAAAATACCACCCACCCACAAATTTATGACCTTGCTTTCCAGAAGCAATTTTAGCCAAACTTTCATTTACAAACACTGAAGAAGATTACAGCTGATTTGACTCTATACATTTCCATGCACCCAAATACAGCAAAATGCAAATGCTATCAAGTCTAGAACCTTGAGTGGCAGTCAGACTTTCAACAGGAATAAAGCTGAAGAGAAGCGTAGGTCAGACTAAGTGAATCTGTCCTTAAAGGACAGTTGTTACCTTCAGTAACCATCCTTGAGGAGTAATCAGGGAGCAGATCACTATGTAGCTCTGGCATCCCTGCACTCTCATAGGTCATGTGAGCAGAACCTGGATGGTCTCAGAGCAACCAAGGGAAGTCCAGGGATTGCTCTCTTGTCTCTGCAGGGGGTCAACATAAAGACTTTGGCACCACCCAAGTTCTGCCTGGATGACTTAAGTGGCTGTAAACAGCTGTGTGCTGGTAGTGCAAACAGCAATGGGTTTCACTTAAGGCAAAACCAGCCCCTCAAAGCTGGGTAGCTGCTAGTAGGCATGATAATCTCATTCAGAGCACTCCTCCCATGGTCTCCCTTCCACCACTCCTGCCTTTCCTTAGGCATGCAGAAAAGCCTATGATTTTTTTTTTTAATTTTTTATTTTTTTTTAATGCCCTGTTTTCAGCAGGGCACCTTAAAGGTCAAGTAAGACATTTGATATATTTTAACGCAGGCGGCTTTGGAGATGAACAGATTTGACATATTTAAATAAAACATCCTAATAGCATGTTCTGGCCTTGAAGGCCTCAGGCAGCATACATTGTATTTGTTAGACACTATGGCTTAATTACTCTCATAAATGAATTATACCCATTTCAATTTAAAACCATAAGTGTTGCATTTGAACTAGGGTCAAATTAAACTTTCTGTCAATTATGCAGATTACTTAAGCAATTATGTAAATTGTTAATAAATTCTTAAATGGAGGGGATTTTTTTTTTCTTGCAAAAATATGTATTTTATGCATTATCAAGCTTAAACACTTTCAGAGGACAAAAGTAACGGAGAAAAAAAGAGTGTGGCTTTAAACAGCTGCCTTGGGATTTGCTGCACTATCTCCACCTTACACACTGGTCCGTAAGGGTCATCTGCTCCTGAGCCAAATCAGGAGACACAGAGCACTGTTAATGCTAGGTGATGGGATTCCTTTCTCCCATGGCATGAGAAGTACCACTGGTTTTAAGAAAGGATGCTGCGGTGGTGGCAGCCAGTACTGTCACAGGTTATTACACAATCTTAGGGATGTCAGGGTAAGCTCCTCCTCTGTCCCATACTTTGTAATGAATTCCCATCAATAGAAAGCTTTTGGAAGTGGTGACTATGCCTTCCTTTGGATTTCTGTTTCCTTTACTGCTTCAGGTCTGCCTGTCTCCTTCAGCAAAAAAGCTGGAGCTTTGCTATGATTTAAGTATATGCTGGTTACAGTCAATAATAATGAAAATAAGTAATAAGTGAAGTAAAAATGTTCCCTTCTCTGGACTTGTATTTCCTTCCGTACTCCAACCACTGAAAGCAAAATCCTAATCTTTTTTCCATGAGGAAGAGGGTGGAATTACACAAATTATGACCAAAGAACAATCCCCCAGATGTAGGCCACTGCCTGCTGGATGCATTTTGATGCAATTACGCTGAATTTATTTTGGTGCAAGAGTGATTGGAATTTTCAGGTTCCAATTTTAGTCCTGACATTAGGAGGACTCAACTCTCCCAAGACCTGCTAGTCCTCTCACATACACCACTTTTATGCCAATGGAACTCTATTGACTTAATTAGAATTACTCCCTGCAATGAGAAGAGAATCAGGTCCATTAACTTCAATGGGAACTTTCATTAGGACTCAGTTCAGTCTCCAGGGTCTTCTAAATGAATTAAGCTACATCCATTTTGCACCCCCACAGACTACTGCAAAGGTGCAAGCTACATTTCCGTGTCGCCTCTGCCCATATTACGCTGACTTGCACGTTGCCGTTATTGGATCGTGCTGATTTGTGCTCCTCCCAGCCCGATTTTTGTCTGTCAAAAAACCACAGAGGTTTCCAAGTTTCTACAAAGACACATCCGTGATTTACCTCAGCCTGGCACTTGACTCACAGCTAGTCTTGTTTCAACCATGATGCAAGTTATTCCAGTGCCGGGTGGGGTGAGAACTGGAAATCCCACCAGGAAAAACAGGAAAGCAGACCAGTGGTTGGGTCTAGGAGTTCAGGAGCTTTTGCATCTCAGCATTGGCAAGGGCGGCCTTCCAACCCAGAACTTGGGCGTTCCAAACTTGGCCCGTGACTAATTGAAATCCTAATAAAGAAAAGGCCTCTGCCCTCAATCCTCCAGGCCACTTACCTTGTGCAAATTACCATTTTAACATCAGTTATAAAATGCACTACATCTTTGGGAGGTGGGTGGAAGGGGGCATGAGGGAGGGGGGAGCATCTAATGCAATGAAATATGCATATCAAAGCCTAAAAAGAAATAGGAAAATTCAATGAATGCTAAATTATGGATCTACAGAGGGCCGCCTTTGTTAAAATCTACACGGCAGTATCTTTAAACTCCAGAGTATTAACCAAAGGCATGGGGGCAAACATACCTGGCAACCCTTTACTTTTTATTCTTTGTGACACAGAGAAAATACTTTATAAAATATTAGATGAAAGGGCCCTTTCAAAGCTACTTTGCTTTTATGGTGCCTTTCTCTCGAGCTGTTCTGCATACTTAAAAGTCAGAGCCACCTTGAGTGGATTACATTTTTTTTTTACTTTTTTTTTTTAAAAGTGCATTATAGCTTTTTCGCAGCAGCCGACGTAACAGCCACCCGACCTGCGTTCCCAATGCCTTGTTGTCATCATGATAAGCATTTACTGTGATAGGAAGGCAAAGAGAATCAACCTTTTTAAACACACACAAAACCCTCGCTGCTTTGTTGAAGCAAGCAGCAGCCCCTGCTCACAGGGATACACAGAGGCTGTAGACAGAAAGCTATTTAGAGCATTGAAAACAGGCTTATTACCCTGCTATTTTTTTGTGCACAGGATTTTTTTTCCCCCTCCTTCTCTCTCTCTCCCTCTCTCTCCCTTTTTTTTTTTTTCCGTGACATTAGAGAGTCCGAAGTGACATACATTTTTTATAGCTTCATAAAGTCGTCTCCTGACCGGGTCACCCTTCTCATAACTAGGGAGCAGAACGCTTGAAAAAAGCCATTCATCAACGTGAAAGGAGCCGCTGTCTACTGGCTCCAATATGCACACAGTCTGGCAAGATTCAGCTCAGTGCAAATGCTAAGTTACTCCTTTGCTAATGCCAAATGACCCGCTCACTTCTATTAGCACACAGAAGGGGACAAGAAGGGCATGGCTGCTGTCCGTGTCTGCATAAATGCCTCTCAAGATGCAGACCGGGATCAACACTTCTTGCTAAATGTACTGAACACATACAAAAATTAGTTTCATATTTATACTAATTAAATATTCAATTAAACAAAGATAAAATTATGGGAAGAAAATTTGTTCTTGCCTAATGGACTATGTCCCGTTTATTACTTTTCCACACATATACCATTAAAAATCTCCACAAAAGGGATGCAGGATTGTTACTCCTGGTTTATATCTTCCCCTCACTCCCCCACAGCTCTTTGTTCTGATGTGAGCCCGTAGGATGGGGCAGGTAAAGTCAGAGAATCAGGCTTCCCTCCCTGCTGTGGGGAAGCTCCCCAGTTAAAGACCACTCTGCAAAATACCGGCATTAGCACGGGGCTTGCATGCAGGGATATACTGATACACTGGGAAAAGGGAATAATTATTCTGGATGAGGCCTCACTTTGCTATTAATGATGACCAAGACCTGATGCCTTCAAGGAACACCCTGGAGACCCTCTAGTGGGCAACTCTGGGATGACCTGCCGAGAAAAGAAGTTTCTTCCTGACCCTGAATAATTAGAGTTTAGACTTCTGCCAGGAAGCCCGAGGGTTTACCCCAACCCACTGAAAAAAACTATGCTAGAGAAGTTCAAAACGAACGGCAGGCTTTTGTCATTATCAAAATAAATGTCACGTGGCTTTTTCAATCTTGCTTTTGACTCCAACGAGACCTCTCAGCAATGAATCGCACAGGTACGTAAGTCATTGGGTCAAAACCCACCAAAACCAACACCAGGGAACTGTTCACTTTGTCAAATTTAAATGCACATTGTCCCTTTGTAATAGGAAGAGTGATAAAACATTCCTTGATTTTACTTCTCTATCTTGTTTATTATTTTGTAAAACATGTTCACTTATCTTCTCTGACTCCTCTCCCAGTGCTAAAGGGCTCTCGTGGCTTCACTTTTTGATTGGAAGAAAGTATTTCATGAGCCCTTTTTCTTTTTTGTGACATTTCTAGGAATTCCTGTTTCTGTTTTGTATACTTTTTGCTCATAAACTGCTCATTCATACAGTGAAGTGGTACCACTTACTGACCACATTATTTCCAAATTTAGTTTTATTTCACCTTCTGCTATTGCCACTGCTGCTACACATTTAACTATGGCTTCATTCCCCTTTCCCTAAAGCCCATACCTTTTGTATCTCTTTTTTTTTTTTCTCTCTTTTAAGATTATATATACATAGATGTGTGTGTATATATATGAACCAGGGAAGTTCTGGAAACTGTGTGTCCATGTAATCAGAGCTATGTGCTTAAATGGGATTTCCCTTTTACAAAACCTGAAGGTTCACAACAGCTGTGGCCTTGTTTTGCTGTTGAGAACAGAATGCTTTTGCAGGATGAATGCAATGGAGCTCTTTACCTAGGGAAACCTGAGTTTACCGTAAAATTTCATTTGTACACATAGTTCACTGCATATTTTTTTTTCATTATTATCCAGAACTAATTGCCTTCATCTTTCTCCTGAACAGGGGACTGACTTTTAAAATGTTTATCAAAAAACAGCTTTCTCAGAAACAGATTGGGAGTGTATCGACAGCAAGTCAGTCCAGAAGAAAATTAAAGGGTATTGTTAGCACTTCCTGGATAATGTTCTTTCCAGAACCCGCCTAAGCAGATCTCAGATATTGAGTGGAGGAGGCAGACTAGTCACAAGAAACTGTAAAGCCTTTTCTTTCTTAGGTAATCATCATGGTGTTTCATGTGGGCCTTAGAGGAACTGTCAGTCAGAAGTATTCCCAAACTGGATGGATGCACATAACATTGCAATACATCTATGCTATGCAATCCAGCCAGAGGAAAAAAAAAACCTAACCAAGCTTTCATCTCCCAAGCTTTGGGGTCAAAAGTCCCAATAGAAAATTTCGAAGGCTTGATTAACCCTTCTTTGTTTGCTGTTGATGTTCAGGAAGCTTCTCCAATGAACAGCACTTCTTTATTTCAAAAGCCCTTTTCTAGTTAGATATGTGAAAGGCAAAAAATGGGGGGGGGGAAGTTCAAGTACAGACACAAACCCAAACTGATGACCCCATTCCTTAATACAGAGACACTTCTGCCTGTTTTAAGCTGCCTGTGCAGGAAACAGAGAATAACACTCATGAAGATACTTGGGTGTCAAGGCAGTCAGGCTGTAATTGCCAATTATAAAAGGAGATGGTGAGGCTGAAATATTGATTGAGTTTTTGGAAGAGAAACTAAAGTAAACACAGTACATTCTGCAAACATCATATCTTCATTGCGCCAAGTTAGATAAAACAGGGACAGAGGATCTGTGCTATAGAAGCAGTTTGTCAAATACTCCCCTTGACAACTGAAAGTCTTCCCCAAAATGGTGTGTAGAAGGTTTGCTTCTTTTCTGTACCATTTTGGTGGGAAAGCAACAAGCTCTCAAAGAGAAAAAAAAAATTAAATCCTGTTTGGTTATGAAACAGAGATTATCTATAAAATCCCAAACAATTTCCAAATATTTCAGATTCAACATATTTTCAAGTATTTCCAAGAGAATTTAATGCACAGAAATAACTGGACATTACAAATGGATGGAGTTTAAGCATCCCTCATTGCTTCCCTGCCGTCATCCCAGTGAATGCAGTCTGACACTGAAACTATGAAGAGATGGACACTACCAAGCTTGAGCAAAGGTCAAATGTCTGCTCGGATCAGCTAGGTGAAAATTTACCTGCAGGCTCCCATGCCATTTCCATCCTTCCCCATCCTACAGCAGTTCCACATGATTCTCTGTCATTTCCCAGGCATATAAAGTCATACCAGAAAGCAGCAGGCTGAGGAGGCTCTGTCCCACAATCTGATATTAAAATGCAAACTGTAAAGAAGATTTAGCTGTGAAGCAGAAAAGAATTTGGGGTTTTTTGTTCACTGCAGAGGAAATCTTCAGAAGTTTCAAAAACTCAGTTTCCAAAAGCAATGCAAACACAGTTTCTTTTGCTAGTCCCCATGTTTTCTTTGCTAGCTTTTTTTCTTTGTATTTTTTTTTGAGGATGTGTTTTCTTGTAAGATTTGCTAAACAGTCTAGTTACGGCCAGTTTCATATTTGCTATTTCCTTTGGTTTCACTGTGACTTATATATGAATTTGTGGGCAGAACTGGATGGCTGAGTAATTTATAGAGAAGGTCAATACTAGATTTGTGTGAATAATTGATTTTTCAACTTGTTTGTGATTTTTTTAAAATAGACTGTTTAGAGTCCAGCTGAAAAAAAAGAGCCCTTGTTAATGTACTGAATGCCTCAGTGACTTGAAGAAAAAAAACAATTCACACTGAAATATTTTATTCTTGGGAAGCCTTAATTTTAATCAACTTAAAGTGTACTGAGAACAGAGTGATTTGAGTTGAAAAAGAAAATTAACAAAACATTTGAGTTTTTCTTAGACTTCTTCAAAAGAACCAATTTGGTCAGTCCGACTTTTTCTTTCCTTGCTCTTAAACCAAAAGGCATTTTGAAATAAGCTTTTACAACCAAAATATTTGTACTTGCTGTAACTATTGCTGAAAATTACTGCCAAGCGTGAAGAAGCCGAGTTTTGTCTTTCCTGTAATTTCTGTTATTCTTAAAGTCTTTGGTTTTGTCTATCAGATCTTGAGCTCTTAATTTAAATGTCAAAACATATTGAAATTAAAACATACTGTGTTCTGAGCAACCTCAAGTACACCAAGGGGAATATTTTTGTTTAGCTTAATAGTATCCTAGGTTTTCAAGATTAGCTGGAACTTTCTTAATAAGCAAACAAAAGCCCTTCAAAGTAGAAAAAAAAAGTAGCATTATTTGTAAATAACCCTTTTTCTCCCATTCTGAAGTCTGTTCTCTTTCAGAGTACACCAAAATACTCACATTGATTTAAGGTTTCCAACTCCATGTCCCACCTAGGTTGCAACATTGTCATCTCCAGCCTCTATATAACTTTCCATCCGTTCTCCCCCCCACAGCTCTCACATCTCTCAACCGTATAGTACTTCTATTTCCTTTAACAGCTTTGCCCCAATCTCTTGTTTCCATTCTTCTGCAGCCTGCTACACTTTCATCCTGACACATTGTCCTACCTTTTTTCCTCCCTATCACATCTTGCTGTTGGATCACTTCAAGCTGCATCCCATTTGCATACAGAATACCATCAGAGACAAGGTACCAATGTCGTGGGACATGACCCGCAACATTTAGATTGAGACGCACATTTTTGGATCACTCACCCTAATCCCAATTGAGATGAAATGCATCTGAGCCACAACTTTGGCAGATGGCTCACAAATCAGGTGTTTGCAAAATCCCCCCCAAAAGTAGGAAGCTTTTATGTATGCTTTGTAAACTTCAATACTCCCTTGGTGACAAAGAGCCTGGTTCCTCTTCTTGGGCACCCAGGCAGGGCTTAGTTTTCATGGGATTTTATTTTTTTAAAAAGCACTTTTTTACTGTCTAAAGCAGCATGATTTTCTTAAAGGATTTTACAGGGCCTTTTTGGGGAGGTGAATAATTTTTTTTTTTCTCTTTTCTTTTTCCTATTTAATTTTTGGAGCTCACCTAAACCTCTTGCTCAGTCTCCTGTAGATAATTAGCTTGAATGCCATTTCCATCCGTTGTGCTAATGTGAAATCAGACAATGTCAGGAACTGGTAGAATGGTTTCTGAAATGAGATTGCTTACTTTGTGGGTGTGCAGGGGGATTTTTTTTTAATTTTTTTTTTTTCTGGGACTTGGGGAGCTGCTGGGGAGATTGCTTCAGATATCTTTTCACTTCCTTTTATTAACTACATCGCACAGAATTTGCATCAAATAAAAAGCCATACGCTAACAGCTGTAGGAGGGGGAAAAAAACCCCCACTCGCTCCCTTCTCTAGAAGCAAACATCAGTAAGAGGGTTACAAAGGGTAGTTATGAATCATTTGGAAACCCTTGTTTTGCAACTCTCTTTTAATAGTTGCTTGTCCCCCGACAGTTGCTGCCTGCCCTCTTCCTGGTGGTATATGTATCAGGCAGAGATGTGTTAATCAGCTTTATGAAGTTTGACCGTAGCAAGCCTCCTGCCTATGCTCAGTCAATCAGCGTTTGGCCTGATGGTGCAGTTCTCTTCTTAGCTGTTCCACTGGTTGAGCTCATTGTTCAAATATCCTTGGTGGAGTCACCCGGGAAGGGATTCTGCGTGAGGTCAGGATGCCTCTGTTTCATCCCTCTCGTAAAGTTTGAATGAAGCTCAGCTGAATGATGCTTCTTAAATAAAGTAGCTGTTATTTTTTTCTTTTTTTTTTTTCTCCTTTCTGATTTGTCTCCAGATTCCTGGGAACAAGGGGCTTAAGTTTTGCCCAGCGTTGTAAGTCGGCAGGAACAGCAAGTGAGTCGCAGATTTACACAGGCATAAAATGAGTGGAAGTGAAACCAGAGTCCCCAGTTCTTTTATACTGAACACAATGCCCTTTTGCCTTTTCTCTGCCTTCCACTGAAAAGAAAGATCCCTACACCCACCACCACATTGCTTTCCTACCACCTCATTACTCTTCTCTGAATGCTTCTTGCTTTACCATTTCAATGAGGAATGGGTTGGAAAAATTTACAACAGCCTTCTTGTCTCCAAGGGGGAGAAGGGGAACCTTGCAAGGTGCTGGGTGAGCTCACCAACCCTCCCAGCCCTCCCATTTCCTAGGGAATGCACTTACTATCTCGAGCAGTGATCCTACAGTGACACGTGTGGGTCTCTGCCCCTACGCTTGTTTGAAGCCCTGTACTGGAGTGTGGCAGTGCCTGTCCCCTGCCCGTATCAGGGCCACAGACATCCAGCAAATGTAAACCAATCTTCACAGGCACCCGACGCGTGCACAGCGATTTGTTCTATTTCTACATATGACACCTCCTTCCCCCGGCACCCCTCCCCATGTCTCCTCTCAGCGTAGTTGAACTTTAAAGGGCCCAGGAGAAAAAAGAAATAAGACTTTAAATAATTTATTTTGGAGAAACAGTCAGTGAAGAGGAACAAATAATGTTTCACTAAAAGAAGCGGGACCTTTGACACTCCCCTTTTCGCTCGGGTACCTGAAGGCCTAGCCGGATTGCATTAGTGAAATTTTCATTTGATGGCATTTTAATATTCTGCCTTGATGACTTTTTAGCAACATTTACTTTCAGAGGTCTTGAGTGCTCCCTCGGAGGAAATGAAACATGTCAAAGCCCATTACAAAAATCAAAATTTAAATACCTCGGCCACGTTGGGGCTCACACACAATCCCATCAGCGCTTAAACTGCGGCTCACAACTACTCATTCACTTGCTCAGTTGGTAATGAGTACATTTGATGAAGCATTCTGGGGTCATGGAACATACGTTAGTGATCTAAACTTAACCCATTGATTGCTTATACACAGAGGACCAGGGGAGGAGATATTTTATTGAAATGTAATGTAAGAATAATTTCCACCAGCATTGAAATAACTTTTTTCTTTTTTTTTTTTTCCTTTTTTTTTTTTTAAACAATTGCTTTGATGAATTGGCATGTTAATAAGCATGATGGGAGGGCTTTACTTAAGGTGGGGAGGAAGGAGCCAGGCTGGGAATATAGAGCAGTTAGCTGAGCTTGTCAGACACCAAAAGGCAAGTACAATACTAGGGGTCTTTCCTAATGAAACCTGCATCTGGTCTGCAGTGAAATCCTCCTCATTCTATACCCTACCTTCTGTTCTTACTGCTCTGTTGATTGGCATTGTAGAGGCAAATGGAGATGGTAGCAGAGCAGTAGTAAGAAAGCACTAAATTCTATCTAACACAGCTAAAATTCAGCAATACAATGTTTATAAAGTATCTCACTATATAAATCAATCTGTGCAAGTACTGCATATGGTTCTGGTGCAGAAGTTGCACTTTCTCTGGACCATTCCCCTTTTATTCTTATTCATCAAGATATCGAGCACAAATGTCTGCCCTCCTTTCTTTCTCCTCTACTTCACTCCCAAAAATGAGAAATCTTTGTCTGCTGCATGTTAATTTACCCCATGAGACAACCATGATGTCGATATTCCAGTGTAAAATGTTTTAGCTGCCATCATCCCAAGCATCTGATATATTATCAGCAACCCAGCAGTGGTTCAAAGAGTTATCCCAGCCAGTGATTTTCCATGCCCAAAGAAGGCTGGCTCCAAACTCTTCTTTGGCATCCTAGTGCAATCAGCACAAGTCTGCTTGGTTCATCCAGCAATTGGTGTCCTTTCAGTTAGCCAGCTCTTCTCCATCCTCTTCCTTTTAATTGTGGTGCTAACACCAGCATTCAGGAAGCAAATGCATTGCAGAATCCAAGAGTTCGCTAGGACCCAGGATAACCATGTATTCAGGAAAGGCCAGATATCACAAAATTGTTAGAGACAATTCTGCATCCACGAAAATCCCTTTCTTCCAGCCAAAGACTCGTGTTTCACAACTGAAGCTCACGTTTCAGCACTAAGTTTATTCTTGTTCTCATTTTAAATTTTGCTCTGGAGCTGTCCTGATAAGATGCACTACCAGTAATTTTTGAGGGGGTTGATCTTTGGCAAATAAGTTACAGGAGAGACAAAAATTTTCTCGAGCAAGTGGCTGAAATACACTAGCAAACTGCAAATTGCCCCCAATTTGCTAATAATCTAAAATCTGGGAGTTTTGCAAAGGCACTGAGCAAAATTTGGGCCCTCCCTGAAGTTCACAAGGGTCAAACACCCTTAAAGCCATTTCATGTGTGAGTGATAAGATGCCAAACAGCCCTCGAAGATGAAGGAATGATCAAACTTTGGAAAACAGCTTTGGACCTCACCTGAATATCAATGACCCTTTGAGCTGATGGGAGACTTTCTCCCTCACACACAATTAGATAGAGATTAGGCTGGGCTGGAAATTCCCAAAGGCAAAATACAATAAAAACGTTGTACATGGGGAAGGTTGTAACCCTTTATTTTGTTGATGAAAGAGTAGCATAGCTCTAAGGATTCATAACATTAAACCAGTTGTAGGTATTGTGAGGAGACCACTATTAAATTGAGTCAGGCCCTACCACTATTTTGTTGTGGGCTTTTATTGCTAGGAGGGACACAGAATGCAGGCAGCATCTCGAGTGTAAAAGCCCTTTCTGGGATTATGAAGGACAAGTGGTTTGGTGCAATTTATACATACTATAAATGTTGTCAAAAGTCCAGTTGCAGCCTCTCACCAATTACTCGGCGTTGCACTAACCATGAGATGAGAAGGGTAAAATGCTGGTTGTTATAAACAAACTTTAAGAGTTCCTGTTATTCCCTCTTGGCTTCTCTTAGGATATGACACAATTCATTGTGGGCAAACTAACTGTAAATGATTTTGAACTTATTTTTTTAGTCGTCTTCTGGAAATGTGTTTGCAATCAATTTTTACAAGTAAGAATAGTTAGCAGGAGCCAGTTTTAACCACATATATTTAGATGATGTCAAACAGCAAGGCAGGCAGCTAGCAAACTGGGGGAATTCTGTAGTGAATTTGTGTAATGAATAATTTTGACATTCTGCAAAGAGATAAAAGAGGCAAATTCACAGCAGAACTTGTTACAGATTCTTCACCTGGCCCTGTTACTAACTAAGCAAAATCAATATGATATGAATGAGGGATCCTGAAATCAGGTAAATGAGACAAATATAAACTGGCTTCTACCATTCTTACTCTTTCTGAGCAGCACTGAACTTTTTGCTTCTGCAGAATTTGTCAGCATCTCCAACACAAAAATGGGGAGTAGGAATTGTTCTGTGAGAGCTGTCCTCATCACATTGAAAGAATGCAAAGCAAAGGACCTCGTGTGCACTCCAGACTTTGACGTCTTCAGTCTCGAACCCACAGAAAACAGCAGCCAAGCAATTTGACTGTTATATGATAGATAGTCACTCTGAGGCAACATCACCATTGAAAAGCAGCCGGGTTGTATTTGCCCTGGTTCTGCCAATCTGACTCAAGACCTGTCTATGAATTTGTTGACCCATTTCTCCCTTGTTCTGGTGCCCGCCCTGCACACCACGTATGCTATAAATCCATCGCGCGGTATGCTGCACTGCTCTTCTGTAACATGAATTTATGCTAATGGCTGTCTGCATATGCTTATATCACATATCTATATTAAACTTAATAGTCTGTTACATTGCTTCTTAACCCTGTGTCCACACATGATTAACTTCTCTGATTTCTTTCAAAACCGTTATTAACACAGTGTAGCATTTCACTCAACATGTCACTAACTTTCCCTGCCTGATGCAGGAGTTGGGGTAATTATGCAGCCCTGTAACTCTTCCAAGTAACACTGTACACAAAGAGTTATTAGTTTATTCAGAGTTTTGAGGATCTGCATGTATATATGTTTGCGTGCACTTGCTTTTGTTTAAAGATAAGTAGCAGTAAAGGATGTGCCTTCATAGACTATTTTTTCAGTTAAATGTTTCTTAACTAAGTTCAGTGCTTTAGGGCCCAGGTGTCTTATTTAGAGTAAAGATCATCAGAATGTTTGCATTTGTAGTGATGTGCATGAAAGCCACTTGAAAGTCGAAGCTGGAGGTTAAAGAATAGTTCAGATGACATGGAGCTCATTTGCAAAACTTTCTGGAGACCTGAAAAGAGCCAGACTCGAACCACTTGCACAATGCAATCATGGCAATCGTAAGCACTCTATTTTATGTAAATATCATGCTAATAAAATTAATTTATTTATGGGATAAAATATTGTATTTACTCATAGATGTATAGCTGCATCGGTACAGATGCAGACCTGTCAACTTTCTGCTTAAGGGAGTACCAGCACGTTTTCATCCCTCTGTCATGGCTCCAGCTGTGGCTCCTAAAAGCAAAGATGCTGAGGCTGGACAGTTCTGCCATGCAGCGTACCTTCTGAAGTGAGAATTACATAGAAAAATCTCCAGTTTCATTTTCATGAGGTCTTTTTAACATTAAAATGCTACCATCTTTTATGAGCCCCTGAAACCATGAAGTTGTACAAGAATCCGAAGTCCTCTGGAGAGCTTTGCCTGCTGCAATTCATGCTTAAATGTACAGGTGAATTTGTTATTTCCCCTCCCCCCCAATTTATCTGTGGCCTTTGATTTTTAACCAGTTGGAAGATAGGACAGCAAAGAGAAAAATCACAACAAATGCTATGTCAGGTGTACCTTCACGGAATGTACTTGCTATGCCAGATAACAGGAGCCATAGGGACACAGACACCAGTTTTGCTGGTGGGGGTATTTATTCCTAAAGAAGATGAAACAGTGCTCTCCAAATCAGCAAATAAATCATCAGCAGGAGCAGGATCAGCATGCAGGGGTTCCTAGTCAACACCCCTGGCTTTCACTTTTTCTAGACCCAAAAATTCTCAGGGAAAGGAGAGTTTTGTGTGGTATAAATAACAACGCAAATGGTTAAGTAATAATTACCATAGGATAACAACTGATGATCATTCTGGTACACAGCTTAGTAGATGTATAATACAGATGCAAATTTAACACCAGAAAACCTCTGACTCTTCTTTTCTTAGTCCAATGGTCACATGTTGGTGTTCATTCTCCACACCTTCCTCAATTTGAACCTCCCTGGTGCTCATCGTGATATCATGCAAGACAAACGGTCTCAAGAATTTTTTTCACACAACATTGCATTAACAGGACCATAAGTTTTACAGACTTTTCTAAGAGCTGAATGCTAATTTCAAAGTCCTTTTCAAATTTCCTGTTTACCCAGCTTTAAAGCCTTTTGACATCACAGTAGAACAAATAATAATAATAGCAACAATACTAATAAGAATAATTAGACAAATTCAGACTCAGTAAGTCTCTGTGGATGCACAGCTCCTGTCTGCTTTGCTTGCTACATTTAAATCCAGTGATTAGGAACATAAAGGTTTCTCAAAATTCACAAGAGGTTGTTGAGTGGGCTAATGGGACAAAGCAGTTTTAATTATACCGTAAAGAATCACAAAAAGGGTCATTGCCATCTGATACTAAACAGAGATAAAGTCTCCAGTGTGTTTCTGCTCCACAGGCAACTCCCTAAGGAACATTTCAAACCCATGTCTGACCTGTTCCTCTATGCTTCCACAGAGGAGATCCATCTCCAGCTGCAGAGCAGGAAGAAGCTCTCGCCCGCACTATTTCCACTGTTACAGTATTATTTTCTAGCTGAAGCAGAGAGTAGGAACAGCACAGGAACCTTACTGAGGAATTTCAGTGTAAAACTGGCTTTTCATGCATTTTTCCAAATTTGAACATGACAAATAATATCAGATGTGAGTTGATGGGATGCCCTTACTCTGCAATTTTCTGTCAAAAACTGTCATCACAGTCTTGCATTAAGGACGCAATTGAATCCATGGAACAAGTTAGTGTGTTAGTGCTGATGAGCAATGGGATAGACTTCAGTGTGGATTGCACTTTTTAACTACAAATGAGAAGACATGGTTCATACTCCGAAGAGCTTTCAGCCTTGATAGACTACATGTGAAGCAAGAGGGATATAGTTTACAAGGGCAAGGAGTGATAGGACAAGGGGTAGCAGCCTTAAGTTGAAGGAGGGGAAATATTTAAATGAGATGTGAGGAAGAAATTCTTCCCTGTGAGGGTGGTGAGGCCCTGGCACAGGGTGCCCAGAGAAACTGTGGCTGCTCCTGGAGCTACCTAGCAGGGTTCAAGGCCAGGTTGGATGGGGTTTGGGCACCCTGGTCTAGTGGAGGGTGTCCCTGCCCATGGCAGGGGGTGGGACCAGGTGGGCTTTGAGGTCTCTTCCCACCCCAACCAGTCTGGGATTCTACGTACAAAAGTTTTCTGAAGCTTATTAATGCCAGTGTTATTTATTCAGCCCAATTTTGAATTCAACTAGCTATGTTCAAAATATAAGAGCCTGTGAAGGAAATCTACTTCAATTTTGCTGAGCAGAGTCTTGAGAGGCCAGATGTAATCACCCTTGTCAAGTGCAGTTTGCAGTTGGTGTTCAAATAAAGCTTCCAGATACCATGGGAAGGTAGGAAAGACAGAGACTCACTCCTCAGTTGCTTTGAAGGAAACAGCACCTGTCTTGTTGCAACACACTCTCTTCTTGCTGAGTGGGCTGACATCTTTTACACTTATGGAGCACACAAATACGTAATTTACTAGCTTATGTGCAAATGTACTTCTAGCTTCTGCTGGATCAGTTCTGGCTCACAAACTCCTGCTCCAGTACTTGAACTTACTTTATCCTTTAGTCTCTGGCCAATAATTTTTATTTTTACTGGATGACAGTTCAAGTGACAGAACTATTTCTCCAGCATTATGTGTGTCTTAACTGGCAGCCATGAAGCTATGAAATCACTGGAATCAGGATGTAGAATCACTGCGTGTGTTGGGTTGTGGGTTTTTTTAACATCCATTTACTAAACAAAGAAGTTTGCCAATGGCATTAGCCATAACCCAGACTGAATTGCTCAGATCATGTGTCCTGGCCATCCCAAAGCTGGGAACGTATCCGACCCAGCTCAGTACCATATTTAAGTATAAAAACAAGTGGCAGACAAGTCTATAGAAGCACTATAAAATATTGAGCTCTCTCTGGGGTAATATGCGTAGCCATCACGGAAGCGATTGGGCACAAGGGGGGCAAAAATAGAGTGAAATACCAGAGTGCTCTTGGGATTGATTATATCACGTAAGTGAGCAGGGAAAAGGAAAGGAAAAAAATGACTTTGGCAATTCAGGGATGTGTTGTAACAAGAACTTGAATAAAATAAATAGGGAGCATTTTCAGGCTGTGGGGGCTGAATGAACACAATCAATCTTCCCTCGGCTGGAACTACATCACTCTCACCTACAGCTCCCCCTACTGAATTAAATTCTCATGGTAACTTAAGTCTCAGAATGAGACTCAAACGAGGGACATTCTCCAAGGACTCCATGATGTGTAGAATCGCACATGGGATTTCTGAGTGGAAGGTTTTGGGAAGTTACAGCCTCCACCGCATGGTACCAAGCTATAGAGTATGTCATACTGATGTCTTGATGTGGGCATGTTCAAGAAAGCCAGCAGCCTCTCTGCTCAGATTGGGTCTATGTCCCAGCCATGGCATGAGGTTAAATTAGTTGTCAAGCTAATGCTGTGCCATAATTTTCCATATCTCCTGCTGGCATGTCCAACTCTCACCTACCAACCCGTTATCAGTCCTCCTAAGTTCTTTCATATTTACACCTTTCTTGGCATTTTTAGGATGCTTTTGTCTTTCCTATTTTAAAGGAACCATGAAGGAAATACCAGAATTTTTGTTGCAGTGCCACTAATCCTGTCTTTGCTTGTGTTACCACTCACAAAGATTTTTCCTGGAGGAAATGCTTCCCCCTTGCCCAAGTTCAGAGCTTACCAGGTAGCTTCTAAGCAGAGAAGCTGCAGTCAGGGCTTCTAGGTACTTCTGGATGAAGTCCTATCACTGTGATTTAGGGAGCTGCTGTGCCCTACTCTGTGCATTAACTAGTGTCACATGGCTCTTGGGGGTTTTTTTAATTATTGTTATTGTGGAAACACCTAATAAGCGCCAAGTTTATGTGAGACTCGAATAAAATATTTCATTAAAAAACCCTGTCCAGCTATTTATTATGCTGTTGATCCCTGGAAATATAAGATGTCATGTGTAGGAGTCAGACCTTCAGTGCTGCAGAGTTTCTGCTAATTAAATTGCCAAGTGTATTTGTTATTAGTAAATCCATGAGAAATGCAGCACAGGGAGGGAGAGAAGTGCCCATCTTGTCCTTTCTCTGCCGAGCAGCGCTTGGATCACTCCAGTCTCTAGGTCTCAGAGAAGCTGGTTTCTATCCCATCTTAGCCAAGGAGAGAAAACAGGGATGGGCAGAGTCAGATCTGGGGGAAGCATGTGGCCGAGAGTTCAACGGGAGACTTTGAGGCAAAACTTGCCCTCCTTGGACACACACTTCACCCTCTCCTCCCCCAGCAGCCCCACGCATCTGACATTTCTGTCAAAAGATACCCTGAGTCGCCCCACCTCCCTCCCCCTCCATTCTCATCCCTCTGCCCTTTTTTTACCCCCCCCTTCTTTCCCCTTATATGTGAATAGTGAGAAAATGACTGGAAACAATGTGCCAGTTTGCTGCACTTTACACTGAGGCCCTTTTCTCCTCTCCCCTGACTCAAGAATGACTGAGAGTTGTTTTATCGTACAAAGATTCTCAGAGAAAAGAACTTTTATTTTACCCAATAACACAAGAATGGGCAACAGGCAAACAGTTAGTGCCTTGTTCCCAGCTGCCACTCAGACCGCGGCGGGGGAATCGCTAATGGGGTCTCTGTGCCGCCTCTCTCCGCTCCTCCGTCTCTCTCTGTCTAGTTTGGCTCCAGCCTCAGTTGGCTGCCTCAGAGCCAGGGTAAAATGTTCCCGAGATAAGCTGCTCCACTGTGTTTAATAACACCACCTTTCATTTTTGGGGGGCAAAAAACATATTCTGAATTTTTATCTTCAAGACTCGGAAGGCGAGCATATGATGGGGGAAGGCCATGGATGTAGTGACACAGCTTGTGATTTGTCCCCTTGCACCTTGGAAAAGTGGGATATAAGAAAGAGAAGAGCTGTGGCAGAGGGTGCCCATGTTAGAGAAAAAAAAAATAAAATTAAAAAATCATTTCCACTAATGGAAGCTGTTGATTCATAGTTGATATCTAAATGTCAGCCTTTTACAGCTTAATCACGCCTTTATTAACCCCTCTTTTTCCTAGCTGAAAGGCAGGCTGACTAGAAGGAAAGAATAATAAAGATTGGAGGCTGGGGAAGCTGAAATGTGAAGAGTGAATTAGGCTTGTTTAGGAAAGAAAAGACTAGACAAGAAAAGACAAGCTGGGAAAGAAGGGTGTGAAAAAAAACCTAACAGAAAACATCATGCCATTGGCTGTCCAAGTGTTTCATATTCTCAGCAGCAAAGTATGAAGCATAGTTGTTGGAGACATTGAGAATTTGGGAAAAAAAAAAAGCGCCTCTACTTAATTTCATCCATAATTCCCAAATCTCATCTGTCATTTAAAATCCTTCTAACTTGTTATACGCTAAGTGTCTGATTACAGAAAGGATTTTAAGACTCTGATGAAGTTAGGTACTTAAACTCAATGAGACAAGAATCATCACATTTCCTTTGAAAATCCCACAGTTTGGGGTTTGTGTTGATTTGTTTGATTTAGCAGGATGGCATTAGATTTCTAATAAGAACATCAGGGTTCAAAGAAGTTTTCACGATGGACTAGTACATGCTCCTGAGAACTTCTAATCCTATATATCTTAAGCAAAACAACCTATATGTAAAGCTGCAGGGCACTTTTGTGTTACAATACTTTATTTTTACTTATTTCTGAGTATACCTCAAGTTGAGGTATTAAGCGAAAAAAGTGGGGGTTTTGAGAGACTGGAAGAAATTATGCTGCTTGCACCATTCAGCTCCACCTACACTTGAGATATTAAACTCTTTTTTTATGCATTTCTCATTATGAATTTTTGTCATGTATCTGAGCTTCCTTCTTTGGGAGGAAAGAAAACCTTCCTGGTTTCATCCTGTAGTCAGATACCCGAACATGAGCTTCTGCGTCTCCTGAGGATCACTTGGCTTCACCACCAGCCAGGTGGAGAGATAGGAGGAGAATATAATGGAAATCGTGCCAAGATTAATAAATTATTTCTAAGGATTATATCTAATAAACAATATCCTTTACATATTAAGAAAAAAGTTAACTGATGTGCACTTAATGTATTTAAAAACTATATATGAATAGGAACTTTAACAGGGTTAGATCTATCTGAATCTCCTCCTAAATCCAGGAAAGGCTGAGATGTTATTACTAAGAAAATCCAGGTGCATTGGAATCAAACTTGCTTTAGGCCAGGTGAGACTCTTTCTTTATGGAAGCAAGATTGTTTAAATATCTTAATCCATTTTTTGAAATACAAAGTAGGTCTCCTCCAGTTTCACTAAAGCCTCATCTGCTCTGTGCTTCACAAGGTTTTTTCCATGAGTGTTTTAGGTGCCAAGTATGAAATTTTGCATTTATCTTTCATCCCATTTAATCTCATTATGGACAGGAAACACTTATTTTTGAAACTGAAAAGATAGAGGCTCGTATCTTTGAATTCAAAAGTATCTTTGCTAAATAAAATGAAGATTTGTCAATAGATAGCCTGTATCTAGCTGTATTTATTCTGTCCCATTTTTCTTGGCATTGCAGAAAAGGGAAATACATTTCATATTATTCATGTCAGAATTTCTGAAGTGGGATCCCTGCTTTCTGTGTAAATTTTGTGCAGAATATATTTAGTGGCAGGATTCTGTAGCAATTTCAGGAAGGTCTTAAGAGAAGGACCAGCCAAACTTCAGATCAACATCTATACAGCTGCATTTCCACAACTTTTAAGTTGGTGGACCAGAATAAAAGTTGGGCTGTGTCTCAGTCACAGGTTTCTTCACATTGCTCAGCTCAGGGATGCAGATTTATTTGGAACAAATTAATTTGATCTTAGTCTGCATGGAAAAATAAAGGGAGTGACAACAACTCTGGTGTATTGAGCTGCTAAAGCGCGTGGAAACCCCAAATTCAGTTTAAACCTCGATGCTTTGTCCATAAATTTCTCCAGGTAAATGCTTTGGTTTAATCCCTCTTCCTTTCCTGCTCACATTTGTGATAATCTCCACAGTGAGTGAGGTCTTAGTTAACTGTTGCTCAGGTTGTAACTCAGAGAAGCAATTCAAGGCTGCAAGAGAAACATTTCAATTATACGAATAATCAAATTCAAAATGTTATTTGAATAATTTGAGTTCTTAAATTAAGCAAGCACTTTTTTGCAAGTGGTCTATAAATTACATTTTCCGCTACATTGGCAGTCAACGGGTAATTAATATCTCAACTTTTCCTTCTTAATGTTGATTTAAGAAAAATAAAATAAGCTTAGAACATAAATGAGCTTTGCTTTCATAGCTCAAACATTACGGTCCCTGCTCAGTTAGGTGTGTAGCTCTACTAGCTTTCTCTTTTCTGTGGCTGGACAGACATGTAAGTATACAGATCTTTCTGTTTAAATAGAGGAATTCTAAAGAAGGTAAAATGAAGGTGTAGTACTATTTCTGTTGATTTCAAAGAAAACAGATCTTCATCCTCAAAATTAAGTGACTCCATTCATTACTCCTCATCCTCTACTGACCATGAATCTAGCTTCATTCTCCTAATACCAGATGAATGCAGATTTGACCACTCTCCTAATTGAACAAGTGTGCCCAAGTTAAAACATTACACCACCAAAAATACAGTGTCATAAATGCAGAGAAGGTGTTGAAAAAAAATGTCATCCAACTCAGAAAGGCTTTGTGAAAGCAGCCTTTTTATTATTTTTCTGGACCAAAGGACAGTAATTCAAATGGAGGGTATGGGACAAACTCCTAATATTTCTCAGCCAGGGAGAAATTATGAAGCGGACAACTGGGTGACACAAAAAAGGGGTCACCCAAGATGGAACACGTACAAGGTTTGATCAGGTAAGCCCTCCTATAGACATTAGGTTGATAGAGTTATTTGTGAGAAATACATTTGCTCATAGTCCGAAGGTTAAACACTTGCTGTTCCCTTTCTAGGGTTAACTGTAATGAAGTTTCACCTGGGTGACAATAAGATATATAAAAGACAGCAAGGGAGACAAAGGAGGTGGAAGGGGAGGGAGATACTGCACGTGTCCAAAGCTGCACTGAGAAAAGGTAGCAAAATGCAGGGGAAATAAAAGAATCTATTTCAAAATTATGCCTATTTTTCTATTTAATTTAACTAATTACTTTTTTGCAAAATATATACGGAGCACCTACTTGATATGGCTTCGAAAACATCAATGTTTCCTATCAAGTGTGAGAAGGACATAGGAGGCTAATGATAAACATTCTTTACTTGCACAATTTGGTTGCCCATCCTTGCATCTTTTAGTAAGCTGGGTTTGTTTACCAGGACTGTTAAAAAAAAATATTCAAAAGCCACCAAGTTCTGAAATTCTTTCCCTCTCAGACTCTGTTTCCCCTGTCTCAGCCAGAGAGGTGGTGTGAGACTAGTGAAATATCAGAGAAACAGTAAAATTTATATTCTTCGTTGTTTTAATTTTGATCTTGGGAGATGAAGGATGGCAGAAACAGGGGTGGTGATGGTCCTAAATAGCAAAAAAGAGATTTCATGATACACAAGGAACCCTGATACATATCCAGCAATGCAGAGCCTTTATGTGACCCAAGTAGACGTTTAAAACCAGACTCCCATATAAAAGCACAGGTTCATATAATCATAGCTTATCTAAATGTGCTCAGTTCTCACACCTGGTCCATGAGCGGCAACACAGAAAAAAAACCCAACCAACAAACTGCTGTCTGCTTTAAACAGAGCCTGAATTCAGCATCCATCTGCCCCACCACATCCCACAGGGCACTGGAAGTCAGAATTTGCAAGGATCTTGGCCACAACTGTATTTTAAACCCCTGCACAATCCCCTGCCAGTGGGGTGAACAAACCACTCTGGGCTTCCAGCTGACATCCATCCCCAGCCCTAGGTCTATCAGAATATTCGACATTATTTAATTCATTATTTTTCTACCTGCTTCATTAACCTAAAGAGATATTGGGCATGAATGTTTTTTTGATATGACAGAAGATGAATATATGATCAGAAATAATAGCTCCATCGTTTCCTACTGGTCAGAATCGGTAGTTGGTTAATTATTCAACAGGCTCTGGTGTTGCTGCCAAACCCATGCTTTCTTCTCAGAGAATAACAGACAAGCTTGTTAGAGCAGCTTTCTTTGGACTGTCACTTTAGTGTTGATATGGGGTTTACTGAGATGCCGGCACTTTAATTTTAGTTTATTCTTTTAGTCTCTTACTTCTACCATTAAAAACATGCAACTTTCCCTGTGCAATTTGTGCTGGCAAGCGGAACTATATTACTATATTACCTTTGTTACATCAGGCCATTCTTCTGCAGAAATTATATTCACGGTTTAATGTCTTTGCAGACTTTCAGAATTAATCTGTACCTCTCTCCCAGTACCGTATGTTACTGTTTCCCACTAGTATGGAAATGCAGGTAATCTTGCACCCTCTGTGACATGGGCAAATGCTTTACAAAAAAGCATCTTTGACAGTTATCTTTTATACTTTAACACAACCAAAGAGTTAGAGCCTTAACCACTAGGCCTTGTACTACTTTGGGATTGGACAAAAGGCAGAAGTCTTGTGATAGTAGCATCCATTTATGAGTTTGCATTATCATTTCATAAGGCAAAACAGAAGGTGATATAAGCCCACTGCCATTCCTTAGTTTTTGACGGAACATATTCATCAAAAAAGCATGCAGTCCCCTGAGCTTGCAGCCATATGCTACAGGAAAATGTCACCAGTTAAAGATGTATTCATTTGCTGTTTTGAAAACTCTGTTTGATATTCATGCATTCCAAGTGTTTTGACCTAGATTTCTGTAGAGGCATTAGATCCAGTACTGAACAGGAAGCTAGACAGCTGTTGCTTGTGTAGTCAAAGGAAGAATTTAAAGTAAGGGGGGAAAAAAAAAAAGAATAAAAAAATGAAAACATTTATTAATGCATGCCAACATTTTGCACAGCCAATATGTTTAATACTAGATTAACTAATATAAGCATATGGAGATGCATTTGTTGCAAAGCTTTAAAGAAAAGAACAAAGAAAAAAGTTGGATGAATCTAAAGTTCACATAGAATAGAATTTGCACTTTCTCCTACAAATGAAAGCCTGGTGAAATGGCAACACACTTTAATTATAAGCTACTTGCTAATGTCACAACATTTAAGTTTGGGGGCTATATTGTAGTACAAACCTCTCAGCATATGCCTTGCCTAATCCAGAAACCTACAGGTAATAAAATCCCTTACTGACTTCTGCAGCCTTTGCAGTTTATTTTGCCCTGAAGTTGTATAAACAGTTTGTTTGTTGTAACTGTAGATTCCCTTCTAGTAAATCCAGGTGCAAAACAGATATACTGTAAATATACGCATGGAATTATTAAGTGCTGGCATTCTTTCTACAGCTATGGCCAAGACACTGCATTTTGTTATTACTGGGTTTCTACAGATACAGTTTGTCTGATGTTCATAGGTCCTTTGGTAGTTGAGTCGTAACTGTAAATAACGTTGGGGAGAAACATTATCTTGATTGGCTAGGACCTTATGGGGGCACTCATCTAATTCCGCTTTAGCCAACCAAAGGCTAGGTTCCTAAGCCATTTATCCAGGCTGTCTGTCCATAGCTTTTCATACCACCTACTGCAGACACCTTTCTTGGGCTGGGCTAAGTAGTCCTGCAAAGCACCCCGTTTCTTTCCTTTGATTTTGATTTGTCCAGATCAGGTGCCAGACCTTGAGACAGCCACAGACAGTCAGTCCCCCTCAACAGTAATAAGCACGACCAACTCATTTTTCAGTATGAGTGGAAAAACTTTTAACTATTAAGTTGAAGCAGTAATCTGTTATCAATTTCAACATCTTCTGTTAATGGATTTTATACTCAGTCCAAAAATAGAGGAAAAATGTGCGAACATTTCCCCTCCCCGAAAATGGGTTTCATTTTCGCAGTGAAAAATATGAAGATGGATTTTTTTTCCCAATAGCTCTTTTCCTAAGTGTTTATCAAATAGTTTATGCAAACACATTTCAGCTTATGGTTTATTTATAAACAGTTCAATTTCATTCTCCACAAAGGTGTGGAATTGGTTACCCAAGCCACGTGCTGGTTATTTATTTATTTACTTACTTATTTATGACTGGGTGAATGAAACTTTTTAAACAAGGGAAAAATGAATGAAGAATAGCAAAGAAATGATCCTAGAGTTCAGAATGAATAAATCAACAGGTCTAAATGTCATGAAACCGAATTCTCCAGTATCTTCATGAATAGTCAGTCAGGGTACTTGTGAAGGCCTGTTGACAATAAAAATCTACAAATTCAACAATGTGGTTGGAATACACACACACACACACACACACACACACAAATATATGTAGGCATACATACAGTCTCAAATGATGTCCTAGAAAAATGTCCAGCCCTTTTGTTCAGGTGTGCTGTACATGCATCTCCACAAGTAGATCTACATAGGTAGGTATGTATGCAGCAGGCATCACTCTTCCCAAATCACACTATCTGCACTTGGGATAGAAGAACTTCAAGCGTAAAGTCAAATCTCAGAAATCTAGTGAGTTTTGTCTTTCTAATTCAGTTCCTTAATGATGCAGGCTTCCATTGTTAGAAGAGACGCTCTGGAGGTGATTCCTCCTCAGCAGCCAAGGCTTTTTGGGACTGCACACCGTCAAATATGGTCCCGCAAGCGTGGCAGAAACATGGTGCTACAAACCCAGGACATGGGAGTGGCACATATGAAGCAAATTAAAAAGGGCCATGGAAGGATCACAGCTGTGAAGAGAGGGTTTGAGCAGTGACAGGAAAATAAGCCTTCGGTTGGGGTTGTAGGAGATTGCAACCAAAATAAAAAGAACAAGAAAAGTCATAAATTCTTGCTTTCCTGTTGATTTATGAAAGCCAGCTAAAAGTATCTGTCTTCCTGGCTGCTAGAGAAATTTCTTCTGTTAAGTAAATGTATCACAGTGGAACACTGGACTTTTTGTCAGCTGTGTAACACCTCATTACAGGGACCTGATTCCCACAGAACTACCATGCGAGTATTCCTCACAGAATTCTGTTTGGTTGTGACTGCTGTAAAAGGTGAAGATTAAAATGTTTGATACTTCCATTTCCCAAGTCAATCATCAAAGTTAGAAGCCTTTCTAAGCCTACTTGACCCGCTGGGCTTGGTTGGGTGCACTAAGGCAATGTCTGGTTGGCCTGACAACTGGTTATCTTTGACATCCACCCAACTGTCCACGAATTCATTTACATCTGGGCCATGTGGGCATAAGACTAGGATCAAGCCTGAGCTGATTTCTCTGGTAATAATATGTTTCCATCCCTCCTCCCTAGCTTTTCCAGTCAAAAGAAACTTTGCATCTTAAACTGACATATTTTCAATTTTTACAGTCTACTTTTGCAAGATCTATCCATATGGTTAAAGTTAAAATTCAGAGGCTATAGATAGCTGGGGCAGTCTTTGTATTAATCCAAAATGTGCCAGCTGAGTTAGGAACCACTCGCTCTGTACAACAAAACATGAACTAATAATGCTTGAGCTTTTTGCTAATAGCATACCTGAAGCAAAATCTTGTTATCCAGCCTGAACCACTTAGGAATTAGCAGTAGCATACTGTACTATAGCCAGTTTGAACAGATGGATTTAGAGCTGGAGAGGCAAATATATCCCTTTTTTGGAATTTGTCTGCCTAATTTACTCATGTTACTGTTACAGAGATACCAAGATAGCTGATGCTGCTGCTCTGCACTGTATTTACTCGGCTGCATTGCCACACAGAAATGTGATTCATAGACTCACAGGAATTGCAGATGGAAGAGCCATATTAGATCATTCAATCCATCTCCCTGCTGATGCAGAATTGCTCGCTACAGCTACAGTACATTTTCTAGTGTTTTGTCTGGTGTAGTTGTAAAAGTCCCCTGACACGGGAATTCCACCGCTTCCCTTGGGAAACTGCTCCACAGTTCATCTTTCAAAATTGGCACTGTCAGAGACAGGCTTGAGAACCAGGACCATTGACCTGTACTCAGTTGGGAATTCCTTCCTTCCTAATCACTAGGTGACCCTGCATGAAGATGCTTGTACCATCAAAATCACACAGTGCTTGCGGACACATCACAGATTTACAGTAATTGACATTTCTTCTTCTCATCTGCAAGATACACTTTGCCTTTCCAAACCTACCAACTTTTGCTTTCTTTTTATCCCAACCCCTCTGGTGTACCTGCTAGTCCCCTAACATGGTCTATGCAAAGACCAAAAACCATCAAAGAATCTCAGGTCCTCTCTGGATCCTCATGCTTCTGATGTAAAGTTCAAGTTTCTCATTCTCACAGAATCCTGGTTCACCATCAGTGCTGGTCTTTTCCCTCCTACCCATGACACCATCTTTCAGAAGGATTTTGGTTGCTTGTTCACTGTGACAGTAAAGGAAGAACAAGGAATTTTCAGGTTTCTGCTTGTTCAGAAAAACTCTGGCCAAGGAGGTGGGAACTGCTATCAATCAACACTGATAAACAATTTCCAAAAACTTCAGCAAACCAAGAAATGGGGGAAAAAAAAGAATAAGAAAAAAGAGGGAAAACAGAAGGAAAAAAGAGGCTTGTTTCACTGAATGAAACATTACACTTAAAAATCTGAGTACACTGTAAATATTTACATAGTCAAAGGAAATATTTAGAAATGAAATTGTTGTGGCCATCTTTTGAATTTAATATTTTATTTACCTGTCTTCTTTTCACAAGGAAAAAGAAAAGAAGTCAAAGTTCAGGCAGACAGTGCCAGTTGTCTGCATGTGTACTGACTTTTCATTCAGCAACTCTCCGAACTGTGGTGGTATGACCATCCTCCTATCCCTCCCAATTACCTACTTTTCCTACGACTCTTATCAAAACAAGGCAGGCCAATGTCAGGCCCACTGGAATCAGAGGGCTGTCTGCTGAAAAAAAGACAGATTTCTCTTCAGCTCAGGAGCAATTAGAAAACCGAGGCTGGAGAATGGAAACTACAAAAAATGAAGATCAATTCAAATTTATATAATATAAAATTTATGCATATTTTTGGTCACCTATAGGGGTTTTTTCCCTAGGTTCTGAGCCAGAATTGGATATACCAAATATCAAGTGAAAGGGCAGTTATGTCAGTAATTCTAGCCCATCTGGAAGCAATAACTACAGTCAATCACAGAGTAAATCCTTATCTGATGAGATTTCCAGCCCAATTTTTTTAGACACAAGAGGTTCAGATAGTTCAGATAAGGTTTGGCAGCTGAATTGGTATTTGTCCCAAGCAAACCTCCAGAGGTTCACCAGTCACTAGTAATAAATGAAAGTCTTTATAAAGGGATGGTTATTTTGTGGCCAACATGAGATAAATTGGTGGTGCCAGCCCAGGTCCTAGGAGACATCTGTCTGTATCTGAATGCCATCACCAGCTCTCTAGACGTGCAAAGGCACTGGGACCTGAAGGTTTTAATGAGCCTTCCTCCAAAGCTGAGTGGCTTTGCTTTCGCCCCGAGGTAGAGTGGGAACCCAACTGTTATCAAGGGCAGCAGATCTAGCACATTCGTGTGCTGGAGCAAAAGGCTCTTTGAAGGAGACATCAGTAGAGAGAACAAGCTACTTGGGATGCAATGCACCCCGTGAGCTCCACATCCATTCCATCTCCTTCCCATTAGCGCGTTTGCTGGCTATGCCAGGTGTTCTCATTAGCCATATGTATAAATATTTGTCTTTTTTTTTTTTACCATTCTGGTACTGTATGTATAGGAAGAAGTGGAGCCAATCTGTGTGTGAAAATCAGCGTTTGAAGATTTCCTTTTGGCTGCCGGTAGCTGGGGCCTGTTTAACATCCCCTGTTGCAGTTGGCTGCTATCTCAGAGCCACTTTTCCAACTACTAGGAACCAAATCAGGAAAGGAAAAAAAAAACAAGATATGGATGAGATATTGACTTTCCACGTGTTGTACATTTTACCAATAAGTATTAATGACAAAGACACTAAGGCGTGTAATCTCCCATCAATGAATCAATATAAATCCCATTAACACTCGATGAAGGGATAAGATAGCCTTCAAGAGCTCTTTGTATAGGACTCTCTTTAAAGGCTCTGGAAGTACCCTCTGCCTCAGGACCACCAGTATATTGTGATTTTAATGAAGTAAAGAGGTTTTATTGGCAAGGATTGGTAAGGTGCATTTATCAGCAGATGAATGCACCTAACAGATTCCAAGTCTGGCCCATACAAAAAATGTAATGCTTATGTGACCTGTGTTGATTCTGCTAGAACATGGAAGCAGAGAAGTCCGTGGCATCAGCCATTCCAGTTGCCAGCAAGATCAGCAAAAACCAAAGGTGGTTAAACAGTTAGCTTCAAGCTTCCTAGAAATTACAGGCTCTCAGTTTTTAGTCGGCTGTCCCACTTCCTCCTCACTTCTCTGCTCTAACTTGTTCCTCCAGTTTCAGAAGTGATACCAAATATCCACCCTTGACCTCTTCCCTTGTAGATCTACAATCATCTGCAATAGTAATTTAACTCACAGTCCCTGAACTGTGCAATTTCTGCTTCCACTGAAACAAAAAACTGGAGCTAAACTTCATGGGAACTTAGAAGCAGATACAGGACACAGATTTAGCTCACTGAAGACAGCCAAGGACAAATTAGTTAAAGAAAGCACCAGTGTTGCTCAGGGTAATTGGTTCGAGTTAACCATTAGACCTACTGGGCAACTTTATCAAGATCTTGAAATGCTTTTGAACACAACACTGTGGTGGGAATAAGAAGAAAATTGCTTACATATATCTAAATCCTCTGGGGAAAATTATCCTACCAAACAGTCCTAATTTAGTCTGATAAATCAGGGAGGAAAAAAATAATCAGATTCTGAGTTGTGTGTTTTGTTTTGGAGGCTACTCTTGTTTTTCTTTTCTGAAGTACCTGGCAGGGAAATGTTCAAAGCCTCTGAGAGTAACTTGTACTGAATATTAATTTGAGGAGGGGGGCTTTGCTCCTCTTTTCTCATCCGAAATCTTTCCATAAATCCAGAGCAAATTTAGGTACCATGGTGTCATTTAATTGCATGAAAACCTGTTCCCTAGTCTTCTATTTCCCTTTCTCTACTCTCCAGCATTTATGTATCTCTGAAAAAATATGAAAAAAAACCCTGCCTGCAATTCCATTCCTTATTCTGTTTTTGCCATTAGGTGTGCCGTCTACATAACCAGTATCATGGGAAGACAACTGGGCTGACTGCCTCCTTCCTGGTTGCCTCTGAACTTCTTCAGCCTGCAAAGAAAACATTGTGGGACTTTGTTCAGAACAGTAAGAAACTAAATATTTATCTTCCCTCCTATAATTTATGCAGCACGGGATTAGTATAGAAAGTACCAAGATTGAAAGGTCAAGTGAGCTTCCAAACAGTGTTTCACAATGATATATCATTTGCACTTTTACCATGGCTTGCTTTCTAGAAAATGAAGCCCCAGTAGCACCGATGCACCTGAAGAGATAACCTCAACCATGCTACGGCCCGATTTTCTGTTATGTATTTATCAGTTTCATTTACATTTCCTGTAGGGATCATAATCTCTGCTGGAGATTTTGTTATCAGTGATAGTACCAAAACAGTTTGCATTTGTGGGTTACCCTCTAATTGTTTGCCATCACCTGCTGATGTTTTAATTACTCAATGGACTGGCATGAAGATAGGGTCAGTGTGGGATTTCCTGCTATTGGACCAAGTGAGCGCAGCCCCTAACCCTACCGCATGTCTGGAGCAGACCAGGGAGACAAGCATCTTGTTGAGAACCCCTGGGCTTCCTCTCAGCATGGAGGTCACACGGTAGAAAAACACATTGTCTTTATCCATGAAAGACCTTTTGGATGGAGAAATCCCCTTCCTCCAAGCTGTCGAAGCCTCAGTCTTGACATTTATGCCCAAGGGACTTTTCCCATCCCTGGGATTTCAATAACACTTGACCCATACCCTTGCATCTTTGCACTGCCATTATCGCAGGGGCTTCAGGGGAGTACAGGCCAGCAGGCATGCTGTACACCACAAAAAAGGGATCTGTCTCTGGTAAATGCAGCTTTCATTAGTTTAAAGTTGGTTGAATCAGATAATGTGACTCCTCACTATGTCTTTCATATGTCTGCTCGGTAGAGCTAGTCACTTAACTGTGCCCTTCTTCTGAAGCTGGAAAAGACCTGTCCGCAAGATTGCATCGTGTGTCAGAATAACACACCGGCTTCTACTCAGCAGATATTTTAAGTGCTTTGCTAAAGCTGAATGACCCAGGCTACTAGAGGATACGGTGGGTTCTCCACCTCTTGAAGTCTTCAAATCAGGAGTGGATGCCTTTCTGAAAGGTATCGTTTGGCTGAGCGTGATTTATTAGGCTCGCTACAGTGGGAAATGGATGAAATACTAAGGCTGGAATTATAGAGCAGCTTAGCATAAGTGACCTGATGACCCCTCCTGGCTTTAAAAATCTAAGAGCTTAGCCAAAGATCCAACAAGTGAATACAGCTTTTTTTATAGGCATGATGTAAACAAGTTTATGTGGATATGTGTGTGTGTGAACCAGGACTCGACAAGGTTTTGCCAGGTCAGATTTGTCACACTTTGGAGCCTAAGTCCAGTTCTTCATGAGTACAGCAGCCATAAAAGAATAATGATTTAAAAAAATAATCATCGGTGAGAGCTAAATAAAGCAATGTCATTGTTTTCCCTTAAATGTCACCTCCTTTGGAAGAAAAAAAAAAAAGAGTGGAAAATTATAGGTGTCTGGCCAAAAAAAGGGAGGGGATATGAAGCAGGAGAAACAACCATCAAAATCTTCTGTTTTGGTGATAAAAGGGGAGCGAAAGACTTCCCGCATACAGGGAACACTGAGCACAGGGAAATGCCCACCCTTGTCTATAGAAACCCTGGCAAACAAACAGCTCCCGCCTGGCACAAGGGTGCCAAGGAGCGAGGGACGAGCGCGGGGCTGTGGAGCTGTGATGCTCCCGACCCCTCTGCCACCCGCGGGGCCCGACCCATCAAAGAGTCCGGCAGCCACATCAAAAACACCCTCAGCCTTTGGATGAACGAGCTGTTTGTTTTTCTTCCCGATGGCTTTGATAAGAGGTCACAGGATGTGTCCGATTTATTTTTTTTTTCTCTTTTTTTTCTTTTTTTTTTTTTTTCTTTAATAAGGCGAAACAATAGGTTAAGAGAGAGGAGCCCCAGCCCAGTCCCAGTGGGTCTCCCCGTCCCCCGCGCTGCTCCATTTCCTGCCCTTTGGAAGCAGACATCCCCCTTTTGTTTTCTTCCAGCCCGGCCAGCGCGTGTCGGTGCGGCGGCCACCGGACAAATACCTTTTGGCCACCGTCCGTACCCCCCACACCCTCCACATACACACACACACACACCCTCCCCTCCCTTCTCCCCAGGCCGCCGCTCGCTCACGGGCCGGCGGCTTCCTGAACCCCGGCGGCCGCTGCCGACCCGCCGCCGGCCTCGCAGGAAGAGCCGGCGCGGCCTGCGCCCGCCCGGGCGGAAGCGACGGGAAATCCCTGCAGCTGCCCGATTGCGCTCCCGCGGCCGGCGGGACGCGGCCGGGGCGTGCGGGCGCACGGCGAGAGAGCCTTCCTGTTGGCTCGGCCGCGGTTCTTCCCCACACACACACACACACCTCCCCGCTTTCTCCCCCCCCCCCCCCCGCTTCCCCCACCTCCTCCTCCCCGCCCGATGCTGGAAATTCGCGGCACGCCGGCTCCCACACGCACGCCGGGGGAAGTGCTGGGAGCCGGAGATAAGCCATCCCGGCTGCCACCGGGCTCTGCCGCCGTGGTGAAAGTGGGAAACAAAAGGCGAGGCGCCCGGGTGATTATTCTGCAGGGCCTGTTAGACTCCCCCCACCTACCCCCTCCCGTCCCGGCTCTGCCGGGAGCTCGCGTACCTGAAGGAGACACTCTGTGTCTTCGGCCCCGGTTCCCATTCCCAGGCAGGTACCGGGCAACCCGCTGATGGGGAGCAAGGGAGTGTGCTGGGACACCCCTGCCTTTGGGGGAGATGCGTGGAGGAAGGATGCTCAGGTCTTGAAACTTTCACACCCCTTCTCTAGTCCGTCAGCCCATCCTAAAACTGAAGTGCAGATGGGTTGTTCCAGACGTGCATGAAATCCATGGGTTTCTGGGAGTTTGGTCCCAGCCTCTGGCCCCTCACCCCTACAGCACGAGGCTTCCCCCACAGAAACATGTTCCTAATTGGCACAAAACAGGGGTGAGATTCAAAAAAGGATCACTGACTTCTTTCAAAGCCCATACACACCCTGTCTGCGCTCCCCAGGAGTTGAGTAGCAATGGGGAAAAGTTTTCCCTTCTGGCTGGAGCTGCCCAGAAAGAAGGATGATGGCACACTGGGGTTTCAGCAGCACCCAGTGCTGGATCTCTTCTGGCAGTAGGGATGGGGAGACAGCATCTTCAGGGATGAGCAGCTCCTTCCTGGACCTTCCTGGGTGACCACAGTTGTTTGCAGGAGAGGAATGTGCTGTGTAAATCTCTTTTGTCAGCCTAACTTCTGATTTTGGCCTAAAATTATGAAAATTGAAAACATTTAGAAACTATTAAGCTGCTCGTTAAGGTTCTCAGTTTTCAACCTTCTGTCTGATGACCTCTCATTATAATTCCCTTCATACAGATGACCTATTTTGCAGACACTGTGGTGCTCATCTGCAAGGCAATGCAGGAGTTAAATTAGATATTCATATAGGCAAATCTGAACACTAAAATAAAATTGTCTTCCTGAGGTCATTGTCTCTGTAGACCAAAGTGAGGGAGGAAGTGCAGGAATGCGATGCTGATTAAGATACCACATGCTGGGCAGGTATCAGTTTAAACACTTTAGACTGTTACCTGCTCAGCAGGGAAGACCTGAATCCACATTTGATGATTGAGCCATATTTATGTCTCAGCTCAGCAAGTCTCCATACATTGGCCTGATGAGCAGAGTGTATAAAACTCACACCAGTGTCTCTGTATTAATCAGAGAGGTGAAAAAAGGTTTCACAGGTACGTTGGATTTCTAAATACGTGGGTGTCCAGGGCCCATTTACCCCAGGCTGTATTATGGTGAAGTGACAATACACCTACTCTGCCCCCTTTCACATTTTGGTTGAATCATGTGGCAAGCTGAACCACATCAAATTAATACGTGTTCCATAGCTAAGGCGGCCAAACTGATAATCTGCTGCCTGAAGAAGGGAGTTTCTTTCTTGTACATGGAATATACAATATATATATACACATAGACACAAATATATACACATAAATCTATAACTAAATACACATATATAGGCTTTTGTATATGTATGTTTTGCAACTTTACTTTGGAAGCTGTAGCTATGTTGTATCATACAGTACTTGAAGGTCTCAAATTCTGATTAGCATTCTTGATGGGTTCTTTCAGCATGGTTTACTCAGGAAACAAGGCTTATGCAATCACAGTCTGTGTATGTGTGTACGCGTCTGTCACCATTAGACATCAGATAATTTACACAGGAGAGAGGCATTATGAATGTCCCTAGACCAGGAAAAGCTTCCTGGAGGAATAGCTTCTGTCTGTATTTTCCCCTTAAAAAAAAAAGCCACAGAGGACCCAACTACAAGACACTTATCCATTAAAAATCATCATTAGGCTTTGTTTGGTCCTATACTTGTGGAACTGCTTGCTCAGTATCTAAAGAATTACTGTGATTAAGAAGTTATAAAGGATGTCACCAAAGAAGCAAGATTATACTCAGATTTAATATTAATCTGCTTCATTTTTCACTGCAGGATATATATATATATTTTTAAGGGTTGGTTGTGGTTTTTTTTTTACAAAATCCTCCTCTTAGGATTGCACACATAGGTTTGCAGCTCTGGGCAGAGCTCAGCTTTCAGCTTTCAGGAGAACACACTCCCACATCACCAAACCCAGCTCACATCACACCAGCACCAATATTAGTATCTGAGATTTAAAGCTCCCTCCCAAATATTCATGAGTGATGTGTGAGAGAGGGCTTTAACCCATATGCACTGCAAAATCAGAGCTCTAGAATAAGGTTTCATTACCACAACTTCTGATGGTCCTGATGTTCATTCAGCTTTAATTATGAAGATTAAAAACCATAAAAATCCAATTCTGAACATAGGATTTCCTATAGGAGAGGGGCCTGATTGTTTTATTTTCTTGTGCTTTTTTTTTTTTTTGAGGATTTTTATTTCTTAAGATATTATACAGGCTGTCCAGGCAAGTGGCAGAGTCACCATCCCTGGAGGTGTTCATAAAACATGTAGACGCAGCACTTTTGAAGATGGTTTAGTGGGCATGGCGATGGTGGGTTGACAGTTGGACTTGATGATTTTAGAGGTCTTTTCCAACCTTAATAATTCGGTGATGTACACATGGATATACAGCCTTGGCACTGGGATTCCTACAAAGAACAAAGAATTGGGCTGGAGTGTTGCTTATACCAAAAATCTAACTCAAAGGGCTGTGACAGTACCTGGAGAAGTTCTGGCTCCTGCCAAAATCCATTTGTTTGGAAGAGCCACTGCAGTGCCCTGTTAGGCATTTGTACCCTGGCATGTGATATTCCACTGCCTTGTCTCAATGGTACAATAGGAGCACAGACAATGCATGGGAGTTCTTTTGGGGGCAAATAATCCAGTGATACAGAGAAGCCAGGAAGGGAAAGGAAATTACGGTTTGAATTGCTGATATTTCCAAAGAAAAATCACCAGTTGCCATGACAATAAAAATGTGAAATATTCAAAGAGGTCAAAATTAAAATACATGATTTACTCTTCTCAAAGAAAGTGCTCTACACACACACACACACACACACACACACACACATACACACAGAGCCCTCGTGGATTTTAGTTTTTGACATCCACAGGTTTTTTGTTTTTTATAGAGTCAGGAGCATTTCTTGGAGGATCCCTCCCTGTTCACACAGCATGCAGGCTGACCTTGTCTGCGGAGCCACTTCTGAAATAGAGTCCTTGTGCTTTCTAGTCATTCCTAGAAAATTAGAAAAGGTGTCAAACATCTCTAACCTGTCTTTGTGTCTGTGACTAAACAGAAGCAAACAGGCCTGGAGAGATGGAGAGTCCCCAGCTGGGAAAAGATGAGAGCACTTGCTTCTGTAATATGAATGTATTGGCAAACAAAGATGCTTTGGGAAAGACAGACCCACCATCACCACTTTGTGTCTCTTTTCCAGTTCTCTGGAGAGGGAAGGATGTTTTGTTTGGGGTTTGTGGGGTGGTTTTTGTTTTGTTTTGTTTGGCTTTAGCCTCCCCATGGCATATTTCCAGTAGAACTGTAACTACCTTGGCACCTCCTTTCTCCTTTCAATGCTGTCATAATGAAGACTAGCCCTTAAGAGAAACTTACTTTGGTTTCTACATAATAAAACTGTCCAGAGGCTTCATCCACAAAATTTCAAATTTGGAAAAAAAAAATAAATTAAAAATTCAATACTCTCTTGAACCCCCAAGATATAAAAGCAGAGTTTTTCCCCCTTGTGGTACCCTACCAAAATGAGAGAAGAGGATTGCTATATAAAAAAAAATAAGAATCCCCAGAAACTCCTCCTACCAGGCTGGGACTGATCTCTGTTTACCTCGGGGGTTGCAAACTGGCAGGAGAACCCGCCATCTGACCATGGCACGTGCCAAGTCTCACAGACTTCTTGCAACCTTGTGCTGTGATTTCCTTTCCATGGAATGGGGATGAGTCCAGAAGGATCAGTGAGATGCAGACCTTGAAGTGTACAAAGCCTCTTTTGTTCTGAACTAATTATGTTGTTACTCCTGTGTGTGCTAGGTTGGAGATGTCCAAGGAAGAGCAGCCAAGAAGTCTCAACAACTTTCATCCTTGGTCACTGTTCAAGCCATAGGGATGTCGGTGTTTTTGCCTCTGAGGCCATCAAGAACAGGAAACTTGAGGAATTCACAAAACCAATAAACAATAAAGCAGCGTCTGGGGGGGGGAGAAGGGAGGAGAAGGGTCAGCAGAGGGACTTTGCAGCCTTCCTAACATCTGGGTCGTGCTCAGAGTGCGGTGGGTGGAGGGGAAGAGGGCAGCAGTTTCTCAGAAGCTCTCAATTTACTGAAATAGGTTGAAGAGGTTGAGCCACTTAAAATCAGGTTAGCTTTATTAACTGTTCGTTTGCTGTGCTTGTGCAAGAGATGGTCACAGTGACCACACTTACCCATACTGCATTTTGAAGAGGACAGATTCTGCTCTCTGTCTTACCTAACGCAGGTAAGAAACAGTGGAACTGAGAAGTAAGGACTTTGGGTTTTCAGCTTTTTCTGAGTTTTTTTTTCAGTTGTGTAGAAGGCTGGTTCCTCCCTGTTCATCCTGCTCAGCATATAAACGTACCTAAAATGTCCTGAGAGAATCAGCATCCTCATGGAGAAGGGCTGATCTGTGACCTCACTGGCCTGTGGGACAAGCCATAAAAGAAGAAATTTAAGAAAAATAACAATTTATCATAAGAAATCTTTGAGCCATACACTCGAATTCTTGAATTTGGGGAAAATATTATTTGCACAACAGACTCTGCTCTCTTTATCTCCATAGCCTGAAGTATTCCTAGTGTTGCCAGCTGTACAGTGCATATCTCATTGCAGTACATGGTGCTCTGGAGTGTGCCAAGTAATAAGCTATAAAGAGAGAAGCAGGACTCAAGCAACACAAGGATGCAAAGCAATATTTTCCCTTGACACCCAAGGTCATGGCATAAAGAAACATGGAACAAGGGAGCGTCAATTTTCATTGAAGATGCTGCTGTACCAAGCTTAGAGAAATAAATTAACATGATGGCAAACTTAGAGTGTCCCCTTAAAATGTGTTTGTAAGTGTGTGAGTGTGCGTGCAGGGGGGGTGGGGGATGTATATTTGCATGGCTAGCAAGAACAGGCATCGCAGACTTAAAAAGAAACCCTTTTTAAAGATAATCTGCTCTGTATATACTATAAATACTGGCATACAGTTTTGCAGGGAGCTCTGGTTTAAGAAGCTGAGAGGAATAAGTACGGTTTGCTGCCCAGTGAATTACTCATCAATACAGTTTTAACTCCTCTCCAATTCCTAAACAAAACATATACCCAAGATGCTTTTTTGGGATCGATTAGACCTACATTTGTTCCCCTATAAAGCTGGAGCAGCTATTGCTGTGTTCTTCTTTTCTCTTGCCTGCATGGTGAGACCTGTTCATGTGCAGGAAAACAGGAAAAACCTTGTTTGTCTGTTTTGATTTTGCAGTGGTATTATATCATGTAAATGAGGGGTAAATGCAGAAGAAGAGTTGGGTTTCTGATTACTCTGTGCCCCATCTGGAGTTCTATGAAGCCAATAGAAAATCTTCCATGGACTTAGACAGAGTTTCTGTCAGTCCCTCAAACATTATTAGGCCAGCAAGAAGGATTCATAGCATCCACCATATGGCTCCAACTTACTTTAATTCTTTACCTAACATTTCTGAAATGCAGACTGTAAGGGAGCATTCCTTTATAGTTAGGAAAGCACACGGTGCTTAATTTTAATGGAAAACTCTTTTTTAAACACAGACGGATCCTGCTGTGTTTGACAAATATGTTCCAGAAAGAAGCTCAATCTAGATGTTATGTGTAACTTTATCTTATTCCCTTTTGAGCACTACTGTTCTCGCAAAGTGATCTCTCAACTGCCCAAAGTCATTACACTTTTTCCCTTTCACATTGTACCTCTGTAAATGTCAGGCATAACTACATTTTTATTTGCAGAGATACCACTGCTATGAATGAGTAAAAATTTCCTGCTCCCCCGCCTCCTTCTCTTTACCCTGTGCGCTTTCTGCTAATATGATTTGTTGAACAAATTGTTCCATTAATCTGGGGCTGTTTGACAGAGTGAGAAAATAAGTGCCAAAGTGAGAAGATTCACAAGAATCGGAAATCTCAGTCCCTCTTTCTCAAGGTAAATAGTTATTATATCAGGGTGTCAGACTGGTGAAATGGATGTACTTTCATTCTCAGTTTGTAAATGTCACTTTTCCTCAGCCCATCAGGGTGACAAATGAGGTGTGGGTTACAGTAAGAGTTCATTCCTTGACAAAGTTCTTGCTGGCTTATTTCAACAGGAAGGTAACCTCCCCTTTCTGCCCCCCACCCAAAAGCAGGGGGAGTAGGATGAGAAACAAGACAACCTGGGCTTGAATAATGCCCAAATTGTTTCCATTTGCTGCTAAAACCCGATGGAGGTTTCTTCAAAAAACAAGTCGTGATACAGTTTGTTTGCCTTTCTCCTCTTTTCTTGCTTGTTGTTTTTAGCTAAGAACCATATGACATACTTCTACCAGGGCTTATGTCAATATTTATTGAACAAGTGGTCAAGAGAGGCCACTTTTTAAGCCCTGTGCTATCTGGTTGTTAATTATCATGCCACAAAAGTGCTAATGAAGAAGAACACCCTCTTCTTTTGACAGTAATTGGTAAGAGATGAGGAGACCCAATGCCTGATGAGGAATGTGAAATGGCTTCTTTGATGGCCTAACAGACCATTGCTTTTGAGCAGTCATAGGATTAAGAAAGGGTTCACATGGACCGCAGGGGAACACCGTCCCAGGGCAAAGATGGTTGTAAGGCAAGAGTGATGGATGAACTGGGGGCCTTCTGTGATTTCTGAGTCTGTAGGAACTGAAAACTCAGGAAAACAGAATTTTTGGTACCTGTGAAACATTTTCACCAAGGCTGAACCATCGTCTTCAGGATGTAGACTTGTGCTTTTTTAGTTAATGGTCTTGTAACAGCAAAAGAAACCTGCTGCTACCTGAATTTGCCATTGCAGTAATTCAGAAATATGTGTGTGTGAGGGATTTCACTCTTTTATTCTAAATTGTAGTAGCTCTTTATATTTAGAGGTTTCTGATGTCTCAATTTGGATTCTCATCTTGACAATGGTTTGTGTTTAGTGCTGATGAACAAAACTGGTATGAATCACGGAGTGATTTTGTGAGACATTTTTTGAGGAAAAGCAAGAAGAAAGTGACTGTGGAAGGATTTTATTTTCTATTATTCTCAGAATGAAACAAAGTTTTCTACAAAAACTAGCAATAAAAGCAAATTTTCAGAATAAAATTGATCTTGGAAGCTTAAGCCCCCAGGTTAGTAGCTCTGTACTGGCTTCCCTAAGGTCTGCAAGGACCAAATGGAGAATGAAGATCTTCAGGCATTGCTGTCTCCTTGGTGGGAGATGGCTGGGACCATATCTCACTAATACTCAGAAAGCAAGTCCTGAAAATTAAACATTTGCAGATCCTCAGGCAGACCCTAGAAGATATGAAACAAGCTGAAATGAAAAAAACCTGAACATTTAGCTGAGTCCACTTGTATTTTCTTAGAAGCTCATCAAAAGCAGTGTGTTTCCTTGTAACATTTTGCTTTTGGTGAATCAGCATTTGCTGATGGAAATATATTGAATTGCAGAATGTCTGCCCCATTGGCATATCATCTGGCCCATGCCTTAAGAAATGAAAAGGGTTGAAGGTGAACGGGATGAACCTCTGGATCTCCTGCTTGAACCAAAAGGCTCCTTAATGGATGGCTACCACAGACTTGTGTGCATTTGAACCCTCGGAGGGAGATATCTAAATGCATGTTACGTGTTTCTTTTCATGCCTGATAAAATGTCAGGCTTTGAATTAGCTGAACAGTGATGATGCTTATGATTCAGAAATGGAAATTTGCTTTTCATTATTAAGAAAACCACTGTTCTCCGACAGTCACTTAAAAGTAGCTATTTCTACAAACACGTATGCCATTAAATTCCCATGCTGGAATATTTGTGAGAAATTAACATTAAAAAGGAGACTACACATAATCAAAGCAAATCTATCTAATTTTCTCTCTGTGTGTGCGTTTCCAATGTATTTATCTCTGTAGAATCTGAGCAGCTGATAATACTGAATTTTGTATGACATCATACCAATTTCAGATAGATGGTTATCCCATAAACATACTATTATGATTTATCTAACAGATCAGGGAGTAAAAGGCCCTGCTGAAAAATAGATTTCAAAAAGTAATAGTACAGTGAACAGGAAAAGAAAATCACTTCATACTGCAACTTTTTTTTCTTTTTTTTTTTAATATATTTTTAAATGTTCTTCTCTTTTTCTCATCAAGCTTGCTCCTGCACGTAAATTGTTCTTTGAAGACCTATTTTCTCCAGTTCTGGCTAAAATAAGCAGAACAGTTACAGTCAACAATATTCTGCCCACTTTGCCAGAGCCTTCATAATTTATGTCTAACCTGGATAGGAAAAGCCCTTATAAATTTCAACAAATGTCTCATTAATTAACACCCCATCTCCCTAAGCCACAGAGCAGCTGGTGAAAAGAATTGTGTAGGTTGATTCTGTAGATATAAACTAGGTCAACAAGAGGGATCCATACTCACTATTGCAGGCTGATATTTCTCTGGAGGGTATTAATAGTTTCTGGGGTCTTTCAGCTTAGACTCAAAACTATTCAAAGTCAACAGTATAAAGCTGCTCAGCCTATGTACTTAAATTTAAAGAAAAACAAACCCACAAGGCATTGCAAGGTTTCTGTGCAATGCAACCCAGTGGGTCAAATCCTGAAATCCTTACTTAGCCTCTATCCAAGACAATTGGAGACTTTCTATTGATTTAAATGAACTTTGTATTGTGACCTTTTTCTGGTTAGCACTTGATCATGCAAACTCCTTACTTTACTGATTACACTGTATATTCATGGAGAGGCTGAAGCCCTTAGTCAGGCAAACTCTTTCTTCTTGCCTGCATGATAAATTATCCACAAAGCATTATTCTCTGCTCATTTATAAATACTCCTTAGCCTATTCAACATGCTAATTTTAGGGTAATTTATTTTTTTCTATAACTGTGCATAACTCTAATAAAATTAAATTAAAAATATAAGGCGGGACTGTGAGGAATTAATATTGCAGGTCTATCTAATGCAAGGGCTGAATACAAGGTGGAAAAATTAGAAGGAGTAAATGCCTGGGAAGCATTTCCTTAATTTTAAATGTACTGCATATGAAAACCTTGTCTGAAGTCATCTGAGGAGCAAGCAGGCAATTTTCACCCATTCTTGCAGTTTTAGTATATCCTATATCATGATAGGATATAGGGAAAGAAGAGGAGAATGCCTGAGCAGTGGATAGAAGTGAAAGATCAGCCATACAAAGTCCATAAACAGGATCTGATTAGGAGGAGGAGGGAGTCACTGGGCAAGCAGAGCAGAGGAAGACTTTCCCAAGCTGGCAGACTCATTTCAAAAAGGTGCTGAACTAAGAGTGCAAAACCAAAATAAATGAGAGCAGAAAAGAGGGAGAACAAAGTAGGGGATACACTAGGATGTGAAAACAGAAAAGCAGCCGGGAGCAAAGTCATAAAGCTCCTCGGAGGAGATAATCCTGACTCAAGTGAAGTCAATGGGAGTTTTGCCATTGACTTCAACAGGGTCAGGATTTCATCCGGGGAGTGTTAATGTGATGTGGGAAGAGATAGGAAGACAGTGGAGATACTCAGAGAGAGAGCAACATGGTCATAGCATATAACATTAGCATATTAATGGCTATGGCTGTTTTATTTTACAGCTCTGTATGAAGCATAGAGACTATAGGAACTTCAGGAATACTAATACATCTCTCATTATTAACTAATGCAATGTCAAGAATCCTCAAAATAGAGATTTCCCCCTCTGCCCCCATTTTCCCTCTTATGAGGGAGGTTGAGTCAGACTAATTTTGGTATTAAAAGAAAAAAAGTCAGAACAAATATCATCATGTCCAGTAAGCCTAATGCATTGATTGAATCCAAGCTGACCACAAAATTTAATTGCAGCTCTGTAATTATTTGAGGTTAGGAAAAGTTACATTATATTTTCTGAGTTAAGCTAAATAGATCAAGACTTTTTATCTTGAAAAAGAACCACCTAGGACGGGGAGGAGGAGGTCAGATATAGGTCTTTAACATTCTGGCTGGTCTGTAAATGGCAAATAGATAATGAGTGTTCACTGTCTCTAGAAATCTAAGATTTAAAAGTCATCAAGTGAAACTACCAAGAGGTAAATGTATCGCCCTTGCCCTGTGGATGTCTCATCCCAAGAAGTCTTCAAGGCAGGCTGGATGGGGCTTTGAGCAACCTGGTTTAGTAGGAGGTGTCTCTACCCATACTAGAGGGGTTGGAAGAAGATGATCTCTAAGGTCCCTTCCTACCCAAACCATTCTATGATTCTATTATGATATTCAAAACAAGCAAGACTTCTGGTTTTGTAGCACAAAGGCAACTTGTACAATTCCTTGCAACGAGATCTAGGGTGGTTGTATAGTTTCAAAAACCATCTGTGGAGAAATTAATGGAAGAAGAACACATTGCAAGTTATTCAATGCATAGATATCTCTTGTTCTGGGTCTTTGAGCCACAGGTCACTGGAAAACTGCAGAGTATTTTAGAAAAATACCCTTGCATTATTCCCAAGATATCTACTCTTACCTGGCCTCAAAGACCACACTGAGTTATATGATAGAATCATAGAATAGTTTGGGTTGGAAGGGACCTGGCAGGGACACCTCTCAGCTCGCACCTCTCCTATGGCACTTAGGTCCAATGTGGTGCAGCAATTCCCTATCCCAAGGAAATAGAGGCTAATTTATTTAAATAAAGCCTCCATCTCTTTGTTACTTTTTGTTTTTTCCCATTTTTGACAAAATTTCTGTGGGGAAAGTCCCATAAGATATTTACTTGTTCCTTCAAGCTTTTATTAAATATTCTGGGGGTTCCACGTGAGGGGTAGAAGTGTCTGCAGGTAAAGGCTGTGTTTCTCAGAATAATTCAACTGGGAAGCTCTGCAAGGTTTGGTTATGCCACCACTCACTGAAAGGAGACGAGCGTGCCAAGAAATCGACAGGTTTGCTGGCTGGGGTTTTGCCTTCTACTGGAAATTCACTTAGGAGCTAATCCAAAGCCAACTAAGTCAATGAAAAACTCCCATTAAGTTTAATGGCTTTGGGATCAGACCCTTAAATCATATGTAGGCAGCTAAATCTGCCAATTCCTTAAAGATGCATAAATTTACCTGCTATTCCCCAAAGCACAACTGCATCCCTCCAACACCTGTCTGACAGAACCATTGAATATAATAAGAAAACCTTGCAGAATCACAAGTAAGCCTCGAACACCAGCCTGCCACCAATCTCTTCTGATGCCGAGGTAGTTAGTACCTGGGACCCCTAAAAAAACCCATAATCAGGGATGGTGCTGAGATATGAAATACAAGTATTCCATCTGTCTAAACGGAGCAGCTCGCAACACATTAGCCAACTGCTAAGTTGCTGCTTTTCTACAAACTGAGTCATCCTCATCACACATTCCGCTGGGTTTTAAATGATTGACAGGAAAAAAAGCTAAGAGAAGCAGCTATTTCTTTACATTTAGCTGGTTTGTCAGGGCATTTGAAAACTTGTGGATTAAGGTGAAAATTCTTAAGGATTAAGCGGGGAGTGAAGGGAAAGGGAATGAAAACATTTCAGTGTTGTGAATTTAGAAGTCAAGCAGACATGCTCAGGAGAGCTAACAAGACCTTTACCAATATGCTGTATCTAATCAACAATATCATTTAGAGTTTTCCACTTTATGGAGGGGGGGGGGAAGGTCTCTCTCCCCTCTATCTCATTGGGGTCTTAATATACTCAGCAGCTGCTTTGCAACGTGAAATTTTGGAAAAATCAGGGTCACCTCTTGCACCCAGGCAAGAGGTATTAAGAGATATTAATCTTTACAAAGAGTGCCCTGAAATGATGGAAATAAATGTTTGAGTCTCAGGAACTTTTGAGAGAGCTACCAGGGGCTCAATCGCACCAGAGCTGCAACTCGTTACAAGAGGCATTTTCAGAAGGAAGCACCAATACTGCTAATATTTCACATTTAAAAGACTTGTAAAATGTTGTGATGTTCTTAATTATGTGAATAAGAGGCAAAAAGGAGGTGGTCTCTGCACTCCAAACTCATCTGTAGTGTGGTAGGCAATAGGTAACTTCAAGGGATCAGGAAATGGCAATTTCATTCCTTGGCTTATTGCAGGTGTCCTGTAATGGTTTTAGTACTTGGATTTCTGTGTTTATTCCCAATCTAATGTTTTTGTGCAGGAGGTTAAAAAAAAAAAAAAAAGGAGAGAAAAATCATATATTACAAATTTTTCATAAAATACTGGAAAGTCCTGTCAGGCAGCAAGAGACTAAAATGTCTTCAACAAAATGTGGAAACTTGGTTTGGAAGATTATAGGAAAAAATGAAGGGATGTCTTCAAATACTTGAAGTAAGTTTAAAGACCCCATGGAGGAAAAAAGTAAGTAGGAGGAACAGGAAGATTTCATATTATCACTTGTAGGAAGATGTTTCTTTTGCAGAGACCCCTAGAGCTGAAAAACCAGAAATAGTGAGTCATTATTTCTCAGCTCAGTTGTTTTCTTTGATGTTTGCTATTCAGAGTAAGTAGTTTATGCCCATTCTGGGACTGGAAACATGTTTATATACACAGTAGCATCATCAGCATCATCAAAACCGAATAATTTATATTTTAAAAAGACCTCACACACTTTATAAAATAGCATACGGGCATTCCTGTGATTGCTCATGTAAAGGAGAATGCTAAGTATCTCCCTTAAATTAATTCTCTAGAAAATGTCTGAAAATGTCCCAATGCTTAGGGAAAAAAATATTGCAAATTACAAAAGATAATCACCACATATGGGAAAAATATGTTTTGGGTTTTCAGTTTTATCGGTAAAGATTGATTCATGTAAGACCCAAATATAGTAGCTATGATTCAGGCATCTATCCATCACAGCTCTCATTGTTTCTGAACTTTTTTTCTTGGGACAATATCTAAAAACTACTGGGCAGCTTACATTTTGGGCGGTATGTCTGCTACCACCTCACCGCAGCAGCAGTCCCCTGGATTGTAATTAGCTGCACTGATTTCCTCTGGGTGATTCTAGCAACCTTGCATGGCCTGCATCCTAGTCCTTTTAAAGGTCTGGCTTTGAATTCATCTGCTCTCATGACAGAGGAGAATAGTGATAGCATTACAGAATTTACTCTGATCTAGGAACATGCACAGTTTTAAGAAGGGTGAAACCTACCCTGAGGATGTTGTGTGATGGTGTGTATGTTTATGCTTCTCTCCAGACCCAGCAAGACCAAGTGCCCTGGCTCCTCTTGGCCAACACAAAGCTTATGTGCACGCCATTGCAATGGGCATCCACCTGCTGAGCTCCAGTGCAGGAGTTAGGGTTTGCTTCTTCAAACATGAGGCTGAAGGAATTGGGTTGAGTCTTCTGCAAAAAAACCCCAAACCCAAACAAACCCAAAACCTGGTACTATGTACTTCAATGAGCTTTTGGGATTTAGTGTGCTGAGTAGATGTACCTTTGTCAGGCACCCCACACACATGGTTAAAAAAGAAGATCTGAAAAAAAGAAAACAAGGGGCTTGAAATGTCACATAAACCTGAATTATTAATCAGCCAGCCTGTACCCTTCCACGCCTTGTAAAATACATGTAGGTTAACTTTATTAAATCCCACTTAAAATAGGTTTGTTTTGGTAAGTGTGGCATGATTTGTACTGAGATTCCTACTCAGCCTGCATTCACAACCTTAGAAAATATGCCTGAGTACGCATAATGTCAGTCGCTGATGTAACAACCTAGCTGCTTCCTTCTATCAGGTTCTTACCCATTTCCACTTACTACTAGAAAGTATTTTTTGCTTTTTTTAATCTGCACTTAATTTTACATGCAAAATTGTCTGCATAATAAGGCATAGTGGCAACAAAACGTTCACATTCAAAAACATCCTGCCCAGATCCACACAATTCGGTGACACATTTGATACCAGCGTTTTCTAATACACGATAGTCCATTCACCATGAGCTTTGAATCTCCTCAGTTAAATGCCCTCTTTCAGTTAGAAACTGCACAGTAGGAAATTAAAACATGTTGATAGATTGGAAAGTTATTAAGCTTCCTAGCAGTGTTAAACAAGAATTTACAAGAATTCGCTCTCCAGATTTATCAGGGATATATTTACAGTACTTGAGTAAGTGTGAATATTACTCACTGGAGATATTTAGTCACATACTGTATCTCTCTGAAGGGAGACCATATTGCATTAAATGTCTCCACCATGTTCTGTTATTTGAAAGATAAATCCTTGAGTGCTGATTAGTCATATATTGATACAGAACATCTATTATTTTGGGTCTATAAGAAGATTTTCATCTCTGTAATATTAATTTCTTGGCTATCATCATGGTTTTTCTTAGCAACCATCTTTCATTATCATAACTCAGGCCACTCTGTAATGTTAAATTTCCTCATGTACAGTGCCAGAAATGACACCGCAGGTGGGGGAGGTAAATCTTACTTAAATTAAATGGTTTGGTGTGGGCTTAAAACAAGAGCAGACATTGCTAAGGTTTCGTGTGAAGTTTTTCCAGCGACACATTTTGTGGCATTAGGGAAAGAGCTCAGACTTAAAGGGGGGGCTCCGTTTCCACATCCGAAAAATAGGTTATAATGTAACTTCCCAGTGACATGGTGAGATGCAATTATTCCCAAATTATCATGTAATGTATTAGTTAAAATACAGTCTGATAACTAAGATCAAAAGTTGTGTTTAGCAGTTCTGCTCCCATGCGATTAAGGTATCTGACTCCCTTCAGGTACCCATTAAACAGCTTGATACTCTGTCCTGGCTGTGTATTCTGTTCTAGTTATGAAATGCAGGCAGTGATGGTGACCAGAATGAAATATCAATTTAACAAAAGAAAAGGTAAAAGAATTTTGATTTTTTTTTTTTAGATAGTGAGAAATATCAGCCATATCTGATACGCGTGAGCTTTACTCGATACTCAAAGCTGAAATAACATCCCATAGCTCAAAGTTGAAGGTAGGAGCAATTTTTAAGCATTGATTTTTGATTAACCATCAGTGTAGCACTAGATTTTTCTGTCTTTAAATCACAGTTGGGAATGGTATTCTCAAAATACTGTGGTTGAGTGAGAATCGAAGTTCCATGGAAAGCTACTTTTCACAATGCAATATTGTTCCTATTACATTAGAGAAATATCAGTTCTCCTCTTCTGTCCTCAGCCCACTTGTCAGGAGAAAAATTGTCATGTTTTCAGTTTTTTCTCATTTTTTCCCCCTTTCCATTAAAAACCAACCAAACAAAACCTCCAGTAAAATAACTCTGCCCACTAACAGTGAAAGTCCACACAGGGACCCTAATTTACTTCTCTCCAGTTTAAAGGTTGCGTAAGTGTTTGGGGATGGGGAAGATTTATTTTTTTTCTGGAGAACAGACACAGCAAAGGCATTCAGTACCAGGTGCCCTGGTTCTGCCCTCCTAACATCTCTCAGCTGTGAGATGGAGGGAATCAGACCAAGGGATGCTCGTTTCTCTGCCTTTTCAGCCCTCATCTCTCTGAGGTGGTAGTGATCACTGTAAAGTAGGCAGCTTGGTGTCTTTTGTGATCAGCTGTGTTAGAGAAACCGCTAGAACACTGGCAATTAATTTCTCCTATTGGGACATCAAGGGCTTTGAGCAGTTCACAGGTACAGCGAAATAAATGGTAAGACTTCTATTTTCTTCCATGAACTTTCTAGGGGAGGAATCAGTTTTTAAGGGCACAAGAGATCATATTGTCTGACTTGCTGTATAATCCTGGAGAGGAGGCCTGTCCTAGGCTGACCAGCTTGTGAATTGGGGCCACTGTGCTTTTCTTTAGTAAGCCCTGCAGAGAAAAAAAAAAAAACAAACCAACCACATAACATTTTCTTTGGGCTGAATTCTCAGAATCATGATGGAAAGAAATAGGAGAAGACAAAAAAAAAAAAAAAAGAGAAAGGAAACAGAAGAAGAAAAAGGGATAAAGAAGGGGAGAAGGGAAAGAAAAAAGAAGAAAGAAAAACAAAGAAGATAGAAAAAGAAAGAATAAATTTAAAAGGCAAGAAAAATATTTCTACTGTATTGAATTTAGCAGGATATAAACCTGCCACAATTTAACACACAACCCTTGCCTTTCCTCCCTTGGCTCAACCAAACTCCTGCTCCACCTTAGTTTACGAAATGCTATCACAACTGAGTTGAGCTGGCTGCACATTACAGCCCTTGGAGCACTCAGACCAGTATGAGACAAACCAGCTGTGCCAAATCCTGAGCCGAAGCGCTGCCGTGACGTTCATCTGGTATAGATCAAAGGGCTGTAGGGTGGGTCCCATCAGAAAGAGACAGGAATAGGAGATCTTAAACCTTTTGATGCCCACAGTCCCTCAACCTCCAGATAAATTAAAATATTTAATCAAAATATAATAGCAGTGATCTTGTTTGTGTGAATGCTTTATTGTCCTGTGCATTTTAACCACAATCTGCCTGGTTCCTAATGCGACCTAAAGAACCAGTCGGCATTTATTACAAATGCAAGGCAGAAAGCTTCTGGCTCAGCAATTAATCACTGACATGGAGGAATTTCTTCTCTCCAGGTGGGGAACCCATCCAAAAACTAAGAAAAATAATCGGGCTAATTAATTCTTATCTGCAAAGAGCAATTAGATAAATGACCTAAAAACAGGCCTGTCACCCCTAGTGAGGTGCTCAGCTTCTAAATAGAATAATGTCTCTTTGCCAGGCCATCTCTGCAGTGAAATGGAGATCACAGAGAGGAGGGGGAAAAGACGGCATGTGGGGAGGGAATGGACTGATAGGGGAGTAGGTTAATTAGAGCTGAGACCAGCCACTGATATAAAAAAAAAAATTAAACCAAAGCTCTGCACTTGGGTAGATTTGATATGATCCCATCACCTTCACAGCTATGCCTTTGTGCATCCGGAGGTACTAAAGAGAGTGAAGTCATGTCTCCAAGCTACTTTTGAAGAGGAAAACCACTCACCAGGCTTGTCCACCATTGCATTGTATTTCACCCTGGTGAGTGGCATCCCTGACACGGCACTCTATTAACTTTGAACTGCGCAGCTCCGGCACGGAACGATGGTGCCAAAGTGAGATGCAGAGTACTGCGTTTCAATTAGTTTGCTCTCTGAGACTTCTTTGGTTTTTGTCAAGAAATGTGAGATGCATAAAGCTTCACGAGTGAGGCAAATTAACCTAAGCAGCACAAGTGAGAGTGCAACAAGAGCATATGCACGTCAGACCTTTGGTCAACTGCGTATCGCCAGCAAAAGTCCTGCTGTCCTTTCAGATGTCTCATAGCCAGTCAAAAGCCAGAAGGAGTGATCAGCAGAGGAGAGAAGGGCCTTTGGGACAGTCTGATACTCAGAATAACATTGATTTTGCAATCTTTCCTGGTTATATGGTTTTCTTTTTGAGACACTGAGCAGGAATGTGAATAATTCTTCGTATATGAGAAGCCATCTTCCAAGGTGACGTCTTTCTCTCATGTTAACACACAACTTCCTTGCTCTGTGTGCACAAGGTATCATTTCCCTGATCCTGCTGTTCTGCCTACTTATATCATGACACCATGCCACTTCCGATCGTAGGAGACAAAGGGAGACATTGAAGTAATTGATTCAAGCTTATCTAAGTATTTACAGAAATAAGCCTGAATGACTAGACATAAAATACTACAGCAGTCAGATTAAGACAATCCACTCCAGTTATAGTTAATCAGGGCTTTAGCCTCCAAGGAGCTGATTTGAGACTAACAAAGTGTTTTCCAGCTTCCAACCCCCATGTCAATCACACTCCTGCCTTGGAGCCATTAGCACAATACCAAATACAAATGTAAATAACAAGTCTTCAGGTAGTGCACAGATTTGCTTGGTTACTGCTTCCAAGACCGTAAAGCCTCCTACTGAAGAAAAGAAAAAAACATCAAAAATCACTATCCCAAAAGCTACAGATGTTGGTAAAAGACCTTTGCTTCTCCCTGAAAGCTTGTGTGACCAAAGTTCCTGTAATTTATACAAAGCAGATGCCTGCTTAAACACTTTACTCAAAGCTGCCATGGCTCCTACATCCAAGCAGCTAACAATTAATTATGAGGACTAATGAATTAGATCAAGATGCATGAAAACACTGTATATATTTTTAAGAATGATAATTCCCTTACAAAAACACTGTGAAACATTTGGAGACGAAAACTCAATTCCAGCTAAGTACTTTGCTGCTTGCATTGGCTGAAATGCGGCGGCACAACAAAAGCAACCATCTGTGTTTAAATACAAAGGAAGAGACAAGCAAGTCTGTGTCAGCTTAAATTTATATTTCTCCTTGATGATGTTAATGTGAGGTTTAAGGCAGATGCCTAAAGATCCTCCTGTAAGATGGAGGTGTGTGTTGAAGATGGACAGGTCAGACCCAGGGTTGGGGAATGTGGTTGGGAGAAAGCTTGCTGCAGAAGTAGGGTTCATTGCCAAGCTTGCATCTACTTTGGTAACCATCTACTTTGGTTACCTTGCTGGAGTTCAGAGCACAAAGATGAGGAAGTTTCAGTTTGGATTTTTTGTTGTATGTATCAAAATGGAGAAGGCTCCAGTCACAGGCTGTTGGGGTTGACTAATTGGAAGGTTGCTCTGATAAATATTGCCTCTTCATTGCTTGCTAAGTTGTAGGAAAGTTCTGAAGTATTGTGTATTCAGACAAGAATGCAGACCAGAATGGATACTTGCTAATAACACTGGACCATTGAGATGCTGGGAGAATTGGAGAATATCATTGGAAACACAGACTGTGAAGTCTGTAAGCAGGTTGATGTTTTCAGGTAGTGTTTTTTCAAGACATGCCAGTGGTATATTCTTCAAAGTTGCCAGCAGAAGGATTGATTGACTGATGCAAATCAGTAATATAACACACCAAAACCTGTTTCACTAATAGTTTCATTAAATTTACTAAAGAAAAAATTAAAGGGAGAAAACATCAGAACAGTGGTTTTTCTGCCAAATTTCTTCCCTTTTATTTCTGAGCCTACTCTAACATTACCATTAGGGGCAAACCATGGCCTATTCCCATCTTACCTAAAGCACATTGACTGCAAAGTATTGGTGAAGTTCCCACAGTGGAACTGGACATCCAGAGCCACTTGGGACTGAAAATTATGAGGGCAGCTGGTATATAAGGTTTAGTCCTCAATCCTCTGCACATGTCTTCATGGGTTCAATTTCCTCTCCATGAAGGCTGTGCAGTGATTTGGAGGTAAGAGAAATAACTTATGTTTAATTTATACAGAAATGGGGACAGCCTCCTTCAGCACCACAGTGTTAGGGTGTTTTTAATGAATAACTTATAAGAAACAGTCACCTGCTAACAGGTCAGCCTCCCTTTTGTGTTTCATTCCAGTTTCATTAGTAAAGAAAAAAGGCCTTTGATTGGATTAATGGAAATAAAACCTCAGGGACTAAATTATAAAGTATCCAGTGGTTATTTCTAGTGGCTCCTACTTTCAACCGGGACTGTGATTTTTATCATCTCAAGCTCAAAGCTATGATGTGTAAGTACCACTGTCTTGGACTACAACATGGAAAAGGTTTTGCTTTGGCAGAAATCACATTCCATCTTTCTGTCTTCAGCAATGCAGGTAAACAGCCCCTGGTTTTGAGGACATCACCCTTACTTGATCCCTGAGCTGCTGGGATTGCTCTCAACAGAACTTTTGAGTGAACTGCCTTTGGGGTGTTTGCTTTTGTTCTCTCCTGTTGTGATTCGAACCGGCAGGCAGCCAAAATAACCATGCTCAGCCAGTTCTCAAGCTGAACCACCTCCCAGACAACCCCACAGTTATATACAGACCATGATGTCATATGGTATGGAATATCCCTGTGGCCAGTTGGGATCACCTGGCCTGGCCATGTCCCCACATGGCTTCCTGGGTGCCCCCTACCTTCTTGTTGGCAGGGCAGTGTGAGAAGCTGAAAGCCCTTGACTGCTTGGCAACAACTAAAATATTAGTGTGTTATTAATGTTATTCCCATCCTAAATCCAAGACACAGCACTGTACTAGCTGCTCAGAAGAGAATTAGCTCTCTCAGCCCAAACCAGGACATTTTCTCCGCCTTTCTCCTCCTCATAGCCCTTCACCACCACCTTGCAGCGAGGGGCTATTTTTATTTATGTATTTATTTCTTTTTGTTGAAATTGCAATATCTGGAGGTGGCTACAGGCAGGACGCAGAGCCATATGCTCGGCCTAACTTACATAAACAGTGTCCAGGGTGACAGCCTTTCCTAGCCCATCTGCAGCTGCCAGGGAATCCATTATTTTTCTGGTCCCTAGGGAGAAAAAGTTCCTGAGCATCATTACTCCTAGGCAAACGTAACTGACTCTACCATGCACCCTAATTTGCTTGTCATAATTATAGGTCGCTCACCCCCCCTTTGCTATTTATAAACCCTTTTTATTTATTTTTTGTACTTATCAATAATGAATGGAGGCTAGTGAATCATGGGGCTGTAATATTTGAATATTATGAAAATGCTAATAACAAGGTATCATAGGCAGCAGCAACCAGGTCTTATCAGCTGGTCAGATGCTCTATTAAGCAGCCAGTGAGGAGTTCAAGCAAATTGGTTATGTTAATGTCCTGTAGTACTTGGGGAAGATGAGGAGTTAGCAATTAATTTTTTTTTTCTCTCTCTTCTTCTTCTTCCCAGGCTGCAAGCTGACAGGGCAAATTTATATTCTTCCTATTCTATGGGACCCCAGCTCAGAAGGGGGGCAAGGTGGAAATACAAGAGGATACCAAGAGCTTTCTGCAATCTAATTGAACAGTGCAGCTGAAAAGCTGGTGGTGGAAGGAGAAGGGAGTGAGGAAGGCATAAATAAATAAATATATACATAAGCAAGCGAGCCCCAAAACAATGGGAACGCAGCATTCTTCCCCATTCATTCAGCTGACAGTGCTTTTGCAACTTAAACCTGTTTTATTAATTATGTTTGACATTTCCTTAATTAGTTTCATTTACATCCCATCAGCCCCTACCAGACGATTGCCCCATACATCATTTCACCAGAGGACTGAGATGCCTACAGAATTACAAAAACACTAACCTCCCCCCCAATTCTCAATAACTCATCACTCTTTATTTCACAGATTTTTGAGAATTAGTCTTTTCACCCCCAATTTTTCTTAAAATATATGCAGATATTTCATCATCTTTTAAAAATAATAATGGCACATTCATAGAAATGCGATGCTGGAGTAAATTTCTATTTTGCTTCATGCACAAGGTTTGCTTTGTTTTGCAGTTCCTACATGTCTTGACATTGACAAAATGAGGACTTTGCTGAAGGATCCCTTTCTGTGGACCCTGTCATAGCTCCACTGAGCCCTGCAACTCTGCCCCAGTGCTTTCCCCAGATAGCTCACGGTGCCTTTAATTTATAGGCAGGTCTCTGTTGTTCCCCACAGTTGCTGTGCAGTTTTCCACGTATTGATTAATTTCCACGCAAGCCATATGATGGACTTTTATAACTTTAGTAAGAATGAAAGGGTTGTTTGGCTGTTTCATGACATTGCTCTGACTCACTCTCTTGCATGTTTGGCCTAACTCTCCCTCCGTCCCTTCCACTTGCTGGTGTACAAACTGCTGCTTTGCATGTTGAGCAGTCAGAGACAGGGCTATCGTTACAGCCAGGCACTTTAAAATACATAATATTTTCGATTCAGCTCAATGGCATTGTGCACTGCAGTGAAGAACGTGGAATTGGGAGAGATGGAGCCCCATGGGGCTGGTCAGAGACCCCCAGGCTAACGCAGGTCAGCATGAGGAGGACTGCTTTCCACCTGGAAAGCCACTTAGCCAAAAATCACACAGTGCTGCATAAGGAAATCGAGTCTCCTGTCGAAGCAACTAGCCCTGCACACCCAACCTGAGAGCCACCTGGCAGGAGGTTGGACCTGCCGCACGCCTCGGCTGTCAGATGTCTGGTGCAGAACCCAGCTCTTCTGTCCAGCACTCCGCACAGAGTGACTGACTGTTCCTGACTGGGGTAAAGTGACAACCTGTTTCTGCTAATCCCAGAACGTGCTACCAGGAGCTGTCATTTCAGAGTCATCACACTCTCTGTTGATATCAGTGAAGTTAATCATGCAGAAGGAAAAAGCTTGTATTAAAGCAGATAATTATTCCCCAGTTTTTCTAATAATACGGGGAAGGGAAAGTGATTCTTATTGTCTTGGAAAACTATGATATTTCAGCACATTTTTCTGCTTAGTATGGATGCTCAGGCATTCTTTCTCCTTTACGCTTCCTAGGTATGGGCAGTTGCACCATTAGAGCCACTTGCCATCGGGCACAGGAAAAAGAGTGAGGCTAATTATTTTTAATAGTTGTTTATTGTGGGGCATTATGCTTCCGAGACAGAGCCCATGCTCATTCTGTAACATTAAAAAATAACACTGTAGGAGCTCACTGACAGTAGGTAACCTGGCTGTCTCGAATGCTTTGTGAAGTTCATCTAACTAAAAAAGATAGCCAAGGAGTTGTCTCTATCCACCAACCTACCAGTCTTTTGTAAGGGCAGCGCAGGTCTCAGTGTAACAGCACAGTGAAGGAATCTGCCAGCTCAAGCCCTCCCAAGACAAGTACCAGATGGACTTACACAACCCAATAAAGGAAATATTCATGCAACATATGGAAATATATTAACTAAAAGAAACACACTTGAAGAAATATTGATGTGCTTGCTTTCTCAGTGGGACTTATTTGCTAGGGCAAAGCTGGCTTCAGTATCTCTTAACCACATTTCTCAGCCCTTTTGACTCTGGAACCAGGTCACGTGAAGACAGGCAGATATTTCTGTGCCTGCAACAGGATCCAGATGCTCTTGGTCCTCTGTCCTCTCCAACCCTCATGTGGCTGGCTCTAGCCCAGGTTATAACCAACTAAAGTTTGCCCAGAACTGTAAGCCTTCACTTTAATAAAATTCTCCCAGCCCTTGACCCTCACAGGAGAGGTACAGGAGAGAAGACAGGGGAATAACGCTCTCAGTTTGCCTTGGAGGCTATTACATCTGCAACTTGGGAACCAGCAGACGTCGGGGCTAGAGTTCCACAGTTGGACTAGACATGGAGAAGAAATCTTGCAATTTGTTCTGAAACTAGAGAGATTTCATTCTGTGTTGGAAGCCTTCCAGGTAAAAGCCACGTCTGGGACCCTTTCCAGATTTTCTGCAAAGCAATGGCTGTTTCATTTCCAGAACATTTTAGTCCTTGAGATCAAAGGGAGCCTGATCTTAAAAGCAGGAATTAAGTACTGGAGAAGAAGAAGGCAGTTTTAACTTAGCTGTAATCAGGCACACGATTCACAGAGGAGTTCAGTCAAAAAGTTTGGGGGAGGGAGGTTGGTTTTGTTTTGTTGTTTGTCTCTTGCTTCATTCCTTCCCTTGTTCTCTTATCTTTGATCCAAGCATTTCCCCAAGACACTGCAAGAACACGGGTGTGAGAGGAATATGAAGCAGATTGTAGGGAAAAGGTTGATAAGACACATTCAGGAGTTGCTAGTATTTTTCTTTTTCAAGAATGCAGCTCAGAAGCAGTTCAGAGGAGGTTTGGAGAGATGAAGACAGGGGATGAAATACATATTCCTGCGGGATCAAACAGCCCTGGGTGTTGTTCTGTGGGCTCTTGCTTCACACAGTGGTTCTTTTTGAGCTAGGTTGGCTGCTTTTTAATAATGTCTGCTTTGGTCGTTGATGCTCTTTCATGGCATGTTAACCTCAAAGGGTTTTAGATCATTTCCCAACCTTCCTGTTTGGATTTCACTACAAACGTAGGAACACAAACCCCAAACCCCCCAGTTCAATTATGCACATTTAAAAACCTCCACTAAAATAGTTTGGTAGATTTATCAGATGCTGCCAGGGCTTCAGATTTATCTGAAATAGCATCAAATGGTCAAAAAAAGAAAAAAAAAAATCAAAATATTTTTTCTGTCACATGCTGTCATACATTGTCAGGGAACCTTGTGCTGTAGCTGCAGTGAAGTTGAATCTGATTAAAAGATCAGCAAACAAGGCAGGTTGAGGGGAATTTGATCTCATCATTGCTATGCCTGGAAATACCTGTCATCTTCTAGGTTGTTCTGCACTGTGACACTCTTTCTTATCCAGTTTGCCAATGGACATTCATGGCGACATTCTGTGCAAGCAAAAGTGGGGAGGGGGGGGGGGACACACAGACACGAGACTCGATCCATTCCAATTTTATTTTCAAGTCCCATATTATTATTCCTCTGAGATCAAGCCTCAACATAAATACCAATTATCAGAGCTACAGATAAATGAGTAATTTGATGTAAAACAATCCTGCTTTATTCAAATGAGAGTAGAGGTGAAATTAGAGCTATGCAGGATATTATGTTAAAAAGCACACACACACACACACACAAAAAGAAAGAAAGCAAAATGTCTAATTTTAACATAGTGTTGTTATCTGTGATTAATGATTTCCGTGGGTGTATAACTCTTATGCAAAAATGCCATGTAATCATGTACATATTTGATTAAATAGCTTAATTTGTGTTCATTTAAAAAAAATAAAATAAAGCCAAATAAGCTAGATAATGAGTGGGCGTGTTGTAGGAAAAGCAGATGGGATTTGAGGCACTAGCTGTGTTCAAAGGAAGCCACCAATTTCACTTCAAGAATATTTGCGTATGAAAGCTGATATTTTCTAGAAACATTCATGAGTAGAACACAGAGGGAAATTTTGCCAAATTCTGCTGTTTTTAATGAAGGCACACAGGGGGAAGGAAAAAAAAAAGTTCAGCTGAGCCCAGTTCAATTCCCACTCCTTGGGAAGAGCATCTTTATTTATTTATTTTTCTATATTTACTAGGAATGTTTTCTTTCTGTGAGTCAATTATACCTAAAGCATCCTTTTGTTTACTTCTGAGCCTCTGACAACAACCTTCCCTTTCTTTGCCTTCACCTGTGGAATTAAATACTTATTTTTCATCATGCAATAAAAAAGACACCTCTCCAGACTGGAAATAATGGGATTCTTTTGTGGGTAAAGCTGTGTAAATCACAGTGTCAAATGAATGGACAAAGCTTTAATGGGGCTAATAAACACGTCCTTCTGTATTGAGCAAGGGGGATTTTTATGAAAATGATCAAATAAAGTAATAAAAAAGAAGGGGCTTCCCCTCTGGGTTTATGAGCTCTCTCGTTACACATCATGTATGACATACTGACTGGCAGAATATATGATGGACTGTCATACATTGCAGAATGACTTCAATTAGGATGATAAGATGACAAGTTCCCATAGTTCATATCTGGGTTGGCTGTGGGGGTTTTTTTTCAGCAGGGCTCTTACTTTGACCTCTTTCTTTCCAATGCTTGATACGAAATTTAAAGGGCCGGTTGAGGTCGTAGGAGACAAAATATGACTTATGTCAGGGGAGGGAGAGGAAGGCCGCTTGTTTCTTTGTTTGCTCTTGTATCCATGGGTAGGATCCTGTAATTCAGTGTCTGACTCACTATTAAAAATAATTAATGCCAACAGTTCAACCCACATGCACAACTTCAGAATAACAAACCAGCGGGTGCAGCCTGCCACTCACGACCAACCTCAAAAATCAAACAACCTACAAGAAAATGCAGAGGCACATCAGAGAACACGACACATAAGCCAGCATCCACAAGTGTCATCAACGGCTTTACAGCACCTAGTCCTGCATGTAGGATCACTAGGCCAGCAATACCTTTATTTCCACCAGAAAGGGGATGACTTCAGGCCAATAAAGGCATGCTAGAAGAGGCAGAACTCTGAGATAATTTCCAGCTTTGGGATTCTCCAGCTAGAAAGTCTGGTTTGGTTGTCTCCGAGTATTCAGCAGCTAAAAGCTGAAAAGACTTGGTGTGAGACAGTGAGGCAACTCTGCTTGAAGGAGTTGTATCTGAGTTGGATGGTGAGGCAGTGCTGTCTTTGAACTTTAGAGTAGAAAAAGGTGCAAATTAGGAAGTATTTAGAACTTACTGGTGGTTTTGAGGGTCTGGTAAACCTCACACAGGAAAAAATAAAACAAAAATCAGTGTAGAAGGCTTTCTTTTAGGCATACTTTAGAATTCTTTAAATGAGCATGTTCCAACGATCATCAAGAGCAAATATTGCTCTTGTAGGACCTACATATAATACTACTGGGTCAGGATCAATCTCAGACTGCTTCTCCTGTGGCAGCTATAAAATAGACAGAATGAAGATGGAAAGCTATTCATCCTCTGCAGGGCTAAGCGGGCTCCATGATATTGCTGGTCCCTGAGACCATCATCTGCCTGACCCCAGGGATACTCTCTGGCTGGACAGTGTTGCCTCATCAACTCAGAATCTGACCCAGGCATTTTACATTGTCACATGATTTGAGACAGTCGACCCACCTGAGAAAGGGAAATGTTTTCCCAACAGAAGATCAAATATTTTCCAGGTGGCCCATCCTGCAGATTCAGCATTATTGCAAAGGATTTGCCTTCGAGCCAAAAAATTGCTTGTACCTGAGTCTCAAAAGCAAATCCATAAGTGGAAGGAGCAGGATAATGGAGGCACTTACCACCAAACAAAGTCATTGGCTTGGCTTGCATACATTCAGGTGGGAATGACTCTGACTTTGAAGAATGGCACACGTCATGGTATCACCACAGAAAAGAATGTAGCTCAAACACAATGAAAAAGAAAAGCCTCGCTAGGTAGAAACTGAGTAGTAAAACTCACTTCGCTTCTCCTTAGCTCTGGTAAGCCTCAAATATCAGTAGCTACCAGGAGGAATTTCTTTGGCGTCTACTTCTAGGGATAAATTAAGGTCTAAATCTGGACTAATATGCCCAGAAGCTCCCATTGGAAGAAAAAGAGAAAGAAAGAGAGAAAGAAGAATAAAGGGGGAAAATTCAGCTGCGTTTAATCTGAACAGTGTATCCATCACCAAAAATGATACAAATCAGCTATTACTGGATCATGCAAAAGCAACTCCACTACCTGTGATCCTTCCTTTGCTTTCTAAACCTCTTTTCAGCCCAGCCTAATGAATTGTCAGAACTGTCAGACAGCTCCAAGGAATGACAAATGTCTATGATTTGCTGCTGCTGCTGCTACTTTGCTGAAAACACCTGATGTATATAGTCTTGAAATCCTGTTTTGTATTAAAGGCAAGGGTAAGCTGGAGGAACTGATGTACGTATGGAGTTATTTTCTCTCATTTTACATATATGTAGCCTAATCAGAAGAATATGTTTTTTTAAAAAAGCCCAAAACTTAAGGTTGAATATTAAAGCTCTCTCTGAACCAGGAAATGACCCAAAGGAGGCAGAAGATGCAACCTCAGCTCATTTTGAACATTTTACAATCCCTTATTTAGCTATATGACTGCATATTATGTATAATAACTGCCTATGACCCGACATAAAACTTGCTATGATATATCTCCATACTTGTATGATGTTTTCTTAATCAAAATTATAGATAATAAACCACAAAGCATTCTAACTACACAAAGAAATTATTTGACAGACAATAAGATCAATCAAATAATTAATCTGACAAATATCAGAGTTTGAGTTATACAGGCTCCAAACATTTATTAACTTGCAGCCAGATTCTGTGAACATTTGTCATTGACTTAAATGGGTCTAAGATTTCACTTCTTGACGAGTGACAGGCCCTGATGGGTATTTAGTCATTTCTGCTATACCAGATTGGCACTGTACTTAATACATTTGCTAATTCTGTCATAGAACTTACTCTCTATAACATTCCCCTCCACCTTCCCTAAAGAAACTCTTGTGAAGCTGTCCCTTCAGTAACACACACAGAAAAAACCATCATTTTGGAAAACAGACAGTACGACTCTTGCCTAATTAGTCACTTGTCCAGCACTGTATTACATTTAGAAAATTGACTGGAGAATATTTTTTGCTAATTCAGTGCTTGTGGGGTGATATTTTCACAACAGCTCCCAGGCCATCAGGTGGTTTATATGACTTTATGGAAATGACCTGCATTACATATGTACCGTTAGAGAAGAGATAGACATAACCGTGGTACTATCCATGAAGGTAACAGACCTGGGAACCTGGTCTGAGTAAGATTAGAAGTTCCACAAACTGGGTTCCTCATCTGAAAGATCGAAGGCAAAGAACTGAGGTAGTGGAAAGCTGAACCAATTGTGTCAATGAACAAAGAACCAAGTTGAGCTGATAATTCCTCTTACTATCACAGGGGGAGACTTACTGTTGGGGGGTGATCTGCCTGGGGACCCCGTCCAGATTCAAAGGGTTGCTAAAAGTAAGAGCCTTAGTAAGAACCATGAGGATATTCTGTCATATTTCTTGTAGAGCAACTAGTTTCCACCTCTGGGAAAAAAAATAAATAATGCTGCTTGCTTGTAGATCAAAAGACACTCCCAGCCACCCTTCTCCCAGCATACACAATGATCTTCCTGAATGATAGGACCAAGGGTGATGGTGCAAAGATAGGAAATGCAGTTGAGCTAGGTCTCAATGTTTTATCAATTTCATTAATGCTTCAGGCTCTCTGCAAGCCAAGAGCATGAGAAAAACTTATTTCCCCATGAATCAGGCCTAGTCCAGTCAGAAAGTACTTGACTAGCCCTTGTGAGTCTGATTAAAGTCGGGACTGGGAGAAAACAAAACAGAAAGGCCTATAAAATTTCACATTAATTGACTCATATGAACGACTGCAAAATGGAAGGCCCCTGTCACTGTGTGTCTTACAGTAAAACACCACTGACACACACAGCAGCACAGCTGCTACCTCAGTGCCACATGTCTTCAGAAGTTACCTCATTGTCCTCTCTCTGGACATTATCACAATGAACATGTTCCTCCTCAAACCACTCCTGTGAGTCTCCCCATTTTACAGAGAGGGAACTGAGGCACAGAGAATACAGCTCAGGACCTGCGAGGCATCGTTCACTGGCACTTATGGAAACCAAGAGCAATCAAACCTCAAAACAAGAGTTAAACTCTAAATAACCTTGACAACTTGATCTTGAAGGGTTTGCCTTTGGGGGTCAGTGCAATAAACCAAGGGATGGAAAACAGGTACCCACATAGTAAATATCTGGCTAAGTGCTGGAGTAAATTGTCTTCTCCCTTATGATCAGATGAGGTTTGGGGGGAAATTGCTTGCCTGAATGAAGATACTGGGTTATCATTACAGCTGTGTCATGGGCAAAGCACGTTGATGGGACTATCTGAGGCTTTTTCAGGGCATCTGTGCTGGTGAGTAACAAAGGCAGCAGTTTACTCACTCAGCAACGAGACCTGGGCACCCACAAACAGCCACAGCAAAGGGCAGGAAGAAGGGCTGAAATATGCTGTTGGCCCCATGCACAGAAAATGAAGATGTGCATGTCCAGACAGGAGGAATAATGATAAATAAAAGCCAAAGAGATTACTGTGTTCCTCTTAGATTAACTCTAGTTTGACAGTGGCTGGGGTTTGAGAACTCCTCTATGATTTAAGAATAAGAATTCTTCTCTAAGTGGCCTAAAACTCGCTGCTATATCATCACTTGCTGTTGTCAAATAAATAATCATGCGAAATCAGCTGCAGAGAAAAGTCTCCTCTAGAACAGAGTTCATGCATGACATATGATATATCTTTTCAAAGGGACAGATACATCTTTCTTACAGCCAGCATGCAGCTTCCTTCGCTGCACCTTCCCTCCCATCCAAATCACCTCAAATAAATGTGAGTTCTGCTGTGTTCACAGTAATTCCTTCATTTTTAAACACATAATGGAAATGTATAACTAGTCCTCATAAAAATTTATATCTCAATTCGTCCCTTTAATTTATAACAGGCCCTCCAGGCAGTTATTATTCAAACATTAATAAAATGCCTATGGATCACCAAAAGCATCAATTTTCACATTCACCTCTCCTCCTATTTGTACATATATAAAGCCAGATTAGAGTTAATGCCACTTCTGTGTCTAACAACAATTACGCCTTTAATAAGATAGGAACAAATGATATATTATCTTAATCATGTTAGGAATTTGAGTTCTTTTCATGAAACAAAGTTGAATTTTTTATGCCCTTTGTGACAATTGTTACTTAACAGCCTATATGTTTGGATATTGCAGTTTATGCAAATGTTCATGTTCTATAAATTTTAGATTTATCTCCATTTATCATTCCACATGTTCTAATATACAGACATTATGGTCTGTGACTTTGCACACAGTCTAAAATATGATTAGGACACCTTTCATTTATTTATACTGCAGAGAAAAGGATGGGGGGGAGGGAGCTTGGGAGGGGGGGGAAATAGCTCTTGTAGGGGCCAGATCTTCAACTTCTATAAACCCATGTGCTGTGTAGAGCTGCATCTCACTATGCTGATATAACTCCAGCTACGAATTCGGTCTTTCATTTGCTAACAGCTGAATTTTAAAGGATTAAAGTTTATAAGGGAAACCTTTACTCTGTGCTCCAAAAGTAGTTGCCCACTCATTGTATATAACACTGTAAAACTCTTACTCATGAGAGCAATTATTGCTGATATGAGCTCTCCCATAGAGCGACAAGGAGACAACGTGCACGCACAATGGTTTTTGGTTTGAAGCTCATTTAAGAGGAGCAGTGATCATTAGGACCATAAAGATTCGTAGGGAAGAATTCCCTGGGATTTTTTCATTTTTCTGCTGGGAAATTTAAAGCCTCCTGAATTTGGAGAAGAGAGTGGGAAAAGCAGATCCTAGGCCATAGTTTGATTCTGCATCAATCGCTCAGTCATACTGGCATCAAAGAAACAATAGCAATTTATGTCATCCAAGAAGCTGACATGGCCTTCTGCATGGCCACGGGGAAAAAACCCAAACCCACCAAAAAATCCTTACTGCGGATAGATCTGAATCTAAAGGAGGTTAGATTTATTTTTCAGTCTTGGCTCTTGGGAACTAGCAGTGATGTGGCAAATGGGTGCTAAGGTAAGGGGAAATTACTGGGAGTGGAGATGTCACCTTTACACAGGTAAACACCGGAATTAAATTCCTTGTCTTTGTTATGGAGACCGTCTTTGTACCAGCACTGCAACCAGGCACTAGCTGCCCATGAAATCTCTCTCCTTTAGGGGGTTTGCAGCAGTGATCTGGAAGATTTTATGATGGGGCCTTCTACCCATGGCAGCTGGAAGTTCCCATTCCTTCACCACGGTGCTCCCCCCATTTCCCATGCAATGAGAACGCTGATGAAGACTCAGGGAGGGACCAAGTCTGAAGTGAACCCCATTAAGACAGAAGCTGCTTTCCTGTGTGTTTCATTATTAATACTGAGTTCAATTACTCTGATTTCTTCTGTTGATGAATTAGTAGCACCAGAACCAAGTCCCTGGCTGATACCCATTTGTCTTTGCTTATAAGTGCTAATGTGATCCTGTTCCTTTAAAATCAAACTCCTGCTTCAGTCACTTTACGTCTTTGCAACACTAACTGTCTTTTCACTAATTGGTTCTGTGTAAATGAAACAAGCTGAAAAACACTGTGGCACCAATAAATATTAATAAGTTATTGTTTGTTTTCTTTACCTTGCTTATGAATTCATACAAAGACAGTGCTAAGACATTAACTCCAGTCTATTAATTGCCACCTGATAATTGCCACCTGATACTTTTCTCCTGGATAATTAGGTACCCATTAGTTCTAATCAAGTAGTTACTTAATTATTGCAGTAATTAGTCTAATGGACTAGCAAATTGAAGCTTTATCACTTTTGGATACTTAATGTTCCTGACAGAGTACTTCACAAGTGTCAGGGTTCCTGATTCAGCAACCTGCCATCGATGAACCCCCTGCTGCCATTTCCACCCCACCCACACTGCTCCCCAGCCTCTCACAACACAACTTTGATATGTGAAGCCAGAGGCAACATAAATTTGAGTCCCTCTTCCTTCTCATTCCCCTTCCCACCCCCGTCTATGCCTCCCCTCCTGTGCTCTTACTGCTCGGCTCATTCCACGCCAAAAGAACTTGGTTGGGAAATTAAATAACATCTTGGCATGGAGATCACATGCATTAGGCTGTACAGCAGCGTGATTCAAAGGAAGGAGCTAATGTTGGCAGGTGTGGGAAGAAAAAAGCAACTGTGAGGGGAGAAATAATAAAGAGCGTTCATGAATACTCATATACAGCCAGGCTTGGAAAGAAAAAGGGAGAGGAGCAAAGCCGACTGGTGGTTAATGAAGGCATGGCTCCAAGGTCTGGGACTGGTAATGGGTCTCTCTTTTATTTCTGAATCGGAGGTGCAAATCTAACAGAGATTTCTAGTTGATAAAAAACATAGAATGTCTCTTTTTTCTGCCTATGGTCTCTTGGTATCTGTACCACTGAGTTGGTGGGCAAGAGGCCATGAGCATTTCTCTGCCCCATGGTGTTACCATTAATACCGTAGTTAATTCCAAAGGGCTGTCGATTCCAGACTTCCACAATGTTCAGTTCAGAAAGGGCATGTGAAATTCCACCCTCACCCCTGTGTTCTGGCCGTGTACTTGTCCATATGTTGTCCTTGTACATCAGGCTTGCTTTTGGACACTAATGTGTTTGAGGTGGATACAGCACATACATAGACATTTAGGATACATAGACAATTAGGAGCATTAAATGTGGATTTATCTCTCCTGTTGATCATCTGATCCAGAATCTCTCAACTCTCTTCATGTCAGATTTGTATCAGAATTGATCATCAGGCCCTTTAGCAAGTGTCATCTGCCCCAGGCACTGCAACGTGTAGCATAAGCGCTCATTGTACTGGGAAGGGGAAAAAATGATTGATCCTGACCAGAAATAAAGAGGCTAATTCCATTCAATAGTGCTTGACAACTTGCTAATGGTTAAACTACTTCACATATGCGGTTAGATTATGTATTCTGAAATAGATGTATTTATCTTTCTTGAACAGATAACTCACGGTTCCATTGCTGCTAACACTGTAAGCGTGTCTCAGATCTTGTCCAGGCTCTGGAGTGGGTCCTGCTAGAGGGTGCTGGGTTGCCAAAGAGCCCAGTTCCTAGGGTTGCTTTTTATGGATGGCAAAGTGCAGACTGGTAGCAGTGAAGTGATGGCTATGCACCAGGGTTTTGAGCTGCTACGGAACTGGAACAAGGACAAGGTGTGCATCAGAGGTATCTTATGTGTCAAAACCATGTAGAGACCAGGGTCCCCTAGTCTGCCATGTAATGCATACTTAAATACAAAATAAACCCCATACCCCATACAAATAATGGAATTTAATGTACCTATTGAACTATCCTCAGTATTTTCATAACATCAGAGCCGAGAAGCCAACAGTTTTCCCTGAAAGAAATAAATTGGTAACTAAATTCCTCCTCTTCCTCTTACTGGATGAAAAGCAGTGTCCATTTTCAATTACTTTGCACTCTTACCCAAAATACAACACACTATGACAGAGGGGTCACCAGCTCCTGAGTTTTCCATCATAGCTCTGCATGCATCCATCACAACTGGCTGCGAGTGCTCATTTCCTCTGAAGTTACTCTTTAGGTAACAGTCAGTAAAACCTTATGCAGCTCCTGAAAAATCATACCACAGAACTGTTTAAACACCTGCGTGAGGCCACTGAGCAATAACAATCCCATGCACTGAAAGCAAAATTAGGCAAAGCATACTTGGCCCATTAAGAAAACATATTGCTTGAAATTAGAGTGCCTCAGGATGCCTAGATCTTGCTTCTGGTGCTGGCTCTGTAGGAGAGGACTGCCAGCCCTGTTCAGCATGGGAGCTGTATTGACCTGAATTCAAGTGTCTGAGACCACCATATCTGTCAATGGCTCCCAGTGGCAGAAATCTAGTAGAGAAAGCATTTGATGGCAAGGGATGGTTACATTCTTGTCCATAAACTGTAACTGATACTACAAAGTAAGCAAAGACACCTGAGAAAGGCAGAAAACCTTAGAAAATCACCTGCTGATGGATCTGCCAGGGCTCCTGAGCAGTTTTGCTACCACAGGCACCTAAGATCGTATGCATGTCCCTCAGCATGCAGCTGAGAGCAGGCAAACACCAACAGACCCACCTGATCTCCCCAAAGTGCTTGGACTTCTTCATCCCAGTGCGAGCAAATAATTTGGTTCAGAGACGCTTCTCCAAGAGTGCACCCCACATGCAGTGGGGCAGCAGGATGGGTGACCCATCGGGAGGGTCTCATACACGCTGTGCCCTCACCAATGCTAAACAGAGACCGTCTGTCTCCAATACTATCGATCCAGCACGAGCACTAAATTCATTTTTAAGGATGCTGAGAGAGAGTGAGCAAACTATACGTGACAGATGTTACTCACGTCGCTTTATGTACTACTTAAAGGTGTTCAGATGCCGTGGTGATTAGGGTGCAGATAAAACCAATGCCGAAGAGAATGAAACAGGCTAAGAAAGGATTTTTAGTTTTAAAAGTCTAAAAAAGCTTTTTTGCTTGAGGGGGAGTAAATACCACAGTATCCACATCACCAATTTTCCCTCTGGATCTAACTTTGAAGCACTTGTACCATTCTTTAGAGATGACACCGCAACAAGCAAATTAGAAAACAAACCAAGAATACCTTTTATGTTGGAAATACCAGGAGAAACTGTCCGATGATTATTGAGAGACATGCAGAACTCATTAAGGCAAGGTTGCTTGGAAATCTTATGATGGTGCTGCATACAAAAGAAAAGAAAAAAAACCCCATGAAATGTAAAGAAGCAAAATCCTTAGCGTCCTCTCCCCACTTCTCTCTATGCACTTTCTAGTACTTCAGTTCAGAGGCTTAGTTGCAATCAATTTTAGCTTGTAGCAACTCAGCAGTTTAAGATTTCCATAATAGTTTAGACCACCGCTGTTCAGTGGGTTGCACAGCTTTGGGAAAAGCCTGCCTGTTGTGCTGGGGAGGGGTCGAAGTGCAAAGGAAGGGAAGAACCAGGGAGGCAAGCTGCTTCCAATTTGTCTATCCAAATCTAAGATCTTTTTATGGGGTGTGGGTTATTATTGGAAAGATCTTAGTCTTCCCCTCTTTGAGGAGTTCTCTGAGTGCTTCTTTTCTGCTTTTCATCATTTCCTTGCTTTTGCACACGTGGAACAAATGAGGGGTAAGACAAGATCAAAGGCAATCATTCAGTCTTCTGCTATTGAACAGACCAGGGTTGTTTGTACACAAAGTTACCTGCAGCAAGGTATCTACAGGGTGACATGTGGAATACTATGTAGTTCTTCATGAGCGGTTCTGGTGAACATGAAGTGCAAGGTACCTTGCACAAGGCTCATAGGAGCTTGGCCTAAGGGAGGGGCCCCCTGAAATGTAAGTGAGGGGTAACAAGCTCAGCCCTTGCTCCCATCTCCTGACTCACACAAGCAGCCACATCCTGGGGCCTGCTGACGAGGAGCTTGGCACCCAAGAAATGTGAGCAAAACTGCACTGAAAAAGCAGTGCCTGGCAAGCAGACCCTGAGGAAACTGAGGTCATAGTTTAAAGACACTCCAAGCCATAATTTCATCTTTCAGGCATAACCTCAGAGGCTTATTTGAGAACAGTTACAGCACTCCTGGCCCTCAGGAGATGCACCACTGGTTTGCACCATTGGAGATTTGAATGGCTGGGCCACCTTGCACTGCTTTATGGGGTTAGGGACTAGACTGAGCGCAACAGTAAAGGCCTCCCTGGCCTTCTGGCCCTGTAGCTGGTCTTTGCTAAAGGTTTGAGACATGAAAACAAGCAAAGGATGATAGCTGGCTTGAATGTCTCATTCTGGTATTTGTGTGAATCAAGGAGAATTAAGTACCTACTGTTCAAATACAATTCACTCAGCTTGACATCAGTCTTCTGTCACCCCAGTGCAGAAAAGCCTGGGTAGATGCCACCTCTCCTGTCAGTTGCTGCAAATCAGTTGCAGTGTCCTCCTCTAGCAGCATGCACAGCACACAACCATCCCAATCTGCACCAGCCCCATCCTCTGAAAGAGCCCCAGGGGACTTGGACATCCTCTTAAAGTGGCAAGTAGACTGCTTACCTGCTAACCTTACTTTCTTCTTCTCATTTAGACCATCCTAGTTTAGGTCTGGCATAGGGATGATATCAGGGTGCAAGTGAAGAGGGAGGAGGACTGATCACTGAGGTTTAGGTGTATGGATGGTTGAACCCCTGGATTTGAGGATCTTTGCTTTTTTTATGTGTTTTGGGATTTTTTGCAGGTTGTTCTCAGCTGCCTGTCAGACTGGGCCATGATGAAACCCAACATCTTGCAGAGACATAAAATGGAAAACAGGCAACTCATCAGAAAAGTAGCAGCTGTTTTACACCATCACAAAACAAAATCATCATACACTAAAAACTAGATTTAGCAGTTTAAAAGAGCTGCTAACACAAAATTAGCTGGAGACAACAGCGTGGTTTTGTAACTGACAGTGCTTCACTCAAACACCCTAATTCATGTAAAAACAACTTAGGAAACATTAAACGGCTGATGCTTTTGGAAAGGGGAAGAGCATTCAGAGTTTCAATGGCTGCTTAGGAAGAATGTGTAGATTTATTACATCATCTTTTTCTTCTCTTACGAATTTTAAATAAGCATTGTGTCAAAACTGCCACCTCTTAAATAACAATGATGCTATAGTCCTCCTGACAGACAGAGACACAGGCTTTTATTGGCAAGTCATTTGTATTTATTGCAGGCTGAAAGCCAGTAAAAAGGTGGTACAAAACCTTAATGGTGAACAAGATCAAATAAGAAAGCCTTGAGCACTTTGGATCATCAAATACTTCAATAACTGGATATGGCCATTCATACAACCATAAGATCATGGGCATGGAGAGGATATAAAGACCAAATCGCCATGTGAATGGACTTTCTGTTACCTTCTGGAAGCCCATACACAAACAGGGTCTGTGCTAGCTACAGGTGCAGTACAAGCTTTCTTTTGGCCCAGCTGCTATTTCCTACTGAGGATAAAAATTTCCCTGTGCTGTACATATGCCTGTAGCCAACACAACTCCTGAGGGTCAGAAATTTGCCTGGCAAGGAATTCAGGTAATTACTACCAAAGGGAATGTGCCAGAGGTCTGTCATTTTGTAGCCATGAAGGGACAATTCCTGATTGCCTGGGATTAGATTTAATTTGTCCATACAATTACTAAGAATTTGGCTTATTTTCTCCATGAAGCAGCTGCCTTACTCTGGCTGATGTGCTTCCCTATCTCGCATGGTGGCAAGTCCCTTCATCTGTGTGATCTGATCCTGCTTGTCTTAGGGGAATCTCCCACTGTGCCCCATCAAACTGTTGCCTGAGGAGGGAATTCAGGGCTGGACACAGAGTAAAGGAGGAATAAAGTTTAAGCGGAGGTCTGGTTATTTGTGCTGTGCAGCCAAGTTGTGGCCCTGAGGAAGTCCTCTGCCTCCTGAGAAATTGCAGCAGTAGGGGCAAAAAAAAGTGCCCTGTCCTTCAAGGTTATTTTTGTTTAGATCCTACTTTTCAAAAGACTATATATAGATATTAAGAGTCTAGTTGCAATCCAAAGTTTGAAAAGTTACAGGCTCTAACAGACAGTCTCTGATGGATCTGAATTTTTCAGCTTAAGAACATCTATGCTCTTGACCTGAGACCTGGATTACACATTTCAGGAATTAAATGAGCATCATTTTCTAAAAGACATTAGACCAAGGCTGGGCTATCCAAAGGATGGCTTCACGATTTAGATGAAGGCATTGTCATGTCAAGGAAACTTAAAACCTGACATATCTTATTCCTGTTGAAAAGCCAGACCTAGTTTGTTATACCACACTGTGGCTTGTTACTTGCAGGAGGCAAGGGAAAAGTAGAAGTTGTTCTGGATTTAACATCTCTTAGAGGATTGTTTGCAGTAACATGGTGTAAGGCTCAGTGACCCAGATGATCTGGCCTTGCCTCATATTACTCTGTTCCCAATTTATCCCAAGACCATGCCAAAAGCCTGCCAAAATATAAGGGAAATATTTGTGACCTATGCCAAACTGTGAAGCCTCTGAGTCTGGGATACCTCAGATGTTTTGATTAGACTGAAGGAGTTGAGCCTGGAAAAGGGGGAGTGTGAAAGGAAAGGAAAGCTTTTTCCTACCTGCTGCTGCAAAGCTGGGGTGCTCATCCTCCTTCCATACAGGCATCCTGCTTTTCTCAGGAGGGAGTTCAACCTGATTTAATTAAAAAAAAGACAACTGTGATGTGTGCAAGGAGAGGAGAGCCTTCTCTCTTGAAAGGGCTGTATTGAGCCTAAAGAGACCAGAGCCCTCACCTTTCTCTTGCTGCAAACACTGAAACCCAGTTTGTTTCTCACAGTTCTGTCCCAAAGTGGGGTCTTCTAGGAGCTGGGCAGCCACAGCAGCCACCCAGACAGTCAGTGCTGCAGACTTGGGGGGATGAACAGACAACCTTGTGGCAAGCAAGGTGCAGAGCCAGAGGGGAGATTGACTGATCTTGTTTCAGATCAGATGGATGGCTCTAAATGACCTGTAAAGACACTGCTAGAGCCCTGAGCTACAACATTAAGAGCCAAGACACCACCAGCACTTCTGAAGTAGTTATTAGTGACTGAAGTAGCACTTGTCAACTGCAACTTCGGTTTCAAGTAATAGTTTAACAGCATCAACTTGAAGAAAGGTTATATCTCAGTGTGTCTGGTGTGCAGCTGACATTAAAGGAAATAATTGGTAGACTCAGAGCAGGGGCAGACGCCAGTGGTAGAAGAGGAGAGCAGGTTGGATACTCTAAACAAAACTTCGACAATACCATGTGAAACAAGAGCCAGGAATCCATCCTAAGCCCTGGCGTGAAGAGCATGAGGAAGCTGTAACCCAACCTGCGGAAAGAGCTCTGTGCTCCCCACTGTGAGCTGTGCTGTTCTGACATTTAAAGGCTCATCTACGGTTGCAGTTTGCAGCCCTGTCCTAACAAGAGGACAAAACCATGTTACCCTGTGCAATCCTTGGCTGGCTTTTCGGAAAGCACATGTAATGCAATCTCCAACTGACTTTTTGGCTTCAGGACAGCAAAGCCCAAGAGAAAGTATATGTGTGTGTATGCATGTGTGCTGTGGAGAAGAAGGCAGGAAATTGTCTGGAATGATGTGCACAGTCTCATTTTACCTGTAGTTTGACTGTGTGACGCTAAAATAGAGGAATTAGCATGCAAAATCCAGCAGTCCCTTGGCTGTCATCGCCTCCCAATTAACTGCATTTGATTTCAGTGGGCGCTGATGGATTGTGTCAGCAGGTGAGGTGGGATGTCTGTAAGATGCTCTGGCTGCCACAGGCAGGAGAGCACTGTGTGTGTGCATGTCTTTCCCCTGTGTTGGTTGCTGGAAAGATGCTGACTTGCCAAAACCAAAAGCACTCCTGTTACTCATATGCCAGAGGGACTTATTCTGATCTTGGTGATCCTGCATTTCTGCAAACAGTGGTGTAACAGTCATAACAGCTGAAGTCATAGGGCTGATCCACCAGTTATCAAGGTGAAAAGCGTGGGTGTCTCAAACACGTGGTTTGGAGCAGTTTCTGTTTCTATTCTGTTTCCCTATTGCCATTTCAAAGCCCATTTCTAAAAGCCAGCATTTCATGAGGCATCTCACAGTCCAGCCTTCTCACAGCAGGTTAGAAACCTGCTGTGCTTGGTACTGTAGTGATATAAAATCTTGTTCTTGACCAAGGAAATGCACACGCAAAACCAAAGGAAGAAGAACTCGCAAAAAGAGCAGAAGAAGATTGTGTGGCATCAACATCAAATAGAGCTGCATCCAGGGAAGGGGAGCTCTGCAGACGTACTTCTTGATCTCATGTGAACATGGTGTCTGTGCTCTAGCCAGCTGGCCTGAGAGGGTGAAGGGGGTTCTGGTAGCTTGGCTGCCCATAAGACCTGTTCCTGACCATGACCAGCAGAGGTTCAGCAGCCCAGATAAAGCGGTAGTGTGAGTGAGTCAGAAGAGTGTTGTCAAAAATTGAAGAGTGCCTTGTATTTGTTGAAACAGAAGAACTGCCATGGAAAAAGATCTTCCTTCCAGGCGAAGGAAGCCAAGACAGCAAGGACTTGGTCACACCAGTAGGGTAGAGAAATTACATTTACAGAGCAATTTTGAAAACAGGCATGTGATATTATTATTTTTTTTTCAGAAAAAATGATGTTTCCACAATAAAATAAAACAGTATTTCCATAATAAATTGCAAGTAATTCTGAGTATCTGTAAGAGTTTCAGTTGTGTGGAGGACCAGAAAAGTGAACATCTTTTCTGTTTGTAATAAATAAAACTGAGAAAGACACAGTCTGCATGTAATAAATGGAGGGGGCGGGGGCAAGCAGAAGAAATTGCTTATATTATAAGTCTCAGTAAGTCTAAGAGTGGGTCCCGGGTCATGACAGTAACAAGAAGAGACAAGGATACAAGATTTTGTGGAGCAAAAATTAGGAATTCATGTTCACCTTAAGATGATTGCTCACAATGAGTGAGTAAAAGTCAAGGGCACTGCCTGAAATTTTACTTTTGGAAAAAGAAAACAAGTCTGGTGTAGACTTGTGAGTCATTGTCATACGAGTAACACTTGGTGTTTGTATATGCACATAGTGTTGCCTAGAGAAGGGATTGGGAACGGAAGAGGAAGAGACTGAGGATATGTATCTGTGAAGCCAAGACAAAATTGGAGGTTGGGGAAATGATGAGAAGCCTTCAGTCAACAAGAGCAGCATCAATAGAGAGCTGAGTCACAGATATTCAGAAGCACAGATTTCAAAAGGTAAGGGATGATGTTGAAAATTGCTGATGAGTCAAGAGACTGGAGCTGGCATTCTGCTGTCAGGTTTTGCCCAAGAAATACAGAAAAGTTTTGTTGGGAGCTACTTCAGTAAGGTGTAAGGTTGGATACACAGGACAGAGGAGGTGGAGAAAGCACATTGAGCAAGCCTAGCTAGGAAAGGGAGCAGGGTTTCCAGAGAGGCAAACAGACAAAGAGCAATGCTTACAAATGGAACGAATAAAGCATTGTATTGTGAGAGCTGGAGAACAGAAAACAGTGAAAGGTTCTGGAGGATGAGAGGGGAGATGAGAAGGAAAACTAAAGAGCGAGAGATTAAACTAGATTTCTGTGTTCTGAGGATAAGGAAAGAACAGAAATGTTTGTGACTGTGATGGGAGAGGGAGAAAGAAACAACCTGATACAATTTTCCCTTCAGAGAAATTAGCAAGAGCCCATAGGCTGCTATAAACAAAGACAAGAAGGGGAAAATAGAGGAAGAAGTGAAAAATGCAGTTGGAAGAAGATGTGAGACATGGGGACCAAGGGCTGGAGGAGAGGAAGAGAGATGTCGTCACCAGGAGGGAGGAGGCAAATAACTCGGATGTGGAGGAGAAGGTGAAGCTGGAGCTGACCTGATAACAACCCTGGGGAGAATCCAGGGAGCAGAAGAGATTCCAACTCCAGCTTAACCTGCAAAAAGGTCATTGAATTTATTCTAAAAGTAAAGAACAATGAGAAAAGAATTTATGCTATTGCTAATTACAACACACTATTTAACAATAATACTGATAGTACTGTGAACTGTACATCATCTGTTTCTGATCTTAAAAGAGCACGCCAGAGAAGCTTAAAAGAGCACTGCCACCTCTGGCACCCACCCCAAATCAGGCCTGCAAATCCACCCCATGTCTCGCTCAGATTGAGAACTTCTGTCCTTGAAATGTTAAACGCATTATCTGGTAGGTGTGGACAGTCTCATGTCTCACAGAGCCAGGAAGAAATCTGACATGAGCATGTCAAGGGGAGGGGAGGGGGGAACACCAACTCCTGAGAAATGCTGAGAGTGTGTGTATTTTTGGCAGAGGATACCAGCCAGACATGTCAACTGATAGCATCCATAGAGCTGGAAGACTGAAAATGAACTGCATTACAACAAACAGAGATTTCACAACTGAAAGCAGCACACTGACATTTATATTAGCTTCGTTTGACATGACCTGACGGGCTGGGCTGGAGCAAAGCCCATTGCTACATCCACCCACTTCTGCCCCAGCCCACAAGCACCTCTGCTGTGCTCCTTTCTCATCATCCTGGGAAGGAAGGAGATCATACACATCCTGATGCTCTTTGCTGCAGAAAAACCAGCTCCTGGGCCAAATGCTCAGCTAATGGGCAGAGACAGAGCTTTTACCTTGTCCTGATTGAGGGTGACCTTGTGACTGACCATGGCTATCAATGCAAGTCAGGAGGGTTTGATGGTCTCCATCTAGAGAAGAAAGGTGGTGGGGTCAGGAAAGATTCCCCTCCTCCAGGTTATTCTGCACTTTGACACTGAACCAGAGTAACTCCCTCGACCTTGGAGAAGTTACCCTGATTTACCCAAAGGTAGTAGGGAGCAGAATCCAGCCCTATAAATTATATCACTTTAATGGGGTTTGCATAAGAGAGAAAGGGAAGTCCGCACCCTCGGTCCCTAGGGCTACTTTGGGGTCTGGCTGTCAAGGTGTGTTTTTTATTGTGTGTACCGCTTGTCTGGTGATAGGAACTAAATTGAGAAGAGGCTCATTTCTCACAGGCCACTGAGCAACCAGAATGTGCTAACTGTCATACGTAGGAAGCACTCAGGTGTCGGGATTGTCAAGAGAGAAAGTGCAGCGCTTTTTATTAACTGCAAGAGCAATCAGCTCTGTCTGGGTCTGCTCAGTCTTGTGGAAACACATAGTTCACACCGGGCAATGCTCAGAGGCTTAACACAGGTATCAACACTGTGCCTCCCGTAATAACTTCACATTAGAGCTGTTGCATTACAGGCTGTTGCATAGGCACAGCTGTACTTGTGGTGCTTGGTAGTCCGATCTCTGGAAAGCATTTGCTAAGTCTGGATAGGTTGAATATTGCATGATTCCATGGCATATTTAAACTGTATTTTGTCTTAGTCTCTGAGGTCTCTCAGGGTTGATGCAAAGGCTGTGTGCCCCCCTTTTACCTAGCATGGTGCCCTGCTCCGGGGCTGGGGGTGTGCTGCTTCAGCCTCAGGACTGAGCAAACATGGCTGCTTTGGGGGTTTAGGACCAGAGGGATGAGGGCAAGCAGTGTGGTGCATGGCAGAGGGACCCTAAAAGCAACCAAGGGCAATGAACATTAATGCAAGATACTAGTAGCCTCCACCTCACGCTAACAACTCCAGTGAGTCCTTCCCTGAAGGCTAGGGAAATGCCCCAAATATGGAGGGTTTGAACCTGGTTTTGGTTTGAAGCTGATTAACTAGTTTGAAAGAAATTTGGTTTTAATGCAACTATAATTTTTAAAAATAAATAAATAAATAAATACACGCGTATTTGAGAACTTGTTCTAGCAGCAGCAGCATTGCCTTTTGCTGTGGTAGAGGTCAAATACAGTCCAGGTTTCATTTGCATCCTGACACTGTGTCACCACTGGACTCTGTGAGAGGAGCTCAGGGGCTCCCTCTTCTTGTCTGTGAGATCTCCAAGCAAACACCACAAACCCAAAGCCACCATAAATAGATCCCTGCAGTATGCATAGGAAAGAGGCCAAATACCTCTCAAATCCCTAAATTGCTCCCTCGCTGCCTAGAGATGATCAGAAATGGTCTAAAAGGTTCAGTCTCTTCTCAAGGAGTCAGTACTACGTGAGAGCTGCTACATCTCAAGAAGCCCCAGAAATGGGGGAAATCTCTAACCTGTTGTCTCAGCTGAGGGTTTTCTGCCTGAAGTGATTGGCCTATTACATTTCCCTAGTATAAAATCAGTGCACAATTAAATATATATGTGTGGGCAAAGTTCCAATCTGTTTACTTCACCGCTTTACCCAGGGAAAGCCCTGAGAAGAGCATTAAAGCAAGAGGCCAGCCAGGCCAACAGAAATGTTCACGGCTGGCTGCAGTGCAGAGCTTACTTGCAAACACAGAAAATAGCCCACTACATCAGAAAGAGAAAAATGAAATACACACTGGCCACCTCGGTGCCTGAGTCTCTCCCTTTTCACATGGCCAGGGCTGCTGAACATCCTTCTCTGATTACTCCGGAGTGAAATGTTGCCTCACGGTGCCATATGAAATGTGGAGCCTCAGAGGTATGTGTGCAATTCCTGGGTTTCTCAGGGTGGGCTGAGCATTTTGAGGACGAGTGAAGTGACACATCCTGTCTTCAGAGAAGGGTCAGTCAGCTGTACAGCAGTTTGTGCCCTTAGCAGGTGCTTCAATGTCAGAGGTATTAAAGCTGGTTATTTTCAGGGCTGTGCCAAGTACTGTATAGGCTTGTTCCTCCCCTACCCCTGTTCTAATTAAATTTATAGGCAGCAGCTATAAGCTGGGCTAAGACTTGAGCTGTCAAGCCAAGAGAGAAGCACCAGCAGCACAAAACCCTCCAGCTGGAAAGACAGAGTTTCTGATGGTGGCTGTACTTTCTGAAAATTATGTCTCCAGTCTCATCTCTCATACGTTTCCTGATATATCTCATCTTTCTCTGTCTCTCCCATACCCAGGTGCACACACACGCACGCACATAGAGGCACATGCCCACTCTGTGAGTTATGTGCTATCGTGCCTTGCTTTGGTGGATTGCCCCTGTCTATACAGGAATATATATAATAGAGCTAAGGGCTCTATCCTTCTGTCAGCTCCTGCAGTGTAACGCAGGCTTCTCCAGCAGCGAATGTCCCTCGGATGAGTTCACCCCAGATGCGGGCTCTTCTGATTTTCAGTGGAGCTAGTGAGAACAGAGGTTTTGCAGCTCTCAACTGATGCAAGGTGTAAAGTCATCCCAGAGTTTGCACCTCATCCAGCACCAGACGACTTTTTAGGACAGAGCTGTGGGCAAGTCCCTGATAAATTAGGTCAATCTTGGTGACCACTCCAAAACCAATTTCTCTCGCAAGGCATGAAAATTAGGTTCTCACGTGGTTTGCAGTGAACATTTCCTGCAGCTTTTGGCTTTACGTTAGATCATCCCCACAGGCTTCAGTATCCTGGAGAACCTGTCTAAAGACTGGCAGAGTAGTGCCTCCAGAGACAGCAGGACCCCAAGGGATGAGGCAGCTCCGGGACCTATAGAATATTCTTTTTCCTGTCTTGAATTGTCCTTCAGGAATTCACCTGACTACCCCTGCCTTCAACTGAGAGATGTGATAAGATCACAGCTGGCAGTGAAGTGGCAGGATGCCAAGCAAATATACTTTCTACAGCCCTTCCGAGGATCATCTTAGCAAAACAACTTCAAGCTACAGTGTGTTGTCTCCTGCACACTCTGCACACAGAGTGTTGTCTCTGTGTGGCACAGCAGAGCGCTCATCCAGTTCATTTCCCTCTGGCCAGATCGAAGGAGGATAACGATTCTGATAAAGCTATCCCATCCAGAGGCTGCTCACAAAATCACCAGGGAGGGGGGCTTGGTGGAGGTTTGCAGTGTGTTGTACACATTCCAGTTGGCTTTGAAGCAAGTTAAACAAACTGGAGGATGATGTGAGTCTGATTTCTACATCTCCTGGATGAGACATTGCATCGCAAAGCCTAAACCTGATCCCCAGAGTTTTCAGAAGAAAAAATCATCCCACAACCACTGGGATTCCTAAGACACTTTCCTAAAACTGAAAAGAATCAGACAAGGATGAGAGGAAAGACACACAGGGGCTGATGAATAAAATGTTTCTCTTTGGTAGAGCAGGGAACCTGCAAGAGGTGCTGAGTATCTATGAAGGACTAGAGGTGCTGAGGGTAGATGGATCTCTTTTGAAGTCAGGCATCAGGATTTCCCTGTTACTATTTGCTCTGGTTTTGAAAACAAAACAAAACAGACCTACATGGCTGATAATGCCAGAAAATCCTTCTTTAGGTGCCAGCGGTAGGTGATGCAGAGAAGCAAGTACATGTGATGCATTGATACCCTTTTTAAGTCAAATCAAAAGGCTGGGGATCAGGGGCAGTTTAGGTCTCCCCATGAATGGCTAAGGTTTAAGATGCTCTGAGATATAATCTGGACAATTTGTCATCCCTTTCCCCCCCACAGAGAGGATAATTAACACTGTAAAATGCAGCGGGCTCTGTGTACCCCTTTCTGATGTCAGCGGCCCATTTTAAGGTCAATGATTGAAATGCTCTGATGGTGTCAGCTGAGCTTTTGCGTCTGTTGCTAGGATTTTACTCACCAAGGACTCTTAAGACAATGTATGTTCATTAGTTTACAAGAAGATATAATTACCCATCCAAACTGTACCATGTTTCATTTGCTACTAACCTTCTGATTCACCTAGGTAGGTGGCAATGAGTGCATTTGCTAACTGGTGATTACCAAATTAGTTGCATGATAAACCTTTTTCAACATACCTTTTAAGAAAAAAAAGTAAAATGAATAATGAGTTGATCTTTCCTTTGAGCATGCTGTAATTTTTATTAATTTAACTTGAGCCAATTTACTAGAAGGGAGGGTGAGAAGGAGAGGGAGACAGCTTGCATCCCTTTGAACTCATATTGCAAAAGAGGCAAACAACAGGAAAAATTCTGAAGGTAGTTATATTTTAAAATCCACATTAATTATAAATCCACATACTCTTTGTAAAGGCAGGGGCTGCAGCCTGGCTGGGGGGAGGGAATAGGGGGTCATGTATAAATTGTCTCCCAAGGACCCCACTGAAATTTCCATAGCATTCACCATATGACACTGATGTGTGAAAATTGACGTGAAGATTTGAAAATTGGGACCGAGGGAGACCAAGCATAAAATAACTTCAATTTTGCGCTCTCTCTGTCTCTCGGAGGAATAGTGCAGTGGACTGACCAACACAACACAAACAAGCGAAGGGGAGAGGGAAAAAAAATATTCTGGGAGAAGGATAGGAGTTATTAAAGAGAAAACACACTCCTCACTCACAGAGAGAAAGGATGATCAATGGATTTAGTCACAGAGAAATTCAAGCAGAAAATTGCTGCTGTTTTTTATCTCAGAGGCAGAAAGTTTAACCAAACCAGAATTCTCTCAACTCACTCCAAGGCAAACAGGGAAGAAGCCCACTGTATTTTGAAACAGCAGGAAAATTTTTGTGCCCGTGTAAATTTTTGTGGGTGATTTGACAATGCTACAATGACAAATAAATTGTAAGGTGGAGTCCTCACCTCCAAAAGTCTCAATATGGGAGATTTTAGTCCAGCTCTAATGTTTCTGTGGAACCCCAGACTCTGAACAACATCCTCAGTGGGAAGGTTTACTTTCCAGCTATCTGTTTTCCACATTCAGAAGTCATACACCAGTGTGGCCATAGCTACGAGGAACCTGTCAGCTTGCTGTGTATGAACTGCTGTGAGTTTTGAAACCCTACCAAAATGAGTAAGCCAACCTCTTCCACTGTGAATGGCTATCAGGGTATAGATAGAGGGAGCTACTGGACTCAGCTGTTAAAAGAGAATTTCTATTCCTTCCTCAGAACCAGAGTAGAGGCTTAAAATCAGTAAAAATGGATCAGGAAAAGTACAAACCAATAAATATTAAAGAGTTTGGGTCTGTCTCCTGTAACATAAAGACTTCAGGCATTAATCACTTTGCTCTGGGTAAATTGGCACTGCTTTTAAATGCTGTATAAATTTTCTCAGTCTCTGTGACTTTGAATGTGGGGTTTGAGAACTAATTTTTGGTATTCTGGAGCTTCTTTCTAACACTTGTATGCATCTGTAAAATCAGCCCAGCCCTGGGACTGGCCTCTAGCCCTTCCAACAAATAGATAACTATGAAAAGGCAGAAGGTGTGAAAGAATCATCAATCTGTGGAAAAAAACAGCAAAGTTCATCTCCAGGATTATAACTGCTGTTCAGGAAATAGATATCCATAATTTTCTTAGCACTGGTTCGGTGTAAAATCATTCACATCCATGGGGTTCCAAGTTTACTTTTGGCTGTCAACAAGACCATATAACCCAGCCACGATGTGATGCAGACAGACAAGATAGACAGACACCCTACCTTTTCAAAAAGCCCATGAGGGTTTTTGAAGCCCCTGATCCATTATAACCTTGGTTTTAAAATTTCACTTCTGATCTGATCTGCTCTAGATAGACACTTAACACTCACCATCATCCTGAATGTAGACCAAGAGTCCAGCTATTTCCTTTTTGGATCACAAGCTGTTTGCTGATCTCCATGAGCCCAAAGATATCTGCAAGACAATGGAAACACAAGTCTATACATTTCTGCTATCCATGTATATAGATAAAGTGATGAGATGGAGGTACAGAAGATGGCTTTCATTTTAAAACTAATTTTTTCTCCACTTACTGTAAATCCTAAGGTCATTCGCAGCCTGAGAAGGAGCACTGTACAGTCCTGACCACTCTGCTGTCTCACTAGACTATTTTTCTCCGGCTTACTTACTTTATTTTATTTAGCTTTGTGGCACATAAGGTTCCTTGTGCTTGCTGATATGATGATCTACAAGACCAGTGTTCACATGCTATGGGTCTCATTTATTACAAAGTGAAGTATATAATAATGAAAAATAGCTACAGCTATTCCTTCTCTCTCCAGGGTATCTCAGCACCCTTATGGATGACCGCACACATAGTCAGCACCATAGAAACAAATGGAGGGGAAACAGCAACGCACCGTTCAAAGCTGGAGGACTGAGTGCCTTTGGTCTAGAAGCATACTTGATCCATAGCTCCTGTTGAAGGCATATTACAGAGGGTACTGGGGGAAAAAAAAATAAAGGTATTTGTATTTTTTGAAGCAGCATGCATAGATGTGGAGCAGATGGGCCTTGTAGGAACTGGGCAGCAGGCAGAAAGGAGAATTCTCTATTACAGCCGCCTGTAGGAAGCATTTGTCAATAAACACCTTGAGGATTTTCAATAGCATCCAAGGGAAAATGCCCCACGATTCATAGACTAACACAAGAGCTGCCCATCATTGACTCTTAATGCTCTACTGAGCATGAAAACAACAGCGTGGAAACAATATGAAAAGGCCTTGCAGGTAATTTCACAGGGTAACAACGAATGCCAGGCTTACTGTAATTACTAGCACTGGGGACAACGGAGTTAGTTTGAATTAAATGTTGGGACCTTTAGGGCAGCTTCTGTGTTTTGGAGGGTTGGGGTTTTTTTTGTAAATTTTGTGCTTTGACTCATCTGATATAGTTACATACAATTAGATGGTTTGAGTTGCACTCAGAAAATACGGTTGTGAACTTTCTACAACTAGGAAAACTAGGAAAATACATTTAAAACAAACACACAGAAAAATTCCAGATGATCTTCTGATTCCAGCAACTTGAGGCTTTAAGGAGCCATGAGAGCACTACAAGAATTCACAGCACTAGAACAAAAAACAGTGATGATGATATTAATAACAGTTGAGTATTAGGCAAAAAGAGAATAGAATGTGAGACCACAGTATCTAATGATTTCATTGTTTTCTTTTGCCAGCCTGTTGCAATACACTGGCCATGAGCCAGTGATGCCTTGAAATACAGTTCTGTAATGTCTGTGTCACAGAAGCTGTCTTTTATTTAAATACTTAAATCTTACAGGCACTTGTACTGTGCCTGAAAATGACAAGGTGGATGCTATTTCCCTTTTAATGAACTCTCTTGTCCAGTTACTTCTCATTTACAAACTGTGAGATCAGAATTTGGCCCAACACTTTATTAGCACTTTTAAGTTACTCGAGAAATCATTCTAAGAATTAATTCTTAGATCTAATAATAAAATTAATTCTTATAAAGTTTGTATCTCCCAGGTTATATTTCAAATGCTCTTTAAAGCATCTGAATTTCTCACTTTAGATCTTCTGGCATGTGTATGATTTTATGGTCTTTTCCTCTAAAAGGCCCACTCTTTCCAATAAAAGGTAATTTGAAAAAAGAATTTCTTTCTTTATTTATGTATAATCACAGTGCAGATTGCATCAAATGCCTTAGAACATACATATAAAACACTCCTGGCTGGCTTCATGCAGTTGGGAGATAGTCGTCTCACTGTGAAGTTTGAGATGAAATATTCAAATAATAATAATAAAAAAAAGGATAACACCTACCTTAAAAAGGTCTTCAGAAGCCTGCTGGGGAGAGTTTGAGGAGGAGAGATAGGAATGATACACTGCTATTTTTGAGAAAGTATAGAAGAATCACCTCGATTACTACCACGGAGAAATGTTTTCAAAGTTACTTTCAACTCTGGAGCAATAGTAGCAAATAGTTTTCAAGCTATCCTGAAGATTTTAACAAGAAAAGTGATATTCACAGAAGCAAAAGAGACAGTTATAGGCCATCGGGTGCAGCATAATTGGCACTCAGTCCCAGCCACAGAGGCTGGAACTACATCCAAGCTTCTCCGAGCTTGACAAAGGGCATATATTGAAGTTGGAGGCAGTTTAGTGAAAGCTCATTTTCTTGGACTATATAGTTCTGTCAAAATGCAAGCGCTTCACAAACAGCTTCAGAAGTAAAGATGGAAGAATAAAGTTCCCACAATTCTGAACCGTCCACTTTTAACAGTTTGGAAATAGAATAGCTTGATGTTAGTCTTTAGTTTTTATATATGTATGTTTAAATAGTTTATATACCTATATATACACATACACATATATATATATGTGTGTTTTATATATATGTATGTGTGCATAATTTTTCTTTTATTGGAATTTTGAAATTGGAATTTTCCCTCATTGGTCCATTTTCTTTACTGTAAAATTATTTTAAAGTAAAAAAGGAAAATAAAACACTGTTTGAAGAAAGGATAATCTTGAACTCCAAACATCTCTGAAGAGAAAGCAGATAAATCTCAAATTATTTTCCCAAATTCTGATCCATTACAGATTAATATGACTTTTGAGTTTGGAAGCAGAATGTGAAGGAAGAAAATGTCTGACTAATCTTAACGTAGATACCATAGGTGAAATCAACAAAGTTCATAGAAGTAACAGCCCTTCTTGGTTTGTAGGCATCACATTTTTTACAGACAGACAAGGCTTCTTAAGGACATTCTTGATATCTTAATACTTCAATCTTGTTCAGTGTCATTTCTGAATGAGACATTGTTGAGGCAACAGTGAGTTGCATAGCTCCATCAACCTTCTTTAATTTGCTTGGAGATTATGGGAAAACCTCTATAAATCAGTTTTATGACCTCATGAAAAACTTACAGTTGTATGGCATCACTTGCATGAATTATGAGATAGCCACAAAAAGGACCAAAGATGTCAAGGACACCAAAGTGAAGCTTTATGTACCCTGGGACGTAGCATTGCATTTCTCAAATCTACAGTTGGTAGAAATACCAAAGGCAGACACTGAAGCTAAACTTCTCTGCCTCTCCTAAACATGAGGCAGTGATTTGGAAAGGCTGGGAAGTTTTAAAATAGGCTTGATGAGGGTCATTAGTCTGAAGATGTAGCAATTTGATTCTTCATTAGCATTATTAAAACAAAATAAAGCAAAATGTACACAGAAAAAAAAATAAAAAAAAGAGCACAGGTCAAATGCTCATATTTTTTTCAAACTTTTTAATTTTTTTAAATTTGCATAGTGTCTTTTGCCAGGAGACTTCATGCAGCTGCAGTGGCAGCCAACTATTTGGTCTTTTCACAAAATAGATCTCCAATTGCTCTTTCCTGGAATTCCTTCTGTTTTAACATTACATCTCACTGATTTGTCTTTACAGCTCAAATTTGTCAAAACCTAATCCAAGCATCTCTGAATTTTGTGACACTTTATGGTACTGTAAACCCAAAGCAAAACCTGAACTTTGCAAATTTAGATGATGTCCATCGATATGAGCACCTGGATGTCAAATTCTTTGGTGAGTTAGGTTTAGAGATATCCATAGATATCCTGACCATGAGGTGATTCCATCAACACTTAAACACTTCATAACATCAAAGTGATTTTGCCAGTACTTGTTTTCAGGAGAAAAACTGGAAGAAAGATTTTGACTATGCTAAAGAACCCATGCCAGCTTTTTGAGGGGACACAACAATATTTGGGTTTACATTTTAAGTTTCTATCATATACTAGAGAATTATTAAAAAAAAAAAATAAACCCAAACAAAATATTCTGATTTTGTCAAAACATTTTTTTTCTTTTATTGACACCAAGTGAATCTTATGATGTTTCCTGGCATGAGTACTGAGTGTTTCCATTGTCACTCCTGTTCAGGATGGAGCCAGGCTCCCAAATCTCACCCTCCCTATGCTGAATAAAATGTCTAACCTCCATCAATGGCAGCAATGCTTGGTGTAGGCAGCCGACACATAACCCTGCCACAATGTTCTGGAAGAGGCAGAAGGTCCTGGGCTCGGCATGAGCAAGCCTCAGCCAGGCTGGTGTCCCCTCTGATGTGCAGTGGCGGGGCACCAATGCCACTCTCTAGCACCTGTGGAGGGAGGAGATTATTGATGCTATGATGACAGTGCTACATCAAAGCATCCTGCAGCTACTGAAGGTGGGGGCAGATACTGTCTGTTCCCACCACCACCATTTGATTCCCACCTTCCCCCTTCCCTGCCCTCACAGTGGATATCCCCAGTACTGCTCTTACACCTCAGAGCTGAGCAGACCTTTACTCTAGGAGAGAAGCAGCTGCTCCATACAGGATGTCTGGGCCCAGTGTTGTGATTTAAACGAGCCTATATTTTATTTTAACAGGTCTCAGCATCATTCTTCGGCACAGAGGGCTGAGATAGACAGACAGACTTTCTGCCTTTCTCCACTCTCAAGGTCTGCCCAGCTTGCTGTTTCCACTAATACTCTCGCTCAGGCCCTGCTGTTTGAGTTTCTTCTCTTTTTTTTTTTTCCCCTGCCATTATTCCAGGTGGTTACCCATCCCATTTCACTCTACCCCAGAGTGTCACCAGCCTGCTGCCAAAAGCTCTTCTGTTTTCTCTCCTGTTGTGTTCACTCTTTCTCTTTTTTAACTTTTAATCTCAGCCCTAGGTGAGGTGCACTGAGCAGTTGTGATGAAGCTTTCAGGATGTTAGAAAGTAAACTGCTGGAAGAGGTCAGCCAGAGCAGAAACCAATAAAGCACAAGAAGGAAGTTTGATACGTACGGACAAAGCAATTGGTAATGATGTGAAATAGTTGGGTCAAATGAGGGCTGTGCACAAATGAAAAGATTCACCTCCAAACACCTGAAAAGTTTACCTAACCTGCTTTTCCTTGACAGGCGCTAGTGTGTTGCGGTGAACCACCACTAACAGCTTTACACCCTGCTTTATTTGCACATCTCCTGACACACGTTGAGCATCTGGCCATCAGCAGCAGGGTGGATTCTTTTTCCAAAAGGAACTCCTTAAATCCTATAAGCCTCCTGCTTCCTTTTCTCCTCCATTCATTGCTGCTTATTACCTGAAAGGTGTGATTCAAGACTAAGTTTCCAATATCCCCTCTTAGCACCAGTAAAACCATTGAATTCGAGGGGATGGCCTCTGATGTATGGGATTGTTCAGTGTAAAGGTGGCCTCATCCAGATCCCATTTAGTCAGGCAGTAATCAGATATTGCAGCTGCCAGTAGCAATGGCAGAATTCCCAATTTGCCAGGCAGGAGAGGTTTGCTTACAAAAGGAAGACTTTTTGGTTTTTGCTGGATTTAAGTTCTGGTTCCCACAAAATTACCCAAGGGGAAAAGAAAAAAGAGAAAGAAAAAAAAAAAAAGGGAAAAAAATAGAATTAACTATCAGTTTGGATGAACCCATTTTTATACATAGCAAAGATTAAGGGTTTTTTTTAATAGGTGGTGAAAACCAATAGCAATAGCAAGGCATTTTGGGCACAGCATATTAGAGGCTGTCTCATCTCTCCTTTCCTCCACTTCTGAGGTGGTGGCAGTGCAAGAGTGGACATATTTTCCTCCTCTGTCACTTGGAAGCCAAAGGTGTCCTCTGTCTCTGCTCTCTGTACAGCTCTAGTCAAATATTTTCACAAAATTTCCTTAGAAAGCAGAGAGCTTCCTCCCAGTCTGTCTGTCTGTGTCATTGCTCCTCTCCTCTAAGGAAGTGCTCTGATATTTCCATGATGGGTGCATTACGTAGAACCTGAAGGCAACAAAATTCCTAGAGCCTTGCTCAGATGGCCAACTTGAGACAACTTCTTCCTTCTCTGGGAAGGCAGCCAGCCTGCCAGCTGCAGCCCGGGTCACTCCTTGGTGGACCTGGAGGGCACTTTCCTACACCTCAGTAAGGACTGCCTTTATTCAAAGGAGAATTACAATATTAATAGGAATTTTTTTTCTTTTGGGTTAATGACAAAGAACTCAATTTCTTCATACTTGAAAGCAGTTATATCCCCAACTATGCCAATCTCACTATTATCTCAGATGGGTACTTGTTCCCCAGAGGCCCTTATGGGAACGACCTTATGTCCCTCTACCTTTGATAAAGTGCTGCCTGCATGCATATAAATCAATTAACATCATCATCTTATGCTAATTTTGAATTTAGATGGCATGCTGGAAATAAACAGGGGTGTTTATGCCTGTCTAGAAAAGAAAACACAATGACAAGCTTCCCTCCTCCCCACTGTACACACACAAATACACCCACGCCAGTCTGTACACACACTTCGGGATGTGGCAAGCTCCTGCCCTGCAAGGAGCCTGCATTCAGCTCCTTGTGCTTTCTCTGTTTTCTAGGGGGATTTGGACAAGCAGAGCAGACAAAATAACACCGTGCGACATATAAACATCCCTTGTCAGCCATTTGCTCTCTGTTTCGCTACCATGTCATTCGCATTCCTGGTTTTGTTGCTGTTCTAGTATTGCTTTCTTTAATTTAGAATACTCTGAGGGTTGTGGAGTTACTGAGCTGGCATGGAAAAGGCATTTAGAAGTGGAAAGGATTACTCTATTCATGAAGACCACTTCCTTTTATCGTAAACTGACTCTTTCCAAGCAACTGCACATGGCAGCCTCCCCCCATCCCACCGGAGAGCACAACTTACTGGTGTGAATGGTCAAGACCCATCCGGAGGCATCAGGTCCCAACAACCACAGAGAATTATATCCTGGAATTGTCCATGGCTGCGTGGTGCTCTGCTCTCAGCTGGGGCAAAACCATGACAGAAATGCATCTGCGAAGCCATCCAGGAAGGAGACCAAGTCTTAAGCCACAGAGGAAGATCGAAGGAGCACCAACAGCCTTTGCAATCCGATCAAGTGGAAATTTCCTTCCCAACCTTCTTCCCCGGCAGCCAGGTGAATGGTTCACAGGCAGAGCGAGCAGACACCTAGGGAGGTGTGAGGCCTTACTGTCTCATCAGCAGAAGCTCCCTGCACTTCATCCTGGAGGGTTTCCCCTTGCCTAGGCTCTGTCTGTGTCTGGACAACCAGTTGAGTATGAGGGTGTTATGCGGAGAACAAAACACTTCAGTATTTGACATGTTTTAGCATAAGACATGCAGAACTGTATACTGAGAAGCTATTCTCTGCCACTGACATATCTTAATGAGAAACATATTCATGTACCAGGGATAATTTTTATCTCTGATTAAAGCTGTAAGCAGGCACAACTCTTTCCCAGTTGACAGCTCTGGGCAAGAAATGGATATGGCAGAACTGTCTAAAATACAAGTCAAGTTAATTTCCTTGGATCCTGCAATTCTCATCAACATGGGCATTTTCTGACGATCTGATTTACTTACCAGCAGTGCCCAGCCTTCTATGCCAAGGCAAAGAAAAACAGAGGACATATGCTGAAAAATTTGTAACATGGTCCCCTAATCAAGTGCTGGCTCCATCCTGTATCCTGTTATAAATTGTAATCTACATTGTGTCTACCGTACACATGTCATTATTCTTTCCTCTGATATTGCAGGCAGCTCTGCCTGATTGCATTTAAATACTTTTTTTTTTAAGTCATTATTGGTTATCCTCTTATTTATATGTTGCTTGGCTTTGTGGCTATGTCCTTTTCTTATTAACAGAGGCACCCAAGGTTACTTTTATTCCTCATATCCGAGGAGCCAATTAACTTCCAGCATCCCCCAATGCCATCCCAATAAATAGAGGCTGCTCTAGCCATATTTCCTTCCACAGGGAGACTGGGATGTTCAGCCAATTCTGAATGCGCTCTTAGCACTACTTCATGTTTGAGATATTCAGGGGATGGTCTCAGCTGAAACACTGACCGCTTGCCTGATTACTGTGTGTGTTGCTTTCCTCATCGCTCTTCTATTACGCTCAGAGTATCTGTGGATCCGTTTCACTCCCAACCCAAAGGGACCCCATTTCTGAGGAACATTAGGATGAGAATATCTCTTGTTGGATGGGGAAAGTCAAGGGACTTTTCCATTTTTAGTTCTAATGATAGGGTGTGCTCTTCTTTTTTCATTTCATGCAGCCTCCCTTCTTCCTCCTTACAAATCTGCAAAATGCCCTTAAAATTATTCATCTTCCATTTAACAGTGCTGGGGGCTAGACTGGCCCCTGTGCGGTCTGGAGCTAGGAGTTAAAACACCATAGCAGCCTTCATGGGAACAGCTGTCCTAAAAACAGAGCGAGGCATTGGCACACCCCAGGCACAGCCCCTCCATAAATAATATGGCTCCAGCCCTGTTAAATATCCTCAGTATGTCTCACTAGGAGTTGTGGGGAGCCGTTAGATTCATTTTGGACTGTACAGTCAAGCAGCGTAAAGCATCCTTGCTGCTTGAGGGCAGAGGAGCAGTGCCAGCATCAGGCATACACAGGCAGGCAGTTTCTAAAGGTGGAGAAAGAGCACTTATGGTGGTCTCTCTCTATGCATGGCTGTGCTCTGTGCTTTGTCCTACTTTAGCTAAACCTTCATCCTCGGTGTGGGGGAAGGCGAGACAGTGCAGGTGGTTGCATTCCCTGGGACAGGGAGAGTTATATGACTGAAAGTTGGCTGAGTCCTGCCGTTGTTATACGCCATCCCAGCTGGTAGCACTACATCATCCCCACAGAGCTGGGCAGGTGCCTCGGTGCTGGCAGAGGGGGAGGGAAGGGATCAAGCATGAGTCAAGGTCAGGAACGCAAGCAGTAATGCAAGGGGAGTGTGCATTGCTGGCGTTGGGCAGCCAGTCCCATGTTGAGCCTGGGAGCGGCTCAGAGAGGATACTGTGGAGGTGGGATTACGCAGCCACCACCATGGAACTAGGCCATCCTCTCCTTGAGAAATGGGGAGAAAAGGAGGCATTCTGCAGACAAAAGAGCATTATTTGGGTTAGACTGCTCCATTTGAGGAGCATGCTGGACTGGAAGGCAAAGAGGATTGAGATGAGTGGCTGCGACAGACATACAATGAAGGATAAAGTGTGAAATCTTATTGGCCAATGGCAAGAAAACCCTCCGTTTGTGAATCTAATAGGCATGTGACACACACATGGTAGTCATAGTTGAGCCTTCCCATCTGGCACTTCTGATTAATCAAGAGCCTCTAAACCAAGGAAACCTCCAAAAATATCCATCGGGGAAGAGCTGGGAGTGTGAGAGAAAGTAAGACAACTCCAACTGTGTCTATGGAGGCTGTGCTTGATGCTAACAGGTGGCAACAAACATCGTGTGATTTAGAGCTCAGAGGGGAAGAGGAATCTGAAAGATCAAGTATCATTCCAAAACACAGACTTTGGGACCTAAACATTTGGGCCTGAAGTCTTCCAGGACAGAGTTGAAAATGAAAATGGGGAGAGGAAATACAGAAATCTGCATTTCCCATCTTCAAGTCCTATTCATGACAACTGGTAAAAAAAGGAATTATTAGCTCATGTTATATGCCAACCTTCCTTAGAAAGCAGAAAAATACAAAGTCTGGTTTTCTTCAGATCTTAGACCAGTATCCAAAATCCCATTCTTTCTATCAATAGTACCTTGCATCCTTTACACAATAAGTTGCAATGACACCCATTACCCATACCCCATACAAATGCCATTCGGCAGGATGAAGACTGGCAGAAGTAAGATCTACAAGTGATTTATGAATGCAATTCAGTGGCTCGTGTCAATATGCTTTATAAACAGCCTGGATTGTTGAATTGCTGTACACATCATTTCTGAAAAGACACATGCAGGTCTCGGGTGCCTTGCACTCAGCCAGATCTCTGCAAGGCATCGAGGAGGTGAAGGAGAAGGGGTGGAGTAAATGAAGCAGAAGCTCTCAAGAAGAGAAAATTCATTTCCCCAAAGTTGCAGGACTGAAGTTCAGCAGTGGAAGAAGCTCACTGGTTTGGCAAGCCTGGATTTTGCCACAGGAAAGTGCTTTGGGACAGTGGAACTCCCTTACCACTGTCCCAAATATCCTTAGGAGTCAACTCACCCTGTTCTTCTCCTCAAGCAGAGAGCTGCCTAGAAAATAGTTTATCCATCGTACAGTCAATATCAAGCAGTAATATTAACCAGGCTCTCCTATCAAGCCCAAGGTAAATGTGATCTGAATCGGTACTGATGAAGAACAGGTGGGGAGACTGCAGAGCGTGGAGAAGAATTGGTTTGCTTTGTCTATTGTGCCAGAGTGAACCCTCTGAAAAGAGGACGGTGCAGCTTTAATAATAAAAAAAAAAAAAAGAAAGAAGGAAAGAAAGAAAAAAAGAAAGAAAGGTGCCTCAGTTGTCTCGGCAGCTGATCAACAAAGGAGCAGTCGTGAGCTGTAACCTCTTGGAGCTGCAGTCTGGAACATGACACATGTCAGGCTATGATAAATGGTGCGGAGTGTGTGCAATTTCAAGCGCAATGCCCTTGAGATGCTCAGGACCCCGATCGCAAATGTTATTGTTAAATTAAACCTTAAAGGAAGGATTGGAAAGGGGAGGGGTAGGGTTGTGCGTGGATGTGTGTATGCGCGTGCGTGTGTGTGTGTGTGTATTTATTTATATATAGAGAGACAGATATATGAAATGCACCAAAGAGAAGGAAAAAATGGCAAGATGAAGAGAGGAAAAACTTTGCATTCCTTTTAATTGAATTGTGCATCTTCTAGGTCTGCCTGAGCTATGGGAGAACTTCAAGCAGGATTTGCTCTCCTACTGGCATTTTATTACTTTTGCTCCATCACAATTTGATAGCTAGAGATCAGCTAAAGCAGGCAGGTGTGAGGCTGGGAAATAAATAAATAAGTGCAGAAGTACACGCCACAGATGTGCAGTTCCTCTAGCTCGAGTGTTCTGCACCCAGGTCCCTTTGAATCCAAATGAGTGAAGTTTCAGAGAGTGCTGAGTGCTGATTTTGGGAGCTGCTGGTCTCGGAGGACTTGTTTGTTAGTTAGGCTGTTTGATGGTGTGTGTTTATTCTTTCCGAGGCAAATACTCATGTTTAAAAGCTGCTCTGAGAAAGAGGCAGTGTTCACAGCCAAAACACATCGTGGAGAGCTCAGGGACTAAACTTTGCATGTCCTCCAGGCAGGTTTCATCCCCAGCCTGCAAGAACGGCCCCGCTGCGTGCAGCACGCCACTTCTGTGGTGTCGGTGTCCTACTTTTTTCTGTGGTTTAAGAACTGGAGTGGGGGCAGAGACAGTGGAGATGTATTTTAAATAAGCAGTCGCAATAGTACAAGTGGTCAAGGGGTACAGACTAGAGAAGGAAACAGAATTGAGTGAGGAACAAAAAAAATAGCCACTCCCATATGCTGAATAACCTGTCACTAGGAGAGGTGGCACGGAGGGCTCCCGAAGCCTTACCTTCCAGTTTTGCATCAGGTGAATGGAGTGGAGAGCAGGCACCAGGTCTCCTAAGCTCCCATTTCCGTGGCTTCCAAGTCACCCCTTGCTCCCTATGAAGAGAACCAACATGCCACAACCCTGAGGTTGTCTCTGGTCACCCTGAAGCTGGACTGTTCCCCTCTCCCCTTCCTTCTGCTGCCTATATTATGTCTTCCAACTTTCACATGTGCAGTTTTAACTCACCCAGATTCCTCAGAAGTCCTTTCTTTACCTTCTCCCTTTCCATACACCCTCCCCCACTGCATCCATGCTAAGTGCAATTAGTGTAGGCAGTGCAGGAAACACAGTGGAGAACGGAGCTGTGTAAATGAGGGGGAGGACATGGAGGGGTGAGGTGTGGGGTGGGGGGAGCTGGAAAGTGTTCAAGGGGAAATGCTTGCATGACTAGCATAATTGAAGGGAAGAAAGAAGCAAATGAGCAAGCAACATAAACCCTCCACTGGAAAAGGAGATGGGAAAAGCCTTTAAATCATAATGAAAAGAAAATTCAAACAAACAGTAAAAGGTAACAAAGGACTAGCAATGACTCATTAAGTAAGATATATTGTTTTCTCTAATTTTTAGCAGGTAGAAGATAAACCCACTGGTCAGGAATGACCAGCACAAGAGACCTCCATGACCTATTCAAAACACTTAAGACAAGGAAATCAGGTAGCAGAGATCTGGCTCTACCAGCAGTAATCCATCTGCTTACTGCTCCTGGTTACTTCCACAATAACTCATCATCCATTAAAGACTCAAGAGTGACATTACAGGATTATAACCTGCAAAAGCATATTAGATACCAACATACTAAGATTATTATTTTTAGAAGGCATCTTACGAACATCCTACAGTTTGTTTTGTACTTTTTGGCTACTGTTGCCTAGCGTCCAGGAAAAGTCAAGTCCTTTTTCGGTTCTTTGGAACATTTTCTCCATGTTTCTTGCTATTAAAGAAAATAAACATTAGACAAAAGCAGACTTTATTGTATCTATAAATAATTCAATGCAGATGGATTCATGGAAAATACCAGCAGACAGATTTTCAGAAAGAAAGAGAGGAATGCTCTAAGGTTAGATGGTGAGGGAAACACGAAGGGTGAAGCAGCAAAAAACTGTGCTCTGTATTGAGAAGAATAGATACAAACAAGAATGTAAATAATGAGGGGTATGTGAAAATAAAGGTAAATTGGAAAGACAACCCAATCTCTTTGAAAAGTTCATATTCTTTAGTTGTGAGCATGGGTGCTTCCTGCCACCATGGGAAAGAAGATATCTGCTATGTGTCTTGGGAAGGTACCAGAGAGTTGCATTTAATCATATCACATACTGATATGTTACCTCTCCTAACTTTCCTCTTTGGCAACAATGGTAAGATTATTATTTGACAAATTATCTCTTCATCTAATAAATGTTTTATGCGACAACCCACGTTCAGGTATGCAGCCAGGCTCCTCCCAGGTATTTAGCCCTGCTGCACACAGGGGCGCAGTCCTCCCTTATGACCTTTTTTGCAAAATCATGTGAATTCAGAAGCCCATGTGATTCATGTGGATAGATGATACATTGAGAGATTCCTGGACAAGAAGCTCTACCATAAGATAAAACTTGTTGATAATCAATGCTCTGCCTCATCCGAAGGCTAATCTCACTATTAGCCTTTTTTGGGAGTGGAGGACAATGACTAGCACCTTGTTGTGAGATGCCCATATGGATGCAACTAGCCAAATCTAGATGCACAAAATCTTTAAGTATTCCTGTACCTGCTGCTCTTGGAACACATGATTTTTTCATTATTTGAACCACAGCATCGTGGAACTTGTTCCAGTTATTGAGATCTGGCAATCCTCTCCAATAGCAGAGTGTGTATATATTCTATCAGTGCTGGATCGTGCCTTTTCAGTCATTAAATGGTTTTAAAACTACCTTTAACCTAGAGAAGAAAGAGCTAGCAGTATTTGTATGAATGAGCATTTTATAGAATTCAGGGTGAATTTGAAGAACAGAAATGGTCATGTTCCATTAGTATGGGAGTGAAGAACAGAGATTTTTAAGGACCAAATTATTCCCCTCCTATTCTTGTTCCCTACTGCCTGTGGCCCCACTTACAACTCCCACTATTGTTCCTAGAGTTCCCCAACCCATTTATTTTCTCTCCATTGCTTATCTACCTGAAGCAACGTCAATATACAGCCACTGCAAGTTGCAAGGAAGATAAACATATTCAGGAACTCTTAGAATGAAGAGAAGTAAACTGATGTCAGAGAAGAATGAATGTGGAGAAAAGGTTGTCACATAGTTAGGAGTATCTGGTGAGGAAATGAGTGGTGGGAAGGAAGAAGGACATTTATAGGATGAATGGAGTGGTTTTGCTTGATTGCAAACAACTGTTTCAAAGCCACCAAGTTTTGCTGAGTAAACAAGGCTTCCTTGAGGTACTGCTTCTGCAGTAAAAGCCAGTTAGGAAGGTAGGTAGCTGGAAACACTGAAGCCAGCATAAAGCAAAAAACCATGGAATATGGAATACCTCAATGCACCATTTAAGACATACAAGGCCTGTTTGTGCAGTCACTAATTGGAAAGGGATTGTAGTTTTGTGGTGCATTTTGTTTCCTTTTTCTGTGCATAACCAAGAGGCAATAGATACTGCTGTGGTAGGCAGGAGAGCAGGAAAACAGGGCTGTGAAGACGGCTGAATCTGTCTCTCCTTCTCAAGACTGCTTTTGGAAAAGGTGCTGCGGTAGCGAGCTATCTTCTGCAAACACAAGGCATCAGGAGAGGGAGACAGGAAGGTTTCCAGGGAAGAGAACCACCCACCCGGAGGTGAAAAGAAAGGTTTACTTTGGACCCGTAAACATTTGAGAAACAAAAGTAGAAGCACAGGGAGAAATCATCTCCTTGCCATTCTGCCGCTTTGCCACACGCTGAGGGAACAGCACATTGTTCTGCAGCTGAACAATGCCCCGTTCCCACCACGTGCAATAGGAAAAGAATGAAAGCTTTACTTTGCTTTATTATCAACTCTGTGCAGTGCGGAGATAACTGCACAGGCTGGTTGGTCCCTGAAAAGCAAAGACGAATTTTGATCAAAATTGGATTACGGGGCATTTCATTTCTACTTACGAATGGTTCTGAACTGATTTCCCATTTACTCAATATGCAAAAAGAAAAAAAGAAAAAAAAATTAACAAAATAAAAATTGTCAAGACTGAATAAGGCTGCTGAGAAGAAAAATAAAGCCCAAAAATTCCCCCCAAAATAATTGGACTGAAACAGCTCCAAGTGAGATTAGCTTTAAATCTTCTTAAGAATGATGAAGGCTCTTGCAACCAAAGGCGAGTTATTTCATTAGGCTGATTCTGCATATTTAATTCTCAGTCTGCCAACTCAATGCAATACTTTTTGGTTATCAGGGGAAGTTTTTTTCTTGATGTATAGTAATGACCTTGTATTTGGTTTAAAAGTACATGTCCACAATCACAGCAATCACAGGCTATTAAGTGCTCAGTCAAGTCCCAATCAAACTGCGTTCAAATGGGTTAAAGGGAGACAGTCGGAGCTGCCAATCCCAAAATACAACCCAGCCCTTCAGCCCATCCTGCAGCCAAAGGAATAGTACTCTTTGGACTTTAGCAGACTCTGCGATGGAAAATATTTCTGTCCAAAACAAAATTGGCCTGTCATCTGGGTAAGCTATTCAGAGCAAACAGTGGCAAATTTAGCCTTTTCTCCTGTTTGCAAATCATCCATGTACGGACTTTGTTTTTCTAATGCCTCTGCGTCTTTTTGCCTGACAAATACTATATATAGAAATATTTCAGCAGCCTGGTGCCATTGATTATGTCTTGTATTATCTATGGTAGATTATGGCATGTGATTGGTCCTCTAGGTTACGATGCAATTTAGCCATAGAGTGAATATGCTAAAATACCAGTGTAAAATGTACTAAATCAGATCCTTATGAATTTTAAAGCCTAACTCTGAAGCTCTTCCTCAATCTGTTTACCAAATCAGTGTGGCTGCTCCCAAATTAAAGTGCTGTGCCCCATAAGCAAGATGATCAGACTTATGAGCCATCGTAATCCTACTTGCACTTATAAATTGTAACTGATTCAGCTGTAAAACGAAAGCAGCTTTTGGGACCACTATATTAACATTTCCAAAAGTTTCCTACCACTGTCAATCTTCTAGCCTTCAAAACAGTCCAGGACACTGGGCTGTGGGTCCTGAGCTGAGCGTACACCTGTCCTACACCTATTGAGATGCAACAGAAACATCTTCTTAGTTTTAAAATGTTTGCTTTCCAACAACACATGTTTATAATGGATGTGTGTATGTATGTCTGTGAGGGGATCTAATTGAAAAGACGGTTATAATACTTTGAAGAGGAAAATCTACATCTATGCCAAGCACTGTAGAGGTCCTGCATGTCAAGGTCAGATATAGAGGCAAATTCCATTTGAAGGTTTGAGGGCTCATCCTGATGGCACAGAAACCTTTGACAGCCTTATTTGTTGAAACATTCTATCTTGGGGTCCTCAGGTTTCACCTTTCCACAGAGCAGGTAATGTACATCTGGCTTACGGATCAGTTAAAAGCCTTATCTCCCATTCACCAGGGCACCTGCTTATACCCACGCCAGGCCACTCTCCCAAAAGTGCAGAGCCAGGGCTCTACATGCCTTCCAGGACCGGACCAGAGAGAGAGGACAGACAGACACCCTGCAACTCATAGTGGATTCCCAGGCAGATGACTGAAGGATATCCATACAGTCATTATGCCCTGCACGGACACTCAGCCGAGAGAATAGTTCTGTAATCACAAACAAACTATTTATTACCTGTGAGACAACTGATCCTCAAGTATGTGTCAGAGAGAGGAGAGTATTTCGCAGGTCACGTTGACTCCTCTGGTCTTGATGTTTGCTTGTATTTTTTTTTCCCCAGGAAGAAAACTTTTCTTGCTGATGTTCCAGTCTCTTCAAAAAAATAAAAGTTCAAAAAAAAAATTCCCCTTCTGCCGACATTCCCTTCCGAGTCTGGGAACCTCTATTGTCTTTTCTCTGGTAATAAATGATAATAATTAAAGGCAAATACACAATAATTAGTCACACTAGGTTTATCCATCTGGCATACCTGTATCTCATCACTGTGTCTTTGAAACAGATGACAAGCACCATATTGCACAACATCCTGCTAATGGGTCTGAGCAGGGAAAAAGAAGGTAAAAGGGTTACTAAAAAAAAGAAAACAAAACCAAACCCTGCAACAAAAAAACCCAAACACCCCAACAGAGAAAGTAAAAGAAGAAAGAAGAAACCAAAAAACCAAACCAAAAAAGTGAGCTGCAGGGATTAACACTGTTATGCAGCTTTTAAAAAAATAGGAATGGCTGACTGTCAAGTTATAAACCACTCGCTGGCAGATATGCTTCAAGTGGGGGTTAGGAAAACATGGAAATATGCTTAAACTACCTCCTGCTTACAATACCTGTACCTGACGCACTTGGTGTTGAAATAGGGATCATTTCCTGGAAGATTTTAGTTGTGTATGCAGACATATGGGGAAAACAAGCCATTTTAAGAGCTCTGCTTAGCTACCTAAAGAGTTTGGGGTTCTTTCTGAGGACAACACATTATAGACCAAATAATCAGCTATTTTGGTCCCTCTTCTCTAGGCTGATTGATGGACACCAGGAGTCTTTCCATCCCTGACAGGGCTGCCTGAGAGAAGGGAGAGTAAAATTAATACAGCAAAGAATTTTCAACAAATATTTACTCCTTTTAAAAATGATCATACAGGGCTGGCATTTGGTTTTTGGGAACTTGTGAGAAGCAGAGATTTACTTGTATAAATAATCACAGAGAGACGATTTCAGTCACATGCATTCAGATTTCGATTAAACCTCCACAAGTGCCTCAACTCCCTTTCAAACAGACCGCAGAAACTTGTTTGCACTGAGAGCTGATATTCTGGTTGTAATGATTTTCTGGTTGCAATGATTTTCTGGTTGCAGTGCTGTCATACCCAAGACAACAGCCATGGAGCTGGGCCTGGATACATTACCTAGGGAGACAGAAAGAAAAAAGCAAATAAAGGCATTGCCTTACCAAAAGCCTCTATAGCCTTGATATAAGATGGACATCAAGTGATTTTGTGCTGACCAAGGTCTAATGTGCCTAAGATTTGCATAGCTGAAAGTTACCAGTTGGCAGTCTAAGGTGATAAAATGTTTTTAAAATAAAAAAAAATATATTTTTTTTTTAAACTCATCTATACTATATATTATGAAATTTTAAAAATGGACCATGGGTAATTTATACTCGCTAACCATTGAGGCTGCAAGTCAAGATTATGCTTTAGAAACACTGAGGTGGTGATCAAATTTCTCTGCTACCTGCACCTGCCTGCAAAGAGTTGTACCTGTCTGGGGTTTAGGGAACGTCTCAGTTCTGTCTTTGCAATGACGGTACCTCTTCTGCGGGTGTTAGCAAGCTTAAAGTTGCCACAAGTCACAGGGTGGCTGATGTAGCAGCTGGCAGCTGAAATTCCTTCGCTGGACATCCCAGTCTCAGGAAGACAAAAGTGATGAATTTGGCCAAGCTTACCTGTGCTCAAACAACACATCCAAGCATTTGTAGAAATGTTGATGGCAAATGTGTTTTCATTTTCATGCAGTGCTTCCAGTGCCTTAGCAACTCTGACCATACAGGAAGACAAAATAGTGGGAAATGTATTTAGGGGGCGTAAGGAAGTTTTACAGGTGATGCTCCCATAGCACCTCCTACTGCACTCTGTATCTGACCATCCTGAACTTTGTCAGAGGAACAGGCTTTCTCCTCATACACCTGGAGTTCATCATGCACAAGAGTTTTCAGCCCAGAAGCAACTGCATTTCAGCCTAGCTGAGTCCACTGATGTACATCACACAGAGTACTCTGCAATGCTCCTGCAATTAGTCTGCAAACGAATTGTTTCTCCCTCAGTCTGCTAAGCACCATGAGACTTGGGAGTAAAAGACTGGAGTTCGTTATTAATTCTTCCTAGGTAAATTAACTGGGAACAGCTTTTCAAAATACTTCCTGTACATATTTTCTATACAAAGAGACCTTCTCTTGTTTGTTTCTCTCTTCCTCTGGACAGTCCCTAGTGATGATTTTCACAGCTCTTATGGAAGCAGCTCATTGTTCTGCGGAGACTTAATTAAAGTGTACTTCCATGTGAAATTAGGCTATTGTATTTATTTAATCTTTATGGTAATTGCAGTACAAGGGCTGTGACTGTCTGCATCCTACTCCACACACCCACATCTCTCCCCACCCCACAGTCACCACTCCCCGAAGGAAATGTCTAGTCATTCTGCCCTGGTTGAACTCCTCATCTACTCAAGTGATGCGTTTGAACTTTAACCTGTGGACAGCAATATTTGCTCGCCATGCCAGCGTCTTTCACAGACAAAAGGTATGCTGGAACAATTCTGGAGAGGGGAAAAAATGCATTGCTTGTCGTTTTCTTCTTCCAAGCATTAGGTGGTAATGCATTGAGTTTTTGCAGAGTTCACGTGGTGTTTCACACTTCCTGTGCCAGTCCACAGGTCTTTTCTAGGCTGGTTTTCTTCTTGAGACTGAGCATTGTTGCTGTGGGAAAGATTTTTCTTAAAATTAAAAGTCTATGAGCTCCAGCCAAATCACCTTTCGGTGAAAAGGTATCATTTATGTCCAAATATTATCCAAGCAAAACATAAAGCAAAGCTCTGGTACTTGATTATTCTTGGGGGCTGGAGGGAGAGCAGTGGCTACAATTTTTTTTTCAGAACATTTCCACAGTGAGATGAATCTGTTTTTCAAAGAGATGTTAGTAAATTGAAAACAACGTCAAGTTTCATTGACTCCACTGTGTTTGGAAATGGTTGAGTAGAGTTGCAGTGAGGGGAAAAAAAAAATCAAATAAATGTAATTAAAGCCTCCAAATGGTCTGATGCCAATGTGATTGGCATTTATTATTTTGTCCTGAAAGAATGAGCTCACAAAAAGAGTTTGTTCTGAGCTGCACCAGCACACAGGCGATTTGCCCCTCTCTGAGACCATACCTAAAAGTCTGACTCATGAGAGCCCAGCCACATCACAGGAGGAAGAAAGTTGAGTTTTCTGGCCCATCACTGTAAGGATGGAATCGCATTTTCTGCCATATTCTAACATCCTGTTTAAATTAACATTGCTGCAATCCTCTCACACAGGGAGACTTCATATTCAACCTAATTTTTCAGATTGGTTGATTCAAATACAAGAGTCCAGCAGTTCATAAATCAGCTGTCTGAAGCACAGATTATAATCCAAAACCTTTCCAGAAATTATCTTGCCTGTTTTCTGCCAGGTCTGTATGTTATGCAATTGATAACCCACACTTTCTTTCCATATGAACTGATTATTCTTTTTCATACTGTCCCAAAGGGCTCTGTGCTGGCCCTTGTGCTTGTGAAACTCTGAATTGGCTTCCTCTTCAAAATCAGCATGAGGAGTGAATTATTATTGCAACATCATATCACTATCACTCAGATTTACTCTGATTTATCTGCAGGCTGATCCCAATAGCCCAGCTCTGCTTTCTTGCTGGGTGGATGTGTTGATACAGCTATTGTTTCGAATCTGGTGGTAGACAGACCATAGCCGTGCTCTTTACAGTTTGCCTTTCTGGATGAGGGGCTGTTTAGCTCCATGGTGACATAAGGGACACATCCACCACTTTGGAAGAAGATATGAGAAACCCCTCATTAGGCAAAATGGAATAATTCATCCTCACTGCAAAAGCTTTAACAACCTAATCCTTTGGGCACAGAGAACAGCTTCAACTCAAGATTTTACAGCCATTCCAAACTTGTTTTAGCGTTAACCCTGACTGTTCCTCTTCTCTCCATAAGGGTCTGATGCCCATATAGATCTCACTGAAGCTTGACTGGTGGAATTTTCCAGGAAAATTAACTTCTCTGGCACTCTAACACGTGATTTAGTGTTTCTCATTCTGTTTCATGTTCTGTTGCAGCCATAACTGGAGCATTTGATTTAGGAAAAGGGTGTTGCAAGACTTCTGAAGAGGTACAGTGTTCAAAGTACAACATGTGGAGGTTTTAGATGGGCTTTGGGGACAACCTATTCCAGGCGTTACATTTTCACACCAAAGAAGATATATTCCAGTCTGAGAGGGCTTCCCATCTTACGGAAATGCAAGAGTTAGTAGGTACTCAGAATAAACAGAGATGTTAAAAAAAATGAGTAATTTGCTCTCTTGCTTGTTTTTTCCTTGGACTGGTCTCAGTTTCTAGGTAGAAGAGAATCTGGGAGATTGTGTGACTTCACTTTGACTTGGTTTTGCTCAGAAGCTGTAACCTCAGCTATCTGCAATCTGTTCTTACACATTCCTTCTTGTGTAGGTCTAGGAAACTAGGGCATGAGCTCAGCATCTCAAATAAGCTTCCCATTTCACCTGCAACCCCTCTGAATGTATCACCTTAGACCCCACACACCATTTTGAATTTCTTCATTAGTACAATGCCTGCTCTCCTCAGAGAATGGCTGTTTTGTTGAGCTTATTTTTGGACTCCAAAGGCTCTGCCAGGAAAGGCAGAGATGACAGCTCTCTTTGATGCAAACCTGGTAGTATGACTGCACTTGCTGGTGTATTGTACCTATAGTAGTCTAGGGAACGCATCTGAGGTGATATTTGTTCTCCCATGACTAGCTCTTACGATCTGCTTCTTTAATATGGTTTATGTACACCCAACGTGTATCTGGCAGTGCTATATCAAGAACCAATCTCAGGGTTTTACGCTGGCCAGTGCTATCCTTCAGCCCCTGAAAAATGCACGGGGCCACACCTTACAGGGCCTAAATAAAAGAAAGGAGGAAAAGCAAAACAAAAAGCCCAGCGACTACAAGAACGGGCAGAAACTTCAGCTCCATTATCACTCCCCTTCATCTGCTCAAAAACCCTCGCTGCAGGGGTTGTCATGGTGATGCAGGTTTGACCTCTCACTTTTTACTCTTCCAGGAGCTAAAAAGGTAAAAATGAGCCATTCTGTCTCGAATGAAAATCAACCTCCCTCTATCAAAGGACGCCGAATTGCTTTTTCCCTTTGTCAAACCTGGATGTTTCCATAGGCGACACAGAAATTAATAAATAACTGGTACTGGGCACTGAGGAGCATCTGTGGGTTCGGTGGGACATGGCAGTGGCTGTAGCAGATGGGATTTGGTCGGTCCATGCCCAACTTTTTTAGAAGTCACAAGGCACCATGTCCCACACTTCCCCTTTGCCATCTCCCTCTGTGTCCACGGCCAGCTCCTTGCTCAGCAGGCACAGCGTGGAGTTTGTGTTTGTGGCAGCTCTACGGCAGAAAAATCAAACTATTGATTGAACCGTGTAGCAGCCTCGTAAGACATTATTAGCAGCCTGCTATAAGCAGAACCAGAAAGGGTAAAATCATTTATTCTTATTAATATTCTTGAGAGTCAGGGTTTAGCAAAACTGCTGCATGGCCAGGTTGGCAGGAAAGCAATGGCATCATCCCCCTGTCCCTGGATGAACCTGGTATCGTGCATGGAGGTGCTTGTGTTTGTATAAGGGGGTGGTCTAATTTATTGGGATAGACAAGAGTCTGGACTATGAGCCGACGTAATCTCCTTCTGTCAATTACTTTGGAATCTAAGTCCTCTGCTTTGATAACCAAATCCTTCCCTCTTTGCTCATTCCCTTCCCCTCTACTTCATTCTCTCCTCCCACCACTTTCACGCAGTGCCAGGGTAGCATGACATGTGAAACCAGCATGACTTCAAATCAAATATTCAGGTTAACAAGAAGCTTGGCCTTGAATGAAACATTTGAAGAACCTCTGATGCAAATTCCCCAATGCTTAGCACGGCTCCACCAAACCTCTTCCTGCAAGAGTCTCTCCAGTCCTAGTTTGAGACATATTGAATTTATTTGGGAGAATAATAATTAAAAAGCATATATATAAATATGCACACATATATGTGTATATATATTTTGTATGTGTGTGTGTATTTATATATGCATTATATATATAAAGCACCAGCCTTAAAGTCCTGTTAAACCACAGCTGAAGTCTGGAGTCATCTAAAGTTCAAATCTTTCCCATTATTTTGGTATTGAATTTCTGAGAACCAGGGTTTCTAGATGCCTCTACCACTCTAGAATGTCCTCTTAGCACCAGCAATAGGACTTCAGCTCATCTCCAAACACCACTAGCCTCAGGCTAGGGATCATCTCTCTTGACACCCTTCGTTCACACATCCTTACTGCTACTTTTCTCTCCTTGCAAATGAGTCTGTTTGAGCAGAATGAAAGCACCGCTGCCTCTCATGTGCACTAGAAGCATGACTGTGCTGAACACCAAGCTGCTCTGGACTCAAGATTATCTCTCAGTTTCAGCCACAGGACCACACTGACCTTCTAGACCTTCGCTTTTGCTCCTTTGCAAATCAGCAATATGCACTGAGGCACTAGACAACCATATTAGTCCACCATCTCAATTACTTCAAGTTTTTTTGAGAGCTAAAGAATATGGGCAAACCCTTGCCATGACCTACCTTTCTCCTTGGCCAACCTCCCTGGGGCACGCAGACCCTCCTCAGCACACACAGCAGCAGCCTGAGGTGTCCTCATCACAGGCCTTCTGCTGCACCCTCTTGCTCACTTCTGGAAATAGCTGCAGATTTTCTCTTCAAAGCCAAAACCTCCTCCAAGTCCAGCAGTGACCACTGCTACGAAAGTCACCACGACCTCTTAATTCATTCAGCAGAGTCACATCAGGAAGGGACACAGTAGATTGCTTCTTGATCTCAGCTGGTAGGCCACTGATGCCCTGAGTTATGAAGACAGATGGTATTAGTACCCATACTTCAAGAGTATCTCGTGGAAGGGCATTCCACAGGTTAATTATACCTGTAAAGCTTTTTCCTTTACAGCATTAGAGCCCAATGAGTCCGGTTTGACTCTATAAAAGATGGTTGTCATATTACATGCAAGCCATCTCTCTAGCACAGACAGGCATTTTCTAAGATTAAGTTTTACAGAGGGGAAAAAAAAATATTATCTCAGACATGCCCCTTTGTCTTAATTTCAGCCGTACCAGAAGAAAATCCACCTCTGTTTAGACTTACTTCGGGGATCGGGGGTGAGAGAGATTGAAGTATATAATGCCCTAATCCCATTGTGTTCCTATTGTAATGCTCTGGAAATAAGATAGCAGAGGGATGTTAGGAAGGTGCTAACTTCAGTGTATTTATGATCCTAAGTTCAGCCCTGAAATGCAAATTAAAAAGAACTCCCCCCCCCACCCCCAGCCCCTGACCACTTTCTCTCTCTCACTCTCCGCTATCCTGCATTTTCCACAGCCTGAAAGATGTAAGTCATTAGATAAATGACTGCCAGTGGAATGCTATAGCTGCAACATAAACTATGAAGACTAAATCCATAAAAAAAAAAATAATAATACGTCCCCCAGAGAAAAGTTCTGCTTTTCACATTTAAATGTACTAGTTATCAGCTATTCCTGTTCACAGGGCATTAAAATACATGCTGTTTCCTAAGCCCTGATGCAGCTCTAACTGGACTCAAGCTTGGAGCTAAAATAGAACATATTTTACAAAGTGGTGTAATGTAAAACTGTTGTCTAAACATCTCTCCTCCTTGCTCGGTCTCTCTAGGGCTTTCTCCAAAGAATCCTGCTTCTTTACAGCGTCATCATTTATGTCTTTGTTTATTAGTGGAATGAACTTGTCAGTAATTGTCTTCCCACCAGCCAACCCTTGTCCCAGCTCCCTACATGCTCATCTCTCCAGCTTGGGTCGGGCACAATGGGGAGCACTCCTGCCAAAGTCATTTCAACATCAGTCCTTCAGCGTGCTGCAGGGCGAGGAGGTCACTCCTGGAGCAGCACTGGCAGCCTCCCGAGCCCAGAGGTCACTGGTGGGACCAGGGAACAGTGACCAGGGTTGCTGTGGTCATGTCCAGCAGCTCCACTTTCTGGAAGCAGCACTGCTGAGGACGGAGGGAGGGAGGAAAACTCTGCAAGCAGGTTACTGCATGGGCAGAGTGCCCTGAACGCACACACAGACCTGACCCAGCCGTGGGGCTGGAGGAGGTGTCTGATGGGATTCCCAGGACAGACAGATGCCATGTGGCTTTGCAGAACAAACCCTGCAGGGTTGCTGGGCTGGGCAATAAGGCTCTGCCACGATGCTGGAAGCAGCTTTAATGCCAAAAAGCCCTAAGACATGAGGGTGGCTCTCAAATACAAGCCTCACCTTCTGATTCGACCTCTTTAATTCACCAGTTTAACCCATACACTGCCTGAACACATCTTGCAGATGCTCTGTCCTTCGAAAAGCACAAAGTTTATTTCCTCCTGATATTCTGCTTTTTCCTCCCAGCTGTTTCTTTCAAACCTGTGAGGATGCTCAAGACTTTGAGTTCTGACAGAGATTTCCTCCTGCGATTTTTAGGTAAACCACTTAGGATCTGGCCAGCTGGGGAAATTAGTGACTAATAAACTCTTGCATAAAGTTGCAGAGGATTAGCTACTCAGCAGAGCGCCCTGTGAATCTGCTCCTCTCCTCCGAGGGGATTCGCCATGCAAACGACTCACTGCGGGTTAAGAAGTTGCTGCATGTCAGCTGATCCATGGTAACTGTCTGTCCATGGCAAATGTGAGATAATTTAAGGGAGTTTAATCCTTTTTCTTTGCCAGTCCACATGATGAGTTCGTGCAGGGTGGTTAGTACACAGTAAATTCACACCGTAATTTACTGTGTACTAATTTCCCCAAGCTTTTAATTTCACAGTGTCTCAGTTTCCTCATCTGTAAAAGAGAGATAATAAATACTTTCCTTTCTGGCAGGAGTGCTTAAGATCCTTCAGCAGCAAACATAAAAGCAACCATTTTAAAATAGTTACTTACAGAAACTTAATTCTCAGTGTAAGCAGTTACTGGTGCCTGATCTTACACTACAGCATCATGAGACTAGCGATGGGAAGCAAATAAAATCTGAAGAGTAAATAACCCCCCTAATGTGAAAAATAACTAGGATGTTGGCCATCATAATATTTATGTGCAACTGCAATCACAAACCTTTTTTGAGCTTTCTGTTTCAATCCACCTGTGATTCCTTTTAAAGGGAATGAAACAAAAATTACGTTATTAGCCATGAAGACACAGTAAAATGTTTTCTTTAAAAAGAAACAACACATGTCAGGAAGGCCTAAACCTTGTGTTTCTTGGGAGGCCCTAAACTTTTTTTTTTTTGGATCGAGTGATGCATGAGCAGACCCAGAAAACAGTGTGGTTTTTATTTCAGATTTTTCTAGACTGCAATAGCCCACGGGTATGTGCTATAAACTGGAGGAGTTGGAGGAGACCCATTTTTAAGAGGAGCATGGTTAGGTTTCTGTTTCTGATTGGAATGTTTGTTTTAAACTTTTCTTATAGGGGAACATTTCAAAGCCGGTCGCAGTTTCAATAATGGCTGTATTTACACAGTAATCCCAGTCCCTGAGAATTGTCCTATTCTTTCTGTTACAGATGAGAAACGAAGAAAGGAAAAATTGCCTTTAAAAATTATTCTTCCTGCTGAAATTATGAGTAAAGCATTAAAAGCTAAAGACTGTTGAGGTCAGGAAGTGAAAGGAAAATCGGGAACTTTTTTTCATTAGCATCCATACACTGGAAATTCTTATTAACATATAAAAAGGAAACACTTGAAACTTGTGTATGTGGATATGATTTTTTTTTTCCTCAACTGCTGAAGAAACTTTTAGATCACTTCTCTACTAAGAAAAAAAGCAGTTTTAAAAGCAGTTTGAATTGAAAAGCTTTCCAGTTCTCTCGCTCTCTTTTTTTTTTTCTTTTTTTTTTTCTTTTTTTTAATTCGTCAGGTATTTCTGAAGTGATATTTCAACACAGGCAAAGAACAGTTAATTTCAATCATCGCTTGCCTCCTTGAGAGCGTTACACCGCGGTGCAAGTCGGCTTCGCTCTGTACCATGGTACTCAACTGCCCTCCACTGGACTCCAGAGGCAAAGGCAGGGCTTCTTTCCGACTGAAAATCATCGCAACGCTAAAAAGAAACTATGAACTTGGGGTGTACTTTGCTTATTTTATCTCTTCTCTGGCGTCTCCCCAACCCAGAGCCGCCGGAGGTCAGAGCGGCTGGAGTTAACAGGATAATTCTGAGAAAATATAACTGCCAAGAAGGTAATTTTCACTGTTGTCTTGGCCAAGTGACCGTAGTAATGACTATCCTTCAGCCAGTCTTAAATGCAATGATTCTTAATAGCAATATGAATATAAAGAAAGAGGGAAAAGAGGGAAGAAAAACTAGTTGGGGGATTTTAGTACGATTTAATCCAGTTTAGGACAAGTCGGGATCCTTACAGCATCGGCTTTTACACTAGAAAGCACACAGGAATCTGCTTTAATGTGCTTACATGAAGACTAATTTCTCAAAAGCTCACTGATTAAAAAAAATAATAATAAAATAAATATCTATCCAAGCATTGACTGCAATAGCCGTAGCAGCAGCAGAAAATAAGCTGGCTCCAGCCAGAGATCTTGTCCATTTGCCTGACATTTTGATGCCTCAGCTGACTTGAATTAGGAGAGAATAACTTGGAAGGTTTTTCAGTCCATGCAGCCCCAAGTTAAGAGAGTCCTCTGAAGCAGCGACTTATATTGCTTAAGCCCATGCAGGGAGCTCCTGGTTATGCTCTTGATGGCTTTATTAGAAACACAGTGGTGGATCTGTGCGATATAAAAACCATACAGGGGAGAGCCACAACACCTGACCTCCTTTTGCAAGTCACAGAAATATTTGGGTGCAGGAGGGGTGGGGGATAAAAAAATAGCTGAAAGCATTTCACCGTTCCTCGTACCTCACTTCACCATGCCCTTTCCCCCCAAAAAAGACGCACGCCTCCCATGCAACACATGTTGGAGTGAACTTTTGCTCCTCGGAAAATGGGACGACACACTTTCCCATGCAGGCGGGTGAGGACGGTTCCCTCCAATTCCTGAGGCTCGGAGCTGAAGGCTGCAGGGTTCCATAAGGCTGAAGATCTCTGGTGCCTTGAGATTTAGCTTTTCGTTTCTGGTTGAGGCCCTTGACGGCTGAGATGCACAGCTCTTGTTTGATTGTCGCTTTTCCATCACACTCAGGGAAAGCAGGGATGGAAAGTTGGGTAGAAATACCTTTCATTGCCTTGCCTTCTGCAGAAGCCTGACTTCTGGTTTGCTGGTTTTCTGCAGACGCCACGGTCCTTGCGTAGACAAAAGCCTACCAACTTGGAGGTTTAGTTTGCCTGGCTAAAGACCGCAGGATTTGACCTCAGGATGCTCATGCTAAGTCCTTGCAGTTCTGATTTCGAGTTTAAGCTTTGGCCTGGAATAACAATGACTGTGAGGGAAGCAATAGGTTACGATCTGGGTGAAATGATACCTGCTCCTTGCCAGAAAGACTAACTGCATTCAAGCAACTTCTGTCCTCATTTTCCTTTAAATAAATATATAAAGATGTTTAAACTTCCCATCTGAGCTGCAATAATGAAAATAATGTGCACATTAATTTGTATGGGGGTCAGTGAGTCTCCCCAGCTCAACGGTTTTCAAACAGAGTGCATGGTAAGCCCATAAAACATTTATTTTTCATAATTTATGAAGCATTACATATTGTGAGTCCACAATGCCAGCTGACGTAATATGCAATAAATTTGAAATAACAAAACATTTCTCATGTATTTTCCTCCTGATGTGACAATGCAGGGCATAAATTTAAAAGGAAGTTGCCTTAGAAGACAAAAGCAAGGCAAAAGAAAAGAATGCTCTTAAATCAATAAATACTCATATTCCACCGATCATTTACTGAGCCGTTCCCCCACTCGTGGCTGCAAGCTCTCGTCTGTTTTGAAGCCTCTTGGCTAACCCCGCTGCACAGCCCCAGCAAAAGGCTGCCGGGGTCGGTCACTCGTTGCCTCCCCACAAGTTGCAGGGCAGCTGCGGGTGGGAGAGCCCTGCCTGCCGCCTGTCCCTCCTCAACCGTGTGGGGCTGCCGGCAGCTGCTCGCTGTCCTGCGCTGGGAAAAGCCTACCCAGTAAATGACAGGCGGTGGGGGCGAGGAAAAAAAATCAATACCGTGGCAAGGTAATTTTCCTCCGTAACAATTATCATTCCCTTATTCCCAAGAAGAGTAAGCTGTGACAGTCTTTGCACTTTTAAGGATAACTTTCGGGTGCTAATTTAGCAGGCGCACACACATATGTAATCGCAGGATTATAAGGCAGAGCATTGTGGTGAACACTGCAAACTCACCTATGTGGCTATGAAAGCCGGCTGATAAATTCTCGTATTACCGAAGACACCTTATGGGCTGAAGGTTGAGACTCTCAGCATCTGTAAAACTGCCAAGTGCCTTCTGCCAAGCAGCAAGGACCCGGTGCTCAGCGCTATTTGCTTTCATTTGGTCTTGTTTTGCTCAATTCAGGGCACCAAACCGACGTCTGCTTCAAGAAAAGGCTGCATTTCAAGGAAAGGGGAGGGGAGGGGGAGGGGAGGGGGGGGGGAATGTGGAAGTTATTTGAATGCATGACGCAGAACAGGAGTGAAGGGCAGAGCAGAGTAGAGCAGTTCAGGGTCTTTGTCTGGTGTCAGTACTCTGGCTGCCCCGTGGTTTATAAATAAACAGAAAAAAAATATATTTACAGATAGTGGAAAGAGTGCTTGGCGGTGAAAGATGAACTCTCTCCTTTTAATTTCAGGGTTGGTGTTTGTGGGGCTTGATTAAACTTTACACCAGAAGCTTAAAAAGGGGAGAAAATCGCCATCAGAAAAGAAGCGAGGGTCGGTGGGTGTCCGGGCAGCCGGAGCTCCCGGGGAAGGGGCAGCGCGTCCCCCGCAGTCCGGCGCGCAGGGATGCCTGGCGGCCGTGGAGCCGGGGATGGCCCGGCGCTCCCTGCCAGAGGCTTTGCGCTGAACCCCCACATCGTTTTTCAATCACAGCCAAAGGTGCTGGCTGATCTAGTAAGGGGAAGGTGTATGAAAAAGGGGGAAAAGAGAGACCAGCTTATCCCAAGGGTAAGATGAAGCTGCTACACCACACATCCTGGGGCGGGGTGTCCTTAGCACAGCAACCCCTCTGGCTGCAAAACCTTTCCAAGAGTGCAAGGACTATCGCCTCTGGAGGCAGTGGTGGCACATTATGCACACCTACATTCCCCCCCAGCCCCACCACAAAGTTCCCCTGCCCCAAGCCCTGGGCACAGCAATGAGTTTTTAGCTGTTCTTCCCTCCCTCTCCCACAGAAGTAGATACCTCTGGCAACCAGACGAAACACTGTCAGCAGTCAGAGGCTCCTTGCCTCCCCTCTGCCCTTTAATAAAACCACGGGAGACAAGATGTACTTAATCCCTACTGGAAAGATGCGTACACCAAACTGATTAGATAGAGCAGAAACCAGCCTGACCCTAATGTCTGAATCACTGTCTACCCTTCTGAAGCCAGGACGAGGACCACAAGCCAGGCAGTCTTACTGAGAAAAGCTACTCAGAAGTGTTTGTTTTACTCATCTCCAAATCAAGACAAATTTCTCAGCTCCTTGTAGGAGTCCTGGTTCTATAACTCATAAATGGAAATAAGTGAGTGTCTTTTCCCCCCACCCATGTCGTCTTCTCCTCATACTGTTTTCTGCCTTCAGGGTATCTGTTCTATACTTCCAAAAAATCCATCTGGTTATTTTACTGTAACACACTTACGAGAACTGTAAGATCATAGAAAAAAAAAAAAACATTTTAAAAGGACCTCCGGAGGTTTCTAGGCCAACCTCCTCCTTCTTGAAGCTGCATCAACATCAACACCAGATATGATTTGGGATGGTTTTGTGTAAATGATCCCTGAAAGTCACCAAGTAGAGCAATCCCACCACTTCCCTGAATGACACGTCCTGGGGTTGTGCTGCACTCCAGGTAAAGTGGTTTAGTTCTAGTTTTAGCCATAAGACATGAAAGTAGTCTTGAAGTGTAGCAGACATCCTCAGGAGCTAAACATGGTACAACAACACGCTTGGAGGAATGGTCTGGCGGGTCTAACTTGCTACACCCTTATCTAATGATGCACATTGGACACCAAGTCTCAGCCAGGACAGACGCTGTGCCACAGACTAATTTTCAGTGCATTTTAATGTATAGTTCCTAAAAGGCTTCCTTTGTGAGCAGTGCTTTAGGAATTGAATTTCTACTAGAAGACATATAAAAATAAAATGTTAAAATTTGAAAGTCAGCTCTGATTTGATATGACATATATGAGGCAACAGCCCCCCAGCCTCTCCATTTTGTCAACTGGAGATGCTACCTAAGTTAAAAACAGCTGGCAGAGCTGCAGAAATAGGTTAACCTGGCTTCAGAAGCATCTCTCTGTCCTGGGCAGTGACTAACCAGGGCTTTCTGTGTGAATAGTCAAGTCACCAGGAGAATACAAATAGGACTAGGCAGCAATATTCAAAGTCCGGTTTGCATTTGGATTTTGAAACCATCCATTGGATTACTTACAGTTCATCTTCAGTTCAAACCATCTTTTCCTCCAGCACCCCTGCACAGAAAGGCCACAGGTGGGCTTCTAGCACACCTCCACCAAGTAATGGGAGAATAAAAAGGTTGAGAGGGGACAACAGGTTGGGCAGGAGAGTTGGGAAGCAAGAGAACATAGTGATGGTTTGATAGATAGTCCTAAAATGGGACTCCTATAATTACCATGCTGTCTTTACCTCCTGTTTCAGTGTCATCCACCCCAAACGTACTCGCCTTCCCTTTGGTTCCACAGGGGTTTCAGCTTCCTTGCAGGCTCTTCCCCAAGGCAGCTCCTGAAAGCCAGGCAAGTGATCCTTTAGAAGTATGGCACCTCCAAACGCTTTCCCTCAGACGACGTTGTGAAGCTCAGAATACAATAGGCATGAATGTATTCCTTACGGTTCTATACTTCATTTAAAACATTTCACCTGCTTTTATTTTTTCCTTTCTTTTTTTCCCAGTCATTACACAACGTCTGAAAGATAAAAGAGGGAGATCATTTTGTTACTTTAAATACTTATCTCAAGCTCTCATTTTGACTACATCAAATACATGCACTGTGCTAAAAAATGCACAAGGGAAAAAATCCCAAGGATATAGCTAAGAGATTGTGAGAAGAAAAAACAGAAAACAACAACAGCAGATCATAGAAGAAGTAGTGTCTAAAAAATGAGAAACAACAAAAAAAAAAGCACAGAGCTATAGCATGGTAGAAGAAAAAATAAATATACCACATAATTTATTGCAGGGAGAGTTCTGAAGTAAATGTCTTGTGAAATAAATATAATGCTCATGAGGACAAGAGATCTCATTCATATCCAATCTGTCTTGTGTAAAGAACTAGGCAATAATGTTCAAGTAAGTGAGTCACTGCAAGATCTCCCAGTTCGGCTGAAGATTGCTCAATAGAAATAATAACAAGCCACAGAAAAAGACAGTGTAAGTACAGGTGGGAAAGGGATACAAACTCAGAGCAATAAGTACATACAAAATATCGAGATTGCTGTACAAACTAAAGGCCTATGTGTCCTTCTCTATCTTACAGACTGCCTATCCTTCCGTGCCTCTCTGTGACAGTGAAGATCTGCTGAAGTACCCAGGCTGACAGCCTCCCTCTGCCTGTGCTTGAGACGCCTAGATGTAGACAAGCTGGATAGAGGGGGACTTATTACTGGATCCCAAGATGAGGCTTTCTCAGTGAAGGACATTCAACTCCATAATCAGCTCCTCATAGTCAGCCACGAAGGTCTGAGTCCCAAGAAACTTCGATACCACCAACCTGATGGCAGGGGAGCAGCAGATCTGATGACAAGCAGATCAAGGGGGGTGGTAGCTCAGGACTTAGGTACATACGTTAATGAGAATTATATGTATTTGCTATGCAGCAGCTACAGCTAATTCAGGGGTAGTCTTTAGCCTCTGTCCACATGGTCTTCCAAAGGCAGGCTGACGGAGTTTGAAGTTGTGTCTGAACAGGGCAGTGTGAAAAGCTGTTAGCCAGATCAGGAGAGCTCTGGGCCAATGCATCCTTGGGAGAAACTGGCTGGAGCAGTGCAAGAGCATCACACAGACCCAAGACAGTCCAAGCATGGCTTGGTGGCACAGGCACCTGGGGTCGCCTACAGAAGATAGTATGAACCTGCCCTTGGCCAGAACAGGGGACATTGTATTACCATCTACTTGCAACGTGGCGGTGGGGCTGGATTCAGGCAGCCTACACACAGGCTCTCACACTGTGCCTACAGAAGGTGTCTGGGCACCTTGTACAGTCAGAGGAGAAAAAAGACATCCCAGTGGGTGATTCATACCTCTCTAAAATCTGAGCCTTGTGGGAACATTTTGAAATACACAAGTTCATTTCCTTCCAAAATGCAACAAAACTTGGTTTTATTTTCATTTGTTTGATTGATTTTTGGTGGGGGGGTTGTTAACTGCTTCTCTCCTTACAGGTCCCTCAAAAATATTTGGAGGAAGAAAAAAAGAAAAAAAAATTAAAATGAAAAAGAAGGAATTGAATATTTTTGATGTAAAGCTGCTCTGGCCATGGGTTTCCAGCTTTGGCAGGGGTAAAGTAAGAGAGGGGATTAACATGATGGCAGAAGCATCACTGACGACTGCGTCTGAAAAGAGCTCTCTCCAGTCCAGGATTACAGGTCTAGAGCAGAAATCTCCTTGTGACTGCTGCTTTTAGCTGCCACAAATGTTTGTACAGCCAGGCTAAAATACAGTAGGAAAGCTGCTGTGTCTCTTCTTGCTTCCTCTTCCTCAGTTGCTGGAGGTGAGGAAGCAAAGAGGCAGCAGCAGAAGTAATGTGAAAACCAGATGTGAGGAGAGGGCAGGGAGGACATAGGGGATGGGACAGGATCAAGAGGGATGGGGCATCAGCCTGCAGCTATCTGACATCTGCACTGAAACCATCCTCACCCTTGGCAAAGGAAAAATGCTGACGTACGTCTGGCAGCTCTGTTTGATGGGTGGTCCAGCGTGTCCAGGAGCTCCCAGTAGGAAACTGAGTTGTAAAGTTAAAGGCTAAGAATTTCTGATAGACCAGATTGTTGTGAGAGAAAGAAGCTATCGAGCCACATTTAGGGGAAAAACAAATGTCTTCTTGTCTACACAGCTCCACATTTTTCAATCTAAATTTGGAGTTTTGGCTACTGTGATTTTTTCAGAGTATGAGGTGTGGGTGGGTATTTTTGTAGAGGATAATGTATATCTAAAACGATACAGATTGTTGCTAGAGCCAAAATTTCACTGTCAGAATTGTGAGGAGAGCAAAACATGCATTTTAAAGACTAAGAAGTAGAGACCACCACCACAACCACCTAAGTGACCTGACCGAGGCTAGAGCATCAGTCAGCCCCAGAGGCAGGAGAGGAACTTGCTTCTGTTCTCCAAGTCATGACACCTGTACCTTGGGTTTCACTAGTTGCAAACAAACCTCACCAAAATGAATCCAGGGCAGGGAAGCAACAAGTTTCCCCTTTTCATGAACATATATTGAAGCAGTTCAAACTGCCCTTATGGAAAATATTGTCAGGGACTATAGATGGAAACGGTATTGTATATGATAAAAAGCAGGCAAAGGAAACACTGCATGAAGGTGTGACCATATCTCTTCTAATTGCTGGGATGCTCTTTAGTGGGGGTCCAGCTAAAGGTGTCAGGTTGGGGCTGTGCCCGCACAGTGGCATAGGCTGCTGCAGCCAGTGTGGGCACAGCCTGTGGAAGTGGTGATAGCCATGACATGGGCACACTGGTGTCTCTGAAGTGCTTGCTGGCAAGGGAATGAATCTATAGCTGTGCGTCAGCACACCCCAAACTACCTAAACACTGGGCTTTAGAAGCAACTCATGGATCATTTTTCATTCCATAACTTTGTAGGAGCTTCCATCCCATTCTTCACCCATTACAGAGCTTTCTCTTGTTGCAGACACCTTGCTGTGCTCTGTACACAAACTTTGGCTCTCTCGTTCTTTTAGACTCCTGATATTAGGGGACATAGCTTCAGTTAGTATAAATTGTAACATCTCAGATGAAGTCAATGGAACCATGAAAGCCCACACAACAATAAGACATTCAACTTATAATCCTGACTCCTGAAATAATGGAATTAAATGAGAGAATGAGCATTTACAGGGTTTTGTTATAAAAGACATATTTCTGACATCCCAGCAGCACTTTACGCAAGTGATGTGAATGCAGACTGAAGAACCAAAAACACAGCAGAAAAGGAAAAAAATATATATAATTTTTAACATCCTGATTTTTTTCCAGACTGACTTCATGCTTTTAGAGAGCTCTGTGATGACAATACAAACAGTAGCTCATTTCTCAATCAAATTCCACCCACATCAGTGTGTCACACTGGTGCCTGATGAGCAGGAAAGGGGTGGTGATGGGGTGTTATATACCCAGGGCCATGCAGACATACAAAAACACAGGTACTGCAAACTGTTTTTCAAGCTTTCTTGTCTGTGCACTTGCCCTAGATATAGGGCTGGACCAGCAGAAAAGCAGGTTGCTGTGTTCTATGTACCACTACTGCAATCTTTTAAAACTTCAGAAGCAGAGATTTCTACACTTACGTATGAATTATACTTTCTGATATGTCTCATGAAACAAATCCAGTAACTGTGATGATTGCTGTCTTGACAGATGGTAAACTGAGGCTGGCTGACCTGATCTGCCCCCAGCCACCCAGCGTGACCGCTGGGACTGAGCTCCGGGTCCTTCTCCCCTCACACAGCCACTGCACCGCTCTTTTCCCGGGCATAATTACCACATCAGTAACGATGAGATTTTATTTGACTGAGAGACTGCTCTAAGTGCCCAGCTTGCAGGTTACATCTCACCTGCAGGAACTCAGAGGCTATATGGACATTTGATTTCATGATTCATTTAAAGCAATAGGAAATGCTGCTTTGAAGCTCCCCCCCTCCTCCCCCCGTTCCCCCTTCACATTCGATGACTGCACGGTGAGTGGAATTATACCCAGCATGTCACACTCCAGTGGACAGAGATGGTTTGTAAAAGCTGATAAGCCTTGTTAAGGTTTGCAACTTTGTATGAACTTCAGTGATAAACACTGCGTTCATGAAATGCCAAATACTGCTGGAATGTTGGCGTGAGCACGACAGAGATTACAGCTAATGTGGGAGCTCATAGGTACACTGTGCAGTGAATTAAAGCCGTGATATGCATCCACTTTCTGTGGAAAACGTTGGGTTTTGAGCCAGGGGTATTTCCTACAGCACCGTAAGCAGGGATCTGATAGAGCTAATGGCTTGGATTTAAATTAATGAAGCAAGGATGGTGTGACAAGGACCCTACACGACTATGGAGGGAAGCGATGGTTAATATTTGTTCATGGCTCTTCTCACGCTTTACCTGCCCTGGTGAGAATGTGTGTTTATGGGCACCCCCAGCAATGGCTAATGACTAGAGAGACTCCTTTCCCCTTGATTTTAACAAAGAGATGACAACCTCAAGTCACAAGCGAACTTTCAAATTGTCTCCCTTCCTTTATTTTTTTTTCCCCCGAAGTGATCAGAAGGAATTTCAGAACGATGTCCTGCGTGCAGATGAAAGCAAAGTTTGATGCTGTGAAGTGCTAAACTTCTCTGCTTTGACCTGCAGGATTGAGATGAAGGAGAATTTTGTCTTTAGTAATTAACATGACAAATAACTGTGAATGGGAACTTGCCGTTCTGAATGACAGCGTTGTCTTCTACTTCAGGGTGAGAAACCCAGGGCCAGGATCCTGGGGATCTATCCCTTGCTTCTGTCTGACTTTTCACAGGTTGGAAAAATCTCTGTCTCTCACCTGATGGAGACAGGAGAACAGAGACAGGTCTCTTGCAAGAGCACAGCACCTTTGAATGCAGGCTTGCTACATCCTCTAAGATACTGTGAGGGAGGGGGTGGGGGAAGGAGCTGATTGCCCAGAAAAAGAATAATCACAGGTGGCTAGATTAAAGGTATTTCGTGAGCACTGCCTTTCATGCTGACGGTTCGGCTATAATCATTCCCAGCATACTACTCTGCCTCTGTCAGTATTCATCTGTTGCCAATTGCCTTGTAGTTACTCTGCGAGCGTGTTAGTTGGGGACTCTTCTTTTGTTCTTTGTTTTCACAGCCCTTCAAACAGGAGGGATCCTATGACCGGGATCCTGAATGCCTTGAGACACCTAATAAATAATTGTTAGAAATTCAATACCTAAACTATGCTCTGCAGTATTGGGAAGACTGCACAGCAAGAAGAGAACTGATATTAACTTATTGTTACCAAGTGATTTTGGGTAATAGACTGCAGAGGTTTGGCTTTGGGTTTTTGTTGGTTGTTTTCAGGTTTGGGGTTTGTGGTGTTGTTTTTGCGTTGTGTTTTCTTTTCACACAGAATCACAAGGTTGGAAAAGACCTTTAAGATTATCAAGTCCAACCATTCCTGTCCTATGCTAAATCATATCCCTAAGTACTCCATCTACGCTTTTTTTTAAACACATCCAGGGAAGGTGACTCAACCCCCTCCCTGGGCAGCCTGTTCCAGGCCCCTACAACTCTTTTAGTAAAAAAGGTTTTCTCTAATATCTGAACCTGCCCTTTAATTATAGAATGGAAATGGATTGCATTTAATCATCAATATGATTCTAGATGGCTCCAGCGGAGAGCCCTAAAACTTCCTAAGCTACAGAATTAGACTGCATTGGTTTAACCTGTATTATCAGTGGACTTGTGCCACTGTCTATGCTACATCCATTCTGCACAAGGATGTCTTCAGACATAAAACTTTGGCTTTGCTCACCACATCAGCGTTATCTACAGGAGATACTCCACGTGAATGCAGCAATCCCCACCTCATTCATCTTCCCTTTCTGCTGGCTCGTGCCTGGTGGAAAGTGAGCGACTCCTGAAATCCTGCCCCAAGCTGCAGCATCTCTAGGGCTGCGTAGGATGAGCACAGAATCCTCCTTGCCCTTCCCCAATTAAAACTTCATCACCAATACCAAGATAACAATGCAATAGAAAAACACTGGCAACCGATGTGACCTCCGAGCTCAAAAAAAGCAGCGCCCTGTTCTTCTCTCACTGCTCCCCTATAGCCTCACCCACGGCGTCCATCAAACAATCAGTCACAAACTCCATCTGTCAACACAGGGTCTGCAGTTCATGGAATCTGCCCGACCATGGTGTTGTATTACTGAGACTCTCTGTAAACAGAGGTACTTTGAATGACTTGTCGTCTCTTACAAATTGCACAGGGAGAATGAAGGCTACAGGACTGAGTGACATAATTGTAAGACAAAAATTACAAAGGCTCTTCTTTCACTTACCCTGACAGTCTCAGAACTGAGCTAGACTTTCACACGCAGTGCCAGGGCCGATCAAAGCAGCCTAGTAAATGGGTGGGTTTTTTTCCTGCTGATTTGCTAGGCATCCTTGATGCTAAGCAAATTTACATCAGGGTTGCTTTGTGCATCACAGTCCCATATACTGTGATGTCCAAGTATTCCCCTTCCAACTGAAGTTATCAATCTTGAAATTTAACATGAAGCCAGACAAAACACATGCTCCTAACATTGCATTTTGTAGTTTGGTTTTGTTTCTACACCTTCTCACTTTACATGTCCCCCACCTCTTTCTTCACCCCACTCTTTAAACAAAATTAACAGTACCTTGAGGTCCACATATCTGGAGATTATTGGAAAATCTCCCCTCTTGATTTCAGTCTAGCCAGTCACGTTCCTTCAAAGTAGCTCTTCTGTAGCTCAGTCCTGTCCCTGGGAAACAAAGGTCACTGTTAGACTGACTGTCCAGATGTCAGAATAAAGGGACCTCATTTGTTTAATGGAGTATGGAGCCTAGAGAGCTATTTGGGATCTAGTGATACTTCCACTGGGTCCTATGCTCCATGCATTTGTCATGTTTTCCAGCCAAACAACATAGATTCTAGCTAGATGCCCCCGTGATGGGTGACTGATGGCTGTGTGTAACAAATAATTAAAGCAGAACATAGTTCCATTACCAAAAAATTATGCTGGTTTCAGTGGTGCTTTTTGTGTCCTCATGTGCAATGCCATAACTACTTTTCTTGCTCACATGAAAAAGATGCAAGACTTTTGTAAAGTAGAAGCCAGCACCACCAACAGCTTAATTATATAATGAAACATTCTCCAAGTCCTCACATTAGCTCACTGATGCTTAGTGGGAAAAAGGCATTACCTAGCAACAGTCATTAACAAATCACAGGAAAAATAATAGCGATTATATGCTACATCACTCTACAGAGTCAAAATTGGTATCAGGATGTGCTTGCCCTTTCAATTCACGCAGAAAAATCCATTGTTTACAGGTGTGAGGGTGTAAGGGATGCATTTCAGGAAAAAACAGGCCTGTTGAACTTTCATTAAAAGGTAGCCTTCAAAAGAAGCCCAAAGGTAGAGCAAGGCACGTTAATCTGGTCAGAGATAACAGACTACAGCATGAGAAAAATGAACTTTTTTTTCTTTTGTCCTCAAAGAAATTGCTTCTTGTATGTCATGCATTCTCAAGTGCTTCATTAACAGGGTGAACACATTTTTAAAGTACTAACCAGGAGTCCTGGCGTAAGTATCACAGAATCACAGCACATTAGGAGTTGGAGGAATCTAAAGAGGAACTTTTTCACTGTGAGGGTGACGGAGCACATGGAACTTCCTCTGTTCCAGCTTGCACCCATTGCCTCTTGCCGTATCACTGCCATCACTGAGAAGAGCCTGGCTCCATCCTCCTGACTCTCCCTTTTTACATATTTATAAACACTAATAAGGTCACCCCTCAGTCTCCTCTTCTCCAAGGTAAAGAGGCGCAGCTCCCTCAGCCTCTCTTCATAAGGAAGGTGCTCAACTCACTTCATCATCTTGGTGGCCCTGCTCTGGACTCTTTCAAGGTGTTCTATGTCTTCCTTCAGCTGAGGAGCCCAGTTCAAGAAGGACAGAGAATCTCCATCAGAGAGTACTCCAACACCACTGTCCTGCTGTGACTTGAACAAGTTACATCAAGATGTTCAGCAGTAGCTTGAGCCCATAGCTTTGGTGGACGTTGTTCCTGTATTTTGTTTCCGTTCTAGCTCTGCACACTCAGGTGGCAAAATCTCTTAGTAACTGCAGTCAAAAGGACCACATCAGTATTTGTGAGACAGAGTTATTAGAACCAGCCCCATATTGCAAATGCAGCTAGCAGAGAGATGAGTTTTATTCCGAATTATGCTTTGTTAACAAGTTGTTAACTAAGTTCTCACTCCAGAATATTTAGAGCCAGCTAAATAATATGTGTCAAATCATTGATCTGACAAGTTTCACAACTTTTTTTTTTCCACTTTAAATTTCAAATATCTATTCAAAAAATAGCATGTTCGGTTTTTTCGCTCAGTTTTAATTACTGGCGACAGCAGGGGAGGGAGAAAGAACAAAGCTGAATGCACAGATCTCAGAGGGAGTTTTTGCCATCTCTGACCATTAGGGAATAAGAGGAGAAATACTCAACACCTTTCAACTTGGAAACTGAGCCCACTTAGCGTGGAGGTCCTGTGAAGAGAGGAAATGTGGATCTTTCCAGTGGAGGAACTCCTCCTTTGCTGATCACACCTGTAGCTGGCTGCTACAGCAGAAAAACCTCATACAGCAGGATTATTGAACCGAGGCAGAAGTTCTGCAAGGGTGTGATGTTTGTCAGGTTGGGCAAAATATGTCTGGTACCAGGGGAAAGGGAAAAGCTGCATCCTAAAGTTCTGTTCACCATACAGAACGCTGTTCAGAGATGGGTGGCTTAAACATACAGGACTGGGATTTTGAGGGATGAGACTTTGACTTTTGCATGTATGTATGTATGTATAGAGACACAAATGTACCTTTCTGGCAAGATTTGTCTCAAAAAGTAACTAAAGTGTTTCTGGTTTCCCTATGCCCAAGCAGTCAGCTGTAGCTCCGAGCTGGTGTGGGCAAAGAGATTCCCCATCCAGCACCTCTGTTCATCTCACTCATCAGACCCAGACTCTGATGATGTTGTTAAAAGCCACATCCACAGGACTGCACTTAAAACTGTGCTTTGAGAGTCCTGCCACAGCACAGAGGGAATAGCAGGATTTCTATGTGGAGCTGAGAAATAAAGATGTATTTGCTAAGTGAAATACCTTAATCTAGCTCACTTGGTACAGCTGAAAACCCGAAGGCAGGCAAAGACCTTTGCAGGCCCAGTTACAGTGAAGTTTGGGTAAGGCTATAACCTGCTATTAGGAAAGACTTGAGCTCTGCAACAATCTTCGTTCCCCTCTTTTGGAGATGTCAGAGCAAACAGGGCTGCCATGAATATGATGCTGCTCAGTGCATGTTCAAGTAGCACAACTGGATTCCTACCAGCTCCCCAGTATACACGAAAGAGCCAATCAAGCACCCGAAAGGACACACTGCCCTCTGCTTCCCCCCGGGTGCAGCTGGCTCCTTATTTCAAGCACAATCTTAAATTACAAGGAAAAAGGATTTGCTGCAGAAGCAATGTTGTTTGGTATCAAAAAAGATTCCTCCTTCCTTCTGCCACCTCCCCCCATCTGCTTTTCATGTTTTATACAAAACTTGCTGCTCTGAACACTCCTGGATTTTCTCCCCTTCTAATAATAAAGAAGCGAATCTGATGTCTCCCACTGATGGCTTTCTAACCTTCAAAAGCATGTGTTTATCATGAGTTTCAGCTATCCAAAATAGTTTTGACCTGAGGTTACAATGCAGGCTCAGGCTGCTTCGAAGTGGGTTAAATGGATGATAAGCAAACATTTCATTACAGACCCTCAGTTGTTGTAAGGATGTGCAAATCCCCGAGAAAGATTTTCAGCATATCCCCAGGAGCAGCGTGGTGCTTTGGACCTGGGAGGTTCACTCAATCAGAGCCCTGCTGTCGCTTTGCAAATATCTCCACTGACTGTACCCTGCATCATCACTTTGCGAGGCCCTGGGCAAGCTGCCGGATGGGGAGATGTTCCTCCAACCTGATGCGCTGTGAGGGCTGAGATTTTTAAGTCTTAATTGAAAACACTTTTTTACTGCCCTGCCCCATCTCTGGTTTCTTCCTGAGTGAAGGAGTGTGGAGAGGTGCTGATGGAGAGATGGGTGGCCCTGGGGAAGATCAGTTCTCCTCTCAGCCCCAGCCCACTGCGTCATGAGTGGCTCAGAGCCACATGTATCCAGCAGTCAGAAGCTGCAAACCTCCTCCCAACTGCACCCTAAAATTAGTTTGAGCAGCACCATGTCAAGCCCACGGACTTATGGCTGGCTATCTGCATCTCAAATGTGAATGGTCCAGGGTAGACTATCACACAGCCTCACCCCACTGACGTGCGGGGCAAGCAGGCACTGCTGTGAAAGCAGAGTTCATTTTGCATCTTGCTTACAATGGAAAGACAAATTGATGACAATGTGAATGGATAAATACATCCTCATCCCAGATAGGCACATAAACAGAGCACCAGGTGCTTTTTCGGTCTCTCTCAGCTCAGTGTCACCTTCCTAACTTTATCCAAACAACAGCAGCACTTTATGGACCACCCCTCGCATTAATCCTGAGCAGGATGCCCAGACCCAGCTGTCCAGCCAAGGACCATGACCCATTTTCCACATTCCCACCTACCAACAGAAACATCCCCAGGGCAAGGGCCTGAGCTAATTAATGACAGAGAAAGGTGAAGCCTGAGAATTTGCAGTGTGAACCTGAACTCTGGTTCCAGCAGCACAGGGGATGGATGATCACAGCCCATGGGCTGCTCAGTCAATGCGCTTGCCGAGACATCCACCAGCCATATCCGATCTCCAGTTAAGTCAGGAGACACGTGCTGGCCCAATGCAGCATCCATGCAGTTGTGTGAGTTTAGATGCATGTGGCCAGCTCAACAGTAAGACAGACACATGTGCTAGGCGTTTTCTTCCCTTGGGTATGGTTAAAGTCACTGCCTGACAAAGTTAACATTCTTTCTGGACCAGAATGATCATCATAAAGATTTTCTTTCCTTCTCCAAGTCTGCTGGTAATTTAAAGACTTTAAGCGTTAGCTCCCAGGTTCATTATTCAGCCCATGGATACCTGTTCTAAGACAAGGCTTAGTTAGGTAAGTGCAAGAAGGATATTGCACTGATGTCAGTGAATTTTCCCAAATGCTCAATTCCAGCCTAACTGCATCCAGGCAATAGGTACCTCTGCTGTGCAACTGTATGAATGACATGCCGACACAGCCATGTCATCCTGCTCAGATTTAGCTGTCCTCAACAATTCCTGGCCTCTGGAATTATTCTTCTTCAGCCCAAATCATTCCTGGTGTAGGTCCATACATAGCAGTGTCAAGCGCAGTCCTTTCTTTTTATGGCACCAGTGGGATTAGCATGGATTTACCTATTTTTCAAAGAAAAGCCTGCAAGAATACGTCTAATTATGCTTTGCTAAGTATGAAATGTCCTTCTATTTAGCAGATGCTTGGGCCCTACTTTGACCTAACACTGAGTGTTTCAAGTAAACTGCCAGCAGCCCCGTCAAACTGTTGTGGGTAATTTGGAGTATGAAATGTGTTAAATTATTCAAAGAGCTGAATAAGCATAAACAGGCAGTACAACAGGAGAGATATGCATACCCAGCGATGCTGGTGTGACATTTAATACATCATATTAGCACTCCTGTTAGTACAAAGAGCTGGATGCCTAGCACAGCAGCCTGCAAATTCACAAGCAGAACACAGCATAACTGTATTTTGAACCCCATATAGCTTTCCTCCAACTGTTTCCCTTTGCAAAGCTAGATATGGCTCGCCCGTAACCAAAGGTGAAAGTTGGGAAGCAAAATTTGATTCCGCCCTGAAATGCGGAGGGCACAAGGTCAACATCATCCCACCTTTGCTTCACGGTGGCATCAATCATCCTGCTGATAGCAACTGTCTGGTTTAGAGCAGTGGTGTAAAGCAAAGCAGAATCAGGCTCAAAACTGTCTGATGCTGGAAAGCAGGCCCCCAGACAGGCAGACTCTGCTTAGTAATGGAACTAACGCTGCAGAGAACGCATGCAGGATCATAACACATGTCTAGTTCAGAAATACATATAAGCCCTCATGTCCTAGTAAAAGCTGACACTAATTCAAGACAAAAACCCCCACATTTTACCTACTGTGGAAACAGTCCATTATTTCTTATCCTTCAAAACAAAGAGTGTTTTCAGGTTAGGGAGTATTTCTGAGATCTCGAGGGATTACACTTCAGGGGATGAATGAGATGCTTCTGCAGTTCAGGGTTTCGTGATGGTGAGCAGCAAGGGGGAGGTGATACTCTCTACTTTGAAAGCTTTTTCTCATTCTCAGGAAAAAAAAACCCTCAAAAAACAAAAAAAAATCCCACCAACCTGTACCGTGGAGAAATTTGGGCCTGGCAAGCCAATCTTTATTGCTTGGTTTGTCAATGAAAATAAAAATAAAACTTAAAAAAAAAAAAGAAAAATCCATACAGCCAACTCATAACAAATAAATGGAATGATATCTCCTGAGAGCGGATGGAAGCCCTAGCGATGGAGTTAAAGTAGCCTGGACAAAGCACTCATGGATGTGAAAACACTGTCGGCAGCATGCCTGGATCAACAAGGGATAGACTAACTGAACTAAAAGGCTTTTCTTGCTGTTTTGTTTTCCCCCTTTTTTCTTTCATTTTCTTTTTTTTTCCCCCTCTGTACAATTTTAAGTAAGGGGGAGTGGGGGTTGTGGTGTGTGAGGGGGTAGGATTACTTTGTGCCAGGGGAAGAGTGATTTCAGCAGTTCTGAAGCTAGCTTGCTGGCTGTTACACTCCCTTATCTCTGAGTCACCGTTTTCCTTCTGGAGTTTTGTCCCATTTCGTTTAGCTAAAAAAGAAACTGCCTTCTAACATTCTCTTAGAAGGCTAGAAGAGACATTGGTACATTTTGCCCATTCCTCTGGGACAAACACAGTGCAGCATGTCTCTTGGCTCTCCCTTTGCTTGCTTCTGAACTCCATTTAGTGATAACATGGGATTGATGAGTCTAACTCCATGAAAAATGTTTACTGGCTTTGTCATTGTGAGTGCTTAGTGATAGTATAAGGACCAAAAAGGAGATAGCTTGGTTTTGAAATGGTGAATTTGTAATACAGGCACTTGGAAAATCTCCATTTGAATTCGCAATCAGAGAAAATTCTTGTTCCTTTTGGAGTGAACCATAGAAAAAAATATATTAAATGTCAGCTTGCCAAAAACATAACCTCTGCCTATAAAGGCAATGGAGATGGACAAACATTGTGCAGGGAAATGTCAATTCAAATTTAAATCTTGATACGAATTTGGGGGTTGCAAATATTTTAAGACATACATTTTCCCAGGGAAATAGCCAACTTGTATCAATTATTTAGGAGTGTTTGTGAAAAGCCGGCTTAAATTTATAACAAGTATATCAGTTCAAGAAATGGGAATCTAAACATCAAATCCGTTTAGTCAGGGAACAAAAACAAATCACATGACCTCTTGATCCAAATTAAACCGGATTGGCAACAAGGACAACCACCTACAGAAATCACGTGAAATTAGGAGTTGATACAAAGAACTTTTTGGCTTCTCATAAACGTCTCAAAAACAGTAAGGGGGGAAAGTCTCTATTCTCCATTTTCCCTGCTCCTTACACCAGTCCTTCTCATTTCGGGAGTTTCCTTTCCCTAAGCCAGCTCCTCTTCCTCATAAGGCAGCTGGCAAGAGGGAAATGTAGGCTGTGTCTATATTTGCGTGTGTGTTTGGATTAAAAATGTGCTTTTATCTCCCAATCACCCCCACAGTCTGCACTGTGGTGCATGTTACACATGGTCAGATAAAAATAACAAAACTCAAGCCCAAACTGTTAACGGAAATTCATAGTAGAAGAAATCAAAAGCAAATCCTCCCCCAGATAACCATGGCGTAGAAAGGAGACCCACAGCATTGACTACTGGCCTCCCTGGAGCCGCTCGTAGGGTGCTGCACGGCTTACTGGTATAGATGTGGTCATGCTGTAGGCAAAGAGGTCTAGGGAAAGACTGGGAAAGGCAGTGAGGCCATAGAGGACAAGCTGAAGTAGCTTGGAAGTCAAAGTGAACTCAAAAGCTCATCCACTTCCCAGCACCTCAGTGATAAAAAAGAAATCCTATTAACTTCCATCAGAATTGAATTCTCGTTCAACTCTGCCACGCTGGCCAAGTCTTGTTAGAGAGAGGGCACATCAAAAGCGTACTCTTGATCTCTATGCCAAACTTTACATGGCATCAGTCGACATGCTCGGGTAGTGAGAGACTCAACAGGCTTGTGAGATACTGGAAATGAGCTCAAAAAGATTGGAAAACACTTTCACGAGTCTGGCTGGCTGCACACAGAAGCTGAGTCCCTTTCCCTGCTGACTTTACATGCAACACTGTATAAAATGTAGTGGATTTATTAAAATAATAAATATGTGCAAATTAGTTCCTTCTAAACCACCAGCTAAACAGATCAACTGGTAAAAGCTAAAGCTGACAAACTTGCAAAACTTCTTCAACAGAGAAGAATAACTTTAGTGATCACTGCTATGGTTTAAAGCAGAAGAACTTGGAGGGTGAGAAGAGATTGCTTTGCAGTGCCTTCATCCTCCAAGAAATGTGACTCCTGGTAGATTTTTTTTTAACTGATGTTCATTCTCACAATGCCAGCTATTTTTTAAGTCATTTGGAACTGGATTCAAATGTTAAATATGACAGTGTAGAAGCCTTATTGTATCTGATCTCACTACAGCTCTGTCTGTGTTCTCCTTAGTGCACTTTTCCTGTATTTAACAGACAATTTCAAAGCTCAGTTGTCCTCAAGCACTTTTGCTTTTGTTTTCTTCTCACTCTCCTTTCTTGTTGCCTATCAGTGAATGGATACAATGGAAGTGGAAAGCCAAAATACTCCATCATTGTGCCCTTTCAACACAGCCTAATGATACTGAAGGCTGCATCCAGTATTAGGCAACACTGTGTAAATAAATCTCTCCTTTTATACAATAATCGAGATTTTATGGGTCATTCCTGGGAAAAATGTATGCACATCTATGCATGTTTTCCACAGCAGCGTACAGAGTTGTTATCATTCAGCAGAACTTTCCCATTTCAGTCCTAGAACTGTCATTGTCAAACAAATCCTATGTCTCTTATTGACTGAGAGGTAGCACGAATCCATACTGAAAGCTCTCCAGTGGCTTGAAAAGGTTTTTTTGTGTCTGTAACAGCCCATCTATCTAATCTGCAACGGTCTGCTCACTTAAGAACACTAACTGGTAGAGATAAGCACAGGTTTCCAGTTTCTTACCTGGAGGGCAGTAGTTAGGCGGTTTATAGGCAAGATGACCTCAGGTTGTTGCCAACTTTATCCTCTTATTCTGGGTACTCACATAAATGTCTGAAGTTGTACGCATCATATTAGCAGCCACTTGAAATGCTATCCATTCCCCTCCTTCACAGGAATGGGGTGGGGGGAAGCAATGGGAATGCATTGGGTGCTAAGGAGGAGAGCACGGCGAGCAGTACAATTCATTAATGGATTTTAGTGCACAAGTTCACTTTGCTATAAAGAGTAGGAAATCTGAGTCCATGAGTGTCACGCAGAAAAAGAGAGCTGACCTAGCTGAAGGATTACTTACATTACTTAAGAGTTCTTATCAAAGCACATAAACAACCGTACCTGATGTGTGGGGGCTCCAGATTCTTCACTCTTCCTTTGCCCATCAGTCCCATCTGCTGTGGCAGTGTGGCTGGCTCAGATCGCTTATGCTTCCAATGGGAAGTTGCTGGATATGGAGACGGGAAAAAATACATGATCAGGACAACAAGGGTAAACTGGGACCTCCAAATTCAGCAACTGGAGGACTCTGTATTGCTGTGTAGCCCAGGGCACAGCTATATTTTTCTCAGTAAGAATCTGGCCCCGGTCACATCAGACTCTGACAGCATTTCAGCAGCACGACACTGCAATTGGGTGAAGGTGAGGTGAAAGTGTCTTACACCTGGGTGTGAGAAAAAGAGAGGATGCAGATTTTGTGGGTTTGACTCTAGATGCTTTGATCAACCTCTGCTCCATTAGTAAATAAAAGTTTATCAGCAAGAAGACAGCCTGAAATCTGTTTAGTGCATCAAGCCTCTGCTTTGCTAATCACAATAAATAAATAAAGCACTTATGGTTGGTTTGGAAAAGGTGGGCAGGTGACTATGGTGTGTACTTCACATTTTTCCCATTCCTTCTCCATCACATGATGCAGACTCTCTGTACTAGTAAAGGAAGGTGGCCTAAATTAAATATCCAAATTTTCCACCGTGCCAGCAATTGTTTTAAGCCTGCTTCTTGTGCCTTTTATCTCTCTTACAAATCTTGAAGGGAATAGGATTCATCAGTACACAAATGGCCCTTATTTCTGGCTGTTAAAAACCTGATGATGAGCAACATTTCCAAGGAAGAAAAAGCAGTCAATTTCCGAAGCATGTGCAGAGTTAATGTCTGCAGTAATTGCGACTAAGTACGGTAGAGCAGAGATGCACTGCCAGCTGGAGCCAGGGATTAAAAAGGAAACATCTGTGCTGAGATTATAGGAACAGAGGAAGCTGTGGGAAGGAAGGAAGCGAGAATGCCCATGTAGGTCCACCTACCTCATTTGAACTTCTCCTTTTCCCCATGGTTTTGTTTTCCTTTAGCTAAACTCTATGTATTTACCATCCTGAGTGCAAAGAAAAGCCTGTCTGATCGTTCTGCTGATTGACCTTTCCCTCAGCCTAACCTCATGGCCACACACATTACCAACATGTGTTCTAAGTGGTGCGATTTGGGTACATGTTTAAAACCGGGCAGGCTTTTAAGTGATTTGCTGAGCAAGGATACCTTAGAGTGTAATGACTGGAGATGAAACTTTGGGCCTCACCCAACAAACTACTTACACTGAGCATAACTTCAGGCAGACAAGAAATTCCCTTATTCTCAATGGGACTATATACAAACTTAAGTTTACACATGTTTAATTATTCAGTTGGACTAGGAGCTAAACAGGGAGTTTGTGGTGCAACAGCACAGCATTGCCCATTTTTATCAGAATAAGTATTGACTACAGACTGTATTCTTTATTCTGCATTCAATAAAACATTCTGGTTTTAATGAAAATCTTCTTTGTTTTTCAGAATCTTAGACTCTATCCTACCTTTAGGAATCTGTTTCCCTTCATTTCTACTGAAACAATGAAAGAAAGCTCTGAGAAATGCATTCCAGTAAAATAATAAAAACTCTGGTGGCTAAGTAATGCATTAAGGAAGATGAAACACTTTTAAAACAACTTTAAAATCATAGCTAGCAAAAATTTATGTACATGCTCATACATATTTAGCTAGTCAGCTTAAATTCTAACGAAGCATCATGTGTTGCTTTTATCCCTCCCAGTACTGAAGATTTACAAGTTTGTGTTACATTTGCAGAAATTGCCTGTTGTACAGGACAGGTCAAAAAAGAGATTAGAGAGCTCTTCACATTTGTGATTTTATCTTTTTTTCTATTCTAATCGCCTTTGAACTCCTGTTCCTCAGGAGCTCTGGTGAGGTGAAAATGCAGGGATGAAGGAAGGGAAGGTGGGGAGAAGGAGGAAGGAGAGGAGAGAGAAAGGCTAGAAGGGAATTATTCCTTTCAAAAATAAATCAATCAATAGAAAAAGCACAGAAGTATTACTTTAAAAAAAAATTTTAAAAATTCCCAGAGCCAGCACACACACACTCCATTTCTACTAATCGGATTGTGATGTGTTTGCCTTTAATATGTGCAGCCAGCCCCTATGCCCTGCCTTGTGCACATGTCATGTCCTTTTAACATCAGCAGCCACTGGCCTGATTCACAGTTCCTGATAACATGTTCCCAAGTAGTATCGTGTAACGAGGGGGGAACAGAGAGGCAGAGGTGGGGGAGAACAACCAACGCTGGCACCGGCGGCCAGTGGCTCTGTTGAAATGCTACAGACAATTCCCCTCTAATCTCCGACCCTTTCATTTGATTTCAATTCTTTGTTCCTTGTTGATATGTCAAAGAGAGGACGTAAAACAAAAGGATGGATCCAAAGCAGGATTTTTCCTTAATCCTCTCTCCTCCTTTTTCCCTCTCCTGCTTTCAGCAGATTTGCAGTGTCGTGATTTTTCTCCGAGTGTGTAAACTTTTCTGCTCTCGTTTAGAGAGGGAAGAGCTGTCAGACACCACGAAAACTTTAATGGGTTCAAAACCAGAGAATTTTGAAACACAGCTAAACAGTGGATCAAATCCAAAAAAGAAAACATTGAGGCTAGGGAAAACTACACTCAGCAAGGAGAGGATACCTGCTAGCTCCATCCTCTCTCAGGCCATGTTCTCCTTTGTTACTAGACTTTTTGACTAAGTATTTTACTTATTTTAGCAATTTTTAAAATAACTTGCAAGGATCCCCTTTGCCTACCCAGGAGGACAACATGTTATCCATAGAGGAACCCTCTGTATTTACTTGGCTGCCAGAAAAATTGGAAGAAATTTTGAGTTGCAGCACCATAATATTTCTCTTGATGCATTACTTTTGTAAAAGGCACCATATTAGGTTTTAAATGCAAGAAGCATTTTGCCAGCTACTTGAGGAGAGAAGGAGATTAGCCACTTAACTCTGTTGCTTGTTAGGGCAATTATCCAAATGGAACATTTAAAAGAAAGGATTTTAAAAACGATTTGTTTACATCATTGTTAAAAATTAAATATACTTGAAAAATATCTGCCTTGTTTTTAAGTGTGTAGATGCCTCCACACAGTTTAAATGTCAAATTAAAACCTACACTGACTTTTTGAGTGGTGTATGAGCAGAAATCCAACGAGACCCAGGCACCATGTAGCAGACTATGCACTTATTCTGGAGCCATCTCTCAATGCTGGATCTTTTTGCCTGATTTTTTTCCATTTGATTTGGAGGAAGAGAGCAGTGAAGTTTGACTGGGATACATCAGACCACAAATTACACTGGACTTTGAGGTCTCACTGGTTGACTCTCCAGGGTTTATCTGAACTAAGTGCACATTGGGTTTGCTCAATGGAACCTTCTCCTAAGTGTAGTTTCTTACAGGGTTCCTGGTGTGTCCATACTGGTGTGAATAAGAGATACCTTCTGGGTCAGTGGAGAGACAAGTTTGCCCTCAAAGTTACTCAGCCAACTTCTTCAGTTTTTACTTTCTACTTTAAAATGAAGATGAGGACTTGATGGACTTCGAGATATTAGAAGCACTGAACTCACCTATACTGGCTTTGCTTGCAATCTGCGATTCTGGGTAATGCTTTGCTTAGAGATCAGGTCTTGAATATCCTGAAAAAGTTAATAAAAGCACAATTTTATCCAACAGGGACCAAAAGGTAGATCAGATTCACAAACCCAAACTAGAGAAATAAGCTTATGGTCTGTTTTATTTACAAGTACCAAATGCATATCCTTTAAATAAATACTTAGTAATTCAGGTACTGGAGGGGGAGGAGGGCAGGGAGGTGGTAACACCTCTAGGGATCAGCCTGTCTTTTCTGTTTTGGGTCCTCGAGGATCCCAGGTAACTAGCTAGGAGTCAGGTACCTGTCTTTAGCGCTTCCTGTTGCATTACCTGTTACAGACGATGCTGCAGAAGCAGCAGCTTTAAATTTGTGTGAGGACACATCCGATGGCTGGCCCTATAAATATGGGGCCAGCATTTTAGCTTGCATAGCTTTTATCACTTTACAACAAGTGAGCCATCTGTTTTTTTAAGCTGCTCTGACTATTGCTGTGGGCAAGACAAGGTGATCCAAAGCTTGCAACTAACTAGATGACAGAAACTACAGAGAATAAAAGTGCACCAGCAAGGGCCAGTTCAAAGAAAACCCACAAATGTAAACTTATAAATATCCTTGGGAGAAGGAAAATATTCTAGCACATGGGAGCTGAGCACTCAACTTGCTTCCCTCAAGGAAATACTAAGAGCAATAAAAATATCAAACCTGTGGGAGCCACTGAAATAAAAAAAACCCCTCTAAATCCTCAAAACAGTCAGAATCCAGGCTGATGCAGCTTGAAACATCAATTAGGTCCACCCTTGACCTGTGTTTGATTGGCAGATCTGCACATCCTGAACTCTTAAACCTCTCCTGTATCCTAATTGTGTGGCACTCACCGCTACACATAAGTTCTGCTACAGCAGGTTTAAGTGGCATCGGCACAAGCTGCCGATAACCACTGTACCTGCAAGCTGAGCCCTTCCCGTGCCACGCACAAGTCAGAAGCGCAGCTACCAGCGTGCTTCTGTGAGCAAAGCCCTGCAACGTAGCAGCTTGGCAAGGGAATAGTTTCCCTTTTATCTCTTATTAAAGGGGATCAGGTGTTTGCCCATGAGAACTGCACTCTAAGCTACATGACTTTTTTTTCCCTTCCTTCTTTTTTTTTTTTTTCTCCTGGAATATGCCCATAAACTAGATATGTGTCTGTTTAAATAAGCATAAAATTATGAGTATCCTGCAGCAAAATGAGACAGCAGCGTTCAGGAGCAGCGTGGATGAAAAAGCCCCTTCTTTTCCTTTTCTGTGACTTTGCTGGTGAACTTTGAGCCTATTGAGAGTTTTCAAGGACACAGAAGGAGAGTCCCTATGGTGGGCAAAAGCCTTTTATAAATTAATCCTTTTTATGTATTTGATCAGCAAGTAGCAGCACAGGTGATGTGATTTGTATTTACATGGGCATATAACCTCCCCAGCATGCTGTGATAAGGAGCAACATCTCCTTCCAGGTTTGACACTGCACCCTCTGCTTTTCCAGCCAACAGAGAGGACTTTCCTGTTCTCCAAGTTCAGTCTGAATAGCATTATTAGTTGCACGGGCTGCAGGATTCTCCCATTCTTGTGTCTCCTTATTTTCAACCCTTTCATTTCCCGAGACAGCTGCAAGGTGTCCCTTCAAGGATTTTGCTTTTTTTTTTTGATTTATACTTTTATACACTCGAATCTCAATTGAGATATCCCAGCCTCATTCCATTTCTGACCTTACACTATCAAACCGGACTGACCCTCCATCTCTCAGGGCTGGGCTGGATTCCAACCCAGGTTATGGAAGCACCAGGGCCGAGCTGCAAAGCAAGCCATCAACCGAATCCCAAGGAGACACTTCACAGAAAGTCGCTGCCCGCTCAACTCTCCACCCTTTGAACTTCTGACTCCGTTCTTGTTTTTAACCCAGAGTTTGCTTCAGGTTCCCTTTGTTTTTTTTCTGAGAAAATCCTGTCCATGTTGAGCACAGCGACCCTGCAGATGGCATGGAAGTGTATGACACAGGGCTAACTGCAGACAATACTGAAAATTGTCTTTTTTTGGTGGTTTTTTTTTCTTTAAAACCTAGCAATATCGGGTAGGATCAAGCTTGCTGGCAGAGAGTCGGAGTTCCTGAGGGCCAGGCACCTGCTTCTGGTCATTGTTCTCCCTCTACCACACCTGTAAGCATGAGGATATCCAGGTATTTGATACCCTCCAACCTCAGCCAAGAAAATCCAGTTTGCAGGGAGGAAACACCCAGGGACTGACAATTTTGTGTCATGAATCTGCAAGTGAAACACACCCAAATGAAATAAATACCTTCTTAGTACATCACTTTTTTTTTTTAACTTTAAAAGAAAGGGAGGGGAAAGTAAAAAAAATAGGAGGTGGTTTATTGGAATACCCTTACTGGCAGATTCAGACTGAAAAACCACAGCTGCCATGTAAACCTCCCACTGAAGGTCTTTTCACCTTCAGCCCCTGTTCTACTCTGCACAAGATACTTCTCTCAAATCAGCACCTTTAAAGAACAACAACCAAAAAAAAAAAAAAAGGAAAATCAGTGGAAGTGAGAGAAAGGCAACTCTTTCTCAAGAGAAACTGAGGTAATTTGAGCCAATGTAGGCTGGATTAGTTTCCTGTTTGGAAGCCAGTTAAATAAACCTCTAAACACTCCTCAGTACTTGCTTAAATAATAAAGGGGGGGGGGAATAGACGTTTTAAAGCTAGGGGTCTATAAAATCTCCATTCCTGCCCTATTCAAGAGCCACCCTTAGCTGCTGCTGATGAGAGCAAAATTGGGAGCAAATAATACTACCATCCTCCTTCCTCAATAATGCCTTTAAAACATATAAGTGCCAGTTGAATTAGCCTATTTATAAGACTTCTTTTTCCCCCTGACTGTAAACTCCTAATGACTCTCCGTTACACAATGCAATTCAATATGACTCAAGCTTCCAGGGGTCTTGATCCCCTCTAGATAGTGTACCACAAAAGTGATTTATAAACTACAGTCTGAGAAAGTCACAGAGACTGAAGTGATTTGAGAAAATAGTTCAGGCTTGTAAGTGAATACAAGTGCTATGAATTCCAATGACAGAATAATACACCACCACCACCCCCAAATCTCTTCCTAGCCTCATTTCGTACAACAGAGAGAAAGGTAGTGTTGAGGGAAAGGCGGGGGGGCAGGAATAAAAAAAGCCCAAAGGGGATGAGGAAATTGAGGGCTGTTTGGTGAGGGCTAATCAGTCACACACCAAAGTAAGCTTTTTGCCTGTTCTTTTTTTTATATAAACTAGGAAAAAGTGTAATGAGAGCCTGTTTGCATTGCAGATCATATCCATGCAACTGAGCAGTTCTGAATGGGGCACGCTGGCTGAAGGAGGTAGGGAAAGCAGGAATAAAAGCAGAGACCACTGATAAGCTGAACTCAGGTATCAGGTGTATCACTGGCAGAGAAAAATGTGTATTTGCTATCATTCCTTCCACCCTACCAAACAAGTAGGCTGTAAATATATATTTTTGTACTTTTTTTCCTTGAGAAGGACTCTGTATCTCAAAAGTTATTTTGAATCAAGTGGGGGAAAAAAAAAAGCAAGAATCCCAAAGCACAGTTCCTCCTTGCAACACAGATTTTCCTATCCAAATTTCAATAAGGGGCTGTTATTTTGGAGTCTGTTCCCTTCCCCCTCCCCTTATCGCCTCTCCCTGTCTTTCATAGTGAGGCGTTTGGTCTAAAGACAGCCAGGGAGCTAAATATATATTAATTAGAACTCTTGAGGCTGCCATCAATGAGATACAATTATCCCAAACTGTTGCTATTACAGGCTCTGATAGCTTCATTTAAATTCCTGAATAAAACATGAAATATCTTTAATGAGAAATGAATATAGTTGTCAGGAGGGAGTAGTTGTGATATTGTTACTAGTTGAGATATAGAAGATGAAGACATAATATGAATACCTTCGACTTTATATAAAAATGATGGCTGTTAGCAAAAGACAGATCCTCCTTCTGAGACTTCATTTAGGCTGCATATCAAAAAAACCCACCCCATATAAAATAGCAACATATCTCTTGCAAGGAAACTCTGTTATCCAAAAAGCAGCTGGGACTACTGTCTCGCTGCAAACCCTATCAGTTACAAGGTGCAACAGTGGCATAAAGAAAACCCTCCTTACCATTAAGGCGAACACAAACAAATCATGTGAGGGACAGTGAAATATTCCTGTTGTTTGTTACTCAATGGCTGACCAGGGGGTTCAGGGCAGAAAACTCTCCCCCCACCACCCCCCCACTCAACTGCATGCTCCCTTGTTTTTCTTTCTTTTCTTTTTTCTTTATTATTTTTAAGACAAATGCCAATGAGGGAGCAGAAACACGGCTCTTTCTCCCTTTCAAGGCGACTGAAAGACACAAGGCCAGGCCAGCAAAGAACAGTTCTTTAAATCATGCTGTCAGGTAGATGGGAGCTGCAGCACCTCCTCATTCCTCTGCAGCTGCTTGATGGACTGCACTAGTTGTACTAAAAATTCACCCTTGAGCTGCAGCGGAGGTCTCCTCACCTGCTGTTCTTCTACTGAATTTACAATGGCTCCCCCTTCCTTTCCCTACAACTCATTCATTCGTCCCTCTTTTGCTTAATGCATTTGTCCCTCTTTTGCTCTTCCACATGTTTTAGCCTGTTCACGCCAAAGTGTTTCCAAAGCAGCTCACACTGAAGGAACAGCTCCGTGCAGACAATGGTCCACGAGTCCCACACTTCCCTGGTCCCACCAGCCAAGGCACACCAGATGACAAAGCTCTCCACCTTGGCATCACCAATGAAAAGCTGCTGATGCTGGGGTGGAGCATGGCAGCTATTTAACAGCATGTACCATCCCTTATACTTCAGCGTAGGTCGCAAAGTGAAGATGATTATCATACTAATTGAAAGGGCATGGGAAACATTCAGGAGGCAGAACATAATTATCCAAACTGGAAATTGTCAGGTTGTTCCCATTCTTGCAGGATCCTCTAGTGACCACAGAGAATGATCAGGACCTCAATTTAAAGTCTCAGCACAAGTTTGCATCAAACATTTTTACACTAAATCAATTAATATGTATGTCCTGAATATTATTTTTGAGATACTTGGAGTGTAGTGGTTCAATTTCTTCTAAAAGCTTTCGTTTGCCTATATTCTCTAGACAGAGACAGAAAATTATCTCAGGGATACAATTCAATTTCTCTTAATCAACACCTCTTTGCTTCATCGAGTAAAGCATGCTTAATCCATTTAGAGTTCATTGTCAAGGAATACACACTCTAATTAATATTTTCCTGAAGATGTTTATACATGACAATATAATAAATTAAACAAAAAAAGTGAAGAGTTCCTAAGTGCATTTGCAAGACTGGACCTGAAGAGGGTCCACGGATCCTGTTTTGCTTCCACCTGATCATCCAGAGAGAAGCCAGCTTCAATACAACACCTTATAAGTAAAGGAAATTTGTATATCTAACATGTCTTCTATTCTTGCCAGCTCACAGCATTGACTAAGGATGCTGACGTTACAGCAATGAATTCCTGGGCACTGAAACTTGCCCTTCCAGAAATGGGTGAAAACTTATTGGCAGGTTTCTAAGATGAGAGAAGAGTGTTTTAATGTCCCATAAAGCTTATTCTGGCCTTGAGTTTGCCACATTTGTGAGCTTGAAGGCTCACAAGCTAAAATATATGTATTCTCACCCCAGTATGTGAAAATGGTTATACGTCAACCCTCCAAAACTGGCCACAAAAGACTTTGGAAGTAGAGACGTGCAGTCACAGGACCAAGACTATGAAACAACCTCAACCACAATACAACCAAGAGTAAAATACAAATACCTGAATGTCAACCTAAATATTTATGCCACATTCACATGCCTTAGATTTATATGAATAATAACCATTCCTGGGATCAAAAGCCAACTTGAAGGTGAAATATTGCAGCCCAAAAGCAAAGAAGTTGCATTAACAAGTGAGTCCTTTTCTTTTATAGCAGTTTTGGGTCCCCTTGAGACAGCTGAAGTTGCTGAAGCAAATACTCGCCCCTCACTGCATAAGTCATCCTTAAGAAACAGAATTAAAGACCTCGGAGCCTGATACCACAAACGTCAAGTGCAATTTACAGCCCTAGAACCAGTAGAACCAGAGAGATATCCAATTATACTCATTTTATTTATGTAGTTTATTTCCTCCAAAAATTAATTTTATGTTCCTAAAAATTGCTGGATTAATAGCCCTAGCAACTGAACCCATCCATCAACACAAAATATACAACACAAACGGCGACTCTGCAGATGATTTTTTTTTTCCTTCTACCATTTGTTTTAACACAGGACTCTCAGAGAGCACATCCAGAGAGTGAAGAGATTCTCCAGAGACCTCTTCAATATTTTTACCCTTTTCTGAGATGACGCCTGCAGTGTCAGCCAGCTACAACCAGCTGCAGTGGGACATTTCTAATGGGAGCAGGAGTTTTTTTTTCACTTGGCAGTTGACAGCAATGGCTTTTTGACTGGTCCCTTCTAGTTGCTCAAATCTTAAACTGTATATAAAAGGGAAAAAAAGGAAGGAAAAAAATACAGTATTACCCAAAAGGTGGATGTTTTCTTCAAAATCACAAGTTGTTTTCTCCCTTTAGTAGGTTAGACCCAAACTCTGCCTCTTTTTGGCCATCCCAGCAGGATAGCCTCCTAGCATTGCTGTGTATAAGGCCCTGGCAAACTCGGGGCATAGTCCTTCTATACCCAAAGCAAGACAGGAAGATTTTCTGGGAGAAAGCTGCAACTGTGTACATGAGAAAGAAAAGGTGATCAGGAGCAGCCAGACTGGGCTGTGGCATTGAGATATCAATGAAGGCAATGAAAATAAAACCAGAGATACATCAGTTATATGGACAGTAGCAAACCTGACAACTTCTCATTGGGCTTGGTGGAAATAATTAATTAATGTGTGTCATCTGTAGCAAAACCTTGCCTTCAGATATCATCCAAACTCAACACCCCCATCCTCTCCCCCCTTTTTCTTTAACTCCCCTTGCAATTCTTCCCAAAGTCCCCCCTTGCTGTTGGGGCACACTGGCACCAGAGGCAGAGGGCAGAGCAGCTGGCTTGTGCTCAGATAAGACACGCACTTTTGGTCCTGTCTCAGCAAGATGTTGCTTTTCTTCTTTTTGCTTCCATCGCTCCCTTAATTTTTAAAATAAAAGCTCTTCTGACTGGCAGTACCTGCTTGTTCCTATATTCCGAGAAACCCAACAACAAAGCACTTAAAATTACTTATTGTTATGGCTTGGGGACAAGATTATATCTCTAAGTTTATAAAGCAGCAGCAACATTTGCCACTAAATACAAATGATTTTAATAATCAGCATTATATTTGCTTCTTTCAGCAGGGTGCCTTGTCATTACTTTAACGATAATAATACCCGCTTTTCATTTGCTAAGTGTTATTATGATTATTATTCAGAAGCTTTACTATAATTAACTAACTGAGCCTCACAACACCCCTGTGAGTCAGGTAAAGAAAGAGTTATGACTCTCTTATTTTTTTACCTGGAGCCATGGCGATGGGAAGCTAAGTATTGTAACACAGCAGAGGCTTGGATTAAAACCAGAAGGTCTTGCCTTAAAATTTCATACACAAACTACACCTTGAATCATCTGCCTCTAGTTCACCACCTCATGCTGCTGTCAATTCGAATGCACCCAGATGACATTTTGGAGAGCCAAGAAATAAAAAGAGGAAGAAGACGAGAGACGTGTTGATCCCTAACAACGCTGAGCCAACCTTGTTCTTCCGCAGTTTAACAGCCTCCTTCAGCAGCTCCAGCTCCTGGCTGGTGTCAGTTCCCGAATCCTGAGCACTCATGTTCGGTGCATGCATCACACACATCTGTAACTATACAGGCGACAGCTTCTGTCTATAATAGCCACCTGTGAGACCAGGGGAGAGGCATTAAAAATTAAAGAACTGCAGAGTAGATTGGAAGCCAATCTTAGGTTTATAGACAGGGAAGTGTTTGACAGGTGGTCTCTGCGAAAGAAGTGGCCTTAGAGACACATTTCTCTTGATTTTATTTTTTAATTAACTTTTATTCTCAGTATTATCATGTCCTGCCCCCAACACACTTCCTTTCCTCCTCTTTTCCAGCCTGGAACACAGTTTAACACACCAGACTCTCACCACAGTGCAATTACAGGTACCTTCAGCAGGGACATTTTAAAGATCTTTTCTTCTGTCTACATCCTAATGCCAGCCATACAGCCAACAAGTCCTTAAACCTTGATGTACACACGTAATCAATCTGCAGGGCTTATCACCAAATGAAGGCGAGTGGGTTACTTGCACCTTACTACAGTGACATGTCTAGCAAAGCTTGTAATTACAGGGGCTGCAGGGTGATGAGCAGCAATCCAAGCTCCGGGTCAAGCATGTGCCTGTTAAGCTCTTCCACATGTGCCATTCAGGCCCTTCCTGTTTGGGTTTCACGTACTGGTTTTACACCTCCCGCCTCACATAAACCCAGATGACCTTAGAGAGACCAGGAGGGCCACCTCCATCACTGTCTACAGTGTAGACTTCACCTCCTGCCATAAAAATGCTTCCTCACCTTCCCTTCCCGCTCTCCCCCTCACATTCCCGCTTTCAAGTTAATTGGAATAACACATCTGCAGGCAAACAACAGAAACCGGTGCATCCCCTCCAGGCCCCCCCAGCTCGCTTCCCGCCCACCCTGGCTTTGCTTCATTGACTCCTCCAAACCCACCGCATTTAGATGGGAGCACTTAACCTTCTGCAGAATATCTTTATGCTCCATTTTCCTTTCCATTAGGAAGGAGATGAAAGCAAGCAGAGGATGCTTTTGTACAGCTGCCGTTGCTGCCAGCAGATGTGCTCTCCCAAGCCTATATGTGTTTTAAGCGTAAAATACTTCATGTGAGGGGTTTTGGTGTGTAAAGGATGTACAGAGGAAGCTCAAGCAAACCTGAGTTTTAGCCCAGTGCAATGGTTTACACCCAAATCAGAGCAATTTGTGCACACACTGTGCTCCACCATTGTATCAGAGACTGTACTAACCAACCTTGCTGCACTTACAGTGGTTTGAGTCTGATTTTCCAACTTCTGTGTAGGCATAACAAAGGCCAGACTCAAAATCAGACTACCTGTAGGCCTTTACCACCTGAGGAAAAGATCTTTTATGGACGTACTCACTGCTTTGCTCCCAGACTGAAAATCACATCTGCGTTTTTTCCTAAGAATTCATTCATAGCAGCATTGGGAAAAGATATGTTTGAAATCCACTTTCTAAATAGATAAGAGAAAAACAAAACTCGAAGCTTACATGTCGAGCGCAGAAGATAACTGCCCATGGAACCAATGAGCACCTGAAGTTTGTCTTTTCCTGTGTATTCCTTGAAGACCACATTGCATCCAACTGATAGTCAAAGCTCTGGAACCTCCAGATACAGGAAAAAATGGGCCTAATAGAAAAATGGCTCGAATAAAAGCTGTCTCTGCCTTGACTGTGTCTTGCCAGAAGGCATTTCACCCACCAAAACTGTGCAGGCACATCTGGGGTAGCACATCTGAGCAGCAGCTAAGCATAACTCAAATACAGAGGTAAGTGAAGAGCCTTTTCAGCAGCTGAACTGTTGGATGCATTTTAGGTAGGAAGATCTTGTTTGGAAGCCATTCAGTCCAGTGTCTGCTCTTGCTTATATGCTGTGCTTTAAATGTGCCTGGTCATGACCTCTGTCTTCCGTCTCAGGTTGGAGGAAGGAAGGTGTCGGAAAGGACAGGGGGTTAGCTCAGGATCCGAGTTTCCCCAGTTCAGTGCCTTACTCTCCACAGACTTGGAGTGTGGCTTGGGGCAAGTCACTTCAACTCAATTTCCCGTCTGTAAACTCACAGTATTGTTGCAAGTGGAAATACAGCCAGGGCAGGGAGGAATCTGACAGGGGACAAGTCACCAGAGCAGGAGCTAATGCCATGATGGGTGGAAAGATTGCCCCATTCCCTGGTACCCAACCTGAATCAGCTCAAGATGGTGTTAACAAAGCTATAGCACATCCAGCCTTCGGAAAGGGCATGTTCTGGCAAAACATTTGAGGCAGGCAGTGCTCTGCAGAGGGTGTGCGGGGGGCGGAGGGGAGCAGAGTGGTCAGAAGGGACCCGTCTCTGCACGAGGTTCAATCCACAAGCAAACTGCTTTGGTGGCCTGCCCAGCTACAACAACAATCACTCTTCCATCCTTAGTGCCATCAGGGCCAAATACAAGCTACGTGAATATGTCCCTTACCTCACTGCACCAGAAAGGCAGGCTCTGGTTTACCAGTCTCACTGGATTAGCTTGATAAACCACCCCTTTACCTATAACTCAACAGGCTGTAAAAATCCTTGTGGCTATTGCACAATAAGGAAAATAAATAATAATGTGCTTTAACAAGCATCAGTCAAAAGACCCAGGATTTGATGGACCCAGCAATAAACAGCAGATTTACTTTCCCGGGAATGCAGACAAACTAATCAGATTTAGTTGGCAGCTATGAAAACACAACCGATGGGAGGCTCAGCGCCGGCTTGCACAATCCCCCTTGTCCCTGCTAATGCAGGGGGGCATGAAAGGAAAAGGACATTAAAAAGATATCGCATCATCGTGTCCCTGTGCTGGATGTAATGCCCTGGCATGCTGACAGCTGGCTGGCAGCTTTCCATCCCTGGGAAGGGGGTTACTGGTCTGCACAGCCCAGACAGCAGTTTAACCCCAGGGTCAGAGGCCAGTCAGGCGTTATCTACCAACTGGGCGCATTTCCTCCACATCTGTGGCTTCAATATTCCCGAAAAGACACTGACAGGAGGATGAGAGCTAATGGGAGCTCCTCTGGTATTTAGAAATTTAAAGGCCCACATTCATTTTTAATGACCTTGATAACTGGCTTTAAAGAAAAACAAAAAACCAAGCCTAAACAAAACCAGCCCAAAGCAGTTTACACTGTGTGAGAGAAAAAGCCCCAACTATTAAGCCTTCCCTACCTGATTTTTCGAGGTTTCTAGCTGTTGGACAAGGAGAGGATTGCTGTGCACTATGCTAACTAGAGTGTAATTTTCAGGATAACACTCTATGAGGTCACTTGTACAGTCATGCCTTGAATCTACAATATTAAACTTTTATTGCACAGGACAAAAAAACATCCTACCTTAGTAAGGCAAAACCCATCCTCTCTCAGCACAGGTAGAGTTTGACTGACCCTTGTCAGTCTGCATGAGGTGTAGGGCTAGTTTGTGAGCTAAGCACTTTTTTGGTGCATCCCTGAGGTGTTTTAAAGCCACTCTTGGTTTCCAGCTGTCTTGGAAGTGCCAATGTTGTATAAATTGGAGCAGCCCAAAATCTGGTCGCATTTACATTCCCAGCAAAACCACCAGGGAGCTACTCTGATACCTCCCAGCCAGGCAGGCAGACGGGCTCCTTGATTATGTCCCATCTGCCAGATACCAGCATGGAGACAGCAGAGACATCGGTAGAACCCTCCTTTGCTGCCAGTATCTCTGTGGTGCTGGGTGCCCCAGGTCAACAACCCTCGCACCAGGACGGCTGTTGTGCATTGGCTGCTCCAGAGCACAGGGCCAAGGTCCATCATGAGAGGGGAAATCAAGCCAGGTGCAATTACCCTGGTGTAGTTGAGCTCCTTTTATCGATTATGCTACATCATTAATTCCAGAGTAATGCAGCCATGTAAGGAGCCAAGATGACCATCTCCAGCATAGGAGGCTCCAATATTTCCAGGTGCCCTGCACTTTAATCTTTCTTTTTTCTTTTGTTATCTTTTGCTTAACATGATGAAACCCAAACATTACCATCCAAACAATAACTGAGGGGGCACTATTAATGGACCCAAGTGATTTTCCCATGTGCTTAGCTAATTATTATACAGACTTCACCAAAAAATAGTGACCAGAAGATACTTCATAAGCACTTTTTGCCAGTTCTTATGAATCACTGATATTACTGACTCCTTCCCACCCATATCACAAAACCACCCCTACGATTAACATCTTTATTGCTATCCTCTGTGGAGGGGTAGCCAACACCAACATAGCCTCTGCATTTTAAAGGTGACAGAGATGGATAAGGTCATTTTCCCATCCCTCATGTCATTTCCCGCCCCATCTACAAGACTGGTCCTTAGGAGAATATCTTAGTGGGGGTTTTGTCTAGACTACCCTTTAATTGACTCTAGTGACAGGACATCCTCCGCTTCTCCAGGGAGATCATTCCACTGCCCGACAGACCTTGCCGCCAGGAAATGCTTCCTGATATTCACCCTACCTCCTCCTTCCTCAGTGTCATCCCAGGAGCTGCGCTCAGATAATGTCATGTGCAACCAGAGCTGGACATCCTACCCATTTTATCATTGCACTTACCCCTGGTCCACGCTTCCACCAGTCCTGTTAACTTCCATTTGTCAAGCTGTAAACTTTTTTTCCATTCAAAGCCACAGATGAACCTAATTATTTAATTTACTCCCTTGCCTGCACATTAACTTGATTAGCTTATGGAAAAGGGTTTTGATAGCGGTGGCAGAGGGAGTGCAACCTTTGGGAAGTCATGGCAAACAATTAATCACATGTTTTTAATTTACTACTGGGACAAAAAAAAAAATGCTTATGTGTTTTCTTCAATAAATTCAAAATTCAGAATCTAGAAGAATGACTTTTCCAAATGATTGTTTTAAAATAAATCAGTTCAGATTCATTTACTGTCAGGGTCATCACATAAATACTAAACAACAGGTAGTAATAGATATATTAATAATGAGTAAATCAATTGTTATGGACTGTTCAATACTGTGCTTATTAGTCAGGTTTATATGCATCTACACTACTAAAACTGATGTGCTTTAAATAATCTATAACACGTTATTCACGACTTGAGTATTCTCTATTAATAATTTACCAACACTTTATAAACTATTTATAATTGCATTCTTCATATAAAAAGATGATGTTTGATCCAAAAGTGAATGATAACTCAGGACAGTCCCTAACAGTCCAGACTGGTCACACACAGGAAACTACCATGGAGCTGCTGAAGTACCATCAGTATGATCCACACAGTCATCATAATTTGCTTCAGCTGGTTTTATGGCTCTAAGAAAACCTGATAGGCAACGTGAATTGATGTGTAATTTTGCAAAACCTGGTAGCAAATGGTGCTTAGAGTATGACTGACACTCTCACTGTGTTTGAAAATCCCTTGTCATTTGCTAATTTGGGACCACATTAGGAACACAGGCTAAGAGGGGATCGCCTAAACAACTACTACTACTACTACTATTATTATTATTATGCAAGCATTATTATTGTTGGGGGTTTGTTTTTTTTAATTACAGAATTGTGACTTCAGCTTTACCAGTCCCATCCAGGCACAGACACAACCTCTGCTCCACTCTGAGTGCAAGCTGGGCTGAAGACAGCTGGAGTGATGCTGAGAAAAAACGGAGGAATAAGATTTCTTCAACCAGCAAAATTGAATGGTTCTCTGGCTTCAACAAACTGGAACTACTACAGCTGTATTGTCCCAAAGAAAGATCCACCAAGTCCTGGAAAAATAAACATCAAAGTCTTGAGGGGAGAGAAAAAGAAAGAATCCCTTAAGTGCCACAGAGGAAAGAAAGAATCTGGTTTATTGGTCAGCCAAGGAATGACTAGAATGCTTTAGGAGAGGTGTTTCTAGTACAAACAAAAATAAGGGTATAAATGTTGAAAGCACTGATAAAAGCCTGTGGAAATATTTCATCTAGTTCTGGCATCTGTATTTTAGAACAACCAACTTACTGGCACAAATACAGAGAAGGGTATAAATACACAACAGGAATGCAATGGCTCTCTTATAAAAAAGTTAAGGAAATTCTGTCTCATTTAAACAGCTAAAGGCTAAAAGATATTATGATGACATTTCTTAAATGTATTCAGGGTTCAGGATGGTGGGACTAGGGTAACAGTAAAGAAAGATTTGGTTTTTTAACTTGGAGAACACTATTGGAACTAGATCAGTTAATTATAGATCGGCCATGAATTATCTTACCATGAATATTAAAGTATGAATATTGATTTATTTGAGCATTAAAACTGTTATGGTTTTTCTAAAATGAAGCAGTTACAGTAAGGAATCTGAACTGGAATTTGATAAGCCTATGAAAGGAATTGTATTGCTAAGGATACATGAATCCTGCATGCCAGTGTATCCCCAAAGAGTTGGAAGGAGCCTGGATTGCTTTTTATTTGCATTATCTTATGCATCAGGTTTCTGTGGTTACTTCTGGAGATCAAGAAGGATTTATTCCTCCTTCAACCTTTTTGTCTTCTGGCTGGCTTGTGGGGTTTGGCTGGGTTTAGTTTTGGCCTTTCTTTGAAGTATTGCTCATCAGCCATCATGAGGAAGAGGGTGTAGAAAGATGCAGTGATATACTTACAGACCCACACATCCCCAACTTTAGATGGAGGCCGGAACTGATGGATGAGCTCTTGGGAATGGAATAAAGTTTGCTGAATATACCTAGATAACATAAACATGCTTTATTTCTTTAGCTAACTCAATAGTACAATATATGAGTGATGGGGAAAATAGAAAATGGAAAGAAAATTCTTCTGGGTATTTGTACTACTTAGATTTGATTTTGAACTCAGTCCCCACATGCTTGCTAGATGGTCTGTCTTAGTTTGTGTCGGAATGACCTTTGAGATCTTGAATATCCTGGGCCCTACCGAATCGAGTTTGGGGCTGCAATTCTCCCTCTCTGGAGAAAAAATAACTTCAGAAAGAGCTGGAACAGAAGAAGGATTTGTTACGGGTAGTAGATTGGGTGATTTATCCAGTTTGGAAACAGTGACAAAAAGGCAATCTCCTGTTTCCCCAGAATAAGCCTGAATGGTAGAGAAAATTAGCCAACTTTTTTCAATAAGATTTTTTTTTCCTCCTTAATTATCATCATTGCTAGCTCAGCCCCATCTTTCCACTATGCTTAGGAGATTAACTTTCCCCCCCCCTCCTGCAAAGTACTTTCTAACAATACTTAATAATTTTGCTGGAGGAGTGGCCCAAGTAACTGGAGTGTTCTCCTGTTCTGTCCTCCCACGCACAACTCAATCTTCCTCCATGCTCGCTCAGGAACAGCAGCCTCCTCTTTCATGCGTCTGTGCTATAAGTGGAAAGTGGATTTGACTTAAAGGGACACTGACAACTGGTTTAAAATCTTGAGTTAATTTGTTGTCAACGTCATTTTTTAACATAATTTGGGGGTTTCTTTCAAGTGATGAGAGAGCGAGAGGTCTGTTAAATGAAGGAGAATTAATTATTCCCAGCCATTACAGAAAATACAAACACAACCAGGTTATGTTAGAGCAAATGAAATTGATTTTAAACAAAAGTGAACCTGACCATTCGTATTTCATTGCCTCCTCCACGGCACTGACAGCAGCCTTTCTGCGAGGTGGACTGGCTTCTCCCAACTTCACTTCTCATTTGGTGGAATTAAGCATTAATCTGGCCACTTCTAGAGTAAAGCTGAAAGATAACCCCGTTTGCTCAGACCGTCTCAACTGATTAAGTCTTGTTTCCCAGCTGGTTGGGAAGATATATGAGGGTGACAAGCTTTTGTCTTGCAGAGATCTGCACATTTGAAGTCTGTAAATTCTCAGCTCTCTCTTCCCACCCCTGTTTCCCCTTCTCAGTAGACACAAACTTGTAACACCAAATCTGAAATTTAGGAGCTGAACAGAAAGCCCCAGATTTTCTCTTCCCCAAAGCCTTTCTAAAACATTTCTGGCACTTCTTTCTTAATTTGCTCTTTGACAGTGTTCCTTTCCCACTGAAAGATATTAGGATTCAAATTTTGTTGTTGTTTGAAAAACATACTATTGGATCCATTTGCATAGAAAACCAACACAGCAGTAAAGACATGGTAGGGGGTTCCTAAATGCTGATGAGAGCTGAGGCATATTAACCAGGTATAAATGTGCTTCTCTACTCTCTGGCTTTGAAATTATCAGTAAAAGGCTTCAAACCCTTTCTCTCATGGCCTACAATGTACACAGAGCAGTGCAGAGGAACATAATTAACTCCACCTTGGCTCTTCCCTGCCTCCAATATCTGCATTAGGAAGAATGGTGAGAGACTGATTCAGAGTTATTCTGTTAACAGCAAAGAGGATGATGAACTGAAACCTCTCCTACCATGTGTTTCCAGCCCCAGAATGTCTCCAGACCACACAGAGACCAAACTGCTGCTCAGGGGGATGCCGTGGTCATGGCTACTAGGTGGCCAATGTTGCAGCTGGGGGAGCAGTGGGGTGTGAGCCAGGAACACATGGGGCACATGGGACAAGCTCCCAGCTTGATAACACTGGCTCTAGCCATCTCTGACTCTAGCCATCTCTCCTCAGCCGTCCCCTGCCTAAAAATATTTGGAAGGGGAGAAGACAGTGATCAGGAGATGTTATCCATGGCCACTGAAAGAGCAGTCGGAGCAATTTACAACAGCTCTAGATATGGCTCTGTTTGAGCTCATTGCACATCTCAGCCAGAGAGCTAAATTCAGGGGCCATCATGTCAAAATGGCTCAAAGGCTTCTTGGAACCTACATCAAGGCCAGGCTTGCCCCATCGACAGAAGCTACAGCTGAGCTACCCACGTATGACACTACTCACGAGCAGAAACAATCAGCCTTGATAGAGTATTTCACAAAACAGCTTCCATCAGGCGCCAGCAGCTTTTTAAATATTAACCAGCAAGATGTGCTGGCTGCCTCTCTGGGATTACCGTCTCTGACACTGGTGATCCCAGCGTGTCAGCATAATTTAGCAGCCAAACCCTGGCTCCCAGCGAGCGGCTTGCAGATGTGGATTTTAATTAAAAATATTTAATTTTCAGCTCTGACTTCCATTTGCTCTACCTGGCATTATGGTTTCTGGAGCTCATCACGCAGACCGCTAAACCGCTGCTCTGAGGAAAGCTCAAACAGCTTCCTCTGCCTTTGGTAGCTCCATCAAATGGCCCCGTGGAGCCCTGTTTAGTGCTCAGCTGTAACAACCAAAAAAGAAAGCACTAAAAATTAATAAATAAATAAATAGATAGAAAAGTCATTTGTGGCTCAGAACCTACCTTTTACCAGAGCAATTCACCTGGAGATTGACAATATAGAGAGTACACCTTGCTAGCCCCACCAAGATACATCCCTGGAGAAACCTGTTTATTGTTTTTCCATCCTCAGGAGACTGAAAACTCTGGGCGTTGCTCAAATATAGGGGACTACATTTAAGTTGGCACCTTAGGGTTATAGCATACACTGTTTCACAGCTAGCTCCAGAGTCCAGCCAATGCTGTGGGCCCTTTTGCCTGAGATGAGGAACTGCTACTGTCCCAGAGCTCCTGCAGCCTCACAGACTGGACCACACACAGTCCAGTGGGACATTACACAGTTTTTTCACTGTGCTATTTTCCTTGCAAAAAAAAATTAAGGCAGTTCTTCAGTGAAAAGTTGCTGTTCCAGTTTTTACTCATCACAATTTATCATGCTTCGGTTTATCAACGAATTTATCAGTAACTAACTAATTTCTATTCGTCCTAATGTGAATAGCTTTATATAAAACGTTCACAAAGAGGTTTCTACATCTGCAGACATAGACTGTGAATCCCTTATCCACATTGTTGGAACAACCTTAATAAAGTCCTACTCATACACCAGGTTCTTCTACCTTTTTCCTCTGATTGCACACTGCAGACTGCATACTCAACATTCTTCCACAGACTGAAACTTATTTGGAATTTAGCAGAGAATTTTGAGTAATTTGGAAGTTGTACATGATGGTCAGTAAATATCTGAAAAGACACTGAGATTACCATTTAGGTCCCAGGCTTTTAGGCAGTGTGGAAGAAAGCAGTTTTCCTTGATTGGGAAAACAGAGCAGAAATCAAGAAAGGAAGCCAAGGACAAACAGGCTTCACTACAGTAAGTATCCAAATAATTCAATTTTTAGGTGTGCTAAATCTTATGAATAGTTGAGAATACTGATTATGGAAAAATATTTTTAAACTATATTGGGCTTTTTATGTCCTGGTTTATTTCCACTTAAGGAGGTTCATACCTCTTCAATGCTTTTGGGAAGAGAAATAAGGAGTCCTATGTACTCTAAAGAAACTTCTGCTAAAGGGCATGTACAACTCAGTGGCTGCAGTGCCAGTGAGAACTCATCCACAGAGGAAGACTTTGTGAGATGTTTGGGGGAAGGACAGTACATGGCTGTGCAGCACCTGATGCAACAGAGGCATGACATATGACCCTTATCACAAATAGAAAAATAAACATCAACAAGACAGACTGAAGAACACATCAGAAACAGTAAAAACGAAGTTAAAAATAATCACTAATAACATTTAGCCCGGAGTGGTTTTTTTTGCTCTGTTACTCTATATTGACAATCCCGCCTAGAAATGGGTCTCTCAGACTTTTTGACTCATAGACAACCCAGTTTGCTCTACAGACCCCTGTGTATCCATTGTCACCCATAGGAGGGCCCCAGGGCCTTTGCTATGCTGCTGCTTTGGGGATGGATCAAATGGCTCTCAGACGAGAACAAAACCAGACATTTTCCAACCAAATACCTCTCAGGTCACTGAGCAATACTCTGGTGGCTCTGCCTCGCCAGCAAATGCCCATGCCGAGGCACATCAATAAGTAGCTTTGCCTGAGGAACCTTGCTTCTCTAGGGTTTTGTGCTGGTGGCTGGAGGAGATAGGCACCCCTGCCTCGGCCACCACCATGCATGGTCCAGTGAGCTGGCTGAAACCACGGACACAGGCTGGGTGCGCGCTGAGATCCCAACCTACAAACTGGGGCATTTGCAGCTTGCACAGAGGCTTTGAGCCACCAGCACTGCTGGTGAGGAACATAAGGAGGGCAGAGGTGTAGCTGGCTGAGGGAGTGCAAGTGAGGAAAGGCAGAAGCCCCTCTGTTTGCCACAGCTCCACAGCCAATGCCGATGGGTGCTATCGGCCGTTGCAGAGCAGAGACACATGAGGACTCTGAGTGATGGGGTTTCAAACTGGGCTGCGGGGAGAACTGCAGAAGCTTGCTGCAGCACTTGAAGTCTCAGAGACCAGAGCTCCTGTGCCAAGTGCTGTAAAGCCAAAGCAAAGCTTAGTCCCTGATTATAATCACTTATAGCCTTAGGACAGATAATTACAAAATCAGATGAAGCTTTATGTCAAGAACTGCTGCTATGGAGCAAGCTGGAGCATAGGAGGTGCCATGTGAACCTAAGAAAAAAAATTCTCATTGTGATGGTGACGGAGCACTGGGACAGACTGTCCAGAGATGTCAGGGAGTCTCCTTCTCTGGAGACAAAACCTGTATGGACATGTTCTTGTGTGACCTAATCTAGGTGATCTTGCTCTGGTAGAGGGGTTGGACTCAATGATCTTTCAAGGTCCCTTCCAACCCCAAACAGTCTGTAATTCTTTGCAAGACAATCAGTTATGACCACAGAGGATTGCCATGGACATTTGCGGAATCTCTCGAGATCATCTGGTGAGTGCTGCCACAGGACCCAGAGCACAGCTGCTTCATCACCCCGTTTCTGGTGGTTTTGTCAAAGACTAATAAAGTAGTATCACGTACCTGTTTTCACTCCATGGAAATAAACTGTATTGCCTCTATAGGGGGTAAAACTTCTACCACAGCTAAATCAAGCTGCACAAATACATGTAGACTGACTCCTGGAGCTCCTCAGGAAAGAGCAGCCAGATTTCACAGGGCATCAAACCCTCATTCCCAACCAACTCACCTGACAGGCTGGACAGTGAAAAATCATGCCCCTGTTCCTCACCATGGGATCCCAGGCAGACCATCTAACAACCATTGCTGGCTTTTCTTTCTTTGTGTCCCAGGCAATCCACCAACAGTGACTGATGGATTGGAATTGCTAATCCAGGTGGGCAAAGCCAATCAAAGGACACTTCGAGCATCGGGCAGCTTTCCCTTCCCTTCTAAGCATCTCCAGGACATTAACAGACCCTGAGCAAAGATGAACTGTACAAGTCCCTTAACATGAAAGTCTCCAGGCTGATTTTCAAAGCTTTTTGAAGCAGTCAAAGAGAAGTGTACTGAGATGCCAGGCACTGAAAAACATCTCAGAGCAAGAACATTCCCTTTCCCTTTCATCACTTTTTTGTGGTTTCAACATCTCTCCTTCCTCACTGCCCATAGCATGAGTAGCAGACCATATACCAACTGAAACCTAGAAAGGGACAGCTCCAAATCTTTGTCCAAAGCCAGGCAGTTTCTCCTTCCCCAGTAAGAAACGTCAGGACTTTAATATGGTAACGAAGTTCTGCATTAACTTGTTCTCCAAACAAGGACTAGTCTGTCATCAGACAGAAGTGGAAAAGGGTCAACCTCTCCTGACCCTTCTGCACATAACAATTCCTCCTTTCAGGGGGAATGGCTTGAAAGCTCCAGTTATCTATTTTCCACAAAGAGTGACACCTCCATAACCAGACTCCTCCTCCTCCTCTCCGTTTTTTAGGGTATGAACAAGTCCTTGATGTTTTGGCCAGGCCACTTCTCCAATACAGCTTCTGTCATTAGCAAAAGAATTAAAGGAAAATAAAAACCTCAAACAAGATCAGAAAAAAAGGAAGATATGGGTTTTTTTGAAAGTTCTGCAAATATTTTATGCTCCCTCTTTTTTTTCTTTTTTTTTTTCATTTTTTTCTCCCCTTCTTACATTCACACAAGCAAAACAACAAGAGGGTCCTCTGATGAATGTGGCAGATCGCCATGGTTACGGTTCAGAGATGCAGCAAAAAGCAATTATGGTGGGACACAGTGGAGGGAGGGGGAAAAAAAGAAAAAAAAAAAAAAGAGAGAAGAGAGAAATGCACCTCTTTGTCAGAATTTCAGAACAGCTGTAATAACACTTCTGCACCCCAACCAGTGCAAAGTAACTGAAATATTGTGGCATGTTAAATGCCAACGCATTAAATACCAGGATTTCAATGTCACATTATTTAAAAAGACAGGAAGCATTAATTTCCAGCTGCACTTTCAGCTTGTTAAGTCATCTAGGGGGAATAGGGAAAAAGGAGCAAGTCCGTGGCACAGGGCCTCACATTTTGAGGTGTGAAATAAAACACTGTTCAGCGAGGCAGTGGAATGCACTTGTAACAGATTTAATCTGACAGCAGCTGCGGTTTCCTATTTAAGCTTTGTGTGATTTATTTTTCCCCTTGGTGTTGGAGCTCCTGAAAGAGATGACGATGCTCTCCTGACCTTTCCCAATCTGGGGATCTCCAAGCACCTTACCCCTTGTATTTGTTTTCACAGCCTATGTTGGGCAAGGGAGGTGGGTTGTCACCGTTCTCATGAAGAAGGTAAGACTCACTTGGGTCTGATCTTCCTAGCCAGAGGGTCACAGATGGGATGTCATAATTTGGGCCTCTGCAAGGACTGGGAGAAGGAGGAAGTTCTCATTTTATACACTGTTATTTTAAGATTACATTGAAAATAAAAGCTACATATCACAGGCTGGGATTATCCATGAAGTGCAGGTATATCTGTTATGCTTATTCTTCCGTGGCTAGCAAAAAAGTAAGACTCACCTCTGTTCTTTCTTATTTGTACTTAATCTTGAGGGGTTCTTTCATCGTTCTTACAGATCTATTTTTGGTGACAACAGCAGCAGCGAGTATCGCCTTTCCTCCTCATACCTGTTGCATACTGCAGCCCCCAGCTGTGTTCTTGTCTTCCAGGCTATGAATCATACCGGGGATGAGATCCTGCTGAATTTAAACCCACGGAAAGAGGTAGAAAGTGAGAAATGACTGAAATGGATCCATGTCTCATCCTGTTCACCAAGTGGTTCTGCAAATTGTAGTGCCAAAGGCCAGAGGGAGCAGAAGCTGTGAAAGGTATAAATAGCAATGTGCATGGTACACCCTGGTTCCAAAGAAAATGAAGGATGGGCAGAGCAATACAATGATGAGAAGATGAAAAAGACCAAAAAGGACAAAGAGTAGCCACAGATTATTTACCTCTTTTCTGAACACTTCCCTCTGGTTACATTGCCTGTCTCTTCATGGAAAGGACCTCTCAGGTTGTGCATCCCGGTTCCAGCTCTTCTCCCTGTGGTCACAAAAGCAAGCTCCTCCATTCAGCATTGACTCAGTGATGGACTGAGGCAAAAATTCAGTTTCCCAGTCACGGCAATGGCCCACTATTCCTATCTTCTCTTTTTCTATATCATGCCCACCAAAATCGAAGCTCCAGGCTGCTTCCTCAAGCAAAAGAAACCTGAGAAAACCTGCATGCGAAAAGACGACACTAAATTTGAAGGAAAAGGAAGTATTGCCAAGTCTTGTGGTTATATATCACAGGTTTCACGATTTATTTATTTTCTTTTTTTGGGGGGGTACTGGCTTCCAAAGCAAGAAACAGTATGGACAACTCTGAGAACAGCAGAGATACCGTGAAAAAAAAAAGAGAAAAAAAAAGAAGGGGCTGCTAAAGGTTCAGCAGTGAGAGGGAGCCTAAAAAAAAAATGCTTTAAACCCTTTTGCTTTTTTTAAAGCAATCCGTGATTTAGACAAGCCTGTCGCAACTTCTGAACACTGGGGATACAACATGTTAGATTACACACTTGAGGAGGACTGAGTAAGGAGGGTTTTGAAAAATTTGGCACAGAAGAGCTCTGTGGAGTGAAACCATGACCTAATGTAGCAGGTTGTGCTTTTATTGACAGCAGCAGCAGAAGTCTCAAGAGCTAAAACAAACCCCAAAATGCACTCTCCACTAAATCCAACAGATGGGTGCACAGGGAGGTTGTAGGGTCTCAGAGCACTCCTCTGCCAATGCACCTTCAGGGCCTGTATTATCTCTGCACTGGAAATGTAAATCTGAAAAGAACAATAAAATTTATCTCCAGACTTATATTCATATAGAAAAAAAGTCAGCCTCAGTTTCCCAAGGCAACATGAAGAAATGTGGTGTTTAAACTCATTAAAGCACTTTCCTGTATGGCTACATATTGAAAATTGAAAGATAATCAAAATGCCATCAGAGACTCTTTTCCAATTAAATTAAATTTTGGCCCAGAGCAGCTTCTTCTGATAAACTGTCAGAGGAGTTACCAGCAGCCCAATACCCCAGGGAGGCAGGACTCTTTCCTCTAACCTTTCCCTTGACAATTCATGCCTTTGGAGATTTGAGTTCCACTCCCATTTTCTCCCTTCTCCTGAGCAGTTCCCAAATCTGACATAACCAGCTTTTAATCAGTGGGGCAGACGGGATGACTTTCTCGTTCAGCCTGGGGCTTCACCAAGAGTGTGGTACCTTCTCAGTAAACACCAGAGCCAAGGAAACGAGCTAGAAGAGTGGGAAAGCAGAGGGTGTTTGCAAAACACCAAATGAAGGAAAGGCTGAAGGTATAAGCTATTCTAAAGGTTTCAAAATCCATCCCTCCTTCCAAGAGAGACTTAAGAAATACCAATGACTTGGAGCTTCACAAGCAAGTAACAAAGGAAGCTCTGTTTGTGGACATGGTTGTGCTTCACCTCAGCCCCTGAACCCCCTTGGAAGGCTCCAAGAGGAAAAGATCATTTGGCTGAATGAATGTTGAGTTGAAGTGGAAGAACCCCTCCATAAATCCCACCTAAATCAGTGTTATCTAGAAGCACTCAGAGCTGTTTCCAATCAGTGTCCCAGTGGGAAATTCCCTAGAGATGGAGTCTGGAGATGGAAAGCAGATCAGAACAACCAAAACCACCACAAGCCTCTGCTGCCACAAGTGCTATTTCCAAGTCATCTTTTGTGCTACCTACACTCGGCATTCACATGAGAGAGAGGTAATAGGAGTTTTAAAGCAGAGGTTTCCTCTCAGATTGCTATTTCCTTGTGGCTTTACTATTTGCTCTTTGCACGTGTCAGATCAGTGGACCTGTGAATAGCCTTAATTAGAAATGTAGATTATGCTGGGTTAGAATGCAGTGGACACTGTTTCTCTCCAACAGTCCTGCTGGGAATACACATATGATTTGCTAAGAAACAAACCAGGAGTCACAGCTAGCTTCATTTTTAGGCTACATATACAGAACATAGAGTCACTGTGCCCAGTTCCTAAACCCAGCAGCTGTGAATACTTCCTCATTCTTCAAGAACTTAATGGAAGACAAAAGCTGTGTTTGCAGAAGAAATGCCCACTAAGAGATGTGCAGCCTCTGGCAGTGGTTTTATCCCCTAAAGTAAGGGCAGACACGATCAGTGATGAACTGGTGAGGTGCAACCAGGAGACGGGTGTGCTGTCTCAGAGATGACAACAGGCTTGAGTACCTGAAAGCTTGTCTTCCCAACCACTGAGATTAGTTTATCAAATAGAAGTTATTAGCTTTCTCCACACCCATTGGCTCACTTGGTTTACTAACACTGCTCCTGTGAGTAGTGTTTTTCCTTCTGAGCAAGATGCTCCACGAGGATGATTACACACACAAGCAGACCTTGAAGAAATGATAAATTTGATTCCTATTTACCATGTGCAGGTAGGTTGAGACTTGTCTGATCTTAGCAATGCTAAAAATCCTCCTCATGTTACTCCAGACATGTCCCTATTTCCTCAACTGCTGCTTTGCGATCGTTATCAAGCCCTGAAGCAAGCAAAACTGAACAAAAGTATGGGGTGAAAGATGCTTCATTCACTCCCCCCACACTCCATGCATTATACAGGGCACTCACCTGCAGAATAAAAACTTCTTAAGTCAAAGTGAGGTCCACATGCTCCCCAGGCAGAAGCTGTTCACTTTTGCTTTTCCCAAGCATCATGTGGGAAAGCTGCAAGTTGGGCACTGAAGACGGCACCTGGGGAATAAAAAGCCCTAAAAATCAGCTGTAGAAATCATATGTCTGAAAGTAAATGTTGCTTGGCATGACTGGCTATAGAAGCATATTTTAGGGACATTTTGGCTTTTGTTAAGTGTTAATTAATCGTTGTGCTCACTGAGGAAAAAAAGAAAAGGTAAACACTTCCTCAAAGATAAAGATAAATACCACAGAACTGGTTTCAAATAAACTATTGAACGCTTCAAGCTGAAGGGGGCTGTGGCTGCACATCCAAAATGTCTGCAAAGGTGATTGTGAAGATCAAGCCCATGCTCATCAGCTCACATTTTCACAGGAATGGTCATCTCCACTGGCAATGTTTTAGGGGTTCATAGCTGGAAAAAAGATCTGCTCCAAAAGGTGGGATCACGGTTACAGCATGGGACTGTCAGGAGACCACAATGCAATCCCTAGACATGTGTGGTCCTGCTCTGTGACCACAGGTAAGTCACAGAATCACAGAATTGCAGGGGTTGGAAGGGAAGTCCAGAGATCATTGGGGGTCCAACCCCCTGCCAAAGCAGGGTCCCTAGGACAGGTCGCATAGGTCGGTGTCCAGGTGGGTCTTGAGTATCTCCAGAGAAGGAGACTCCATAACCCCCCTGGGCAGCCTGTTCCAGAGCTCTGTAACCCTCACTGTGCAAAGGCAATCAGATCCAGTACAGCAGGGTCTAACCCTGCTACACCTCCAGCTCCTCAGACCAACATTGCAGCCTACACCAAGCTCCTACAACAGAAACACAGATAATGATTTGATGCTTTCAGCTAAGGCTGAAATTCAGCTGAGAACTGATGTCCTGAGTTTATCTAATTTGCACTTGAGTTGGTAAAATTTTGCAGACATAAATCAGAGTACAACTCAAATATTTTGAACGCAGTGGACTAAATTTCAGACCTAAACAAGGTCAATCACACCTTGTAAAGACTTCATTTTAAGCAACATCTGTGAGCAGAACTGGCAGGTAGGCAGAGGATGAGAAGGGCATTAGCAAATCAGTTTGGAAAAAGGAAAAGTACCAACCTTTGGAGTAGAAAGGAGAGATGCTGGAAGGAGTTCAATGGGCCAAAGCCAACTTGATGCTCCCCAATATATCTCCTTCTATCAGGCTTTTGAAGGAGATTTCTGACAGAAACTTGCCTCATGTATTTGCTTATTACATCTTTTTATCCGGGAAGGTCTGTTGAAAGGATGCATGTGCTCCAAATGGGTAAGGAAAGGAAACAACAGGCTGGGAGAGGGAAACACAATGAGCACTGGAAATGCACAGACACATCATTGAAATTCTGACCTTTCTGACAGCTCCTGGCTTCCTGTCGGCATTGTGTCAGGGCCGAGACTATGGCGTTTCAGCCACTGCATCGCCTGCAGCAGAGTGGAGCAATTTCATTATAATCAATAGATCTATATATATATATATATATATACATTCATTGCAACATGACAGCACCTGAGCAGAGATTTTTAGCAGGGATGCAAGCAGAGGATGAGAACCTCAACTGAGGTGAATTGGGAGCTGCTCAATTTAGGTTAAATAGAACTGGGCTTATGCATAACAACTACTTTCCAGTCCAAAATCCACTAACAATTGAACTACTCCTCTTTGCCAATGCAAAAATTCCGGGGTTAAACATTGCTTCCCTTCAAGTCAATGATAAAACTCTTTGGCAATAGTGGGAGTAAAATGCCTTTAGAAATTTCTAATCCTGCTTCTAAGAAAAGGTTTGGGTGGGAAGGATAATTGTTGAGTCTTTTTTTTTCTCGGGTTGACTTATTATCAGAACCATTGCACTGTTACAAAATATTTTCCAAAGTCTGGCATTGAAACATAGCTGGAAGTTTAAATAAAATATATGAAATGTGATCAGAAGTTTTACTTAACAGCTTGCCACTTTCTGTTTGAGAAATGGCAGAAAGGCCTTGGCATTTCAGAGCACTGTCTAAACCTGTATTAGCACTTACTTTCAGGTTATGAACTGATTTTCTCCTGTAACTCACTGGACACCTGCAAATCTAGGACTAAGAGAGGCAAAAAATGAAAAAGAGCTTTACTGGCAAAACTATCTGATGTAAAATTAAGCACTATAACTTTAAAGACACAGAAAACTTGTAGCATCATGTACCTCTGTGACCACCACATTACTAGGAAGAGTTCCTTAAAATATACTATTTATTGAGTTTTCTTGATAATGTTTATTCTTCATTTAAATTTCAGAAAGTATTAGACCTAGATAAGGGATTTAGACAACGTTTTGCAGGTATTTGAATCCACCTGAATTGTTTCAGTGTTGCTTTCGAGTCGTTGGTGTTTTGTAGGGTTAATTTTACAGGGAAAAATTCTGTGTGAGGTAAGGAAATTTAAGAGACCTGGAAATTACAAGCAGCCATAAGTAAACATCAGTATTGGAAACATGACTTCAAAAAGCCACTAAAGGAGTCAAAAATCTCTGCAGGTAAGAGTCCCCTGGAAATGATATCAAATGCAAGTGGAACTGGATATGAGCTTCTGAAGAAGTTAATTACTCAGAGTCCAGGACCATGACCTCCTCTCAAGGTTACTAGAGACAATCCACCAGGACAAGGTCTCCATGCAACATCATTCAGCATTTTCAAATGCTCTTTTGAAAAGAAAAATTTCAGAGCAGTATTTACCAAGCTTGATGAACAGAATGTGTGAAAGAAAAATCTAAATGATATTCTAAGAACTATGCATTTCCATGGACCACGCCAGCAAACCTGCAACATTCTCTCTCCTTAGCCAGTAACATGATCTCTGCCCTGGCTGATGCTCACATTCTCTTGTGCTTCCATCGTTGATCATCCAGACCCCTTTTTTTTCAAGCAGTTGTTAGGTCTGTCTCTGCTGCCCAACGTGACTTTGCAGATGAGCCCCAGCATGTAATCAAGCATGCATACACAACTGAGGAAAGCAGAGAACACCCAACTCTGGGGAAACTCCCTGATCCCAAGGGAACACTGGATTTCTCACGGCAAGATACACAAAACTCTTCCATCTCCCAGCTATAAGGAACATTAATTCTCTTGCAGTTACAGTGAGTGCTGCAGTTTGCAGGCCAGAATGCTGTGGATGTTTAATGCAACAGGCTGCACTTTGGTGGCAGCAGTGGTTGGGGAGGGAACTATCGCAGCCCTCCAAAGCTAAGTCCCCCCCCCACTCATGGGTCCAAATGCTTTGTTCCACCAGCTCCAAAGGATGAAAATTTGTTTCTCATCAGTATTGCTTGAGACAAAGTGAAGTCAGTCGTTGGATTTCCAGACAATAGACTCCCACCAGGGCTCAGCTGCTCTCAGAACTGGTATTTTACCTTGTGGAGGATGGAAAACATGCTAGCAGAGAGTTTGTTTTGGCCCCACAATACAGAGCCAGTTGCGCTCTGCATCCAGCCGAAGATTGTTGTTCCAACAATGGAAAGCGGAAGGGGGGAAAGAGATGAACTCAGAGCATGCAGCACACCAAAGCCAAAACACACATTGCAGACATTTCTGCTACAGTGGGATACACAGGTTAAGCCAAGTCAAAGCTCTGCAAGCCTAAAAATTCTGAGTCCAGCAAGCAGCAGCCCCCAGCATCCCCTGACAGAGTAAAGGCCTATTGCTCTGGCAAAGCAGCCAGTCGAGAGGAAGTTTGAGGTTTTTAACAAGTAGATCTAAAGAAGACTTAATATTGCATCTCCTCCTCTGATGTGTTCCCCTCCTCCAGCCTATCGCTCCCAGGAGGTGGTGCAGAGTTAAGTCATTTGGGTGGGAGATAAAGGAAGGGAAGTGTAAAGAGCAACCGAGGGAGTGAAAGATGGGAGAAGCAGGAAGGCAACACAGCTCTGAAGGAGCATGCTCTCCCAGCGGTGTGAGGGAACGGCTGAGGGCAGAGATGGGAGGGAGGCAGAGAGATCACACAAGAGAAGGCACCAGCACAAGCAAGTTGTCCTCTGACGCCCCTGATTCTGCACATCAGTTCGAACACGCGGATGTCTGGAGCAGGTCCCTCCTGCTGATAACACGAGTGCTCAGATTCACTGGTGGCAAAACCAGAGGAGCTGTGTGATTGATGCTTACCCGGCCTTGTCAGGGTGAGGTAACAGAGCTGTGCACAGCCCCGGCTCATGGCAGCCAGACGGAAAGGGCTGGAGGCTGTGTCCAGGTCCTGGCTCAGCCTCAGGCAATGGGAGGGCTCTCAAAGCATCCTCACCAAGCAGGTCACTACACCAACACGTGACATTTGCACATTCAGTTACACATCTAAAGCTTGAGCCAGGCTCTGGCTAAGGATGTCCTGGTCTCTCTCTTCCTTAGCTGAAGCTCAAGAGGCATAATTAAAGCAGAACAGGGTTTCTTCCTTCTCCAACTTCTATGCGAAAGGTGTGAGCTGAGCTATAGAGATACAAACTGCTTCATCCCAAACAGAGGACTGTGTGTGTCCTTTAGCAGTGCACATGGACTGGATTTTATACCGTCTTTGCTTCTTCTCCCTTCCTCCCTCCCCTTTCATCCTTTCCATCGTTGCAGGCTGAAATCAGCCATCCTTCCACCTCACCCTCACTCAGCATCTTTTCTTCAGGCTGTCATCACTCTTCTTTGCCCCCCCTCGCCTCCCACCTCTCTGCAGGCCCAATGCAACATCCCACTGGCATCTGAGTTCAGGCTAAAGTATTCAAACGCACCATTTTGGACTGGATGCAAACTCAAGCTTGGGAATTCTGCATCTCCTCCACGCATTCAGCTTGTACAAACAGCAGTAGATATTTCTGTCCCTTCTACACAGGCACAGACACGCACTCCTGCTGCTCCCATCCCTCCAGGCATTCCCCAAAAGCCATCTAAAAATTACTGTAAATGCAACACCGCATTATGTCTTCTAAAAAATAAAATAAAATAGTCAAACCCTGGCGTATCTCCAGAGAGGAAAGCGTCAGATCTCAGCTGGTAAATAAGATGTTACTGTGAAGCTTGTAAAGCCAACGTTATTTCTCCTTTGTAAAGGCTCTACCTGCATAACATGAAGGGGGCTCAGTGACAGACACATTAAAACACCATTAAACTGTGAAATAGAACACAGTGTGAAAATAGATTTAACCTTCACAGCATATTGATCTCTACCCTGCGCCGTGCCTAAGTTCTTGGACAACTGTTTTATAATAGGTTTTACTTATTTTCCTGTTGCTATTCTGACTTCCTCAGAGGAGGGTGTTATTTCTAAAAGCTCCTGACAGCTAGGGGAAAAGTGGGCTTGTTTCTTAGTCATCGCTCAGTGATCGAGCGTTGCCGCTGCCAGCTGCTCCATAAACAGAAATCAGTTTTGTGCAAGTGAAGGATGGGTCTGGGCAGCAGTGATTGTGGTGGGATGGGAGGAGGAGGAAGGGGAAGCGGAAAGGGAAGAGGAGACGGGCTGTTTGCAAGGACTCCACTGAACAAAACTACGCAGGATGCAGGCAAGCAGGCTGAACCTGAGATGCCTTCTGAAAGGGACAGCGCCAAGATTTATTTAAGAGAGTGGGGACTTGGACTGTGTTTGCAGAGATAGGTAAAATAATTGTGCACACATCTGCATATCCAGACAGGAAATCCTCCTGATGAATTGACTGTTACGGGTCACGCTGCTGCCAGACAGTTCTTATACTTTCACTGTGAGATAGGAACTTCTCGCCACGATGAGTTATGCCATAGCACCTTTGATCCCACCCTGTCATCTCCTCTCTGACCATTCATCCATGTCGCGGAGCCTTATGGTAAGAGTTCAAACCCTTCCAAATAGCCAGGTATTTTTCTTTTTTTCACATCAGTTCAACAAAAACGTCCCACCCTCCTCTACACTTGGGATTTCCTTTCTGACCACCCCAAAATAAACCTGGCCGGAATAGCGGACAGATAATGTCCAGCCGTGTCCTGTAGCCATGAACAAGGGGTTTTGTAGCACCCATGCATGAACTAGATAAACTTTTAGGGGTGTGGAGGGGTTATTTTTACGGAAATATTTCCCTGACTGGAGATGTCTAAACACGGGCAAAGAGGAGGCTGAGCCCATCCATCAGCAACCCCTGACACACTGTGTGGAAATCAAACCTCCAAGCTGGATGTCGGGCAGGGCTGAAGCTCCCTCCAAGCAGCATGTTGGGTCTGTGTCTCTCCCCAGACCTTGACAGTAAATCAGTACTGTACCAGAGACTTCTGTACACGTGGTTCACAGACAACTTGCAAATTATCTATTAGGCAACCACACAACTGCAAACAGTATAGGCCATGGAGGTGACTGCCCAGCAGTGCTGTCCAGGGCTGATCTCAGAGCAGTGAGAGTTGTGCTGACCGCAGTGGGACTGGGATGATGCCCAACAGAATTAAGGCAACTACCCACCACAAATCTCAGCATACTTCCTCTTTGGTCAGGTATTCCAGTTTTCCATAACACTGCACATCTTGACATTGCATGAAAGCCAAACCCCTCCTTCCATGCTGCAGTCAGTCAAAACGTGTAACAAGGTTATGTTCAAATCTCATACAAGCTTGAACAATATTAATACTAATACTAAAAACTGCAATAAAAATGGGAAGGTTCATGGCAAGAAAACTGACCTTAAGACCTGGCAACAGGAAGAATTATTTCTGGCAAGAATTTCTGGGGCAAGAATGTATTTTATAGGAAGAGTCTCCTGTTCTGAATTACCTTAATCCAAGTCACAAGGTGATGATGGAAAAGACTGAATGCATGAGAAAATGGAAAATAACTATCTGGAAAGAAACCCTCTGGAAAGAAACACTAACGTTATGCATGTGCAATAGAATAGTTGCAGAAACCCCACTCGCATCCCCCAGTTCCCCACTTCCTGAGTGTGTTTGAACACTACACTCCTGGGCACTGCCTCTTCAGGGGAGTTCCCAGGAAGGAAGAAGGTGACAACTGGAAAAACCACAAACTTGAGTTTTCTGGTGTGCAGATGAAGGCCAGGACTGAGTGCAGAAATCAAGGCTCTGCCAGCATGACCAAGGAAGATGAGGTCCTTTCTACAAACAGTGCATAACTCTGTGGTGGGGCAGAAAACACACCTTGCTTGCAGAACTTGAGCAATGCAGCAGCATCCTCCTGGCTGATTGTACAAGAAGAGGCTCATTCAGAGAGTTTACAGCAAGCTTTTAACCCAGAGATGTTCAAGGGCTGCCAGCTCTTCTCCTGTGCTGCCACATGCAAATCCTGGGCAGATGGGTTTTGGCTGGCTGACAGGAGCCTGCATCCTATCATGCTCTGGGCACAATCAGCTTTTGGCAGGAGCTGAACAGCTTCTGCCTCTGCGTGGGCACAGCTGCATGCACACGCCATGCAAAGCGTGCTTCATAAAACCCTACTTGAGGCAGCAGGGATCTGCTGAGCTTTATGCTCCTCAAAACCCACCACCTATGGAGGTGTTACGTTCTCCTGGTTCACCATGCAAGCAGAAGACAGGCAATGGGTTCACACAGTGTTGGATCCCAGTGGGTCCAAACTACAGTAGTTGATCTCAGAGGTGCCAGATCCGGGCACAGGCTGTCCTACACTGCCATGGGGTGAAGCAGCACGTATGCAGCAGCTTGGAACTTTTGAGGATCCTTGAGCTTTTCAAAACACAGCTGCTTCCCAGTTCTTTGTCCCTGAATCAGTTTTTCTGCTCTTCAGGCAACAGTAATACTCTGGACCAGCATCAGCAGGGCTGGCCACTGCGAGCCAGTAAATCTTTACCACCATGAAGAAATAGGGTGGACAGACAGACTGAGAGCAAAGCACAAGCCCTGTTGTCCAAGCTGGAGTGACCACAGCATCCACAGCCAGGTGAGAGATGCTTACAGCAACATTTGCTGTTCTTCCCTCATTTGGCAGTGAGCACAACCCAATCATTTCTAAGGACCACCATGTTGCATTTGGGAAAGCTCTTCCAGGGCACCACCATCCTCTCTGTATCAGGAGTACCTAGTTAATCAGCAGCTGATTTGACCAGTATTTATCCCTTTCACAGAGGTAGCCTAGCAGACCCAAAGCCTTTGAGCTGAGCAGGCATTTGATTTCAGGGCACTCCAGTTGCTGCCCATGAAGATCAATGCTTCAGTACAACAGCACAAGTGCAAAATACTTAGCAATTCATTTCTTTTGCATGTAGACAACCAGCTGTATTTCCCTACAGGGATCCTGACACTGCTTCTACACCCTAAAAGGAATCCTGAGCCTCCAAGGAAGCAAACACTCCTGCTCAGCACAGCTGAAGAAGCTCTTTCCATTTTTGATAATGCTGAATGAGAAGAGCACATCCCTCAGACATTTGACTGAAGAGCAGGGGAAGTGAAGACCACCTCCTTCCCTATGCCTCGTCCATTTCTGGACACCACCACTGTTTTCAGAAACTCTCCAGGAACTCCTGTCTCACTGAAGCATCCTACACAGGCAATCCATGACACCTGGTTGTGTACCTGGTCAATACTATAACAACTTCAAGGCTGTGTTTCTAGCTTACCCTGATCACAAACAGGCACCTTAACTTTGTCCCAGTTAGTTTCTTTTTAAGGAACCCCTTTGAATAACCCCATCCTCCATGACCTGTTGCAACTTTTATCTCTATAGCAAGCGATGGGACTCAAGAGGCTTTCCCAAGGTCTGCACACACAGCTCTCACCAGGACTGATGCTAATCCTGGACTTCCCTGTGGGCAGCACCACTGACTTCAGCAGGCAGGGAGAGGCAGCAGATCCTGGTATTGGATGAACACCCCTTGGAAGAGGATAAAACCATTTTGGAGAAGATGTAAAGACAAGGCAAAGGTAAGTGGACAGCTAAGAATAGGAAAGTATAAACCACAATAATCCAGGCTATCATTCCTACAGACCTGCTCTGCAACTTTGGGCAAATGCTTCCTCAGTAAATGGCTCAAAGTTTCTCCACTCGCCTTTGGGTCTTCCCATCAAAAAGCCAACATGTTCAGGATAGCACCCGAAGGTTATGCATTGTGCTCAGGTCTCCAAGTTCAACCACTTAATAAACCCATTTAACCACCATCTCCAGTGCAAAGCCTGAGATGCAAATAACTCATTCAGAAACATATTTTGAAGCAACAGTCGCACATGACTATGGGAAAGATGATGATAACAGCGACTGCTTACGACAAATGGTATTGCCCAGACTGGTATCATATCACACTCAAAAGGTCTGAACAGAAGCATCTGGACCATCACGGTAGAGTTAAAAACAAGCCCATCGAAAATGGATAAACAATTAAAAATGTATTGAAAGAAGAAAGAGAAAGAGAAATCATTCCTAATTAATTCTAGTGCCCTGTACAACCCCAGACTATTTGTAATCCTACAGGGAACATCTTTATTGATCTGGGGGACGCTGCAGCCGACTTCTGATGCTTATCTCAGCATAAAAATAGGCTCTTGTGATGAGCGGTGATTTAATTACATGACAATCACTGCTAACAATGCATGGCGAATACCAAAAATATGCAGAGCAAGAGTGGCAGTGATAAATGCAAGGGAATGGCATTGACTTTCAGTAAAGTCGTCTATTGCCAGAGATGGGGGGAGACCTCCCCCTCAACTCCCCGCCCCGCTTCTGAGGTTGTAGCTGCTGTGCTGCTCCAGATTCTCCCTCTGTCGAGGGAGCCGACCCCAGGCACACAGAAGGTGGAGGGAGAAATCAGACAGCCACGATCACAGCAAAATTCAGCACAGAAGTCAATGAAACTAAAGAGTCGTTTTTGTTGTTGTTGTTGATAGGACCATACGCTCTTTGTGCTGGGCATCTCCGTTTGAACACAGGTGCAAGATTTTTACTTTGGGAGTACAGCAGGTACTGTGTCCAGATCTGGGCCCCCCAATACAAGAAAGATATGGAACTGTTGGAGAGGGCTCAGAGGAGGCCACAAAGATGATTAGAGGGCAGGAGCACCTCCTCTACAGAGAGAGGCTGAGGGAGCTGGGCTTGTTCAGCCTAGAGAAGAGAAGGCTGCAGGGGGACCTCATTGCAGCCTGCCAGTCCCTGAAGGGAGCAGAGAAACAGGAAAGGAATCAACTTTTTGAAAGGGTAGATAACGGCAGGACAAGGGGAATGGATTGAAGCTAAAGGAGGGAAGATTTAGATTCAGTATTACAAGGAAGTTTTTTACAGAGTGATGAGGTGCTGGAACAGGCTGCCCAGAGAGGGCGTGGATGCCCTGTCTCTGGAATTGTTCAAGGCCAGGTTGGATTGGGCCCTGGGCAACCTTGTGTAGATCCAGGCCTGGAGGTTGGTGGCCCTGCCTGTGTCAGGGGCTTGGAACTCTGTGATACCTGGGGTCTCGTCCAACCCATGCCATTCTATGATTCTGTGACAGTGTCACTAAAACAAACCCCCTCTTAATAACTTATCTCTATCAAGGGTGCAACTTAAGTAACTGCCAGCATCTTTGAAATCACTGCAACAATACAGGCGAGCAGATCTGCACTTCTCAGAGTTTGTATTTTGCACCATTTGATCTCCACGTACCTTTGGGTCTGAAGGAGAACACAGGCTGACCATGCACTTGGCAGTCCCAAGTCTTTAGGTTTTATCATCTCTACTTGGTAGATGACAGTTTAACATTTAAAATATTCTTCCTGGTCATAAAAGTAACTTACAAGAACGCAGAGATCAAGAGAAGAAAAATCCTTAATTCACCTGCTAGAAACGTAATCCAACCACATCAGATGTAGAGGAGAAATCACTAGCTAAGCAGTCCCAGACTCCCTGGGGAAGCAGTCCCTAGCACAGGTTCCCTACACATATCCAGCCACCTAACCCTCAGATCATTGGAGCCAAATGCTTTATCCTTCCTCACAGGCTGAAGACAACTCTTAAAATGCACTAGGTACATTGCTTCATGGAGCCATTCTAGCAGTCAATGAGCACTCATATGAGGTACAGTCCATCTAAATTTGACCTTTGTTGATCCTGGAACACCCGGAACCAGATGTATGTGCCCAGTCTATAAGCCTATCCCACCTTCCTTCCGCAAGAAAGTCCTGAAGAGGTTGGAAGGCTGGTTGCTTTAGGATATCAGCACAAAAGAAGTTTACACCAGCATGCCTTCCAGCTCTTATTTTCTTCCCCTGCAAGAGGCATACCATCTTGTTCAGCCAAGAGGGAAATCACAGGTGTTCAATCCGACACGCAGGCACTGATTGGCAACATTCCTTCACGTAAAATTTAACAAGAATCACCAGCCCTCAGGTTACAGCCACGCTGAGAACTTGAACTCATGCCCGCCCAGGTGCTACTGCTGTTGCAAACACCGAGCCCTGAACGCCGCCTCCTGCTTCCCCATGCTCAGCTGCATGATTCATGTCAGAAGAGCACATCTTTCATTCAAAACTAAATGACCTTCTAAATTCTCTTGAAATGCTGCACTGTTTTAAGTCAAAGCATCACTGAGAAAAACAGATTAAAAATGCTATCATCTCGAGAGGCTGGCTTTTTCACTCCAACATTATTTCTAAACACTTGTGAATATTTACATTAATCACAAACTTATCTTTTGCTCACATGCTCCTTGAACTATATAATTACCGTTGCTGCTGAGGGTCTTCCTCACTGATAAACTATCAGGCAGATAACTTTGTCCCAAAATGATGGAATTCCACCTGGCTTAACTTACTCCAGTTTGAGACCGATTAAAACACTCCATCTGCAATGCAGCAGATTATTAATCATTTGTAGTATCTCAGCTTCCTTCAGAGTTGCTGACTTTAAGGATGCTAAAAGAGCAGCTATTCTTATCGTGTCCCTGTGTGATTTGCAGGGGTAGATGCGCCGGGGCCCTGACACATGTAGCTTTACAGATTAAAATACACGGAACAATATTGTCAGAACAGGATTCACTTCTAACACACACCACAGTCTCTAAAGTCAAAGCTAACATTTCCCAAACAGTCTATCAGCTCAGTTTAAAGGATGGAGCCTCTAAAGGTTAAGGTTTGATTAGAATACATATTGCTGATTTTTTCGTGCACAGCAGAGCCATAAGATTCCTTGCTGGTGTGAACGTGCCCATCTGATGGGAAAAGAATTCCGGTCCCCCTTGTATTAATGTCTGCAGGATCAGGCCCTCCAAATTACAGAAGTAAAATAAAACATAGCCCCATGTAGAGTACAGGAAATTAAATGGCAAGTCTGTGTTTCCTAGTGGGACAGCCCAGCTCAGGGCATTCTGAGGACTCTTACCCAGGCAGTGAATTAGCAGCAACCAGTCAGGTTTCCAGGGGAGACACGCTTTCCCTTCCCCAGGCAAAGGTGTGCAGGGTGGCTGGTCCCAGGTGAGTGCCCAGGTCCGCAGGGCAGAGCCTGAGCTCCGCACTGCGGGTGGCTTGGGAAGGGACTGAGGGGAAGCAGAATAGCTACGGTGGGAGGTTAACATGGGATCTTTGCAAGCAGAAAAGAAAAGAAATAAAAGGTGTGGGACATTTCCACTGACTTTGCTTTATTCCCTTGTTCACCTGCTTGCCCCAAGGTGCATTTCAGTGACCGAGTTTTACTCTCAGGGATCCACAGGGGAGCCAAATCCTCAGCCTTACTCGTGATTATTCAAGAAACCAACCTTCAGCAGCAGTTTATGTTTGGGCAAACACAAGTAGATGCTGCCTTTGCACATGTATGTCAACTCCAGTTATTTACACACTGCACAGGTAGTGGACAGGGTTAGTCACACATCTACGTGATCCTGTAATCCACAGTCATCCTAAAGATCCACACTTAGACTTAAATTTCCAAATGCTTTCTGGTCTTAAGAGACTTTAGACTGTGGATGTACATACTCTTGCACTGAAAAGACTACCTTTAATTAAAAATGTAAGTTTCTAATTTCCATGTCACACAGTGAACAGATAAACAATGTAAACCCCCATAATTTACACACACAAATGGACACATAAAGCTATATATCAACTAGTACTCTTGCTTTAAGAACCCAATTAAAAATCTGTATAAAGAGTTTGATTACCGGAGCATGCAAGTAAATGCCAATAACCCTTCTTTCCTTTACACAGGGCCTAGGAAACCCCAACTAAATCATTGTAAGCAAACCAGGTGGGGTAGGTCTTCAGCTGATCTCCTGCTGCAGCACCATCTCCATCTCAAGTAACCTTCGGCACTAGCTGTTACACCACACTGTCAAGTAATGTACTTGCTTATCTAGTCAGATACTATATATTGTAGCACAGTAAGCATTTTTAAAGAACAGAAAATATATATTCTAATCCAGATAAATTAAAAGCATCACCTTAACCTCAAATCTTCATTGCATCTCAAACAGCATTTATCAAAACAAAGAACTCATTATAACATATATAGGTACTGACTATCGAAACCCCTTCATTTGGTATGTCTCCACTGTAACAATCTAATACATATTATTCTGAAACACAAAATATCTACACTGAAAAAAAAGACATCACCCTGTCTCCTCAACAGAAACGAATTCCGTGTGGAAAAATCTATAGGAATATGGAAAAAAAAACCCCAACAACTATTAAAGTAGCAGTCCCAACTTCTGAATAAATAAACAGTTATCTCCTGCAGTGGAATGTTTTCACTCAATGATCAGATCTCACATGCCTGCTTAAGAACGTCTGACTTCAGTCCTATAAAATGACAAGACTACAATATGATAAACCAGATGATATTTTAAAGCAAGACAATGAGGCATTGTTTACACAGAAGATTGAGAAACTGGTTTAACAAAAGGGGTACGCAGACATCTATTGTATGTACAAGAAGGAGATTTACTGGAGATTTTATAATTTCTACAAGGCTCTTTCCAACCAGCTTCATTAACTTGAAGTAAATCAAATCATGCAGAGATCTGGCTCAGCCAGAGAGACATGCCGGGAAAGATACAAAATGAAGAAGAACAGACACAAGATGATAAGCGTTAGAATCTTTGGCATTTTCATAAACATTTTCAAGGTTTTTAAATCTGTATATTCACCCATTTTCCCACACACACTCACCTATAAATACATTACACATGTACTCTTTTTTTATACACAACTCCGCATACGCATGGGTACAGAAGCACACATGCACACAAAGAGGCATTTTTGTGGCTTTTTAAACCAGGATAATCTTTTTTCTATCTTTCCATTTGCAGCTACACACAGCTTTGCATGAGCAAAATACATTCTTCATCCAATCAAGTTGATGAAAAAAAAACGTGCCTCGTTCGAAGGCACAGTGGGGCTCGTTACTTTCAAAAAACCACACTTCTTGAAAAATCACTGAATCTGGCTAATAATCTAGCAGAAGATAATCCGGTATTAGTTTCCCTCCTTCAAATTCATGCCACAAGCTCACAAGATCTCATTGTTGAACCACACATTATGGATCCATTTGGGTCTCCAACCCATAAGCATGGTTTTACCCATTCTACTTTTAATTAGATGACTTCCAAATTCTGCTTTTGTTAAAAAGAAACCTGTCTCTGAGGATTAGCTATTTCTTTGTACTCTGAACCACCCCAGGGGATGCTGGCATTAACACCTGCCTGGGAATCACAGGAAGTAACTCCAACTCTGCTCCATCAGTGCCACATCGCGGTGGCAAGTTGCTTCCACAACGTCCTAAAGGACCACGGGCTACACTCTCACCAACCTTTAACAGGTTTACACACGATTCTGTGTTTCCACAGGCAAACAATGTGAATAATGCTGGTTATCTGAATTATATAAAGCAAAAACACAATAGCTAAAAGATCAGTAAGCAAGCAAGAAATCTTGTTCTCCTCAGAACAGAAAGCAGGGTCCTTTCTCCTGTCTCTTCTTAAGTTTCTCCAGTGAGACATGTGTGGTGGACCAAAGCCTGCTTGCTATTGCACAACCACGTCCTTGGGCACTGTGCACTCTTTCTGTACAAGCACTTGTTTCTTTAAGGCTATAAAGTATTTTTTCTCTTGAATCTGTAGTGTTGACCCCTCTGGATTTAGACAGAAAAACAACAGCTACGCCGAAAATATCTGATGAGATGGAATTATAAAAGGCAAGTCAACAGAGTCTTTTCAGGTCAGTGAGTTGGGCTTTTTTAGTCTTAATCCTTTCGTGGCAGAAGGGTCTCATGCATCCATTGCCAGCAATGGATCTCCGATGATTCCAGTATCCAAAGAGTTAACCACAGGGTGGGTTTTTTAAAAAAAGGAAGGGAGGGGGGTAATAAAAAGGAAAAAGAAAAACCCCACAAGTACTGGATGAAATATTGAGATACTGTTGGAGCTCCTAGCTCTTTCTGCTAATTACGATAAAATTTTTTTTTTAAATGTACACTGCTCGAACAGAAGATGGGTATCAAAGACTCGTTAATTCAGAGCTTAAACCTTTCTAGGCACAGTGATTTAACTCAGAAAAGAATAGCTTTCATATCTTAATGTAAATCTGTTGGATATGTTAAAAACTGGTTCAGAGCATCTTCTCACATCAGCTCAGCTGATCTGCTACACTAAGCGGAATTATCTCTTCCTACATAAAAGACTGGAGCACTGCCACATCCAGCCTTGCCTCAGCAATTGAAAGGGGGGCAAGGGGGAAAGGTGCAGTTGCACCATCCCCTCCCATTTTCCTTCCCACCCCACAAACTACTTCATACATTCCACTTTGCTCTTTTTTTGGGCTATGACTCCATGCTTGAAAAGTCAACCCAAGATAGGTGGTTAATCAAAACCCACATCTTGAAAATAAGATAAAAAGTCTGTGGCAATGGTTATAGTGTTGTTCTGAAGCAAGAAGGGAATGGGGGGGAAAGCGCACGTGCACGTGTAGGGGGTACGGAGGGAGATGCTGAATTCCAAAACTGTGCTGCATCCTACAGCGTACTCCGCTTCTTCCTAATGGGACTGGAGCTGCTGTATGGTTTCAATTCAGCGTGCTGCACCTGTAAAAACAAATAGACATGACGTTTGCAGTTAGGTAACTCTAGCTCACTACAGTGTGTGTTAATGGCTCCCCAAGGACAAACCAAGGGAAACTAAGGAAGGTTCAAAAGTAATGAATCATTTTCTAAACACAGGAACATGGGGGATTAATTGCAGGAAGGATTTGAGAAGTCATGCATCATTTCTTGAAACGAAAATATTAAAAGCAGATTTTTCTAATGAGATACATGGGGTTCTACCTGATCTCAACAATGTAGGCTAGATCTTTTGGGTTTGTTTTGGTTTGGAAGTTGTTTTCCTTATCTTTCTGGAATTAACCTGTAAGTATAATAAACTTCTCTCAGGAGTCTCAGTTCAAGTGGATCCCAATACACAGTAAGAGGACAGTTGTCATGGGACACAGACCTTGGATTGCTGACACTTTTAATTATTTCAAAAAAACAAGGAAAGTATTTTCCCAAATAGAACCTGGACAAAGCTGTCTCTGCCTTTCAGAACAATTTCATATGCAATCTAATGGTTAAAACATGTGTGATAAACTGTCAAGGATGGTGTAATCTCCAAATTGTTGCACTACAGGAAAGTATTTCACAGAATTGTAGAGGTTGGAAGGGACCTCAAGAGATCATAGAGTCCAACCCCTACTGAGATGGCGGGGAAACTTTTGCTGAACATGCCACCTTTTCCACTCTTCCTCTGTCTTTTGTCCATCACCTGTGGGTTGTAAGCGGTTAATGTACAGACAGAGGTAATTTCTAACTTGCTGGGGTACCACAGTGAAACAATTATGTGTTGACAGCATGTAAAAGGAAGCAGAGGAGAGGGACATTAGAGCTGGAGCTGCCATGGATGACTTCGCTGTCACATAGGCTCACTATTTCTAGCACTCGTGGAAAACTCTGAGAAGTTTGTCCCATTCTAGGAACTCTTTATTACTCCTCCCATAGAAAACAGTTATCATTTTTATCCAAGAGCTCAAAGGTTCCCAAAATGATAGAAACCACTCAAGGAAATGTTATAAATGTAAATGTTAAATAAAGCATAAATAGAAAAGCAGCTTATCTTTCAACATAAACACTAAAAGGGCATATGCAAACCATCACTGCAAATCCAGTGTGCTCTACGAGAGCAAGGACGAAAAATAAAAATCCACTGAAGCTTAACTTCTCTATGATCAGTCCTGTTTAGCTTTTTTCCTCCCACCAGTCTCTGGAGATATTCCTCTCAAGTTATTAGGGCTGCCACCAACCAATCTGGTGGCCTCTTGAGATGAATGTCACCAGAAGCCTTTTCCAACCTTGTTTCTACCAGATGCCTCGACACGGCATGTGGGCAATTATTTTTCTGTCTCCAACAGAGTAAAATCACTACAGGCGAGATTGCGATCCCCTTACTCGCAGTGAGCAGCACCTCACTGTGAAAGGACCACGATTCATAGAGAAAGGTACAATGTCAGTGGGATCCAGGGCTTCAGGATCAGGGCCTGGGGATACAGATTCCAGCTGATTAAAACAAAAGAAAGAATCCTTTATATTGTGTAGCTTCGTTACCCAGCAAGACTATTTTCCTTCCTCCAAGAGAAATAAACAGATCTCGACATTCTAAAGGACTTATTGTTCAAATAATTTCCAGGAAGATAGGCAAGATTACTGAAGACAGTGGTGTTGTTTAAAAGAAATAGGAGAGGAGACGAGACTTGACTGAAATTGAGGGAGGATAGATTCCGGTTAGATTAAAAGCTATAATTCCATAATGGTACAAGATTGATCTGATCAACCACAGAGTATTTTACACACATCTCAAAGCTTTCCTTAAAGAGAAAGATGAGCAGAGCACTCATTGTCCAAGGGAAGCCTGGAGCTCAAGGTGGGTGAGGAGGAAGAATTCTGAGGGACAGCTGATATGAAAAAGACCACAGCAAGCATAAAGCCACAGAAATAATGCCCCCAACCCCTCCCTACCCTCTCCCCATTTTGAGAAAAGCGAGAATTCAGCAAATCCTTTTGGATGGTTATCTCTATCAAAGAGACTATTTTTCTCTTCCCTCCGTGCAAATACCAGAGCAGAAAGGTGACGGAAACCATAGCTCAGTAACCACACTGGGTGATTTTCCAGATGATTTTAAAGTAGGTCTTTTCAGGACAATTTTTCTGCAATCATTTTATCCTTCTGACAAAGGATTTTGGCTCCCCTCTCTTCTAACACCCTCCCTCTCCTCCCCTTTGTGGATTTTCCCCAATTCCTTATCTCCGTTATTCAAAAGTGCACTGGCATCGTATTCACCAAGCCGAGCACCCAGCAGCTCTCAGTGCTGCTCGTTGCCTCTGTTGGTGGTGGCCATTCATTACTTACCTTTTGAACATCAGATGGTACCCTGGAGAGGAAATCTAGTAACTCATTATTGTTGATGGCATAGGGATTTCTAAGCTTCTTAGTAAATTTATTTATGCCTAGGAAAGAGAAAAAAAAAGGCAAACAAAATAATACAACCCCTTTCTATTCTCTGCCTCCTAAATCGTTCAGGCAAGGTGAAAAAGGGAAGAGGAATTCACAAGTAAAAATTAGTGTGAAAACAGGGCCTCGGTCTTAAAGCCATGCACATGTTCCCTGTCATGGGGAATCATTCACAAGTGCCTTCTGGAGGAAGTAGAGGGCATTATTTGTAAAGGTATTTCTATACTTTGGGGATCATCTATTGTCAACAACATGGCAAAAAGATTGCAGCATGTACTTGTTCTGAGGGATACTTGCGGAGAATACACAAATTTGCAGATGAGACTTAAATCTGCTATCCTACGTGACCAAAGACATTCCCTCTCCTCTTGCCCAGGGAACTGGAGGGCTCAGAAAATAATTTAGCAAGACAAAGCATTTTTTCCTTCCATTTCTTCTGAAAATGAAAGCTTGCCTTTCTCATCATGTCTCACAGCTTTCCCTCCATTTGCAGAACCAGATTTGGCAAGCTGGCCATAGTATAATGCTGTGGGAAGCTATAAAAACTTATCATGAGGCTGACTTTAATTTGATATTGAACAATTTGGCTTATTAACTGCAGCAACCCTACCATGTTCTCCACGGCTTAGTTATGCTTCAGCTATTAGAGGTGGCCCCTGATGAGAGAAGACACATAGGGGTGTATTGTTCATATTATTGTGGAGATCATGAGGTCTTCTCTTCTCCTGGCTTTGAGGAAAGGGAGCAATGAGCAGCCCTCAGCCAGTGCCATCTCTTTTGCACAGACAGCTATGAGAAAGCAAGGGACCTGAGCACCCTTCCAAGCTCTCCCCTTGTGTTAATGCAGTCACTTAACACCCTGCTGCCACCACTTCCCCACTGAGAGATAGAAACCAGTAGCGTGGCCACATAAATGTGTGGTAGAAAAGCAAAAGGACCTTTAGGTGAAGAAAATCAGCTAACTGCTTTCAAAGAATAGGAAGGAAAAAATATCTAACGTTAGTTGCCTCTGAGGATCATAATACAGCGTTCAATTCCATCATATCCCTGTCCAAAATCTCATAGCAAAAATCTCTGAAATGCACCTGCTTCATGTCTGAGATTCAGCTTTTAAGCCACATACTCGTAGCAAAATGCCAACACAATTTTCTGTGTACCTGATTTTTAAAAAACAGAAAATACCATAAGGTCTTCTGAGGCCTTGCCACAGGGTAGTTGTTTAACATGTATCATATTTGAAGGCCCTGTCAGTCTACATGATGTCGAACGGATGTATATTTTCACGTACTCACCATGTCTTCCATACCAGAACAGCAATATTTCGCTACTGAACTTTTTACTCCTAGCAGTTTCTCTCCTTCCCTTTTGCCCTTTCTTTTGTTCAATTTAATCCTTTATTTCATTTACTTTTAGCCCAAGACTAGCTTTTCATACTGCCATCTTCTCATTCCCTCCCTTTTCAGCATCTGGGACAGCCAAGACAGCTGCTGGTGGTTCAGCCCTGGCAGGGTGATTGGGTGGGGGGATTCCCACAGCCCAGAGCAGCACCAGGGCTGAACTTCACCCATCCTGTGAGGATTACTTGCACCGTGTTCTCAGCTGGTAAAAGTTATCACCCTAAATAGGACAGAAGGCCATTCTGAGATGAAGAAAGTCTTCAGCAGCTGGAATGCCATCTCCTTTTGTGAAAGATCACTCTATTCTTCTTCAAACAGCAGGAAAGTTTTCATTTAAAAAGCTCCTCTTCTATGTCATGATGAACCTCCATACCCCTCTCTTCCAATCCCTGACAAAGAGATGCTGCTCAGTGACTCCAGTCAGACCATGGGGTACTGGGCACGCTGCTTCTCCTTATTAGGGGGGATTTAAGACCCAAAAGGCTCCTGACGTCCCAGGCTCCATGGTCCAGCTCTTCAAACACAACTTGCCCAATCCCTACCACTGCCGGAGGGCTCCAGCAGCAGGAAGCTAATTATTCTCTGGCATAAGAATGATATTGACAGTAGTTTACCTAGACTAATGCTCTTCTTGCGGTGTTGTTGTAAACTTATAAAGAACCCTAAGAAAAGCAAATTATTGGATCACCAGGGGCAGAAAAATGGTAATTTTAACAAGTCCACCACTTGATTGCCTGTGTAAGAGGTCGCTGAAAGCCTGTTTGATTTCATTTAATAGGATATATCGCATTTATTGCACGCAAATGAAACACAGCAGAGTACTTACCCCAGATTAAAACAATGTACCTCAGAGGTATAAAATACAAGATAACTGTCGCTGCTGCCAGGACCAAGCATGCCAGGACAGAGAGGAAAGGCACCGTCCAGTTGAATGTGCTGTAAAGAAGGAAAATAATCCTGCTGAGTGTTTCTGTTCTTGGACACTGTAAGTACTCAGCTACCCAATAATAATTTAATGACCTCTTTGCAGGGCTCACTGCATTCAAATTGCGGACCCTTTGGAAGGTGGATAAGCAGATTCCTGCATCTGGATGCCATAATGGATTAAAGGAGATATCTGAGAGGCAGATATCATGATAAGGAGAGAGAAGATAGTCTCTGGGGAGCTCAGAGAAGTTGTTAGGCATGTAGCGAGTTGTTTTTGTTTCCTCTTATACATGTCACACTTGTTACACATCTCTGCTCACCGGTCAGCTCTCCATTATTCATGGGCAGATTATCTGATGGGCGATGAGGCCGCGCCGCAGGTGCGAGCCATCTGAGCTGGCTCCACGGGGCCACACTGGAGATGACATGGGATGCATGTCAGTGCACTACTCAAATGTGGCAGGTAGCCAGACTTGACCCCACTAATAACTTGGAATGGAATAATTATGACTGATGATAAGCCTTAAAAGCTCAGTTAAAATAATTTCTCTGCATACCATTAGGGAATAATATTCATATAAATCTCTCAGTATTTATATATTTGCTTCTACTTCCTTACGCTTACAACAATTCCTTACTACACTGTTTAGGAGGCTGCTTGGGTAAGCTATAGGATGTTAGAAGCTTCTGTACACCACCACCCTGCAGATTTTTCCCAAAGGGAGCACTCCCCAGAGGCTCAGCCGCTGCAATCAGTCAGACTGTTGCAAAAACAGAATGTGGTTTTGCTCAAACCACTCACCTGCAAGCCCACAATGGACTTAAGGCGAGTAGCTATGGTAATACATCCCTGAAGTTAATTTGTCACCCTGTGCCCTTGTGGGATACCTGTACCAAACATTGAGATACCTGGACTACATGAATGCCAATTAGACCACAGGTGGATTTACATCTGTTTCATACAATCTACCTGCTAACATCATCACATCGTGATGATGGGGAGTAGGAAGAAGACAGAATGAATCTGGACAACTTATTGGCCTATAAAATAAGATGAACTTTCCTTGACAGATAAAATTAACAGGCCACTAAAAAATTAATTTTAAGCTTCAATAGATGTCAGATATTAAGTAAAGTTAGGTGGGAGAGGACCCATCATTATCAATCAACCTAGCTTAAGTTAAAAAGTAGCAAAACAGCTCAATTCAGTTAAACTATTAAAACTCCCTATGATTGTATAACTGGAGTGACAGACGGAAACTGTAGCACAATGCTGTCTGTCACTTACAGAAAAACTTTGGTGGCAATTTTTTAATGGTACATTACTGCTGAGCTACAATGGAATTCTTCTGAAATTACATCGGGCATCCACATTAATACCCAACGTGTTCTTTAAGACCATTGTTACCAAAATGAATACAAGAATTAATAGTGCTTAAGCACTCTCGAGTCTTCCTGCCACGCAGCTGGGCAGAACAGTGCCCTCTTCATAGACTGGAATACATCTTTGGGCCACTTCCACCCCAGCTGGGGTGTCCGGCATGGAACCACAGCAGATGTGTTTGCTGTATTTTTAGCTTGAACCCAGCTCCTCATTAGCGTGGCTTGATCACAAACCATCACTTTGTGTTCAAAACAGAAAACAAAGTGGGTCGATTAAGCTCCAACGAAGACTGAGTTAAGAAAGTTTGTGTGTGTTTGCATATGGAATATGTATTTTTTTTAGGCTTTTCACCTCCCTTCTTTGTAAGGTCAGGAATACCCTATCTGCCTCTCCAGAAAACCCCTTTCAGGCTTCCTTGTGGCACCAACAGGAAGCAGACAGCTCAAAATGGTAAAGACAGAAAACCATCAATGTATTGGGTTGGGTAGGGAAATAAGTCACCGGTAACCCATGCAACCAGGCCAGGGAGGGCATGGGAAAGCCAACACCAACCATCAATTCCTACCCACATTATGTGAAGGAAATTAAAAGCCTTGATACTTCTGTGCTCACGTCTTCAAGCAATATTTTCCTTTGTGTGGTATCCCATCACAGAGAGACAAGACCAGAAATCTGAGCAAATAGATGAATGAGAGAGCTACATCAGCAGAGCACATGGCTTCTCTTCTCTAAGCTTTTGGAGTAGAGGACTCCATGAGAAGGATTAATAGTAGGATTAGTAGTAGGACTGTCCAGACTCTCCTGCTACACTTTGCAGTCATTTCTGGAGCAAGAAATTCATTCCACCTTAGTCTTTTGGGCTCTGCTGCATTGCAAATGATGGCAAAGCAAGAAAAACATCACTTACTTTTTAATCCTCTCTCCAAATGATGCTATTTCTTCGAGGATGCTTTGCACAGCTATGATGATCTCTTGGACCATGTGGATTCTGTCAATTAACCCCTTTTTCTCAGATTCCTAGTAAGAAATAGCAAAAAACAGAAAACCAAAACTTTTTATACACTCAGTATTTGCTAACATGTTCACAGACACATGAAGAAAGAAAGATTCCCAGTACCACCGAACTCAAGTTCGGTGAGTTCTCTCTCAGGGAGAGAGCACACACTCTTGCGTTCATCACATACAATTAATATGAAGACATATTCCTCTATTTTCTGCCTTTATCCACAGCATATGGGCAGAGATTTCTTCTTCTCACACAAACTGAGTGGAGGATTTCAAACTGGGCTTTCCCTGAAGAGCCCAGCTGTGTGCCAAACCAGAAGAGATGCCGGCCACCCCTGAGTCCTGCTGACCTGTCTGGGGGTGCTGAGTGCTCAGTGCTTCTCAAGCACAAGACTATTATTGTGCAGTACTTCTGAATATCACTTTTCTAAGCTCTGTAGGCTTCCCAACAGCCATGCTGTTTTCTGTATATAAATTAGCAGCAAGATAGAGAATGCAGTATTTTTTTTGAACATTCTGAATACAGAGACCTATTCTTTTACTGAAAAAAAAATATCAAAGAAAAAAAAAAGTCATTTTCCTTTTACAGCAACCATCTCACAACCTCATTTCTTACTGCTTATTTTAGGCAACAACATTACAGGACATTACTACACATGTGCAGAAATAAAAAGGAAGCACAGAATGAATTAAAAATCAAAAATGACTTAAATCAGCCTTGGAAATCAGTATACAATTATCAGCATTCAGCATTTCTTTGCCAGCAATCTAACACACATACAGGCATGCAAATTGGTGTGGTTGCAGATATTCTAGCAAGAAATCAGCAAAACATTCACTTATTACAAAACGCAAAACGCAGAGCTCTGGACACTGATTTTTACATTACATTTAGACTCTCCAAAATCAGCCCAATTTAGGGAAAGAAAAAACCAAAAAGACATTTAAAGTTGTTTATTAACCAGTCAGTGCCCAGAGAGGGGAGATGCTGGTAAAAAGCAAGTTGCATCCACGTTCTATATAGTCCTAACCAGCCAGGGCAGGAGAAAGGGTGAGTGGGAGTAAGCTAGGGCCAGAGACACTCACATCAACACTGATGCAATTCCACTTCTGTGTTGTGAACCCATGCTGTTTGTCCACGCAGGACACAAGGTCAGAGGCTACTTAAAGTCATACTGGGCAAAAGAGGTGAAGGCTCATTGTTACAGCCTTTTTGTGCTACCATGCCGTGACAGGGTTTGTGGGCATCACTGCACTACATCACCGTGTGCTGGAATAGCATCGGAACCACCCTGGGATGCTGAGAGTCAGCCATAACAGCACAGCCTTGTAACTCTTTGAATGACTTGCTGCCCTTCCCTCTTCACTGCAATTTCTGAGATTAAAAAGCCAACCAAACCCACCATGGAGTTATCAAGACGAGCTCCAGACATTTGAATATTTGCCTTTAGGTTGCAAGTGAGTGCACAATGAATAGAAGCAGCATTTTAAATAATCACACATTTGGGTGTGAAAATGAGTATTTTCACATTAATAAAACAACCAACAAAATTGAAACCCTTGGGGTGTGAAACAACCCCAGAACAAAATAAATAAATAAATAGTCAGTTTATGTGAAAATAGCACCAAAAAGTCATTTTCAAACAACTCCAGTTATAACCTTGTTAGGCTCAAATGTAAATGAAACATTAAGATTATATTTAACTATTCACTCTCTAGAACGGAACAACGATCCCTTGGCCATGGCTGTCTTTTTTTGCACCAAACTTGGAAGCAGAAGTTGGGGAGCAGTTCCCAGACAGTGGGAATTTCGTTCTGTCCACATTCAGATGGGTAAAGAAACCACTTTATCTAAAGTGATATTCCAGGGCAAGCCTACTCTTGCTGCCCAGAGCTGCAAGGAAGATCATCTGCCAGCTCTATCTGCATCATGCTGACTTCATTTACACGTCTTCGATTGAGCTTAGAAATGTGGTGATAATGCAGTTTAACCAATATAAAATACCTCTTCTGCTGCAGCCACCAAACAGATGAAGAAAAATAAGACAGAAACTACCAGTTCCTAGGATATCACAATTGCATGCATATTATTACCTAGCATACATGCTAAAATCACCCCTAGGTGATGGTGTTTTCCATTTATAATACAAAATATGCCCAACTGGCAAAAAGGCAGAGACAGACCAGGATTAGAAAGCCTTGTAAATGAAATAAAGCTATTGGAGACTAAACTAGGCTAGCAACTGCCCTTGAAGTGTGCACTGCAGTATGTGTGCAGAATCATCTCTAAATCCTGGAAACTGGTCAACATTTTTTCTTTGTTATTATTGTTTTGTTCTGGAAACCTGTAGTCTAAACACATCTACAGGACGATTAGGTCACTGGTTAAGCAAGAGAGAAGCAGACAAATGAAGTATGGCAAACGGGATTTTCCAAATTATTTAGGTTTTGGGAGTGCTGTTTATGCTTTCTGAAGTTAGCACCTCACAAAGTGCTGCTGGAAGCAGTAAGAGAGCTCATAGTCTGTCAAGACGACAGTCACTGGTCCATAGTTACAGAATCACAGAACTGTAGGGGTTGGAAGGGACCTCAAGAGATCATCAGGTCCAACCCCCCTGGCCAAAGCAGCTCCCCAGCTCATATTACACAGACAGGCGTCCAGATGGGTCTTGAACATCTCCAGGGAAGGAGACTCCACCACCTCCCTGGGCAGCCTGTCCCAGGGCTCTGTCACCCTCACTGTGAAAAAGCTTTTCCCCATGTTGGTGTGGAACTTCCTGTGTTCTAACTTGCAGCCATTGCCCCTTGTCCTGTCTCCACTAACCACTGAAAAGGGGCTGACTAACTTGCCCTGCATCCCATGCTTAAGATAATTGTAAACACCAATTAGGTCTCCCCTTAATCTTTTCTCTAGACTGAACAGTCACAGCTCTCTCAGCCTCTCCTGACAGGGGAGATGCTCCAGGCCCTTCATCATCTACGTAGCCCTTCTCTGGACTCTCTCCAGGAGATCCCTGTCCTTTTTACATCAGGGAGCCCAGAACTGGACACAATACTCCAGGTGGGGCCTGACCAGGGCAGAGTAGTTATCAGTAAACGGCAAGTGTCACACAGAATGCTGTATTTGAACATTACTTTACTTGTGGAAGACCTAAAAAATTATCCTAAATACTTCTTCCACTAAACACACTTGCTCATCTGTGCAAGGCCCCAACACCCAGGCATTTTTTCTCCATCCTCCCTCAGGTATTGCTCCTTTCTGATTTCTTTTGGACTCAATATATTATGCTGTGTGAAAACAGAGTTTTGCTCCCCATATTTTTCAAAATCGCAGCTCAAAAGCTTTTGCTTGAATGAAAAATAAAATATCCTGCCCATTTCTGCCATTTTTTCCCCCTAACCAGTCATGAAACGTCCTTCAAGGCCTTTTCCTTCTTTATTTCTTAGCTGATTACAGCACTGTGGGTGGACCAAAACTAGTCTTCAGCCTCTGGGAAAGAATTAACTCCATCAAAATGAATTTACAACTGAGAATTAGTTATATAATCAGTGCACTACTTCAAATCTTCCTTGCATATCCTGATTTAAGAAACCTTCATTTCTACATTAATTGGCTGAACTAAAGCACAAAAGGAGACTTACAAAAGATTAAGCATGTCAGGGGAAGGAAGAAAACCCCACAACACCCAGGCAAATTCACAAATTAAGTCTCCTGTGTACAGCTAACATACACCAACTTAAACTTGTAAATGAAAACACCAAATCTCTGCCATACTGAAAGGTGCTTCTAGATTTTTCTATTTCTGAAAAATGCATCAGTTAATAAAAAGGACATGTAGATGCACTTGAAAGATTAGTACAGCTCTGAGACCTCCTTTTCCTTCCCTTTCCTACAACATTATGCTGCTCCCATTTTAGGGAGTCTTGCAAAAGAAACCATCACACACCCCCAAGACTAAGGTACTTCCATTGATGCAGATTCTGATAGCATGTAAAATATGGGGCACACACCACTGAAAACTTGGGCTTGAAGTCACAAGCAAGTTCTACATTCTTGCTAGTTTGGATCTTGTATAAAACACTCACTCACAAAGAAATCTAGCATGCAGGTTTCAAAGAACTGGTATTCACCAGGAGATTTTTAGCATGCCAAGGGAAACTCAACATATAAAGCTGAAGAATACTTGTGAGCAAGGATGAGGAAAAGAGGAGGAGAAAAAATAAATTGGGATTAATGCAAAAATTAGAAGGAAACAGGATACAGGCAACTAAGTAATGAAAACCTTGAATATCTTCGGGAATTTGAAGAGTTAGTCCACCTATCCCTAGGCAGGCCTAACTTTCAGGATTAGCTTTTTTACAGAAGCTATCTCTTGATGCCACTGCTGCTACAAGCAATTTAGGGCAATGTTTTACCAGTATTTATCCCACATACCAGATATAGAGTTCCCCGGTGTATGAGCAACAAACAAGACTGATGGAAAGGGGAAAGAAAGGAAAAAGGCTCAGGCATGCATGCCTTTTCACTCCACTATTATTCTAGTCTTGGGGTGTTGTTTTTCTTAAAATAAACAACCAACAAAACATGCTGCAGATAGAGAAAAGCACACTTAGACAAAGCTGGATTTTACTTCTAACTCGCTCTGTGCTAGACTACAGAATTCCATCCTTACTGCTGCATCCATAAAAACCTGTGCCAAACAACATCTTTAAGGCCAAAACAGTCACAGATGAAAAATCATAGAATGTGTTAGGTTGGAAGGGACCTTTAAAGGTCATCTAGTCCAAACCCCCTGCAGTGAGTAGGGACAGCTTCACTAGATCAGGTCACTCAGAGCCCTATCAAGCCTTGAATATCTCTCTAGGGATAGGGCCTCCATTACCTCTCTGGGCAAGCTGTACCAGTGATCTACCACCCTCATATAGTAGAGCTTTTTCCTAATATCCAACCTAAGTCTGCCCTTTTCTAATTTAAAACCATCACCCCTCACCCTATTGCTACATGCCCTCGTGAACAGCTCTTCCCCAGCTTTCTTACAGGCACCTTTCAGGTATTGGAAGGCTGCTATAAGGTGCCCCCAGAGCCTCCTCTTCTCAAATCAAAAGGATTTTATTGGGTATAAACAGTAGACCACTGGCCTCTATTGTCTGCAGGGAACAGATCACTAACAGCTTCAGTCTAGCAGCAGTGAAGCTCCTGTGGGAGGTGGTAGCCAGGGAGTGACAGACAGTCTCTTGGTAGCTAAAACGAATTCCAGGCAGAGCTTTGAAAACAGTCACCACAGCAACCCCGGACTGGATCCTGAGCCTCAGCCGGCTGAAGGGATCCCAGCAATCTGCTTTGCCGAGTCACTGCCTTGCCCTGTGCCACGATGTCTGCTGCATGTGGAGGAGAGGACGGGCTGACAAACTGGGAGCGATTGCCTCGTGCAGCCCTGAAACTGTGCATCACAGGATCTTTTTGTTTATTAACACCATGCTGCAAATGTGCCTGCCTGGCTGTGGAAATTTAGCGGATCTGAGTGTACTTGAAATAATTACCAAATAGAGGAAATGCAACACATACAGGTCAATTTATGCTCTCAGTTAAAAAGGTGTGAAATCTGGAATAATTCCACCAGAGCCAATAGAATCCCTTCAGACTGATACGGAGGAGAGCACCATCGGCCTTAAACGGACGCATTTTAAAAGCCATGGCACATCATCCCACAGCTAAGGCTGTGGAAACACTTGCTAGAAGGCAGAAGATGACCACTTCACGCATTGCTCGGCAGCGCTGACACTTTCTTTGCTTACATTAGACAAATTTCAACTGTGCACAGTGGAGCAGCAAAAGTCTCCTAAGCCCAACCCAAGAAAAAGCTTATGTGTGGAGGCTTAGGTCATAACTTTGTTGCTTTCTCTCTGCACAGGCGTGAAATACAAGGGGTTTAAGAGACATTTTCTATACTTGCTCGTGTTTTCATAGACGTGTAAAGTAACACAAAGTCTGGTGGCATTGCTACAAGTTCTAAAGCAATCCTGGCAGTCACAACAGAATAAAACACCATTCAGGTGAGGAACACATGTGTAAGACAACTGAAGAAAGGAGCCTGACATAAAAAGTCATCAGTCATCTTTGATTTTCAAAAGGGAAGGGGAAAGAAAATAAGTTTGGTCAAAATAAGTGCTTTCTTCTGCTGGAAATACCCAAGACCTAAGAACAATCACATGGTGACTAGACTTAAACTACTGGATCATCATCTATAATCTAGGTACTGACCTTAAACCATTTGGGGAACAGGAAAAAGACCCATTCATAAGTCTGCCCAATTCAAAAGAAATTTTGACATTTTAAAAAGCTGGAATTTTTATGGGACAGGAATTCCCTGAAGTTTATGTGCTTGGTCCAGTGACCTGCCTAGTGCTACTTAATATTCCTCTATAGATGTGGAGAGGTTACAGTGTTGGCTTACCTATCTCCAGGGCAAGAGGGAGAATTTGAGAGTGCTGTAGATCTGCTAAGGTTTCTATGTGAGGACAGCCATACCACAGCCCCCAGGATATCTAAAGGTCCTCTGCAAGTTCCTCCTTTGAACTCCTTTCTCCCATCACACTTAAATCTATGAATCAGTGGGTCATGATGCTGGGACAAGGACTGTACCGTTTTATGGGTAAGAGCAGTCCTAAACAATGCTGCAGTGTAAATACCAAATATCATCAGACTATTTATCTTCCCATTTCTTGTACACAGGAGGTTCCCAAGCAAAGGGCAAAACACAACCAGAGCAAGCTTTGCACTCTGTCTTAACAAGAAGTTGATTCCGTTAATAAGAAGCTTGGAGAAAACTTACAGAAGCTAAAACTGTGTCTTAAGCGATACCTGGAATCTTGTATTACACTTTAGTCAAGATGATTGCAAGACCAGATGGTTATGTGTACTTAGAAGCATCTCATCCTCCAGCTTTGCACCGAGCATGGTTCAGGCAAGTAGCAGAATCTGTCCCTTGGGCTTCTCCAGTACTAACGTGTTCATGGTCTTTGCACAGACTCATTGGGAAGCAACAAGAGGAGCCACAAAGAGCCAAGTGAAGAAAGAACAGCAATTTAAGGGAGTCCATGCCCACAAAAACACACACTGTCTGGGTTTTTTTTCAGGACACGATCTTGCCCATAATTTTGTGAAGAAGGTGAATAATCCTTGTTAGTCTGGACATACCCTCTGCATCATAGAGTATTTTCAAGTCCTGACCATCATTTCTCTTCAGCAGCCTTAATGGGAAATGTTGAAATATTATATTGCAATTGTATTGAAGAGAAAAAGAAAAACTAATGAAATTATTTATACTTCCAGGGAAGAAAACAATGAGATTATATTGTCTTGAATGACCTTTCCTAAGTATGGGGATATAGCATCTTACACAATAGACTCTTGGTTCATGTTTCAATTACTGACCTTTACTGTGGAGTAAATTAATGCAATTTTCATCGTAATCCACCCGTACAAATAAGATCCATACGGAAGGTTTCCACATGCTGAATCTAACTCAAATGGAAAATGTCAGTTGTTTGCTACTGGATGAATTTGACTTTAATTTGTTCGGCTGGAGTCTTTCTGAACTGTGCTCATAAAGGCTTGTATATTTTTGGTACCTACTTTTGACAGAGAATTTCCTACACTAGAAACATTGGATTTTTCTTCATTGGGTACTTTTTTGCCAATTCTCTTTTTTCCAATACATGAGATACTAAACATTTCTCAGAAGTTGCCAAATAACTTGGCTTAAAGTCCCAGTGTCATCTGATCCTTGCCTGTTACATCCCACCAGCCAAGCAGGGCTCCACTGGCTCACCACTGGCTAGAAACCCTCCAAGAAATAAAACAAACCCACAAAAAACCCAAACAAATCAGGAATTGTTGTTGCTTTAGTGTTGCTTCTGATTTTCTTTTGAATCAACTGCCAGCCCTAGAAGCAGTAGTCATTTTTCTCTGTTTTGCAGGAGATGCAAACTTTTATTCAGACAACTTTAAGATCCTGAGAAGACTCCGAGACTCTTTCCAGTCCTGTGCTATGATACACTCATTCAATAACGTAACTGTCTGCTCTTGAGGCTCTACAGTTGTTGTCAAAAAAAGAGAAAAAAAGTAAAATAAATAGAAATGGTCAATGATTAGACAGCTCACATTGAGCTGCATGTAACTTGTCTATACCTTTCTACTGGCAGGAGAACGATGTTACAGTGATATAATTTTAAAACAATCCTCCTTCAGACAGCCTGACAGACCCCAGAGCTGACATGACACAGCCTGAACTCTATGTCCAAGATGGCACGAATCCGAGAAGGCATTCATCCACTGGACAGCTTGTGCCAAAGGGACAGAGAGTTCTTATCTCTTACAGTCCTCCATGCTGGTATTTGGGGAGGGAAGGGGCAGGGGGAAAGGGGGAGTTGGCAATTAAGCCCTGTCATTTAAGACAGATAGTTTAGGTGGAGGAAGTTAATCTGCTCTTGGGTTTTTGAACTAAGTGTCTGTGTATTTATAATTTGTAAACAGTTCATCTCTCAGAGGGTGTGTTACAATTCCCAGAAGCATGGTCTGTTATGTCTAACATGCAGCAGAACCCAGAAAAGCTATGTGTGTGAGTATTTTGATATAGCATGATGATAGGAAACAGAAACAGTGACCTCGTATACCACATCCCAACTAGGAGATTTCAACTTTAGGAGCTCTTGTATTAGAGGAGGGGAGGGGGAATAAAAATACACAGATTTCTTTTTAAAGTATAGTTGTCTATTTAAATGTTGACATTGCCACAAGATAATGTCATAAAACTTAATTTTTCTTATACTCCCTAAAGAGCATTGGCCACCCTCAGACTTGGAAAAGTCTCTTAGAATAACCTAATGTACTAAAGATGCAAGTCATCACAGTGTAAGCATGGTCCAACACTGAGGCAGAGGGCATCTACCCAGGACAAGACGGAGACATTAAGGCATTGCTGCACAGCACTTGACATGGGATACATGTAGCGGCTGGCAATTATCTCTCCTGGTAAATTGTGTCAGAATTCCAGGGACTCCTAACACTAGGAAATCAATTAATGCAAGGAATGTATTATTACTGCTGTAACATTGGGATATAAAGTGTTATTTTGATGAGAAAGAGTGCTGGAAATATCTGCTGTGAGTAGCTTTAGCCAGTCCTACCAGCTCTCCAAGAGTCACAGTGCATGAAACTCAGATGGAGGTCATGCTGGTTATGAAATGGTCAGGCCAAATGATCAGCACCTCAACAGTGACTCTCAGGAGTTTCCCCAAACCTGCATACTTGTTAACAAAAAAAAAAAACAACAACCACAAACAAGAAAGAACACAACATTGGAGTTGTAGAGTGGAGGGGACAGACACAACACACGGATGGACACACAACAAAAATTGAATGCAATTAGATCCATATTTAACTGACCGAGTTGTATTTACAGAGAGAAGCAAAGCCATTGGAGTTATACCCAGGGTATATCTGACCCAGAATATTTCAGTTTTGTAGCAATTAATCTGTCGCACAACACAGAAAACAGAGGATTAAATACTTGCTTAATACATTTTTAGTTTTTACTCCATCTCAGCACTTGCAAATGAAAGAAAGAAGCATTTTTTAAAAAGAAGTAAATGGGATTGGTTCCAGCAAATAAGTTACACCTTTAGGCATCACACAAATAAGATGCAAGGTCAACATTTACAGATGTTTAGCTTCGGGTACCCACAAAATAGAAATTATTGACTTTTAGAGATACACAGCGCTCCTTTGAATAGGATGCAACTTTCACTTAGCACCTTCTGATGAGTTCCAGATATTGGTCCATTCAGTTGACCAATTTTACAATGCAAACAGTGAATTATAAACAAGAACATTCAAACAATTATTGTGTGCGGCAAGAAGCCTGTAATTCAACTAGATTGCCTAAAGTTCAGTTTGTAAGTTTGATGGATTTCTGGTTGCTCATTAAAATATAACCACAGCAGAAGAGCAGGTTAAATTTAAATAACTATTCCCATCAATTAGACTGCCAATTCTAGTGTCTGTGACTGAGAAGAGTTAAGGTGCACTTGCTAACTGCGGTATTGATTTACTTCTCAACGATCAACAATTTCACGGTAAAAGTCTTAAAACACAGAATATTCAAGAAGGGGCTTATTAACTTAGCATGCAATTTGAAAGTTTCACATTGCCTTGTGAACATTTTCTCCCTAACAGCTAATGTTCCTTTGCCATGCTGTTGCTCGTTAAATAATTCCTCACCTTTTAGCTTTAGAGTATTTATAGATTATCAGATCCTCCTTCACTTACTTATGTTTTTTCAAGCTGTATACATTAAGTTCTTTTAATCTTTCTTCGTATGTCATACCCTCTAATCCTTTTATCATTTGTCACTGTGGTTTGATAAACTCAGAAAAAGAAAAATCCAATGAATTTTTCATAGTACAAAAACGGGTAAGAACACACCAGTAAAATAAGAAACAGGCCTTGCCAATTCCAATTCTTCCTACATTTTAGCCAATGAACTAAAACCTTTTTTTCCTCAAGCTCTGAAAGAAACAGTAAGAAAATTCTACGCAGTCCTCCAACAAATCACACCAGTTCTGGTGGGAATGGAAATGCCAAATCATTTGTGGAAGCCATTAGTACAGAATGTCATCCACCACTCAAAATGGAAGCAAAGGGGGATTTTACACACCCTGTGTGTGGTCTGCACCTCATCCACCCATGCACATACCTGTAAGCGCACATACATGAACACATGCCCGGTATGATTTTGAGCACAAACTGGGGACTGCTCAGATTGAATTAATGTTCAGAGGTCTCACATAGGTAACATCGCTGTCAGATGTTCTACACTCCAATCTTTCCATACTTTCAAATATGTCAATAAGCAAACTGGTAACAACTGTTTTCCTACTTAATACAGATAATAAAGATTGTATGAAGATTGGATAGTGGGTTTGTGCTCTCCTGCACTCCTCCTGATTCTAGCTAACACAATCATGAGGTATGCTTACCTTATCATCTTCATCCTCGTCTTCATCCAAGCCCACAAGCTCCTGCAAGAGCAGATGTCCGTATTACAAAACACCACACTTATTTTTCAGTGACAGGCAATGTTCAAAAAGCTCACGATACTCCCACAACGTTTCATTACACAGTTTTCTCCCACTTCTATTGCAAGTCATCAAAAAACCCGACCACTTTCACCTTTCAGAAATAATGTTTTGTATTCAAGGACTTTTTTCTTTCTGCGGTTTTTTTTTTTTTTGTGTGATACCCTGAACAAAGCATGCAATACCCTATACAAATTTTAAGTCTAAATAAAGCATTAGTGCCTGTGTCCAGCAGTTTGAAGGCAACAGGCTTTCAAATTCATTGCCAACTTTTACTGCCTGTAAACAGCTTTGTTCTTAGTCTGACAAATGAACCAGCCGTTATGTCAAGGCTGAGGACTCTACTCAACTTGTTCCATCCTCACGGCTACAATGGTTGCTCCCTCTCTTTAGAGCCATTACTGAAACATTAGACTTTAGAACATACATTAGTATGAACATAATCAATCTCATGAATCACAGATTTCTATGCAGCATTATTTCTTCCTTTTAACTTCTATGCTGGCAGGTAGGGGAGAAAACAAAAGGCTTGGCTAAGGCTTGAAATTAGGAGCACTTGGCTTTCAATTCAGGTATTTAATGAAATGAGCCTTTAACAGGGTCCTCCGAGGTTTTTTCAGTTATTTAATAGGTATGTTTGAAACGGTGTACTACAAGTTTAAATACTGCAAACATGCAAAGAATGTGAAGAATCACAGTAAGAAATGGTTTGGATTTGAGTTTTTTGGCATAGTCCTTCCCCCCTCCTTCCCCCCTGTCAGTCTTTCTCTTTTCTTCTTTCACCCCCAGAAAAGTATCTAGTTTGCAGAAGGTACTGAGAGCTCAGATACCCAGATTTACTCTTTGGCTCTCTGGAATACCCCGAGCAGCTGAATTAACACTGATCGTGGTTTACATTTCTATAGAAGCTCCCCATCTGTAAATCATAAACCATTTTAGCAATATTCACGAATTTAGTTTCCTGGCAACTGGATCACGAGTACAAGGTTAATACTCTTATTCCCATTTTATAGCACAGAAATCAGAGAGAATTTGAGGTCCACTTCTGCAGACTGCCGCTCGCATTCCTCTATATACATGAAATGCACATGCTGGCACACACAACCCAAGAGGTAGTGCACATGCATCCAAGGTCTGAAGAAGCAAAAAAATAAATGGCTGTATTAAAAAAACCCACTGGTATTTTGTGGAAAACCTTTTTCTCAGCTGCAGGACAGATTTGACTAGGGGTAGCACCCGATTGCCTGGTTTTGACCTACAGATGGTTAGAATCATAGACACACATAAAAAAGAAATCAGGTAATATTAAAGGCATTTTGACTACTTGTTCCATATGATCCCAATCCTGCAAAGCACTTAGGCAGATGTGTAACTCTGCTTACACAAAACGCACCCCTGAATTTCACAGCATCGTGTTGCTTTGCAGGATAGGTGTGACAGAAGCCAGGCCAACTTTCCAACAGACCTCTCCTCAGTATTACAACTCACTTGTATTTTCAGAGACAACCTTTTTGTAACATTCACCTGAATTATGTACCGCTTAATTCTGCTGATTTACATGAGGTTCTTCTCACTTGAACAGGCAACAAGCTCACCACAGGATGAGCAATGGGTGCTTGAAAGTATTCTCTGTGCGTTTTTCCTGGGCAAGTTATTATTTAATACCATTATTTGTATTGAAAACAAAAACACCTGTTTGCCTGGAATGCTCACACATGGGATGTCTTAATTTTTTTGATGAAATAATGTAGTCATTGAAGACACACAATATATTTCTATGTTATTCTTGGAGGAAAGCATTTCTTTCACCATTTCTTTTCAAATCAAGCCTATATCCTGGTCTGGACAATGAAAATTTCCCAATTTCCTAACAGTCTTTCCTACTTGGGAATGGACAAAAACTGAACTAGGAGCAACTTTTCTTACTGAAACTAACAAACCAGCAACTGACATTTTTAATGTCAGGGTATTATTTCTTTGTATAAAATCCACTTGATTTGTTCGGGTAAAGGTATTCTTCATGGGTACAAATGTCCATCTTTTTATCAAAAATGAGAAGGAAGATATAATTCTGTCTGTATTTCTTTACTGTATATGTAAAACCAGAATATTATGGACATCCACAAATTTTCTCTCATTTCTAACTGCAACTAACATTGTTATCTAAATACAAACCAAAGTCAAAGAGCATTTCATAACACAACAGTAGCACTTTGCCACATGTTGTCATTATTTTTCTATTTAAATCTGTGGGTTTATTTTTTTTTCTTCTAGATCAAGTTAAAAAACTGAAGGCTAAATTTCTGGGGGGAAAAGAATTTGTCATTTAAAATCAGGTGGTGGGGAAGAGGAGTAAAGCTTAACGTCTCAGATCACAGGACAAGGTTTAAAAGACAACTAACTTCTCACTAAGCTTCTATTGAATTTCCTCTTCTGTGAGCCATGAATCATCAGCACGATGCAAAGTATAAGAGCAGGTGGGACATGGGTTTTAGGAACTTGTTGCTTTATAAGTCCTTCTTAATTCAACTTGGTTAAAAAGATTTGTAGTTACTCAGTGAAATCCTCCTCCTACACACTCTCGTAGTCTTTCCTACTACTCTGAATGGTTTACTGCGTGAACTGAATCATGAAAATTGAGAGGCTCGAGGTTACTTTTCAGTAACTTTGAAATAAAAATGCTGTTTAGATACACCACTAGCTTAATACCATTAAAATGCATGACATTTTGCTCAAGGGCAAATTCAAGCTGGGACTGCCAGAAACGTTACTGCCACTTTACTTACCTGGGCATCTTGGGTGTTGTTGACCTTTCCTGTTTTGACAAGGGAGAAGTTGTATGCAAAGAGCACCAGAAGAGCCAGGGGCACCATGTACAGTTCCACGCTCCAGACAGTGACCACAAACACCTGGGAAAAATAATGCAGCAGAAGGGAATATATACAAGTGTTTAAAGAGAAAGCCATGTAAGAAAGCCTTTCAGTCATTATCCCCATGTACCTTCATCCTTGAATCTCTGTTAACCTCATTCATATTATTTTGGCAAAGAAAATCTGCTCGCAAATTGTGCTCTCTTTCTATTTTGTTTGAATCCATTAGGCTGCCATTTGTTAGCTTCTCCTCCCCTGTATCTAGGGAAGTACAAGGCCATGAGCATAAGGTTAGCCTGAAGGCTTTATTCACTCCTTCCTGGGACCCCCTCAAGTCTGAAAGCCCTTTGTCCTTAGTGCTAGTGCATAACAGACCCACTTATAAGGGTAAGCCTGCTCCATTTCTTCAAACCCTAATTGCCAGGGGGCAATTCACTGGCTAGAGGAGAGTTTCTTCATCCTGTGCAACAGGAGCCATCCAGTTTCCTCATCACTCTGCAGTGGGTAATCAGCAAATGCATCTTCACCATTAATCCTCCCGTGTTCTTGGTATGGCAGTACAGTGAAAATACCATCACCTTCCAGGAGGCAAGGCCCTAGGTTGCACATGACACGTTATTTTGGAAAGGGATCCAGCAAGTTTGGTCCCCATTCCCACACCCTTGCGATTTTTCAGCACAGGATACTCTGATTTCACTGGCTGCCTGGAGTCTCTCTGCCCAGAAATGGTATGGGTTTGTGCATTTGGAGTGGTAACTGACAAAATCCACTAACAGCAAAACCAGAAGCCAAATTTTGAAGTTCTGTTCTGTAACTTCTATCAGCAAAACAAGTAACTAACATGATGGGGCTTTAAAAAGCACTTAGGATTTAAAAAAAATAAATATACCAAGCCAAGCTGCAATCCAGTCTTATAAGTACCAACAATACCTGAACAGACTCCAAACTTGGAGTGGTTGGCAATGCAAAGTTAATAAACTAAATCCAGTACTGCCATAAAATGCACGTTGTGATCCCATTTCCTTTTCTACTCCTACATAGTGTTTCCAGAACTGCCTAACGCTGGTACTAACTTGAAACTATTTTAAACAATCTCCTTTAAAGACAAGGCACAAACACATTTATCTGATTTTTCTTCCCCCCAAAGGAACATGGAATGATCAGAAATAAAAATCACATTTTTACATAACACAGGTAGATGAAATTGAGTCACTCTATGGGTGACCAGAAAGCTAAATCTCTACCTCCCTTCATCCTTGGCCTGTCAGACACTACATACAAAGGCAACACTGGTATTTGCAGAACAGGATATTTATGGCACCGTATTTCGTATTACGGACCTGAAAGTCTAACCACACTGTACCAAAGCAGCACTTCCCACTGCATTCAGCGTGGTGAGAATTTATACCCCTACAAAACAGCAGCTGTTGTAACTTTTCAACAAAAGCCTTGTCTGACATCAGACAAACGGCCAGTTAATATCTACCAGGGGCCAAACATAAACCAAGAAACAATGACCGTATCCATAATCCTGCCCAAACAGCAGTTGCATTTCCTAGAGTGAACCTGATTTTATGTTAGCTGTTGCTATGCAAGGAATTAGACTGTCATCCCATTCTTGGCATTTGTAGTCCAGTAAAACAATCTTTGAGATATATTCATTTATAAAACAGGCTGACATCCAGACAATATATCCACATACTATTGATCTGTAGCATGGGAATGTAGAAGAGGATTAGGCTTTGATTTTTTTTTTTGTTCTATTTGATCCTGCTTTTCAGCATACTAAAAAATTAGAAGTGATAATGATTCCAACAGCCACATTTCATACAGAAACAAGGCAAGAGAAACACATGAATCCTGGCCAAGAAGGCACGGTACTTGATCTGTCTTACAGGAGTCTTGCATAGCTTTAGTTAATAAAGACTTCAAAAAGCGTGATATTCCAAGCTGAAAAGTCTTCATGAATGAAAAGTTCTAACTCAAACAAGCTCCTCTGAAGCAAGTCCAGCTCCCTTGGATGAATCTCTACTTGCTTTGTAAGACAAAGCGAAGGTGATACCAGCTTCTGGCCTACCTCAAACGTCACTCCAAAGAACAAGGACTTGCTATTGTAAAAAATAATACAGATATTTTAGAGATACCTAGGTAGACAAAAATAGACACATACATATAAATCTACATCTGATCCTCCTGGAAATTCCTACATGGAAATTCGTGTCACTGGGTATTAATTCAAAACATTTGCTTCTGCCTGTTGGAAGAGGCTGCATTTACATCATCTCCCTGGGGTTCTAGCAAACTCAGTCTTCTCAATGCAGCAAAAAGATTCCACTGGCAGTCCGCTAGGCAAAGTCCTACAGGAGTCAATGAAGCTCTTGAAGAACCTCTCCTCATTCATTCAGTTGCAGGACTTGAACCAATTTTAGTGCATCTGTCACCATCCTATATGAACATCACTCTGCTCAGTTGCAAGTATAATACAACCTTGCAATCACAGGTCATTTAGGCAAGATACAAAATCAAGACCTTGGTGATTTTCAATCCAACAGTACATTTTGTGCATTATTAAGTTTCAGACCTTAAATAAAACTTTAAACTTAATTACAAAATCTCACTATAGTCTCAAACTGATAACTGAGGCATGCTGTCACTTCCTTCCCAATGCTGACTGGTTAATCAGCTGCTGAGTTATTACTCAGACATGCTTTCCTAGAGCTCCCACATCTCCCCAAGACGAGTTGCTTTACTGCTACTGCCGCAGCACAGGGAACTTTCATTACTGTGACACAACACAGACACAAGACAAATTGATTTAGCTATTCAGAAATTATTTAGCCTCGGAGGTATGGGAAATGATTGCTGTGAACATACAGCACATAATAAAAGTTCAGAGGGCGTTTGTAAAGAGAATACAAATATTTCTGCATTCTAACAGCCTTTTGAGTAGTTCTGCAGCATCAGCTTTCAAAGAAGTTCCCAAACAGGCCCACGTCCTCTTTTATCAACTCTCACGCAGCTCCCTGAGACTGACCACAGCATCAGCAGAGCTGTGACACAGACACCTCCCCTCCTCCCACTTTGCCTCCAAATTACAAGGTTCACAACCATGCATGGTTTTGTTTTCTTCCCAATGACACCTTATGCCTAGGAAAATCTCCAGGATCATCCTCCCTAAATTATTTTCTTAGCAATAACTTTTGCTAAAACTTGAGAGTGTAGACAGTGGCTATTACAAGGAACAATACTTTCTTGATTCTTGGTAGCTCCCTAACCTGTCTTTTGCTTAATACATGCACTGCTAAGGGAAGTCATTAACCAGTTCAGATCACTTGTTCAGTACCACAGAAGCAGGGACCAAATCCCAGTCCCTATTTCAAATGATCCAGTTTTAAAAAAACGTAAGTTTTTCAGTATTTCACATCATCATTAGACCAAGTTCTGTCAGACATAACCCATTACACCACTGACACCTTTTCTGCTGGGGTACTGACTGTGCAGGAGAGAAGTTTAAAGGACAGTAGGCAGTTTCTAGAAGTCAAGTAGAATCGAGCTTTCTGCATTACTTCTTTTAATGTAATTTGAGAATATAAAAGCCTATTATAGGACTGAGCAATTTAATTTGCAGCATTATAAAACAATAATAAAAATACCAACAGAAATGGGATCGATATGTCTAGAGGGAAGAAAAAAAAAGAGCTCTTGAAACTAATATTTAGACTAAAGTTCTACCTATAAGAGAACAGCAATATCACAGCCTTGGAGAAAGGACCACTTGATTTCAGCTGATTAATGTGTTGCTATTTCAAAGGGCCTAATAACTACAAGTTAAAGCTCTGGAGGTTTGGAAGCCGTTTCATCTGAAAATCACTGAAGAGGGGTCCAACTGTTCCTGTCAAGAAGCATGGAGTTTGAACAACCATGAGAGTGGCCCTTTTGACAGCAGTACAAAAGATGAGAGAAGGCAGTCTCAACTGATAGTAAAAACAAACCCTTAGAAACACGTTTCGAATCTGGTTTTTCTGCCCCTCTGGTTCCAATTTAGGATCTGACTATTAAGAACAGATTTTAAACGGGTGTCTACTAAAGTATGCCCATAAAACATTTGTCACTAGCAAACCCACAGTCATGGGATAGAACAGTTCTAAGATGTTTAGAAACCCAGCATTAAGTAGGGATTTTCTGTATAATTTTTCTACACAGTAATTATCTTTTCTTTTTTTTTTTTAAATCTTAAAAACCAGCCTTTTTTGACCTGGTAAGTCTTTGTGGAGAAGTAAACGTTGCTGTGTTGGGAGACAGAATAATTCTTGGAAAATAAGAGTGATAGGAGAAGGAGTGGGATACATTCCATCAGATGGAAAAAATAAAAGTGGATGGAGATTAAGTGCACACAAGGAACCTATGGTAAAAGGTTATTTTCTCAGCCAGTGTAGGCTCCAATGCTAATGAAATGCCTCATCAGCGGAGCTGTGAAAATTATTATTCAACACTCCAAGTTTCAAAACCACACACAATTTAACTGAACTCTAAAGTACTACCAGCTTCATCAAAAGTTTCTTTGCAATTTAAAAGCGCAGTCTATGCGACTCATGAGGTCAGGAGAAAAACTTGAGCTGATACAGCTGTAAACGTCCAAGTTATATTTTGAACTAAACCAAAACACTGATTTTGGTTTTTGACACAAAGACATGCTCCCTTTTGAGACAGAATGACGTACTTTTAACTTACTCCTGGGTTATGCAGCCTCAAGATGCCCTGTATGCACAAATGTGCTCCATCTATAAGAGAAGAGAAGTTTCTGCATCTAAGTATTCAGGGGCAAACTCCCTTGCATTCTTTTTTAAGCTTTCAGCCCCTCTGCCCCAAACAAAATACAGGATATTAGCCAGTAACATAAGATACCAGCTCCCTAAAAGGGCATTCAAATCCCTTGGAGGCAGTAAGTCTGTCAACAACAAATTATTCCTGACAGACATTTATTCCTGCCCTTAGAAAAGGAGAGTAAAATTGTAGAGGAGAGAATGAACACAGTCACACAGAGCAGGACATTCGTGGCGCATGTATGTCTGTATATACAGAGATATCTCTTACAGATATGAACAATGTGGATGCATGAACGCAGTGGTGGTGAGCCCACACCAACAGAAACTGGGGTACATGATGTGGGCTGATGTGAGTGGAGTAATATGAAAAAGAAGCCTATAACAGTTACTGAAATTGGTCTAATACAGCCACACCTCAAGGGATGGCCAATAAAGGTTCAGACAGTTCCGTAGCATACTTTTCCCACTGAAGTCATAGAATCATAGAATGGTCTGGGTTGGAAGGGATCCCAAGGATCATAGAGTTTCAACCCCCTGCCACAGGCAGGGCCACCAACCTCCAGGCCTGAATCTACACAAGGTTGCCCAGGGCCATATCCAACCTGGCCTTGAACACTTTCAGGGATGGGGCATCCACCACCTCTCTGGGCAGCCTGTTCCAGACCCTCACCACTCTCTCTGTAAAAAACTTCCCCCTAATATCTAATTTAAACCTTCCTTCCTTTAGCTTTAATCTATTCCCCCTTGTCTTGCCATTGTCTACCCTTTCAAAAAGTTGATTCCCCTCCTGTTTCTCTGCTCCCTTCAGGTACTGGAAGGCTGCAATGAGGTCCCCCTGCAGCCTTCTCTTCCCCAGGCTGAACAAGCCCAGCTCCTTCAGCCTCTCTTTGCAGGGGAGATGCTCCAGCCCTCTAATCATCTTCCTGGCCCTCCTCTGGACCCTCTTCAACAGTTCCACACCCTTCTTGTATTGGGGGCCCCAGCTCTGGACACAGTACTCCAGATGGGGCCTAACGAGGGCAGAGTAGAGAGAGACAATCACCTCCCTGTCCCTGCTTGCCATCCCTCTTCTGATGGAGCCCTCTCCCAAAGACTTTTTTCTTTATGAACTGATTCTCTGTGTTCCCAAACCGCAATACCCTCCTTCCCACACCCCTATGGCAGACTCTCACCGTGCCCAGCTCAGTCAAGAATGCTCCTGCGCCACTTCACAGCCACCACGCTGGAGCTCAAGGAGGGGTCAGTTAAGAGCAGAGTTGCTCCTTCATTGCGATGCAAAAAAAAAGAACATGGCAGGAAGAGAAATTATACTTAAATAAACCATCACTGTCAGAAGAAACCTATTTACTTTAGAGTCAATTTGCTTTCTGTGTCCCCAGCAAAAGAACAAGGAGCATCTCAAGAGCAGCATGAAACGTGTGTTGTATTGAACAGTGATGACCAAAATCAAAAATGACCTGAAGGACTAGAGGCCTTTAAATATTTATGCCACATTACAAATTATCTGTGCATTGCTCCACACATCAGCATACAAGTTACTAAATTTAAGGGTGTATCACAGCCAAAAATCTGAGCTCTTCTGTTGCAAGGCCAAACACAACTGGAATCTAAAACCAAAGACAGTCACACACAGAGGAAAGAAAACCTACCCAAAAAACCTCAAAGCCAAATGAGAACACTAAGTTGTGCCCCAAAGTAATTCCATCTTTATAACATGCATGACTGCAAAGAATTGAGAATTAGGACTAAAAGATACATTCGTGCAACTTGCTACCATGTAGATCTACCTGATTTGGGCTGCTGCTTTTTTTCAGAAGATGCTCTGGGTGACACAAAACACAGTCACATTTGCCCACCTTAGTTGTCTACTAGGTTGACATGGCTGCAAAGATGTGACCGGCTGCCATACTCATGTGTTCCACCCCTGCTTATCCCAGATGAAGCCTACTGAGAAAGTGGCCCAGGATGAGGTTAAGGGGAGGGAGGGGAACCCAAGACACCCAACTTGTGTTTGACAATTTACATCAGCTGTGAGGATGCAGGAAGGAAAAGGAGTGATAGAACAAAGCCTTTGAAGGGGACAGGAGGACAGCAATTACACTCATAGGGTCACAATTTGAACACTGGTTTGAAACATTAAACACGAAAAGGAAAAACAGAACATCCCTCATTTCCAACCAATTAAGACATAAAACCACCAACAAAAATTCCCTGAAATCTCATACTGCTCAAATCAATATGCATTAGGGCCTTTTTTATCACTGTCTGGTTTCAACTCTTCAAGGGAATCCTGGTTTGCTGCTGCTAGAAAGTACAAACTTATTTATGTTTTAAATAAAACCTGTGATTCATGTGCAATCACAGGACTCTAAAACAGCATTTAAAGAGAAAGCAGGTTATTCTGCAAAAAGCCCAGCAAAATCAGAGGAGTTGATATTACAATCTGTTCTCCACCATTCTCTTGGGACACTTCACCATGGAAGGTTGGGATGCTATGCTTAATACTGCAAGCACTTTCAAGATGTCTGCACCCTTATCCTGAATTACTTTTGTCATTAACATCTTCAATGGGGTTTTTGTTCATAATGTCTGGAATCAGAGAAAGATAAATAACAATAAAATAAAAACAACCAGAAAGTGAAGGTTTTCCTTTATTTTGGTTACGTTAATAAGATTAGCCACCCTAGGAAATGAAAAACAAGATCCTTAGAGATTTTTCTTTAATAGGAGGTCAGGGAAAAGTGACTTGGTTCACGTTTATTTCACTGAACTTCTCACCTGTGAGGTAGATAAAATCTAAATATTGCACTCCAGATATTTGAAGACTATCTGTCAAAGTGATGTGGATGACAATTCTCAGCACAAAAAGGTGCGTGCTTGGGACCAATCTTTGTCCTTTAAGACACTTACATTTAGACCCCAAATCCTAACACCCCATCACAAATCTAACAGGGTGCCTCTGTACAGTCTTTTCGGGGCTGGTAACTTTATCACTGAAGTCCCAAAAGATGTAAAACAAAACAAAACAGCCCCGTAAGTTTTGGGTTCTCTATTTATGTACATACAACAGTTTTAGAGTAAAACAAAACCTTTCAGGCTGCAGAGACTGAAGAAATAGCCGTTTGCTAGCACGCTGACTGGTCTAATTTTCCCCTCATGCTTTTATCTAGCATATTTTACTTTTCCTGTGCCAAGTAAAATACAGTTAAGACCCTCAAGCAACAAAGCCTCAAATTGAAAAAACAGGGGGGGAAAAAAATATTACAACAGTTTTCTATCTTTTGGGTTAATCTACTGGGAGTGGGACAGGGGAATAAATCTGCATGTTATTTCCAAAGGAGTAACTATCACAAAGTCAATGGGGTAAGATCTGAAAACAAAGGAGAGGTGGCATGCCAAAAAAAAAAAAAAAAAAAAAGACAAAAAAATCTGTTGTTTTATATCATAGCTAAATTAAATGGTCATTTTTATCTCTAATGTTTTGGTTTGTTTAGCAGAAGGGTTGGAATTACTCTCATACTGAAAGTTATGATCTATTTGCAGGGAAGACAGGCGTTATGCAAGTTAAAAGCCTGATCTTATAGTAAATAATTCTTCCAAAAAGTGTCAGAAAAAAATCTGTGCTATATAAAGGGAGGCAAAAATGTAGGTTAATTTTATTTATTTTGGATAAGGTGAACACCGTAAAAGGGTCATGAAAAAATTTATCATTCACTGAGCTGATAAATGTCCACTTACTTTGGAGACGTATTTGTTAACATTGTGAGAAACATTAGCAGTGAGGGTCAGATGGTGACGTAATTGTACAGTGAGTGGAAAGAGTATCTGGTGGAAGTGTTCTTTAACTTTGGGCTCTCAACATTGGGTTACAATTGGTAGCAAATTGGAGGCTTAAACGATATGTTTAAACTACTTTAATGACTTCCTCCTTCGTGTTCGTAGTGTGTATTAGAGCTGAGTACGTAAAGGAGAAAGGGCTCTCTAATAAAGCAAGTTATGTTTAATTAGACTTAATTCCGTGGCAAGTGGCAAGTGGATAGCACATGAGGTTACATCCACAGCAATCTCCGACGATGGCATGAAAAACATTTAAAAATCGGGTTTCAGTAAACCCAAATAAATGATAAATAGATGCTTGTACACACTAATGCTACAAAACTGTCTAGTAACCTCTCTTCTGAAACCTCCAGTCCTAAAGAAACATCTCCAGACTGACACAGAACAGAGGGAGAAAAAAAAAATTAAATTTAAAAAAAAAATCACTGTAAACCCAGATCACAAAACCAGAAATGTAAACACACCTATAGAGCACATACAGAGCTGTAAGAGAGCATCCATTCAAGCAAAGAATTTTAGATGATTCTCGTTCCTGCTGTACATGGGATTCTCCACCACAGCCCCGTGCCAGAGCCCAGAAGGTCTCCTCCCTGCCTGGCATTCATTTCCCACAGTCAAGAGGAAAGCAGAGATGATATTGAACCCCAGCCCTCCCCATACCAACACACACAGTGGACACTGCGAACTTTGAGGGTGATTACACCAGACTCGAACAATTTCAGCAGGTTCATAAGCTGCAGTGTGACAAAATTGCTGCATTACAGAACAAATGAATGAAGATAACTGGAAGACTCGCTGTAATTATACCCTAAATATGTTACTATTGTAAGTTAGCAACAACAGCAGCGACAAAAAAAATTCCTAAGCATTCACAGCATGTCTATGTAAGAGAGATTTTCCACTATCAGACCCCTAGCATCTTGCTATCTAAAATACAGAACAAGCTAACAAAAAAAAACGTGGCAAGACTCTTGCAATTTCAGGCAGCTGTTCAGGTAAAACTAAAGCCAGGAGATTGTTTATTTTAATAAAGCTATTATATGTGCAGCTCCAAATTAGGAATGGCAGGAGACTAGGGGATGCCTAAACCATCACCACCTGTTTGCCCTGAAAATCAATTAAAGTCACACTATCACAGCAATCCCTTCTTAGCTAATAAAAGTTATACAGCTTCAACGTGCGACTTTAGGTGCTTGGTGGGAATGTGCCTGAAATCTAAATCCTTGGTCTCACGTTACTTCGATGCTCAACGCAACTCTGAACTAACCACTGTAAAACTTGCCTTTCAGGGGTTAGAGAAGGTGTTGAGGGAAAAAAAAAAGAGATCCCAAAATGCTGTTTTGATGCAGCGGATTGAACCAATATTCAGTAAATTCTAGCAACCCAGCCAAGAACATTATATAGAGTTTTAAGTAGGAGAAAACTGAAGTCCTTTATGACACATGCCTGTTCAACATATTCTGTGCTGTAGCACAGATCCAACTTTACAAGTTGAAAGCAAGGGCAGTAGAGACATCCCAAGTGTTTTAGTAATTAAACGAATATGCATAATGAACCATATGCCCAAAGGGCCTGTTCTTCATGTGGGCCAGATTTTTGTTTGAATTTTTAATTTTTATATACAGATGAAACATTTCATGTAATATAGCAACAGTGCAAAGGAACATGCTATGCAGGAAGGGAAGGAGGAACTACCCATGTGAGAACGATCAGAATACACTTGATGAATTCTGCTCCTCAATTTCCGATTCAGAGCCAAGAGGGCTTTTTTTTTAAATAAAAAAAAATGTAAGAAAAAAATCCTCTTCTCCTTTGAACAGCTGTATTAGTCATCTGCTCAAAGTCTAGGAAAGAGGCATTAAATACATGTATATTTATATAGGTCATATTTATACACTTCTATGTGTGAAATGGATTATATACACCAACACATTTAGATGCTGCAAGACTAGCAAAAACACAGAGGCTGTCAAATTAAAAAGCTTCTGATCCACCAGAAAAAACACCCTACAGGATGGCTCTCTGTTCGGCAAGACCCTTCGTGTTGTGTGAGCTGGGGTGAAACAGGACACACACCTGTCTGTGAAACGGATGGGCATTTTTAAAAAGACAGGTCAAATTCCACTCTTGTCACAATACCATCACCCTGCTGTGAACGTAGGACGTAAATATTAAATCTCCCAATTTCTCTGGGGTCAAGCTGTGCTTTTCCTTTCTCAGCAACACTCACCTCTTTTCTGTCCCTTGCTCAAAGAGCTTGTCGAAGCAAAAGAAGCATCCTTCGCAAATGTAAACTGTTGTAATAGGTTAGTCCTCTAAGCCAGCAGCAAAACCATTTGGTGCTGATTTTCAAATAGGTGGAGTGCACAGTAACAACCTGGGTCTTTCAAGTGGTTCTGATCCACTGGACAGATTTCCAGTTTGCTTTGTAAAACCAGCAATGGGGGCATGTAGTTGTCGGTGTGGACATGCTGGTTAAGTAGCTGAGGAAAACTTTCCTGCATGAGGAGAGCTCCAGATAGCTGAGTCTTTTTTATATTTATATATATATATATATTATCTCTGTGTGTGTATATATATATACACCTCTCTGTGTGTATATATATATGCACACACGATTTAGGCTCTATGAATCAAGGGAAATCAAATCCTCATCAGGTTCAGGGAGGGAAAGAAAAATTTGGGGGTAAATAGCAGAGTGCTTCACAGTAGCTCAGACCTAGCACTGCATTTAGATAAATAAGCAGTACTACTCGAACTAGCAGTGGTCGCTACATTCACTGCCTCGGTACCACAGCAACACGGTGGGGAAGCACCAGCTACGCTCTGAGGGCTGCAGGCAATAATGTGATCCACTTTAAAACTGAAATGTTGACTTTTCCTCAAACTTGGTAAGTTCAACTTTTCACGGGACTTTGGGAGTTCCCATCACGGAATGTAAATGGCACGGCACATAAGAATGGTCTGGTCCCCAACCCTTAAAGTATTTAAAAGCTGAAATAACGAAGTTGTTTATAATGGCATTTGTTGGTCTCAGTCCTAATTCAGGGTTCATGGTTTTGACGTTGCCTGGTTTACGTGATCTAGTGGTCTCCACGGAAAGAGAGATTAAACTTCAACGGCTGTCAGAAGGCAAAAAATTGACACGGAGCATCACCTTTCCTGACTGTTTAAATCCTTTAAGGAAGTGTTGGAGCAATTAGAGAGGGAGTCTAATCTTTGCAGAGTGCATTAACACTCTCCGACCTCCCAGACAATAGATCAGACCTCAGACACATAATGCTTCCCTAAGGCTTTTTAACCAGAGCATTTGATCTTATAGTCACTCTGTATGCGTTACTATAGGTATCAGCATGTAAGACAGTATTCATTGGGCACTAAAGGACTGCTATCTCTGCTAGCATTCATACAACTTTTAAAACAGAAAGCAGGAAAGGCACTGCAATGCATGCTGTTGCAGAATACTGCTTCCCAGAAAAAAAAAAAACAAAACCAAAACAATCCAGAGTAGCTCTGCAAAATGTCTTCATTTTTATTAATCTCATATTTCCTTTCTGTTTATTTCCCAGCTTTGGAATATAAATCGTCTATTTTTTTAAAAAGCACAGATTAGGGTTTTTTTATTCATGGAAACAGTTATCTGATAGTAATTTCAAAATGCTTCATTCCTTAACCCCCGTGGAGGGACTTGAGGGAAAGGGAATTAGGAAGACAGGTCTAGTTTATTAAGGAAATTGAAATATATCATTGCAAATAATTTTCCCAAATGTGTACATGGAAGTATCTGGGGAAGTTTTTTTAACTGCTAGAACAAGTCATCATCTAATTCCTGATGGGCATGTTCAGTTAAAAAAAAAATTATATATATAAAATGGCAATATTACTATATTAATTATGCATTCCCCATTTAATATTCTAAACATTTTAAGAAAATTTGCTTAGTGCATTTTGTTAATGGAATTAGGCTTCCTTGCCATGACATTTTGACAGAGGCCACATCCGAACAGTTCTCGTATGGAAAATGCATAATGGGATTTTAAGACCAGCTAACTGGATTCCCACCCACAGCTAAACAACGGGTGCTGCAGTCTCACTAAGCAGCGTTTTATTTCTCCCCCCCCATGCAATGTATTTGAGGTACAGTGCTAGCTAGCAATACTTTATATGAATCTCTTAATACTTTGTATTAGCTGCAGGATCTTGGTTTTACTTTTCTAGAGCTACAAAAAGTACCTTTTTGTGGAGTACCTGCATTGCACACAGTTTTTTGCTGCTGTTTAAGTGTGCATCTCAAATTTGTCAAGCCAAGTGCACCACAAATGACAAAAAGGTCACATATACCTAGTATATTTAAAACAAACAAGCCTTCAAAGTCAAAGTGTAATGCAGTTATTTCTAATCTGAGCAAACAATAGGCTGCATCTAATGAAAGTTGACAATCGGCTTTGATACAGAGCTGTGCAGCTCCTCTGTTCCATTAAAAGATGAAAGCTGAAGGGAAGTACAGAAGACAGCGACTTCTCCCAAAAAGCAAGCAGAAAGTTCTGAACCTGAGCTAGCAGAGTAGATAAAGGCTGGTTTAGAGGAGGCTTTTGCTCACACATGACACTCATCTGTCAGCATACACGCTGACTTTACATGGGTAATGTTAAGGCTAAAATAAATCCGCGTAGACGACTAGTACAAAACACTACATGCTTTGCATATTTATTAACACTTCTCAAAATCACAGCACTGCCTTTAAGAGGGGAAAAAAAAACCCCACAAACACCTGAAACCGAACTAAGCTTGGCGACAGCATGACTGTCAGAATTAAGAGTAACAGATTTAATTTTCATGAAGTTATGGGGGAAGCGATCAAAACTCTATTGATAGCAGTGTAATCCTTTACTGTAGCTGTAGTTACACTTATTATTAATAGAATGGGGGTTTAAAATTTTGATTGCTGGGATTTTGCAGTCATCCCATTGCTCTGGCTGGATTTCACGATGAATCTAAAGAAAAGAAAAAAAAGGAAGAAAAAATAGAGAAGAAAGGAAAAAATAAAAGAGCAGAAAAAAAGGAAGGAAAAAATAAGGGACATATCCTGATTTAGGGTATTTTTGTAATTGCTATCCTTAAACAACCTGAGAACTTCCTGGTTGCTTAAGACTAACCTCCAAGTCAAAGCACATCTTAGTTGGTAGTGATGAATAGTAAATCCAAAAGAGAAAAGGCTCTTGAAAAATGTATTTGCTCGGTAGCGTCTATACTAATCCCCTTTTATTTCAGATCTTGTAAAAGATCCAACTCATTTAAAAACAAAAGTAAAAGCAGCCCCACAAGAAGTAGAATGCCTCAAGAGAAACCCCTCAAGGTGCATCTGTCTCCATCATAAAACCATGCATTACCTTCAAATAGGAAATTTCTTCCAGTTGTCAAGATTTCTGCAACTGGTGCTAGATTAGCGCTGAGAGAACAGGGGAATTAAATTAAAAATATAATAGTTCAAGCAAGAGAGAAAACCTGCCAGAAAAATCTGACAAAAGCCTGAACGCCAGAGCTGGCTCATTCGTGAGGGTCCATCGCCACCTACAGGATTTTCCTCTTTTTTCCAGAAAACCTGCTGCTCCTATTCATGCAGGATTTTGCCCCAAAATGAGGATAGAGATTTTTTTTTTTTAAACTGATCTCAAATAATACAGACACGCTGAAGTTAATAGAGTGACAGTGAATTAAGATACCTAAAGGCATGTCTCTATTTCATTCCTCATTTTAGAAGAATAAAAACTGCCTGTGTGTATCAAGGCACTGTTCTAAGTGTACTTGTGTTAGAGGATTTGTCTTCGTAAAAATAAAAGCAAAACCCAAAGAAACCAACCCAAAACAAACCCACAGAATGCTTGCAGCATTACTCCACCAACGACAAGGGAGAGAACAGATACCATCTACAACCTTCCTGTAAAACTAAGCGCTTCAAAGTATTTTCTAAGAGGTGCCAGGTCAAAGTAATGTGAATAATGAGACAAACCCAAGCAGATGGTGACTGAAAGGAAATCAATACACCTGAGGTTCTGGGAGGAAAAAGCACTAAGAAAGTAAAGGAATTTTTTACTTTTAATGACAAACCTTACTTCCCAACACATACCTTTTTCATAATAGATACCAGGGCTTTGGACTGAGCTGTATGCATTTTTTCATACCACTGGCAAATCCATGCAAGACTTAGGGAATTTTACACGTAAGGTTCTCAAATTCTAGTACTTCTAAGAGTAACTCTCATGCTGCTGTTGAAGAAGTCTCACACAGATGCACCATTCATTAAAACTAGAAAACTAATTTAATCTTTGTTTATTCAATTTCTTATCTACGAATGAAGTGAACTTCCAGGAAAGGCAACAGGCAAACTGGGAAAATAAAAGTGACTGGATCCTGATCTGGAACACCATCTCTTTAGAAGAAGATAAACTAGCAAATGGCTACAAATAAATGATTATTTTTCAACCTACCAGTCAACTGCTAAACATTACGTAGTGCTGCTTCGTCACAAATTTCCAAGACATTTTATCTGAAGTTCCCCTAAAGAATCTAAACCTGCAAAAACACAGACACCAAAAAGAAGGAAAAGCCAGATTTCAGGCAGTGTGCAGTTCAGCCTTTCCCACATTTTTGGTAGCAAATTCCAAACGTCGGGATGTAGATTTGTAAGGCAACAGTAAGAACCATGAGCAAAATTCACCTTGGCCACATGCAAGTTTTGCAAGTCCCTTAGAAGAGTAAAGGAACCAGAGCTGCCTTTGTAGATAGAGAATTTGATCTTTTGAAGAGAGTTACGTAATTCTCAAAGACCAAGAAAAAGACATAACTGAATGGTAATCTGTGATTAGTCTCACAGCTAGGAGAACACAGCATATCTGCTAATGAGTGGTTAGAAACAGGAGATCAGCAATGTTAAATATAATAATAAAACCAGCAACAGGCAGTAGTGCTATTCTGAACTGCTGGACAAGGCAAAATAAATACAAGATATTTAAAAAAAAAAAGGGCAGAAGTACAAAACAGTGTAAGAGCAACAATAATCTCTTATAAAACTTCAGAACTTTGAAAGACACAAGACGGATATTAGGGAGGGGGGAAAAAAAGGGGGCGGCTTCATAAATCAAACAGCTAAAGTACAAAACAATATAGCAAAGTCTAGCCAGACCACAAAGAGGGTTCGCTCTTCATAAACATCAGATCAGGCAGCTAAAATTATTACCAAAGCTCTCTTGTAACTGTCACCTGTGGTGGGTATAATTACAGGCTACTGCTGCAAGCACGCCCACGTCATATGGCAATAAAAGGACCTACAGCTTGCCAAGACCAGGCAGACAATGGAGAACATACACCACCTGACGAGAGCCCAAAAAGATCAGCCAGGGAGACTAATAAAAGTGACGGCTTCGAAACAAATGACAAAGCTTCGACCACACAAAAAAAGAAAAAAAGGGGGGGGAAAAAAAGGGGTGATATCAAATTAGCTGGAAATGCAAGCACAGAGTGGCTCTCCAACAGGTCACAACTCGAGCAGAAAGGCAGGCAGAGCTGTCTGTGGACGCATTCAGTTCAGGTTTTAGCTAGAAAAAAAAAGCCCTCTTTCATTAGGGTTATGGTGGGGTTTTTATTAGATAAATTGTTTGCACATTTGGGCTTGGCTTCATGGGCTGTCATTAGACAGCCAAACAGATAAAAACTATCTATTTCTAATCCAATTCTAGAGACACACAGATATTTAGATACAGGTTATCTTAATGGCACCTTCTACATGCTACATCAATATGAATTTCTCATTGCCTTAATTCTTCACTGGATGCCTACGTACGCATCCCTGCTGACCACCTCTACAGTAGCTTATCCTCCCTCAGAACTGGGCTTTTAGCCGAATACTTCCATTAGAAAGTTGAACACACACATCCAATGCATTCAGTGGCTTTACCATCAATGCAAACCAATGTAACACAATCACAGAGAGAGGGAGAGGCAGGGATTTGGGTGTCTCTCATCACCGGGGCTGAGGGAATCGTTCCTATAGGACACATGCAAGTTTTGAGCACAGAAAGCTCTACTATCACTCACAAATATGAGCACAGCCTAGATTTAATTCAAGAGGAAGCTCTCCAACCCCAAAAATCAAGGGGCTCTCTATAAAGGGTAAATGCCTTGTTAAGGAGACCCAGAAGAAATGAGTATCACTCCTCAGATGCAAAACATGGATTTGTTTTTATTTTGGAACATTTCACTGGCAAAAAGCAAGTTCCCCAAGCTGGAAACATAAGACCACCTATCCCTTTTAAAGTTGAAAAAGGATATTCATACTACTCAGCTCCATCTCACCCCAACTCCAAAGCTTCAAACTTTGCTTTTTAAATCTTGTTTATTGTGCTGTCAAGCTTCTGAGTGGTTATTTCCCTATTAACTTTGTCCTTGTTTGTTCTTGCATTTTTGAAAGAGCTGGAAATAACATGTGTTTACTTTGCTGTGTGTCTCTCAGCATCATCAATATCACTGTTGCTATTCCAGGAATTTTAACTGCTGCAGCAAAGCAAAGCCTGGGATCACAAGCTTAAACTGTATTCCCCTCAACCACAGAAGAATAATACTGGAAAACATAAAAATTGCTGGGAGAATGGGTAAGCCCATCTCCTTTAATTGTCTAGAGAAGCCTGTTTCTCATCTGAGCAGTTACTTGCATGTGTCAGGTAACGTGCTCCTAACGGCTCCGCAAGCACAAGCAGTGAAATTTTCACAGGCAGCGTGGAGGGAGCAGGATGTAAATGTTTCCTCTGTCATTAGGAAAATGCTTTTACTGGGATATAATAGCTCGAAATAAAAACATACCCCTGGATCCTGCCTTTTCACCAGAGTTCAAGACAATAATTTGAAAGACATGCCTTTGCCAGGGATTTGGGGGGAGGGGGGGGAAGGAGAGGAAATGTTAGGGGCTCCAAAGAATTACTTACTAGGTGAAATTCCTGAAGCTCTGCCGCTCACCGTTCCTCCAGCACTAGCTCTAGCTTTAAATATCAACAAAATGTTGTACCAGAGTGTTATTTAACAAATAACTCCTCAATTTAAATAGGAACGGCATTTGTCCCTTTGCCTACTGCTTCTTTAAAACTAGCAAAACACAAAATGGAAATTGGCTGAGAAAAGCCCTTAGCAAGAGCTCTACAGTAAAAGCAGAAGTAAAGACCATCTCTTTTGCATTAATACTTTTTTTTTTTCCTAAAGCTTGCTTTTTCTTTTTTCAAGTTCCCTATTCAGTGTTTGAAGAATACTCATTCTTCTCTCTTTAGGATTACATCTATTCATTTTATTTAGCTTTTTAATGTGGAGACATTTTAATCTACCATTACTTTAATGCTGTTCCCGAACAGTTTGGGAACAGTGATCTGTATTTCATCTTCAGTTATGAGGGGAAGGAAAAAGAAAAAAAGGAGGGAAAAAAAGGCTATATCCTTCTCATCAGTTACACATGTCGTCATGGTAGGGTGGTTTGTGCTTTGTATCAGGGTGCTACTTGTTCAAAATTAGCAGATAATTCATGGGAAAAGTAAGAAAGATTTTAGGGAAACTCACATCAGAGCACATCTTTCTTTCTCACTCTATAGCAAAGTGAATTATTACTACTGACTAGTAAGTCATGAGCAAAGTCTCAGGGAAAATTATCCTCTATCTTCTGCTTGGTTTGCCAGAGGTCCAAGAGATGCTTGGTGACTTGGTCTCTATTCTAAGTTGTTTGGATTTCAGAGCTGTTACTGATGTCCCTTCTCCTCATTTTCCCTTTATTGACATACAACTCCCCTCCCACCAAGGAGGAAAAAAAATAATCATTTTGTGTTGCAAAACAATGCATGAGTTAAATTGGATGCTTTACCCATATATTGTTGTCATGTCCAGGCCTGAATTATGTTTAGTACAAACAGGATGGGAACATTTTGTGTTTTGCCTGGGAAACTCTAACCATAACAGGCAGGAGACACTTCTCCACATGCAGAGTGAAAGATTTACCCCAAGTTAACTCCAGAAGGTTCAGATTTTGACTTAAAGAACACATCTTTCCTGAGAGACAAGAACATTTCCCTCTTACTGATATGCAATCAGCCATTTTAGAGGACACTGTCAACAAGTTAATGGCCTTTTGCCTGTAGGTTATCAGTATAAATACAGTCCAGCTCAACAACGGATTTGAAACTGTTCATATCTAGCAAGAGGGTTGGTGTCTCCTCTATGAGATGAGTTTAACTGGGCTCAGATCCAGCTCCCGTATCGCAAGCTGAAATAGCAGGGTGTCAAATAGCACATGCAGCTGAGATGCCCAGGAGTTACAGGCTGCAGAGTCTAAACTATCTATCTCGGCTGCTATCCCAAGTTAGGCCTGAAGCAAACTGGCACGATGATGCACATACAGTGCAGCCTCACCCATCCTGTCCTGCGACTCTTTGGGCTTCCAGTTCCCACAACCCAAGAGGCCAACACCAAAATAAGGGGCGTCCTCCAGCTCTCTCTGGATTTAAAAAGCTTTGGGGATATTAATTGAGACGGAAACCCAAATCTCACCTCTGCAGCGAGGAGCTCGAAAGTTTAAATTTGGGTTTCCTGCTGCATCCACAACCCCCAGCAGCTCTGCTGGGCATCCACAACCTCCAGTGCTTCCCTACTCTTGCATCAGCTGTTTTTTTGGGAAGCCCAAACTTCTACAAAACGATCCCACGCCTATCACCTTCCCAGCTGCCCATCACTAAATATCCACAGTGAGCTTGACCAGAAACTCCATGTTTCCAACATATTCCATTGCATCACCACATATTCCTTTCTCCCCTCCTGCTACTAACCCATCATCAAATAATTATCAGACACACTCCAATGTCACTGCAAAATAACTAAATACTGCCCGTGCTCGCTGCATTGCTTGGCTTGGCTGGCCCTGGCTTCCAGCTAGGGCTGAGCCTGAAAAATAGCTCCCACCTGTACCCACCCTGGCAGCAGCCTTGATTAGCAAGAAGCCTAAACCTGATATAGTGGGACATGCTGCCAGTAAAAATGAAGTATGTTGGCATGGGTGAGCGTGCAGGGACCCTGAAGCAAATCAGCAGCGCGCACTGCCAGTCATAGCAGAGGTGCTACAGTTGCTGGTTTCCCATCGTTTGCCTGATCCCATCAATGTCTCTCACAACTATCATGTGAACTTAAAAGAAAAAAAAAAAGAAGATAGTAAAAATTCCAGTCAATATATCCTTTTAATTTCCACCAGATTATAGTTTTTTTTAATGCAATTACTGTAATTTCATTAAATGACATAATTACCATTAATGCAGAGAAAACTGTCAATAGAAGGTGTAATTATGTTGTATGAAATCACAAGCACAATGTGCAATGATGCATAATTCTTCACGAAAAGCATTCTGTGACTAAAATTAACTTTTAAAATATTTTTAAAATACCTATTGTACAGTAAGAATGATTCAGTTATTAGGGACTTAACTTCCACAACCAGGTAAGAAGGGGGAACAGTGCAGAGAGTGTTTGTACATGGAAGGAAGGACCAGAAATCTGGTTTAGAAGTGCATCAGAAAGGTAAGAACACAAGTTTTTGTATGCACAAGAGAGAAAAAGAAACAGCTTATAATTATACACAGGCACACAAGGTGCCTCAGAAGCAGACATTCCCCTAGGCATTTTCACCATGCACCTCCAGCTTCTTGGACACCAGTAACGCCATGTGGAAGTGATGTTTCAATGGAGAAAAGTGTGACAAGGGGAAGGGGTGATGAGGACCAGGCTAACAACACAACATTCACCCTGGAAACTGGGAGCAAATTGTCTAGGGTAGGATATGAAGAGTGTCAGGCGCACGAGCAGAACCATGCAGGGAGGTACTAGACTGTGTCTCTGGGTAGTTTCAAAACAAAGACATTTTTAAGAGACATGTTTCAGGCAAAATGCAACGTATAGGGTTGAATATAGAGATAACCAAATCAGAATTAATCGGAGTAGAAGGCTTAAAGACCTTTTTGGTCTTAAAAATCTAAAAATATCTCCCCCCCATCCTGAACTGATTGAGGAGAACACATGGACGAAGTCTTTTCAAATCTTTCCTGGTATATAAACACAGCTAACTCTAAAGACAATGTTTTCCACATGTGGGAATATTCCTGATATTCCCAGGAACGCACAAACATGCGTATCCATTTTCCACACCAGACCAATGATGAAACATACACTATAAAGAATGCAGCAAACCTACATGTGACACTTTCCCCCAACCCAGGAGGACTATTTTCCAGAGTTTGTGTAACATGCTTTGCACTAAACCTTCTGTGCACAGAGCAAACATCACCAAAACTGAAATTTTGCTTTTCACCTCACCTCCCTTTCCAACCCTCTTTACAAAGCCTCTCAACCTGAAGATTTTCTGATTTTACTTGTGCCTGAGCAGGGTTGATCAGTGTCCTCTGCATTTATATAATGAAGTCAGGACAAAATGAATCAGATTAAAACCTCGGAATATCAATGAAAAAAGTATTATTTCATTTTTATAGCACAAAAAAATTAATCTGCTCACGCATTTTTTGCATGTCTTCTCTCACCATTACAAACTAATAAAGAAATTTAGCTTGGGATGATGCATCTTATCAAAGCGAAAACATCATGATAGCACTTTTCTCATTCACTTGTGTTCTGCCTGTGCTGTCCTCAGCTCCTTCCCTCTTTCTCTGTCCCCTCCGTCCCTGCACACCCAGGGCAGCAGCTAACATCCACATCATACATGGCAGCTGTCAGCACTCAGGGGGAGGGAGGCACGCAGTAGTAAAGACTGAAACAGGAAGGTGTAAGATACCATATTCTCAGCTATTGCCATGCCCTGATGATCTCACAAGTATTTGTGATGATTCTATCTTCTGTTTGGCATTGCTTCTGGTTTGACTGCTTAAGAAAATGAAGTTCATGTGATTATACTGTCTGCTTGTCATCCTCCTCTGTTTATCCCTCCCTGGGGGAAGGAACATGGGCTACCTGTACAGGGAAACCAAGGGCAATGTGACAGGGGAGGGGGGTCCCAAGGGCCACCCAATCTCTGGGATTATCACAGAATCACAGCATGTTAGGGGTTGGAAGGGACCTCAAAAGATCATGTAGTCCAACCCCCAATCACAGTGAAGGTATGTGGAATATGTAGACTACGGTCACAATGGATATTACCAGTGGTCTACAAGACAACGTCCATAAGAAAAAAATACAATTTGTTTTATGGCTTGTGGGCCCGGCTAGCACTTAAGCTACCAGCCATGGTTTCATGAACCCAGCTGAAAAACGGGTGAGAAGCTTTGTGCATCTTCCTCACCTCTGGTGTTCAGTGTCAGCTGCCAGCAGGTCACCAATAAGGCCAATTCTGGTACAGGCTAAGTTGATACAGAGCCTGGTATTGAAGTTGTATCGCTGGCTAGGGAGAGATGATCTTAAAGATGCTGTATTTGGTATATATTTACCCTGTTAAGAGTGAATCTTACATACAAATTGGGGCAAAGAGGGATGCTGCACCTACCACGCTGTCTGCATATTTTCAATACTACGAACACACATGCTGGAAGTAGTGAGAGAGATACATAATTAGCACTTCATTTTAAGTGCCAGAGTGGAATTATTTCCATATGGAAAAAATCAGAGAGACTTAAATTTTGGTTTGTAGAAGAAACCTGCAGTAATTATTCTTAGAGTTCTGTATGTTTATTCCTTCCCCACCACCCACTTTCTTTCAGGAAACAAGGAATATTATGGTATCTATGAAAGATGTTAATAGCCTGTAACTTGTAACTTACTCATTCTCCCTTTCACTAGGAATCAGTTCCTTTTTCTGTAGACCCATTTTCCCACCCTTTTATTTTTCTGCCTATCCACCACTTCCAAACTTCTCCTAAGTCTAGAAAACTGAAGTTCACAGCTGTAACTTCACAAGTATTTTGGAGCACAATCTCTGAAGAGCAAAACTCTTAAATACGTGCTTCGACTCCTGCTGTAGGGTGACGGTATGACATTGGCATTGGCATTTTACATGTAACTCCCTTTCCAGCCCCAGTGTGTCTGACCTTCCAATTCCCTTGTGTGCAACCATAGCACTCCCTTGCACAGCCATACCTGCTTCAGCGAGGTACCAGCTGCTCTGCTCTCCACCAGCTCTTGAACCATTAACTTTAGATATGATCTAAACAAGCTTCGAGCAAGAGGAAGAGAAAAATAATATAGAGAAACAACCCTCTTATCCTACCTACTCTTACGTGCCAGTCATCCCTCTAACCTGCAAGGTGAAAGACAGCTCCTCTGCCTTTGCTCTAGAGCTTCTTTCAATCAGGAATGGTCCACTTTACTCATCTGTAGAAAATAAACTGAAGTGTTTTCCTCAAAAGAACCTTTATGCAACTTATAATTCACGGACTGTAAAAGGGGGAGAGAGTCTTGGAGATGTGGCTGTTATATTGCTTAATAAACACTCAACTCAAAAACTAACTTTCTGCATGCTGGACCACCACAAACAATTTTGCAACCTTTAATGGCACGCCAAACATTTCAAGCATGAAGAAAATGTCACACCGCAGAATAAAAAGCAGGCAAAACCTTTTTGTGCTTGAGTGGATTAAGAGAAAACTGCAAATGGGGTGTTTACTACCAGGAGGGAGCTGAAAAGTGGGACAGGCAGGTGGAGAACTCACTGTCCAGCTTTCTCCTTTTCACTCTTTTGGTTTTTTTTAAAGCTATGTATTATTACCACCAAGAGACTACCTTTGCAACAGGAGATGTCAGCAGAGCTGCTTAAGTGCCATAGGGACACAGGCATAGCAGGACACATTGATAGCCTGCAGTGAAGTGCAACCTCATTGCAATGGAGGATAGAAGGGACATCAGCACACTGCATCACTGAATTCAAAGCCATCTCTCTACATCACCCTCTTGGCCATCATCTCCCTTCTCTCCTACCACACAGGTACCATGTTTTTAAAAACATCCAGACATATCAAATGGTTACAGCCTTTACAAGGTGGCATCACCCACCATGGACATAGGCGTCCTCAGTGCCAGTTGGTGAACACCTCTGCACTGAGCAAAGAAAGGCTGTTCCTGAACATTTAATTTCCATCCCCATCAGGCCCAATGTGGCCCAAGCTGCCTTGAAACCCACAACCCTGCAGCCACGCAGCAAACAAATACCAGTAACAGCAAGCGATAAAGGGCTTTACACCAGTAGAAAGCATGGTAACACTCGAGATCTTGTAACATTCAGCCTCATGCAATAAAAGAAGAAATCCACTTACCACAAATGCTATCATGCTCTTTACTGTGGACTCCCAGAGAAAGCAGCTCCGAAGGAATTGTATTGTATTCCATATTGCCATGGTGATTTTTTTCACGCGATCAACATTTCTTGATAAGATCTGATAAATATTGAGTGGGAGGAGAGGAGGAGAAGAGGAGTTTAATCAAACACTCTAATATCCTACTATTCCTTCAGAAACAGGGATAATTTCAGCCACAAATGCATGCCAAGGCACACATTACAAATAAAGCTTCTATTTCAGAGACACTCTCCAGCTCGTCTGCATTATGATTACACCCAAACCTTCCAGATTTTCCTCATCCCTTAGAAAAGAGAAAGAGAGAAAAAAAAAAAGCATGTCTCGATGCCAAAACTCTATAAAATAGTAACACAAACCTACCTTCATTCCTCTTCAATTCTCAAAATATAGCAATGCCTCAGGAAAAGGGCCAGAAAAAAAAAAAAGTAATCAAAACACTGAACCTCTTTTCTACGTGTTTTGGATGAGTCCGTAGAGATAAAGAGGAAATTTTAGCCTTATTATAGGGCACCTTTACATTAAATTAAAAAAATTAAATTATGGCCATTGTTTTAAAACCCTATGGAGTTTTAAAAAATTAAATAAAATTGCATGTGGTTTCTTCCTTCCTGAAGAAGGGCATAAGGCTTTCATTGAGCTTTAGGTGCTGCGAACTGTGCAGCACCCACAACTATTGTTTTCCCCACCACGAAACACAAAGAGCTGCTGATGCAAACAAGATCAGAAAGAGATTTTGTGTTACCACAAACAAACCTTTTCAATACATCAAGAAACACACGGAGTTTACATGTGTGTTCAGTATTTTATGCAGAAATAGATTCTCTCCTTACAACCACACTACAGCAACTCAAACCTTTCCAAAACTAATGCAAGATCTCAGCCTGGAGACTAACTTCACCTTTTTAGAAAACTTGCGGTTCTCCTCGGTGAAGCGCTTCTCTCGGGGCTTGAATGTCCTAATACTTGCTTTTACCTAAAAAAAAAAAAAAAAAAAAAATCAATAAAATAAATAAAATGAAGATGCCATGGAGTTTTAGGTGCATTATTTCAACTTTGTACTGCCAGTGTTGATTAGGCATTTCAGGAGTTTTCACTTTTTTTCAGCCCCTACATGACTTAGGAGGAGCTGCTAAGGAAAAGGTGGATGAGTTAAATTGGGCTCGCTTCAGCAAGAGCAGAGCTGCTGTGCAGCCCATGATGGCCTTAATAAATAGGATTTAACTCTGTAAAAGGCTGTAGGGCATAAACAATTGAGACTGACTCAGCCACCTAAAAACTAAGTGCACCATGTCCATGGCTCATTAATTTTCCTGTCAACACCCTGGGAAGAGAACATGGTTGGTCAGCTTTTTGGGAGGAAGTAGGTGTTAAAAGTAATGTAGAATAATTTGAACGTTAAGCCCTTTTTTGGCTGTTTGAAATGTAGCAGTGGTGTACAGTAACCAGCACCTCCTTTCTAAGGTGTTTGTGGTCGCTTGTCAGTCCAGATATACCTCTGCCTTATACCATCCACACCAGGATCACCACCACGAACTCCATAATCCCAACAGTTCTCCACCTAGGGCACAAAACACTCCTCTACCACTTGAGGCAACCAGGATTTTTCCTGCTTGGCTCCTAGCCTTTAATGGATCATCCCTTCTCCCTGGTCCTTGCAGATTCACACATTTCTTACCCCAGCAAAGAGAAAATATCTCCACTTACAGGATTAAATAGGACATCCAGCTCCAAGTAAATTACTCCTTTAGAAGCACGTTCCAAGTCTTTATTCTTCAGCGTGTAACAACTTTGTTTACCGTTTCTAATCTATAGTTTGAGGGGTAGAAAAAGCATCAATATTTTCCCAGCTGTAATTCACAAAAGACACTACAAATAAATAAATAAACAAACTGCAAGCACAAAATAAAACACACACACATACCCCCAATAATATACTTGGAGCCTGAAATACAAAATGATCGTTGGATTAGAGACCTATAAAATTGCAGATTAAATCTCTTATGGTCCAACTTTAATTTACAGACCTTGTACTTTATAGTAGAGAAGCGCACACAATAACCAGTCTGAAAATTCTGCCCAGGAAGCCAGTGAGTTGATGGGAAGTAATCAGCCTCCGTTATTGCAGGTTTAAAATGGGATTTTTCTTCCAAAGTTCAGGAAAAGAGCCACAAAACTCCTCACCTACCTCCTGCACACTCCGGTACACAAGCTCATTTCTTAACGCTTAGTTTATTGCAAGATTGTCGAATTATTACCCAGGAAACAAACACAATCCAGAGAAATGAATCAGCTTAAGTGGAGCAAATGCTAATGTAACAAATGCTCAAAATTAACTAATTCGTGTAATTCCCCTACCCCACCTCAGAATTTCAATACCATTTCCATGCCCTAATCCACCGGTTGGCCCTATCACATTAAACATCTATTAAAAAAAACAAACCTAACCCAACAAACCAACAAAAAAACCTCCCTCACCATTTTGTAAACTATTTGGCTCAAATCAAAAGCATTCTCTCTTCAAAAAGCGATGGCAGAAATGTATTTATTATACACAGTAGGATATGTATTGATTAAACATTTGGCTTTTTAGGAAGCAGACCAGTTAATTCTAAACAGCAGTAACATAAAAAAACTGCAGCTAACCAAAAAAGCTACATTCAGGGACTGTAATGATCAAAGATTAAAGATAACAGAGGAAATTTGGGGGCATGAAATTGCAACCATATTTAAAATGGCTATTGCTGCTCTGGCATTGAGGAGAGGCACTCATATAAACCATGGCAGAAGTGAGTAAGGGGGGAAAAAAAGGCGTAATGGGAACCAAGTGATTTCACAAGACAAGGGAAAAGTCACTTCTCATCCCAATGTTGCTCGACCCTTGCTCTACTGAACAACTTAACCAGGAAAATCCATCTACTCCTTGAAAACAGTTGAAAGGGAAGAGGGCTCTCACAAGGACCAACTTTGCATGCTCAGGGGTGTCCAACCAGGAACTCCAGCTTTTAGCTATGTTTTCATCCAAAGTTTTGTGTAACAGGATGCCAGGGGTTATGCAGGCATAGATGGAGTTTATTTAATAAGAATAACAACAGGAATAGGCACTACACTAAACTGATCACAAAGCACCTGTGCTTTCACTGCAGGAGAGCACTCAAAGGGAGTTGGCGACAAAGGATGCTGCAGCACCCAAGAAGGGGTAGGCAAAAACCTATTTTGCATATCAGCAACTCCAAAAGAAATAAGCTGCTGAAGTGACCACTTTCTCTGGGGGTCAGACCCAATAATCTCTTGAGGTACCTTCCAACCCCTACGATTCTGTGATTCTTCTGGGGACAAATGGACTGGCACCAGAAGGTCCTCACGCCAACTGTCACATTATCAGCCCACTGCAAAAGATTCTGAAGTTTCAGAAGTTTTATCATCTCCCTCAAGCAAGGGCAAAAAATAATTTAAAAAGCTACTGAAAAAAAAAATTATTTGGAAATGTAAGATTTTGTTCTGTTTCCCAAATTAACAGACAAAAGGATTTACTGATAGTAGAGATACAGCACCAAGAGGACTTGGTTTGAGGTTGTTTTCCCTTCAGAAAAGCAGCAGGTTTAGACTGAACTTTGATTCACGGACTTCCACAATACGTCTCCAGTACATCTCCAGAGATGTAGGTATCCAACACATCACAATATCAGAATTCTCCATAGTTATAAATTTGGGGGCTGAATTTCCATGTATTTCAGTTACATATATTTCTCACAGCATTTCATCCTGTTACCCTAGGAGCAGCAACTAGTGGGAAGCTCTCTTTATGTTCCTTGGGAGACACATCTTCCTTACATCACTTAAGAGTATAACCAATGAGGAAAAAAAAAAAGCCACATGCTGCTAAGACTGAGAGAGAAAAAGGAAAAGAAATGTTGTCAATATTGAGAAAGCCTGAGCCTGACATCACAAAATTCTGCACTCAAAACCAGCTTTTGACTTTGGGGAAAAGACTCTTAAGGAGTTGGAGCAGAATCAAACATTTTGGGTGCGTCTGCAGGTGTGTTCTCACAGTAACAAATATCTTCCATCTCTGTCTTTCCGAATAGGGGTTGTATGTTGCTTGGGGAGCTTTAAATGGTGTCCTTATTGTTTTAAAATTGAGTGGGGCAGAAAGTAACAGCACAAATAAGAGTTTTACAGACAGCCTCATTTGGAATCTTTAAGTGTTTGACTTGTCTGGCAAAAGATAGGCAATTATAAGTCAGCCTAAGACTAAACATTCACAGAGATAGCCTAGCTTTTGACCTTCTTCAGAATTAAAAAGCACAAGAGAACAACTGGCTATGAAATTACACTTCTCCATTGTGTTTTCCTTTGGATAAAAAGAAAAACACTGGAAAAAGAAAGAGTAGAAGAAAAAAAGTCTCTGTTACAGTTTTGGCACCATGCTAAGTCAGTGCAGTTCAGCAAAAGGTACTGGGCAATTCTAACGCCCATGACTGCATGGAGATTAGATTGGTAGCATGTCTCAACTGTGCCCAGAAGAAAACATCCAAAAATATCTTTTAATACTCTAGACTTTCCTTGTATGCTGTTCTTGGGCCAGAGCTTGGATTCTGATCCACGTCTCCTTCACTCTTGAGACAGAGCTCGTCACATTAATTTCATTTGGGATCTATTTTTTCCTCCGCCCTGGGTACTTTCCCTCAGTCTCTGCTGTTCGCTGTTCGCAGAGACTGCTTAAGAGCTTTCTCTGGCTGTGGAAAAGATGAACAAATGTTGCAGCTGGAACTGGGGTCCTAGGATGAGCCTAAATCTCAGAAAAATCAGATTTCTTCTATCACTCAAACACCTGTTGCTACACATCTGATCTCACCTGGATTTCACTCAATGAATATTCCCAACAGTTGTGTGTAAAATAGGTTACCTTCCACATGAAAGTTTATTTCCTTATGGGAAAAGGGAAAGAAAAGCATATTCAAATTAAATGTGAAAATATCTGCAGGTGAAGCCCTTAAGGACATGTGATCAATATTATTCCTTTATTGATGATGTTGCATATCCTTACAGAATACTAACGCCCACATTCTGTGAAAGCTTCTTAATAACATACTGGGGCTCAATCACCAAACAAGACTGGCCATAGCTATCTTATTAACATGAGGACAGTAGTGCCTACCCTACTGACATGCTTCATTTTGCAGCGTCACCGTCAGAAAATCTCTGAAATAAAGTCAAAACATATCCTATGGGAATTGCTGGTATTTGAGGTATTTCCCTGTTCTGAATCAACTCAGAAAGACAAAATATCATCATCAGTATTTTCAGAGAAAAATTAATATATTCTATATCATAGCCCCTTTTCTATACAGGACCATGACAGGAATCACCAGCCAGAAGAACAGCTAAAATTCTTTGTGCATTAAATATTGGAACCTGCAGAGGCCCTTCAGACAGAACAGCTTCTGACAGCGCTTTAGCTGAAGGAAGCATTCAGGTATGTGAGACCACCGCACAGTCAAGGCTCAAAGTGCACCGGGTTCCTTTCAAATAAATGAATATATTCGCTAAACTCTTCCCACAGATGTCCCCAGTAAAACAAATGTGACTAAGCACAGTATTGATGTAGCCAGCCAATGCTAAATCTATTAAGCAACAACCTTCTGACCGCTTGGGAATTTTAATGAAATAGCGAAAGCTGAGATTGATATGACACAAAACACGGAGAAGACAGGACCCTTACGCAGCAAAGGGTGGTTTTTCATTGCTCATCTCAAAGAAATATGGTTTAGTGGCTTTTTTTTTTTTCCAACATTGATTTTAAGAAAACTTCACTATGTATCCAGCTTTGATGCAGATTCAATGTCATATATTGATGACCTGACAGAAGAACGCTGGGTTAAACCTCTGTACATCAACACCCGTGACGTGTGGAAAGGGTAATGGCTACTCTCCAAGGGTAATTCATCTAAAGCATTTGGGACCTCTGATATTCCTGCTTGAGCTCATTGCTGATGCACAATGTCATACCATTTGCCCTGAATAACATAAAGCTGTCTTGTAATAGACACACACCTACCCTTATCAAAGGACATATTTCCCCAGGAAAAGATGAAAGCAAGCCACATATTTGATCCACCTGGACATTAATAAAGAGGGGTTTTGTTTCTCCCCAGCCTTATGACACACACTGATTTGATTTTGCATGAAATGTTCCTTCATTTATCCCAAAACTCTTTGCCCCCAACATTTTGCTTTTAACAACCTTCTGCAGGATCCAAAGTAGAATAGAAATGTTGGTTCTTGGCAGAGAATTTGATACCCAAAGACCAAACAGATATGGAGCTGATAGTCTGAAAACAAGCAAGCAGCCACACAAGGCCTTCTAGGTAGTCTGAGGAGCTGAAAAGCCTCAGAGTGAAAGGATGCTAGATGGTACTCAAGAAAAACATTCCTGTTGATGCTATTTCAGTAAGTAGTGTGTGGTTGGGGGACAATTTCATTTCAGAAACAAGGTGTCATTTTTTCCTCAAAGATGTGTGGATTTTTTACCCCTCATTCCAAAATTTCAGGTTCATGATAGGGATAAAAGCCAGAACAGACTACCCACTTCACATCTGCCCCTGTCACATAAATGCAGCATTTCCACTTTTCTCAAACTCTAAAGTTTTCTTCTTGAAAAAGGCTGTGCACTTACGGTCAAGTGCTAAGCAATCACAATCGTCAGGTGTCTGCTCTCTGAATCCAGGCCATGGTTTAGATAATTAAGCTTGTATAAGGCATACTACTTGTTTTCCCTGTATCGTTGGCTACCGACCTCACTTGGCACTTGAAAATATTTCATAGACCTCTTCCTGTTTGCTGAAAAAAGGGTGCAGCTGAAGTCTACTCTGAGCTGATAATTCAACAGATATAAAACATTCCATCCTGTGATACAACTCTTCACTCAAAGGTCTTTCTACACGAGGATATTTGATATACTCTGCTTTCAAATTCATTGAAGAACACTATATGCTCCCACGTCTCTAATAACTTACAGCCTTCTAGGAGATAGGAGTCTCTTGAAGCAAAACAAAAAAGACAGACCCTCACAAAGAGAAACACGGTTGCTTTTACTAAGATCTAGGGCAGAGAAGAACAGACGTGGAAAGGACTTTGATAATTAGTTCAAGTGGCCCAAAACCTACAAAACTTCTAAATCTATCAAACTCCTTTCTTGAAGCAATGAAGTTTTTGCCCTACTTCTCTGTTCCCCAGGATCTTCTTCCGTTTCTAGCACAAAAGCCTGCCTTGCTCAGTGGTGTAAAATGGTCTTCCCTTTTATTCCCCAAGCTCTGAGAAAGCAATCTCCCTCCCAGCCCAAAGGGGAGGCAAGCCAGACTCACAGGTCAGCCCTGACAAGAGGGTGATCCATTTTGTTAAATGACCTGGTAGTACTTATGTGAGTCTTTTCCAGTTTAAATTCTGCTTCTGTGAATGTGGCTGAGCAGAGCTGTAGTTGAGAAGAGGTCTCTTACACGTGCTTTAGAGGCCAACAGTGGTTTGACATAAAAAAAGGCAGGAGAGGAAAAAATAATACAATTAACATGGGAAAGTTAAAGAGAAAATGCAAGCAAATAACCACTTCTGTCTCTCACCCCACCTAGAAATAAAGAAAATCCCAAACTGAGGGCAATGCTATCAAAATCAATGTCTCTACAGTGCATTGGCAGAGCTGTATGGGAAACAAAGCAAACCATGCAGTCATCCAATATTGTTTCATCGTGTCTATCAAAACATGAAGTTTTCAGCTTTATTCATAACACTTTAAAACTCTTCTCATGCTGCCCAATTTTTTTGTATTTCTTATTTGGTGCCTGAGTAAGCCTAGATCACAGTCAAAGTTGAATGGAAAGCCCAGGATATTCCCTGTCACTGAAATTTTTTTGCAGCAAGGCAACTCGTGTGCTAATGTGACAACAAAGGTGTATACACGTTTGCAAAACGGCAGTGTAAATCTCCTGAACACATTTAAACCAAAATTTGTTGTCAAATTAATTAAATATCTCGTATCTCTCCAACATGTACTTTATTCAAGGCAATTTTTCATTAAGAAAAGAATCTAATCATCCATGAACAATTCCTGAAGTAAACTTACTTCATGTGCTGACAGCTCACAAGCCAAACCTGAACATTTTTAAGGGGTGGGGGGTAAGGCAAATGCACTTCTATTTTCAAAAGGGAATGAAATGCAAGGCAAATATTAGGCCTGATTACCTAGAGAAATTAAACCTATATGATTTGCAAGGCTTCCTTGAGTCCTGAAACTATTGTTCTCTTTCAGCATATTTATCTAAACGGTTCAACAGATACATTCAAATTTACAGTTAAAATCACAACATACATTGAAATTCCCGTTTCAAGAAAGAGAGCTTAGAAAATTGCGGTTCTCTGAGCAGACTAAGTTAATAGGTGCAAAATGTTTTTTAATCAGAAGCAGAGACAAATATATTTACACTAGATTTGATTGAAATAGGAGGCAGAGAAGTTTGGACGGGAAGGAAGAAGATCAGTTGGCAAGGGAAAGCATAAACAATTTTTATTTTATTTTTCTGTCTCAAACCTTGGACAAAAAAAAAAACACCCTACACTGAATAGTTTGGACATTACCACACACATGCACTCCCCTCCTCTGCCTTGTTACATGCTTCCTAAGGGATACTTGACAAATGCCTATAAAATCAACAGAAAATCCAAATGTAACATCTTCTCACTGTGAGCCCACACAGCCTGCTGCCGATCATGCAGACCATTTGGCAAACACCGGATCTGCAGGAGAGCAGCTGCTCCAGCCACTCTTTTCCAGTAACATCAGAGATATGAGGACTTGGGGAAAAATTAACAAAGTGATCAAAAATGGAATAAAAGATGTTAAGAGGGTTTTTTCCCCCCCCTCCCTGTAAACATCAAATCATCCTCCATGCCCAACTGACTCTGATATTATCCTAAAACTGGAGATATTGACAACTCGCGTCACTAAAACAGACAAACAAGCTAAAATATCCTCAGCCTCAAAAAGAACTTGGGAGTCTGAGCTACAGAGGGATGAGGACTGCAAAGCACACCACAGCGTCTGGGGCACCAAAAGCCCAGTATTTACTCCTTAGCTTCTATAGCTTAGGCTTGTCTTATCCCCACATTGCAGGCGTTCCCCTGTTCTGGGCTCCAGTATAACTTGGAAAGAGCACACAGGGGATGAAAACAAACACACTTTCATGAAGAGATTCAGAAGCCACACGGCTTTTAATTCACATACACAAGAAATACATTTATTTAGACAAAATAACAACAAAACTGGAGCACATTGGCCTATTTCTTCACCACTATAAAGCATTCCTTAGATTGGGATCATATCCTCTAAGCCAGTTCAAGAGTTTTCTGGGCAGTTCATTATTTATTTGGAGAGATCAAATATTTGCAGCTCCTCTCTCTGATTTACATTGGTCCCTTACCTAATCTATGACGACTCTGAGGAGCTTACATGGCCTGCATCAGATGGGACCTTTGCTTTCCTTCCAGAAACCTCCAGTTACTCCAGTCTCTCCTAGGTCAGAGCCCCACTAATCCACTACTGCAATACTATCTCTCCTGCAGCAACCTACCTCTAAAAAACCATGAAAGATGCATGCCAACCTTTCTGCAGAGGTGAATATGCTTTCAGAGAGATGTTTCAAAACAATACTACAATTTTGTACTCTATAATTTCAATCAGGATTCACCGTTTGCCAACTCAAGAGTGCTATTACCCACAGCATCATACTGTGTGTTTCTGAAAGCATCTCACTACTGCATGTATCACTTGAATCATGATATATATATATATATTGCAAGCATCATGGTTCAATGCAGTATTCACTGCATAAATATTTGTCACACCACCTCCTCTGCAAAGGGAACCTACTGCAAAGATGCCTCCATGCTCATAGTTAAACAAGTTTACACGACTCAACTGAGAACAACACAAAAGTCCCATGATGTTTCAAGCCTCATCTGCTAACTGATTTAATAAAAGTCACAGCCTACAAAGTTCTTCCCAGACGTTATAGTAAAAGTTACCAGAATCTTCTGTGATACTGCACATACACATGGAGCTGTTTACAAACTCTTCATCTGGTTTACTCACTTCTATTACCACCAGCCTTGTTCCAGAATTAAATCAGCCTTACCAAACACAAAGCTGCTTCTCCCCCATTTCTCTATTAATGTCTTTTAATGAACCTTTTATGTTCCACTCTCTTTAGTTTGGCCTTTTTTGGCCATTTCTGAAAAAAGCTCCAACTCCCCTTAATCTCCAGAGCAACCACTTTCCCTGAGCTCGCTTTGTTTCCAGTTTAGATTTTATACTCCCATGGCAGCGCTCACTCTTCACATATTTGTTTACAGAATAAAACCCACCAGTCTTTAAAAGCACTATGGAGTAGAAAACACCCCTTTTAGGTAATTTTATTCAGCTGTGCCAATAACAACAGCTATCTCCAGTCAATCCTACTGTGATGTGCAATTACTTTCTTGGAGCAAAAAGAAGCAAGATAGAACAAAGACATGCTTAAAATGTTGCCTTCAGAAGGTGATGTGGAAACATACAGAACAACTCAATTATGTTTTCAGACCTACATGGCACATAGTACTGATGAAGTACAGACACTTCTGCAATTTTCTTTCCAATCAACCAAATTTGTACTAAAATGGGTTGGAAACACTCGTTACACTAAGGAGAACTATAAACACTGCCAACTAAAGCATATATAGATCACAAAACCTGTTTAAATCTGTGTTGTTCTGTGCTGTGGGGGAAAGGCAAAGCAACTTGTTCCCAGCAAAACCATCAGTGTTTGAATGATACACACTCCAAAGGTAACTTACAGACAGCAAAGGGATGGCCACTTTTCCAAGAAAATCCGGGGGTTTATCTCCATCTTCATCAAATACTGTCACTTCTAGAACATCATGAATATCTTTAATAGGGCTGGAATTAAAAGTGCAGACAGATTAAAAAATAATATTTGATACACATGCACACAAGTCTCCTCCACAAAGACCTGAGAACACTGTTTTACTAATTAAGTTTGTAAAACCTTGGAGTATAAAACTAGGATTTAATTAAATTCCCCCAAAAAAATGAATCAAATGATGAGTATTCCCCAAGCTTTCCCCTCATGTTTCAGTCCCGTAACTGGGTGGAAAGAGTAACTACCAGACAGTGACATTTTTTGTGCATCGGTGATGCTAACTGTAGAACTCAGCAGCTGGTGACTGGGAGAGTTCAAGGGCTGAATTTAGGGCATTAAAGAAATAATCCCGGAAACAAAACTTACGTAATGTCATTTGACTTGAATCATTATTGAGCAATTTTCTCCCTCTTAAGGTACTAACAAAAATTACTTTAAAACAACCCAAGAAACAAAAAACAACCAACCAAGCAAAACACAACCCAATTCAAGCCAGGAAATCACAACCTATCAACCCAAGTTAAAGGCCAAATACACAATATTTTTGTTCCATTTAGTAAAAACACTGTACTGATGTGGCAGCAGGCACTCAATCCTAAGTATTTATCAGATAATTAACAAATCAGAGCCTCATTTGACCAAAGTTATATCTGTGTATCTCCAAAAGGATGGGTAAGTGGAGATGAATTACGAGTTGTGTTCACTACCTCCTCTTTTCCTTTAAAGAAAGATATATGTGGTATAGTATGTGCTTGTCATTAAATTAAGTGCAGTTGTTAAGGTTTTGGGTTTTTTTTCAGAGCAGCCCTGCTCCAGCAACCTCTGTCTGCAACATGATGGAGTTGCTTGTCACAGAGCAGAATCCACACCTAAAAGCCACATGGTTGTCTCTCCAGCTAGCAGCTGGAGCATCTTCTGTGATGTGATCCAGTGGCAGCCAAACCACTATGAAATGCACTGTTGTCAAGATATTATGGCTTTAAAGTATGCTGAAAACTGCCACTTCTGCAACCATACTTCCACATTCCCCTCCAAGCCATTATCATTTTCCATATGATGTAACAACCAGTAGTGATACAAAATATTAAACCCCCACAGTGACACACACAGCTAAGTGTGTCACAGAAAATCTGACTATGGTGGGAAGGGCTCTCTGATACTATCAAAAGCTCCAGCTGAAAGGGATTCATCCACACCAAAACAATCCACTCTGCTCCAAAATAAATTAAAATCATCAATAGCTTTTAAAGTGCCTATATGACCTTTTTTTAAATGGCCAAAAATGTTAAAGAGAGATGCAAGAGCCTTTACTGGCTCTGCAGAATTGGTGGTTGAACTAGCCACGCAACAGCAGTAAGAAAGTTAGTCTGTAGCTGACGTTTCAGAGGCCCACAGGAAGCAAAGACACAAAATTATTTTAAAATAAAATAATTTTGGATTCTTATTAGATTTATTTTGTTGGCTGAACACCCAACAAGACACATCTGTTGGCAGAATTTAAGAATTATCAGTGATGAGCGGAAGCTTCTTGAGAACACACAAGTGAGAGAAAGGACTCGAAAAGACATGCACTCAGCTGCACCCATGAATTAAACAGAAATACAGCAAGGTACTGCTGGCAAAGAGATCAGATAGTTTTTATTGTGTTTGTGTAATCTGGAATGTTGCTTTTCCAAGAAGTCCATCATCTCAAACTGTTCTTCCAATGAACAGTGGCAAATGTCATCAATAGTCCATTGTCAGCCCTCACAGTTGCCTTCCTTGCCATGGACCTCTACAGTCTTGGAGACATTTATCTCAGCTATTCACAAAAATAAAGCAAGATAAAAAAAGTCTGTGCTGCCTCCAAGCAATACCTAAATTATCACTTTTGTTATTAATGAAATTAATAACAAAACTGAAATTAAAAGAAATTTATTTTCAAAAATAATGAGCTGAAAAGAATACTCCAATTTTCATACAAATCTAAGCTTCTAATTTGGGGTAAGCTATGTTTGTCTAGATTAAACAGAACCTACACCAGGAACAAGATGAGCTCTAATTTTCTGCTTGCTTACAAATTCAAAGAGGATTCTGCTGTGGTTCAATTAAACATTTTAAATTACAGAAAAAGTAGGCGTTTGAGTATCTGGTCTCGACTTTCTGTTATATTATCTCTTGGATCCAACTATGACTCCATTATGTCTAGTCATGATTCTTCCTATAAATATCACAGTAATTTTTCTTTTAATGACTTCTATTAATAAACTCCACGCAAGAACTAGTAAAAGGCAAAAGGCTTTAATTGAGTTATATTTGATATTTCTCCAACATCCTCCCTGACTGTGAAAAAAATGACGTATCTTAAACTTGACCTTTGTATTTTCCACAAAGTTGATAGTTTTTACAGTTAAGCTGCTAACTGTTCAGTGTTTCAGCATGCTTTGAAAAGCAAACCACTTACAATGTGAAAACTTTGTTCCACTCTGGATTGAGGTTCTTGTAAACAGTGTGTGTTTGAAGACTGTCGTTTCCCAGCTCCAGGACACAGAAAGGATCGCTTTTACCTAGGGAAAAAGATCAGAGAGTAGAGAAATAAAAGAGAAGAAAAAATGAAGTGGACCAGTTACTGCATTTAGCATGTGTACTCCTTCTTCACAGTAGGGCTGGGGAAGTGACTGGCCAAATAAAAGTAAGATCTGTTAAGACAATTGCCTCATTCTGATGGAATGACTTGTTAAATAAACAGCATCCCGAATGCACCCTCAGTGCTAGAAACTCTTACACTTACCTTACAATTTGTTCAGGTGGCTTCACTCCACCACCTGAGATCTGGGACTTACAGTGAATCATCTCTAAGTCTTTATAGCAAGACAAATCTGCTCACGTAAACCATTATTCAGGTGGCATTACAAAAGCAGTACTGTCATTCTGATCCAGGAGAGCACCAGTGCTGCAGTTACACCTCAGTACTTTATCCTTTGCTTAGTTTGTGGTCTTTACTTGATTACAGTACCACGACAAGAAGAGCACAGTGCTGTGTCTGTATTAGCAGCATTTCTTCAGTCAGTTCCATGTGAGCAAGTCCTTGAGCAGTGCCACAAAACCCAACATCAACTGGAGAATCCATGCATGAACCAGGTATCATACTTAGGCAAAGAAACAAACCCCCAGTATGAAACAAAAACCCACTACACAACCTCTTCTCAAAAGGAGGATGTCAACCTGGAACTTATGGTGACGACATATTTCCTAATACAGTATTTTGCTAACTCATTACATGAATTTGGAGCTTTCAGAACTTGCTGCATCTCAGCAGTTTTCCATCATGAACAGAGTACCCTTTATCAGCGCGTCTGGCTCAATATCTGATTTAATCTCATCTTCAGTGTTCATGTAAAACTCAGCCGCAGATGCTGCAGCCTAACTTTTATGTAGGCAGCTAAATATGTCAGCAATGCAGGGATTTAGATAGCAGACCCAAAAAAAAAAGATATTTAAGCAATGCCATCTTTTTCTTAATCCTTATTTTTGGTATTATTAATGCAGAGCTCTTAAGATTCTTACTCTGAAAAGTTTATAAACTAAACAGGAGTCTTTTCAGCATGTAAACAGCGGGTATTAACTAGTCAATACTGGTAAAGTTTAAAGATCATGTGTATTACTGGACTCTATTTGTCTTCTCCTTTTCAGCTTATATGTCCGTTCCCTGATAAGTGTGGTAAATGTGTGTAGCCTTTCAGAGAAACTGCTTGAAATGCAAACTGGTATATGCCAAAAACAGCCCCACTATATAATTTGGTACTCTGAATGCTATTTTTTGGTCAGTGAGCAAATGCAGTGTTTGAGAAGAACTCTCATGCGTATACAGAAAACATCCAACAAAGCAGAAAAAGTCATTTTCACGTCAACAAAACTATTATCTAGGAATATAAAAGTATGGAAGGCTCAAACTGGGCTAGCTGTGGCTGAAGAGCTTCTACATATTTGATATATCTGTGTTGAAGCTAGCCTAAAATTTACGTCAAATGGTAAAATAATGGATTTTTCAATGCAGCGTTCAAACCCAAAGCAGATACGATGCTGTTTTCTGATAGCTATTATTATAGTAGGCTAAAAAGTTGCAATTAAAATCTATAATGCCAACATATAATCAACGGACAACGGAAATCCAAATCCCACCAAAATCCAATCCTTATTATGGGAATACGTAATAAGGTATAAGGTGGCATTACACTTGTCACAATGTGACCGATCTGCCAAAGTTCACCCACCCAAGACTCATGACTGCAGTGGGACAGGACAGGGAGGGAATGCTACCTGCTCATACTCCTCCTCTATTAAACCTTGGAAATCTTTGTAACTCTTAACAGCTCTGGGATTTTCCCTTTTATCAGATTTTTAGCTGGACTTTGAATTTACTTTTATCAATAACAATAAATCTGAGCAGTCTCCCTGGCAATGCAGGAAATATGGCACTGCTCTAGGAGGCTCTATTATGGAAGCCCATAATTGCTGCACTAATCATTTATGAATGGCTCAGAACAGATAATTAATCTTTATGTCTCTCATTTCATGATCAGAAATTATGCTATTTTTACCTAAAATGGCTGCATCCTTTTGCAATTTGGTGGGTCTATTACAGCATAATACTAGGATATTTTCAGCACTGCCATTGAAAAACAATTTGTCATTTGCTTCATGAATCAGGCTCAAAGCCTGGGTTATTTTGAATATAATGACAGACTGAGTAACCTTTTACTTAAGCAGAATTTCATTTTGTGCTATGCACAAGGAATGTGTGTCACATACTCTGCACGAAAAGTCTTTGAATTGCAGAATCAAGAACCTGCGTGTCTCTTCCAATGTTCATTATCCACCCACACGCTCCTGTTTAAGTACCAACGGAAAGGGGGCCAAATCCATCACCAATGCAACTGCATGAGCATCACTGAAGTTTTCCAGAGGGTAAATACCTTTCCAGGCTCAGCCTTTTCCCTAGATGCTGTCTATATTAAAACCTCACGTATTTCTAGATAGCCCTAGCTAAGGTTCTGGTACAGTTCTCATTTAATTTGTTAGTAAAGGACAGTTACACTCTTCATTCCAGATATACATTATGCCAATTTAAAAATGGATTTCCATACATACTACCTGTCATTATTGGCAGGTGTTCTGTTTGCTTTCAAACTGAAGCCTTCAGTACTTTAAAGCACTGCTGTCTGCAGTAATCTTTATTTCTCCCCACCCTGCTGCAGCGTAAAGCAATGAACTGAAACAGCATCGTGATTAATGGTGGGCTTTCTCCTTTGGTCCTTATTTTAGGAGCAGTGCTCTCATGCTACAATATCTTCATGAATACCAGAGAATAGGGCAAGAGTGTTTTCTCTCTAGCATCTTTCCTGCCTTTATCAACAAGTTATCTTACAAAAATGACTATGTCAGCAAATACACAACACACAATGCTGTGCCTGTGAATTACGAGCTGGTGCAAGATACAGAGGGGAATTAAAAGGTCTCCAAAATCCTGGAGAAGACGACAATAAAAATAATAATATCCAGACAGTCGCTACAGAGAAGTATAAACTCCCTAGACCTTCCCCAGAGAAACAATATAAAGTTATATTTTTAAAAGGTGTTAGTGTCCATTGGTGTCAGGACCAAGCACGATTTGAGGTACAGCTCAGTGGAAAATCCATCTTTTCTCGGAGAAAGAGCGCCAAAAAGATCATCCCAAATCGAAGCCTCAAACAAGCTGTAAGAGAAACCGTCACATTCACGTCCCCATCTCAGGCAAGCTCGCTTTTTCGGGTGACAGCCTGCAGCACCACCCAAACCCACACACTCAGCACGGTGTCAGAATGCCCCCAAAAATCTTATCGGTCTCATTCACAAACAAGTCACTCGATAAAAGATGGAGAGGTTGTTTCGTAGGCACCATCACTTTATATCAACTCTTATTTTACATATTCCTGTCGAAAAATACAGCAGCACTGTGCCCCCCTCAGATGTAAGGAGAAAAGCAGATCTCCATCCACTGGCCCTTCTCACATACTTTTGGGAGTCAAAACCATTCGGTATTTCAACCTCCTCGAGGCAGACTTCAGCACTGAAGAAATGAAGGGAAGATTTACTTTTCCTTGATCAACTGATGCACAAAGTCTAAGGAGCACTCACAATATATTATAGCATCATATGCCAGAAAACAGAAATAAGATACCTGCAAAATCTGCTGCCAACAGGTCCACTGCCTTTAGAACTTTGACTTGTAAGAAGCCAATGTCCTTTAAATCCCGAAAGGAATTCTTTATACACTGCAAGAAGGAAAACAAAGATATATTTTGTAATTCAGTAAGGTACACAAAATACCGATCTACTAAATGAGTTACATTTTTATATCCATGGCTATTTCTGGTGTGTTTCAGTCCAGCAGCTGATATACCCATAAATACATCTCCACCACCCCAGTCTTGCTGCACCATGACCTGAGGTTCACAACTTCACACTCTACCGGCTCCTAAGGAAACTCTCCGTTCACATTGGCTCCACATTAACTTTGTGGTGGAGGTTGGAAGGAGCCCTGTGTGTTTATGCAGGTATCGTCTGCCAATTAAAACAGAAAACAGGACATAGGTAGAGCTGGAGAAGCAGCACGGGTCGGGAAGGCAATGCACTCAATGAAGCATGAGGAATCTGTCCTCCAAAACTTCAACTTGCATGGGTCAGATTCCTCACACCTCAGACTCGCATATCATTTTAGAGAGACAGACACTTACTCCTTCTCACCCAGCTTTTGAGGACTGAGGTGGGGAAGCCATCATATGGCTTTATCTTCCAAAAGTTCAAAGTCCAGAATATATCCTCCCCAAAGGAGGAAAGCAAACTAAATATACTACTATCTCCCCAAGATATTCAGTGTTTCTCATTCCTGGTGATAACCTCTTAACACAATTCAAGTTTGCAAAGAACAGTATTAGTTTAAAACTCAACAAACACAAGCAGCCAAATTGCTTGGGTCTATCTGACCTGCCAATCTCCTTGTCATTTTAAACATAATAACTATTATATGTGATAGTTTTCGCTGGTAAAAGAGATGTTATTTTGACCGGGTGAATCTTTCCTTTCTCCCTCCCCCCTCTGCAATTTTAACCACTTTCAAAATTAAGGAGAAAAAAGGAAGGAAAAAAGAAATGCAAACTCACATAGCGCTGCGAAATCTGTTGCCTTTCACTGGGGTCTCCCAAAGGGCAGACGCACAGATCAGAGATAGACACTCCTGTACATGGGGCAACAGCAATCAACATTAGCAGGGACCCTGGATGCTTTTCCAGAGGCAGCTCTAAGCAATTGGTCTGCTTCATCGGCAGGGCAGTAACATCAACTTGGCACCTAGAATGACAGTGCCAAGGGTTAATAGGAAAAGTAAGCTGGAAAATAAAAATAAAACAACTTTTATATATATATTTCAGTAGCAATATATATATATTTCAGTAGCAATTTCAACAGGCACCAAAACCTATTCCTTGGTCAGGATGGAAAGAATGTAAAAAAAAATAAATTACTAAAAATCTCAAAATTAAACACAGGAAACCAATTAGCCAGGTTCTATTGTACTTACTGTCAGGTTTTGGTTTCTGGTTCACCTACGAGTAAGCAGAGGGAAAGGTCTGGGCTGCAGGTACAGTAGGAAAACTTAACTCTGGCCTGCCTCACTTCCCCTCTAAAATCCCCCAGTGCATCGCGATGGATTTGAAACACAATTTTATATCACCTCGGGGAAAAGAAAAGGGGCAAACACAAAATTTAAAACATTAGCCTAAAATAGATTAGTTTCTTTAAAGACACATACTCCATTTTATGCTACATTATACTGTATGCCCCAATCTCTTTTACAAGCCTTACCAGAACTACATTTGCAGTGTACTGTTATATTTCCCAAAGGGAAGGATTGTCTTAGAATTTCCCTTCACCCCCTGCACATAATATGTATTATTAACCTGATACTTGCCCAAAAAATAAAAATAAGGATGAAAAAAAGGAGACATTCATAAAGAGACAATAATAAGAGATGAGTATGGGCTAACGCAGAGAGAGATCACTAGAAAGCCTGTTATACACGAAGGGAGCAGTTAAATGCAACAGAAAGCCTAATCACTTGGCTCGGCTAAATGCCTTCTATTTAGAAATCCAGTAAATGGAGTGGAACTTTTTTGAACCTCTGTGGGGCTTGGCTTTTAAAAACAGGCTGAACAAAAGTTGCAGATGAAAAAAGGAGGGGGAAAAAAAAAAATTAAGGAGGGAGAAGCTTTGTTGCCACAGTGCAAGGGGAGTCACATTTCTCAAAGGAACAGCGAGCGGATGATGGAGAGTGAGAGCTTTCACTCTGCTTAATGCGTGCCGACAAGTTTTTATTTAAACTAAACTTGTTAAGGTGTTGTCTTAATAGGCTAAAATTCCACAGGGTTCCCCCAGGTGGGTTTCTTCTGGGTAAATGGTGCATGTAGTGTTCCTGATTGATCCCATTCCAGTAGTAGAGCTGGAGTGGTTTATACCCATCTGCTATAAATTGCATGCTTTCCGCTTCTTAACAGCCTATTTTCTGTGAATGCTAAGGCAGGGGGAAAAAAAAATATGTAAAAAAAAAGTCCCAAAACATTTCAGCCCCAAAACCCAAGAAGCTATGTTATGAAGTAAAAGTCATTTCTCGATGAGTTTGTAAGTCATCCGGTAGCTCTGTTTATTAAAACACAGCTCTTTGTATAAGCTTCTTCTGATCAGAATCAACAGGGACGTCTTTGCCTTAAGTGCGCTCTTTGCTATTCACTGGACTGAATGTACAACAGGTTGCAAGTTTACTCCTATTAACCACTTTCAAGTGCTTTGAAAGAGAAAGAAAATAAACTAGGGAGAGTACCAACACTGTTCAGCACACAGGCTGCCTCTCAACACAACTTCCAAGTGTGAGAGGCTGCAATTAAAGCTGATTGCTACACCTAGACTCTTCAGAAAGATATGGCAAGGGAAGTAACAGCAGAAAGGAAAACAAAGCAACAACATAAAAAGGCAAGCATTTGAGAAAAAGACCTTATTGCTCCTCACTGGAGGTCGACATCACCTTGGCTGCAGTAACACAGTTGCTTCTCAGCCTTACTGATACTCTAGGTATCCATACAAAAAGGAGGGATATATTGTTATCTTGGGGTTTTGTTGGATTTTTTTTTGGGATGGTTTGTTTGGGTTTTTTTACAGATGAAGAAAGGGAAACAAGGATAGAGGAAAACTCAGGGTCACCCAGCTGGTTTGTGGTTCAGCTGGCAATAGGGGCCACATCTCCCCCATCAGCATTTCATACACCACCCATTCACAGTCCACAACTAGGAAAAGCTGTGCTTAAGAACTTGCCATGGGGTAAGAGAGAAAAGACAACTCAGACAATGGTGCATCTCCCACCAAGAGATAACCTCAGAATTCTATTGTATCTCAAAAACAAAGTTAAATACAGTTCTAACTTGTTTTGGTAAATTGGAATTGGTTCTCTTGTTAAAACAATTTGATTAGCCAAAGGTCAAAGAAAAGATCGAGTATAAGAGTAAAGGGGTAGGAGGGATGCACATGTGGAAGGGAAAACAGCAGGAGGTAGAGTATCAGCATTTCTTCCTCAAATCATGTCTGATTTCCGTGCAAACTAACTTCCTTAAAACATCTGTGTTCACTCAAGGTGACAGCATGCCTCTTTTCTTTTGAGGAACTGGGAAAAAAAAAGAATTCCACATTTACACTTGCAAATGGAAAAATGCCTAAGAATAAAAAAAATAGACAATCTGTTTCATTTAGGTTACACAACATAATTGATCAGACTGCAAAGAACACGGCTTGGTAAAACAATTAGACCCTCAGTTTACTGCATAAATTCAGCCATTTCCACACAGACACTGCTACACTATTAAAACAAGTCTAATGATTTCCAAACAACTTCCTCCATCCTCCTGAAACTCTTCCTTTCCTTCCTCCTCAACTTTCTATCTGCAAGACCTTATTAAAGATAATTATCTCACAGGAAAGTGGTAAGAGACTATGGGTGATGTGCACAGTATAAAACTGCTGGAGACACTCTGCTTTTTGCTCAAAAGTTGCCTGGTCTGAAAGTAAGGGGCAAAACTCAGATTATTTATATTTTAGGCAATGCAAATGATCTCCAGTGTTACATTCTCAATGTTATAATTTCATCTCAAAATAGGGTATCTCTGCTTGTTGTCGCCTTTTGCTACACTGCATATTAAATTCAGGAACAATGTTTCACAAACGAATTATATAGTTCTGTAAGTTAAGAGTGCATTGAGCACACAAGTGTATCACTCTTTTTTTTAAAACCGCAACTAATTAAATGCTTTCTTTCCTCCTCCTGATCAATATTGAGGTCTACACCTCTCTATTGACCTGTAGTCTTGCAGAGGATTACACCACAGCTTTAGTTTTCACTTAAGACTGTTCTTTTGATTTAAAGCCCTCATCTTTAGCTGTCAACATTTTTTCTTTCTAAATTAATTTTGCAGAAAAAAAAAATTACTTGAGAACAGTGCACACAATTTAGGGTTAATTTATTTAACTTTATAAAGGAATCAAATATTAAAATTTGACTGAGTGGTGCTGTGCTCAGCCTCTTACCAGTAGTCAGAGCTCTATTTTATTAACCAATCCACAGTTCAAATTGTGATGAGAAAGTATCCTTAAATATAAAAGTATACAAAAAATCTGCACAATACAATTGCTGCCAATTTTTTTTCCTGCAGAATTCCTGAAAGCCCTTCACAAGAGGTCAGAATCATTAACACAGTATATGATTAATATTTGGAAAGGAATTTCAAACGCCATAGATATTAAGGAGGGAACTAATAATATTTTATCGTGACTTATTCTGCAGATTATTTTTGATTGTCTGATTCTTCTTATAACTTGGGGAAATTTAAATGAAAGCTTTGGATGCAGCTGTAGTAGGCTTCCCTGTTCATCCCAACAGCATGGCCCTTAAAATCAGGAGTGTTGCTGTTGCAAAGACACAGCTTCCTGAAGGCATTCATCATAAAGATACTGGATGCGCTCCAATCTCATCACTCATGGTCTAAAGTCTAGCAGTTTTTGTAAAACCTCTTTCTTGAGAGAAATATGTGAAGGGAAAAAAACCCAACCAAACCCTAACATTTTGCAGCATCTCTTTTTCAAAACATATCCCCCAATGCAGAAACACACTCTAACAACCTGACATAAACAATTTAACTCTGCCTGGACAGATTCTGCACACATTAACACCTTTGTTTATTAATATACATTAACATCATCTCCTGTTTATAGCATGCCTCTTATCCCAAAGGACACAAAAAGCACTCCATAAACGTTACTAACAGTTCTGTGCAGACTAAATAGAGGGATTACTTCATCCAGCACCAAAACACAGCCACCCCTCTGCGCTGGACCCTGGCAGCTGAACCACTCTTTGCTGCAGTATTTTAAGTGAGGAAGAGAAATTAGATCCAGTTGAAAACTTGAGGAGAACACAGGTAGGCTGAATGCAATAATTTAGCTTGCGATGTGCAGTGACAGTGAGGGTTCACTGCGCGATAGAAGGGTGACACGAAATCACACCAAGTGGTTTTTTGCTAATTCAGAAGCAGACAAAGGCCCCAGGTGTTAGTGTTTAGTACCAGAGGTCCAACACATTTCTTCCTCTACATGTTTCATAGTCTCCACAGATGCTTCAAGTCCTATTTCAAGAACAATATTTTACCTTGAAGCTAAATTATGCCTGGGAGAACAGCCATGTTCTAGGGGCTTAAGACATTCATCCTACACAAAATCCTGTGTCTAAAGGAATTAACAGAAGTCTTGATTTCAGAAGAGTTCAGCAGTCTGGATTATCTGACCTGGCTCCACATTATGCATTTCTACTTTATTTAAATAGTGTGTGTGTGTACACATACATATATAAATATATATATATATATATTTAACCTACACAGCCCTGAGGGAGCGTAATGAATCCAAAAGGTACCCACAAATTGACCACAGGATTATTAATTAAAATCCAGCAAGTTCTACCTCTTCCTTAAAACCATACAAGCTATTTGAGGGCAGGTGGGTTGCACTGCTGTGCGCAATGACCTAATATAACCCACAAACATTTTGCTAAAGAATCTCATAGTGATGTTGTGAAATTCAGAAATCTCAAAACTCAACTTGGAAATCATGGAGACAATAAACATGGCACCTCATAACATTGTTTTGCCAACAGAATCCTTTTCCAGTTCAGACTGCACTTGAACCCTTCATAAAATATTATTTATTGGGTGTCAAAAGTTTCTACACGGCTTGTTATTATGCATTTGGTGTTTACCTATTCTTGCAATTGCTCTTCAAAGTCTAGGATAATTTTTTCCTGTTTTGATGGTAAGCAAATTTGCTGTGCTTAAGGCAGCAATGGCAATATTTTCTCTCCACGTAGACAGTAAAATTAACTTCAAGGTAAATCTAACACACACATGTGCTTTCCCAGTGCTGAAAACTTTAGTAATAGAAGAAGCATTTTGCTGATAATTTTTTGCCATGTTGTACATCACCTGCCAGAAACCAGTAAGGAGAAAAAAACCCAAAAAAGAACCAAAGAGGGGAAAAAAAAAACCTAAGGAAGAATTTCTCCAGTATCAGGGAGACTGAACAGAGGCAAGCTGCAAACACTGCTACATTTCCTAACTCTAAACAGAATATCAGAAGTAATAAAAGTAACTATGAGAATGGAAGGAACAGATTCATCTCCAGCCACTTCTCCATGTGATGAGCAATAGTGTTCAGCCAGAAAGCATTTCCTGCTCTGCAAAACCACAAACATTTGTAGAGCCAAAGGGCATTGTTCTTTTCGGTGAATAGTTTCAAACTATTTGAGAATGCTTAAAGAGAGTGTTCTTATGAGTTACTGTTATTTAGCCAGCAAGTTGTGAAATGCTCGCCAGGTGAGAACTGCAAACAGCTGCAGACAGGATCCCTGCCTCTGAGAGCTGAGAGGTTGTGGCACTGATGCTGCACACAGATAAGCACAGACAGACCCAAGTGGGACTGGGGTAGATGAAATGGTTCTTGGTGCTGCTGCATGTAGCCAAGTGTATAAATGCAATGTAGAGAGATGGGTCTAGATGATGATGCTGCAAACCAAAAGGAGGAAGAACAGTTGCTACTAGAAACCCAAAACTGTACTAATACTGTACAAAATAAGATGGAGTTAGAGTGGAAAGGAAAGAGCAGGACCTAAGAGTAGAAGCCATACTCTATTCCCATTAAAAAATTAAAATAAATGATTGAGTGCTACCCCACAGGAAGATCATTACTTGATAATTCAAAGCTAAAATGGAACAAGATCTGGTATCGGTCAGGAGAGAGGTAAATCACCTGTAAGGCTGCCTCTGGAGATGATTCTTTAAACAACACGTGCAATAGCACAGGGCACCGAACCCACCCAGATCACCTCTTCGTGGCAATGGGGGAGAGATTACCCAAATACAGCAAGCCCAAGTAATGGGACCCACATGTAAACAAGGCTACAAGAGTACGTGGCTGTGGTGCTAACACAGAAAAGGGACATCAGTGACAGTCTAAGAACAGCACAAAGATCATAGAATCACAGCCTGGTATGGACAGCAAGGGATCTTGAAGAGCATCAAGTTCTAACCTCCCTGCAGGGAGGTCTCTCGCTAGACCATCCGGCCCAGCCTTGAACACTTCCTGGGAGGGGGGAACCACAACTTCCCTGGGGGACCTGTGCCAGGGCCTCGCCACCCTCAGAGGCCTCCAGCCTGAAGCTGCAAATCAGCCCTACAGAGTACAAGGGACCTGATGCAGTATCACCATGCAAGCACTGACAAGTCCTGCCTCCTTCCTGTCAGCGGCTGCCACTGAGCTCCAGCAGCAGTTTGGATTATGGGAGGTCAGCTCAGCTATCTCTATGTTTAGGTTGTGGCTAATCAATTACCTAGTAACAGGTTTTTAAAAACATACCCTTACAGAGGCATCTAGACATGAGAGGAGTAAGGGGAGAAACGTTCAGTATGATGCTGACAATGAAAATAAATGGATCACTTTCAAAAACAACAAAAATTACATTATCTTTTGTACTTATCCCACACCACCTCCTCCCCCAAACCCACTAAAAACTTACGTTCCCAAAAGCTCCTCATGCTTTTTGTTATCCTTTCTCCAGACCTCAATGTCCAACATATCCTTCCTGTCAGAGAAGTAGTGAAAATCAAACTGTTCCCTCCACTGAGGATTTGCACTCTTACACAGTGTCTAGAAAACATGCAGTTATAATATTTACTTTTCTTAAATAGTATTTATTTCCACAGTAAAGCATATATCAATTCTATAAGAACAAGGGTGGAGGTTAGGGCATCAAGTAATAAGGTCATTCCAACCAAAGCCTATCACGCACAGCTTCATCATCCTTAAAAACTCTTTCTTTCTCCCAATAATGATAAATATGCAGGTGTGACATGAATGAATGGCCAGAGAAATTTTGAAATACAAGGTGAATCCACCAGCTTTGCTTTCAGTGGATTGTGGTCATCATTCAGGATCACTCATGCACTGGAGGAAATCCAGAATAAAAGTTTTGAGGACAATCACCTTAAAATAGGTTTTAATTAATTCAGGAATCTAAACCAGTGTTTTTACTGTATTCATGCAGATATAGGCAAAGAAGGAGCAGCCGTGAAATTATTAACATCCAGGTATTTGATATCTGTAATTTGTCCCTCAAAGTTTGGCAAGATTGTTCGTGTGTTTGGGTTACTCTGAGTATTCACCAGATTGGGACTTCAACCACTTGCAATTCCTACTACACACTACACTACCCACCCTCAATACCAGCATGGCCACTGAGAGAACAGGAGATAGGATTAGTTGGACCATGACTGAGATTTCCCCACCACTTTATCTGCTTTTCTGAACCACAACAGATCATACTTTTTAAATGAAGCAATCAATCCAGGAAACAATGTGAAGCACTGCCAATTTGAAGTGTTATTACAGTGCTAAAGCAGCAGTCCCCAACTTTTGCTGGACCCCAGACAGAAATACTGAGCAATTAACTCACTGCAGGCAACATTGTACTTGACTCCCCATTTTAAACTTCTTAATTTTCTGTGACTGCCAACGGTGCAGTCTTGCAGATTCATGACATGGACTATTAAAGAGAAACATAAAAAGGGATCGTAACTGGAATAACGTATATTTATTTTAGAATAACCCATTTGTTATTTTTCAAAGCTGCTTCTCTAAATAAAAACATTATATCATGACCTTGGTTTGAGGTCTGACGTGGAGGGTTCAGATGTGCCTACATCTGAATGTTATGTTCTGTGAACTTGCTCTGTACATTTTGTACGGGAAGGGGTTTGCTTCCTCCTCCTCCTCCCTCCACATTTCCAGTTCACGAGAGGCAGAGCTCTTGCTTTCTCAACAGAACATTATTTTAATTATGGCCCCTCTTCTTTTATTAGACTTTGGAGATGAAATGCGTATCTTTGGGAACCCCATTCAATTCTTAGATTCCCATGAAGCACTACTAGATACAAGCAAACACAGCCTGGAGGAATAAAAATTCAAATCAAAACCATGGAATACGGTGCTGTGGTTTTGTTTGCTTTGGGTTTGTTCTTGTTACACGCAACATCTTTTTCAACAAAGGTGCTTTAAAAAATAAAAATAAAAATTCCCCACACTGGGAACTATTTCAGATCTGCTTTTCCAGCATGCCTAAACACTGCAAACCAAACTTCTGTATTGGCAGAGAACAAAACACTTGTGTGATGCACGTAGCTTTATTTCATTTCATGTTCACGTCAAACATCCATCAATACGAGGAGTATGTTAAATGCACAAAACCAGACACGCATAATATTCCTAATTTTTGTTTCTATATTGGCATGTAAAACAGATTAGTAAAATGTTAACGTCCTGATCTGGTCTCCTGGTTTTGATCTCACTTATATAAAAGATTCAAGAATAGCTTCATCTGAGACAGCAATACCACTAGAAGAAATACCAAGTACCTTATTGGCGTCAGGAAACTTAAGGAAATCCTTAATACTTACCTTGCTCTTGTATCTTTGATCTCCCAGCTTGAGGAGAATAAAAATCTCTGCCAAGCCCCCTCCGGGGATGTTTTTCCCCTCCAAGAGCGTGATGCTGACCAGCCCGTTCCACAACTGGTTCTTGCGCAAGGAGTCGGAGAGTCGCACGCTCCGCATGAAACTCGACTGAAAAGCAAGTCAGCGACACAGAACATTTAAACACCTAACCCCACACTTTTGTGCTCAAGCTGACTGTGATATGAAAGCACCAGAAGCGACAGAGGTACTGTGATCCCCTAGGAGCAAACAGAGAATGGAGAACAGTAGGATGCTATGGATTTTCTGCATGTACTGGCCCCGTGAAGGGATGGTGCTCAGCATCAGAGCAGAATCAGTGGGGTTAGCATAAACTGACAGAGAAGTTGACTTCAGCTAACCTGGCTGTGCTTCAGCAAGAGCAGACCTCGAACATTGAGAGCAATCTGTTACCTTGGCTCAGGGAAAGACACAGGAGAGCGATGGGTAGGAGAGATGGAAGAGGGAGAAACTACACTAAACTCTTTAAACGTATCCAGCTACACCCATAAAACGCAGGCCTGTCCTTTCCCACATTTCCATTTGCAAGAGGGAGACTGTCCATGGCCAGGTGAAAGGCTGAGCATGCATCTTCCACCTCCTTAATCACTCAACCGCCTGCCATCCGCGTTAGCTCTTTAGCCACCGCCTCTGCAGCTCCTGCTTCCAGAAACCGAGCTCACGAATCAAAAATACTGATGCCTGCTGAAAAAACACTGACACTACCAGGCTCTTTATCTGGAGTTATGGTTACCTGGTAGCCACATCCGTTACCTTCTCAGCTTCATCTTACATAGCATGGCTGCGCTAACGGTTCGCTAACTGGCAGTATTTTATTGGACAGAGGATGATTAAATAGGCCTTTATTTGGGGGGAGCGAGTAGGAAACATTAAAACTCAAGGCTATACTTTTCTTCTCGACGTAAAAATCCTGCCATATTTTATTCTCTTGAAGCAACTTTTAACTCGCCACGCTTCAGATCTTCAATCATGTCATATACAGGTGGGAGCAAGACGGAGGAGAAGATTTCACAAGTCACTTTAAAACAGGACGTGTTAGCTTTAAAAGCAAGTAAGAAATGTTGTTGCTAAATAAAACGATTGCAAAAGCACCTGATGTCTGAAGATTACTTTTTATGGATCAATTACCCAGCAACAAAATTCTTAAATCATGGGTGGTGAACTCACAAATTTTTTTACTCACTTTTTACTGGTTAAAATACCCCAACTCTTTGAGTCCCACAAGCGTATTAATATACTTCTATTTAAACGCCCCGTTTGGCTTTCCTGGCACACTGGTTAAAAATTCCTACCTTTAAAAAGAAAACGAGATTTTGATTCATAAATCCAGCTGCAATGTAATTTCTTTTTTTTTTTTTTCTTTTTTTTTTTTCTCTAAAAGTTCGTCTTTTAGGCCAAAAAGCTAAAGCATGACTGTTCCCATGGACATACTTCAAAGTCCCGGCAGATATATTCCTCCCTAAACACTGCAACTATTTCAAAATCCTTTTTATAAAAAAGGGAGTAATGTCCACAAGGGATCAAAGGGCATTCTACAGTCTGGCAATCGCCTTAGAAAAATGGCAGTGCTTCCATGAAATATGCCCTAAAATAATTTTGCAGCTTGGTATGTCCTAATTTCGAATTGGATGTTTATCTTGGAAAGGCTTCTATCTAACTTGTCCATAAAAAAGCTCCACTTAGCTCTATGAGCCCTGTGAAAATGGAATCCAACGCTGGCTATTAAAGGGGCCTGGAGATTGCTTCCATATGGCGTAACAGCATGGGAGTGGAGGGCTAAGCCCTACAGCAGGCGCTGCTTGGCTTGAGCTCCCCATCTATCCATGGACACTCGTTGCATTACACCATAACATCTGGATTATTGCTTGTAATGTCCCTGGGAAATATCCACTTCCCATCAAAGCCTTTATCTATCTCGGTTGTACTTTGAACATTTTAGTATTTAACACAGTCATGTTTGATGTGATGTACTTGCTGCTTTAGGAACAAGGATTTTCCCTCCCACCCGCCACCACCCCCCCAACTCCTTCCTCAGAGGAGGAAGAGGTATTTGATGTAAGTTCACACAAAACAGCCGGACAAAGTTTATTATCTGTGTTACAATTTCTTTTAAAAATAAAGCATCCAGTTCTTTTCAAAGCTTCCAGGCTGAACACGAAAGACAGTTGTCATCACTCAGTTTTCTAATCAAACTCGGATTCTTTTCTTTTTTTTTTTTTTTTTACTTTTTACCAGGCCAGTATTTTAGGGAGCCACTCGGCACTCAAGGCCTTCCTACCCAAGCTCTGTAGCATACACTACCCCACCCTTTTAACCACTGACTTGAGAGTTCAAAGGACTGTTGGGAGGTCCTCAAACCAGCCCAGATTCCATGCAATTCCAGGGGGAAAAAAAAATCAGCATCCATGACTCGGTGCTGCAAGAGCACATTGCCATACATCAACTCTGACCTTCCAAAACAGGTAGCCCCCACAAATGGCCTTGTGCACCCCTTTTTCAGGTGGCTGCGCAGCTGCATAAGCATACTGGGTATGTCAGACTCCAGCCAACAGGACCTGGCTGCTTTCTGGGCAAGATCTAGCATCACCTTAGAGCATCACCTTAGAGCATCGCATGGGATAGAGAAGCCAAGATATTTGCAACTGGTTTCAGGCACAGTGCTGATCTGCAGCACCTCAACACAGGCTGGATGGCTGCGGTCTGCTTTGCACCTCCCCCAACTCAGCTCTGCTGCCACCACAAGCCTGTCTCCAAACAGAGAGAGCAGGAGAGAAGGCTGCTCACTTCATGTTCCTTCAAGACAGCCTGTCACGTTAGGAATGCTTTGGATTTCCTGGACATGCCCGAGTCGCTCCCACAGCATGCGCTCGGCAGGTCTGGCATGTCTCCTGTGCCTTGTATCGTCTACACGCACACCAACTGCTCCGTGCATGCTCTGTGGCCACCTCCCCAGCCTCCCCAGGTATTTGGCAGGTTGTTGCTCTGACCACTGATAGAAATCCCAGCCAAACAGGCAGTGTCTCAGATTCCACTGGCAGTTTCTGGAAGGAAGCACGTCTGGGGAAACCCAGATGTGTGGTAGACCCACGGACCTGGACCATCAATGAGTCAAATTTAGTGTTGCCTAGGGAAGCCTGCATTATGGAAAATGCCTCCCAGGTGACAAGAAAATGATATTGCATTATTTATTTTGAAAGCCTTGCCTCCTCTCTGATACCCTGCACCTATTCATCTCAAACTGATTTACACAGAGGTAATTGATTCAACTTCACAGCCTCCCTCTGAGTTGGCAAAACTATTACACAGAGCAGAGCACAGAAAAGTGAAAGTGATTAGTCCAGGAGTTACTCAGGGCAAAACAAGTGCTATAAAACCTCCACTCCAAATGCCTCACTGACCTGCCTTCACAGAGAGACACCGGGAAAATCAAAACCTCGCTCTGTGTTGGACAGAGGAGAACATCGCCACTTAATCAGTGACAATTTTAAAGTGGTTTTATCTTTCCAGCTCTTTCCTTTCCCTGATACCACCCAGGCTATGGACGCCTCCGCACTTGGGTCCTTCAGTTCCTCCCACTGCTGAACCCCAGATCCTTCCAGCTGTGCTCCCAGACTGGATGCCAGGTCCTTTGGGCCGCTCCTGCTTTATTTTCCTGCAAACTTTCTGCAGTTGGCCAGTTCACACTCTGGCTATGTCCCAGACCAAAGTAAAGGTGCCTTACAGAGGTACAGAAAAGTTGGCTGAAGCTGGGATCAGGCTGTAGGGCTAGAAATGATGAAATACATGCTTTATGCTGGAACTTGGCATGCATCCCGAGCGCAAGACATGGGACAAGTCTGCTTACTCCTTCCTGCTCCCGCCCCTAACCCTCTTTCTGAAATCAGGAGTCTAAATATCAAAACTTGAGGGGTTGTCTCCAGATAAAGCTCTGATTTTGGCTGGGTACAAATAACCAGAGATACCATAAAGGTCACCTTTATGAGCAGTTCACTGCTGTAACATGGAAATATAAAACTTGGACAAAAAGCATCCCTTGAACAAGCTGGCCAGAAAGAAAATGGTAAGCACAAGAATATCCAGAAAGCTTCACTCTAAAAAACAAATGAGATGGTTTTAAAGTCTAAGAGCCCATGTTTATTGCAAATTTACGGACTGTGCAACATCAGGTAAGTAATCTTTTCTGAAGCAAAAGTATAGCTAGGTCACAGAGCAGGACCCTGCCACATGAGGAACAGAAGATGGTCCTTCTCCCTGCTGCTTAGAAAGAACAAAAACATCCTACACCTCTGAATAGAAAAATTAAAGATCAGGGCTTGGAATACCATTTTCAGAATCTGGTTTCATAATTAATATAAAAGCTTCTGACAACAACTTACTTTTTTTTTGTTACATTCTGGTTTAAAGAAGAAAGCAGGACACAAACGAGCAGGTGGGCCAGAGCCTGCCTTCCCAGAGCCACACACAGGAGATGAGCAAGAACGACAGAGCTTTGGAGGGGAAAGAACAGGCTCACTGACCCAGCTTCACAAAATGCTTTAGGAGCTCGAGTCTCCCCAATAACATCATTTGTATATAACCTCCCTCTATAGGCACCCAGCGAGTCCCCTCTGGTGCATCAGGGCTGCTTTCAAATCTCTCTTCCTGACACACGCATACATGCCCCAAGTTCAAACTTGTTTTTGAAGCAATAAAGAGATGCAGAAAAACTGTACATTTAAATGACACGGTGAGGTGGCCAAGTGTGAAGTGAACCCATCTCTCACATCTTTCATTTAAAAGGATGAGACAGGACAACAGAAATCCTGCTGCAATCCCCGTGAAGAGGTCAGCATCGAAACTGGGCCACGTAATTTGCCATTTGAGAAAACAACAACACGCAAATAGGAAGACTCTTTGGACCTCTCCTCATTAGGCAGGGAAACCATTTTGCAGAGGCAGTCTCCCCCTGGGAAAGAGGAGAGGGCAGCAAGAAAGGCAAGTGAACCGACACGAGATTGCCGCCACGATGCGTGACCCTGTGGCAAGCGAGCCCCTCCGCTCTGCGAAACGCTCTGAGTGCGCCACTGCCCACGGGGTATTGTGGGAGAAAGCCAAATACAATGAGGCAGGCAAAAATGAAACCTAACAGCCCACAGAGAGAGGAGGGGAGGGGAAAAAAAATAAAAGAAAAAGGGAGAGCAAGGGATTTTCCCCTGCGATGAGATGCTGAGGAGCACTTGGGTCCGGTCAGCCTTTCAGCCAATTTATTCAATCAGCTTAGGCTATCAAGGTGGCAATTGTGTCGCTTTTGTTTCAGGCCTGCACTGCTACGGGTCAATCCACCCCAAGCAAACCTGTGCTTCATAGATGTTCAACACTTAAAGGTTAGTCAGCTGTACAAATGCTGGAAATAGCGTGTGGGGCACTCAGGGTGAGACTCAAGCCACCCGGGACAAACAAGGCTACTGAGCATCAGCACGTTGGGCTCCAGCAGATAGCTCCCAACTCCCTCTGCACCCCAGATAGCCCCAGAAAAGAAGAAAAAGACACAAACCACCAACAGAAACAAGGGGCGAGCTTGCCAATACATAGATACAAATGTATATATTAATACTGCCTAATAGCATCCTCTTCCCTTCACAATGCCACCCTCCATGAGAAAAGAAGAAAGCTGCGCTCTCGGAGACAGCTCCCACAGAGGACAATGCTGTTCTCAGCTCCCATGAAAAACGAGGGATCTGGATGTGCTCCCCATGTCTTGGGAGTCTGCCCAAATGCGCGATGATTCCTCTCTAGCAGCAGTGAAAAATATATAGTGTGTAATCAACAGATAGCTAAATCATCCAGTTCAACAGCTTTTGCACCAAAATGATTTAAAAGACAACATTCAGTTGCTGAAATCCTTCCTGCGTACTATCTGTAATGACTATGAGACACCCATGGCTAGGCGGGAGATCCTGTACTGCTGCTGTATTCGCTGCTGCCAGAGATGCAGCTTCTCTGCAAAAAGCAAGCAAGTTTGGAGAACACACACGAAGAGCACACAGTATCCACAATCGCCCTTGGGAGCCCCTTCACCAGTCTGACACTGGGTCTCATCAGATGTGAATGCCATTAAGAGGGGTACTAACCATCTGGGGTGAACTTGGGAAGCCAAAAAGATTCCTGTGACTGATTGATAGGAGACATTTAGGACACTGATATGCCAAATCTGCACTAAGATAGCATAATATGGTCACATCAGAGCATAACCAGGTTTCTTTCATATAGGCAGTACAGATTTGAAAAAGCTGTGAAAGTTATTTTAGGGATGGATAAAATGACTCTAAGTCATTTTCCCTGTATTTGTAAAAGAAAAGCTAAATATTGCAATACAGGTCAGCTACGGTTCACCACAAAAAACCACCCAGGAAAACCATTTCAAATAGAAAACTTATTTGCCTAAGCCTACCAAGATGAAATCTCAGTCTCAGTTCAGCTGCTCAAATGGAAAGTACACGGCCTTTTTCTCCTGCAACAACCAGAGTCCTCTCGGTAGCCTGAAAAGAGCCAAGTTTGCGCATCCATTACAGAGCTCTCTCCATTTCCCCTGCCCCCCTTATTCCTGTATCTTTATCTCGTCCAGCAACATTGTTTTCTACCCCATCATACTCTCTGGCTATTCTTCCGTAACCTCTTGTGCCTTCCCTAGACACCTATATTCCCTATGCACACAATTTTTCTTTCTAGCCTTTATGTTCTGCAACAAACTGCTAGTACTGCTTCCACAGACCAGAGTTTCCTAACTAAAGATGGTTATTGATGTACAGTACTAGTGTTTTAGTGCAGTAGCAGAATCAATAAACCAGGAAATACTGCTTTGTCAGATTTTTCCAGCGCATGCTGGGAAATATTTTTACTGCCTTTGGATGGTCACAGAGCTTTTCTTTAGAGATCACACTGGAGCATGAACCGTGTCTTCCCTAGGAAGAACTGAAGCTCTCCTACCCTCTAGTGACTGGAACAGAATAGAGCACAGGGTTGCAGCGCTTTTTTTCCTCTCTCCCCTGCCGTTTTAAACTTTCACTCCTCCTAACTCAGGACCATGCTTCAGCATCTCTTAATTTAATTTTAAAAGGTGCTCATGCACAAGGCAGAATCTTGAGATCTGAATGACCTGCCAGCACAGCTTACAGCTGAGGGGTCAAAAGCCTGTACGTAAAATAATTACTCAAAATGCAATGAGATATAGGGTATAACAAAAAAAAACAACCCACCAAAAAAAAATAAATCCAGTGACAGCAACCAAGACAGAAGTTTGGTCCTTTTTGACCAGAGTAGCCAGAGTTAAAAAAACCTGGCTCCCTTTCCCAGGACCCAAAGCCAACCAGCATCAAGAGACGGCTGTGTGTGTGTGCGTGAGAAAAAGGGGGATGAAGCCACACTGATTGAGGGCATAGCAATTTTCTAAAGCTTTAGTTAAAAACTAAAGTGCTGAGTTCTTCAATTATTCCATCACTTTCTGTCATAGGGCATTCAGGGATGCCTGGTGGCTCTCAGCGGGGAAGGGTTGCGATACCCCTGGAACCAGGGCTTGCCGAGTTGCTGTCCAGCTCCAAGGGCTGTACTTCACACTACTTCTGTCAACAAAAATACACTTGCTGGCACAATACCTGAGAGGGCTGGCTCCTGTACATTGCACGCCACAGTTGTAATGAACAGAACAAGAGGAGGTTAATTATTCAATTTATTTAGGCAGAAAACCAATAGTTATAGAGGGAAAATATCAAGATGATTATGTGGTCTCCTAAGAGCCAAATTCTGCTTTTCAGAAAGTTAGACTGTATAGCTCTGAAGCTGAGTACTGGGGCCTGCAGTTTCTATATCATTGTTATTTACTCAATAGCAAATTAAAGCTTTACAGAACAAATAAAAAGCCATGGTTTGTTTCCCGAACAAGCCAGAATCTAATACAAAAATGGGACAGTACAGGAATATAAAAGTAATGGAAGCCTGCAGGGATACTACAGAAGACCAAGGAAAGCAAGTTATGTAGTTACGTAGCAACACACAAATCTTGGAAATCCTGTTACATTGCTGGTAATGAAAACTGCCTGCCTGGTCTCCATCCCAAGAACAAAAGGCATTTGAAAACCCACAGAGGAGAGCAGAAGAAATACTGTCTCACAAAATTCCTCCCATGGTGAGAGGTGACCCAAACGATTAGACTGGGATACAGGAAACCAGTCACCCTTCAGGTATCCTTAAGCAACTCAAATCCTCCACATCTCCTTTGTTTGGTTGAATTTACACTCATTTCCTTAGTACACACATTATTTCCCTTTTTCTAAAGTTTTTTGCTGAAGGCAGGGTCTTGCTTGCCACTAGACACTGCCCACAGTGCCTACAATAAGAAAACAGCAACAATTTCTCATCACATGAAAATTAAAAACAAATATCGAAAAGCAAGTGTATCAGCCACCACATGGAAACAACTTGCATCTATACTTCAGAGTCTTCCTACATTTACCCTTTCTGTTTCAGAGGAAGGCGCACATTTTAGGAGGGGACTTTAAGAGAAAGAAAAAACCATCGATTACCTTGGTTGAAGTTCGCTTCTTCCGACTTGACCATCTCTATTCATGGGTCCCCACCATCGTACCAAAAAGAACCCAGAGAGAGGAAACAGAGGAGGAGTGAAATGGAGAAATTCTTCAGTAAAATAATTCAAACAGCAGCTTGTCAAATGTGTTAGAAAAGACTATTACGAAGTAGGGGGCCAGACCTATGGCTGCATTCATCTACCTCCCCTCTCACAGGAAACATAGTGATCAACAAACTAAAAATACCTGCATTGCACCAAAAACCCCACAAAATTTTAAAGAGTAATCAAGAATAAGAAGTGGAGGGACGCACAGCCATTACTAAGAAACATGGCTTACACTTTTGGTGCCATCTGGTTCTACAGTAAGCTAATTTAAAAAAGGGAAAAAAATCATCTTGCTGTTAAGTGCTAATGTGGACAGAGCCATTTCACTATTCTGATTCCACTGGAAATGGCTGAGCAATTTGCATTTGAAATATGAGGGCTTAAAACATCGTCTTTAAAAAAAATTACAGTGTGCACCAACTCTTCTATCATCTGCACTCTGAATGTTAACTAAGTACCCAAGAGTACCAAAAGCTGCTACTTTAAAGCAGCGTATTTTCTGTCTCAGGAGGTAGGCCCACTTTTAGTCCATGCCTGCCCAAAAAAAAATCCCAGAAGAATTCCAGAGGTTCTTTTGGGGGAACCTGCTTTTTTGCTAAAGTAACTTGATGTCTTTGCTTCATCCTTTCCTGCAGTGCAGTGACACATGTGCCAGCAACACCCGCTAGTACGAGCTTTTTACTAGAGCAATTCACGTTCCAGATCAAAGCCATCTCATCACACAGATACATAAATACAACAGCAATGCTTCGAATGTGGTCCTGAAGCTTTTAAACAATCACATATTGAGGGAGAAATACCTCTACAATTATCTTAATATTGGGATTTTACAAATCTCAAAATGGCAACCATTTGAAAAATGAATAATGAACGGCAGACGTCCCACATTACTTTTTTCTTATTTTGCTTTCCAAGCCCTTGAAACATTTATGTTTCCATAAATAATCCCATTCAGGCTGGAATTCCATACCTATAATTCAATCATGTGCTGTAAACAGAAACTTTCATACTAGACTATATAGAAGACTTGAAGGAGTATTTTCTCTTTACATGTGTATTACACAGATTTAAAATTAGCTCTGGTTTTCAAGCCGGTCCAAGTAAATGCCTGATCTTGGCTTTTCCCCATCCCTTGCTGGCAAGAAGCAGGATGAGTTCATCAACATAGGTATGCTCCACACTGTGTAAAACATGAGTAGGAATCAAAAGATGAAAAGCAGAAAGAACACATGCAGGACGTGAAATTTAAAGCTATCAGCTTCAGTTGTGCTGCTCCCAAGTCTCTGGCCAGATCCTTCTCTAGCATCACTAAATGCACCGTATTTCAGGATCAGGAGCCAACTTCAATTAAACTCAGTGGCAAAATCAAGGATTTTACAAGCAATCTCTTCCTCTCAGCCAGTGTGGAATTGATTGGTGCAATTTAAGTTCTAACATCAAATCCTTGCTTTTAGATTTCATATGGATTTTTTTTTCCTAATGTCAGGAAAAAAAAAGAAAGAAAAAGGAAAATATATCAACTTTTAAAAAATTTATTTTAGTGTTTAACTCCTAGATGGAAATCAGAAGACAGTATGCCCTGGAACAGCAGTTAGAGTAGGTCGGGTTCATGCATTCACCAACCTGCACGTCGCAGTGATGGATACCACACCTCTGACATACAGACAGCACTGTCATAGTGCACATCATAGCTATGAGAGAGAATCATCCAGCTACAGGTGTCTACGCAGCTTTTATGAGGATTTTTTTAAAGTTATGATCTATCTCAATTTCAATACTGAGCCTCAGAGGATGAAAACAAAGGTGGCATTTCCCAGTAAATCAGATTACGCCAGAGCTTTTTTCCTCACAGACATTCCAGCTATGAATTTCATTTCTTAAGCCACTTACATTTCTCTTGAAGTCTCCTTGCTTGACTGCTAGACTCAAGTTCAATACAATCACACCCATGTCATCTTCTAAACTGTTGGGATCTTCCAGTTTTAAAACCTGTTCAGTGGTTCTACAAGCAGAAAAAAAGATGTGTGCTTATTGACTCCAGTTAACCGGAGTTCATTATTAAAGGTCACGCTGAGCTGTGCAAATTTCAGCTTCTTGTCTGAAATTCCCAATATTGAGTTTAAATGTTAAAACGTGAAATCTGGAGGGTTCCTCCTCAGTTCTGACAAAAATACACCACCCTTTTAATAACGCAGCCTAGTGTTTATACAGAATTGCTTAAAACTCATAACTCTCCATATGCAGATGCACACTGAATTAAGTTACTACTGCCTACGCTTCACAGGGAAGAAAAGTGATAGGGAAACTCATCCAAGTGAATTTTCTAACATTAATGGGTGGGATTTGACTCAGAAAACCTGTGTTCTGCCTTACCTCCATGTATGTTTAATCTCCCTCCATGACTCAGTTCCCTCTCAGAAAACGGGAATGATGGCATTCACTGGTGACACTATCTCATGGATAAACTCATTAATATTTCTATAAATCTGGATACAACAGCCAAAGGAGAAATCCTATACCCATACAAGGAGAACTCATTTTCTCCAAAAAAAATTTAAAATAAGAAAAAGGTCACACAGCGAGGGAGTATAAAAGAACTAAAACTTGAATTCCTGGCTTTCAGCTCCACATTGAGACCCAGCAGCAGCAGCAGACAAAAGGCGCAGGGCTTGACTCCACACTAAATCAGGGCCAGATGCAGCTGCCGTGGGTATGGATGGCTGCGGGGGGAGGCTGGAAATGGGGCGCTTGCAGCCAGCCAGGAAAACCGCTCCCCAGCCTGATTATAAGCATTAACAAGTACCCCACACTATGTGGAGCTAAGAAGGGGTTTCAACCTTCTCCCCTCTTTCTTCTTCCACCTCCATAAATTATCTCAGTGTGGCTCTCCCTAAACAATGCAGCACAGAGAAACTCTTATTCCTAGACATGAAAAAGAAAGGGCGCCTTCTGCTGAACTGGGCTCCATCCAGGTTGGATCTGAATCTGGATGAAAATGTGCATGTACAGGATTTATCACAAGCGATTTCTTTTAAAATGTGCTCCTCACCCTTCTTTCTAAAGAAGTTTTCATGAAGAGACAAATTCCAAGCTGCAGCAAAACCATTCCATTATTCTATGTTTCTCAATTAAGATGCATTAATACCCTTTAATTAAACATATTACCTATTGAGTTGAAGCTCAGCAAGTGCTACGAATGCCGAACCCATAAAGTCTGAAGAGGTTAAGTCTCGATCGTACACCTGTGTACAAAATAAAATAAATATTTCCAATTTCCCCATCATAAGCCAGTTTTATCCCAGCTGATAAAAGAACAGATATTTTAAGCCCTTCCAGTTCAATTTCATATTTGAAAGATCAAAGCATAGACAGAACTCGGGGATAATTTTCCATCTCCCTGCTTTAATTTGTATTTTGAACTAAATATTTAAACAGCATTTTGAAAGTATCATCTTAATATTACGTAAACAGTGACACATGCACCGCGATGGAGCTCCCAGGTTCCTTATGCACAGCGCAACAAAGCACTGCACAGAAATCATGTACTTCTGGTTACAGATGTTTTAGCAATGAGTGCTCACAACTGGTAGCTGGGAGTTCTGGTAACTGTAACATTCCTCATAACGAGAAAAGGCTTTGCTCCTTGTCACGGCTGCATCCCAGGTAATACCTCTGCCCAGCCCAGCCAAATTACGTTCTTAAAACCGTGCTTAGGAAACCGTTGTTGGTTTCACTGAGCTTGGCATGGGGAGAGTGAGCAGAATTTAACTCCACAGCTTTAAACATAGCCACTCAAGGGGTTTTATTTCAACTTGGGGTTTTTTTTGCAGACAGAAAGCAAAACACATGAATAAAAACTGGGAAAGACATAGGTGTGCTTTAATTTGAAATCACTGAAACTCTTAAACCGGATTGTGTTTCATGTTATGCCGCTACGGTGAATAAAAATCAAGATGCTTCTAAGGTTGAAAATAACTGCTTAAAAAAAAAATTGACATATCTTGCAAAAAATTTAAAACCAAAACTTACCTTGATCCAGAGTTTTTGATCGAGGGTCTGTACGGGCAGCACAACAGTCTCATCCCAAACCGGGTTGAGGTTCTTATAGACTACCTTACTTTTGTATAGAGTTTTCCCATTCAGTTTAAACTTCACGTAAGGGTCACTCGTACCTGCGATAATTAATAGTAAAAAAACCAGATTAGCACTGCCCCTGCATAACTCCACAATCGTACATTATATTCTCATAAAAGAATAAATAGCAATAATAAATGGTAATGGCTTATTTTATATATATATGTATATACTTAATTAACTATATAAACATTGCTGGTTTATACAGGAATTCTACTGAACAGAACCAGAAAGTTGCCTGAAAGCAACAAAAATTCTTCATAGTTTGCTTCATGTCCACTGTGTTATTCTTAAAGAATGTTAATTATTCTTTAGCAATTTAGTTAACATTTTCATTTGGGAAAAGAGCAAACAGAAGTGGGGATGAAGGACAATTTACAGGCTGACTAACAACAGACAGTGGAAGAGAGAAACTGTGATCCTGTGATTATGAATGTATAAAAAGACCAAAAGTCAAAAGCATTGTATCTTGGATAGGAGCTCCAAGGAAACCAGTAACAATAGCTAAAATACTCGTCGGGATTTCATTACTAGTGTCACCTCTCAATCTGCTTACAACCAAATTTTAAGTTTGAGTGAAAAAAATACTGACGTTATTCACCGGCTCAGGATAAAAACCACATAAAGAAAGGAATCTGCGAAGATAAACACACACTAATTCAGGTAACACATCCTTTAATCTAAGCAGCACATTTTGCCACAGCAATAATGTCCCATATTTTTATGGAGCAGATGTCCATGGACAGAGCGTGAGGCTCGTGCCGCTCGGCAGCAATAGAAAGACTTGCAGCTGTCAAAGGAAAAGAGAAGAGGGAATCAACTTTTTATTGTTGTTATTAAACCCGTGGCATCTGCACCAGCACCAACCACTGTGCAGGACACCAAACAAAAGGCGAACAAGGTGAACGAAGGACTTAAGTAGATGATTGATTTAGTAATGCACGCAGACTTTGCAAAAAATAAGTCTCAAGAGCTGCAAATAAGGGAAGGAATAAAACAGAGGTGTAGCTGCATATACAATTAACTGATCCCAGGTGCCGTTCATCTGTCACATTCAACATCATCTGTATTATACCTTGTATGTGGAATTAAACTTCCCTCCTAACAGTTTAAGTTCTTGAGAAGAATAACAGCTACCGTGTTGGTGCTGGCTGCCCCCTAGCCTGCAGTGTGAGCTGCCCACAGGGAAAGACCGACTCCTGCAACAGCTTCATCACATTCAGAAACAAATCTCAATCTGCACCCACTGCCTCCCACTGAGATGCTGGACAGCACACTCATTCAGGATAAGTCAGCTTATCCAAAACCAATATCCAGTCTTATCAGTAGTTTGGTGAAACAGTGAGAACGTGAAAAATCCGTTTAAGCATCCAAAGCTCCGGCTGGTGTTACAGGAAGGCAGACTCAGGTAAAAATAGGTATGTTTTAGCATCTACTTGGAGTCACATAGCACTGGGAAGAACTGTGTCCCTGGGACAGAGTTATTTATCACGTTTAAGAATTACTGAAGGTTTTTATTCTGTTTCATTTCAAAAAGGAAAACTGCCAGAGTCCTGTCAAACTCTGCACATAAGGGATGTTTCGCTCACAGAAGGAAAACAGCAGTTGGTTTTCAAATGCTACCTACAACTGACCCTTTTCCTACACAATGATGCCCCAAAAATCAACCCCTTTCTGCGAAAAATGCTGCAAACTTATAAAGGCATTCATTTTCCTTATCCTCTAAGAAAGAATAATAGCAAGGACCTGATCCAAAGCCAGGGAAGTCAGAGGGCAGCTTCTCATTGTTTTCAGAGGGTTAGGACTAGACTTTTTCACTAGACTACTTCTCAGAACTATGATTATGCTCTTCCATAAAATGTACTGCTTAAAACCAGCACACTTTGCACAATGACTGGGAACACACAGATAAATCATCTCCCCACAACAGAGGCAACAGCCCTCAGATGATGCAGAATTTGAGAAATAACAGCATGCAGCTCTTTAGCATTACTTTCTCCCAGCTCCAGAGATCCCAATTCCTTTCTCCCTTAGAAAGAAGGAAAAAACAAAAAAGAGAGAACTGGCTTTTATTTACACAGTAAGCAGGAGTGAGCTGCATTATTAGAAATAATAATAGTAGTAATAATGTCCACAACCTATTCTGTGCATGAAGCAGCAACTGGATGAAACAAGGAAAGCAACTGATGAAATGAAAGCATGAGGGCGCCGATGGAGGCAGGTGGTGCATGCCCATAATCCATCTGCTTTTGGTACAGAAAACCCATGAACGAGGGCAAAACCCAAAGAGAGAGAGAGAGAGGAGACAGAGAAAGCAAATGGCCAGCAAGTTCAATGCCTGCAAGTATAAAACTCCTGAGCCCTTTCTCCGAGGATAGGAAGCAAAAAGACTACAGCTAAGAAAGCATCTCAATTGCATTATTGCTCTGAAAGCTTTCCAGGTTGTTATACAGTAAAGGAAAATAAAAGAGGGGGAAGGGCTGCCCAGCACTGCTCGCATGAGCTAGGCTTTAGCAACCATTCTCATATATATATATATATATATAAAAAAATCCTCCTTCATATTTATATCGATAAATATTTTATATATAAATTATATATATACCAAAAGGCACACATATTTATCTATAAAATTTATTTAAAATTATATAAAATATAAAAACATATTTTAAAAAGGGGGGGGGGGGAGGGAGAAGCTGTAATAAAGAGAGGCCTTTAATTAAATAAGATTGCCACTCTGGGATCAGGCCTTCATGCTTGTCAGCTTAGTCTCAAAATAAACATCTCAAACCGGGGCCTCAGTGGTGTCACTTACTCCAGCAAGGCACACTGGGTAATCCCTCGCTATCTTGACAGCTACATAATGTTCAAACTGTTTCACGGGTGAGCGGCGGCACTCGCGCGAAAGGAAATATTAATGCTGGGAATTAATAGAAAAAGGGATGATGGTTTACAAAAGCCAAACAAGGAAAAGGTGTCAAGTTAGTACCAGCGTTAATTGTTAGGGAAAATAATTGCGGAGGGGCACGGGTTTCGGCGGCACTTGCCTGTCTGGCTGTCAGAGGGGTAACATCTCAACTAGGCAGGCGGGGAAAGGGGTCGGCGGCATGGGAGCGCGGCTCCCGGATCATACAAATGACGGGCTGACACCTCGGTGCGGGCAAACAGATGGACTTTCACCTCTGCGGCGGGAGCTGATGCACATCAGGGCTCGGTGGCCTTTGATCGGGTGGAACTGGATGGCCAGGAGAGAAATGATGGGGCTGGATATGGCACCACGGCCTTTTTGGGGCTTTAACGACTTTCCCCAAGCTGCTCGTGGAATGCTGATGAAGCTCCTGTGGGCCAACATGCCCATTTCTGGTTTTCTTTAAGATGCCCCAGATTTCATCCAGGTGATCAAAATAGGTTAAAAAGGAGATGGGAGTGAGAGAAAAGGAAAGGGACATTCCCAGGGGCATGGACTGATAGGACAAGGGGTAGCAGCCGTAAGATGAAGGAAGAGATATTGAGATATTAGGAAGAAATCCTTCCCTGTGAGGGCAGTGAAGCCCTGGCACAGGGTGTCCAGAGAAGCTGTGGCTGCCCCTGGATCCCTGGCAAGCTTCAAGGTCAGACTGGATGGGGCTTTGGGCAACCTGGGCTAGGGGAGAGTGTCCCTGCCCATGGCAGGGGGTAGGACTTGAAGGTCTCTTCCAACCCATTCAATGATAAATAAGCAGTGTGGACAAGCTCTACCTGAGGGGATGAACAGCACAGACTGCCAATTATTGACTGCATTTAAATTCAAGGCCTGAAGGCTTCAGGATTCAAGATCAGAAATACATCTGCATCTATCAAAAGCTACATATTAGAGAATATCTACAACCTAGCCAAAACAGCATAACTTATCAAAAAAGTGCCTAGTGATTTAGTCAAAACAAAGATTATTTTCTTAAATAATTTTCATTTTCACATGACAGGCACACAAGAAAGAAGACCAGCCATTAAAAAAATTTAAAAATAAAGTTTGTTTCCATAACCATTTCCCAGCAAAGGCCAGAGTCAACTTTTAAGCACATGCACCCAGAGTCAACTTTTAAGCACATGCACCCAGGCTGTTGTGCAATGTAAGGTCTGAACCTGTTCATCTCCGTCACATCAGCTGTAGCCATGTGTAAAGCAAGGAGATTGATTACTCTTGAAATATGCTGAGAATTTAGCCCAAAAAACACACTTTTCTGGTAGGAAAAGCAAGGTGTGATGCTTGGAGGTTAATCTAAGTGTTACACAATGACAAGTAAAATTTACAGATAAAATATATAAACCAAACAGGATGATCTGCTTCTCAGCTTGACAAACCCAGTAAGAGAAAACAAAAGTATGACCTCTAAAATAAAAATCATTCCATCATCCAGACCTGTTGTCCCATTAGAAAAACAACACGTCTCAATCTCTAATTCATTTTTCTAATATATTTTATCCTTCTATTTTCTTCCTCAAGTGCCAGAAAGCAACGAGTATAGGCTGACAGAACCTTAGCTGAAATCCAAGCAAGCCTCAGCCACCTAAAGTTGTTGGGACACAGCAGCAGGACAGGCTTTAGTAGCCCAAGAAACTGTTAATGTTGTTTTTAAATGGATACTGCTGCCCTCTAGCAGCCACCCAGAGAGGTATCACAGCAACCGTGTTTAATACTACTACACATTTGCTCCTTAAGGACGAAAAAAACCTCAAAACCAGAAGACTCGATATAATTTCAAGCCACACACTATTTTATAGGAGTAAACTTACTGGAAATGGAGCATATGAAACAAGTCTTATTACATAAATAACTAAAAAACCCCACAACCGCCAAGTTAACTTGAAATCCTTAAAAAAAAAAAAAAAAAGAAATCAAAGAGCAGGGAGAAGTATTAACCTAGACCATCTTAGAGTTTGGTTAAAATCCTACATTTTCATCTGAAGAAGGAAATGAAGGATTTATTTTATACGCATATAAAAAATTAATTTCTTAAAATCTCCCCAGAAATCAAATTACTGGGGTTATTTACAACAAGAAGCAAGACATTTTTAAATGCAACACACACTTTTAAATGGAAAACCACTATATTCTTGTAGTGAAATAGCCAAGATCAAGGTTCAGTGGGGAAATCTGGAGACAAAGGCAAAAAGTATTCTGCTGGCAGGAAACTCAGGTAATTTTGCAGAGTTTTCTTCCAAGCTAGTTTTACAAAAGCAGATGGAGGCAAAACATGGCTTGGAAACAAGCATCATCAATGGGTTCCAAGAGAAAATAAACCTATAAATGAGGAAAAAAACAAAACAAAACAAAAGCCACCCCACCAAAACATCACCACAAAACCCAGTAAACCCAAAAGCCCAGAGAAGTGTGAAGAATGCATACAAACCCACAGCTGACGGGGAAAAATCCTGAAGGGAACATTATTAGGATGAAAGAAGCAGATGCAGAATGTTCTATGAAACACGATTCCGAAATAGCATGTTAAAAAAACTCCAACTAAACCAAAATAAACAAACCAAGAAAACCCAAGACCCAATCAAAACACTGTTAAGTCCAACTGAACACTGAATTCCCAGTCAGGGCTCAGGTATGAATGCACAGGACACAAGGACAGGGCAGAAGCCACTTCCTAGCCACCACTGAGGACCTTAGGTGTAAAAAGTTGCATCATTCTGTATTCTCAGTGTTTGGCCTAATAAAATCTTCTTCCAGGGGTTCTGGAAAGGCACAGTGTGAGCCCTTAATGTGGGCAGCTGCCCTTCCCAAAAGCCAGGTCTTACAACTGATAGAGCTTGAAGAGTTGAAGAAACCTGTTACCTAGATTACAATTACCAACAAAACAAGTCTTAGGATATTCTCTGGGCCCTACATACACTCTTCCTGTGCTGCCAGCCCTCTATTTCTTTACCAAAGGTAGCTATGCAAATAACACATTAATTGCTTTTGTTTGAACTCAGTCTGTTTTCTTGAGGTTCCCATCTCTGAGCACTCATTTCCCACAGCCAGTCCAGGAGGGATGCTCACATGGATCACCACGTGTAAGGGTAAAGTTTCAGGCACAAACATTGTGCTACCAGAAACTGGACTTGGCAGAGACAGACGCTCACAACACAAGTCCTTGTACGCAGAGCTACACAGGATCCAGAAACCATCAAAATAAATACCCAGCACCATTCAAATTCTCAACAGTTGTAAATTAGCCATGATTACGCCTTTCAAAAAGAAGTGTGAAAAGTTGCCTAATAAATCTCAATAATTAATAAATCTGAAGGACTAATGATCTAATTGCAGATACCCTGAAAACAGAGAAAGTCAAAATAATCGGCGTGTTTGCAGGGAGCGATTCAGCCTAATTGCTCTGAGCATTTGCTTTCCAAATAACGGACTTTCTCTAAGCTGACAAACGCCCAGCACAGCACAAACACATCCCTTCCTCCAGCACCCTGGAGCCAGCATGTACAGCATGCAGAGAGCTAGGAGCAGTGGACTACCGCAGGTTCATTACTGTTTAAAATTAATAGGACACATTATCCTGTCCTCTTATTTCTTTACTGACAGATATTGGACCAGGCTGCCCAGGGAGGTGGTAGAGTCACCATCCCTGCAGGTGTTTAAGAGTAGATGTACTTGGTGACAAAGTCTAGTATTGAACATAGTAGGGCTGGATAGATGGTTGGACTTGAGGATCTTGAAGGTCTTTTCCAACCGAAACCATTCTATGAATCTGTGGTTCTGCTTTGCCCTTGGAAGGTTGAGCTTCAGCACAGCTCACACTGATGAGAGGAGCTGCCCTTGCAGCAGAGCAGCACAGAGTCTCTGCAGCTCTGGGAGCCCACTGGGACCCTCTGGCAGTGGGTGGTGTTAAGATGTGAGAGTAGATGATGATGTGCTCTGGATGGTGGAGAGAGGATGGTACACCCAGTGAGACAATGGGGCAGCCTACCCTTCACACAAGAGAAAGAGATAAGAGAGACAGGGGACAAAGATCCTATAAAAATCTAGAAAGCACGAGACTAAGCAGGAGACACACACACAAAATTCAGGCTGGGGCAATGCAACTGAGGGGGAAAAAACCACACAAAACAAAAACCAACAGCCACAGCCACTCACCAGTAGACATCACATCTGAGAAATATGGTATTTCTTCTAACCACAGCATTTAACAGATGAAAAAAACACACGCGGGCTTTGAAAGTACAGGGGTTTGAAACAGGAGGGGCTTCTCACCTTTAGAGGCACTCAAAACCCAGTTTCTGGTTTTTAGTAGAGCTGGGTTTGTCAACTGAAGGAAGGTAATGCTTCTTTACAGCTGTGGCATCACGTTGCTGCTGGTGTGACATGCAAAGGTGACTCGCACAGGCAGCATCGTGCACAGGCACAGCATCTCAGAGCCACAAGGGAGCAGGACGTTTCGGATTTCATTAGAGCGACTCAAACACGGAGTATCACCCTGCTCTGTGAAAGTGAACCAGAAAGTAGAGATGGGCTCCAGCCTCTCCCAGCTCAAAGCATGTGGAGATGGAAGCTGCAGGCTTCAGAGAAAAAGGCTCAAAAGGCACCCACTATGGATGCAACAAAATTACAACACTTAGAGAACTGTTGATTAAGAATGCTTAATTTTTTAAGCCAAATAATTAACTTTTCTGCAGAACTGCCAGTGCTCCATGGATACTTAATTAATGAAATACATTTTTGCTTTCTTACAACCTACAGTATTAATCTACACAGACTAAACTCCTCACCATCACATCATCTAGTAACAGTAACACTACATAAAGTACATAAACCCCAAACTTTTGGGATTGTGTACATGGACACACAGACCTGTAGGAACAGTAGCAATGGGACCCATGCACCCCCTCATGTTAGGCACCAAAGGTACACATGGGTAACCAGAACACCCCTTAGTATCTGCTCAGGGAGTTTGTAACGTATGACTGAGTCAGGCTGCATCCCATGAAACAGCGAGAAGTAAATCAGATTCCATGCAAGCTGATGACCAACAGGTAACACCCTCTTTCACCCTGCATCCCTGAGAGGGGACACTGCAGTTTTTGTTATATCAGAACCGAGACCCTGCTCTAACAGCACTCTGCTTTTATGGCTAGGGTACACATATTGGGCATTGCTATACAAAGGCTATTCCTTTCCCTTACACTTCCAAAAGTAAGAGAGGAGAAGGAAACACTACAAATCACATTTTTTCCTGTGCCACTTCCACACTTTATTGGGAGCACACGTGGTTGAGCCAGACTCCTGAGCTGACCACCCTGCTATATATACACCAGGTAGAAAGAGAGGAGCTACAGAAAATCAGGGACTGGAGAAATACAACAGACAAAAAAAAATGCAAAAGGCAAAAGATTAAGGGAAAAATAGGAAAGAGCAGACCTTAACAGGCATAGTGCTGTGAAGATAAAACGTAATAAAAATCTGGTAAAGTGAAGGAGGAATTTAATTCATGCCAAAGGGAACATATCCTGGAAACAGCAGTACATAGCAAGTCAGAAAGTCTGGAAAAATACCTGGAAAGTTAGGAAAAAGTAGACCCATGTAGTTCTTACAGCCTGCAGTTACGAGAACTGCTGCTCACCTTACTCGGGCAAGTGCAATCAATTCCTACTTAATAACTGCTCAACATGTACTGGGCAAATTCAGGGAGAGCCCTGTGAATTCACCGAGCAGAACCAGGAGTTTCCATCAGCAGCTGCTTCCAAGGGTAGAAGCATTCCTCCATCGCTATGCACCTTGTATTTATGTTTAGATACACCCCCAGGTACGTACTTCTTGCAGGAGGACAAAGCAGAGGCAGAAGCAAAGACTGAGCTCCAGTGCAAAAGACTTCCACTGCCAAGTCCAGCCTGTTCATCACTTCTTGCTCTCGGAGCCGCGGCAGAGCAGAAATGCGGCTGCCTGGCCCCCTCGGCTCCCAGGTCCCGGTATGTACGGCAGCAGATGAAGGCGGCAGCCGAGCGGGACCGGGGGACAGTCCCAGCCATCCCGGGGGACAGTCCCAGCCATCCCGGAGCCCGAAGAGACAGTTTCAGCCCTCCCAGGGGACGGCTCCAGCCATTCCAGAGCCGGGTCCCAGCCATCCCCAAGCCCGAAGGAGCCAGTTCCAGCCCTCCCGGAGCCCGCGGGGGACCAACCCAGCCATCCCCGAGCCCGGTGCCAGCCCGGTCTCCGCGGGCAGCGCCGGGAACGGCCGCGAGAGGGCACCAGCGGCGCGCGCTGGGCGCTGCCCTCCGGCCACAGCTCCGAAGTTCCCGAGTTCAAACTTCGGGGGGAGGGGGGAAGGAGGGGGCCGAAAGCGCAAGGTACGAGAAGGGGGCAGGACACCCCGTTTCCTGTGGGGAAGACGCAAACCGCTCTGAACACCCGCAGGACGCTGCTCCTGCAGCTCAGCCACCGTGCAGCCCGAATGGCTGACCAGAGGACGTCTCAAAAATGCAGACCCAACAACCCAGAGCACGCCCCAGTGCAGAGCTCCGCCGCCTCTTTTGCATACAGGAACCATGGGGAAGAGGGCCTGAAACCCTCTCCCAGCTGTGTCAGCACTGCTTGCTTCGCGCTGGGGGTTTGCTGTTACCAAAATGTCAGTGAGGACGAGTTGGCCTTCAGCCCAAGCCACAGCCTGACTTGCAGGGCACACCGTCTGTGGGCGGCATGTTCCTGTATTTCAGATTATTCGGAGCAGGCTGGTACGCCCCAGCGCAGCGGCTGTGTCTGGTGTTACTGCTGAGGGAGAGGAGGGAAGTCACCATCTACCAGCCCACAAGTCTTCTCTGAGGTTGCTCATCTCTCTGATGTGAGAAAAAGCCGGTAACTTCTCACTTTGAAGAGCATGTTGCAAAACACAATGGTTGCAGCTCAGGCCTAAGCATCACACCAAGTTTTTAAGAACCCAGTACGGCAGCAGATACCTAGACAGAAACCCATCAGGGCATCATCAGGATGCTGATTTGTTTACAAATACCTTAGACATGGGTGGCAGGGGGAATTGGCCAGCCCCTTTTCAGTGGTCTGTGGGGACAGAACAAGGGGCAATGGCTGTAAACTGGAGCACAGGAAGTTCCGCACCAACATGCGGAAGAACTTTTTCACAGTGAGGGTGACAGAGCCCTGGGACAGGCTGCCCAGGGAGGTGGTGGAGTCTCCTTCTCTGGAGATATTCAAGTCTCGTCTGGACGCCTATCTATGTAATATGAGATAGGGAACCTGCTTTGGCAGGGGGGTTGGACCCGATGATCTCTTGAGGTCCCTTCCAACCCCTAAGATTCTGTGATTCTGTGATTCCAAGGAGCCATGGCTGCAACAATTATCCTCCTGCCACTACTTGCCACCCTGTCTGTGCAAAAAATAAAAAGCAAGAATTTTACTGAAAGACATACCACCAGCACATACTCTGCTTTCTAAATGAGTGGCCACTTGCCACAAAGCAACAGCTGCCCATCAAAAAGCTTTTTTTTTCCCCCCTCCTCTTGCTTATGTTATTTCACTGGGTTGTCCAAGGCTTCACTAAAACAAGCATTTGCTTTCTTACACAACATCACGCAGCCTAGAGCAAACTGTACTTTGTCTTTGGAAACACTACTCTGCTGGAGTTGCTCGCTTTAGAGCATCTTTTCCATATAAGCAGCTGGATGTGCCCTGGCTTGTCCAGCTTCTTAATAAATCCGATGAACTGCTACTCCATCAGGAAGCACTGCCTTCTGTTTAAACAGTGAAGATCTTAATCTGAGTATTCATTCACTCCTTCTGAGAGCTGGGAGGAAAAATGAGTCTACGCTTAGCCAAGAGTTAATGTTTTGTGAAGACATGAAAAGCCAACATGGAAAATGTTAACTGAGAAAACAGGTAATAGAAATCCCAGTGTGAGACGGTTTCTAAATCCATACAGGTCCCTCCAGACACAAACCTTCACAGGCCTTCAGGCTGTGCAAGCTTATTTTCTTTATTCCCATATGGACAAACCCTATTTTTTCCAGCTCAAAAGAAACTGCTCATAGATTTTTGTAATGCAAAGGTATCAGAACTGTTTCTACTCCCTGCAGAAAAAAATATGGAATAAAGAATAAATCTGAAATGCAGAAAGAATGGATATATGGAAGAGCGCTCTGGCAAGTTCATACCAAAGGTCCTGAAGCAGCTGCTGCATAGCCTCTGGCAAGACAGCTCTGCCCTCCACAGCAAGCAGGGGATTCACAGAATCATAGCATCATGGCTAGAGAAGACCTTCAAGATCATCAAGTCCAACTGTCAGCACTACACCACTGGAACCTCTAAATCATCTACCAAAGCACCACATCTACCTGTTCAATGGCTCCAGGGACAAGGATTCCACCACCTCCCTGAGCAGCCTGTTCCAATGCTTAGATTTTGTAATCTAAAATCTATTCCAATGAATACATTTTTCCTAATATCCAGTCTAAAACTACTAATTACTAACTGGCTCCTTCCAGCACCATTACTCTGGTACAACAGCCTGAAGAAGAGTCAGCCTATGAACAGGCACTTTCACCCAGGTTTTCCAGGAATCTCCTAAATCTTCCAATTCATTTGATTAATTTGATTTGGAGGTAGATTTTGGTTGTGGGGATTTTTTTGGCTGTTTTTTGGGTGGGTGTTTTGTATGTGGGGTTTTTTTGTGTTGTCATCCTTAAATTCTATCCCAGATTAGAGAGGGTATTTGCTGGCTTACAGCCCTGGTCCAATGGTTTCCCCTTTATTAAACATTTGCTGATAACCCAAAAAAAAAAAAAAAAAAATCACTCCTTGAGTGGCTCCATCATCTAATAAATTTCAAAATCCTCTGGCTTTTTTTTTTATGCTCAAACATAATTTCTCTAGATTAATGACTGCAGTTCTTCAACAGATATAGATGCTAAAACCAGCCATGGTGGTGCTTTGCAGCTGCACAGAGAGACAGGAGCAGCAGTAGGAAGAGGGCAGCTCCCTCCCCTGTGTACCTAAGGTGGATAAACCCAATCCTTGAGTGCTGTGACCCGAACAAGGGACACAAGTCAACGACTTGCTGCATCAGAGATAAGAAGCCAACTGCTGCCAAACTGAAGCCAAGGAAAAAGAGAGCCATAGGAATTTTCAAGGAAGTGAGATGAAAGGTGGGGCCTCACCACAGCGATCTCTGATAACCAGATTCCGACCTTCCTTCAGGTGGATGGTCAGCAGGTAGGCAAAGGGGCTGGGCAGGTCACTCAAGCAATCAGTTGCTTCCTCTAGAGCCTACAGAGAACAAAAAAATCAGTCACCAGCACACACCTGAAGCAGACCGTGATTGAAGCAGGTGTTCTCTTGTGTTTCTGCAGAGGCAAAGTTCTCACCTTTCCTTAGGGTAATCATTTACAGAAAGAAAAAAGCAAGAACAACCTAAAACTTTTTCCCAGGTTTTGTTTCATTATGCAAGTAACTAGTTATCAGCATAAGGTACATTCACAAAACGAGGGGTAGGACAAGGAGGGTAACACCTGAAAATGAGTGGTGATACTAACAATGACAAATATAAGCACAGCTCTTCCAAATCCTACCAATTTCCTTCATTTTATTTTTTTTCTAGCTGTTTTTGTGCATTTGTAGAATATCTTAAGGTGGAAGTCCCCTAAGGACTCAGTCTGTTCATACTCATCTGATGAGCTCAGGAATTACACAGTTCATGTAGGTACTGAGAGGACAGCATTTCTTTGTACAGTCCCAAGAGACAGAAACACAGCAACAGGCAGCTCTAGCTGGGAGGTTTTCCAGCATCAAAATCCATAGGATTTTTGGTCATCAGAGATGCTGCCACGGTTACACACCTCAGCATCAACCAGCTGGATTATTTAGTGAGAACAACCTCTTAAGTGCTGCCCAGACCCTACAGAGGGCAAAGGTAGAGAAGTCCATCTGGAATAAGCAAATAAGCTTTAAATGAGAAGAGCATGTGGCAAAACTGCCCTAAACCTGGGGTTTTGTTGTCCATCAAACCTTACCACATGTAAGGTGCTTTATTTTAATCCAAGCTGCTGATTGACTATTTATGCTGATGCTCTTATTTACTAGCTTAGAGATGATGGAACACTTAAAAAATCCAGGATGTTGAGATCTATTAAAAACATTAGCAATCGTTTTGCACTGCTGAAAAGAAAAAAGCACAAAACCACCACTAACTGAACAAAAAACCAAAAAAATTAAAGGTGCACTGGAGAAATATATAGAAGGCTTCTTCACTTGCAGGGTTTTTAAACTTTTAAGAAGTGAAGAATTGTGCTTCTGTCGAAGGTTCCAAATGCTTTAAAATAAAAGGACTTACCATCTGATCATCAAAAATTTGAGATGATATGGATGAGTCCAGATCCATTTCTCCACATGGGTACTGAAAAAAAAGATACAGTGAATTAGACAACAGTAATGTAAGGATCAACAAAACACTGCCAGTATTAGTCAAGTACTCATACATATGTGTAGCCAGTTAAATTCTTCTACTTCTGCTTACAGAACCTTCCCCTCCATCATTGAGATAAATGCATGTCTATTTCCTGTTTTTCAGTAACTGCATTTATTCTCTTTAATTTAATCTAACCCCCTCTCCACCCCACCCCCCAAAAAAAAGGTGCCTGCTTCCAGCTACTGCCTCCCCCCCAGCCGAAACCTGTGCTTGGAGCGCTGATGGTCCTTATCACAAACACTCCTGATGCCTCAAGGACATGGCAATCTGGTGACTTAGCCATCAGCATTGCAATGCTGACCCCTACTCCCAAGCCAAATTTTATTTGCTCAATCTCCAACCATCCTGGCTAAAATGAAGCAAGTGCCAGAAGCAGTGGCAGCAGGAGTGGCAATATCCTGGGGTGGGAAAGCCAGCTGCTCTCTCATTAGACTATAATTTCTCCTTCATCACCCAAAAGGCAAGGTCCAGGAAAAATTTTGGTCTGCTTTGTGTTATTTTTTTGTCAGGTTTGTGTTTGTTTCCACCACCCCACCCCCCCAAAAAAACAAACATTCAAGAAAAAAAGTTAGATATAAATGGTCAAAGCAAAAGGGATGAATGATGTCGAACATCCCCCTACTTTCTGCAATAACTTGAAGACCCAAGTATTTTTTATCTAGAAGAGGAAGTCAAGCATTTCTTCCTAAATGCTGAGGCTGTGGTGGCACAGTATCTATAGACTGTCTGCACGCACAGGAAGGATTCATCGGTCAAGAAAGATCTGATGCTGTTCCGACTGCCAAGACAGACTGCCAGGACAGACTGTGCCATCATCATCCTAGCCAAGAAGGACCTATGTGCCTGGGCAACTCCTTTGGTCAAACACAAGGCAATCGCAGCCTACTCAAATACAAAGATGTATGTGAAAGATAACCTCAGTCTGCAGGAATTCGCACGAGGTGGAATTCAATCCTCCTGTGAAAATATGGTTACTTACAGTGTGGAAACATCCAAATCTCTCAGGTGGGTGCTGCATTGTGTGGAGCACTGTACAAACATTAGGAATAAAACCAAAACCAACCAGCTCCCAAACCAGAGATCATAAATCTTAGAGATACTGAAGCACTGAAATAAATAGATATACGCTTTTGGGTAATTCTCCTCCTCCTCCCAAACATATCAGGAAGCACCATCATCCAGCACTGCAAGTAGAATTTCACGTGCACGACAGAGGAAATTTAATGTTATGGTTCCCAGAGTAATCATAACTTGGCCACCTTGCAAAAACACATTAAAAGTAGGAAAATTATCATCATAAAGAGCAGCAGAAGAGTTTTCTTGCACAACAGAGCTGAGTTACAGCTGCTAGGGGAGCCCTAACTTTGAATTTCCCCGACTAGCATGCATAAAATCTCACTTGTGTGCATTAAACATAGCATTTCACATAGTCTCCAGCTTCACAGGAGCCTCCTTCGGGCACTATCACAGGCACTGATAATAGTTTCTCTTTACAGCTTGCTTTACAAGGCATAAACACAGAATCAAAGAACCATATTGAAATTATACTAATAAAAAGTATTGCCTGCTATCTTGATGCAATTTATAATAAAAAATTACCCTCAAAGTTATTATCTTTTCTTTATTCTGTTTTTATTTAGTTGCATTTATAGATGGATTTTGAACAAAAATTGTAATTTTTAAGTAAAAAAGCTTGGGTTTGGGTTTTTTCATTTTACTTCCATATAATGGAAATTGCTGTTACTCTAAGTAGCTAACTGTGGTGAGATCACTGGATATAGATAAAAGGCTCTCCGAAAATATTGTCATGAGATCTCTATTTTATCTAACTGGTGATGTTTCTGAACTTTAAAGCATAAACAGACATAGCCACATCCACCAAGTAGGTCATAGTTCCACATGTATCTGCAAATAACCAAATCAAACAAGAGCATATACACACACACACGCGAATATATATATATATATATGTCAAACAGCTGTTCTGCCTGATGAGATTTACCATCTCTATCTCCTCTGGTTTTCTGCAGAATGATTAAAAAAGCAAGGGCACTGAGTGCATCAGCAATGGGACAAGGCTTTGGGTTGCCAGTGATTCACTGCAAGGTGTTAGCAAGACGATGACGAAGCAGCAGTGTTACAGTACTTCAGCAATGACACAGAACTGGGGACAAAACCCAACTGCCAGAAAGTGGCATTAACGGTGGTACCCTTCACAGCCTTAATCACCCATGGAGGTGTTCAAGGCAACTTCAGTTGCTCTTTCAACCTTCAGATTTGCCCAGCTGGACTGCAACAGAGAACAGATCAAGTAAATCTCGTAGGGAATGGAAATAGGGTGCCTGTGGCAAGTGCCTTTGCTGAAGCTGGCATGCTCTGCTGAGAGTTTGGAGGAGCACAAAAGCCACAAGCCCACACTGAGCTTCTTGCATGAGGCTCAGAAAGTATCTGATACAGGGTGACCAAAGATAACCAGGAAATGAGTAGGTGGCATGTGACAAGCAATTCAGGGGGAAAAAAGCTCAACCTACATTTCTGCTTTTTTTAGTTTGTTTAGTACCAGGGATCTGCATTCCTCCTGATTTGCCTCAGTGATCAGTGAAGGATGCTCACAAAAGAATGATACAAGCTACTGTCATGCTCTTCACAGCAACCCCACCCAGTATTAGGAGACCAATAACCACTGTAATAAACCGTCCCCATCTGAGGCACAGAGAGCACAATTTTTGTAGCTGTTCAATGAAGCTCATGAAAAGCTAAATATTGAGGGGTTTAATGAATTAGATTTTAAAATAATTTATTCAATATTCCTTATCTATTTCTACTTTGCTTCCCTCTCTGCTCTGTATTCTTTAGAAAAAATAGTATCTCTAGATTGTAAAGTTCTAATTGGAGGCAGATGATAGGAAGGAAGGCAGGATATTCATGTATCAAGATGATTTTGTACAAAGATAAATAATGATTTACAGACACAAGCATATATACAAATACACAACTTGAGAAAGATTTAAATGCTGGAGGCAGTAATTGAGACTCAGATTGTGCATCTGGAAGAAACTCAACTCCATCACTACACAGATAGCTCCTTCTCCTAAAGTACTCAGTTTTCCCAAAGTCAAAGCAGGTGTTAGGAGAAACTATGGTGTTGATGGGGCAAATTTTAGTTTAACAGTTTCTAACACCAGGAAGGAGCTGCTACTGTTATTATTTTAGTTTTTCCCTAAAATAATGACATGTTTATAATGTAATGGTCAGTAACTATCAGTCTGACACTGCATCACAGCACACTAGGAGCTAGCATTGAGGTGATCACAATGCACAGATCTCCAAGATGCAGAGCAAGCAGCTTTATATGGAGAAAGACCATTTTCCCCACAGAAGCACTAACCATCTTTTGGAACATGCAGTTTAAAACAATGTTAATTAACCGGTGCCATCCCCACTCCCAAAGGAAGGCTTCAAACAGAAATATCTATTTCCCCTTTTTGCATCTCGGATTGAGGACGGAAAGCAGCTGCCTGAACATTTAGGTTACGGGTGAAAAGGCATCAAAGCAAAGTTCAAAATCTAACCTTCCCAGTGATAACTCAACTGGAGGAGATACAAAACATAAATAACACTAATTTTGCCTAAGATATTTCACGCAGCCACAGTCTTCACTGGCTGGCTGCATTATAAAGCCACCATGAAACTTTTCCCCCACTTTTTTCAGGCTGGGCAGGAATGACTGTTATGTGTCAGATGTGAACCACATTGGACTTGGATTCTCCTGTTCATGGGACATTGCATCCAGCCACAGAAATACTGACTGCAGAGGCAGAGAAGGTGGACAAGATGGGGAATGCAAAGGAAATAGTCTGGTCTTGCAACCTCCTTTAATTAATGACAATATAAACCCAAAAGGCAGCCCTAGGCGTGATGCTGCATGTTCACTGATCTCCATCACGTTTGTTTCGGCTAACTCCACGTACAGGCAGAGTTCACCGCCCTCAACTGTCATCTTTCACTCTTGCCTTCAGCTAGGTCATGAATGGGCAGATATAGAGCTGATTTTTGCTATATAGCAATCCTGGTAAAGCTATATTAACTGAAAAGAATAGCTATGGCAAATGTATCAGCAGCACATTTCAAAGCTCAGAGTGGTGCAACTTTTGATTTAAGCAAGAAATTCCAGGAAACATGAAAAGTCTGAAGTACAGTAACCTTGCCAGAATAAAAACATCTAAGAGTTATTCTGCAGATTCAGACTGAAAAGATACTGGACTTAGCCTTCAATAAATTACATCATCTATGGCGTATGCTTATTTTTATCCTCAATTCATTCCCTGAGTAGGCTTCCTTTCTCCATCTCTTTATAACCCAGGCAGTTAAGGAAAAGCATGGCAAGTCTGAAATGACCCCATAGTCCAGGTGACGCCCAAGCACCTACCTCTGCCCCCTCATCTGACAGAGCAGCACTCAGACGAGCTCCCTGCAGCAGCTCAAAGAGGTCATCGCTGGATTTCCTCTTTCCCTCGGACACAGGGATTCCCACAGCTTGTGAGTCCGGGTGGGTGACTGTCACCTCCGTGTGCATTGCCCGCTGAGGGTCCCACGGCCCATCCTCTCCCACTGGCCTCACGGAAGTGCTTCTACTTTTCAGGGACACCACAGACCTGGAGAAGCTCTTGGGAGAGCAGTTTGACAACACCTGAGTACTTGAATATGTAGTTTCTTCTTCCGTCAGAGTCTCCACCTCCAGCATGTCAGGCACCGACATGCTGAGGCGCCGGTCCAAGGAGCGGACCTTCCTCTCCACCATTTTGCTAGACCTCTTCTTTGTCTTCTTCACACTCAGGTTTTGGAGGAACGGTCTAGTTTTCTGTTTCAGGGATCCCCAGACGGATGGTTTATCCAAGTCCATTGCTGCAAGGGGGGGATCTCAGCAATGCCTCCTGCACGAAACAGCTTCAGCGATTCCCAGGGTGACTAAAACGAACGTAGGAAGAAGGCAAGTCAATCACGAAAGTGAACAGCTGCTGTAGATTATGATTCACATTGTCTCATCTTGAAACTTTCAGTCATTTTTCTAAACAGTTTTAAAAAAAAAAAAGCATGCCTCATTAGTGAGTGCTTCCAAATACAATCTGGTGGGTAGGTTGGATTATTTAGGAGGAAAACAGCCGGAACAAATATTTAATCCCATACTAGAAAGATCTGTCTGCCCACTACTTAATGATTGCTACGAGGAGTCCTTATATTTCTTGTTCTGCCAAGTTACAACTAGCAAAAAATTGAGATTTATCCAATTTGAAACTGTTTCTGTACATAAAAAAAATTACTGATAGGAGTTAAATCGTGATAACACTTGCACATGAAAAAATGCTGGCAAAGCTGGCAGTGTAATTTCCACTGATGCTTTTCCAGGCTAGCCTTTTTCTTTTACTATTTCCCACACAATACAAAAGACAGGTCCACAACCTAAGTGGACTGAAGAGGACATGTAGGATGTGAGAAATCCCAGCTGAGACCCCAAAACACCCCTTATATTAACTCACCACCAGTGTAAATTTGTCAGTGCAGAATTAATTTTCCATATAAAAAAGACGAGGCCAGAAATGGATGGATGGAGTGCTTGCAGGTTTTGGTGGACTCTTGTCTTTGAGTTAATTCACACTGAGCATTTACACAGTAGGGAGTGATAAGAAAAAAGCAAGACCAAACCACGTACTGTATCTGCATGGTAAGGGGGCAGTCAAACAGACACTTCTGTGCACAGGAATATCCTCATGGACAGCGTCTTCTGTGGTTAGCGGTGGAGTCACCATCCTTATTCTGTGAAGCAGAGACAGTCAAATCATCATCATCACCAAAGTTTATTAAGAAAAAAAACAATTTACCACTTTACAGCCCAAAAGACATACACACAGAGTTTATAACATATACCGTTACCTACATGACCAGAACTTCCCAAAACTTATAGCCTGTTAATGTTCTAATATTTGCACGGTTAGCCAAAAAATGACTTAATCTCACTATTTTCCTCATCACTAGGGAAAGTGCCAGAAGAGACAGTAATAATACTGCAACTGTTGAATAAATGCAGAAAGATAAATCACTGTCTCCTTTCAAACAAATGTACTCCTACATTCGTTGATTTGAATGAGGTTGTGTAGCCAGTTACTTAAATAACTCATTTAAATAATTTTATGGCTAACCCCACTTCAAGCATCTACAAAAAAAAAAAGCTTTAACTGTGTAACTACATAACTAAACCTGCACAATCCTCCCCCCATTTATATTGGTGTATATAAGTAATTAATATCAGCACTGTTACATTCCTTACAAAAAATAAGCTGCTTTAATGGCATTACATGTATTCACAAGGCAGTAACCAAATAGGAAGGTGTGCTAGCATAGGTGTATCAGCTTAACACAGTATTTTCACCTCAATGTCCAAAAGTCAGACCCAGTATCAAAGTGCACACGGACAAACAAATTACATTTCCCCTCACAGCATCACTGAGAAGCAAAAACTATTTTCTGAACCTCACAGAGGAAGATTTGGGGTGCACAAAGGCAAGGCAGGGCTTTCTTTACTCACTAAACTCAGGGTAAAACATGAGATGATCAGGTTTACAGGGGCAGGAGGAAAGAAAGACATGCCAACCTCAACATATCTGATGAGAGAGGCAGGAACGCCAGGGCTGGGGCAGCACCTGATGCTCTGTGCAAGCTCACCAGAGACTGAATTTGTCTGAATCTGCACTCATCAGCTGTTAACTTTTCACTGAGGCTTTTCCCTCTACATTAAACCTTAACAAAGCAGCCACAGGCCTCCTTGGTAGCGTTACATCACATGCCAATAAGAGAAATTATTAGGCTAAACACATTTGCACAAAACATTATGAAACACCACTGCTGGGACTCATTTAAACAACTCATCTGCTGCCAGCACGCTCTGCTTTGCTCACCAACAGGCATAGAAACCTGCTGCAGTACAGACACTGTAAATAAAGGCAGGACCCAGCTCACGACATTCACTTCCCAAGGCTCTTACTGCTTCCTATTCCCTTCCTGTTATTCTCCACCCCTCTCATTTTGACAACCCACTGCTGTCTTTATTTTGTTTGCTCTGAGATTTTGTTTCCTAGCAGCAGGCTTGTTCCTGTAGGTTTTTCCAGTTACTTTCCCCCAATTGAATGGGTTTGGGCTTTATTTTCCCATCCACATTCCACCAGTTGCTGAATAGAAATGCCCATTCAGCAAGGATGGTGCAGGGACCATACTATACCTATGAGACCCCACCTTAAGCATTTAACCCAGAACAACTGGAGTCCTCAAGCCAGGCCCAATCATGGTGGAAGGAAAAAAAAAGCCCAAAGCAAAAATAACAACAAAGCAAAACAAAAAAAACCAGGGGGGTTGTTTCTGGGTGAGGACAGCAGGGATGTCTCCAGATACCTAGCCCCTGGCAGGCCCCCTTCCAGCTCTCAGGCTGATGATACTGGCTGCACAGGGTATACCAGGCTGACTGAACCAAAGCCTCTGGGGCAGCAAGTCCACCTACCCCTGGACTGCCAAAGAATCTGGCCATACTCCACCTCTGAACCTTTATACCTGCCCTCCTGTTGCAGCTATAACTTCTCTTTTACAAAGATAGTGTTTACAGACCAAGTAATACAAATGATGGTTATAATCCACAAATAAAAACATGCAACCTGTTCTAATCTTAAATCAGGGTAAATACAATCTGAAAGGCAAATGCACTCTGACATCAACCATCCATCGACCAGCCTTTTTTTCTTCCCCCCACCACTTCCCCAGTTCACACAGAACACACCCGGGGGCCACAAAGATGATGAAGAGCCTGAAGCATCTCCCTGTGAGAAAAGGCTGAATGAACTGGAGCTGTTCAGCTTTGAAAAGACTGAGAGGGGACCTGATTAATGTTTATAAATATCTGAAGTGTGAGACACAGGGGGAAATAGGCAGCCTCTTCTCAGCTCTCTGTGGAGACAGAACAAGGGGCTATGGCCTCAAGTTGGAGCACAGGAAGTTCTGCACCAATATGCAGAACAACTTTTTCACAGTGAGGGTGACAGAGCCCTGGGACAGGCTGCCCAGTGGGGTGTGGAGTCTCCTTCTCTGGAGATATTCAAGAACCATCTGGTCACTGACCTGTGCGACCTGTCCTAGGGAACCTGCTTTGGTAGCAGGTTGGTCCCTGCCAACCCCTACAATTCTGTGAGATCTGTGAATGACCATAGATATGATCCCAGAGAGGCCCCTGAAAGACCAGGGATGTAGACCATCCCCTGCCAGCCCAGCACTGGAACCAGGGTGCCAGGCTCCAGGAGTACCCCATGCCACCCCATCACATGTTCACATACACAACTGTTACCCCTAACCAAGGCTCGAGTTCCTCCAAGCCAACTTGTTCTCTCTTCCTACAATCATTTTTTTTCTCTGCTTTTCTTTACCGTACTGAGCAACATCAATAGCAACACACAAAAGGGAAATTCTCCATTGCTCTAAAAACAATGTGCTGTCAGTATCAACATGTTGTTCACATACTCCTTATCCTCCACAGGCCAGAAGTTTTCCCTCTTCCTTCCACAGCCTCAGAAGTTCAGTGCCAACCATATCGCCAAATATTCCCTAAGCAACAGCAGGGAAAGTGGGCATTGCCAAATGCTTGGTCTAAGCTTTGGCCTCTCTATTCTTTACTTGCATCAATGCCACATTTTAGCAAAAAGTTGCAAACTATTCCAAGAGAAACATTTCCTGTTATCAATTTTAACTTCGTTGTTTTTAATTTAACTGCATGGATCCTGGTTCTTAGGTAGAAAGAAATAACTTCATAGCCTATCTTCTTCAGCCTACTCTTTCATATGCTGCTTATCTCAAATGCTCAGCAGAATCCACATAGTTTAATCTCTTCCTTCAGACAAACCACTTTTGATTGCACCTGATGGTTTTATTTTATCCTGCTCTGTTTGTGTCCTCTTTTGGGTGCAATAGAGGCTAGAAGGAAAGGATTACTGACAAACAGGTTGGTCACAGCTCACCATCTGATATAACAAATATTCCTAGCATGTTATCTTCCCTTGAGCATCATCTAATTATGGTACTTGGGATTCTGTTTTGGTTTTTTAATGTGCTTTGGTTTCTCTCATTTTAATGTTCCATACTTACTCCCCTCTAATCGTTAATATTTAGAGTGAAATGATTTTTTTAGGTGTTCTAGCAGGTACCTATAGGAGGTATTTCAAATGCCACTGAAAGCCTAGAGAAATCATCCTGCAATTCTGCCTCACTTACTCACTTGTCAGGGAGCCAGAGAAGCCGCAAGTGAGAAGTACCGCAAGACACTCTGAAAACATTACAATAAGCACACAATAAACTAAACTGGTAAACAAACCCAAGCTGATTTACATACTGGAAATTACAGAATACATTGTCTTTACTAAGCAATCATTCCCTATGCACCCAGAAGTGTGCAATGCTCACCAGAGCACCCCACAAACACTCCTTGCTAATACTTTTAAGATGCATCCTCAAAGCCAGCAAGGAGATGAAAATACAACGGAGCACATCACTGCTACTCCAACTTTCACAAAGGTCATCATCATCGCACTCAATCTTCTCATCCAATTAAGGTGAAAGCACTGGGTTGGTTTGCATGCCACACATCGTCACAATGGCTGACTCAGCCAACATTTAAACCCATCGGAGCTGAAAATACTAACACGCATTAGAGGTGTTAGGAAGACCTTCCTGACTTGCATCTTAAGAGGCTCCAACTGGCAGGAACTGAAACTCCCTCCGTGCAAAACCTCTATTGATTCTGGCTGTTCCAGCATTGTATATTTACCCCAATCTCTCTTTGCCTGCATGGCACAGATGTGCTGACTTCAAACATAACACACAAGGCAGTGCAAAAGTTACAAGGAAAGCTAATTACACTTTGGCTATGCAGCACAGTGTTTGGCTATCGAAACTGATACTAAAAGTGTAACCGCTTTAGATTCGTAATTTCCGAATTGGGTGCGCTGAGCAACAAGGGTGACATCAAGAAGGAGATAACAGAGCAGAGGGGAATGGAACCTGGATCCTTTTTTTGTAACATTCTGCTAGCTCTTTGCTATAAACCTCATCCTCCAACATCAAAAGCCATAAATTAAACCGCTCCTCTGTGGGAGAAGAAGGGAAGTATCAGGAAAATAGCTCCCAAGTGGCTAAACACCCTAGGGGGTTATTTCTGTAACAAAGCCTACTTGGTTTTTCTCTCCACTGTGCCCAGAACTCAGTCAAACATGAGTTGCTACTACAAACATGAGTTGCTAAAGAACAGAATTACTTTAGAAAAAACCCCCCACAATTCTGTCTTTGAACTGGCTTATTTCAGTACCTTATCTGGTTTATAAGCATCAGTCACAGAGATAAGGAAAATCACCCAAATAAAGTAACACTTTGTTCAGCGTTACCAGTTCCCCCCAGAGTATTCCAAACCCCTGCACCAGTTACACCCACACATGCTACTTAGAAGTGAAAACCTTACCAGGGCAGGATGTCCCATGATTATCAATACCTTCGAGCCTTGTGCTCCTTCCACAGACAAAACAAGCTCGAAACAAAAGGCTGAACTCGGTGGGCCCAAAGCCATTCCTCTCTGGCTGCAATCACAGAAGCTAACGAAGGACGCCGAGTTAGATGTACACATCACAACGTCGAGAAAGTGAGACAGCCTTTTCTTCCTGCAGCTGTGCCTTGCAGCCTATGGTAAATACCTGTGCTCAAATTTGATAAGGCGCCAGAAATAAGTCTAATCTCAGCCTGATTCTGTACAGGCTAATTACCCTGGGGAAATCAGCGTGAGAATTATTTTTAGTACTAACAAGCAAAGGGAGCACACTGCTGAAGTGTAGCTAACGTCTTCATCACATAGGCAACTTGCTGAAGAAGCCAGCTTCCAAATCTTGCCATTGCCTTTGAGCTTAGGCCTCCCCATAGGCCTCCAAGCAATGCCAGTGTGTTGATACAGATCTCGCTCTTATCTTGCTCTATTGTTGGAGACTCCATTTGCAAAGCATAGTGGGATGCTAAACGTAAGCATGAAACAAAATAAAATAAAAACTTGGTCTGTTGCTGTCAACCAAATTAGCACAAGTGCTTCATAAAAGACAATTTTGTAATGCTTCAGTGCTTGAAATAAGATAACCAAAGAAACCAGACTTATTTACTTGATGTGAAAGAAATCTCCAGTCCTTGCAGATCACAAATATTATCTATCTATGGTAAATACACAGCTGAAGAAAAGCACACTTATTACAGGGAGATGATACCGGTGTCTTAGAAGGGCTGTGTTTAGTAGGTCTAGAGAGGTCCGTCTCCCTCTCTGCTCTGCCCTGTTGAGACCACACCTGGAATATTTCGTCCAGTTCTGGCCCCTTACTTAGCTCAAGGACATAGAACTCCTCAAAAGAGCCCAGCACAGAGCTACCAAGATGATGGAGATGAACACCTTCCTTATGAAGAGAGGCTGGGGGAGCTGGGACACTTTAGCTTGGAGAAGAGAAGACTGAGGGACACCCTTATTAATGTTTATAAATATGTAAAGGGTGAGAGTCAGGAGGACAGAGCCAGGCTCTTCTCTGATGGCAGTGATAGGACAAGAGGCAACGGGTTCAAGCTGGAGCAGAGGAAGCTCCATGTGAATGTAAGGAGGAACTTTTTAACTGAGGGTGACAGAGCACAGAAACAGGCTGCCACGAGAGGCTGTGGAGTCTCCTTCTCTGGAGACATTCAAACCTGCCTGCATGTGTTCCTGTGTGATTTAGTCTGGGTGATCCTGCTCTGGCAGGGGGGTTGGACTAGATGATCTTACAAGGTCCCTTCCAACTCCTAGTGTGCCCTGATTCTTTAAGTAAGACTCTTTAGGTTCTGTGTTGGGGGGTGGTTTAGAGATCCCTGGGTTTTTTAGATCTCATGCTTGGCTTTTTTTTTAATTGGCTCAAATATGATGAGCTCCACAAACATGAAACAAGCACAGATCTTCCTCCACTTTTCACACAAGAGAGGAACAGAGATGCTCCAGCTCCTTACAGATTTTTTTTGCACAACCTGGAGAGCTTTTTTTCTCAACATTTACAAGCAGACAGTAACTATGAGAACTAACAGAACGACCAGCTGCTACAAGCATCTTAAAATAGCATCTGATAGTGAAAGTTACTGAAAAAACACCCTACACCTGCCTCCAGCTTATAAAAGTATTGCTTTCGGTTTGTTTCTGTCTATTCTCAAACAGAGAAAAAAAATTATGAGTACACATGGGGTAAATGAAGGAGGAAGTGCTTGGGTGTAGTTTTACAAGAACATTTCACAAGTTCCTTCCACACTTTCAGCTTCCTTCAAAATATCATCCCTTGTAATTGTACCTGTGCAAGCCAGAAGGCCCTGTTGGCCTTTTCAACCTAATCCATGGGTCTGTATCAAGCTGGCACAATCAAACATGAATTTACAGTGCAACCACAGATCTCTCTGGGGACACCTATGCATGAAGATCTGCTTCCTGCAGTTCTGCCCCACAGGGGACGACGTGCATGTCAAACCAGATGCCGGGGAAAGACCCTGGAGTGACAGATCCTGCCCTTGGAAGGCACTGTGCCACACACAGAGATCAAGCCTGCAATCAGGGTATTTCTTTCCCATTGGCTGTATCTGTTTTGTAATTCACCTCATTGTCCCCAGTTGTATCAGGGGGCGCTGGAAAAGGTGGTACCTCAAGCAGGTAGGTATTTCCTTCTCTCCGTTAGTGGAGAGAAGGAAAGCTGATGAGCAGGAAGGGTAGATATGCAAGCAGAGTAAGTGTGAGACAAGGAGGGATCAAAAATAAATAGAAAAATGAGAGGTTTAACAGGGCTGATATGAGGAATGGCACATGACCAAGAGGGAGGCAGGGAGCCACATGTTGGAGGTGCTTTAGTGGGAATCCATCCCTGCAGCCTCTTTCCTCCTCACTCTCTCCTTCAAGCCCTTCCTCACCTCTTACAACAAAGAGGATATTTTTGTAACAAGAGGTGCACGGAAATAGATCATTCCTTTTCATAACTCTCAGGGCAAACAAACCTAGGAAGGAAATTGGAGACTCATTTCCACTGGAGGCCAAATCAGCCAGTGCTTCTTGCTAGCACTGAAGTCACATATTTAAATAAAAGAAGTTTGTGCTTACATGCAAATTACTGGTGCGTGTGCCAGCATCGCTCCCTAAATAACTATTACTGTCACACTGGCTTACCAAAACACAGTGACTATAGAGGAAAGAGATATCAAAACCCCTGTATGGTTCTTTATTCAACCACGATTTACCAAAGTGGCAGAAACAGAACACCTCTGCTCCACAGAGATAGCTTGATGCTAGCTCGGATTGACCAGGAGAGTTTGCCCTCTTTCCCCCCTCATTGCAGCTCGTGCCTCTCCCCACCAGCAATGTGCCATATGGCAGGGACAGAGCTCACAGTGAAAGTTGGGTACACAGGCAACATGAGTTCACTCTGAATTGGTATTGACCCATGTGATTAAATGGTTTGGGTTTTTTTCACACATTTAATGTCTCCACACAGTTTGGGTCTATCTGTAGATGAAATGACCCAGTGTTTTTACAGTCTCTTAATTCAAAGGCAGGAGGATAAAGGCAACTGGCCCTAAAGAAAAATCGAGGTTGATGTGTTGTAGTGCATCACTGAATGAGGGAATTGCACCTGTAACAGCCCTCATTTTCTGCAAGAACTGCAAGTCTCCTTACAGAAAATCACTGCACTTAGCTATCTTATGTTAGCACTGCCACTGAGAAAGCTGAAACAGAGTGGAAAACCCATGCACACAATAAACCCTTCCCTTCTAAAGCTCTTGAAGCCAAATATTGAAGGGTTTCAGTGCCATCTCCTGTACTGTCACACAGTCTCAGTGCAGCTAATTCATACCTAGTTAGCAGCACAGAGACTGATGAGGGACAGAGACAATAACCAAAATGAAACAATGAGCCTGGGAGCAGCACAGAGGAGTTAAAATGAAGAATAAAACATAGTTAGCATTCAAAGCAGTCATCAGACCTTCTGCTTCAGAAGGCATTTATTCATAGCCACAATGAATCCCTCTCTGACCTCCAGCTCACAACAGGGAAACAAGTGCTTAGCCTGGGGCAGACAAAACCCCCTCCTCGTCACTGGTACGTTTTTCTAGGGAAGTATTGCTGAACAACACACAGTATGTCTTAAACCTCCAAGAAGTCAGCTGTGAGCATAAAGAGCTGTTGCACACGTATGCCCATGTTACGTAAGGGGTAACTAAAGCACAAAGTTCCCCATTTCACTTTTTTCAAAATGCTTGAATGTTTTAGTGGGCTTTATGGATCCACGGCTACTCTAAAAAAACAGCTGCAAAGGATCCTGAGGTAACACACTCCTAGAAATACTGAAGCAGAAGCAGATATTTACTAAGGAATACCTCCCAAAAATAAAGATCCCTGGAAACCATGCTTTGCATGGCTGAACAGCCACAAGGGTTATGGGATACCTGTTACAGAAAGGGGGAGGAAGGCAATTTTAGGAGAAATTTTAGCATTCAGAAATAAACTATGCGTTTACAGATGACAGTAGATTAGATAAAATAATAGCTTCATGAAGTTAAGCAGCAAAGTACCTAGTCTGGTAGATGCAGAAAAAGATATATATAAAATACACAATTCTCTTGCTTATGCCAGCCTGACTTCTGGGTAAGACTAGCAATAGCATGATCTTGTTACACACAGAAAAGCAAATACATCAATATACCTTTCTCCTGGCCTGGAAGAGCTTCATCCTCTTTACTAACAGCTGCAATTCCAGTGAATAAATTTCTTCCTGAGCCACCATTTAGTCCTTTAAATATGAAGAAGCCAAGGCATGTAACCAAAACAAGCCACATTGCTCCCCTGAAGTCATGACAGAAAAATGTTCAGTACACAAATGTCAGCATAAACCTACAGACTCCTTCAAATCTTTTTTCCCCCCAATTGTAGAGACTAAACATATGCCATCACGCGTGTCTAAATGCCAGTCACTTCTCACAGAAGGGAAGCAGCTTTGAGGTTTGTTGCTCCATACACCATTGGAGCTTTCAGCCTTGTGGCACTAGAAATACCCGCTCTGTCCAGGCTGTCTTACAGCATTACTTGCCCATTGAGAAGATTAGATAAAATTGGTTAATTTAACTCATGTTCTTTAGCAATGACACTTTGGCACTTCCCAAGCCTTAACACAGGCATTTCAGTTTGCTAAAGCTGAAGCCCCTAAGTACTGAAATCATTACCAAAGAAGCCACAAACTACAATTCCTGTAACTATTTTAAGTTTGAATAACAGGGTTACAAATTAGAGTAATTTTCTACAAGCCCATGCAGAGATCTGTTTAGTGACCCATTCAGGGTTTTACCTGCAAGACAAAGAACCTCAGTTCTTCAGCAAAGTCTGGTTTTGTTAAGTGTGTTCTTGAAATGATCTAATCAGAAAAGCACCCCAAAACAGGCATATTGCTGAGTTAGGATGACACCTCTTTTACTTGTGCCCAATGAAGCAATTAAAATTCCCTTTCAGCTCTTTTAAGATACTTGGCTTATATGACAAACCTGCTCTGCAGCTTTCATTTTGCACATCTTTGCTCTCACTGTAGTCATGGACAAGTTTTATGTAGGAATCAGGCTCACTGGTGTTACAGTGGTGCCCTGTCAGTCGATCTGATGTCATGGACAATTTTCTTCAGTGTTTTCCTAACCCAGAATTTTCCAAACTGCCCTGTCCCCTCTGGGCCCCAGGAAAGGCTCCTTTGAAAGGACACTGCTGGGACTGCGTGCCCTGGCAGTGACTGCCAGAGATGAGGTCCTGCAGACAAGGACATCTCAGCCAGTATGGCAAACATCATGTTGCACAGAGGCAGTTGCTGCTGCTGTGCCCCAGTTGGGGTTAACACAGGTATCACACAGCAGTGCTCCATCCTGACATCTGCATCACTTCAGCATCTGCAGCACAAGGCATTACTCATTCACACCTTCCTTAAATGCTTCTTAGGAGAAGGGGAAAGAAGGAAACACCCCACGCTTTGAGGAACACTGCTATGGACCTGTGATTCATGGCAGAATTAGCACGCATCTTTAAAAGCATTATTCATTCCTGCTCTACACCATCAGATGACAGACAGGGTGATGACCTTATCTGAGACACCCAAACCTCAACATAAAAGTATTTAAAATAGAAATCAAGAAGATGCTTCATTTAGAGACAGAGTTTGCTGGATTTTATTCCAGTTGCATCAGGTTGAAGAACACAAATCCCAGGTCCAAACAGAGCACTCCTGGCACGTGACATCCAAGCAGCAGACCCATGAAGACACCAACTTCTGTCCAAATCAAAACATTCTCATTGTGAAAAACTGTGGGTATGTTACATAGTCCTTAGAAACACTTTAGTCCTGATTCATCAGGAGTAAATTTGCCATAGGCAGGGTGGGGTAAAGTTTGCTAAACCTTCCCTTAACCGTATTTACAGCTCCTTGCTTGTGCTGCCCAACCTCACTGGCTGCTCATCAGTAGGCTGTTAGTAGAGTCAAGGTTGGATTTGATTTAATTCCATTTTCACATATTCACAGCTCCAGGCAGGACAGTTTAGGACAGACCCAAATGACCCTACACTTGTCCCATTCACATATTCTTAACTGAGTTTTATGTGCACAAATTATTACCACTTAGCACATAATTAACAAAGAAAAAGCAGAGTTTATTAATCGTGGATGTTTAGTCCCGGTGAACAAAAGGTATTTTAATTCAGCTATGATAATTATTCAAACCCCTGCATTTTTTCATGGATTAAAACCATTTAAAGCTCAAAACCAAAACTTTGGCAACAAGCATCAATAAAAGCCTTTCAAGATGTGGTAATGACTTTTTTAATGTGTTAAGAGCTGCTGACATGTTACCTGTGTCTAGCAGACACGGGCAAGAGTCTTTAATTTGGCAAGTGTCCTGAGGCACTTGCTCACAATCAGCTGTATGGATTAGGAGGTTGTCTGCTTCAAACAACTGTTGCACCTGAGTAGATGAATCACACACACACAGAATCACAGAGTTGTAGGGGTTGGAAGGGACCTCGAAATGAATGTTTGAATCTTCTTCAGGTTTCAGTTGTTTAATATCAAAGGCTGGACAGAGTTTTTGCTAAACATTCCTATGAGACATCTAAGGCTGTTTGGTGGATGTTAGGACCCAGAAACCTTCCTGAACTGGAGGAAACAGGCAGCATTTCAAATGTCAAATGTCTTCCCCATGTTCATGAGCTTTGCGTCCTAAATTATAGTTTTACAAAGTTCATTGCAATTCAGTAATTTACATGTTACATTAAAAAATAAAGTATTTAAAAAATAATCACACCCCAACCACACAGGTACTATCACAAGTAGCCCTACCCACATTTGGGAAGGGAGCGTATGTTCTGAAATAACTACAGTCAATACCAAACAGCAGGACATCTACAAAATCAACTAGGATATATAACTGGAATTAGATGTTTGCATTCAAAAAGAAAAACAAGACAAAACAAACCTCTACAGTTAATTGTTTCCAAGGACAAGAAAATGGGAACAAAGCCTGCTATTGAATGCGCATTAATGATTTGCCATTTGTTTCTGCAGATGTTTCCCATGAGAGAAGACAGCAAAAAACATTCCACTTGAAACCCCGGGAAGTAGCAACAAGGAGCAGAGTTATGTTACTTTATTCACTTAGATATTTTTATTTGAAACTGCCAAAAGCATTAGGTTTAACAGAATTTTACTTTAAGGGGACCTTGTATCCAAGAAAATTTCAAAGAACCGAGCTCCGTAATCCCTTCTCACTTAAACTCAGATAAGCCAGGCTTTTAAAAGAAATTTCCCAGCTATAACATGAGCTAGGAAAGTCTGACTGTCCTTGCTGACAGCTCCAGATCATCACAACCTCTACACCAACAGCATCAAAGACAAATGACTGCTCAAATAATAGTGCAGGCATCTAATTTCTAGTCGTCTCCATTAAGAGATTATTAAACAATATAGATTACATACCCTATCCTGGCGAAAACTTATTCTATAGTAAGACTTACCTATTTAGGAGGAAAGAGAGACAGAAGCACACATTCCTAAACCCCGAAAAGACAATAGAGCTGCTTCTGCATCTTAATTTATAGTTTTAGATAGAACTGGAATACTTTTATTTCCATGTTAGTTCTTATCTCTGATCTTAAGGCAGCAAAGCTATAAAATTCCAAGAATTTCCACAACAATGACGTCTGCCTAAACCTGAAGTTTCCAGTAAAGCAAAATTTAATTCACAGTCTACAAATGTAGTTCTTGGGAGTGGGCAACAGGAAGAATTGTCAAGGGTACAAGTACTTTCCAGAAAGGAAGGATATGAATAAGATACACCTTTTTTCCCCCATCCCAAAAGGCCAATGAAACAAAACAAAGACCTCAAAACCTATGTTACTATTTTCCTTGTATTTTAGGAAGTTGTTTTTGTGGGAAAGTGAAAACAAGCTAGCAAAGGAGCATCTGTGTAAATATGTAGGAATCAGGCATCCACCACGGCCAACTGAAGTCACCCTCTATGTCATTTATCTCCAGCTCTCACCATAAACTAACCAAGAAGCCACAAGCAAGGCTAACTAGTTTTAATTAAGGCCACCATAAAATGTTAGGAAGATGCTCTCCTGCAAGACCGAAGGTGGTCACGTTACACATGAGGGTCCTCTCTGGTGGCAGAGGCAGCTGGACACCTCTGTGGTCAAACTGGAAGTGTTCCAGCTCTAATTCCACAGCTGCCTTGAAGACTTCGAGCTCAAGGGTCTGTTTTCCTTAGAGAAGCAGCAGCTGAAGTCAATGGGAAAGCTCACCATCAACCCTGATGCAGGGTACTGAAAACAAAGGTTAAAAAAACACCTAAAGATCAAGCAGGCTACTCATGGAAGGATTAAAAACATAAAATAAGCCTCCTTAAGAAAGAAGTGGTACATATTTAAGTAGAAATCAAATCCCAAATCATAACACCCTCCAGATTTTCACACAATAATCCAATTATTTCATGAGAGATAAGACAATGAAGCTTTGCAGCTGTAGGGGAGCCTCACAAAATGTCAGATCAACCTGTGTTCCTAACAGATGGTTATGAATAGCCGGGTAATCAAAGCTTAAGGAAGCAAGGACAGCACTGAGCACGCTGTTTACTGCAGGTTTTTCCCTCAGGTGTGAAAACTGAAGTTACATCTAACATTCACTTGCCTGGAACTGTTTTGGATAAACTACAACTAGTGGTCTGAGAAAAAAATGCCAATCAAATTTTCATCACATATAGAGAGTGAGTGGACTGCATCACTCCAAATATTGATTTAGCCCAATAATCTGCCTCTAGCTCTGATCAAAAGCAGACACCCAGTGAAAGAATATAAGGTCAGGAAATTATATAGTGATTCTGTCTGCAAAATAATCTCCTGGTTTCCAGGAAATCTGTGATTTAGGGGCTGCTTCAGCTAGAAATTGTATCTGGATCTTCATGATTAGCAGTCATAGCATACTTTTTCCTCTATTAATTTGCCTAACAACTTTTAAAATTCATTTATATCTTAAGCAACAGGAAGATACTGCAGTAATGAGTTCCTTAGATAAACTACACTTGAGTGAAACAGTATCTCCTTTATTAACCAGTGCCTTTAAAAAAAAAAAAAATTAATTTTGCTCCTTTATTCTCACCTCTTTAAAATCCTGAGTTATGTGAAAGTATGGTAATTGTTCTCTATTTATTCCATATTACTGAGATTTTGCCCACATCTGTTTTATTCCCCTTAATGACCCCCTAATTGAAAAGTACAAATCATCAACATGCCTGGCTAACATCGTTATACCATCCAAACATCTTAACTGGCACACACAACAGACAGTATTTATTATTTTTTTTATAATCAATTTGTTTGAATTTATAATGCAGTATAAGACAACCAAAGTCCCAAACTATTCTAAAACTGTTTCAAGAAAGGTTACCTAACATCTTATTTCCCACAGTCTTATCATTAGCTGTAACTAAGCAAGGATTTTTTTTTAAGTTGCAGGAGTGGGTTAACAGGTTTAAAATTTGCCTATTATTAGCTCTGCAACTTTTTTCAAAGGACTGCAATTTCCATAAAAAAAGAGAACTAATAACTCCTAAATGCTTTTTAAAAATTTTAGCAAGTATATAAATTATATACACATAGATAGCATGTACAAATTTTAGTCCTCTCTATCAATGCAGAGCAGCTGTATGATGAGTTGGTACACAAAAAAGGTACATGCATGCCAGTATCTACCCCAGCACTGCAGGTGTGGAAAGCAGAGGAAAGCTTTAGGAAGCTGCGTCCTCAGGGCTGGACAGACAGACTGCACATCTGTATTGCCTTACAACTCACACAACGCACATCCAAGAGAAACGAAGCCTCCATTAACAAGGCTTATTACTGATCACTAAATTGAACCAAAACTGTCTGCCCACACAGTCATCACCCCACTCCATGGCAATGCTGGTAGACCTGTAGCTACACCCAAGCTAATTCCTTCAAGCAAGAAATTGCTAAGCATGTATTAAGGTGATCAATCATTTGATCAAAACACAGGAGACTTGGCCCAGCTTCTCTTATCATTATCCTAACTTCATTAGGACCCTCACACAGAGCCAACAGGGAGCTACTCTTTAGGTGGATTACAAAGTCTAGCTTTTCAGGGACACAACCCCCCTAAATATTAGTAACTCCTCTGCATCTATGAGTTGATTTTATAGCATCAACAGCTTCAAAAATAAAGGTGGACTCTGGTACGGCTGTTAGGCTGTATTACTCAGTTTTCTTGAATTACTCGATTTGAAATCAGAGTTCAAGGTGTTCGTGCTTCTGACAGCCTCACAATCCTGCAAAGACCAATTCAGTCTGGAGAAACAGCCGCTCCACCCCTACCATCATGAACATTTAACTGCTTAACTTTGGTAGGAAAAGATTGGGAAAAACATTCCTCTCATTTATAAACAAGCTGCTATGCAAGTGTCTTATCTAATAAATACAACCCTAACTAAAATGGGAATGTGGGAAGCATGCCAAGGTAAATCCTCCAAATCTCAGGAAATCGGGAGCGATTTCCCACTCAAGGATGGTAAGAGATGGAGGAAATTCAGAGAATATTTAACATGCTTTGCTATCCTCTACGAAGGTAAAGTCCCCTGTGCCCCATGCTAGCAGGATGCCGCCCAGGCAGAGGAACCCCAACCCTCCCACACCCTGTGTCTCCGTATTTTGGGACACTGAAATTCAAAGTCCCCCCTTAAAATCAGTGCATAGGAGCAACTAAAACTTAAAAAAAAAAAATTACACCCTCACAGTAAATCAACAGTGTAAGCTGTTACACGTGTCCCACATGAATTTTGGGCCTATTGATGGAGGCTACACCACAACCTTCAGCTATCAAGAAGAATTAGTTGTGGAGACAAGAAGGGCAAATCAGCACAATAGACCAAACCACCAGAAGCAGACTCACAATATGGACTGGGGAATCACAGTGGGGGGGGAACAGAGAGGCTTCTGGCCTGAGATTTGTCCCCTGTCCCAAGCACACCCCAGCCACGCGCACAGCCCAACCCCAGCATTGTCATGAGCCCCCCCAAATCCCCGTGAACTTCAACATTCAAAGCACAACTGCTTTTCTCCTCAGAAGCATGTCTTGCCCAAGCAGGTACATTTTTTGAATAATTATCTGTTCAAGTAAGACGAATTTCATCAGTGCAGTTAGTTGGAAACCAGCTGCTTTAATTATTAAATGCAAAACCACTGGGGAGAAGAAAAAACTTGTGGTGAAGTAGAGCCAGTTACAGTAGTAATTACCTCAAATGATATGATAAGCAACACTTCGAACCCTCTGTTACCATCTTAAGGTGCTAAGAAGGGGGTGATTACAGGCACCCACGTGCTCTTTAGGTACCCACCTTCCACTGACCACTGGCCACAGCAGTGACCCTCCTTGTGTCCTTGTTTCTTAATCGACACCTTAAATACAGATTTCTACGAACTATTCTATAACTCCTTTATGAGCTATTCTGTAACTCTTTTAATATGATTATTTCTTAGTAGCACAAAGCTATTAAACCATCCTGACAAAAAAAAAAAAGCAGAGTGCTAATTTCTTTTTTAAGAAATGAGAATTTCCTCACTGCAACATTCTTCACATCCTTCTTCTCACAGCTACTGCAAAGTGAAACTGCACACACTGATCCATCCTCTTACTACATCCCACCAAAGTCTATTTGCTTTACAATAAGCTATTCTGTAATGGCATCGAACAGCAGCAAGCAATCAAACAAATAAGATTATTACTCAAATATACTCATTCATCCTGACAGTCTACCCACTCAAGAGGATCATTTTCTGAGAATGAAACAAAATCACTGCGAAATACATGACAAATTCTACAGCTTAATCACAGCTTAATACAAAAATACCCAGGTGAACACCTCTATTTTCTTAACGCCACGTAGTAGTAATACAGCTTCCAGCATGCTTTGAGCAGCTGTCATAAAACTAAGGGCACTTACTGGTTTCTTGCCAGTGTCCATAATCAAGATCACGGAAAACACAAGCTATTTCTTATTAAAAAGATCTGTTCACGTAAAGAAGTTCTTCATGGAGAACCTCATTTCTTCAGTTTCCCTTAAAGGCAGCCTTAAAGCAAGTTCGCTACACTGATGTACTTCTGTTAATTATTTTCTTTGTTGTTTGTTTGGGGCTTGCTCTGTTTGTTTTCATTCTAGGGACTATTTTATTACTCTTAAGCGGTTTATTTATTTAACTTAAGTCAATAACCAACAAACCAACTCAATTTCAGTAAGTAAGGGGATGAATCAGCGCAGTGAAAGTTGGCTGGGAAGGGAGAGGATTTCTCCAGCACAGTTCTACAACACAGCTTTTTAAAAGTCCCGAGCAAGCAAGCAGCTCATGCAGCATCACTACAGCGATACGCAGCCTGGCACGGAGCGACCCAGCGCCTCCCACCGCAAAGTTACTTCTCCCGGGTACCTGGGAAAGCCAGAACAACGACAGCGATTCGGCACACAACAGGCGAAATCCATCAAGTCTACAGAAAAAACCCCACATAATCCCACCCCACCCCCCGCCCCGGTTCTGCTTTTAAAGTTGATTCAGTCGGTACCCGGCCCGGCTGGACGCGCCACGTCCCGGCGCAGATGGGGAGCAGCGAGCACAGCCGCAGCCCCCGGGAGCGAGAAGCGATCGGAGGGAAACCCGCGGCCGGCGCGGCGGGGTTACCTGTCCGCCGCCCGCGGAGCTCCCGCAGCCGCACATCTCCGTCGGGCACGCCGCGCCGCCGCCGCACTCGCTCAGCAAACGCGGTGCCGGGGCGGACACGTGTGGCTGTCACGGCCACCCTCCCCCCCAGCCCACGCCTCCCGGGGCGGTGCCGCCGCCCGCACCTCCCTACGCTTCCCGCCCGCCTCCACCGCAGCCCGGAACCTCCCGGGCTTCCCGCAACCCCCCGCCCACAGCAGCATCCTTTTCACAGCACCCTCTTCGCAGCATCCCCTCCGGGCAGTTTTCCCAAGGCATTCCCCCTCTGCGGGGGATCCCCAGCTCCCAGAAGCAATCCCTGCCCCTCAGCCCCCCGATGCAATCCCAGTACCCCGAAGCAATTCCCCACTCCCCCGAAGCAATTTCCCCCACCCCAGTCCCCCGAAGCATCCCTCCGGCCTTTAACCTTCCTTGCCTCCCACTCCTCCCCCCCCTCTTATTTATCCCCTCCCAAATCCAACATCCCGAGAGTTTGTTTTGGCGCAGGAGAGGAGGGGGGCGCCTGGCTGCCCTCCCCTGGCCAGCCCTAAGTGAGGGTGGAGCTGGAAAGGAAACTCCGTGGATGACTGCAGGCAGGGGGAAATAAAGCCAAGAGCAGCGCTGCCACGTAACGCTCTCTTGGCTGCATCCCCTGACACTTTGTTTGGCTGCGTGCCCTGGTGCTTAACAAGGAAGCCAAGTACCACAGTTGGGCGTTCCAGGCAAGGAAACCGAGGCAGGTTTGCGTAAGATGGCTTGCTTACCTGGCATGGCTGCAGCTGAAACAAGGTCCCGCACGCACGTGTTTCTTCATGAGTTTGCCACAGCGTGGAGAGGTACATGCCTCCCAGCAGCCCCTCCACCACCAGCTTCTTTCTCTCTGGGTCTCACGCTCCACCACACACCTTGGATGAGATCTCACGCACGTCATGTCACCACTCCCACGAGATGTTTAACCTCCGTTGAGCCTGGTGTTGCTACATGAGGTGCAGCACAGTGACAGCGAGGAGGAGAAATAAAAAGCTCGGTGATTTAATTTCCATTCCAAGCCTATCATTCTAATGATAGAGGCATTGCACGTTATCTAAGAGCACAGCTGACGTAGTTAACGCTCACCTCATGTCATCCACTGAAACTTGGTGATGCAATCATGTTTTGCCATTGCAAAACAGAAGTCAGCATGCACATGTGGTAAGGGTTTGTCCTAGCACAAAGAATCATTCCACTAACCACCAAATAACAACGTGGGGAAAAACATTTTAAATTCTATTACTCCAGTTCTTTCAACCAAATCTAGAAAGGAGGAATTAACACATATGCATAGTCCCACATGGATCCGCAAGATCAGGAGCTATACATCAAGTATTGCTGGGATACTTAAGCAATTTTACAGGATCAGGGGAAAAAAAATAAAGGCAAGGCTTTATTTTGTCTCTTGGTCATGTTTGATTGACCAAACAGCAGTATCAATTACTGTGGTCAGTGTTATATCAAGAAGTAACACACCCACTCCTTGAATGCACTGAACGTTCCAAAGTTTTGCTAAAGGCTGAGCAGGCCAGTTTTACTCAGCTCACACAACCAAAAATTTAAGGGGAAGTTGGCTGAGAATAGAAAACTAATGAACTACCTGAACTAAAAACAAGAGGAAAAATTTTTTTAAAAGCCACTGATTTTTTTGCCCTCTTTCCTCTAAACCAAGAAAAGTATCAGATTCAGATAATTAGGAGAGTTTGGAACAAGAACATCATATTTAAAAACACTTTTCTGTTAGTTTTGTGCATGGTTGGTCAAAAATTACAGCCAAGAGAGAAAAAAAAGGTAAACATGCCCAAGGGCAATCTAACAGCTTAAGTTGCTGATTTTTGGAGTAGCAAAAAAAAAAAAAGTAGCTTGTGTGTGTCTCTGCCAAAATAAAGTGCAATAGGGTTCCTTAGATGCAACTGGAGGAAGACAGAGATATAGAGCATTAAATACTTGTAGTCAGTATCCACCAAAATGGTAACAGCTTGCCATGAGTTAGTGGCAATGAAAAGATAAATCAGTTAAGTGTTACAAGGCTCCCCAAACGTGGACTCAAAGAGGTCAGCTTGAGAATTTTTCTTCTCTTGGACATCAAGTAACTGTATTAAGTTCTGAGTCAATATTAAGGTGTCTTTGGTCATAACTTCTGTAGCTGCCTTGGAACATGCCAGTTTTATTTGGCACCTTGGAACATGTGTGCTTGATCCCACCAGGACCACATCACTATTTGTCCTCCAGCAGTGTACCTGCAACAGGTCAGACAACAGCACGTGTTCACTGTGTGCCACATTGGAGAAATAGTGTAACAGGACTAGGGTAAAGAAATTATTAAGCAGATGCTGACAGAATAGGGAAAAAAAAAAAACCCTTGCCCTCTAAGAGTATTGGCTTTGCTTGTTCACTGAAGACACATCACTGCAAAGAGATAGTCAAAGTGAGAAGTCGCACCTAGTCCCTAGTTCCTGTGAAGGCCAGTGGATGTGGTGAGTCATGGCTGCTCTTCAGCCGCTGTCGCAGCTTTCCTTGTTTGATGTGTTCATGGTCCTCTTTCCTGTATTTGACGAATTAATAGCAATCTAAATGTGGTTGGTTGGGTTATTTTCCTAGAACACCCAATTATAGCACTAGAGCAAACAGACAAGAAATCAAAGCTATTGAGAACTTGTCATACCATCATCTTGTACTTGAAACAATGCACCTACCTACTCTCCCTGTTTTTATCAAATCTTAGTGCTTATTTTATTAAAAAAATAGCTTTTAACAATTCCTGCAGATAGTTTACTGCACTATGGGGGTATAGTATGTCTGAAAAAAGCCCTGTAAAAGGAAAGGATAACACAGGCAATGTCACACCTCTAATCTGATGGTTTATTGAAGATATTTCTCAGTTAACTAAACTTACCCTGCTGCATGCTGACTTATTTCAGACGTGAGAGCTTGCCTCATGCTTTCTAAAGCTGTGTGGCAAAGAAAACCCTTGCTGCACAAATGGAAGGGAAGTGATGGGAGAAATCAGTCCAAATTTGGTGAGAGAACCATTGTGAGGGCTGTGGTAGGATGCTATCTCTGACCACAGCACGCTGAACATCAGGGCCTGTCATGGCTATGCTAGAAACTTCACAGCTCTTTGCGACTTCACTGCTGACCAAGAAAGAAAACAGAGGACAATGCTGGGAGATCCTATGGGGAATAACTTTATGTCAATGGAAGTCTGGAAGGAGGAGAGGAGGGGACAAAACACTTTGAAAATAGCACCCAAACCCCAGTGAAGCCAGCAAAATATCCATGTAAATCATGAGGGGAGCCAAGGTGAGGATCTTTTATGAAAGTATCCACTGTGCTCTAAAGCCATCAGAAGCCAAGATATTCATTATTATAACACTAACTCATTAAGACTTAGAGACAGCATTAATTAAATTTCACCCTAAAACACCCCAAATAAATGCACGGCTAAAAATTCAGCAAATAAACATTTAAACAGGAAAAAATGAAGTGTGTATAAACAAGATTCCTTAGTACCTTTTTCCAAGGAATACTCAGAGACACTGTTACACCTTTCCTCCATGTACACAAATGTTTTTCTTCTAGATTTTAAGGACATTATCAATTCCTTTGTGGTCAAAAAGATAAAAATATATAATTGAGAACCACAGCTGGCATTGTCAAATCCTGCTCATCTTTTGTGTGAATGTCTCCTTTTCTCATAAGGGAAAGAAAGCTTTTTTTCTCAGCAAATAAAAGTATCTTTTCTTCTTCCCCTGGATTTCCACACACACACACACACACACACACAGTAGTCTGACTGCTGGAAGAAAAGTGACCTCATCAGCCCTTATCATATCCTGGCTATTGTGGATCAACGTGAGGCTACTTAAGACACTCCCTTTAGCTGCAGTCCTAATCACAAGTTCGGCTGCACCTCCCTTCAGAGATGCATCCAGTGAAGCACTAGCATCCAGCACACCGTCTGCACAGCCTGCTTCCAGCAGCACATCTGCAGGGTTGTAAGGAAAAGACCTGACAGTACAGGGACACAAGGAGATCAAACCACAGGAAAAAAAACCCACCCAGTACTTCCACATATCTTAAAGCACCTTTTCTCCCGACCACATAGGTAGTGCATCTAGTAACACAAGCCTTTGAAACTCAATGAAAAAACCATTTGGGTGTTTGCTCCTCATGCCTCCTATCTCACCACCAGAAACTTTGAAGAACCCCTTATAATTCTGAACAATTCTGTTTGCACACACACACACACACACATTCACCACCAACTTTACCAACTTGCCTACAGAAGTTTGCTTAATAGATTGCTTTCAACATTTGTTATCCTAGGGCAGAAACCCTCAGGTAGAAAACTGATCAAGGCTTTTCAAAAAGCCAGAGTGAAATCTCATGCAAGAGTTAAGCTCTGTGTTTTCTCCCTTTTATTCCAAAGTTGGATAGCTGGATCCCAGCAGTCCTGATGACCCCAACGCAGAGAATTGCAGGTCTCCAAGATGCAGCTCATTTTCCTTGCATTGAGCACCTGGTTTACAGGCAAAAATTTGGAAGAGGCTGAAGGGTGTGTGTGATAACCAGGTCTGTGAGCATTAATTAAGCCATTGCCAGAGCACAAACTGAGCTAGCTGCAAGTTTTAAATCATTCTGTGCATCTACACAAATAAATATACTGAAGACTTTAGCAGACTCAGCATGTCAGTAGTCTGGGATTAAGACATGAATTATGATAATTGGCTATGGTTTGACTACTCACTCTCAACTTCAGCAGATTTCCCCAATGAACACATGTATTTTTATGGCACTTAAAATCATTATGATTCACCTTATAGGCTAAACATGGTAAATACTGTTTAGAGCTGGAGCATCTGCTCTGAAATGCCACTGACCATTTTCTTTGTGCAGACACTGGAAGTGGCACAAGGTGAAACCTGAGCTTAAACTTCAAAGAAACGAAACCATCACAACCACAAGTTTCCTCTTCTTTCTTTTTCAATCACATGCCCATGCTTGTGTGTAGCTCCACCATTTCAAACCATTCCATGCTGATTTCAGTCAGCTGTACCTGGTGAGAAAGGCTGAAGATGAGACAACTGTTGAAAAATCCCAAGTGGCTGAAACAACTCAGCTTTTCAAAACTATTTAAGGAGCCTGCATATTTTGTGACAGATCTTATAATTTAATATCTATACAGTCATTTTCCTGACACAATTCATTGAGCAGCAATGCAGAGGACTTTCTTGTGCAAACAATGCAATTTAAGAACATTTGAAAATCCGGCTTACTTCTGATTCACCCTGGAAGTAGTGTGGAGCTGTGCAGCTGATGTACGCACGTGCTCCTGAGAGCAGCTGACAACTTTTAGAACAAAAACATATTCAGGGAATTAAATAAAGAATTGTATGCAAGAGTCTCCAAGGGTTTTACCTGAATTGATCAATTAATCCTCATACATCCTAAAAGCATTGTCATAAAAATGACTAATACAAGCTACGGTTTTTGTTTTATGGTTGGCTCAAGGTTAGATAGGAAACTAGTGACAGTCAGGAGTAGAATATGAAATTTTAATCCTTCCAGTATCACTGAAGTGTTTGGTAGGGAAGGAAAAGATGAGTGACTTCTTTTGGTTTGGGCTTTCTGCTTGTACTTCTTGAACAGGGAAAACTGGGGCGCTGGAGTTCACAGCTTCTAATCCTGTGCTCTTGCCAGAGCTGCAGCACAGAGTTTGGCCTTGAAATGGGTGAGGCTGGCACTCTCGCTGCTTCCTGTTCCCTTTTTGCTGTTCAGTAGGTGCTTCAGGCAGTGGTGAGATCTTGCCATGGGAAGGGGAAGGAGGACCCAGCTTCTGCTGAGCTGCAAACACAGGAGGGGGCTCAGAGCCAGAGGTTTGCACTGCCATATTCAATCCACTTTTGTTTTGACCCCAGCTAAACTGCTTTGCACATACTGCTTATTCCTCTGTCAGTTTTAAATATTCAGCCAAAAGGTAACTACAGCTTAAAACATACTGTGATAGACAGGGCATGCCAGGGGCTCTAGTCACTGACATGTTCAGATTGGTTTTTTTACCCCACAGCAGTCTCTGGCCTAGCTAACTTGTATTTGGATCTTTAGATTGATCTCCCTTGTAACCTGTGAGACTGAGAAACATTGCCAGCTTGATGATATGAACACTTTAGGTGCTGGAATGGGCTGCCAGAGAGGTATTGGATGGATGCCCTGTCCCTGGAGATCTTCAAGGCCAGGTTGGATTGGGCCCCTGGGCAACCTGGTGTAGATCATACCCGGAGGTTGGTGGCCCTGCCTGTGGCAGGGGATTGGAACTCTGTGACCCTTGGGGTCCCCTCAAACCCAGACCATTTTATTATTCTATTTGATTTTTGGGACCATGCTTTTCTTTATAATCTTCTAAGTGTTTGATGATGAACTCCAGCAACAGAAAACACAAGCTATAATTAGAATAAACACAGGGTTGGAAAAATTAAAAAGAAAAAAATTCAATATTTTTCGTAAAATTTCCCCTAATACCCTCTCCCTGTTCCTTTATGTATGGATTATTGTTGTACATTATCCCTGCTTTCTCAAAGTGATCCTCATGGGAAGAACGTGCAAACACAAACTACGGTGTGCCCTAGACAAGTCCTGGATCTAGAGAACAGGGACACAAATGTAGGAGTTGTACCTCTCTTCCAGACTACCAAAGAAGGTGTTTCTCCCTTCTGTCTGATCTCAGAAAGGTGCACCTTCAGGAGAATACTCTCCTACCTTGCCTGCCTCTGCAGGAACTGGCATTTACTCAAAAATTGTGATGCGAGATAGCTAGAGGCAGGAAGAGTTACGCAGGAAAAGCCTAACGCAGGAGTCTTCAACTGTGTTTATTATTGATCGCTAAGCAGCAAGCTTTACATTCCTCAAAACTGACTTGAGCAAGCAAAGCAAGCTACTTGCTTTCATTTCTGCTACTGTTAATGTTCTTCTATTGCAGCAGTTATCACTTCATTATAGTACAAAATCTCATTAATCCTAAATCCAAACACTAAAACTAGGAGCATGGTAGATTCCATCCATGTTTCAATGATTCATATTTCCAGTAAACTGGTTAATCAGACTCACTAGAATTGTTGACCCTGAAGGATATTAGTTTTTACATGTACTTCTAGATGTTGAATAAACTATGCAATATTAAGAGTGCTGGACCAGAACAAGTGTTTACTTGTAGATAATGGCCACAAGTCTTCTTAAAGCCTTGCTTAGTGATACCCTCTACAAGTATTATCCTGTAAGCAAACAGAAGGGCTTAGTGCTAAAAACCATGGACCTATAGACTCTCTAATCTTGTCACCTCAATTACTTCCTCGTATTTAAGAGCCAGAAATGACCCAAGGTGAGCTGAGAACTTCTGTAACTAAGCTTAACAAGGTTTGACAGTGACAACTAAAGGTGATCAGTCTGCAAAGTCAGGCCAACACACCATTAGTACAAAGATTCCTAAAGGTCTTGATGGGAGCATTAAAGGCTATCATGATGCCTGTGCCAAGGACAGCTGTACTTGCCAAAGGGGTTACCACTCCATCTGCTCACTACCACCCCATGCCAGACATTATCACACACTGATCTGTCAGCAGAGCTGCAGCTGTGAGGTCTCATTAATCCTCTTCTGTCAAAATAAACTGCTCTAGCAGAACCCTATTAATTAAACTATTTCACCTTCCTCCCTTGCCTGCCACAGTCATGTCCTAACTAGCTCACTTAGGCACATCTCTGCAGTCCCCATGTCCCTGTGCTGTTCCAAGCTGCTCCAAGAAGGCTGAAGAACACCGTATCTGCAGGCTGTGTGATAAAACTCATTGAGCAAAGCACAGTTCCTATGTTTTAGTGTGATACCATCAGAAACATTAAAAAACAAGTGATGCCTACAGCAGGCACTTCGTTGGATACATGCCAAGCATGATCAAAGGCTGTTAACATTGCACAGCTTCTCACCCGACCCCCAGCCATTGTTCTTCAAGACAGCTATTTCCAACAGGAGAGGTACCCTTCACAGAGGGGCTCCATAGCCTTCAAAGCAGGTCTGTCATCCAGGACATCTTCAGAACAGCCTAACAAGAGGGCAGGAAATTGTGTCAGAACAAGGAAATGATAAGAATAACTGCCTATTTTTGTAACTATGGATTTGTTGGTACTGGATCATTCCACTGATCCATCAATTTCCCTGCCCTGCCTCAGGCAGGGTCTGATATTTGTCAGAGCTGAGGAAAGTGGAAGCCCTAGAGAAGGCATATGGTCAATTGCACAATGCTGGAAGTTCAGGGAAATTGTCCTCAGCAGCTTCAGGAATGGTTAAGTTCACAACTGAAAGCAGGATACCCGGGAGCAATTATTCTAGCTGTGTTTTTCCTACTTAGTCAGTTGATGCTCTTTGGAATATAAACAGTACGGCTGAATTACAGTAACTGGTGAATGCCCATTTCCCAGCAAGGCTGGTGGGCTCCCTTTCTCATTCTCTCTGCTCATTGTAAAGCTGATATGACTCTTTCCCAGCCTAGGAAAAAAAAAAAGAGTGATGCAAAGCAAGGCGTTTTCTCTGTGGAAAGGTAAAGATCTGACCTTATTGTAGAGTATGTTGGTAGAAGAGGCACAGGGTGGAGCATGAAGTACTGGGGTAAGGCCTCAGCTGCTATGATTTAAAACAGCCCCCGAGGCTCCTCTAATTTACTTTGGAGCCTTTCCTAGAACAAGGTTGAACATTTTGCAGACAGGACGTGAAACACAAAAGCCTTTTGCACAGGCAAAAGCAAATGAAACAATCCCTGAACACGAGATGCTAATCCCTCCTCTTTAAAAGCCCAGGTGTTTTGACTGAGAACTTAAACCCTTGCTTAAGTGAGGCCAGGTGAAACCCCCACCTCTGTGTACACAGCTATGTTCCCTTTCTTCTGGGTTTGACAGAATCCAGCTTAAGTGTAGATAATTAGGAGGGGGAAAAGGCACAGAGCAACCTCTGGTATTAAAAAATTGGGTGAATTTAAGGTGTAGAAACAAGAAATAGCACTTAGCTTTGGGAGCGCTCATTAAAATTCATCTTCTACATGTCCAAGTTGTTTATAGAGGATCACCACAGCCACTCAACCCCTATAAACTACAAGTGCCAGTCTATAGATTTATGGTACTGCTGCCTTAGAAATAATACCTACTACTCCTCTCAGCAGTTTGAGGCTGATATAAAATAAATATATGCAAAAGTATTTCAAACTCACTTTCTTCACCCCTTCCCTGATAAATCCAACAGGTTACTGTTAAAGTTTTTAATATAAATTATTTACCTAAGGGCTAGATGAGTGAAAGGGCAGAAAGAGCACTAAAAGTTGAGAGTGATGTTTCTAGGTAACAGCCAGAGATGACAGGCAGGTGTTCTACACATCCGGCTTCAGCACTGCTGATAAGAGATATGCAAGCATCAATAAGTTGGGAATAAAAGCATATTCTGCTTTGCATAGGGATAGGAATAAAAGGTTATAGTACAGAAGTACCCAAACAGATTCTTAGGTCTGTACATTTGCAATCCTCGATATCTAGAGCTAAGTTACTGCAAAAAGAAAACAGGAAAACATCCTGTTGGGTGTGGGTGTTTTAAAGGGCTTTCTAATGCTTAGCATAATACATGCACTTTTATGGCATTTCCATAAATCCCATGGCAAGATGTTCTAACACTATGTATCATTTGAGCATCTTGTTGTTAATTTTCTTTATGAATCTCAAATTGATGCAAATAACTTAGTATCTGACAAAGATTAGGCAGCCAAATTAGAAAAGATGTAGTTCTTCAAAAAAACAGGATTTCTACACCACTGTATTAAAAGCTACCAGCTCCTTAACCCCTCCGAATGTTTGTAGGTACCTAAACATTTTCCACATGTGTAAGAGGAATTTGCCAGTGATCCTTTCACAAAAGCTGTGCTGCTGCTTAGGCAAGTGCAAACTCTCCACTCACTCCATGACTGTTTAGAGGACAAACCACAAGATTTTCAATGCTGCAGTACAAGTACTGTTTACTTTACAAAGCATATTAACTTCTTGCAATGCAGACTATCCCAGTGCAGCCTTAGCACCAAAGTGTCACTGGAGAAAAATGAAGGTGAGACTATTGTTTGCCCAGTTCATTAGAAACCAGAGGCCCAAATCTCCCACGGTTCTGGGGAAAAACGTCATCCCCTGTGTTAACTTTTAAAACGTTCAACAAAGCCAGCGTTTACACATTGCAAGATGTGATCTAGCAGCTGGTGAAGGAAGTTGTGACATGACATCTCTTACACCAGGAGGAGAAGACCAAAGTGTTCTTACTTCCCTTTTAACCATGACTTTTAAAGCCCACTCTCTGAATGACAGGAGAGGAGGAGGATAGGAGGGATAAGCAGAAAGATGAGCTGTCCAGCGGCACACAAGAGGTTAAAAGCTGACAGCAGGCAAGCTAATCACACCACATCTCCTCTTTGCTGGAATCACACTGCAATCAAGACATTTCTGGCAGCCAGCTGCTGCTACAGATTGTCTCCACCTATATTTCATGAGAAAAGAACTAAAGAAAGCAATTCTGTGGCATCGAGAACCAACCGAGACTACGTGCTGGCAAGAGGAGGAGAGATCAGGTATCTAGAGGGAAGAAGGAAAGTTCATGAGAGCTTAAGACTCTTTTCCACATGGCAAGACAGAAACAACACTAGCTCATAAATGTCTGAATACAGCTCTAGAAAGGGTCAAATGGTGCCAGCCACATAAATGCCAATCAAACAAATACTACTCCAGATATCCTTGAACTTCAAACAGTATAATTCACCAGGCACCAGCTGGTAAGTGCTTTTATTTGTTTTCCTATGCATATTCCTTTCCAAGAGATGAGACACTCCATTCTGCTGAAGGCCAAGTATGAAATTATAATTAGGATGGTGTCTAAGTGGAGCAAACTGGAAATCCTTCCAGGTTCTGACCTTGAAAACACACAACTAACCTGGAAAGTTAGATGGGGGGCTGTGGTGAGAAAGGAGATGTGTCTGGGGTAAAGGAAACAAGTAATGGTTTTCTGAAGAAGTCTACCCCAGGCCTTAACATTTGGTTTAGGAAAGAGGGTAGATCATCACAACCCAGCTTTGCAGTTACAGGCAACCCTGCTAGAGTTAATGAATCCAGAAGCATGTCCACAACACTTAGTTGCTCTTCCAGGTGCCACAAAACAACTTCATGGCACTTTAGGACCAGCCTAAAACTATTTCATAGGTGACCACAAGCTATAGAAAACAAGGTTCCTCAGAAAAACACCAGATAGCAACATGAAGACTATTTTTTCTTCTATATTCCCATATCAGGAAGGTAATAGCTTTGTAAAAATAGCAGATGGTGCTTGAAAGCAGGTCCTTGTGCCACATTAGAATAAAGAAAAGACTCTAAAAGGTCCATCCCAATATTAATATGCAGCAGCCCCCCAAAAGCAGGCATTATTCTCTAGGGAGTACCTGAACTACTTTCCATGCCCAGCCTGGCTCACCTTATACTGTTTCTCTGTCCCTGGCCAATACTCCAGGATGATCCAGAACTAAATGTGGAGAAAAAAGAAAAACATATCCAAGCCTGATATAATCTTGATGGGAAAAAGCAAAGATACTCTAAAAGTAGCAGAAACTGAAATGAGCAGGGTATTCAGCATCCTGACACTTACCTGCTCCACCTGGAAGAGTGGACATGACACAGCTCCTTCTATCCAGTGCTTGGTCTAGGGCATGGGGCCATGCAGGAACAGACAGCTCTGCTGCTCACTGGTCTGGGACAGCATGAGGTGAGTTACTGCAATACATCACAGTTCTTTTCCATACTGATTCAGCTCCACTTAATTAAAAGGTGCCTTCAGGTTATGCTCCTGTACTCAAGCACCCAACATCTTACTTCCTCTCTAAATCACCACATTTCACAGTAATTTTGCTAAATAATTACATTTCAGGGAGAAAAAAGCAACTATTCTAGAGCCTTTTCTTCTCCCAGTATTCATACAAAACTCATCCCAAATATCTTGGCCTTTAAGTTCTGCTCTTTATTCAGCTCTGGAAAACCTGTCAGTGAGGCTGTCCCACTTCGCCTGGTTTCACATCACTTGGAAACACCTGAACCAGTTGAATAAATCTGAGTAGCTATTTTGGCTGATGTGAGGTGAGAATCAGGTTTGTCTGAGCCCATCCCCCCTGTAGCTATGAAAGAAAAGTTGAGGTTCAACAGACTTTTCAACATTGATGTCAGCAAAAGGGGACTCTGCTGCCTCCTCCTCCTCAGCCCCCTTCAGATCCTCCTAACATGCTGCACACCCAGGTCAGTCTACCTGCAGAGCAGATCACTCTGCCAGGGCGTTCAAGGAGGTAACCACTTTCAACAGTGAGACATGACATGGATAATATGGGAAGTGGAAATAATTTCCAGCAGTTTAATATGCAGAGGACCCCATTATTGCTTTTATCCTGGCTCCTAAAGACAGAGCAGATCAACTAGGTCAGATGCAGTCAGAGCAAGTCCCTTCCCACCCAAAGTGAGTTTTCTTTCTAAAGATTATATATTAATACTTGGAATTGAATTTGCCTGTGGAAAAAAAAGTGCAGGTTTATAAAGTATTTCCCTTTTTTTGGTTAATACTACATGGGAAACAAAAACACCCAAGTGTGGACTACTGCTTCATTTGCCTGTTTGAATATTTCACTCAGCTGTATCTTACATAGCTTGAGGTCTTGTTGTGGAGGAGTGGGAAAGCTGAGAAAGTCAGACAGCATAAACATTCTCAGTGCTTGCAAACCAACTCTAATTTATGGCCTATCCAAAGAGCAACTGTTTCATCACCACCTTTTGTACTTTTAGAAGTGAAAAATCTGTACAGGTAGCAAATCAACTACTACAGTTTTTGCTAGGAAATTAAATTTAGTACTAATTTTTTAAAAAGTAAATAAAAGGATCAAAATGTCACATATCCAGAAGGTAATAACCTTTCTTTGGAAGTCTGGAACATCGACAACCAGGAAAACCCATGAACAAGGAGTGAATTCCGATCTAGAAAATGAAGCTGACAACACTGATTTTCACAAATACAACACCAAATGCAATGGGAAATGCCACTTTACTAGTCTGTCACTTGTAACAGCTGAGATAGAAGTGATGTACAGCGAGAATCTTGCTTATAACACAGGTAGTTACAAAGTTAACATCTTTGAGGAATTTGTCAGATTTTATTACACAAACTCAAAATTATCTTTGAGGACTGAATTTAATTGACACTGGGAAAGTTATTTTTATACCACTAGAAGCATTGCAGACATCCTGTACAGACTACAACGTTGATTTCCTCCAATAGCTCTAGTAAGTCAGGGACTTCAAGGATAAGCCTTAAGAGCAGGGAAAACAATTTCAGGAATAGTACGTGCACGCAGTTTAACTGTTCTTTCAGTAAGACAGATTGCTCTTTGAGTCATTCTTTTCCTCCCTGCTAGTCTTTATTCAGAGTCTGATGTTTCTGTGTTATTTAGTAAAGTTATTTAAAAAAAATAATCTGAAATATTTCTCCCCAGTGCTGGCAATACAAGACAGACTGGATGATGGAGTTTTTCTCCTCCTCCTCCCCCCAAAATGAATGTTTTCCCCTCTCTTCCATTGCTTCTCACTGATGGGACAACACAGTCTTGTTATAGCATATTAATTCCTTCTGGTGGTACATGGCCATGGATTCTATTGCATGTGTAAGTGGCAAGCAGATGTGTCAAATACATATTTCCACTGTTAACTGTCTTTGCATTTCAAATGAATTGGAGCATCTGAGCTCTTCAGGAAAACAGCCTCTGTTATTGAAAAGAAAGCTCAGATTCTTCCCTTGTTCATCCCACACAGGAATTGCTTTACACCTGATTAAACAAGATCAGAAATGTTTGTTAGCCTAGACTAATTAGCATCACCAGATTTCTTTCACTTTCTTTACCACTAAGCTTAATGCCCATAGTACTCAGGAAAGCAGCATCACACTTTCATGAGGATGCTAAATAGAAACATCTGGAGCATCTTCTACCATGAGGCTCTAAAGCTGTTGGCACAGGCTAGGTTTGGGTAGCTGTATGTTTTTGGCAGGTTTGTGTCTATGGTTTGCTGTTCATACTGGAAGGTGGCCGTTTTTGTGGTGTGCATCAATCAAGCAAACAGGCTTAGGCTGTCCTCATCTCAGCATCAAGAAAACACTTCTCCTTTGTGGTTTAACTGCAGTTTTTAGCCTCAGGTGAGCTGGAAGGTCCAAAAAACCAGAGAGAGGAGATCCAATGATAGAAGAGGCAAAAGGCAAAGTGGATGAGGAAAATGCTGTTTTGGTATTGAATGGCTGTTAAGTGTCAGCAAAAGAAAGAACAAGCACAGGAGACAAGAGCCAAGAGATACTGTCTTCTGACTTGTCTGATTCACTAAAAATGGTTACTTCACACTCAATGGACATATGGCCTGAAGGAATAATTATAGTCTACAAGAAATCCACACTGAATCTGAAAACCAGATAAGGGGGAAATGTGCTAAACGAGTACAGACACAGGAATATCAAAAGCTTGAACTCAAAGTGCAACTAGGGCATCATTAGTGTTCCAACATCCTGGAAACCTGGCTTTCAAGGCACTCTCAGTTTGCAGGCGCCTGCTGGGAAGGCAGAGAATGTCCGGACACTTGGGAGACACTGAACCAGGCAATGCAATACTGGTGACTTTCCCCTCCCATCACAACAATCAAATCCTGGAATCGTCTATTTGCATAAGCGCCAAATACACTGATATCTGGAGTGGGAAACAGCACAGAATTTAAATCCAGTCACAAGCTGGCTTTAAAAGCAAGACTAGGAGTTAAACCCCTCCGGATGCTCTGCAGAGCCCATGAAGAACAAGCTTACAGCTCTGAATACCAACCCCCATCCAAGACTGCCAGTAATAAACAGATCCCAGGGCCATGTGCCAGCCAGGAAATACTCTCCTGGTTATGCAAACAGCCAGCAAAAGTTCAGAGAACTCGTGCAAGCAGGAATGACACCAAACACAACAAGATCCGGGCACATTCAGGGAAGAAGCCCAACTGCAGACTTACTGACCTGACTGAACTCCTCCCTGGAGTAAGGGAGGTGCATCAAGAGCTCACCTGAACCTTTCATGTTGCAAACTTGGCATTGCACTGAGGGGCCTGAAAGCCTGACCACCAAAGGAGGAAGGGAAGTAAAAGATTTATCATGGAAGATGAGATCACACATGTTAAGAGGAGGAAAAACAGTGAGATTCAAAAATATTTCAGGTAAGGTCCAGAATATTTGTGCTGTTTACAATACAAGTGTTCGTACCTTCCCAAGAACAGCAAGAGGCAGGTTCATCAGGCTTGCTTAGGAATAAAGATGTATGGTTTATCTCTAGTATCTTTCCTCAGAAGGAATACATCACATGCTAAATAAAAGGCAAGAGGAGCACAGGAGCCCAGGTAACTATGAGATAGGGACTAGTTAAACAGACATTATTCAGGAACCAAGCAATATGTGCTGGAATGTAGCAGCCTTCCTCCCTTCCATGTAGGACAGAAGCAGCTTCTTCTGACAGGGATTTTTATTCATCCTTTACAAAGTCTTTGGCTTTCTTCTGCAGCACTGAGACTGGGCTGCACCAGCCAGCCATCCCACCAGTCTGCCATTCACATGCTCCTCCTGTTCACATTAACGATGATCCTGATGGAACACAAGCCTTTCAGAAGACATTTCCTCCATGTCTCAGTGCCAATGCCCTCCTGCCAGCTAGCTCTGAGGAATCCTAGGATTAGGAAACACAGAGACACGAGTCAGGGCAGCACACCTGCACCCAGCAGTCCAAAAATCTGAACTTTAACCCTTGTCTGAAGTATTCATTCAAATACCTAACCTTCCAGGAGTATCATCATGGTCCGACTACCCTTCCAATTATTCACTGGCAGTGAAATAATGACAGACTTCATATTATCACATGTCATTTGCAAAGTATAGAGGAAAATTATAAGGACTCTGCAGAGGTTTTGCCAGTGTTCAGGTCTTGTGTTCAGCCTTGGACACAGGTAAGCATTAATCTTGATTGGTAGCTCCTTGCAAAGAAATACCCATCCTCTGAACAAGGAGAGAAACCATGAAGATTTATGGACCAGAAGGTAAAAATCCATTTAGGGTTGTACTATTTTTCTTTTATAATAAATTATTAGTGAGAAAAAAGAAAAGTTCAAAATTGGCAACAGGCTCTTATTTCATCCTACTGTTGTTAGCTATAAGACAAATACATCTCAACTATAATACATCATTTGTGATGAACTTGAAAAGACAAGAGAACAAGAGCCCTAAAACAGGCCTGTGGTGATGTGCACGAGCTGCAGCCAAAGTCACAGCCCATAGTATAGGGGTACAGCACCTCTGTACCACTACAGCTTCAGATATCCCTTCCTATACAACAGGCATGAAGCAGTGGGCAGAATCCGTCTTACTCATGGAGTCAAATTGTACTGCATTATTTCCTGCTTAAGCTAATAAATCATTCCATATGTAGGAAATGGTGATAATTAAGGAAGATATTCAGATTGTCTCCTTTAATCCACTTACAAGGCAGGCAAAAAATACCGCTACAGAGTTCACCCACCTGGTAGTGTTTTGCCCTGCTTTCCTGTGTGACCGCATTCCTTCATACAAGTGCTCTGCCCATGCTGCTCCTGCTCCCAGAGCCTCCTATCTCACTTGGTGATTGCTTAGCAAACAGGTCCTCCTTCAACTAGTATCCTAAATTAATTACAGCTGCCCATAATGCCCAGACTTTTCCCTTCTGCTGAGCTGGGCACACTGCAGACACAGTCAACAGCTTTTTCTGGTTGCAAAGAAATTCCTGCCCTTCTAGATGAGGAGAGAAACAGTGATGATTTATGGACCAGGAGATAAAAATCCATTTGGGGCTACACTTCTCTTTTATATTAAATTATTAGTTGCCTTTCAGCCTTATCTTTATTTGGTGATGGCTCAGGCTGTGGGGCAGCAAGTGGGTCTTGGGACCAGAGCTGACAAGGTGCCAGTGGGCTGTGATAAATACTTGCTTTCCAAACCCTACCTGGGGTATTTACAGTGTTGTTTTAGGCAAGAAGCATTCAAAGTGCTCAAAGACTTCATCCTGAGAGAATCAGACTCTTTACAAAGAGCTCCAGATCAATCCTTACCCTCATGAAGGAAGTAATCCTTTGCCTCTATGCTCTGGTGCCTTATCTGTAATGAGTGTAATTTCCTTATTGCTTTTTATTTAGACTTCAAGGATTACTTAGGCTGTGTGCTCTACAAATACATTATGAAACCATCCCTTAACAGAACCCTGAAGCTGTAAATGACAATATGACCAGACTGAAGTATATATGCTCCTAAACCAGACTGATGTCCGCTACGCCCTTAATTCATCCTCAGAGAGATGCTAAAAACATGTTTATGCATTTCTTTGAAAACCCATGCAGCTCAACCAAAACTTATTAAAAGCGTCTAGAGAAGTTTGCAGCACTCCCACCCAGTCTCATTCCTCCAGAGCACAAGAGGACACAAGTAGTGCTGGGAGTGGATTCCACCAGTCTTCCCCTGCAGCAGGATTTCTCTCAATCAGGTATTGCACTCAGGCAGCACAGGGTCAAGTTCTTTTCTCCTCTCTGTGAACTACAGAAAAGAAGGTGGGGTGTTTTGAGATTGGTTTTTGTTATACACACACACACACACACTTAAGTATACCTTTTCATACCGTATCATCACAAACTAGATCTTGTACAGCCCATGGATTCCTTCCTCCTACGACACTGACTTAGGATGGGGAAACCTATTTGATTTTTGCTGCCCCTGTGTGGCCATTGAGAGAAAAGATCTTAAAGCAATATGCTGTAACTGTCATGCAGCTCCACAGCTAAACGATCACAGGCTCCAGCCCTTGGATTTTCTTATACGGGTGATTTATGTAGTTTATATGCAAAGGAGTAGAGATTTTTTTTCCTGAGGGAGAAAGCTGAGAAGTTAGGGCCTGAACATGAGCCTCCTGTTGAGAATAAAGTAAAGTGAAGAGAATAAAGTAAAGCTCTCAGCATCCCCAAAGGACAAAAGTTTTCCACAGCCCTCAGCTCCACAGGTGAACATGGGACTCAAAAGGAGCACAAGAAAAAAAAGTGGTGTCTTCCCTCTGCAGTATATTTGTGAAAAGACTCCTCACTGTCCTCCTGTGGTGCTTCCTATTTTGTATCCACTAAACAGTTCAGCATTATTACACAAATACAGGTAAGCCCTCTCCCACCACCAAGCCTAGCCATCTCTGGTGTGAGCCACATGAAAAACTTGAGCAAGCCCAAAAAACCAAATTAGTTGAGTGCAAAACAATGCAAAAGGCAAGAAAAAACCCACAAGATGTAAAACTTCCCATGTGTCTTCCAGTGAGTATTAGCATAGATGCACAGAAACACATAAAAGCTTCTTCCAGATCCCATGTTGGCTCTGGCATTGATGCTTATCCCCCTTGAAGGGTAAGTGTAACCAAGCCTCCAGGAAGCATCTGAGCAGCAGTCACCCACCAGTGCACAGATAACTGCTGACTACAGAGGAGCAACATGAAGCAAAGGGCAGTGTCTCAAACCCATCCAACTCCTGGGGGCCTACACAGGCTGAAGAGAAATGTAGAAGATTTCAGACAGTAAGAACAGAGTTTCCAAAGGCAGCTGCTTCCATTTGACTTCTGAACTTTTGCTTCTATTTAAACAGCAAAGCAAATCTGTGTTTTATATTGCTTTAAACAACCAGAGCATCCCTCCAGCCTTGTCAAGCTCCCCCGCAGCTCATTAGTGGCAGTGCAACAGAAGTGGGTTTCAAATCACCCAAGTGCCATTTCAAATCACCCAAGTTTAGGGTCCGAGTTTGCTCCCCTTCCTTCCCATGAATCAGGGAAGTCTGAAATGTGCTTTAAATTACACTGTCTGTACCTGAACAGCCAACTCCAAGCAAGGTACAGAGGCACTTCCCCCTGACCCAGCAATCACTACTATACACTGTTTGCTGCTCTGGTGAGGCAAGCTTCTTTGGAAACCCAATGCCTGAGCACACAGGCACGTTAGAGATCCACTCCTTATCCTTGCTTTCATGGTGTCAACTCCTGTTTGTTTAGGAAACAAGCTGAGGCTTGAAATCCTTTCATACAGCTATGACACTCCCTCATTTAATCCTGCCTGTTAAACAGCTTCTGAAGATGATATTGCAAGGTCTGATCCCTTACTCAAGTATTTACTCCATTTATTTTTTTTTAATTGCATGGCCTAGAAGAATTAACAATGTTCCCATGCCACTGACTGCAAGACCCAGAATTAATACCTACAAGGATGTGTATGTAAGATACAAATTGCCTCTAAGATGGGACCAAAACATTCTGTCCTAAAGCAATCTTACCCATTAATGTACACAACTCACTGGCACTTTATGATTTCCCTGAAAGCTAAAGCTTGCTGGTACAATCAGGCTGCTCCTGACAAAACAACGTTTTGCATGCAACCTGTAGCTTAGGTTCCTTCGTAGAAAGCCAACACCTGCAGCTCCACTGTGAGCCTGCTCAGCTCCTTTCATCTTACAGGGATATCAGAATATCTTGGATTGCTGTATTCAGTAAGAGTTTGGAAGCAAAAGGACACCCCTGCTCAATAATGGGAGGGCAATATTTTTCATATCCAGCAATCTCAAGAATTTATTATCTGTTAACACTTTTTACTGATAAATATTCTGCATTTAATCACATCATTTTGATAAACATGACAATAGGCACAAGCACTATTTTTCCCCCAGCACAAAATCAGGTGTTAAAACTTGGGAAAAAATAGTTCATATATATGCAAAACAGAAAACTTCTCTAATTTAACCACTTATTGGCCAATGAAGAGGAAAAAAATAATCTTCTCCCCCCTCCCCCCAGTCCAACATTAAGTTTCTGCCTTGGCATTATCTTTACTCGTAATGGTTTGAAGATGGAGAATTTCTTTACAGTATTTCCACCAGTTAAGAGGAAGAAGCTTCTGGAAGATCTGTCCAGCTGGATTACTAGACTTGCTTGGTAAAACTAAATTACTTCATTGATCCTTACAGACATCCTCCTTTCCTTTAAAGTCCATGTGAAGAGGGAGGCATAAGGACTGAAAAATTGGAGCCTAAATGTATCTGGAAAACAGACTAGGAGGCTTGATTACATTTTCCATCAAGTTACCCTGTTTTATTGCATTGCAGTCCTTGAGAATTTGATTAGCAACTTCTCCTCTTCATTCATCCTCGTGACATCTGGATTTCAAACCTCTGATCCATGTCTGCAAACATGCTAATACAGATTCCAGCTAGGTCTTGCTGCTACCCACTCTTGACATACTAGCATTTAAGTGTCAGGAGCTCCACTTTATTTGTGGTTAAGTAGCACAAGTTCCCCACAGGCAGAAATAAGGGAAGCCCAGAAGAAACCTGGATGTCAGCGCAAAATGCACAGAGCACGTCTTTTTATGTAGTGTTTACACAAAACGAACCCCAAAACTGGAAGATTTAAAAGTGAATTCTGTGAGTTTTACTGCTTGGCTTTTGCTTCGACAGAGATCCTCTCTTTAGGCTTGTGCAGCACACATTGGCACAGCCAGGTCTTTGGGACCTGCCAAGGAGCACTTACAAGCAGACAAGATGTTCTTGCTCAGTATGGGAGGAGGATTCAGAGATTGGTCTCCTGCAGCTCACATCACCCCAGAGCAGATGTCGTGCCAGAAACAGTGATGGTAGTTTAATGCATAAACCCAGCTCTACCAGGATATCAAGACTGCTAACACCAAAAGCCAAGGAACATCAACTAATGCTGTTACAACAGTGAATCTTTGTTTGCCACAGGGCCCTTTTGTGAGACTGCAAGACAGAAAAAGGAGAAACATATCTACCTCTACCACCTGAGCATTCATTTTGTTTCTTCAGGCTATTTCAGGGACTTACACAAAGATCAAACTTCCAAAATTCCCAAAGCTTTCCAGCAGCATCTTCTCAACCTTCCCCTCATGCACTATTACTGGTACCACAACCACATCAAAGACAAACCCTCTCCCTCACAGCCATGCAGATTCAGAGGTTTAGCCTGGTTGGTTACAAAAAAAAAAAAGGATCCAGCTGCATATCCCCTTGGATCTGGGGCTGCTCCCATGGAGCACAGAGCATTACAACAGGCACAAAGAAAGGTGGAAAGCCTGCCGGGCACCCAGGTGAAGAACAGCTCCAGGAGAGACCATGAGCAGAGCAGTTTTACAGGTGCTTGGCCCCAGGCAGGATTTGCTTTGCAAAGCTCGAGAAATCATGAAGGAAGGGGGTGTCTTGGCGTTACACCACCTGCAAAGACACGAGAGGCTGCAGCATCTGCTTATGGGAGAGAGAAGCTGAAGGGCTTCGCCGCTCGGTGCACAAGCAAGGCCAACGCCAGCAGATGGCACCGGGAAACCATAAAATCCATCTGCAGAGTGCGGGACCACAGCTGGTCCTGCTGCCTCCAGCTCCACAGTCATCCTCCACGCACCCAGGCATTTGCTGCAATATGCTGGGAAGGAGCATCATTCCATATTAATTTGTGCAGGGGGGGTTCTGCTGCAGCTCCATTTACCTACACCCTGCCCCTGCTGCGGGAGGGCTGATAACAGCTTCCTGCAGGGGCGGGGGGGGGGGGGGGGGGGGGGGGGGAAGCAAGTGGAAATTCAGAGGGATGAATACACAGAAAAAGCAGCACAGCAAGGGCAAGTATTCTTCTCTTCAGCCAGCTCAGCACTCTACTCACTTGTCTCAGCTGTGGGAAGCTCACGATATGAATTTGGTCTCAGCATACTTGCATATATGGGGAGGTGGAGAGGCTTGTAAATATTGTGGTTGAATTTTAATCCAATTATTTTTTTTCTTTATTTGCACTGTATTTAGGCACTCCTTCATGAAAATTCCTCTCCCCTTTATCATATCACAGAGCACCTGAAATGCAGCTCACGTTTCCACAACCTCCTCAGAAAAGTGACACCAATTACTGACAAAAGGTGGGAGGGAATCATTTTGCGAAGCACAAGGAATATTTTGTTGCCAACTGTTATCCCACAGCAAGAGGCTGGCTTAGTTTGGCCAGAAGTCCCTGAAAAACATTCCCAGCAACTGCTCCAGAGGCTGGGCTATGGGAAAACACAGCCTTAGTGACAGCAAAGGGCAGCGCTGGGGAACAGAAGAGAGCAGCTGCAATTGTAGGGCTAAGCCTCAGCCAAGAGACTTTCATGTGTGGTATCACTGAATTTCCAAATTTTATCCTTTCCAGGTATGTTTCTGCAGTTTTCACCTCCAAATCTTACAAAGTTGCTTCCAAATCTTATAAAGCCTTTTTCCTCATGTTACTCTTTCCTTCTCTAGATTACTCTGAGGGCTTCCCATTTTGAGGACAGCAATATTTACATTTGCTGCTGCATACCTCCTCTTCCAGAGCCATGTCTTGGGGCTTTTAGGACTATGCTTGAGCAAACATGACTCTTTATATAGACTTCAAGAAGAGGTAACTCGAGTAAACACAGTGTGACTTAAAACCTTGAAAGCTAATATTTGGCAAGCTCTTGTGTTCACAACTTTGGAAAGGTTTGCCTCTGGAAATAAAGCAAGAATATCTTCTCCTTGAAAAAAAGAAAAGCAAGCCAGAGTGGCAAATCCACGCCCAGTACTAACACTGGAATTCCTGACTTCATACGTTATCCTATGCTGGGAACAACCATACCCAAATGCTAGTTTTATAGAGCCAGGTTTTACAGATGCAGACCCCCAGGACAAGACTTTCAAGAGCAGTCTTTGTACCTGCCTGATCTGTATGGGCAAGTTGCCCTGTGGCTTGTGAAAAAGCTGTGTCTCAGCACAGCAAAAGCAGGAGGACTGGAGGCAGCCAAGGACTGAGAAAAGAAAACTGAGCACTTCACACAGCAGGGAAGTAGCTGTAAATAAATGTATTGTGGGCCACAAAGGGTGCTCCAGCCCTGACACCCTTGCTCCCAATAAGCTAGCACACATCCCCTGCAGTTTCAGCAGATGGTCTAAGAGAAAGGCTGCTTTTGTAAAGGTCACACTGAATTTTTTTTTGCAAGATCACATGATTTCGTAGCTCTTCATATGATAACCCAGTACTGCAAGAAAACTTTCAAATCCCTGCCTTAGTGATAAGGAGGGAGACACCAGAGCAAACAGGTCCTGTCAACCTAAGCAAAGCTCAAACAGTACTTTCCTCTGTCAGACACCTACTTATCAGCAGCTTAAAGTATTGGTAAGACCAGTAGCATCATCCCACTTTTCAAACATGAAGAGCAAGGCACAGGGATGGGCTGTGCCCACAGCCTGGCTGACAATCTAAGCAGAGATGATCTTTCCCAATGACATTAGCAGTGCATTTGCTTGGCCCCACTGTATCTGTCTGAAGGAGCAAAGCCCAGTTGCTTTCACAGAATTGTAGGGGTTAGAAGGGACCTCAAGAGCTCAAGTCCAATCCCCCTGCCAAAGCAGGTTACTTAGGATAGATGCCTTCTTCTGCCTCTGCTTCCAAAAACCTCAGCTGACCAGAGACTTTGTTTCTAACAAAGAAAAAAATCTGTCAATAATACATAGGTTGTTTCTTTAGCCTGCTAGGACAGAAAGAGATGTATCCTTGAGGCGCAGGACCTCTTGATTCATCTCTTGTAGCCTAGCTGTCTAATGAGGACTGTCCAAAAGATTAGTCTTTCTGCTGAGGCCTGTCTTTATCGCTAATGAATTGTCTTCATGCAGGACATAAGGCTGGAGGTTGTAGAGAGATGGGTGTTGGTCTCTTCACCCAAGCAACGGGTGATAGGACGAGGGGGATGGACTCAAGCTGCACCAGGGCAGGTTCAGATTAGACATTAGGAAAAAGTTCTTCACTGAAAGGTAACAGGTTGCCCAGGGAGGGGGTTGAGTCACCATCCCTGGATGCTCAGGGATATGAGTTAGTAGAGGACAGGTATGGTTGGACTCTATGATCTCAAAGGTCTTTTCCAACCTAGTGATTCCACGTGATTGTTTTCCCAGGAGAATACTAGAAATAACACAGCAAACAATTCTCTTGAGCTGTCTGGCTCAATGTACAAACCAAAGGGGTCATAATTTGCAAAACAGCTGCACTCTGGTCCATAGAGATCTCAGGGATTAATTTCTCACACATGCTGGAGAGAATATGTATCTGACTTTCTCCTGCACTTCAGCAGCTTTGGACTCAGTTCCAGCTTTCCCAGTGTCCATTAGGAATTGCTCTCAAATTGCAGGTGCTCCTGCTCTACAGTGAATAATCGCTTCCACGGGGACACTGGCTGTGTCTCACCATAGCAAAGAGCACAGAGCATTGAGATCTATACCAGGGCATCACAAATTATTGCAATGTTACATCTCTGGCAGGCTCTCTAGGGACTGTCACAGATGTTTTGGAAGCTATTTTGCAGCAATAGCTTCATTAGGAGAAATCCGCAGGAACTCAGTGCTCTCGTCTCCTCACAACCCTTTCCTGCCACATTACAGCAATGGCAACTGGAGATTTTGTTTGTTGATTGTGTGACAGCAGCGATGCAGCACTGATCACCTTGAGGCCCTGCTAAAAGTCTCACATGTAGATAGCTTTATGCAGCATTTGCTTTCATTCCCCAGAGGCACCAGCATTTGAAAATGAGAAGCAATCTCCATCATAAACAGCCCCACTCCACCACTTTCATTCACAGCACTGGAGATAATGGTAGTACAACCTTACTCGTGAACAAAGCGTTTTCATCTTCCCAACATGCAAGAAGGGAGCATTAGCAGCAATGAGAAAAATCTCAGTGCATGCAGGTATTTGGATAAGCACAGAAACCTCCTGGCATCTATCCAACCCAAATTACTCTCTCCTTTGATGTTGGATTCCATCTACCTCATGTAATGGGCCATTGGTTTGGTTGTCAGCAAGAACTGGACCTGAGGCACATACTTTGGAGGTAGATGACTAATCCAATTAAGTGAAAGCAACAGAAAGTGAGATCCTGCTCATATTCTGGACAAGAGAGGGAAAGAGGCATTGAACAAGGGAATTTTGCTTACTGAAAAGTTTTTTCAAAAGTCTAGTTTGGGAAACTTGCCACAATCATGGAAGTGATTTTACTAGTATAATTAATAACTTTCCATCAGATTATCTCCACATGTTTTCATGGGAGCTGGTATCACTGCTTTGATTGTACAGAAAATCAAACACAGATGAAATATCTTCTCCAAATACCTTCTTCCTTCCAGGTCAGTAGCAGAGCCTGGAACAAAATACGGTTCTCAAGTAATGCCTGTATGTTTAGATCATGCCAGGTTCACCTTCTGATCCACTTTGAAGTTTGTGTTCAGACAAGCTCTTCAGAAGCTGCTAAATAAACCCAAAGAGATAGTTTCTGGATTACTTCACTTATCCACACCTGTTTCAACACAATTCCTTTTTGCAGACCAATTTGGTGTCCCTTTTTCCCCACTTCCCTTCCTCAAAGGACTGCAAAAGATACTTACATGGTGGCTGTTTCATGGCAAACTAGATTTTCTTAGGTGGCCCCCCTACTTCAGTAAAGAAGAGCAGCCTAGCTGCAAGTATACACTCAAGCGCTTGCAGATAAATCCTGGGAACCTTATTTGCTCTTTATCCTTCTTGAATTATTGATGTTGAGTATCAATAAAGCCTCTTCCCTGGATGCCCTTCTCACAAGGCAAGCTGTTTCTTTGTTAAACACTCAGCAATCCTTCCATCAAAATTGCAACCTTAATACACAGGAAAAAATCCACCCTATTCCTCATATGGGGAGGATGCTGTTAGGGATACAAGTCAAAAGCAACAGCTGTTTGGCAGCAATCACTTGAAAGGCCAGACAGATGGACACAGTAGAGTCCTTGGGGTAGTTGCAAGGTTCCCTCTAGAAAGACAGTACCTGAATATCAAAGACAAAAGTACAGTGTTGAAGTGTCATGCTGCCAAGGGACAGGCAAGAGCCTGTAGAGTGACATCATGAGTTCAGAGCTGTGGAAAGCAGTGTTTGGCTCTGAAAGAACATACAAGGGAGGAACAATACTGGAATCTGCTTTCTCAGATGTGTCTTCTTACCTTTGAGTTGATTGCAAGCCGTTATGGATATGCTTTTATTTTTGTCCACCCAGTCCCTCTAGCAGCTGTAGACCTGATTTCTTTCCTCCTGACACTGGGACTAGAAACTCCCTGAACACCAGAACAAGATATATGGCTTAAAAAAGACCCAGGCCAAGTCATAACACAGCAATTGTTAACCTCTGCATCACATACTATGCTAGTAGCACCAAGAAACACCTAAACAGTCCTTGATTCGCCACATTTTTCTGAGCACTTCTTTATATAGTTACTCAGGAAACATCCCAAAATACTACACAGCCTCACTACCCCCTTGGAAGCAACAGGATTTCAAAAAACAGCTACTTCACCTCAAATGTAGTCACTTATCTCAGCAGCCTCCCCATCACAGCCTCTGCCAAACACTCCCATGTTAGCAGTCGCTATCATCACTGCTTTTCAACAAGGTGAATTTCTTTTACTTCTCAAAAAGGATATCCCCTCACCTGTGGCCCAGCAATTCACACACTCTTTACGGGGTAACTAGTCCAGTTATTGTGTGCTTACATGCTTGGGCAGATGCTCTATTAAAGGACTTGCCAAACAAATTGGTGGACCTGTTATCATAGGAAAAGAAAACTTCCTATCAATCAAATTTCATATCAAAACAAACAGGAACACAAGGCCTGAACACTAAGTCCTTTTCAAAAGGGACTTTCAATAAGTTATGCTAGATCACATAAATAAACCTGTATTTTTATGCCTACAAACTTCCTGACTCTACCAAGGGAATCCATAACCATCCCTACAACAATCAGCCTGTAACAATCTGTTCCAATGGATGGGAAGATAAGCAACAACCACAACTAGCTGCTAACACACACAGGTAACTGCCTGCTGCATCTGCAAATCTAACTTTTACATTTTCCCTCTGACCTACATCTTGAGATACAACCCAGAAATTTTGGGAGGCTTCCTCCAGAGTGTTCCTGCAAAAATTCTTTAACCAATTCATCGGTCAGCTCTGGCCATAGTCCTGCTGTTTCTGTTCAGAGTTCATACACACATAGAAGAGCTGCACACATGGCAAATTTTAATTTCATATTTTGGACCCTGGAACAAAAGGCTCCCAGGAGGAATGTCACAAGATTTTCACACCAACAGCCTTTTTCCTGATATTTATAACAGCAGAAAAGCTGGGCAGAGGGCTGGGAATAGGAAATAAATCTTCTGCAGCCCTGTCCTGTACTTACACTCTCAAGTACAGCCACACTCACTGCCTAAAAGCAATTAAAAGTATGTCTTCACTTGAGCAGATTTTCTATGCTTTTATCTTGCTTTGATTTAGTTAGAATTTCTGGGGTCTAAAAAAAAATAATCATCCCTCATTTGAAGCTCTTCCAATACATAGGGAAGCCTTGACATGCCTGCAGGAATGTTCACATGCAAGCTCATAGAGCAGCTCATGGGAGCACTAAGTTTCCTGGGCACCTGACTTTTCAGAAGCATTTAAAACTCCCTGAAAAATTGCACCAGGTAACCCCTAACCCTATCTGAGCTCACCTTCCACTCAAACTTTCCCTCTCCAGTAGTCCCAGCTGCCTGAGAATGACTGCCTTCTGGGTTGGGATTACCCCTGTTTGCCCAAAATAGTTCCCTGTTTAGGGGATATTGCTCATTAAGGAATTTGTTTATAGAGACAGGAAAGAATCTCCCTTTCCTTTGGTTTTGAACGGGTTGAATGCAACATAACCCCAAGCCCTTTCTGTGGCTAAGCCCAATAAGTACAGGTAGCCAAGGTGTGCTGGCAGGCAGCAGATCACCGCTCAGTAAACACACATTACTCACCTCACAGCAACCAAGCAACCCAGCTCTTAATTTCCAGTTTCAAACAGTAATTAATGAGAGCAGCATGAAAAAGAGATTCTAGGGATCCTGCCATAAGTTGTCAGATGTTTACAGATGGGGAAAAAGAAAGTTCAGCTGAGCTAGGCAAATGTAGTCCCCACTCCACACCCAAATATCAGCTCTGCCTCCTCAAAATCTGCTTTTATTCCTCTTTTATCATCACCATGTGCTTACAGCAGAAATGACTCAGTGGGCAGCAAAGGCCTATTAATGTATTTTTAGCAATAAGAGCAGATCACAAAACTATTACAACTGAACCAATCTCCAGTTTCTAACTAGCCTTTGATAGCTCACTTATCTGTGCTGTATTCAGATCCAGAATTGCACCCGTTCACTGCAGGGTTTGTAAAACCTCCATGCCTGGGCCTTAAGGCAGGTTTTCCACTAGTTAGCCAGCATCAGAAACTAATCAAAGCATGTATCCATTTCATCAGGTCCTTCTTGGGTAATCATTTTCCTACTCCTTTGTTTGGACTCAGGTTCCACATTTCAGAGGTTCCATCATAGTTCCTTACAAAATAAGATAAAATACTGTTTAACTACCTTCCTTTTTCATAGTGAATGCTCATATGTGAATTGAAGACTAGAGGGGACCAAAAGTCTCCTAGCTGAGAGAACTACAATCAGGACATGAAAAGCCACAACTTCAGAAAATCCCTCCTACTTCTTAATTGCATTTTAAAAATTATTATTCATGTTATTGCTGGCACACACTTGTAGAACCTGGACTTGAATATTGCCACAGATGCTACTAAAGGGTTCTCTCAGTCACATACATCAGAGGCAGTGTCTGGAAGAAAGCTTCTTGGGAACAGTTAAAAAGCAGGTCTTCCAGCAAGGGTCACTGATAAACCCTGCACAACATTACCAGAAAATGACAACTGTAAATGTCAGGACTTCAGAACCAGGCCATGAACCAAAACCATCTGATGAAAGCAAAAAACCCCAGACCAGGGATCCCTTTCTTTGGGTGAGCTAACCTAGTGAGTGCCTTTGTTTCTTCTCACTACACAGCCTGAAGGGCAAAAGTCATCTCAAATTCAAGAGAGAAGGAAAAAACAATTCTGGCTTTGCCTTTCCCACAAACAGTTCTGCCAATGCACCAGTGCTTGGCCCAGTTCTCAGCAGAGAGGAGTCTGCAGCAGACAAATCTCCTCCACGCTGGCACTTTGTTGGCAGCCTCATTGGGACTCTCAGCCCCAGGGCTGTGACAAGCCATCCCGATTAAACAACTGTAACCCCTAGAGAGCTTTCTTTATTCTGAAGAAAGAAAAGGGGCTCCAAATCCACTGGCAGCAAAGCTGGCATCTTTGCCATGAAAAAGCACCAGCCTTTTTCTCCACTGGTGCCAGCATTGCCCCTACATACACAAAATTCAGCTTTTTTGGCTCTTGTTCTGCCATCACAGCTCAGTGTCCACAGTGCTTGCTTTCATTCCATTTTATGGCTCACACCTGCAGCAAAATTATGAAGACACAAACACCACCTGGCAAGGGTTTGTGGGTTTTTAATCTTCCTTTTCTGTGTGTTCAGGTAACCCATGCTGCCATTTCCTAGGCATCAACAGCTCCATGGTTTCTGGTTTTATTTGTTTGTTTTAACCCAAAGCACTATATCCTGAAATCTAGTGATTAACAGAACCCTAGTTTGCATTTAAAAGAGAATCAGTGAGTTACTCATAATTACTAGGAATTATTTCTGTAACATGAGCGACCCTGTGCTAAAACCAAAACACAATTGAAGAGAAAGCAAAAGGAAGAGACAAGGAGAACAAACAGCATCACCAGGAGGATGTATATTACCGTCCAGGCTGTGAGGGCAAAAATAAAGAGCCCAGAGACAAAGTACTTCAACCTAAGCTTCATTCCCAGGGAGGTTCCCACACCCTGCAAAGGGTTCATTTACCTCTTACACCCCTACCAGCATAGCTCCTCTCAAGGTTGGAACAGCATCACATCACTAAAGGCCACAGGATCAGGCCTTGTGGGAGACATGAGTAGCATTTAACCGCTCACAATTCCTCCTTCTCCTCCAGATGGATTTCCTATGGCATTTACCTGGGATTAGCAAGGTATGCCCTGATTTCCAGAAATGTTGGTTGGACTTGTGTATAGATGATCCAAGCATTTTCTTTAAGGATGTGTTAATAGCAGCAGTCTTGCCAGAAGCACACCCAGCTAGAAAGTTCCAGGCCCAAACCCTTCCCTGCAGAAGTATCTCATTGCTCTCCCACCTGCTGCATGCACTTCACTGTAAACATGCCTGCAGCATTTTCAGATAACTTTACAGGAACTGATCCTACAGCTGAACGTGTTTCCGAAGAGAAACAAAGACACATTTACCCAAGCAAAAGAAATATTTGAAAATTCAGATGATTAAATGCAGCCTGCTGTTCTTTTTACCTCTGTGGTCTCCAGTAAGTACCATAAATCCTGGTTTCACTCCGAGACAAATTGTCACATTATAGCCCTGCTATACAGGCATGCACACATTCCTTGCTATAAAGAGAAGGAGAGAAATCCATGCCAGATTAGGACATATGGAATCTCTGTTTATGGATAAATCATTTTTAAAACCTCTCTCTCACCATGAGTCATATGTGAATTGCTGAAAGTGTCCTGTCAACAATAGTTTATTTACATACAGAACTAATTAGCATTATTATGGCAGACTGGAGAAGCAGGATTATAGCTAGGAGACATCATAAAACGAGCGATGCCATTTTAGGAAGGTTGGGGAACAGGGGTTTGCAGATCTCTAACCCAGAAATATATGAACTGGCCACCTTCCAAGGATGTCAAGATGAAATTCATTCTTAACATCTCTCCCATTACCAATAATATTACTTCAAAATTAAAAGCCTGGGTCCTAATCTGTGTGAGCATGGTGTTTATTTGCAATATGCACTGCACAGCAGAGCCTGGTCAGCTCCTTTTGCTTACAGCCCGCTGTCACCGTTTCATGGGTTAGCACTGCAATGTTCAGATTTGCGTATCTGTTAGATTTTACATACCCATTTATAATTTTGGACTTTTAAACACCCCAAAACATTTACATTCCATATTTGAAGATTACTTATAGTCAGCAAGTAAATTTTTAAACGAAATTAAATTTATACAGCCTCTTTAAACTACTGAGCATAGTACATACAGCTACTCTGGGACTTGCATAGACCTTTCATCATTAATAAGCGGAACAAGATAATTACATGCTCCAGTAGCTCATAGGGGTCTAGAAGTTATCGCCACATACCCTGCTTTATAATGGAAGAAGAAATCATCTCTGCTAGGGCTGGGAGTATAATTCAAAGACATTTCCATAAATATATAAACACTGTGAATTGAATTTATGTGATGGGTAGGCATTTCATTTTCAGAGCTGCTAATGTGTTTGCTCATTAATTTGTCAGGAACGTTCACTTTGATTTGCTCCATTTACCTTAGGAGGGTGTTCAACAGGAAAACGGTCAAACCCACAAAAATCAGACTGCCCAAAATAAGGGCATCTCCGATGAGCGTCGCTAACACAGCCCTAAACAGTCCTTGCACAGGTATCCTCCCACCTGGAACAGCCAGCCAGAGAAAGACCAAGGACAAGGAACTGCTTTGAACGCTGGAGAGGATCCCCCACCCCACGCATGCTGGACCGATGGACTTGCCACCTCCTCCTCTGTTGCGCAGAGAAGATGCCCTTCTTTTTAGCAGGATCACTCAAGTAAACACCCTGCTCGTCCTTCCCTGTGAAGCACACGGAGAGGGGGGGACGGGGACACACACACAGATGGCTCCGGACGAGCTCTCAATGTCTTCGCCGTTTTAGTTACGAAATGCTCTCAGGCGGCTCCTAGCTCTCCCGGGAACTGTTTTCAGACGGTGAGGGGCACGTTTCCCCGGCCGAGCTGCCCACACGCCAGCCTGCGTGAGGAGGCCTTTAGAGGGCACTGCCTCCCCAGCACCGCGCGGACCCGCCGCGCGGGGGAGCCCTTCGCCGGGAGACGAAAGGGCACCCTGGCTCGCCGCTCCCCACAGCGGTGCCTCAAGCCTCCCCACCCTTGGGGATGGACAAAGCCGGCCGCGGGACACATCGGCTCTGTCCCCTCTGCAGATACGACAGTCACAACGCAACACGCTCGCCCTGCTTTCCCCCCAGCCTTTAACCACCTGTGGGCTTCACACGCCCGCCGGCACACCTGGCTGCGAGGGCTCACAGGTGGGCTTGCCCTGTTGCCACAGGCCCAGCCTGCGCAGGCAGGTCAGCACCCATGACTTGGGTGCACACACCGAACCCTGGCACAGGAGCGAGGGCTGGCATGCAGAAAGTGTGGCCAAGCTTTAGAGCGAGCAAGTGAAAACTTGCACAGCCTTAGGTGCCTAGAAATGGTCTGAAGAGCTGTTAGATAAGCACCAAGGATTTTTGCCACCTGAATGACTTTTCTGTTGGTGCAGCTGTGTACTGTTTGAGCTGTTTTCATTTGGTTGGGATTTTTTTTTTTTTGCAAGTACACTCCTACTAGTTCCTCTTGTCTATAGAGTCTTCCCGTGTCTGACCGGTTTTAATAGTCAACAACAGCTGAGTGAGGCAAAGGTTTGGAGCCAGAGATGTTACATTGCTCACAAGCAAAAGAATTAAGTTCTATCCCTCGCTAAGAGCTGAATTTGACAGAACCAAGGTGCAGAGCCCACTCCAGCACCACAAGCCTTCCTGTGGGCATTACAGGAATACACTGGCTTTCCCTCAGTGAAAGAGGCTGAAGGCAAGAGGAGTGAGTACTGGCAAGAGCACTGGCAATCCTTGCTTACCAGCTTTGGGATCTAGAGAGTGATTCCTGCCATTAGAGACAGAATGGGTGGGAGGAGAATGGAAACAAATACCAGGAACCTCAAAAAAAGTGTTTATATTTCCTCTGTGAGGCATGGCAAAGCCTGCCAGGTGAGATAGGCATTTCCACACATGCTAACAAAACCAGATCACCTTGAGGTACTTCCTTCCCAGCCACACCCACAGATCTGTCTGGGATGACAGCTACCCCAGATTCTCCCTCCAAAGAGGACATACCAGCACCCCCCAGCTCTGCAGCACTGCCCTGGAGTCAGCAGATCTGTCCTGCAGGTATTCAAGTACATGCTTCTAGCAAGCATCACTACAGTTTGCCTTGCACACTCCCCAAACCAGTATTTGAAACTCCAGCTTCCACTTATTCACATCTTTAAAGGGATGGGTTTGCTTCTTTCCTCTTGGCATTTTGATCTCTGAACACTTGAATAAGTAGCATTTTGATTGTATTACAGTGGAGGCAGCCGGGATGTCCTTCTATCACTATAGCACTTGCACTTAATACACAAGAGGCCCTCAGTGAGTCAGGTTTCACCCCAGCAGTGGTTTTTCTGTGCGAACCATTTATTTTGCTCAGTTGGCATTTATAAACTCTCCCCCTCCCCCTTTCACTATTTGAAATCTGAGGCAAATATAAGCTTGAAGTCATAACTTTTCTTTTTTTTTGCCCAGAAAGCTAAGCTCACTGGTGTTTACATGTGGCCACCCAAATTTCAGACCAAGCTGCTGAAACCTTGTTTTGCTCTTCAGAAAGTATGTAAGGCCTGGCTGGTGCCCGTTCCCACACTGCTCATCTAGGCAAGCTGGATTAAAGCTCCTCACCCATCACCCGTGCTTCTCCTCCATGCATCTAAACTTACAGGGATGAATCGACACAAAGGAAAGCCTGAACAAGCACAAACTAATTTCTCCACACATTTAAGTGCAGTATAGCCTCCCCTTCCTGCCTTCTCTCACCGTCATCCAGCTGTGCCCATAAACTGGAGTCTGACAAACCAATGCAGGAGTTGAAGGGAGCTATTAAATCTGCTCCCTGGAGCTTTAACACTCACAGCAATTTGTAGTGGAATTATTCTCCCAGCTCATTTTGCAGCCTACCTCCACGAAGGGTTCAGTGTTGAGGTGAGCAACCCTCTATCTGCAAATCCTTCCACTCCAACTAAGGTCAGATACTGGGGGCCATGCACGGCTCAGATGGGCACATACACCACCCCCCCTCATGCCAGCATTCCAGCCAGGGAGCTAAGGCCAAGTTCAGACTCTTCTTGAAACGCATTATTGTCAGCCTTAGCTAATCTGCCAGATATGCCAACGGTCTGGCAAGCAATTCCAGGCAGCATTGTTTGTTTGGGATAGGATTGGGCTCTGTGAATACAAATTAGACTTTTTATAGCTGCCTCAGCCAGGAATGTTTGAAGGTGTGCTGGGCTTTAGGAGGCAGGGAAACAGTAAAACAGCAAAACAGGCTGCAAGCCTGGAACTTTAAGGGTTTGCATGTGCTTCATTCTTTTAGTTATTTCCTTGCCTCCTCTTTAGGTTCTTTGAGAAGCCAGAAACCAAAGTATTTGTATACTAAATTCTCCTTATTGCCACAGAACAGCATCACAGATTTCTCAGAAACCAGTTTGTTGGGGTTTTTTGCTCTTCCCTCCCACCTCCCCTCCCATGGAGTGGTCCTCAAATATTTTACTGGGAAAAGTGAAAAGAGGAATGCTTATCAGTACCACAGCCCTCTATCATTTCCACCACAGCTCCAGAAAAAAGGCAGACCCCCAAGCCTCAGCAATGGTCAAAGGATGAACTGGCTGGATCCTCAGCAGAACATCAAACTGTTCTAGAGCCCTAAAGCTGTTCCAGCCCACAATACCACTTCCACAGCTTTCAGATATTCACATTCAGGTATCTACATTAAGTACTCCAACAGCTTAGCCTCAGCACCTAGAATCTCACAAAAAGCCCAGGTAGCTGAAGAACTGTGGGTATTTCTCTCTTACCCTGATATTGTTGTGTAAAGAAAATAAGTTGGGACAAGCTGAAGCACCCTACCATGCAAAGTAGCCAGCCTTAGAAATCTCAAGCAGCCAAATAAACACAGACCAAACCTCAGATCAAAGGCTAGAAAGCAGCTCTATCATAGGTATAGAATCAAAAAACAGTCAGGGTTGGAAGGGACCTCTGGACACCATCCAGGCCAAACCCCTGCTTGGAACGCAGGATCACATCCAAGCATGTTTTGAACACCTCCAGAGCTGGATACTCCACAGCACTTGGTATAGAGCAGGACATCCCATCTCTAGCCCAGAAATCCTCCTAACCTTCCTCCAGGAAGCACAGCCCCAAAGCTTCCACCCTGTAGGCAAACCAAAGCTAACTCTTGCCACAGCCTTTATGGCCTAAACAATCTGGCTAATTAAGCCTCTCAGCTGCTTGATTGCAGATTAATTAATTCTGTTTAACACTTTCCAGTCTGGTGGCATAGGGGTCATCATCACATCTCTCTTCCCCACAAGTGGGCAGGTCCAACCATTCTCAATCGGGATCACATGTCTCTCCCAGCAAAATGCTTTAATTAATTAATGGATATAATTTCCATCTTGGCTAATTGAGCTTCAGCCTGTTTTCTTTCACACCATTCCCAGGCATGTACCAAAGCAGTAGAAACACATCTCCATGGCCTTCCTTCACAGTCCACAAGAATCACTGTAGGTCTTTCTGTTAAAGGAATCTCTTTACCAGAAACCTGCATGGAATTTTTACAAAGAGCTTTGTTCACCAAAAATAACAGCATTAGGAACAAAGTTCATAAAATCTCTGAACAGCCTGATGCTGTATCTTGAGGTGAAGCAGAACCCCACATAAGCCTGGAGCAAATGCTCACTAGGAAAAACTGCCCTGAAATTGCTCTCTAGGATCTGCCTTTAGAGACAAGGTAAAGGTTTTGTGCACAATAGACTCATGTTTATTTGGAAATAAATGACAAGTATCTCCATTTGTCTATTATTCTGTTAATTCTTGAACCTGGGGATTGTTACCCATGCAAAGCCCAAGGCTTGCAGATGAAGTGACCTCTTCATCTGGATGTGATTTCCTTCATTTAAGGGATATCTTTCATCAGTCCATTCAGCCTTTTTTACCTCTAAATTTGACTGCATACTTAATTTTCAAGCAATTGTTTTAAGCACCTGTCATTTTAGCTCCAGAACTGTGATTTTTTTTGCCTGAAAGTGTCGCTTCACAGCTCTGGGGCGCTGAGTACCCTGTGATCAGCCCTTGACAAGCAATATCCTCAATATAATAATAACTCCATAAACATGAGCTGTAGCACTGGCAACATATAAACCAAAGGGGCAGCCTGAACTGTCATTATTTCTCCATTAGCCATTTCTTGCTGCTGCTAGCCATTTATCTGATGTCTCTGTTTACCCTCCCTCAGAGTACCTCCAAGAGGAAATGATTGGCAGGATGAAATAAACCAACCCAACCTCATAAGAGCACAAAAACATGATTTTATCACTTTGTACGCTATCAGTGATATTTGCTATAGACTTGGAGTTTTCATTCCCTTTTTATAAAAAATCCATGTACTTTAGCTCTCATCCCACACCTCTGGGGGAAGGGCAAGGCATGAAGATTCCCCAGCATATAAATTACTCGGAATACTGAGATTTCAAATAAAAAGTGATACTTTAGGACAAAGAAATGATGGTGAATAAAAATTCTATCTGCCTGTCAACAAGAAAATTTTCAAAGAGCACGAGTTCATACTTTTCTCCCTGTTACCTCTACAGCAAATGTGAATTTGTGTATTTTTCTATTTAATTTCCTCCTGCTTATCTCTTTTTGCTACCTATTCCAGCTGTTCATTTTCTCTCTCCCCTCTTGCCTCCGGTCTGTGCTTATAATTAATTGCTTCTGTAGTAAATTGTGGAGTAAAAAAAATTAAATATATAAAAAATTGAGACTGCTTTCAAACATTTGACCCTCGACAGTGAGTATCACGTATCACTGAAACAATTAATATCCTTAATCCTAAAAGTTCTGTTCTCATGTGTAAATCAAATGATTAAGACATTGATTGGCCCAGTTTTTAATAATACATTTGCAGCTTCATTTTCCAGTGAGGAGCCAATGGATTTCCATGCTGGGGAAAGAAGAAAAGCTGCTCCATTGAAGGGATTCTTGTTTCAAATTGTATTTATTTCCCTTCTTTTTATTGCTCTGACTGTTAACCCCAAAGTTCAGCCATTTCAGCTAAAAAGAGTCGCTGTATTTCTCGTAGGTTTTTTTCATCATGTGATACTTATTCCCAGTGTCTGCAGTGACCTGGAGACATGTAACACCCAGTACACGGTGTGTCTCCACTCAGCCCAGCTTCACATTGGCATTTTTCCAGTACTGGACCTCCAATGTACCTACACCTGATTTAATCTTGAGTCAGCAAAAAGGAAAAAAAATAGGCCTACAGCTTCAGGTACAGCAGAGGGAGAAGTGAGAGCCACAAATAAGCTCAGGTCCGCGAGCATTCTTTTCCACAGAAACACTCCTTTTAATGGGGAGGAAAAAAGAGCTGGGAAATGTGCTGACTCATCCAAAATCTTGTAGATAATGATTCAGACCTTGCTGAAATGAGATACTCATTTCTCTGGGTCGTTTTCATTTTTCCCCCAGGTTGCCTTAACCTTGAGCACAGGCAGAAGGATTTCTTTACTACAGTTAAGGACATGATCTAGACATGGACTAGGCAGGGTTAGGCGTAGTTGGACTCGATGATCTTAAGGGTCTCTTCCAACCCAGGCAATTCTATGAAAGGCCTAAAGTTTTGCAGAATGCAGCTTCCAACACAACCCCAGGAAAGGCACACCTTCCAGAGTAGCACTGATCAAAAAAGTATTGCAATAAATAATAATAGTAATATTCATTTGGGTTTGGGAAAGACATCGTAGCAGGGTTTTTTTAACAAAGAAAATAACCACAAGCACCAGGATCTGCTTTATTTTCCTCTGTTTTCAGTCCTCATTTTTTGTTTTCCTTTTTCTTTCTGTGGAGAAAACAAAGAGCAAATGTTCAGGAACCACAGAGGAAAAAAATGGACTGGGAAAACTTTAAAAATTACATCTGAGATGAGTAATTTTTCTGAAGTTCGAGCTTGAGTTTCATTGGGCTTTTTCACTGGGATATCAAAATATATGGGAAACAAAAGTTAATAATGTTTGGGCTATAATAGAATATTGACCTATTTTACCTCTGAGAGAGGGAAGGAATAATTCTAGGAATAAATCTACATTGTAGTACATCCTGTTGCAGTCAGCTCTTCTGCAGCAAAGAGGTAGGAAGTGGTGGCCATCGTTATCACCATCATAGTTATTATGGTACTTAAGAATGTTGGTGGTAGTTGTAGTGCATGCAAGTGCATTATAATTTCTCACAAAATATTGCAGCGGTGCAAATTAGACAGTGACATGATTAAATTTCTTGTCTGTATATTTCTATGTTGATTTTAGACATTTTTGAATTTAACTTTCAGAAAAAGATCACCAGTGGTAGCCAGATATGTTTCCAACACAAAAAAATTTTTTTTAAATTAAGTCACAGGAATATCTGTCCTGCTTCATCTAAAGGATGTTTTTGATGCTGCAGACTCTGGACCAGAGGTGTACTCTGCAAGGCCTTGTGCTGCGAGATACAAACATTCAACCAAGATAAACTGATTCTTTTTATGAACAAACACATCTGCTAATTGTTTTCTGCTATTTAAGGGCAATGGATGCATTAGAAAACACTAGATTCAATAAAGGAGATAAGCTCCTCTTGTTGATAACAGTTTAATCCATGTCCACAGAGGATACAGGGGAACAAGTTGTGAATTAAATACCAGGTACTAGAGACCATTTAAGAAAGGATGTGACTAAGGCTAAGAAGTAGTTTACTGGGAGTAGAAATGGAAACAGACTGGGGGTAGGGAGGCACATCAGCTTGTTGTTTGTAAAGAGCTGATATCAGAAATTGTCCTCCTAACCCATCACATGAAGTTAATGGCTCATTCATTACATGTGCCGCAGATGGGTCCCTTATCCTACCAGGCAGTCTTGGGACCATGCTGTCAGCAGGGATAGAAGTTGCAGGGGAGGAAAGACAGGAATAGGTTTAGCCTGGATGTCCCAGCCGGAATGGTCTTGCTTTGCCTTGCTCATTTTCAGGTAGGTAGTTGGTTGGTTAGGATATGTAGGATACCTATACAAGAACCATCACTGCATGGCCAGTGCATGACTTACCCCATACTTCTCATCATCTGCTACAAACACAGAAACTGAAGAGGCTTTGCCAGCCCACCAGGAATAAAATCGTGGACAGTAGGAAGATGCATATATGTCATGCATGTGTGTAACTGTTATGCACATATTTTACATCATTGCAGATGATGAAGGGTTTTCTTGGGAAAGTGGGCAGAGAGGAGACTGGTACAGAAAGAAGCCTGAAAACAGAGATGCTTCCATGGTCTTATAGTACACTAAGAGACAAGGAACCAGGTTTCCAGGATTTTGTCACAACCAGACAACAGAATTGCTCCAAGTACCACCTGAGAAGAGGTGACTCTACTGAGCTGTGGTTAAGATGTATGAGTGTCCAAGCTCTTCTCCTTTTGATTCTCTAGAATCAATATTAACATCTCCTAACAGGAAGAGACATGAGGATCTTAATGTATGGCACACAGGATATAGTCAATGCATCTGTGGCAGCAAATACCTTGGCTGCTCTGCCATTCCATAGTATGAGCAAATCTTTTCTTCCTCCTCCCCCCCAACAAACCTGTTGCCCAGATTTACTTGGCATTCTTTTTCCTTTTCTGAGACTTTGAATTCAAAGCTGGGGAAGTTCACACAACATCTTTTCTTCACTTTTAATCCAGTATCATCACATTATGGGTTTTCATGTACGTGAAGGTGTTTGTGATAATTGAATGGACTTAACCTCAGTCAGTTGTGATTTCGTGTCAGCAAAAACACTCATTAGGCCTTCATGAACCAGGCTTCCTTCTTCTTCTCCTCCACTCTTTTCAGTGCTTTCTGACAAAACCAAGGACCCTTGGGCAGTATTTCCTATTTATTCCACTGTCTGAAGCTAATTTGAACAGATGCACCAAGGATGACAAAAGTTAAACAGCCTGAAAAATAAGTTTCCACCCCTTGAGGCAAAAATTTAAACTACTTCCCCCCCCCCCCCCCCCCCCAGTTTTTCTTCTCTCAAAACAGCCTGAGAAAATACTGCTAATGGTTCATTTAGAAATTGCTGCATTCTCTTGTTTTATTTTTTAACCAGGAATAACGTGAAGGCTTTGTGTTTCAGATAGAATGAAACAACTAGGACACGAGGTAATTGTACATCAGTGTTGGGTATCAACAGTCAAAGGTGAAACCATTTGTAAAATATTTCCATTTTCCGGGGCTGATGTAGCCTGTAAGCCATTTTATTCTTTCCTTACCACTCTCCTTCAAGCTCACTCACACAGTTCAGGCAGTTCACAAACAGTGAAAATCCTGCTGCCTCCTTGAAGATCTCACAGTACTTTCTGAAGAGTTGCCTCCCAAGTCACATTCTTCCTCCCCATCCAGCTCTTTCCTGATTTTGCTTCTTTGTCTATAGAATTGGATTTGCTCCTCTGCTGGAGTTAACCAGAAGTGCTTCACCTCAGAGACAGTCGCATTACAGGAAGGACTTTTTTCCTATAAAATAGTCAGAAGAAGAACTATGTATGATTATATCATTAAAAGTAAACTAAAACTTCATCATAATCTTGAAAGAAATTATGAAAGGTTAAAAACACCCATTCCTTTTCACTAAAACAACATTGGCTCATGGTGCCTGCTCTTGCATCCTTGCAACAATTTAGGCAAGTGTCTATGTGATCACCTAAAAAATCTCTGTTTTTTCACCCTCTGTTTTATGGTGGTTTCAGCTATCCAAGTGTAAGCATTTACAGCACCACATGATTTACAAGACCCATTGAATGTCACAGAAATACCTCTAACAGCCCTGAATACAGCTAAAAACTACTTTACTACCGGTATGTTGAAAGATATTCATACAAAATATGCATACAATTTTTAAAAGAATATAAATATGTACAAAAAGCTGGAACAGAGGAAGTTCCATGTGAATATAAGGAGGAACCTTTTCACTGTGAGGGTGACAGAGCCCAGGGACAGAATGCCCAGAGAGGTTGTGGAGTCTCTTTCTCTGGAGACATTCAAAACCCATCTGGATTTGTTCCTGTGTGATTCAGTCTGGATGATCCTACTCTGGCAGAGGGTTGGACTGTATGACCTTTTGAGGTCCCTTCCAACTCCTCACATTCCCTGATTCTGTGAACAGTAAAGCCTGTTTGCAGGATACTGAGAAAACTTTGGTAGGTCTAAAATCACCAAATTCTTTTAATGACTAATTTACCCAGTTCTACTCAAAACCAGCAGCAAGTGCGTAGCAAGACTCCATCAACCACTTTGTTTTCTTTCGGTTCTTTTGTTTGGGTTTTATCCAGAAATGTTCAGGGGTTCTTTACCTTCAGAATATAATCAGAGAGCAGATCTAATAGTGTTACTCATTTGTGGAGATACAGGCATAGCACTAGTGAAAAGCCACAGCCATTCAGGAAATGCACTGCTAAGCAGACACATTTATGTTATATATCTGTTGTATCCACACACATGTACAAGAATGTTTGCATATTGGATACTGAAGTGCACATTTCTCATTTATATCAGTAACATGCTGTTACAGTGCTTCAGGGCTGAGCCAAAAGCAAAGCAGCAGCAAACAGCAGTAGTTAGCTCACATGTCTACTATGGCAAGGCTATAGCTTGTCCCCATGCCTACTGGGAGCGGTCCCTGGAGCACCTGCATGTGATACGCTCCTGAGTAATCACAGTCAGTATCTCTAAACTATCAGGTAGTAACAGCCAAAGACCACAACACACAGCATAGACCAGGTGTCAGTGACTGCCAAGGCGCCCTGGTCCTTTCCAGCCACTTGTTCACCCAACTTGTTCAAACTCTTTGGAGGTCAAAACAGACCAAACACAATTTGCTATTCTGAGAGGCAGACCTTCTCCCAGGGACACTGACATCCCACTCCCATCATCATCAGTGAAGGTGATGCAGAGAAGCTCAGTTTGGCTCCAGCACTGAGCCAGCCTTTGGAGCCCAGCTCCTCTTCACTGACAACAGAGTATTCATTTCCAAGCTCTCTCCAGCTGCAGCACTCTTGGGCCTCTAATGGCCTGATGAAGGAGGTGTAGCAATGTCAGTCTGCCAATAAATAACAGGCTTGTTTTTCTTAGTCACCTTCCATGTGCCTTGTCTGAGCAGCTCCTGATTTCCCAGCACCAGCAATGTGAAAATCACTGCTTCAGAGGCTCAGGTTGACCTTTGTAAATCCTCCTCTGGAGAGCAGGCATTGTGTCTCAGTGCTCAATCAGCATCTGTCAACTCAACAGGTTTGATTAGACCTGACGGGAGACCCTGTATTATTCTACCAGCAAATGCTAGAGACAAGCCCATACAGCCTTTGCATGATTTGCTCCATTTCTTATTTCCTTCATCTCTTTCATTGTTCTGTTCTCACTTCATCTGTATTGTAGCTGCACTCCTCTCTCTCTGCAAGTGAGGGAAGCACACGATCAGTAAAGGCCTGTTCTGCTAGTTAGATACTATCTGTAATGGGGTAGTTTTGTTCCATCATCATGTCTGAGCTAGTGCTCCTGTACATCTGACACTAGCATCGCAGCAGAAACACTGAGGCCACCAAGCTTCAAGTGAGTCCTGCTGCCTCAGCAGGAATCTGCATCTAAGCCAGATAGCTGGAGCTGGTAGAGTGAAACCTTGGGCCTCAGAACGAATTCTGAAGCATTATCTCGTCCGAATGCAGCATGCCTGGTAGTCCCCATGACTAGGTAAATACCTTTCAAGCCAAAGCAGCATAGCAAATTTGAGCACTTCGCCTCCCTGATAGGAAATCGATGCTTGCTTTTAGTATTCAGCTTCCAGACTAGATCTTCCCTTTCCCTTTTTCCAGGGACGGCCTTCTGCTTTCCCAGAAGGGTTCAAGAAAGGGCTGGAGTAGAGGGAAACAATCATCAATGTTTATGTCGCAGCGAGCGGATGCAGGTTAATGACAGATTGGTGACAGCCCTCACATGACAGGTTCCCGCTTGCGCTATCAACCCGCAGCATACAAAGGAGACGCTGTTTGTGGCCCTCATCGGTCAGCTTTGCAATTTAAAACACTTTGCGATGCTGTTTTCAAGCTCCTTGAGCTTAGTGCCAAGTGCAGAGAAAGCAGGGAATCAAACATGAAACGGCTGCACGGCTCATGACAGCAACGTCTGCGCCAAAGAAATCTGGCGTGTCTGAACTCCACGGCTGGAGAAGGGATTTTGTTTTTCCTCCTTTTCTCCCCCACTCTCTATCTTTCTTTTCTTCTCGGCTTCCCACCACATCCTGAGGATTGAGTCACTGTGGGTTGTACTTTTATCAACAATGAAACAGAGACACCTTTCACAGCTGCTGAGCTGGTTTCTTGCTTGGAATTTGGTTTTATAAAGGCTAGTTGTTTGCTTTTGGAGAGGTTCACGCACATGTGTACACAGCCCCAGACTTGCACACAAAGAATCCTCCCTTCACTTGTGCTGTGGCAAAACAGCAGAACCCTAAACTGCCAGATCTGTCATCAGAGGCAATTGCTGCTGTCCTGTCACCCTGGAGCAGCGAGGTGAGACCAGAAGGGTTAGCAGGTAGCACAGTGTTTAATTAGAGCCCTGCAAACAAAAAAAAGAATAACAACAAAAAAACCTCCACCCAGTGGATGACAAGCTCTTTCAGGGTGTCAGACACACTGTGAAATGACAACAACATCGAGATTAACATTACAGATTCAGGATCTTTACACAGAGAATTCTCTTTAGACCTGCATTTCCACCTTCCCATTTCAATGTAGTTTCTCATCCTGCTGCATTCCCCAGTTGCAAGGAAATGTTATTACCTGGGCTGGACCAACAGGGGGGTCAATTTGCTCTCCCAGAAACGCATCCCACTACCACCCAGCACAACAGCCATTCCCACATGTGCTGATGCCTCTCAAGACTAGCCTGTTAACTTGATTAACTTTCTTTCTCTATGTCCCCTCTCCCCCACCCCTCCAATCCCAACCCCAGCACGCTGTTTTTCATTTTCACGCTGCCTCTGCACTTCCTGATGGCTGCTCAGACCAAAAATGATGAACTCCAGCAAGAAAGGCTCTTCTGATGGTATTTCCTGCCTGTCAAACAACAGGAAGCATCAGAAACTTTGCGAAAAGAACACATTTCTCATGACACTACAAGGTTAATAAGCTGGGCCCAGATGGCTTGAATAGGTTTGGAGAACTCTCACAGTAGTATCTGATCATTAGGATGTTCATCTGAACTTTTGGTGCTGTTGAAGTTTGGCTATCTCTTTCAGGTTCCATGTCAACTTTTACACTGTCTACTGTGCTTTCTCCAGCCAAATGCATTTCACAAGGAGGGTTATTTATGCCTCCTGGTCAGCTCAGGGTGTCCATGGTGCTTTGAGCTGCTCTAGTCACAGAGGCATTCCTTCTTGTAGTTCGCTCCGACTTGTGAGGTTTTAGCTCACACATATCTCAACAAGTGGGGAATCTCTGTGAGTATGTTGATAAATCCCCTTGGTAATCCCTTTGACACGAGCAACTGTTCATTCAAAACTCTTCCAAGTAAACAAAGTGAAAATTTTCTCCTTCAGCATGTTTAGATTGTCTAAAACTGGGAAAAGGAATTATATGGTGTGGCTTAGTTCACCCATCATGTAAATTGAATAAGAAACAGTTGAATCAAAGACTATACATTACCCAAACTTATTAAAAAATGAGTATTTGAAGAAAACACTTGAAAGAGTCTAGGTTCACGTCCCAAATAATTCAGGAATCAGAAAAGGAGCAATGGTCCTGCTTGGAAATCCAGTGGGTTCCTGTTGAATTTAGTATCAACCCTTAACAACAAACACATGCTTAAATCCACGTAAGATGAGTGAGACTGAAGAGTGCTGAGCTAGGACACTACGTGGAACATTTTCAGCTGTTTTCAACCCTGGAATTTTTTTCCCCCCGCATCCTGCAGATGCTGCTGGAAATCCCTGAGGCAGCCGAGGGCATTTGGGTAATATTCATTTCTGCATGTCAAAATTTCCCCCCAGGCTTTGCAAAAACTTGAACGAGCTCTGCTTTGTATTTACCTGAATGACAACATTAGCTACTGATTTCTCTTGGAGACGGTATAGTTCCAAAAAAAAATCAAAGGTTCAATTTTGCTGTAGTGGTAAATGGAAATAAAAGACAGGCAAACTACCAATTTCCTGCTTGAAATGGAAGTAACTACTGAGATGCAATAAAAAAAGTCAAAGATTCAAGCTGCGTTATTCAGCAGAGCTTCTTGGGACATACCTGAAAGTGTCTCTTCACTTTATTTTTCTCATCTATTCCCAGGTAGAGCAGACTTTCTTTACCATGATGTGTTGTCAGCAAATAACATTTCCTGAGACAGATACAGTCTGCAATGTCCCTGTCTGCCATTCTTATTAACAATTTTTCCTCCTCATCTATGTCTGCTCCATCTGAAACAAACAGTCCACATGTCAGATGTTCATTATATTGATGATGTCCCAATGACAACCAATTTATTTTCCTGCCTGCACCTCCAAGAATTGTATTAGTAATGATGTCTATCTGCTCTAGAGATGCTTTGTAAAAACTGATGGTCTGCCATGAGGATACTTAATTACATCTTCTTAAAGGAACACAATTAAGTTTGCAGGTAAAAGATTGCTCTGGGGTTAAAAATGTATTTTCAAATTAGTTTTCCTGGTGGGTAGGATGTTTAATTTTCATTTTGGGAGTCAAACTGGAGAATTGATCTGAGAGATCTGGCAAGAAGAATGGTCTCAAAAGCAGAGATTATGTCCATTAGAGTTGTCTGTCAGCTGTTACCAACATGATATTCAGTGGTAAAACCAAGAAAACAACACATGACAATGCATCTTGTCATGACAGACTCCCTACAGAAAATATGCTGGTGGGGACAGGGCAAGCATCCCCCAGGACTGTCAGCCAGTTATACAGGGCACTGCTGAAACTGCAACTCCTGATTTGCATTTCCTGGATGACAGTAAGGACATTTCAGTCCCTACAGAGATCTCCAGTACTGCTAAAGCCTGTAGAGAAAATAATGCAAAAGTTTATCCTAGATATGGGTGTGCCACCAAAGCTAGAAGTACATGGTGCTACCAGGGTTCATGAGTCTCCATGGGACACTTGGCCATCCCACAATGGGTGTTCAGGGCTTGGAGCACCACCAACATTTGAATCCTTTGCCAGAGAGGGGCAGTGTGAGTATACATTGGGCAGGCAGCGACCGACTCATTCACTCAAGCCAGCAGAAAGTCTTTTGGTTCTCCTGAATCCTCCATGGGAAGCAAGGCTCTTTCATCTGGGGTTTCCAAACTGCCCTCACTCTGGTGAAAGCTGGACTTAGTGCAACAGCTTCGTTTGACTCCTTCTGGGGATCATTTATCCTTTCAGCTCAGTTTCCTCCAATGTTTTCCACATCACCTCTGACATACTTAGTTTCCACATTAGCTGTAACATATTTATTATTTTTAGCTGAGCAATTCCTTTCTGAAAGCAAATCACTTTTTCATAGCATTTTGGAAATGAACCCAAAATGATGCCTGAAAGGAATGTCATGAAAATACATGTAGTGATACGTCCCTGCAATACAAAACATAACTCATGAAGATCTCTTCAAATGCTGGAAAACACCTGCTTCCCAAAGCACACGATTCTGCAGTCCAAACCAGAAAATAAATAAATAAAGTGGCTACATGCATGCTCACACGCTCACACATATCAATCCTTATCCAAGTCTATTTTAGCACATCAGAAACTAGAAACTATTGATGTGAAAAAGGACATAAAGAAGAAACTCCTTTGTGTACTGCTAATTTAAAAATAGTCTGTCATAGTTATTTCCAGACTATGTCAACAAATAATTTAAAACAAATGTTTTGGATGAAAATGGAGCTTTTCAAATTACTTGTGGCAAATAATAGCTATAATAATATTGATTTTATTTGTGGTCTTTTCTCTCTTATGTTCTGCTAAGCCATTCATTATTGGAACATATTTACCATACAGTTTGGACAAGCAATTGCCAATTTGTTGGGTTTTTGTAAATTGTACAGTATGATATTTTGTTAGTTGATTTAAATAATGATGACTATATTGGTTGGCACAATCAGATGCTAATATTTCTGTTTCTCAACTGGAGAGACTGAAGAGCAAAAACCTAAAAAACCCCACAGATAGTAAAATGATAATAAATGCACTTCCAGGTGCAAACATTTGGTTGAAAACAATGAGTTTAACGAGTTGCAACTCTTTAAGTAAAAAAATACATGCAGAAATTGGACAAGTATGAATGACCATGTGACCAAACTCTTCATGCTGACTAAAGTTTCCAGCCTATTCACAAGAGCATTTGTCAATTGGGTTTTAAGTACTATACCTGCTCCAGCTGACCAAACAGCGGAATAAAAAAATAAAAGTCTGTTCTGGAAAAAAGCTAGATGAGATATTTGAGCTGGGCTGTGTTTGGGAACGCAAGGGAATATTCTCTGCCTTCCTGGTTCCCATGGCTGGAGACTCCTCTTCCCTGCAGATGCTGCTGCTCTGGCCACTCTCTACGCAGGTCAAAAGTCTCCTCACCAAAGCAGTCACCCCAGAGTCCCAGATCCAATAGATCTTATCTGTTGAGAAAAAGCTGTACACCAGCACCATGGATTTTCCATTCATGTACAAGAGAGTAAATCAAACCTCCAGATTAATAAAAAAAAAGCACTAAGAAAAAATTGTCCTGTTCTATAGCAAACTTCGTGGCTCGGATCATTGCCAATTCTGTCGTGTCTTTCCATTCCTCTTTCTGGACACAATCCATAGTGGCCGTGCCAGTAGAAATGAGCATTAGAAGCTGTTTTTAGAACTCTACTAATTCGTGTGAAAGCAAAAAGGAGCAAGAATACTCAAAACTGAAGCCCTGCTTCATGAAAATTTCCATCCCCGTTCTGCAGACTTGGGTTTTGGATGAGGTTCAGCTTTAAGGTGCTTAGCACACAACTCACCACCTAATGACCGCTGCTCCATCTCAGCGCAGTTTAAAATCGATGGGTGAAATTGGGATTTCACCATAGTGCCACGCAAAAAAGAAAAAGAATTAAGGATCCTGGGAGCTTGCTCCTTTTGCTGGATTTTGAATGCTTCATTCTAATTCTTTACTACATTGTATTGACCCTAGCACTAAAGCTCTTGAAATCAATGGATAGCCCAGCTTTGATTAGCTCTGCATTCAGCCTGCTTTGTGAAAAGCATCAATCCTTCATGTTATGAGAGGAATGAGAGCGTGTGGGTAGGTACGCCTGTGAGAAAAACCTTTAGAATTATTCTTCTTCTCTCAGTTCAAACATTAACCACAGAATTCATTTGCTCTTTATAAGCAAGCTATCTATGAGACTTTCATATGCATGAGCCGTAAATACCACGTTTAGTCAGGTTCCTGCCACATTATTAATAGGTATTCTGCTTGCACCCACCAGATTTGATAGAAAACATTGCCTGCTCTGTCACAAGAATGCACGAGAACTACTTGGCACCCGTGAAATAAATGCTGCTCCATGTAAATTGCTTCAGAGCTAGACTTACAAAATGTTTATTCAAAGGCCTGCAACAATCTGTTTGGGTACAGCGCAGCTAGGGAACATGTCACCTACAACGCTGCTGAGCAGAGCAAGGTTGCAGTTAAATCATTTTAATGGTAATATAAGCCACGCTGTGAAGAACCCCTTGCCGAGACGGCAGGACATGCCATGTTTAAGAAAAGTTGAGTTGTTATTTAATATTCTTTAAGGTGGGCTGATAAACTGAGGTGATTGCTGGATACTCTTGGTGGAACCACGTGGGCCCTTCTGGTGGCAGAGTCCAGTGGAGTGAAAAGCTGAGAGCAAATGGCTGGAGACACCCCCCAACCACCTCCCCACCATGGTGCCTCCACCTTCATTTGACACTTTACCAGTTGGCTAACAAATTATTTTTAAAGGTCTTTTGGGATTAAATGAAAAAAAAAAAAAAAGCTATATAATAATAATGTTTAAACCCCTGTTTATCCTGAGGCTTGCAAATCACAAACCTTTTATGGAGACCAGGACTGAAAAGTCACCTTTCTACATACAAACAAATAACGAGCCTCATGCAAGGAACACCACATCTGAATGGCAACCTACACCTAAGTTTTCTCCTCTCCAGTAGCAGGAATATCCAGGGCACAACCTTATTATTGCCACTTACTGATTTGCCTGGAGGCAGTCTCCTGAGGAGCTAATCAAACAGCCCATTAGAGAGCCTGCACACAGCAAAGAGATCCCCACTCAAGGCACTCGCAGCCGGGTGCTGCCCAGGAGACAACCGGGTGACACAAAGCAGCAGTGACAGGAACCCGATGTCCCCACCAGACCGTGATGAGTGGTGTAATTGGTGTGTGACTGGTGTCGTGGCACACTGGTTGCCAGTCACAGCTAGAGCAAGCTGTTGGTGAGGTGCAAAGGGAGAAAGCACTGATCCATAATGAACCCTGGCTACACCATGGGAGAGACCAGAGGGTTTTTTTGTTTGTTTCTAAGCTTGACTCAGCAGAGAGCAGGTGCAGAGCTGGCAGCCAGAAGCAGCAAAGCCTAGAAAACATTGAGCTGAGCAAGGAGAAAATGATGGTGACCCACCGTATAATTGCTCTGTGGATAATCTTTCCTCCCAGGTGAGCCTCCAGCGCTGTCTACAGGCAAGCTCTCTCTTCAGTCACTCACAGTCCGTGTCCATAGGATTGGAGAGGTTCATGGAAATCAGTGCAGCCTCCAAGATTTAGGTAACAGTATTCCCTATGATGGCCCTGTGCCATTCTGTGCAGCTATCAGACATATGGTTGCTACTGGGCTAGAGCCACATCTATCTCCTCACCTGCTTTTGTTCTGATCTCCTGATTTTTCTATTCCCCACTGCCTTTAACTCATTGTCTCCTGTTAAACGGATGGACAGGCTTGGCAACCATATCCTCTTAAAAGAGAGACTAAAAAAACAATTGCAGATTTTAGAGGCATTTCTCTATGCATCTGGAAGTCAGCAAACCATGAAACACCTGTGTCTCCTTAGAGCTCCACTTTAACCAGCCTGAGGATGCATAAAGACAGTGCTGTAAAGAACCAACCCAATTGGCCTGTAGGTAACGTACCAACGTTGAAGGAAGAACATTTTTAAAAGGCTAGATCACTCTGCTCCTTAAGCTCCCTTGTATTCTCCCTGTAAATCTGGCCACACTCACCATGACTGATCTAAAATATTCCATTTTTAATTAGTTCCAGGCTCACAAATGTGATTGCTACATCTGCACAACACAGCAGTGCCAAATCAAAGTCTGAGGCTGATGAACGAGTGCTGTGCAGTTTAAAGACCTGTTGAAGGAGAAAATATGGCTACTCTACTATTGGAAATTCCTTTTTGGAAAGTTTGGAACAGCCAGGTCTCCACCTTGATCTTGCAGACCCATTAAAAATAAGCAACTGGGAGATATTCTTCAACTTCCTCTGGATTAAAAAGACAGCTCTCAGAAATAATCCAAATTCATAATGCTGTGCTGTTCCAAAGACGTCTCTCTGCAGAGAAACTACCAGCAATTGTATCTAGGGGCTGGGGAATACCTCGATTCCCTGAAGTCATGCTCTGAAGCTGTCACTGAGTGGGTCAGGGTCTGGGTTGCTTTCTTACTGGGGAGATCCCATGACACAGGGAAAGAACAACTTTCCCATTTACTCCTGGGTGACATGCTGAATTTCTTTCACTCTCTTTGGCACCTTCACATCCTCTTTTGATAATATCTAACTTGACGCCATTTCTTTTTCTCTGTTGGAGCCATAAGGTGTCAATAAGGATGAGACCTAAATGTTGACAAGGAGGCATGTTGTCCTGATACCCCAGTGCAAACTTTTCCCAACAAATACCAGTCCTGTTAGCATGGACCTCTGTCAAGCAGTCTCTGGAAATGCAAGGCACCTAAGGGAAAAGCTAAAGAATTTCTTGAGAAATTATCTTATAAGGAAGACAGTAACACAAGAAGGAATGTACTGGTAATAATAACAATGCATACGAGCACAACTGATAGACAGAGAGACAGATAGACTGGTAGTCATGAGTATTATTCTGTGGAATTTTATGCCAACTGAAACTAACGTTTTTGTGGTTCACAGAAAGTCACTGCTGTCCCTGATTAGATGTCATGACTAAGCCATCATAAGTCTGTGCATATGCTACTCTCTTCGTTTTACTTTTGTAAATGTTCTGCCTTACTCTCTTGAGAGCAAGGCTGAAACTCTCTCACAAGGACTAGGAGGTTAAATCTAAACCATTACGAACTGTGGCTTGCATAAATCTAACCATATGCCCTTCAGGAATGTCTCGTATTTTAAACTACAGGTCTGTGTGTAGCTGTTCTTACTTTCAAGTCTCAAATCCAAGAAAACACAATTCTGGATGTGTCTCTGCTCTAGTAAGATCTCTAATGCAAGGACAGTAGTGCCTGGCTTCCCACTGCATCAAAGCTGATCACAAAGGCATTTTGCTTGCAACATCTCACAGAATCACAGAATTGTAGGGGTTGGAAGGACCCTACAGCCCCATGACTTTGGCTACTTACAAAGAGGTGCTGAGGTGGAGTGCAAGGCTGGAGGTTGAGTTCCTAGGGATGAACTGTCTAGAGGCAAAGTGCCATTGCTTTCCCCAAGACCAAGTCTCTGGCTAGCTGCAAAACAAGCCTGCTGTCTGTTTCTGCCTTGCCTTGTCAGGATTAGCAGTACCTACCTGGGATCTGCAGTGTTGACCATGGCTGTCAATTAAAACTAAACACATTTCAGCGTGGCTGCCAGCCAAAAACACAGAACCTGCCAAATAGTAAACACAGAAGATCTGCCTAGTTTCAAAACAATTGTGCCACCGCTGCGAGAAGAGTGTGCTTATAATTCCACTGTAATCCAGAGGCTGTCTGTGCCAATTCCTAGTTGATAAACGAGGTCTTCAAAAGGAGCCATCCAGAGCTCAGTCTGCCTGCTATCAGATTCTCTGTCTTTAATTTGAGGATCTCCAGAATTTTTTGTTTTATAATAACCTTTCCCAAAATGCACCAGATTCACAGCAGAGACTTTGCTCAGTAAAACAACGAGGACACTAAAATGCATCAGACCCAAATAAAAGCAAAGGGCTTTCTCAGATACCACAACAAGTGGATTTAGATTTCTAGAACGGGCACCTGGTTTTGACATTCCAGTAAAGAATCAATTCAGCTTCATGCAATTCATTAGTAAGGAAAATTCTTTTTGGCAGAACTCACTGAGGGCAAAACTTTCCCATGGACCGTGTTCTGAAGTGGCAATCATCACACATTGGTTCAGACAAACAAAAAGGAGTACTGACTAGAAAAGCATCCTCCACATTTCTAAACTGGAAATGGGTGCTCACTGAAAGAAACAGGTCTGAAAGAAGAGTGGTGATTGAAAAGAGATCTCAGAAGATGGAAATATATATATATTTTTTTTTTTTTTTCCCCTGAAGGTTTTGGGAAATTTTGATTTTCCAAAGAGAATGTCTCAGAGGTGCCTGTGAAAGCAGTGGAGAAATAGGGCTTGAGGAAAATCTTCTCATCCTGCTGCCATGGGCCTCCAATCCAAAACTCATCTCTAATCCTTTGGAGCTTGAATACAAACAGTTTTTATTTCCCGAGCTATTCAAGAGGAAATATGCAAGAAGAGATCACAGATGCAGTGAGGAGTGGTGACAACTGCACAAACTGCCCAAAAGGTGGCACAGAAGCAGGCTTGCACGAAGAGTTGCAGAGATTATATCAAGACAGGCAGAGATTTAATTCCTGGCATCACAAGGGCCAGACCTTGGAGTACTGTAAAGTTCTTTTTCTGGTTCATAAATAATCCTCAAAACTTACAACAGAGAAAATATGTCTTTAATTTTATATTTTAAATGGAAACCAAACAAAGATACCAGAGCACATTCTACTATGTTAAACTGAACTTAGTAAAACCTACAGCAGCCCTATGCTTCCTTTGTCAGAGATATCCACTTGCCTTTTCAATTAGGCTTAGATTCAGTCCAGAAATACAATGGTGCTATGCCCAAATAGGGCTCACATGTTCCAGCTTTCACCATTATTGTCTGAAATCTCGACTGTGAAGATCTGACAACATGATGGGACAGATAGATCAAGGGAAAGAAATATGGAGACACTAATAACTAAATACTTTAATCCCTGCCTTTCATTCTGAAAGCCCCTAAAGCAAATTACAAATTGGGTTCTTTAGCTCCCCAAACCATTTAATTCACCCATGAAATAAAACCATTTCAGGAGGTAGGATAGGAAGGAAGGCAGAGAAAGAGACAGATGTTTAACATCAGCCCAACAAAATAATTTTAAATGAGGAAAAAGAAATTTAACAAACTCAAAGACTTGTTTATGTAAACACTAAATACTAGGACACTCACCTCTTTACTTTGAGCTTTCTATAATGCAGTAATTGTTCCAAGGTTTGGAATTTACAAAGTTTTTGAAGTGTTTTGGTAGGCACAAAGAGCAAAATATATATGACTGGCAGGTCTTCACTGACGATCCAGGAAAGATCAGGACTGGCTTGTTGCAGCAGCTTTTCTTGAGGGAATTACTGTAATATAAGTTCTCAATCAGGGCATCACTAAGGTATAGCAAGATGTCATAGTGTCCCTGACCTCTCTGATTTTCTGAGTGGGAATAGCATTGTTAAGGAGGGATTATGTCAAATCAGTAGCGTAAGATATTTTTTGACCTGTACATACCTGTATAGCATCAAGTTAAAGTATGAAGGTGCTTACCATCTTGTCCTTCCATTTGAGCATGATGGGCAGAAGCGGCATGGTGCTTTTGGCAAGAGACAGAAAAACAGGTTAGCTGTCTCTGGACTTGCCCACCTTCTCTCAGCAGCCGTCTCAAACCCTGTTTTGTTTTGACACGTGTTTCCAATAAAAACACAAGGTTCGTATTGACAAGAGGAATGCTGGACCAGACCACTGGCATTTCAGAACAGCCACAAATCTTGCTTTCTCTGAGCCCCCAAGGGTCAATTCAAGGCAGCAAGAATCCCCACTCTAATTATTCACGTTCTTCCACAACCAGCCCAATTATCTAGTGAGCTACTGTCAGCTGAGGCTGATTTTTCAATTATTTAAAGAGACATTGTCAACTCAACTATGCTCTATTTACATATATAAAATCAATAATCTCTTTCCCATTACCTGTGCTATGTCTGCTTTAAATACTGCTCTGAAGTTTGGGTAAGGGCAATGGAGGTTTTCTTCTTTACATTAAATATCCCAGAGAGATGCTCCAGTGATCCATGTAAGGGATGGACTACTAAGACATGTGAATGACGACAAAATGTTGCCACTGGGATATGTGGCTGGAATGTCCTTAGTATGATGGTTTAGCTAGAAGGTCAAAGATTTTGTAACTTCTTCTTTCAGAGCTGCCATCTAAGAGTTTTAGATTTAGAAAATTTCTTGCTCCTGACTTAGAAAAGGGCTCTTCCTGTAACCTAGCAAAAGAAGGAAGATGCCTAAGTGAGGGAAATTATTCCCAAGAACCATGGTTCACAGCTCCTGGTTATAATGCCAAGCAATCAGGGTACTGAAGAATCAAAGTTCCACTCTGTGTTTCTCCCCAACTTCCTCTTACAAACCATTCAGCACAGGAAAGGCAATAAGGGTCCCTTGCAGCTGGTCCATTTGGAGAAGGTATGAACAAGGTCTACATGGTCTGTGAAGGCTTCATGACCTTTTGTACCTGCAGGTTAGGCAGAGGGGAACCCCAGCTTCCTCTGCCTGTGCATCTCCTCAGATATATAAAATGACCCTTGCAAACCCTCCAGCAGGAATTACAATGCCATGAACTGGAATTTTCTCCACATGTCCAAAGACGATCGTCAGAGGGATTAAGAAGAAATGCAACCTGCATCAGCTAATCCCACAAAATCTTAGCTGAATAACTGGAAAAAGGGCATTGGCTCCTACTCATCTTCTGCAGGGGCAAGAGGGACATTTGTAGCAAGTCTCCTTTGTTCATCGATCTCAAAGAAGCAATCCATGTGTTAAGAATCATGTCTGCATAGGGAACAAGGACTATGGCCAAGATGACTGATATCATGGGCCTTTTCCTCTCATTTTCCAGACAAGTAAAATAAGTTTGTTGGGGAGTTTATTTTTCAAAATAAGTCCCACTCAAATTTCCAAAACCAACCAAAAACCCCAATCATAACACAGGAAAACCCCACTCCTCAGACACATTGCTATCGCATGCCGTGAATTGCCAGGCCTTCACATTTCACCTCACACTGGCACAGCCAGAGTAGAAGCCCGAACAAATTTCTTGAACCAGCAAGTCAGGCTCTCAGGAGAACACTTCAGCTCATTTGTTGTCCTTCTGCTTTGATGTACTCCACAATCTCACACGAAATCAGGCTTCAGTGGGAACGGCCAGGCTCAACATACCAAAGGCAATGGGCTTTCCTCCTAGGAAGCTAATCAAAACCATCCAGTGTCAGTGGAGGGAAGACAAAAGCAAAGAACCAGCAAATAACTAAATAAATACAATTGCTAGCCCTTAAATAACCTTGTCACCAAAACACAGAAGTACACAGATAACCCGATCCTTCTTCTGAGCAAACACACTGTGTGTATTTAACTTGACAGGTTTTCAAGACTCATGTTCCATAGCTTTCCATATTGTCCTCAGCAGGACACAGCCGACAGCCTGGAAAATAATATCTTCTCTAACTTCACTACTCCCTCCCCTACTTTTTTTTTTCTTGTAATCATCCATATTATTAATAGGAGGCAGCTGGTTCCCATTAATGTTGGGAAAAGTGGTCTATCTCAGGAATTATGGTTTAAATTGGCTTGTAGTCTGGGGGAATTAGCCATCTGCACCTGGCCTAACATGGATATTTTCAGCCATACTAATCATAAACAGGGCTTTGTTCTAGTTGTGTCCACTTGGGTCTTTCACTGTCTTTTTTTTTTTCTTCTCCTTGGAAGGTGAAAAAAACAAAACAAAAAGAACAAAAAAAGAAAATAAATCATTAACCCTTTCACAGAATTAATCAAACCCTAACTGCTTTGTTAGCCTCCTGCATTTCATTTTGGGTTTCTAAGGGAGCATGTTGTTTAAGTTTGAATGAGGCCCAGCACAAGTCCTGTAGCTTTGCTGAGGCTGAACAAAATTGGCAAGAGGAAGAACCAGTTGTTTGGCAAGACGGCTGTGATTTAGCAATATCTTCATGACGTCCACATGAAGCGTAATACCATGTGGCCAGGAAGAGCTGCACACCAGAATAAAGCTGGAGAGAGGGAGGGCTGCAGCACGTAAAGCAAAAGCACAAGGACATTGCAAACTGCTCTGAAGAACAGGCTATAATGTAATGTCAACGTAAGTTTGGGGGGCTTCTTTCTTTCTTTGCCATCTAATGTCTGTGTTTGGCAAAATGATTTTGTTTATCCAGTGCTTTTGGGCTGAGGTAAGAGAAATGAATTCAAAGGTGAGTGAAAATAAAATACATCATCAGGTCAGAGGACCACTTTCTTTGTCTAACAGACTTGGCAATACAGGTATAAGCTCTATCCCATCCCCAAACTCAGTAGGAATCCATCTATAACTCCAGTTAGAGGAATAACTGGTTTATTGTACAGAATCTTTGACACCCCCCTCCCCCCTTTTTTTTTTTAAACAGCTGGATCTTAATAGAAATTTTTAAGACTGCACTTTCTCTCCCTCCACATCAATCTTCCTGCCTTAGTAATTATAAATGTCCAGTGTTAATGTGTTTAAAAACTGTATAGACAAAATCTGGGAAGATAGGTTCATCGGTGGCTATTAAACACAATGATCTGGACAAGATTTTTGGCTTGGAAGTCACTGAACTACTACATGCCAGAACCTGTGAGGCTCTGCCAAGGGTCTGCTCAGTCTGCTCCCGTCCAGATCTCCTCCTCTCTCTTCAGACAGGATATTGTGTTAGCCACAACACCATAGATGTTTGTAGACACACAGTTCTGAGGGGTTGTATGAGAGGTTGTAGTGCAAAGGTGCCCACTTTAATCTGACAGTCACAGCTTTGTCTATTTTTTTTTCTGAACACAGCCATGTCCGTTAGCCACTTTTTGGGATGCAGCATCCCTCCTCCACCCAGACGTACCCTTGGACTAGCACACCAAGTTGCCAAATCCACCTGCCAATAGGCAGCCTCTCCAGTCCCCTCTCTGTCAAATGCCAACCCACGAGTTGGCAATGCATGTCTCAAGTGTAAAGAATCACAAAGCGCCTCGCACCCCCCTCATGATCCCACCTGGCTGAGTGGCTAGGTCTAATGGGCTCCTTTGCTTGCTTACTCATTTTGCAGGATCCAGCTGTAATGAGAAGCAAAAAATCCGACCTCTCATGCAAGAACATGTTGCCATGGATCAGGAAGTGCCAAATTCTCAGAAAGCAGCCTGGATCTTCCAGACCTGGATCACCCATCCTGTAGAGCTCAAGAGGCCCGGAAGTTTGGATAACCTACAGTCAAGCATTACAATTTATAGGAGATTATCCAAACCAAACTCCGAATCCAGTCACTCACCCATCAGTAACCAAAACACCCCTCAGAACAACAAGGTGTACTGCCAAGTAACCAGTAACCAGCTACAAGGTGAGGCCAGGAAGCTTGGAGATGGGATAGGATCAACTGGGGTGGACTTCTGGAGCCAGGGCCTGGAGGGCAGGCAAAGTGCAATCACCCTTGTATTCAAACACCAGCAAACGGATGGCAGCAGAAGGAAACAGCATAATAGAGGTAGTTTTTAATAAGCAACTCTGTGACAACAGTTCATGTCCTCCCACACAGATGTAAATCAGAAGGAAATGGTTCATGAGAGCAAGAAAGACTGTTGAAACCACGAAGGGGAAAGATGTAAGCTATATCCACCATGAAGAATGGTCCAGGTCACAGGGGATTGCAGCTGAATGTCTGTGCCCTATCCTCTGCTGAATGGCTCTACGTGAGCACCTTGTCTGCCCGAATGCAAGGTTTAGTAAAAGGGAATGATAGGGAGGGGGTTGGGGCAGAAACTAATCCTTAATCTTGGTGAGCTCTTAAGAGTTTACTGAGACAGACACAAATTCCTGGATATGAGATTTCCCACCTCTTCAGGGAGTAGGGTTTAGGTATAGAAGCCAGAATAATGAATCTTGCACAAGATAGATATATTGGAAAAAAAAAAAAAGAATAGAAAGACACAGCTTCAATAACTCAGAGAAGAGGCACCTGCAGTCCCCAGATGTGTCTGTATTGGAGCTGTGTACAGCATCCATGACTCAGACATGGCATTGCAAGGCAAATATAAACTGAAAGCAAGGATTCCCTCGTGGCCTGCTCCTCTGCCTGACTTCCCCCACAACAACCCAGTTCATGACTTTCACCTGCCCTTAGTCGGCCTCACTTCCTAATCAGTGTCCTCAGAGCTCATCTTCAGAATAATTAGTGCAGTGCCAGGTACACTGCAAGCCTCCTCTCTGTCTGTGTACACTGGCTGGACAGTTGTACTTCTCCACGACAATGCAAATCACAAAGTCCAGAACAAAAAGTGCAAAAGCCAGAGACAAAGTCTCCTGGCTGAAAAGATCCAGCTGTGGAACAAACTTGCAGAGGAAATGAGACAAATCCAGTTAGAGTACCTCTGGGAAAGAATGAAAACCATTCCCCTTTTGCCTCATAAGCAGGATGACATTCACAGCATCACCATCCCTCCACATTTGAAGGTAAGAGATCTTTCTGGCCATAAAGAAGACAAGAACCAGAGATATTCCAACCTTGCTTTTGCTAGCCTTATTTTTTTTACCTCCTTTTTTTCTTTTTCATGGGGAGCACTCAGATATTATATCACTGTGATAACCAGACGGATAAACCATCAGGAAGCTCAGTGTAAGAACAAGGAAAATACTGACAGGAAATATTTCAGGAGGTTGTGGAGCTGTGCAGTTCCTTAAACCTTCACGGGAGATGAAGTGAGGCTGGGGAGCAGACAGACAAGGGAACTATTTGGGAAGATTCATTTCTGTATCGTAGCTGTGTAGAGCCCGTGGGTTTAACACAGTACACGAGGCTTGGCAGGACAGCAGGTAACCCATGCTAAGGGCAGCACTCACATGGTGTGCTCTAGAGCACATCACAGGTCTGTGCTATGGGCTCTCTCCTGCCCGAGCCCCGCTTCTGATCTCAGTGCTGCGCTCCGGGCTTTTTCCAAGTGTGCCCGAAGGAATTCAAACCTAGCCTGTTAGGCTTGTTTCCTCTCAAGAATAAAACCCATAAGACTCACATTCCTAGTGCTGTTTCCCTTCCCATCCTTCCAGATTCAAAAGATGCACTTCTCTCTAAGGCATCTCAGAAATCACCACTGCTTTTACCTGGTTTCTTTCTTCCCCTGACACTTTACTGGCTGCCTTGGCACTCTTGGCAATTGTTTATTAGCTCTAACTGAATTAAAATCCCTTTGCCATTAACAATCCTGTCTATCCTCCCTTCATATCCCTTTTTCTATGATGCCAGCAGTGCCTCCTGTTCTTTTCCCTGTGAAGTTATGTCTCTGGAACACTCTCAAATAGGGTTTCCAGTCTTGCAGGCACTGAAAGAGGTGCCAGACTCCTGGGAATCCACCAAGCCAGGGTTCCTTTGTGAGGTTGATGTGACCATGGGACATGGAGTTATTTCTGTTCTTCCTTCTTGATCCTTGCTGTCTTTATAGGGAAACCAAGCTGATAAATTCACTCTTCTTCCAGATGCTGCAGGTCACTGAAGGGCTCTGTGCAGCACTGAGCTCTGGGCAGGTAGATCACTTCTGTGAAGAAACCCTCCTGAAGAACTTCCTTTGTAAGAGTGAAAGCAGAGAAGATGGATAGGTGCTGAGCAGCACCAGGAATTGAGAAGCCGATGAAATCTGTTAGCTGTGTACATGTAGGGTCAGAAGACCAATGCACTCCCAAGCTTACAGGAGAAAACCACCAAGCCTTAAATGTCAGATGGGTAAAGGGGAGATAAAATGTGGCAGGGATTTGACAGGGGCAGGTACTCTAAGGAAATAGGAAATAAAAAGCTGACCTTGAGATGGAGGGTATGTGATAGAGCCTAGATGACAAAGTGGGGGTTTTTAATGAGTTTGTATGGAGATGGAGATGAAGAAAGGATGAAAGGGAGATGAAAGAAAGGAAATCCACATACAGATGGGCAAGCAGGGTTTTTTACATTTGGTTGGGGTTTTTCATTTTGCCCCCTCTGCTCAAGGAAAGTTTGAGACAAATGAGTAATAAGATGATGAATTCATGAAGCCCAACATTTATTCTCTGTTGTGACAAGAATATCTGAGCTTCAAAGCAAAAGGCAGATGGGCCACAGATTAGCAGCAGTCAGAGGCTGCCACAGAGAAATTAGCCCACTGAAATTAAGGTGGAGACATCAAGAGCCCAGAGAGCCATCGATTCCTTAAGGTCATGGAAAACCTGCTAAAACTAATTTCTCTGTGTTGTGATGAACAAATAGAGAAAACTACTATGTGAATATTTACTTAAGGATAAGACAAAAAAAAAAAAGCTAAGAGTTGGGAACACAATTTACAGCTTTTGAGTGCTATGTCTCTTCCAGTTTTTTTACATGTTGCTCTCATCCAAGAGCTATTTAATGATCTACCTGTAATTAATGTATTTCCACTCTACTCCTGAATTGCCATGCACATACCCATCACAAATAGACTTCACTGGTGCATTACAAAAATCAAGCATCCTGGAACACTTTGGATCTTGGGTCTTACCCTGTGACACAGTTGGTGCTTCAAGAAGAGGGCTTTGTGCATGCCTCATCATGCAACAGCCTCTGAAAATCCCAAGTTTAACATGCTGCTTCGCTCCAGCAAAAGCGCAATCTTGCAGCAAAATAAACAGAAGGAAAAGCTCCTAATAGCACAAAGGCCTAATTCAGGGAGTAGATCTCATTATGGGAATAGCCCATGTCTGTCTTGCAGACCTTAAAGTATCCCGCACGCTTTGCTTATTTCAGAACCTGATTCCATGAAATGAAACACTGCAGGATAATCATATTTATTTGTTTGGTTTTCCACTTTGCTTAAATCTAAGCCAAATGTTACACTAAAAAAAACAACCCAACCCCATGGATATACATGTTTTTTGATTTACTAACAAGAGCAAGAAAATAGGTTACAACAGCCAAGACCAGAGGTCCTCATTTGTAACTGTTTATCCTCATGTAGTTAAAGGTCACCCACAAATTACAGACTGTGGGCTCTAGCACCGGTTTATATATATAAATATACATGTGTATTTACAACTGCTACATACTTATTTTCCACAGCGTGGTGCTCAATGTTACTGCTCCAGCCTGAAGTGGAGCTGCCACCCAGGAAGGCTCAGTGGTGCTGTGTTTATGACAGAGCCACTTTTCCCATTGGGAGGGGGTCAGATGGGAGGAGGAGAAGGAGATGTGACATGGTCAAATCAGTTGTGCCTGAGACAACCAAAGGTAACTGCTGTGGTTTGTAAGCTAAATGGCTGTTGGTGTGCCAGGTGAAACAAAACTATAGAAAGTCATCCCATTAAGAAACCATTTGCCAAAACAGAGGGAAAAAAAACCAACAACAAAAACCAAATACCAACAACAACTAAAAAACCCACCCCAAATCCAATTTGCAACTATTCCAATCTTATTTTAAGGTAAGGAGCAACTAGAATTATAAGGTGAAGCTGTAAGTAGCAGGATGTCTAAATAATAAGAAGATTGGTGAAAAATTATAAAATTAAGAGGATATTACTGACATTCTCCTAAGCCTTTCAACTTTTCTCTCTAGCTCCTGACATCTGAAAAAATGAAAACTTCCATTCTCAGGAAAATACCTGACTCCAGGAGTCAAAGAAGAACTTTAAGAAAAACTGAAAAATACTGCGGGACTAGCACTAGAACTGTGAAAGTGGGCAAAAAGCCTGTATAAATTGATTACCCAGCAAGGTTTTATGGTTGGTGAAATTACTAAGGAGTAATTTGTAGTCACCTCCAAGAAAAAAAGAAGAGATATCAGGTTAAGCAGATGGTGTGTTACCATGCAGTGAACACTTAAGGAAGTGAGATGTAGCCTCGAGATTATTTATAACTTGCCATTTGAAATTAGACTTCAAAGCTGACCACACTTTCAGCAAGGGCTGCTCTCAATGACCTCCAGAGGTCTCTTACAACCTGAAATATTCTGAGATTTTAAGATTTTGACATATATCTCTATTTAAGTGAAAAAGAAAGAAAAAACCCCCAAATATAATGTTTTTAACATGCACAAAAGAGCACTCCTGGTTGAAAAGTAGTGGTGAGTGGAAAAAAAAGAGGGTTTTATGTTTGGGGTTTAAATGGCATCCTCCCTGAAAAATATTGGTTGGTAGTTTTGACATTTTCTAAGCTTTTCTTCACTGAAATTATATAGTCCCCTCAGCTCTATGGTGCTAGGTGAGGTTTATTGCTTGCTATTGTAAGGGACTGCATGTACTTTGTGTCAGAGCGTGCTGCAGGAGGCACAGCCTGCTCTGTCTCCCTTTGAACTCCTCCACCTCTTTCTCCTAGCCTCTAGCTTTAATTCTGGTGAGACTTTTCATGAAAAGTCACAGCAAGCTTCCCAAGTCCCAAAGGGTAATTTAGGTTTTCTCACAGACCCATCTGCCCTGCATACTTGGGAAGAACTGGAGGAAATCTGACCTCCAGGTAGACTTGGCACAGGGATCCTGAGTGCTGTGTGAATCCCGAAGATAGAGAGAGAGAGAGGTACGTATGTGGTACTCTACCCCAAAGGTGGGAAGCCAAAGCACAACACGCACAGGGCAAATACTTCCCCGAACATTCTGCTCCCTTAGAGAATCACACAAGTACAAAACCATGAAAACAATAACCCCAGCTGCAAAGGCAATGAAGCAATTTGTTAGGGAGATGACATTTTTAATGAGAAACACTTGCTGGAGGAGAACAAAAGGCCCTGTTTGGTCAGAGAGATGCTCTTGATACTCTTCTGAAGTGCATGAAAAAGTAATTTCATTTAAGCATCATACACAGAGCAGCTGAATTTCCTGGGGCTCCAGATGTTGTCCTGTGCAGATGCTGAACAAATGGAACTCTGTCCTGATGAAATGAAAAGAAAAAAAAGCAAGCCTTCCTAAACTGAAATCCATGCACCAGTGTGTTTCACATCTTAGAAGAGGAAAAAGAAAAAAATCAGAGGAAAACCATTAAACTGAGGAGAAAGGAAGTTCTTGAAAGTGACAATGTTTTATTGGACATAGGATAAACTGTTCTGAATTGCCCTATAGATAATTGAAAGAGACAAGAATCTGGATTTGCAAAATACCAAGTTCTGGCTGTGTCACGTCTTTTTCTTGGCTTTGCACTGTTTCTCTTTGACAGTTATCTGGCTGTGATTACACTGATTTTGTTCCCTAGGAAGGGGCAGATTCTGCAAACATTTAGTGGGACAGAAGTTACTGGGACTTTCCTGGGGCAAGTGACGGATTCAGAATCAACAACTGAAAACCAACAATCAGTATTTTGCCATATTGCTCATACAGTAAAGCACAAGCCTCCTTCCTGAAAGTGAGATTACTCACGTTTATTTGCTGAATCTTAGGGAGGACAAGGGGTTTAATGCCTCAGTGGCCAAAGCTTTTGAAATAAGAGATCAGACCAAGATCAGCTCTCATGTTAATGAAGACTAATGGAATATAATGACCTCTACATTCAAATACTTCATTCCTGGACTTTGGGATGGGACGACAGGAGTGGATGTCAATGATTACTAGGCTTTATAAGCCATGCAGGGCCCATGCAGATATGATGTAAATCAGAATAGCCTTAGGCCTGCTGGCTTACGCTCTCATTTTTTTCCTGCCCTTTTAGGTTCGAAAAATGAAGATTATTCACTCTTTCCTCTAAAGTACACATCTCCTTCTGACACAGCACTATCGTTTTGCTAAGTGGTAGCAGATGAGAGAGTCTAAAGCACTGCACGAACGCGAGAGCATTCCTACCTCTTACACAGGGCCCCTTGCTAAGAAGCAAAGCTGTCACAGGCAACTCTGCCTTCGAAAAAATGAGTAATAAAAGCCAGGTTTGTGATGCTGGTCCATCAGCAGGTGGTACTGTGTAGTCAGTTTATACTGAACAAAGTGAGAATGTTGTTGTTTTAAAGTGGCATTTGGAATAGGCAGTTAGCATCGCATCTGACACAAACCTGGTGGGCAAAGTTAAACGATTGACACACCAGAGTACACACTAACCAAGGAGGAAGCAAGCCAATGGGTGTGTTAAGTAGGTATGAATAGAGCTAAAACTTTTAAAAAGAAAACAACTTCATGCATGCACGTTATGAGAAACTGGGGATTGAGCTTTTGATTCTCTGTGTTGAGAGGTAAATGTAGCACTGGGCTGAGGGCAGCTGCCTTCCAGCACAGATGGAAGAAGATGCTTCCAGTAGAGTCTCCCCAGTCAGAGGGAAGTGGTCGCAGAGTTTAGACAAGAAAGCAGACGATAGGACTGAGACAGAGTATCCTTTGACTAGTTTCTCTTAAAACATACTCAACACAGGTGAAATGAGCTAGTTTTGTCCAAACTCAGTCAAAGCTGATTCTTAGATGACCTAACATTATCATCAGCAAACCAAGTCACAGCCACGATGCTGGTGGCTCACAGGGGATCATCGTGCTTTGGAGAAACTTGCTTGAAGCAACTCAATAAAAGTAAATTAACCTTAGGATGAAAAAAAAATCAATTTTTACAGAATAATTGGGTGTGATCTCATGACTGTACTGAATAGCCCAAATTCCAACAATAGGTAATGCTTTTAAGAGTGTTACCAGGTTATGTTTCATGCATAGGTTGCCAAAAAAATCCCTTTGCATGCACAGAAAGTAGTCGGTGAAACTTAACCTCTGGTAAGCATTTATGAGAGACTTCTACAGGCAAGCAATCTTTTATTTTATATTCTAAAAAGGTTTGTATTATGGCCAGTCTTCCTCAGTATACTGACAATCTCCAAGTCTCTGTTGCTAATGAGGAGGAAAACTACTGAGATAGAGAGAAACTAAATATAAATAGGATTTTTTTTGGTGTTCATTTTTCCCTCTGGGAACACCCTACAGCAGAGCGTGCTTGAGCCATGTGCGATGTGGGATACGGGAGGTTTAATCCCACAGAATGTTTGCTGTGAGGGCTTTGGTGGAGAGAGCCCTTTTGTATTTCCACACCATCAGCAAATGCTGCTGCATGAGCCACCATAAAGATGCCAGACAGGGAGTGGTGCGGGAGGACTGAGGACAGTAAGAGAGCCAGGTGAACAAGGCAGTGTATTAAGGATGAGCATATTCTGAAGGACACTGCTGTTCTACATCAAGCACTGCTCCTGGGACTGAGTAGCACAGAATCTCACTGCAACCCCACGTTGCCTCTCTCCTACATCATTTTCCCCAGCAATCCAAGGATCATCTGCATGGCAGATGCTAAGTCTTGTTTAGCTGACAGAAGCCAGTGGAGATGGGCTGTGTTCATGCACAGCAATGGCCAGTGCCGTTTGATGCTGAGGCAGCAGTGCTGTAAGAGGAAGCAGGCATAAGGCAGAGAGGCCATGCACCCTCTCCCTGTGCATCTCCAGGTAAACCAGATAAACTTTTGCTAGTGTAGCACCACTCAGGGTAGCCTTAGAAACAACCTGGGTTCAAAATACCAATTGTCTGTATCCGTCTTTTCAGGGAGTTCTTGCACTTCTTGGTATTTGATTTGGCAGTTGGGAAATTTTTTTTAAAAAAAACCCTCCTGGGCATATATATTAAAGAATTCCTTAAAACTGTTTAGAATATCTAGCTTTCTCATGGATTTCCAAGTGAACACACTTATCCCCTTGAAAACACCAGGGAATGAGGAGTTCCTTATTCAGGAATCAAATGTTCATTTTCATGGGTCATTAGAGATGGATATCTCTAAAGGTACTCTAAACCTTTAAACTCCCCTGTCTTTTAGCAAGGGGAGAAAATCAGAAGAAAGAAAGAGAAAGGAAATAATGAACATTTGCAAGGCCACTAATGAGCTATTGCGGGTCATTAATTTTATTTCTAATAAGAATTTAAATTACAAACTGTTTTGAGAATCACTTGCATTAGGCATTCACTTTATAATGAATGTGACTGCAATGTTAAAAAGCTGGTGTACAGGATGGTAGAGAGGCTATAAAAAAACCAAACCCAAGTTACATATTGAATTGTGTGTACACATAATGACTGTATTATTTCTAGGGAATTAACTTCCCCCCTCCCTCAACTTTCCAGACTCTGAATCATTTTCTAATAGGATCTCAACAGGCAATAGTATTAAAAATGTGTTAGATGTTAGCATCTGGGCCAGGAAAAGCATGACAATCTAATATAGAGAATCTAAATGGGGCATTCATCCAAGCCTGCCATCCATCTTTCCATTCTCTGTGGTGTGTCTCCCACTTCAGGATACAAAAGATTGAGCAAGTCCCTGAAATAATGGCATTTAAATGAGGTAGAGTCTACCTGACACTGTTTCCTTGCCAGGCAGGTTGCAGGTCCCAGGGAACTGATACGCAAACTACAGCCGTCTTCCTCTCAGTAATGGCAGTTTGAACTGAGAAGTCATTTCAGTACGTGGAGGCAGGCTAAAAACAGCAATCTCATTCCATTAAAGGGAAAAGAGGACCCCCAAAGCCCCAGGCGTCGTGATTTTGACACTTGATTTTCATTCCATGGCAGAACAAAAAATGAAGCCTTTCAACAAGTCTGAAAGCTTTCAGGAGAGAGAGGGAGAGGAGCCAGAGGAGAGAACTCTCTGGGTGGGTAAGATCAGCAAACCAGAACAGCAACACAGGAGAATCAGAAGAAGAATCTGACTCCACGTATTTGTATTTGATACAGGAGATTCCGTTTCAAGATCCTCCTCTAAATTAAACAAATCTCATTACAGCCGTAAGCAGCCTGATCAGAGAAACTGATCCTCTTCCAGTTTTTGACAAGATGGCATCTTTAAGAGAAAGATTTTTAGCTGTCATTTTTGGGGGCTGATTCTAATCCTTGGGTCTGTGGAAAAAAAATGAAATCTTGTTTTGACCAGCATGAAATTCACTGTCTAGATTTAGGACATCCACTCACCCTCTGCGTATTTATCACAGTAGAAGGGATGAAATCACATTGGGAAAAGACCTAAATGAAAACTACCTGTGTATTTCTGGTATGCCTATTTTTCCTGAGGTGTCCAGGATAGTTAAAAATTCATCACTCAGCTGCACAGGGTATCATATTTGGATGCTAGTGTGCTCAATTAAGGTCTTACTTATGTAGTGCAGACTGTCAGGAAAACTGTTAAGAAACTGAGCTGTCTTTGAAGGCTTAAAATTGCCAAAGGCAATATAAAGAGAGGAGTAAGGAAGGAAAGGTGCTTTAAAGAAATTATCCTATTCAGTTGTTAGAGCTTAGGAATCTTTGTCTGCAGAGAATGAAAGGAAACAAATTACTCCAGTACAGTGGGTTCAGTATGCAACAGTTAAGCTCCATTTGGGATGGGTTTGAGCTTACCTCAAGTTTTATTTAAAGCTTTTACTATGGCTTTAGTGCTTAGAAATATTTTGCTTTCCCACTTAGATATACAGAGTGTGATAGAAAAGTGGACAGGACTGACCTCTTTGGACACTGCCCAGACCCTTTTTACTGCAGGTACATGTCACATCATCTTAGTATAGTCTGAAAAAAACCCCTTTACCTTAAAACATGGCTGTGTTCTTCAGCGAATCCTAGTAGGAGTCTCTTGCAGAAGCTCATCTCACTGATGGTTTAAAGCTTTCTCATTTCCAGCCCCACTGCATTCACAGGCAGGTTTTGACTTTGCTGGAAATGGTATTTCATGAGGCAGACTCCAACAAGGCTTGCAGCAACTTGGCCAACAGCCAACCCGGATGATAACTTCATCTGATGCCTGTTGATGTTCTCCCCAGCCTAATGTCTTCCTTTTCGTTTTCAATCTCTTCTTGCAGTAACATCCACCAAAGGTTGCTCTATATTACAGTGGTCCTTGGAATTTCCAACAAGCCTAGGAACATACAAGACAATCCCTGCTCAGGAGGTTTTGTGGCCTAAAATAGAGGCAAAAAGAATGGAGAGGAAGAGAGAGAAAGAAAATAATGCAAGTCTGAACAAACAGAAGACCTATCCTCCAACTTCTGCAGCCCAATCTCTGCCTCCATAGGCCTCACCATCCCCTCCAGGGAAAGGTCATTCCCATTGTCTTGTTTTCTAAAAAAAAGGTGAAAGATGCCATCTGAAGACTTGTCTGGCTTCAAATATTTACACGATACTGTAATTATTTTACTGTAGAGTAAATACAGAAAAAATAAGTACTCCTTTCAGTAAGTAGGCATATGGTTGCCAAAATGGAACATTTCAGAAAGTATTGCTACTGCAGTGCAGTAGGTCTATCAAAAAGGTTAAAAATTTTCAGCTTCACTTTCCTGCTTATCCCTATAGCGCCATGCAGAGTTGCTTGCATGTCATTCTTGATGCATACAATTTCTACCAGCTGTTCTAAAAAAACCCCACCTCTTTCTTTGGAAAAGCCACTTTAAAAGTCAATATAAGATCAAGATGTTGTTTCTTTTTCTAACGTGGACATTCCACTCGTGCCAATCAACTCACCCTACCATCAACCAGGAAATCTCCTGTACTCATTCGATCCACAGGGAGACTTGATGAAACACACAAACCTGTAAAACATCTCTCTTCCAGTTGCTGGGCCTCACTTATAATTTGTAAATCTAATCAGGTGACCCCTTCCATACATTAGTCTTTCTGGCAACTGTATAGTGTCAGAGCATCTCTCTGCATCATCCCTGCATCTCAGCATCATGGTTCTAGCTCAAAGTGGTAAGTTAACAGTTTGACCTGCAATGGGAATTCAGTCTAGTTGTAATGCTCACAGCAAAAGGCAGCTCAGTCTATCTCAAACACTAACTGGCAAATTCTAGCCAGGATGTCAGGACGAGGAAGGATAGAGCAAAAGGTTAATAAAAACATGAATAGCAAGGTTCTTGTAGATCGTTGCCAAAAGCAAATATAGATCCACCCTGGAGAACAAAGCCAGTCTTGTAAAAAGATGAGGGTGCTGTGAGATCAGATCTCAGCCAAGCAGAAGCTTTAGTAGTTACTGTACTGCATGACCCATGCGAAAGCATCCACTGATGATATTAACACAGCTCTCCCTTCCCGTAAACTGCACAGCCATCAAAGCCTAGATGGTCTTTGAATTACCCTGCAGAATGAACCTGACATGATTTGGAAATCTGATACAGAAGTGCAGTCGCAGTTTTATCACCGATCAAATGATAAAAAAAAACCCCCTCTAAAGTCTTGCCTAGTGCATGTGCTTCCAGTCAGGCCAGGAGTGCTCCAAAGGCAATATATATTTAACTGAGTGTGTTTTGCACCTAGTATAGGGACACCTCGTGTTTCCAATAACTCTGCCTGCCTACAGAAAGTCATTTCTGTGCTCAGTTTAGTACTGACTCGGGAAATGCCTAACCAAGACAGTATGGTTTTTATTACTATTATTGTTTTAAGCAAGAGACAAAACAAGAGGGAACAAAAGTTAAAGCTGTTGTGACTGACTGGTGTTTACTTTAATTCCAAAGAAAAAAGAATTGCTTCCAAGGCTTGAGAATTTGTAATGTCCTTATTAGTTAGAGAGCAGAAAAACACAAGCAAGAGGAAACAGCATTTGTAATGGATGAACAGGACTACCCAGATGTTAGAAGGTTTTCACAGAATTGCTATATGAAAGTGATTATTAAAACCACTAAGGTATGAAGCAGAACGGTGCTCATTTTTATTACAAGAGAGATGATGTGTAAGCACGCCTGTGAAATACTCTGTTGAATGTTGCCTCCCTTATTCACTGGTATTTTTGAGCTATGACTTTGCTTTTGGCTATGAATGTTTACCTCAAAACAATTTGTGAAGAAAGTGCTATATAAATTACTCTTAACTCCTGAGAATCACAGGAAACATCAAGCATTTGGGTTTGCATTTTGTGGAGAATATTTTCAGAAAAACTCCAATTTCAGACTGGTATTCTCACCAGAAATCATTTGGTCTCATAATATTTTCTAAGAACATTTCCAAAGAGCTGCTTTGAGAAAAGGAGGCCTGAAAATGAGCAATAGAAACGTCATTTTGGATTTAATTAAACATATTATTGCAGATCCAGGAATATTAAAAATAGTCCATTGCAGATGGACTTGTGCTTATATACTGAATCACAGGCTCCCTCAAAGTGAAATATTGCATTGGCAAGTTGCTTGCAACTACTTACTGCTGCACCACCGGGAAAGCCACTCAGTGAGGTGAAAATCTTTTAAAAACACTTTCTAAAGTTTTCCCTGTGGGAGTGAAGTACTAATATTCTTATATTAGTTGTGTATAAATCCAAAGACTGGAAACTTCTCGCTAGAAATATGCTAAGGTGGGCGTGAGGCAATTTGCAGAACCTCTTAGGAGCTCACTGCCATGTTCACATGGATGTCAAGGAGGGGAGGAGAGGGGAAAAAAATGAGTTTGAACAACTTTTTGCACCCTCCTGAGTGTAGACTATACAGAACCTGTCCAGTTGGGAAGTAGAACTCAACTATGTGTTAAGAGTAGTAAAGATCATGTCACTGGGATCATTCTGCTAGACTTCTGTTATGGAAGGAAATGTTCATTCTCATGGGTTCTTGGATGGTTATTTATGGGGTTTATCTCCCAGTGGTGAAATCCCACAGCATAACAAGGCATCGCTTGACCAAATAACTGGTAAATCTTGTTCTTACAGCCCCTCTCCCATTTTAGTTTTCATTACCAATGTGGAAGACTGAAGACAGCAACCATGGGCCCTGTTCACAGATTTTTCTATAACTAAGTTACAGAAAAAGAGGTCCTTGCACAGTGAATATTTGTGCAAAGGCACCGATGAGCAATGGAAACCACTGCTACACCTCTGCTCCTGGAGAATGGTGTACCCCACTTTAAATTGTCCCTGAAAAACTTGTATGAAGCTTTGAAGGACACGAATTTTGCTGTGATTGACAGGACTGCTCCATAAGGAGAGTCCAAAGACGAGGCCAGAACAAGAGGTCTGGAAGGTTATTTTAGCAGCAGTAATTTCATCTTATTGAAACAGTCAAACCAAGTCCTTCAGGAACAGATGGATGGAGGAACCAGAGAAGGATTTGTAAAATAAAGGGGTTGCAGTTGCCCTCCTGTGCCTGGCCAGCCAATGTGATTTTGCATGTTCACTGTCATGCCCAGTGTGTGTGGAGTGCAGTCAAAGAGGAGGGGGGAGAGGTGGTGGGAATTTCAACACAAGTCCTGTGAAAAGAAAGTCTGAAGTAAAAATAGCACAAAAGCAAGTGCGGAGCCAGGTGTGGCAATGCAACTGCTCCAGAAATAGTGTTTACATGTCCATCTCTGATCATGCTGATACTACATTATCGTTATTACTGCATACTAATGCCTGTACTGCACACGTAGAGGAGACCTCTCCAAGCTACAGTGCAAAGCTGAGGAATTACATTAATTTATCACACATTTTGCTGCTCCACCACCTCATCCTACCAGCATACTCTTAGCCTTACAAACTACCCTTGTAGTGTTTAAGAGGAAGAAAGCCAGTAGGGTTCTGTGAAACCTGAATAAGGTATTACAGAAAATACCCAAAACTGAGTTGGCTCCAGTCTTCTTTTCCAGCAGTGCAAACCAGGAGTGGCACCAGTATAGTTGCACTGCTGCTCTACTAGAAGACAACACAGTTCAGATCCAAGATCCATACAGTGAAATTATCTTCAACGCTAATCAGGCTTAATATCTCTTGTAAAGCTATTAACCCTAATTAAGGTCAATATAGATTCTTAGCATTAATATCTCACTCATTTATCGATCTATGTCTTAAAAGCAGATCAGCTTTTGTCACCACTGTTGGCATTCAGAGGTTATTCCAGAACACCTCTTCTCTGTGAAGAACTATGTTAATTTTGTAGCCTAAATTAACCATTGGTTTGTCCATTCCCCATGAAGAGATGAGATGAAAAAATGGGCTAAGGAATTTGGAAAAAAAAAAAATAAATAAAATCCCATCCCAAGGAGAGAAGCCCCAGGGCTTGTGACATCCCAGGAGAAACCCTGATCCCCTCCCATCCCCACAAAGCCATTCTGCCAGGTGGCAGGGACCTGAGGATGGAGCAGGAGACAAAGATTTGCTGAGACTGGTTCCCCTGGTGATGAGGATTATTATAATCCTCTTGTGCTTCATCACAGCCACTCACACAAGTCCTTTGTGTCAGATGGATACTTGGATTCACAACTCCAATTAACAAACGAAACCAACATTTTCTGTCAAAGAATTGCAGGGTTTCAAAACCATAAGCCAGCATGCTGGAATCATTTTAAAAACAAAACCCAAACCAGAATAACAACAGATAGTGGGGACGTGCTTTTACTTTCATGGGGATTGGGCAGTGGCATCCACGAGTAACTACCATGCTGCACCAGGATGGAGAGATAATGTTCATTATGTTCAAGAGGCTCCCTTCCCCAGCTCCCACTAGCTTTTTTGGATGGTTACTGATACTCATAGCAACAACTTCATGGACAGGACCAGGAAATTGGTTTGGTGTCACATCTACACCACAGAGACTTTCTGGACACTAATAGCAAGAAGGCAGCTTGTTTCTGGTGGGGTGTCCTCACCTCCCATGGCTTCTCTTCCACATCCATCAGGTGAATGAGATTTGAATATTCGACACACACACAGAGCCCCCCCAGCACCCCCAGACACAGGCATACCTGCAATGAATAAGTAGTGGCTATTTCTTACCAGTAAATCACTGATTGCTATCAAAGGTTTCAGGTTGTCCAGAGCAATTCTGTGACTAAGCAGCATTGAGTGAATACATCTGCACACACAGCCCCAAAAAAATGGGGGAGGGGGGGCTTGGATGCATGGGGGGAACATTCAATTGATCTATTTCTTTGAATGAATGCAAAATTACCAACAGACTCTTCGATCTGCTCTAAATAATTCCTCGCTTCCTAAATTTCATTTTCTTCTGGACCAACATAAACAGCCACAAATCCATAACTCTGCTTGTCCTCTTCCCTTACTGACCAGCTTAATATTTTACACTTCAAAAACCAAATAAAAAACATCCTCAGGTATCATTATCACTGCATTTTCCTCGTATAACATCTCTCACAGAATCACAAGGTTGGAAAAGACCAAGGTAGATCATCAACCAAAAGATCATCGAGTTCAACCATTTCTGTTCTCTACTAAACCGTATCTCTGAGTATCACATCTACCCATCTTTTAAACACATTCAGGGTTGGTAACTCAACCCCCTCCCCTGGGCAGCCTGTTCCACATCCCACAACTCTTTCAGTAAAGAATCTTTTCCAAACATCTGATCTGACACTGCCCTGGCACAGCTAGAGGCCATTCCCCCTCATCCCATTTCCTATCACCTGGCTGAAAAGACCATCTCCCAGCTCTCTACACCCTCCTTTCAGGTAACTGTAGGCAGTGATAATGTCTCCCCTCAGCCTCCTCTTCTCCAGGATAAACACTTCCAGCTCCCTCAGCTGCTCCTCCTAAGATTTGCCTTTCCTTCATCCCTTTTTAAAAAATTCCTTTTATCTGCTTTTAATGGACATGCATGCAAGCACAGGGAGAGCATGATTCAGCTCTTTGGACTCATGCCAGTCTGACTCATGCCCATTTTAAAGAAGTTTACTTCCACCGGTCGCTATCAGCTCGGAGGTGACGTGGCTGAAATCCTGTGATCAGAACCAGCCCGAGGAGCAGCTTAGTCAGCAAGGCAAAGGCAAACCCTTGCATGCTCAGATATGCAACACTGAATGGATTTTACTTTTCTCTTGGTTTATATCAGCATACGGACATCTATGTTCCTCTACTGATTTAATTTACAACCGTATACAGCAGCAGTAGCAGAGCACTAAAACAAGCTCCCTATTTTAATAAAAAGCAAATTTAACAGAGAATGAGATTAGGTGTCTAGTGTCATGTCGCACAGCAGGAAAGAAGATTGAATAGTAAGGATTTTGCATCTGAAATATATTGGTAATTTAAAAGTCTTTGGGATTTGATGGCTTGGCATGTTTGTGTATAATTCACCTCAGTTGGGCAGTTCCAGCACGGTCTGAAATTAAAGTCATCACCCTACATGAAACTAAGGTTTTGTGATTTCCATGGGTTTAAAAGTGAACTATGGGCTCTTGAAGCTACAGTGACAGCTTGACAGCTCAGTGACAACCAGGCGCTCGGTTTAACACCGTGCAGAAAGGCCTGTGTCTGCTGATGCTGCGGTCACCCGCAGAGCGCAGCCACATCCCAGAGCTTCCTCCTGTTCCAAAGCTCCTTGGGGAAACTCAAAAGATGGGTACTAGTGCCAGGTCAGCTCTTGGGGGTGGGGTGGACACCCATATGGCAGAAGCAGAGGTGCCAGAGCTGTCAGCCACCAGCCCCGCACAGTGAGAGGGGTCACAGCCCACAGCAGACTGAGTTATCCTTTGGGTACCTCATGGAAATAGAGTTGCAACATGAAAACTGGAGGGTTGTTTCAATAGTGGCAGGACAGAATGGCTCTGAATGCTAACTACAGCAGAGCTTCTGAAAACACAAGCACAGAGCATCTGAAAAGTTTTAGTCTTGAAAAGTAACTTTCAAAGCTGATCAGACAGAACCTGCTTCAAGTATCTGGCAGAAATCACAGCACCCTCACTTTGTCATCGGCTACTGAACGTCTCTCCCCATTTCTGACTCTGTTTAGACAGTAAGCAAGTGAAATGCCTTCAGTGATGCCATCCTACAGTTAAACCATACTGCTTACCTGCAGCGCCATGTGAATAAAACCTGGTTTCACAAGTTCTAATAATCCATTTTAAACAGATGAATCTTGTTCCTGCTACCTTTGATATGCAGAATTTGTACATAGCAGAGGGGAAGCCTGGCAGTGAATTTCTATTGCTCAAGGTCTGATCTCAGTGCACAAAGCAAAGTCTTGAGATTAGAAAAATACATTTGCTTCTGGGAAATATTCTACATGCATGAACATGTTAAGACGACAGCTTCTTCTAGCTCTGGATTGTGATCTCTATCTGAGGCCCTTTGTTCAGAAGCAGAAGAGGAGGGAGAGACTGGAGATGATGTGGGGAAAAGGCTTAGGATTTGGTGATACAACTCCAAAGCAAAGGTGACTAAACTGCCTGCTTCCCCAGACTCTGAAGAGCTCTGCACAACAGACAGAGCAACCAAGAGGAAGCCTAGCTTAAATATCGGGCATACAGAAATCTGAGGTAATTGATACCCTGCTTGTTGATGCTTTTACTGATGCAGCAGAGAATTACTTGGTGGGGGTAGGATAATCTGTGTTACAGAAGATGCAGTTGTTGCTACCTTTGTAAAGTTTTCAAAGAGACCACAGGACCTCAGTCTGGCTTTTATGGAAAGCTGAAATCTCACCTGACATACTGGCAAAGCTAGCTGGCTCTGGAGAGACAAAAGCAGAGCTTCCTCAATCTCTCAAGGTTATACATCAACCTATATACAGCCAGGTCTCATCTTCCTTTGTGACTGGCACCTCTATAGGTCTTTCCTCAACTTCTGGCCACTGCCACTAGCCTGGCTATGGTGTAAAATGAGAGGCCGCCACATGCTCCTCTTTCCACTCCAAGGTCCTCATGTCTCCACCCAACGTCCCTGGCCAGCCCAAACCTCTCACCATTCCCCTGCTTTCATAACTTGCTCTTATTCATGCATAAGAGGAAAACCCACAGAAGACATTCTCCAACTAATCCCTCAGAAGTCACTTAATCATTTAATAACATCTCTTATGACCCACTTAATTGAAGGACAGCAGATGACAGACCATTACCATCTGCTTACTTAAATGTATAAGCAAAACTGGAGGAGAAGGCAGTTCAAATGAAGATTTCCAAATGCAGGCTTGTGCCAGGGTTCTACCAGATGACTCCTAAGGGTTGACTTAATCAGGGCTGACAACCTTTTAAGAAGCCAGTCAACCTTTCTTAGGTGATACAAAGTGAAGAGGGGCAAAACTTTCACACTAGTCTGAAACTGAAGCCATAGGCTTTATGAGACTTGACATCTGAATATGAGAAAATTACAGATGAGTGATCAAAGTTTCTCTCTGAAAGGATCCACTTCCACCCATACAGATCTGGGGATTTTCTGTTTGCCAGCAGACACACATATCTCATACATATCGAGGCAAGCTTCTCAAAAGTCATCCTGAAAACATGCTCTGTAGGGTCCAGGCCCTTATCTCCAGCCACTGCATGAACTGGGAACCATGATTAGGTAAGAGAACCCTTCATGGTTGTTTCACTACACCATCCCCCAGGGTCAGAGCTATGCTGGGGGTTGCAAAAGGGCTCAAGGTGCAAAGGCAGCAATCCCAAAAACTCACCTCCTCCAGGGTAAGAGAATTGCAGCAGACTGCAACTGATGCTTGCAGAAGTTTATATTCACCAAACAGTGGCTAACTACCTTTAATTGCTGTCAGGCTCCCAATGCCAACGATGCTATCTAAGAGACCAAACCCTTGCAGCTAGGAGTTACAGTCGACTTCCTTACCCTAGAGACAATTAACTCCCATTAGCTGAGGAGGATCTTAGGAAAACAGACAAGTTGAAAGGGAGCCTAAGAAAGGTTGCCCTGCGAAGATGGAATTCATCTGCTGCTTAGGGCATGATGGCCCACCAGTCAAAGAGCTCATCCCAAATTCCTTGGGTGGCAGAAAGATAAATGAAGGCAAGAACCTGTATCTATCCAGCTCCTCCTAGGCAGAAATTTTATGTCCTTCTGGCACCTTCATCCTGTCTTCTGAGCAGCCCTAGGAAGCACACACATAATCTAAGAGATCTTCCAGTACTTGGCCATCCACATACACAAAACAGCAAGAAGCAGCCTGATGAAACACACTGAAACCAATCGTTCTAGAGGGTTCACAAGCTCAGATGTTTGGATAAACATATGCTGTGACTGGCAAAGTTGTTTCATCTGCCTTCAGTATCAGCAGAGCTGGGATTACTTCCATATTGTTCCCTTGCTTGTTAAACCAAGATCTTGAGGGAGGAATGGAAGGGGAGAAGTGGGGGGGAGGGGGAAGGAAAAACAGTCTCTTATGTTAAATTTACCTCATGTGCAAGCTCATAAAGACAGATCAGCTTGCTGTCTCATGCTGTGAGCCTACGTTTTAGCTTTTGGCTGTGGAACAAAACCCTGGAAGCAGTCTGGAGGCATTCACATGTTTTGCTGCTCGCTTTGGCTACTGTCAAAGCATCCCAAGTCCTCTGCTCTCTTTACAGGAACATCTTTGCAAGGCATTTTTCTGAAAAAGGGGCACAACAAAAATATCTGCAATTTAAATTCCTGATTTTCAAATTGTTCAAATAGCAATGGCAACCTTATTTGTAAGAAAATCAAAACAAATGTTTAAAGTGAGTCTTTTAAACCATCCTCTGTGCCTCATTTATTATTCATAACAGCACAGACTCTCTCCTGTGTGATCTTGCTGGGTTATAAAATATATTCAGACTCTGACTCCTATCTAAGGAAGGTCTGAAAGCCTTTCTGGAGTGCTCCTAAGGTAGTGCATTCAACATGCATTCCCTGGGAGGATGCAGCACCACGCAGCACACCTGAACCAGCGTAAAGACAGTTTTTCTTCCAGAGGTTAGGAGGCAGCTGCAGATGACTATGGGGCATCAACCCAACACTCACTCTGCTTCTGAAATTAATTTAGCAGCCTATATTGATTTCTCAGCTGCCTTGGATAAGCTGCTTCTGATGTATTTTGAAGTTTTCTGTTGCCTTTTGGTGCTGTACAGAATAAACACACTTTGTTCTGGCTCCCTGAAGTGCCCGTGCTGCAAACGGAGCCGTGAGCAGCCACACAACTACCCTCAGTACCTGACAGTGGGACTCCATGGGTTCTCTTGGCAATCCAAGGTTAGGAATCATGGTCAGTTATCTGTGTTATGTTCCCTTTTGGAAAGAGCACTGAGGACAGTGACAGCACATGGGAGAGGGCGGACTTTAATCACAACCCAAATTAGAGCCTGAACAGCAAGCTGATTGCTCTAGTTGGCTGTCCTGAGAGGGGCAGGAGTAAGGAAGCAAAGCAAGAGTGCAGCACTTTGGAGACTTGCATCATCACTAAACCACTTTACACCTGAAGAGGCAGGGATTAAATTATCCTGATGAAATTCCCCTGGTTAATGGATCAGTAAGAGCCATTGAATTTGCCTGTGACTCTAAATCCAGTTACTCTCAATCCCACTCACAGCTGAAATGCTGCAAGGTCACTCCAGTTTCCATCCATGCAAACTCTCTCCTAGAGCAGTATGAAGATATCAAGTATGGCATGAAGGGCAAAGGAGCCGAATTTGATTGTTCTGGGTCCCTGGTCATGGTTTGACTGAAATAGGAGGCATTATCTACTTTTCCTTCACATCAGAACAGCCTTAAACCTCTCGCTCTGAAGTAAAACCCCTTTGAGGCTCCCTGAGAATGCTCTTCAGCAAGTATTTCACAATTTAAGTGAGTCTTGGTATTTCTGAAAGATGCCAGAATGATGCATCTGTTTAAGCTGAATGACTGACTCAATTGGGCAAGTCTTTCTGCCTCTGTTTCCCCTTGCTAATAAAAGAAGGATAAAAATTAAACCCTTGGCAGACTGAAGTTCTCATCCCAGTTCCAAATATTTTTCCTATATTTTTTTAAATGCCCTTCAAGATAGAAGGAGAATGCTTGATGGTTTGGGTTTGGTTTGTTTCCACTGCTGCCATTCTCATCTGTTGTTCATCACAATGCAGGTTGGGGGATTTGGTTTTGATACTGATATATGTCTTATCTTTACATGTCAAAAACCGAGGAGAAAAATATTTTGGAATGTAAAATGTATGGAAAATATAAGGAGGGGATGGAATGGAATAGAAAAGGGAAAATGCTAAATTAAATAAGTACATGTTACCAAGAAAAGAGCCAAGAGAACTTATCCCAACCTTGGGATAATGATATGTATTAAACAAGAAAAAGCAACCTCTGCAAGTTGAATATGAACATATATGAAGTCATAGCAAAGGTTTAAGACATTTCTAATGTAACAGCCATTTAGGAGGAGGCCTGGAAGGTATCACTGAATTAAATGGGTAAGAGATGCAACAGTCAAAGTGTTAATTTCACTAGAATGTGGGCTCATGATGGCCACTGGACCTTCAGCTGCACGCTGTCTTGGTTTTAATTCTCCCTGGAAGGCAGGGAGAAGGCCAGGAAGGGAGAACGGATTGGGTAGGTGATCTTTAAAGGCTTGTGGTGGTTTCACCCTGGCTGGAGGCAACAGAAAGAAAGAGAAATTAGGCGAGTTTAAAAAATAATGAAATAACTAAACTCAGAAGCTCAACAACTGGAAGACTGCCTTTGTTTTCCCCCAAACCCATCGAAGCTACGGTATGTTTTACACATTAACCTCTCCTTACAATGAGCTGCACAAGGCCAGACAATACTGAGGTGATAGGTCACCAAAGCAATAAAGCAATGCTTTATTAATGTGTGCAGCCCTAAAAATGCAACCCCAAATCCCTTCCAGATATTCAACCGGCTGATGGAAGTTTTATTTGTGGGTTAAACCAAGGAGCAAACTGCAACCCTTACGCTCTCTTAAATCATGCAGCCTCCTTGGAATGACTAAAATTCCCTCCAAGTTGCATTACCCAGAGTTTGTAAATGTCTGGAAGGCATAAACCACTAATGCATGTAATTTTTCTTCCCCCTCCCACCATTTCTCCAGCTTTCCCACACAGATCGCTGCTTTCTCCCAACCACTTCAAGAATGGGATTTATGCTTGTCTCAAAACCCCCGTGCACTATCTCTCCTGATCCAGGGAGTCAGATTACACCGAGATTCAAAACATACTTTCTCGCTGAACAAATTAGACATTCACTTTTTCCCTACAAGAAGAAATCTGCTTGCAAACCAGGTGTGACTCTGCGTGGACACCTCCAGATATTCCTTCAGGGAGAATCTGAAGTCCTTGGAGAGAAGTTACTGGTTTGTCTGACTGAAGTCAAGAGCAAACAATACCTTGATGCACGTGAAGTGCACAGGACTGAGCTGTGCTGGAGACAGAGCTGGGTCCAGTTTTTGGGTCATGTCCCTGGACAAGGTGTTCCTGTGCAAAGCTGGCTTTGCAGTTCTGTGCTGCTCACCTCACATTGCATGACACCTAGCACTGGTTCCTAAGGATATTTTTCACATACAACAAAATCTCTTCCCTCCAAATGCTCTCAAGCTAATAGCATATTCAGGAGGCACTTACTTCTGAACCTTCTTTTCAAAGTAAGGCACTCAAGAGCCCCGAATGCCAAAGCCAAGGTGATCTGGGCCACTTCACCTTTAATTTTCTGTCTCTCCAGCTCACAAATAAGATGCACTGTGTATCAAAAGTAGATTACTTGGGTTTGAGTACTTGGATTAATTTTTTGCATGAGCTGTACCTGGAACTCTCTCAAAAATCTTTCCAGAGTCATTCTGCAAAGAGGCTTAACATGAGCACAGACATTGCTCCTCATCCTCACCTAATGCAAACATCGATGCATCTCAGGTGTGTGCATCCGAGGTCTTCCCCACTAGCCACCAAATCTGTGCTTCCTATTTCCCAACCACCACACTGAAGTCACTCTCATCCTTGAATAACACAGCTAGTAACTCAGGCATAAAGCACCTGAGCTAAAGAGCAAAGGCAGGAAAAATTCCCTCTCTGCTCAGTTTTATACTCAAACAGCAATAATAAACTAAAACCTTTTCCTATACATCTGTGTAACACTGCCACTATCTCACATGCTTATCCTTGTGATTTAAAACTCCACTTACATTCTGATTTTTTCCTCCTGTAGCAGTTTGGTATAAATGTAGCTCTGTGAAACTTGCAGGAGATTATTTTGAGCACTTTTTTTTCCTCCTGAATCTTTCTGCCCATCTTCTTGAGGCCAGTGACACATTACAGTGTTGGCTTTTGAACCTTTACCCATCTGGAGGACTTTGATTTTGTTCGCTGCGAAGGCTGTGGAGCTGTACACAGCTCCTCCCTGGGATTTCACATGCCTCCACTGCCAGACAAGGAATGCCTGCTTGCTGATAGGTCTCTGCCTCTGTTTTCATACCTGGGAACCTTGCAGCAGATAAATAAACAGTGGAGTGGCACAACAAGTTCTGCACAAAATGGGTGAATAGGCCTGAACTGGTGTTCACTAACAAATCCTCGCTCTGCTTGTTTCCTCCTTCCTCCTTTGGTTAGGAGGATTCCTCTCTTCCCTGGGCTCTCTTTTTCAGCTATTATCCTTACTTTTGACACAGGTTAGCATATTTCTCAATGCTGCGCATTTCTTTGAACCTCTCATCATTGCAGCTAATCGCTTAATTGTGGGTTGGTTGGAGATACCAGGCATTCCAAATGAGCTTTTCCAGGTACCAGGCAATCAAACCCTGCCAGATTTCCCAACTGCACTCGGCTCGGTGGAGTGAATCCAAGTGGGTTTGGCAAGTCAGCTGCTCCCACCACCCACCCACACATACACACCCCTACTGGGGTTTTTTTCATTATTCGCTGAGCAACTCTTTCTTCTCCCCCTCGTCCCACCTGCCATGGTTGCTTGGCCAGGAGGGGAATTTTTAGTTCAGTAGTTCAAAAGAAAACTCATTCATCCTGTGCTGAGAATTGTGGCAGGGGCATGGCTGCCCTGTACTGACAAGTCTGGAGAAATGAAGATGCTCCAGCATTGAAATCCCATCTGTAAACACATGTGGAAGTCCTTCTGCTGTCACAACAAGCAGTGTTGGGCATTGTGGGGGCTCCATCCTGCTCTTAAACCTGGAGAGGAGAGCGATTCTCTGCAGGAGCTTCTTGCTGCCAGGCAGCTGGGAGCCAAGGCATCAAATAATCCACCCTCTCGGCTTTTCCAAAGCACAATGATGCCATATAGCTCCATGGCTACATAAAGCTCTAGTGAGTAAGATATAAGATGCCAAACAAAAGCAAAGGCCTTCAGCTTTATAAGCACTTCAAACAATAGAAGGACTTATTCTTCATGTTTTACTACTTCCATTGCTATTTTTATTCTCCTTGCAAATTGCTCAGCATTCAGGCAATATTAAAAGCACCTGAACAGTAAACTTTCAAAAGGACACAGCCAACACTCAGAACTTTGTTTTCTTCCCTATTATATACACCCATGGAAACAAAAAAAACCCCAAATCCTTAATGAAAAAGCAAGTTAATATTTTTGGAGGACCAACAAAAATACCTTTCTGCCTCCAGACTCCCAGATGCCTTTCTGTTAGAATCAACTACAAGAACGCTCTCCCTGAAGCTCTCCTGACCCTACTCGCTGATTACAGGGCACAAGGATTATCTAAGCCAATAAAGCTAGTTTACCCCTCTGCCCCCAAAAGGATAGAGCTCTTTCAGGAGGAAAATGATGGGGGTTTTTTTCAAAAGAAGCAGGGCAAAGGTAGGAAAAAATATCAAATACTGTATTTCTTTATTGATCTTGGGAAACAAAAGGGATATGTTAGTGGAAACTCTACCCTTCCTTCTTACCTCTTGCAGATCATCTGTATCTGAGGCAAATCCAACATTTTACTTGGTTAGTAGTGAAAATACTGCTCAAGGAAAGGTGAAGCCTTGGTCCCAAAGTCACCAGCACCATTTCTCCCAGGTGGTTCAGATGTTATTCTAGGTTCATGCACGTCCCATGTGAAACAAATACAAGAACGCTGGAGTCCTGCATTCTTCCACCTCACTCACCCTGGCTTGGAAATCAGTGCAACTGAAATGAAGGGAAAGAGCTAATTCAACTCTGTTGTTAAATGTGATGCCTGTTCAGTGCTTGGCATTATGCTGATCCATTGCAGCTCCCTGCAAAGGGCACTCTCCCACAGCTTCTTTACAAGCCCGTGGGATAAACAGAGGCCCAGGGACAGTGGCAAATCTGACTGAAGCAAGATTGGGTTTCTTACATCCTCATTTTACCTCCTGCCTTATCTGTAATTAATATCTGCAAAATGCTTTGAACTTTCTTTTTCTCATCTCAGCCGTGGTGCAGCCCCTAGATGCAATGAGTTGAAACAGCCTCCTGGAAGGATCTAGGCTGGCAAAATGGGAAGATTCTCAACCTGCTTATCTTTTGTGTTTTTCAGTATTAAACATGGCTGTAGTCAAGCACTTCTTGTGAATTTTAATATTGATGCCTTTTATTGTGGTGAACTGGCTGAGTCTATTCAGTTCTAGTTCAGACCAAGCTGGGATTTTCTGAACTGACTGACCAAGTTTCACACCACAACTTGCTTCTGCAGTGGCTCAGGTGTTAAGTACATGCCCATGTAACACGGGAAACTTCCAGGAGGTGTAAGGAAGGGTTTATGAATCAAACCAATCTCATGCAGCGGTGTTCTTAGCGGTGTCAAAATACAACTCATGTGGCTAGTCTGATTCCTCTGGATGACCACAGATTTCCTTCCATGAGGAGTATAAAGTACAAAACTAGCTTTTAATTTGTGACAAATAGTCACACAAAGTAATTTCCTATGGAAAGATCCAAAATAATTCAGCACCAGCTCCCTTCTTAATTTTTTTTTTTTTTATTATTTCTACTATCTCTAATTACAGGCATGAAATCCAGGTAATAAGTGGGTTACGTTTTCTGCTAAGAAAATGATGTCTATAATTATAGGCACATGTTCAACTGAGATATTGTGGCATCCAGTGCTTCCACAAAGATGATAATTGTCAACCTTTGCACTGTAATTAAGTCTAAATGGGAATCCTAATCATTTTCCAAATGAGCAAACAGTAAGTCTATCTTGATTGGTTCTGTTGTGGCAATGAATGAAACTGATTTACTCTATGAGTTAATTAAGTTTTATAAAAGCCCATGCACTCCCTTGCCCCCCTCAAAACCCACATTGTCAGCAAATATTTGAGATAATTAATCCTATATTGTTTTAGTGCTGTGTGATAGTACTACCTGCATTATCCTATTAGGAGCCCTGCTTTTCCAGATCCTTGATTTCAGGTTTCCCCCCCTTGGAGCAACTACTTTGCCTTTATTTCACCTGTTTCTTGGGGATCACAGCTTTCTTTTCCTTTCAAGGCTCATAACTTCAGCAGGGCTCATGAACAAAAGGGGACACTACAGAGTTTGGTGCTCAGCTTTCTTAATAAACGCTCCTTCTGCAGAACCATGACCTACCAGGCTCAGTGTGAGTGACCTCATCTCACAGGCTTTCCTTTCACTGCTATTCATATGGGATACTACTCCTATGAAATGCCAGTGCAGCCAGCCCAGCAGGACTGCCTGGGGTCCTGCGCATTGCTGGATGCCAGGTATCATCCCAGGTAAACCAGTAAATTTCACGGGTCAGCCAAAACCAAACAGGACTAGCTCTCTCCTTTTGCTCCCACAGCGAACACAACATTATCATCTACAACAGTTTAAGAGATTGTGCAAACTCTTGGCTTGATTTGCTCAATGAATTCCTACAAAGACAGCAATTGGATAGAACTCTGCAGGAGAAAGGCCAAGAAATTCTTCCACATCACTTCACAGCTTCCCAAGGAAGCTATGTACATGCACGTCCATGAGACCCAGGCACGGCTTCAGGTAGTGGCTGCTAGGACTTGCCACATCTGGGGATGGAGAAGCAGAAGAAATTTTGGAGCTGCTCATCAGCTGATACCAACGAGCACAGGCACACTAAGTCAGTGTAGATACACTGATTTATTATATGTGAAGACCGGGTTTTGTTTCCCCATTATCTCAGCTCCTTCTCTGCTTCCTCACCTCAGTTGTTTGCCTAGAAGAACATATTTATTTTCCTTTCATGAAGGACTTGAGCTGCAAAATAAATGCAGACTAAAATGTTTCCAATGCACTTGCCCAAATATAATGATTTGTGCAATTTAGTGGAAAAAATCACAGAGCTGAAAAAATATATGTGCTTCCTGTGGTGAGAGCACCTGAAAGGCAATGAAATTCCATTACCTGAAACAAGCCCATAAACAGCATTACAGAGCAGCCACTTGTCAGTGCTAGATGCTATTTGTGGGAAGCCACTAATTGCAGCTTTCATAAAACGGTTTGACTCCCTTCCAGGCTGATGCACAGTGCATTCCAAGTGGGTGATTTAGAAGCTGCAGAAAGCCAAATGCCCCAGCCACAGGGAAGAGCTGCCACTTTTGGACTCCCTAAGGAAAGCTCCCTAGCTGAGCAAGATGTTGGCCATGACATGTCAAGTGCCTATCATGCTGTCAATGGCTCCTCTTCCATCAGATATTACTGATGTTACACATGTCCTGTGTGAAACAAATACAAGAAGGTTGGAGTCCTGCATTCTTCTACCTCACTCACCCTGGCTTGGAAATCAATGCAACTGAAATTAAGGGAAAGAGCTAATTCAAATCTGTTGTTAAATGTGATGCCTGGTCAGTGCCTGGCATTATGCTGATCCATTGCAGATCATTCCAACCATGAAAACCGGGGTTTGTGGGAGCAGAAGTGGTAGAACACACTGTAAGGGGCAGCCTCTATCTCCAGCAGATTCCTGGGACTTATTACTACAGAAAAATTAGGAGGAAAGGCTAAGATTTGCCGAAACAGAGACAGGTAACCTTTACTCGAGGAGTAATACAGCAGTAGCAGATTCAATGCGGGACCTACAAGAGACCTCTTCCCACCTGGAAGGGCAGCTGGAGGTGAGGTGGGGCATAGGGAGCATCCCAAGTGGGCTGTGAAGACTACGGTTAGGCAACAGAGCCACAGTCCAAATGACTTGCTCGTGGCTGTAAAATGAGCCCACAGCAGAAGGAGCTTTTTCCAGTCTAATACTTGAGCAAGAGACCTTTCTTCCTAATTACCTTCCTTCTTATGTAACACAGTCTCCCTTATAGAACAAATAAAGGAAATTAAATTTCAAGTCAAACTTCTCATCTTCGCTCTGAATCCAAAACACTCCTGCTGCTCTTCTGACCCTAGGACCGCTTCCTATCTTGCCTCTTGAATGACAGATGACACAACAGGACATGCGACACAATAGGACATGCTTGACTGGCAGGTGGGAAAACTGGCATGCAGCAGTGTGATTCATCAGTCCTTTCAGAGCACACCAGAAGACAATCTGCTGATGTTTGGATAGTTTGAGTGTTCTTATCTCGGTGGGACTTGTTCACACAAGCAAGGTTTGATTTTATGTTATCCCAAGCCTTGCCCTATACTTGTCCTAGTAGCTGAAAACAAGTTATTTTAGCCAAAGGCTCCAAAATTCTCACTCTTTTTTTTTTTTTTAAATAAAAATAAACTGATCAGTGAATTAAAAAAAAAATAGAAAAGGAAGAGAAGAAAACAGAACGGTATTTTCAGTGGCTCATGAGCTGGAAAAACAACATTTTTTAATGAGGGAAAAAAAAAGATTAAGGCTGCTCAGCAGCTGAAAAAGCAAGCACTTATTAAAACAAAATATTTAATGTTCACAGCCATTCAATGGCTGGAAAAGCATGTTCTAATGACCACGCTTAATAATGTTGAGAGCCACCCAGGGCCTTGAAAAGCAACTTCTTGCTTAACATTGTAGAGCTGTTGAATCTAATAAGTAATGTGCATGTTGAGCCCACATGTAGTGAATTAGCTTCCCTACAGGTTCTGGGGAGCAAAGGGTTAAAAACCCAAAGCTCAAAGCACTGTGAACTGGGGGAAGGCAGAGACAGGTAACTGGTGGAAGGAGAGGGAAAGGAATAGAGTGGCAAAGAAGGAAGCTGAGCTCTCTGCTACCCTTCCCAGTGGGGAATATCCAGCACCAAGAGCATCACCACATCGTCCCAGTAAAATAAACTGGAGAACAAAGACAAGTTTCTGTCTGGAAAAGAGGGAGATTGCACCACTGCAGACACCCCTTGCATCTTCACAAACTGGAGGCACTGGAAATCCTAGCTGGGAAAAGAAGCCAGGGGCAAAGGTGTGTCTCCAAGCACGCTGTAGCATAAGGGATTTTTTTTCCTTCAGTTTGATAATCGAATACCTTGTCCTGAGGCATCAGCATGGATTTATCCAGAAGTTCATCATATTAGCACAGGTTGTGTTTGCTGGGGAACGGTCTTACTTCAGCTGCTTCCTGTTCAGAAACAGCCTGTTCATACTGAAAAAGGGTCTTAATTTGGCTGCGTTTCAAACAAAAGGTGCTCAGGGTCTAAGCCCTAAGAGAGCTGTGTTGTGAACCAGCCCTCTGAGCCTTGCAGCAGCGTGACTGCCTTGGATTTGAAACAGTGCTGCTGCAATTTGTTGTCAATATTTCATACTCCTCTAATTATCATACCTGAAAAATAAGTGCTTGGGGTCATCTCGCCTTGTTGACGGGGATTTGGGGAGTCGTTCTGAATCCCTCTGTGCATTTGGAGCCTTTCCAGAAGCTCAGCACGGTACCTGCAAAGCCATTTATCTTTGCAAAAAATATTTTGCCATATAAAGCCACTAAGTGGCAGGGAAAAGCAAGTCCTGAAAATATATACGTTGTGCTTAGAGCTGGTTGGTAGCTGTACATGCTGAGGGTTTATTAATGTAATGTGGTAACCCCTCCTAGAGAAACCAGTTCCTAGGCTGCTGCTAGAGTACTCTTCCCACCCAGCAGAAACAGGAGAAATCGATGTATGTTAATCGAGGTATCAGATAGAAGAGAGATCTATCAACAAATAGAAACAGGACTAAGCTGCTGGCATGGTACCAGGCATCTGGCCAAGACTTTTGCAAATTAAGTTACAGCATGCTGCAGTGCATGCTCCCAGTGAGGAGATGGCAATCCACTGCAGTGTTTCAGCTCATGCTTGCAAAGGATGCTGTGCCCATCTGACCCTACACCAACGAACAGGGCCAAGCCCAGGCTATATTGAGAAGATGGCAGGAATTTCTCTGACTTGAGCTGCCTCAGAGGAACAACTGACATTCCTTGGATAAAACTGGAGGCTTCGGCTGTTTAATTTTGGATGACACTCATTTGCAACATCCCGGCTCATAGCAGTGACCTCCAGCTGAAGGTCAGTCTCCATTAAGGGCACACTAACCTGAATGTGTACAGTGTCACAACCTTCCCTTTCATCCCCAGTGAAATAGAGCAGAGGGAAAACATACTGAAGTTATAACTACACCACAGTGTCCTGCCTGGTCCATAGGAGCCCTTTACAGTCCCACCCAGCTCAAGCTAAACTCTCCTCTATGACCAAAACATCATAGAGGAAAATTTGCAGCCCAGAGGGATTGAGGCAGAGTATGCACCCTCTGAGATCCGAGAGCTCCTTGGCTCTGCATCTGGAAGAGACTCCTCTGAGACTTAATGCAAGTCTCAGGAGTCCTGGGAGGATCACAGAACTTTTGGAGTTGGAAGGGACCTCAAAATATCATCTAGTCCAACCCCACTGCCAGAGCAGGGTCACCCAGACTAAATCACACAGGGACACATCCAGGTGGGTTTGAATGTCTCCAGAGAAGGAGACTCCCCAACCTTTCTGAGCAGTCTGTCCCAGGGCTCTGTCACCCTCACAGGGAAAGAGTTCCTCCTTACATTCACATGGAGCTTCCTCTGCTCCAGCTTGCACCCATTGTCTCTTGTCCTATTGCTGCCATCACTGAGAAGAGCCTGGCTCCATCCTCCAGACTCTCACACTTTACATATTTATAAACATTAACCAAGACAACATCCCAACATTAAACATCCCAAAACAACAGGTTCAAGCAGTGATGCAGCAGCATGTGTGGCTTGCCTCTGTGTGCCCTCCTGCACTGCTGCAAGAGCATCACATAAAGGAGGTTTACCTCTCCACAGCAGAAACTTTAAATACACTGTAAATCCCTCTGCTTCCTGTTGCTCTCCTCCCCAAAGCCCACCTCCCATCTGACCTTCTGCCAAGGGATAACATGACCCTGTTTTGGTGAGCTCTGGCCTGTGTCCAGCTCAGCTCACAGCACAGTGAATATGACATTTTGGCTCCTGCACACAGCTGAGTTGCCCTCTCCTTACTGCCAAACCCAAAGTTTAGAGGTTTTCCTAAAAGTCCCACAAGCTTTTAATTGCTGGCATCCCTTTGGTGCAACTTATTTTTTCCCCCTGGATACAATGAAATGCAGAAGCTGGCATTTCCTCCCTCTCCTTCACCCCTGAAAGGATTCTGAATTAGGACTTAGGTGGAAGTTAAGTTGATGCTTATAAAACAGGCAGGGAAGGCTGCAAAAGATAAACATGAAGGAGCTATTCATTGCTGGGGATCTACCCAAAGAAAGGTTCTTGGGAGTGGAGGGTGACCAACCCACAAACTCACGAAGAACTGAATGTGGCAGTTCAGTGGGTTGCATCTGTTGCTGCTCCCAGCCACATTCAAGCATCCTGTAAGAAACTAGCACTTCCTTCTCATGGGACTTTTTCCCCATTTTCTGCAAACATCCTGATGAAATCCTACAGCTTAGCATCCCCAGCAGCTTCCACCACCTGCTCTTTCTAGTCTCCAGCCCTGGGTTTGTCCGAGCTCTCACACAGATATTGTGCAGATGAGAGCAGGCTACAAGAATCCTGGGGAGGAAGCACATGTCTTTCTGTATATCTAAATGAAAAATGCCCCGGATCCAGTTTCCTCTGCTTAAGATCGTACAAAGCACACACACTGTTTTCTCCCAAGGAGTCGCAGGGAACCACCTTAAGCCCTGTGACAGGTTTGACAACAGCTGCAGCAAGATTAATGTTTTAACTACATTAGTATCCTTATTGGTACTAAGTGGTTTTTCATATATTTGCTCTTCCACAGTGGTACTACAGGATATTTACCCACCGGGAATGTCATACTTAAACAATAAAAGGATGTGATTCTGTTTCCTCCTGTACCAAATTTTCACTCCATTCCCAGTGAATTTATCAGGATTGCTCACAGCTTTAAGCAGTGCAAACAAAGCAAAAGAGAAACAAAACTCCAGGTCTGAGGAGTAAGGATGCCACATTCAGCAATGAGGAGGGCTGGCTGAGAAGGGCAGGGAACAAGAACACTGCTACAAAAGGACAGCAAAAAAAGGGTTCTCTAAGTTTCTCCTACTCCAGGAAGTTTTATGGGGCGAGAGCTGATGAGTAAACAGTGTGAAACAAGTTGAGATGTGTAGATCTGATGTCAAGAGGAGCTAAATACAGTGAAGTGAACTCGCATGGTTAAGAGATATGGAAGGAAATGTAGATGGAGAAATGAGGCTGTCAATGTGAAACCTGCACTTCCCTGGAGCTCCAGTGATAATTAAATAGGGGGAATGGGGTCTGGCTGTGGTGGGACATGACTGGAAGCAAGTAGGATTCATCTTGTCTTCAGGATCAGGAAAATAACGAAAATGAAGTCAGTAATTAATACACTCACTTCCTAGCACAGTCCTGAAATGCAATTATAACCATTTCTTTTAGGATTATTATGAATTGTTTCATTAAATCTTTGTTTAATGATTTCTCTAAGAGAAAGAAGCTCCATCTGCAGAGCAATGTTGAAATGTATTTGTTCTGTCAGTCTTTGCCAGCTGAGCTAAGCTGCAGAGATAGACCTTGCTTTGACCATGCTGTCTCCCTTTTTCTTTGCAAAAAGAATAATAGAGGGATATCAGGAGACACTCATGACAATGGCTTTCAAAGCTGCCTTTGCCCTCAAACCATCCCAAAGGTACTTACCTCCCCAGGGCAGATTCTCAACCCAAATGTTTTTGAGAAGGGAAGGGAAAAGGGCAAGAGGAATCTTTCAGAAATTTGGCCACATCTGCTACTCCAGATTTACTGCCTCACATCTGAAAAAGTCTACGTGAGGCAAGACAGAATGATTATCTTTAAAAAATATTCACCAGGCATAGTTCATAGGGTAGCTGTTGAAGCGAACACATTCCTAACAGCATCCTAATGGGCCAAAAGCAATGTGATCGCCCCTTCTGCATCATCAGCCCAGTGCCTAACATGATGAAAGTAAATCGGGCTGAAGGAGTTTAAAAAGCACAGAGACCTTTTCTGTCATTCTCATTCAAATTGGGCTAGGGGCACCAGAGTCAACAAAGCAGGAGTGTATGGAGTTAGCTTCTGGCTGCAAACTTTTTTGGGTGAATTCAAGTTTGTGCCCTGAAAAACATTTTCTAAACTATCTAGTACACACACTACAAGTCTGTAAAGACATGGAAACTGAAGACTTTAAATGCAGAAAATGTATTTTGCTGGTTTTGTAACAAGATATTGTATATTCTTTGCCACCTGCTGCCCATGTTACTCAATGCGCATCCTAATCCAGGTATCCCTCACTATAATCACACTTGGTTTCCTTCTCTCCAATTCATCAAACATACCTCTGCCCCTCCTGCATCAACCTCAACTGATTCATCAGGGGTCAGCACAGCGTTCTTCTCCACAGCATGGCCATAACACAGGACCTGTGATTTCTCATTTGGTTTTCCTACACAGCTTCCTCAATGAATACACCAGGGACTCAAAATGAGTTTTATTTGTCTGCCTTCAGGTCATTTGTGGTGCTTACTCTTTCTAAAGGTTACAACTGTCAGCACCGTGCTGCTTTGATGTAGCAGCCTGCCACTAAGAACAGCACACGTGCACAACAAGGATGTTTGCAGTCTCTCCTGCTGTCGCAACGTCCTACCTTCCCGGTATCACTGAGGCTTAGAAGGACCTTATCTTGCTAGTCAAGCTTCCTCCATGGGAATAAACAGTAATGGATTTTGTGGCCTGGGCTGTCACCTGCAACACGAAGGAGCAGAGAGGTGTATGAGCTCCGCCTGTTCAACAGCGCTGCATCACGTTCCGCATCTCTGAGGGTGATGAGTTGTTGGCCTGCTGAGAAACTAGGTGGTTTTGAATCTGCCTGTCTGAGTGTGATGGAAAGGGGAATGCATGAGTGATGTGCAAGGTCCAGGAGTGCTGAGTTATCACTCTCCCTGACACAAAAGCCTTTGCTACAACGCTGCCCATGCTGTGGCCTGTGAAGCTGATGCTCGAAGTGGCAAAAAGCTATTCCAGCACTGCCACACAGCTTTTAGGGTCTGAGGTGGGATCTCTATGGGGCAGATGTACTGATGTACTTGAAATGAGATTTAGCACCTGCAGCACATCGATGCACACAGCCCTTCATGAAAAGTCCTGAGTCAGAGGACAACCTTTGACTTAGGACCACTTTATAGGCTCACAAACACCTACATTAAAATAACAGCAGTGTCCAACAAGACTCACAGGCTAGAGAAGGACCACGAGATGCATTTTTCTACCTGATTAATCTAGACTGGACCATGCTGACCTTGGGGAAAAAAAAAAACAGGACTGAAGTCACGCTGCTTTCTAAAGCTACCTGACACCTTCACTGCTGAATTGGCACCACTGTGATCATTGAATGATGGGTTGAATTTTTGTCCCACCTGGATTTTGAACACTCAGCAGCTCCCAGGCACCAACGCCCTTCCTCACAAACACATCCATCATGACTGGCAGTGATGGATTAGCCAAGGAGTGACTGGACATGAACTAATGAGCACCATTCCACCAAGGCAGGCGTGTGCTAGAAGGGCGGCATAATGGGACCTTTCATTCCACAGGATGCATCTGTGTGAGAGACCTTGTCTGGCTAGAGCTTGGCAAACCCATAACCTCCTAGGTTGTTTGGGGTGCAGAATACTGTACAGCTTGGTGCAGTAACTAAGAGAGTGTAGGTAATGTCCTCGCCCTGCTCTGGGCCCTACCCATGGCCACAGAGTCAAACTAGTGCAGCAGCAGGCTCTGCAGAGGTGTCCAAACCCACCTGCACCTGCTGTGATGGGATCAGGGCATGCAACAAAGGGTAATAAAGCACCTGCTGGTGCTGGAACCAGAACCCTGTCTGGGTGCAAATTGTTATACTTAGATCCTCTTCTGAAAAACAGTTTAAAGTGAAGAGACAAGTAGGTAAAGACAGTCCCTGGGATCACAGGGGACAATGAGACTCATAGGACACCCAACAGCCTCACAAGATCTCTAGGCTGTTAGCATCTTGTCCTTCCTACAGGCACAGGCAGCCATTTCTCTGTAGCTATGCCCTAGGACTCATCTCCCACTTCCCTTCCTCAGGCTTGCTCTAGCCCCGCCTCACTCCTCCTCCTCTGCTTTCACTGTTGTCTCTTCCAGGTCCACATTTGTGGGTCAACAATCTCCACATGCTATGGTGGGAATCTTCCTGTTCAAAAATATCTCTGACATAGAATTACCTAAAAAACCTTCAGAAGTGGCTAGTGTTATCTGTGAAATTTTTCCCTCTTCATAAGATGCTCTCCAAAATATTTTATTTAACACCCTGGAGTCTGCACCAACTGTTTCCCATTTGTAGCATCTTATTTTCCATATGACATGTGAGGCCAAAACCCGATGTAAACACCGTGGCACTGCATATCTTCGTGAGTACACACTGTCACATTCTCTTTTGAAGATAACTGGCAGCACACTGGATGCAAAGAGCAGCTGGAAATAGGGAAGCAAGAGGAAGATCAGAGGAAACTGTGAGTAAATAACAATGGGCTTGTGTAGTGTGTGTGCTAGCTGGGAGATTCCTAGAAAACAGCACTAAAATAACTGCCCTTTAACTTTAAAAATTATTGACTTGTTCATCCACACCCAAATATCAATTAGCATATGGTTGATGGGGCAAATAAGGATATAGCCAATGCAGATTTAGTGGTTGCTTTTTGTCAAAAAAGTACATTTCACACCCATCAAATATTTAATTAATACCCACAGAGCTTTAGGAATCCACCACAGGGTTTCTCTTCCCAGAGTTTCAGTCTGGGAGAGGCAGCTCTGCAGAGCACGTTACAGCACAGATCTTCCCCAGTGCAACATCTGGCAGCAGAATGGTAATTGATGTTGTACAGAAAAAAACAAGATCATCTGTATGCTATTTTCCACCCTCCTCAGGAGGGAACCTTTTAATTGGCTGATAATATCCCCCCCTTTAGTCTGTCCTCTGAGATGATTATATAAATGAGGGATCTGAAAGGTCAAGGGATTCCCAGGAGAGGCTCCATAAAGAACTAGAGGTTTATGCCATAGAGGTCCTACTGCCTCCCCCCAAGATACACAGAGGAGCCTCAGAGGTCCAAATCCACCCCTCACATCACCAAGAGTTCCTGTTGAGCAAAAAACTCTCACTAATGAACATTTGTGTCTGTCTCACCAGTGACAGCCCAGTGAGTGGCACTATCCAGCCACCAGTTCCGGCTGTGACTCTGCGGGGCGGGAGGCAGTTTGGGTCCTCTCTCCATTCACTGCAGCTCCTGCATCACAGATCCCAGTGGGGTCTGCACATGGTTTACTTGGTGGGAGACAAATCTGGGAGACTTGGTCTCCTGACACCATCCATTCTTGCAGCTACTTCAGGAGAGACAGCTCTCAGCTACCACTGACTGTCCTTATAACATACCCTGAGAGATGTATTGAGTTTGTGCTTCCTCTGAGCAGCACCCAGCACTCTGAATGAATTTACAAACTGTCATTCCACATGACACACATCCTTCTGCCATGCTAGAGCTCCACTACCAGCCTTCCTAGCAGGCACAGCCTGTTCTACCCATGCACAAGCCAGCAAGCATCATAGCAGAAGAAGCAGCTGCTCCAGCAGAAGCTGCTGCCCAGAGGCTGCAAGGAACAAGTACCCATCCATCTGCTCTGTGTCGTGATTCCTGCTGCCCTCTCCCCCATCAGGCACGGGCCATGCTTTTCCTATCCGTAGGACTAGAGCTGTTCAAAGCAGGCAGCATCCCTGCTGCAATTCCCTGTGTTGAATTCAAGTGCTTTGACCTTTTTGCTGTTCCACACTTTGGCCATCATAGTTTTCTCTGGTTTGTAAACTCATTAAGCCAAAAACAGAGAGAGGGGATCCCCCACCTTCTTAACATGGATGGGGGAAGTTGCATACAACTGTGGTTGGCCACCCCAGCTTCTCAAAGGTACGGACATAGGCATGCATGTTAAAAAACAAGTAGCCAGGCTGTAGTAAGGATAAGGTAGGAGGAAATTGGAGGTGGAAAGTGAAAGAGCATTTGTAACAGTGATGCTGCAGCCTAACTACACCCCCTGCCATAGGACTCCAGCCTAGGGGCAGGAAGAAAACTGGCATCCTGCCCCAGAGACCAGATTATTTCAGAAGCTCAAATTAGCACGAGGATGGGTTACAGATAATGATTTACTTAACTAAGCAAACCCGAAGCTTGGACAGAATCGGTTTGCAACCAGCTGCGTTTGACCACGTGACTACATCATGGTGGGTTAATGACAGAACACAGAAGTCAGATCAATTCGTGGCTCTTTGGCTTCAAAAGGCAAATCCAAAAAGAAAGAAAGAAAGAAAGAAAAAGAGCATCTATTTGCCTTCATTTCCTGCATTGATGAAGTTGCTTCCAATACTTGCAATTACTCCCTTCTTGAGAAAGGAATTAATTAGCATCATAATATATCTTCAAAGCTCCAAGAGGAATAAAGGGATCTGGCACAAAGCAGGATTCCTGGCATGGAAATCAGCCCCTCATTTAAGCAGCAGGGGTGACTGTACAGGCATATTAGTGTGAAACAGGGGGATGCACTTCTCTTTGCTGCTGGAATAATTTTGATGACTAAATCAAAATCCCTATCATGTCTGAAAATGCCAGTATGGCACCCAGTGTTCAAGGAGGATCTGTAACTCCTGTGTACTACACACTAGACTCAGGTCCACAGACAGCAACAGGAATGTTGTCGTGGAGTCTGGGGGACAGACATCAGGGACCTAGCTTGTGCTTCAGCTGGGAGTGCGCTGCCTTCTCCCAGGGATTAATTCAGGAGCCTGTATGCAAGAGGCACATCTCCCTCCTGAGCCACCAAACTCCAACATGCTTTCAGTTAGGCAAAAATAATTCATTTATATCCTAAGACAGTTTCAACTACTACTGCTAAATTATGTTCTTCATGCTCTATTTATTGAGGCATCTTGATAGTATATCTGGAGACACTCTGTAGACACATTAAAAGGCATCCCTGTGTCAGACAACACGGGCTGCAGAAATAAAAGATGATGTAACAACAGACGAAGGCACTTCATCATAGACCTGCTGTTTGCAAAATTCAGAAGGGCAATAAAGTGATGGGCAGCAAGAGTCACAACCTACCACACATCTAAATGCCACTGCAGCAGTAGGAATACATTGTAAATCACTGCAGAAAATGACTCTGACAAATAGTCATTGCTTCATCGGCCATTGACACTCAGGCAAGATGTGGTGGGCTGTGTCACTTGGAAAACAATGAGCCAAATAATGTAAAATTTGAAGTGTAGTCCTTACAGTCCTACCTGACTTGAATGGAAAAGTCTGAAGTAAAACAGATGTTGAAAATAAAGAATAATTTTACGTGTTCTTTAAAAATAGTGACTGGCATCTGTCAGGGTATCACATTCATTCTTTCCTGAAGGTTTTTGCTGACATTAAACAAGAGTACAGATCATTCTAATCTCAAACTTAATAGAAAGGAGGGTGGAAATAAGAGAGGTGAGGGAAATGCAATTATGCTTTGTAGTCAAGGGTGAGCAGGCAGGCACAAGCTGTTTCAGAGCAACCCGCTGCCTCGGACAGAGCCATTTGAGATGGCTGCACTTGTTATCTTCAATCTGTTTACAGAGGAGTAATTGAAAGTGGAGATGTCTATCAGGCCAAGTGTAACAGTTTGTTCATGCTTTTCTACCCTTCCAGTGTCAATGAAAGGACAGCAGGAGCAATAAAGGACAAGGACCCACAAGGTGTGAAACCTATCTGCTTGGCATCAGGGGATGCTGTGATGGGAAGACTATCAACTTCACCACCACCATGATGTTATTTTTAAGCTTGGGGCTCATTTTGGTTTGTGTAACTGTTAGAAAGCTGCCCAGGGCCATGGGGGCGTAGGCTGGACCACAGTGCAGATCAGGATGGGTGCCATGAAGGATGCTGTGTTGGTGCCTCCTCACAAGGGTGAGGAGCAGAGCCGTTAGCTGTGTACCCAGGACATGCCCAGGAAAGAGAGGCTTCTACCTACACTTTGTTACTTCATTTACTCCATTTTAGAGTCTCACCTACTTTTTTCTTAGTGCTGCAACAGGAAAGCTCTGTGTTAGGCATTTTCAAACAGAAACTGGTGTCAACATAGAGGTTGGTTTGGGTTTTTTACCTTTTCAGCCCAAGAGCTGTGCACTGGGCAGCCTTCAGAGACTGCTGCACATTCCCAGACTGACACCTACAATGACCATTCCTGCAAAAACTTGTGCTGATGCAACAAGCTTAACACTGACATATGTAAAACTGTCCCAAGGAAAAGAGTAAAAAGAAATAAATCCAACATTTTATGAGAAACAGAGAGAAGTGTGAAATTTGGACTAAGCTCCACATATCTCCCTGCTTCTAAGATCTTATCAGACTTGATTCTGGACCACATTTTGTAGAAAACAAATTAAAAATGAAAAAAAGCACCATCCTGTTTCTCAGACCTTCTAAGTAAAGTTTTTTTAGAGTCTGCTTAACAATTCAGACATTCCCTGCATGCACATGTGTAAAACAAACCCCACCAGCCATGCTACCCCCAAATCCCATTTATTCATTTTCATGCTCTTTTGTCCTTGATGCTCCAGCTGGCACCAGCAGTGGCCACAGCGAGTAGCAGGGAGCATCCCCCATGCCTCAGCAGCTCCAGAGGGAAGGGCTGGGAGAAATCTCAGTAGGAAGTCTGCATGGCAGAGATTTTTTTATAATTTTTTTTTTACCCCTTTTTGAAGGCACAATGTGACTGAAGAACTAAGATAAGACTCCAGCTGCAGCTCTTCTCTGGGGTGAGTACTTGCAGCCAGAGCCTGTTGTACAGACCAAGGCTGAAGATTCCCACTGTCACAGTTAGGAACTGGATTAGTCTCCGCACATATGATTCCTCCTCTCTCTTTTCCATAACTAAGAGGCAGTTCCAGCTATGGGGTTTCATTCTTTGCTGGCACAGATGGTTGTACTGCACTGGGTTTGCCCCACAGTCAACTTATTGGAGAAGGAAGATCGCTAAAGAAAACAGCTGGAGTTTTAACTGGTTAAAAAAAAATAATTAAAATAACACAGATGAATGTGACTCCTTGTGTCCTAATAAACAAACAATTGAAAACACTGCCAAGTCTACTAGAGGCTTGAATCTAGGGCTGAGATTTGTGGCTAGCCAGAACCCAAATCCAAACCCAGGCCTGGCTCCCTCCCAAGCAAGCCTGACATTCATGTCTTTAGCTTTACCAATGCCATTGCTTATGCAGGGACTGAAAGTAGCCAACATCCTGACAGTAAGTTTGGTTTCCCTCTTGCTCAGAGGGCCACAGAATGGCAGAGCAGAGCACAGAGGGCTGTTTGTCTTTTGCAACCTGTCTTCAGCTCCATAGATCAATTTGCAAAATTAAATTCAAGGCGTGAATGGCCCCCGCCGCCCAACCGCTCCAGTATCGATTTAACCTGCGCTGTCTGTGCCCTGCACAATATTTATGCCAAAGAGCACAAAAAAAGAGAAAAGAAGAAAAAAAAGCTGCTTCTTCAATATACTCTGTCATTCAGCAGAAAGAGAAATGAAGGCAGGGAGGGGAGGAAGAAGGAAAGGGGAAAATATTCAGCTCCCAGAATGAAAAGCACAGACATGCGTGTCGAAGGGTTTTGTCTAGAGCAGTGAGAGCAGGTGGCGAGTGGATGCTGCAGATCAGGATGTACTCAGCTTTCCTTCTGAGCAGACGTGTCTATGTAATTGCAATTCTGTTGGGCACACTGGTCCCTTGCAAGGTTTGCTGGGGGAAATCTGCCTCTGAGATTTAATTATTTAGCATGGCAGGAATGAAGAGTAGAAAAGTCTGGCTCAAAGAAATACCTGCTGGAGGATATTCTGATAGAGACAGGTCGATCAGTAGGGAAATCAGCATAAATAAAGTCCCTCACCCAATTTTTTTCCTTGAGGTTTGAATGCTAACCTCATGTTACAGGGATTACAAGGATAATGGGAGCAGGCAGATCTCCAGCTGACTTAACAAACCTTCTCTGCACAGTGGTTTTGAAGCTCAGCCCTGGAGTAGCCACACTTGGGATCTGGTGAGCTGGAAGCTGCACGGGAAACCAGAGCCAGTGGTAAAGGACACGTGTTACATGCAGAAAACAAACTGGCTGCCCACAAAACAAGTGCACTCACTAAATCTTTCCAGGACTTGCCCTAAGCTCCTATCTCTGCCCCAACATTCACCGGGATATCCAACGGGACAGGGAGATGCTGTTATATTGCTCACTTACCCACCCACAACTCATCAGCTGGTTTCACCAGGGAGCAGAAATGTCAAAAGCAGCTTCTTCCCCAGCTGAGGGGCTGAACAGACTCCCTCATCAGCTCAACAGCACTCTTAGCTGCCTTTTCTCTCTTGCCCTCCATTTGCTGTCTGGAATATTGCAATTCACTCCGATTTTTCAACCACTTTCCCTTTGTTCACCTCTCTTTCATATTCCCTTTCCTGCAAATACTCCAGCAAATGAGCTCACCGGCAGGAACAAAGGCATTTAAGGCTAATGTTGCTACTCCTGCAGGAAAATGGTTTTCATATTTATCATTGTCTATAAAGCTAGGAAATATTTCATAGACGTATATTTTTCCCCCTCCTCTTTTCTGATACAGGTCATCCAAAACACTTCATAAGTTTGGGTCAATTAACATGAAATTGTTTTGGCAGAAAAAAGGGGGGCAGGGGGAATAACAATGTTTGTCTTTTGCATTTAGAGAATAAAATACTTCTGGCTTTGAGCTGCACTTAGTTTTATATTTACTTCAGTTTTAGATAGCTAATCTTTTAAAGCCTCAGAAATTAAAAACACATTAGTTTGGTTAAAAACAGTCTCTTTTTTATCTGACTTCCATTTTTCTTAAATAATGCAAAAATTATTTCCAGTTGAAAGGAGTTATTCTTCCTATTCTCATAAGAGTTATATGCCATTAATGGCTTATAAGAGCTACATTTAGCCAATGAGCTATTAGAACTAAACCATGTGATTGGCAAAGACAACTCTAATTAGAAAGACTTCCAACAAATTGACCACAGATGAGATAAAGGGCAGGATAAGTAAAAGTGCTATATAAATTACTTGTCATGAATTATCTGCCAGCTCAAGCAAACAGACAGTAATAGACCTAGGCAACATATTCTGTCACCTTTCATTTCAGATACTGATTTTTCCAGTGAAATCAGCAGCAAAAATTCTCTTCTGCTTACTAGGGAAAGGAAATTTAACTCTATTAGAGTATTTCATGTATCAGAGATGATTTTTATGTCTCCATGTGCAATTGCTATCTCTGCTTTGTACCTTGAATCCAGCACTCCTGAAGACTTTAGTGTGGCCTGTAAGGGAGCTGGATTCAGGTCCTGAGCATGAAGGACCACAGCAAGAACAGCATCGAGGATGCAGGTAAGAGGGATAAGAGCATCATCTCCAGAGACCGTTACTTGTTATGTCACTTAAAACAAGGAAAGGTGACTATTTCTCCATGGACCTATCCAAGCAGAGAGATGGCCAAGCTGGGACCTTGCACCTGGACAAGGGCAGTGCCACTCCCAGTATGTCTGTGCTCGTGAGAAAGGCTCTGGAAGCCATCCTGTCTGCAAGCCTTGTGCTGGATCCAACTGCCAGCTACCCATGTCTGCCAACGGCCTGGGGATTTTGGAAAGCACTTCAGCCATTTCCAATAGAACATATTTAAAAGAAAAAAAAAAAGATATAAAGAAAGACTCTTAACGCCATCAGAGGTCAATATTCAGGATGACATGTATTGATGTGTCCATCCAGGGAGACAAAGGCTTTGCAGATTGCTTTCAGATGAAAGCAAGGCTGGCGCACAAGAAAAGGCAGGGAAAAAACTCTCAAGGACGGTTTCCAAGTCTTTGGTTTTCATGTTGCCAAGAACATTTTCCACACTGGACAGGGGTGCGTACAGCATGTTAAACAAGGCCCTGTAACAGCTATCTGCAGGGATTGTATCAGACAGAATGATAAATCATTTCAAATAAAGGTATGGGATGATATCCAGAGACTTCAGGCTTCAATCTAATTAGGTGTCTGGGAGCAGTGCTGTGCTGCAGGATGATCAGGGGTTGTGCACAGATCCAGGGCGCTACAGCCAGCACATTTCAGGCACATCCCGACCTCCCACCCTGTGTGGGTACGATGCTGTGGAGTACCATCGAGGTGGCTAGCAGAATTAGTGATGGTGGTGGTCTCAGTGGGAGGGAGGGATGGGATAAGTGTGCTACCTACCCTTAAAAATCAGCGTACAGGGGAACAAAAATCACCTTGTAACAAGGTTCCAGTACCAGGAAGCTTGTATTTCTTCTGGTGACACGTCAAGGCCCATGACATCATGCCTCGGTGTCGTGGCCCCACATCATTTCATCATGAGGTAATCAGGTCAGCCCCAGAGTAAGGTCTCTTTAAATCAAGCAGCGAGAGTCAGGGGCTGTTTCTGATCGAATGACAGCCGTGGGGAGAAGGTGCCATTCACAGCCTCCACAGCAGGTCTGTCATGCAGCTGCAGATCTCAGGAGGGAAGGGGAGGGGAAAAAAAACCCCCAACATAACACCCAGGTGTTTGTAGCTTGTCCTTGCTTGGAGGCAGCCAGATGCTTTAGTATTTTAGAAAAAGAATAGGAGGTGGGGGAAGGGAAAGAAATACCCTCTGCTTTTCACAAGGAGACAGACAGAAACAAGAGAGTCCATTAATGTTAATAAATTATCCTGCAAACGTACTGGGCAGGCATGGCCAGCTCCTTAACTCAGTAGCTGGCAGCTCTAGGCAGAGATGCCAGTTTATATGTGCCTGACACACAGACTGCAATATTTTGCAATAACATACCAGACTACGTGGTGCTCTCCCCTGTTGCACCAAACACTTCCTAAGGGTCCACTACCGACAACACCATGATTTAAGACCAGGGTAAATATGTGACCTGCAAGGCTAGTTAAAGCACTAAAACAAATTGCCAGAAGAGGGTATGGAACCATCATCATCGGCAATTTTTAACTGAAGGCTTGACATCCTGCCTGCAACCAGAGGGATGGAGCAAATAACCTTGTAAAGTCCTCTCCAATGTAGTTTTTATGATTTCATAGCTTAGGAAAGCAGTGTTGAGAGCTCTGAGCCCTGTTCCATATGTTTGCTGCTGCCTGGCTGGGGGGAAAAAAAAATAAGAAAAAAGAAAAGAAAAAAGAAAAAAAAAAGAGAGATACTTAAATGTTATAATATCCTTTATATTATTTGATTTATCTTAATCTTGGTCTACTAAAGGGACTTCAATTCTAATTTTAGTAGGCTTTTCCTTCACAGCTCTCAATACATGGTAGACCAAGGAAGAGATTCTATTTTCTGACCTGGAGCGGGCTCAGGATGCTCTCAGCTAAATAGACCTGCAGAAGTAGCTCAGCCCCAACCTGTGGTCTGGGGACTGTCCCCTTCTAAACCCACCAGAAACTGGAGCTAAATCCCAGAAAGAGCTCCTGCTGCCTCACACGGTTTGATGGAGATGAGTGTCTAGGTAGCAACCTGAACTACTAAATTAAAAATAGTTTTCACTTGTGATCTGAACACGGCTCCAGGCTTCAAAGCCAGGACGTGAACTGCAAGCCAATCCATGTGTTAGTTCTTTATCATCTAAGAACTTTTAAGTTAAGTTAAGGGTAGATGTATGAGATTTGAAACTCCAAGCTTGGCAAAATTGAAACGGTGCCAGGTCTGAGCCTGCTAGTGGAGATACAGAGTATATTCCCAGGAGGATGCTAAGCACCCTCACCTCAGGTCTAAACAATTTTGCTGGCAGGGGCTTACTCTGTCACTGGGTGCACTCAGAGCCTCACAGGTCTGAGTCGGCAGTGCATCAGTTACACCATTTACCCAAATGAGGATAATGACATGACACGCAAAATCAATTTTCATATGGTCTCTAAGCTGAGATTTGCTTCCAGAGGTTAAAGACACAGGGCAATACCCTTCAACAAAGCTAAACAATTTATAGCAGCTGAGGATCTATCCTTCAGAGCTTAACTACTAAGAGCAGGGAGAAATTAATTTCTGGATCCAGTGTGTGTTCAGCCAGGCTTAAAGTAAATGGGGATTATTATTCTTTTCAGGTGAAAAGCAGATTATAAAAATAAATATACATTGTAGGTTTAAAAAGAAAGACTCCAGGGAGACAGCTGGATTCAGAAAGAAATTAGTCAGAAAGCAACTTCTGAAAGCATTGAATATTCTTTGCCATTTCCTAATCGATTCTTCACTCAGAAAGCAAGAAAACAGCCGACACTTTTAATAGCTGCTTTTGGAAGTGCAGTCTGCCCAGCGGCGTGATTTGTGGGGCTTGCTTGAGTTCCTGGCAGTCACTGTAGATGAATCAGTGGTTTCTTTTTTAACATCTTCTGTGATAATAGTCTGGCAGAGAGGAGAAGCATTGCTTTCCTGCAGTTCAGCTTTGCAGGAATCTGTCTGCTTTGGTAAAGCAGATATTAAGATTCAAAATCCGAGAAGGCCCTAACGTAGAAAGCATCTCCTAAAAATAGCCATACCACAGATCAATTCCCCCCTTTGCTGACAAGTTTACACTCTTTTTTCCTCTTCTTTTTTTTCCTTTCTGTTCAGCTGAGATCAGTGCCACACTCTCAAGCACTTGGCCAAGTGAATAGCACCCTTTTCTCTACTTCAGTTCCCCGCAGATTTAACTCCCTGCTTTCCTTTTTTGGACAGATGCAGGGAGCCTGCATGAACACAGACTGACTCTGGGGTAGGACAGGACCTGGGAATCAGACTGGCTGCCTCCTCTTCAGCCCCATAGGGATATTTTCAATCCAAACCCTTCTGTCTTCCCCACCTCAAATGGGTAAGCTGGGTCTTGCTATGAAAAAAGAGTGTAACTCCAGGACCATACATTAATAAATAAACAAATAAAATACTGTTGTGGGATTGCTGCTCACCAACAGGCTTTCTATTGAGCAGCATTCCTGGCACAATCTCCTCATCAATTAATAGCTGCACATTTTGGACCATTAAGGCAAATCACAGTGCAGCACCCGAACTGTTGTCCTGGGACAACTTCTTTGTGAATCCTCCCACTAATCTCTCAGGAAGGTGTTCAGATCAATCCAAACATTCAAGCTTCAATGATTCCTCAACGACTAATGAAATCTGACAAGGAAAAAGAAGATGGATAGGGGAAAGCAAACAAAACCAAACCCTCGCCAGCGCACAGGGGAGTTTTTCGAGGTCTCTGCATTAGGAGACAAAAGCCTCTCACACGCTCAGCTCAGCTTGATGTTATTGACAGCCAAACCTTTGCAGCAGATTTCTCTCAGTGTGAAATCCTGTCCCTGAAGTGTGCTTTATCCCCCCTAAACAGCAAACAACAAAATGAGTTAACACAGGAGTTCACTTTAGTTCTTGAAAACACACCCATTGACTACGGGTTTTACCTTACACCTCCACATAAACACCAGCCAAGTCCTGCACAAATAAATCATCCTGAGAACAGACTGAAGCAAAAAAAACCCAAATGCCAACAAACCAAACCACCACCCCCACCCCCACCAAAACAGCAAAACACTAAACATAGCCTTTCTTTTCACCTCTCCCACCACTCAGTCAGGCACAGTAAACGGAGGCTTCCCTAGGACTGAGTAAGGAGGGTGGAATTAGTGCTTTACAAACAAGTGAAGTACATATCCAAACCTGTATTTTCTCAGGTTAAGGGTAAAAAGGTTGGCAATATAATAGTACACATCCCCAGCACTGCTCACACGTAAGCAGGACTGACCGAGCACGTGCATGAAAGCAGCTGCTAATTTGTTTTTCCTTTTGAAATGCTTCAGCATTTGACACTTTGTCTGGCTTGCTACAACAAGGAATCAATAATATTTTCTCTCTTTAGAGCTTTTTTTACTACTAAAGAATAATGGGGAGGATCTGTTCCAGCTCATCATTTGGCCAAGTGGGTTTAGAGATTCAAGGGATAGGCAAGGGTCTTCCAATCCTTTCTTCAAACACTGAATCTGACCCACCTGAGAGGTCTCTTAAACATTAAAGATGGTCCTTTCTAGCTTTCACTGTAGAGACACCATGGCAGGTGGTACCTCCTTGGCCCACATCAGTCCCTTGCATAGCCAAAGGCTCACTCAGTATGTCTTCCCATACATTATCCCTACCTCTAAACCTGAAAATAGAAACCATGGCATTGATCCCCAAAATATTTATACTTATTCTGCCCGGTACTTTAGTCATTCAGTGCTCTACAGTTGGGGATGAAAGCCTTTTGCATGCTGAACCCAGCTGAGTTATGCTGACAGCTGAATCTTTGATTAGCCCCAACAAACACAACAAATTTTGGCTTCTCTACAGGGTCATTCGGGCCTTTCTTTACACTTCACCTGGGATCTGGGACCCTGACATTTTTTAGGGTTCCTGAGAGCAAAGACATCTTAGCTTAATTTAGCCTTTGGCTTGAGATCAGCTGCACTGGCTCATGCTGACCAACGTGTTTGCACAGCACAAATGCACGCAGGCAAGAGGGAGAGGAATGTCAGCCACACTCAGATCTCCTTGAAATGTGATCTTACTGCCCTCTTCACTGTGTTGCTAGTCTATTAACTCTCAATTCTGTTATTTTTATCACTTGAAGGACGAGTGAGAAGTAGAAAGGGACCCTATTATTAGGCATGCAGCACTGCAACTTAGGATGCGATTCAAGCCCCTTCTTCACAGCCATGGCAAACCTGATTTGCATGGGATACCAAAGACGGCAACTAGAAGGGTAAGAACACTTCCTCCTTCTGCTGCATGGCTTATGTGGACACAGAGCCACAGGGATCATGGCAGTCCAGAGATTCACTCTCTTTATAGACACCCTGCACCTAGATGCTCACACACCCTCCAACAGCCCTCACTCCATCCCTTGCGTTCGAGAGGCTTTGGAAGATGCAGTTGCTGAGTCCTTCCACAGAACTTTGTGCAGCATCTGCTTACAATCCTGAAGGAACCTAACTGAGAGCACAGTTCACAGGAAAGGAGGCTCAGAGGTGGAAAGTGAACAGGAAGAAACATGACCTGCATCTCAAGCAATATGCTCACCCTCCACTCCCCTGCCAGGAAAAGCCACACTAAGTCAATAGTTAATGATCTCTTGAGGTCCCTTCCAACCCCTACAATTCTGTGAAGAACTCTCACTCAGCTGAGACCACTGTCAGTACACAGAGTAAACTGATCCTTCCTTAAGTCATGTCTTTTCCTTGCACTTCCCAGCAGCAAAATAACTTGTGTGTGTTAATGATACACCTCCTGAACTCAAACGTCCTCCTTTTGCAGCAGTAGCTGGTGTTTCAGCTGACACCAGAAAGGTTTCCTGCAGGCAGGACTCCCCTTCCAAAGCAAGCCCCAGCTGTGGGTGTGAGGAACTGCAGCAGTTTTCCTCTGTCTTTCAGTATATCAGAATAAATAAAGGCTAAGTCCCAAGTCCTGGTCCTGGGAACCACTCCTGCTTCTAGTCTGGGCTTCTAGTCTCTACCAGAAACATGTTATGTGTGCCAGAAAAATACAGGTCCCGATACATCAAATGAAGGATTTTACCCTAAGCCAGTGTAGATGTTAAAGACTAAAAATACAGAGTTTAAACAGAACCAAGAATGGCTGTTCCTTGCTCATATGCTCTGGAATTCTTCAATGCCTTATTAACAGCTGATTGACAAAGAAGAAGAGAAAGAAAAGGAATAACAAATCCATAGCCTGACTAGCAGGGAGAAGGCAAGAACACAACAATTTTACAAGACTGGTAAATTGAAATGAACACAAACTCCACAGCCATGACCTTTTAAAGTGTCACTTATACTGAGAGCACTGGAATGGAACAATGCTTTTGATTTGTGCTGTGATCAGAAACACTGAGAAAATCCAATCTGCACTTTGTCATCGGCTGAAGCCGATCAGCCATTTCCAGTTAATTTAGAAAACCCCAGGATGTTTTTGTGCTGCAAGGTAAGAGTGAACATCTGCCCTCCTTCCTCCTTCGCCTTGCTTGCACACTGGATCCACAAGACTTCTTTAGGGGCTATATTAGGTGGATGTGACTTTTCCAGCCACTCCCTCCCCAGCACAAAGCTGATGTCCCCAATTCAGAAATATCTGTCAGTTTGGTAGCTTCTCCACCAGAAAAGAAGGACTGCTGCTTTCTCTTATGGCAATCTGCTTGACTGTCCTAAAAAAAAGGAGACCCACAGGCCCAGGTAACACTCAACCAACAAGTGAAGCTTCCCTCTGCTTGACACCACGGGTCATTTATAACATTTGGAAAAGATCTTATCCTGCACAAAGTCTGTTTTAGATGAGATCACTTCCCTCCAAAGATAATAGTCTTCAAAGGTAGGCTGGGCTTGAATAAACATGGGTGTATCCGCTTACCCAACCTATACAGTTAGATTATATCCACAATGTAAAGTCAGCCTCTCACAGTTCTACCGTTTGCACAGTGATGTATGGAGCTTTATCAAGGATGACAACATCAATATAGACATGTGCTAAAAGCAGTATGAGGGAGGTAACATGAGCCACAGAGTCCTTGAAGACCCTTCTTGAGCCATACATTGCTAAACAGGAAAACATCATGTTTTACAAGGATTCAGCAAGCGAGTAAACAATCAAAGGAAGCATCACCACAAGGTACAAGTTCTGGCCCAGGAAATCTTCCACTCCAGTACAATTCCTAGCTGCTAACCAGAAATAAACATTTAACCTATTATTTTATTCTAACCTAGTGTGATGGGTTTCAATGAAAAATAGTTTGTGGTACCCCCTTGAATGAGCTCAGAAGCTGGATAAGACAGAAGGGAAAACTGGTATTTCCCAAAATCACAGAACATTAGTGGTTGGAAGGGACCTTGAAAGATTATCTAGTCCACAGCCCCTGCCAGAGGAGGATCACCTAGACTAAATTGCACAGGAATACGTCCAGGTGGGATTTGAATGTCTCCAGAGAAGGAGACTCCACAGCTTCTCTGAGCAGTCTGTCCCAGTGCTCCGTCACCCTCACAGTGAAAAGGTTCCTCCTTACATTCACATGGAACTTCCTCTGCTCCAGCTTGAAATAATCAATATTCCTTGAAAAAACACAATGAGCATAACTGCAGCCTGAATTTACCAGCCCATAAACTACAACTTTTTAATACAAGTCTTGATACATTTGAGAAAGCTTTTCTAGGCTGAACCACAGGTCCATACTTCTTGAAGTTAAAGCATGATTCTGATAATGAAGAAACAGAAAACCAAAAAGCATGTTGCTGTGTCAATTAAGTAACACAGTTGCTTTCTATTAATACAATATAAGAGAGAGGGGACTAGGGGAGAAGTTCTGGCAAAAGAGAAGGTCTATTAAGATAATAGACAAAGCTGGTAAAAGGAACACAGGAGACTTAACTGGCCACACACTAGAATGTACAAATCAGATTGCAAAATTCCTCATTGCTAGAGCACATGGCTCTGGAAGGGACATTTCATCGGACCATGTAGGAGCTTTTTGCCCTCAGTTCCCAAGTATCATGCTAAAGAGTGGTGGCCTTGGAGAGGATTAAATTACAACTCTGCCATGGATGAGGTCGGCTTCACGGGCATAGCTATCAGCTGGAAAGGGTAGAGAGAGCTTTTGCAAAGAGGCTGTTGCATTGGTGATTGTTTGAGCAAGAGCATGGTAAAAAAATTCCTTGCCCTCTTTCCCTACGGACAGCTCTCAGTCAGCACAACTCTTTCCTGTCTCATCTATGTTAAGACGTTGCCAGGATGGCGAATGATGAATTGATTTCTCAGAGGACTTCTCACAATTATCAGTTTGGAAGACTAAGATTAATTCAACCCCAAATTAAAGCAAAGGGACTGGTAATGCCTGGAAACATATCTTTCAGAACCTCTTTTCAGCTTTTTTTATGGACTTGATGAAGCTGCATGCCCTTTTTAAATATTAGAAAAACTGGGGGGGGGGGGGGGGGGGGGAACAGGGGTTTTTTGGAGGTTGGTTTCTTTTTCGGTTTTTTTTTTTTTTCATTTGCCAGACAGTTATCACACAGACTTTTCCCTACACTCTTTCAGATTGCCTAGAAAAATGGAATAAAATTGCATTATTACAGCCTGCTGTGGCTTCAGGACCCCATCCTCCAAACCCTTGCCATCACATCCAGATGACTTTGCCCACAGCACTACAAGTAATCCCTTTCTAAATTAAAAGGCAGGTGTGATACAAGTTTCCCTCCCCCTTTTTTTGTGCTCCTGAAGTATGTATAAAGAAAAATTCCTGAGCACAAGGAGACAATCCATGAATAATTCATCAGGCCCATGTTCTCTTCCAGATGTAGAGACCCATGTGCAGATTCCGGGGCCTTTGAGGCTCCTGGGGGGCTTAGATACGATTGAGAGACAACCTTCTCTTATGCTAAATCTTATTTCAGCTCTTAGACCTGTGCTAGCAGCTTTCTCAGGCTGCAAGAAACTCCCTGATGAATTCCCCCGTCTCCTTTCTCTCTGTTCTTCCTTTCATTTGCTTTGTCCGAGGTGTTTACACAAAACCATCCTCTACTTCACAACTCTTGCAGAAAGGAATAAAGCACAGAGAAACGTTTTACAGAAACACATCTCTCTCATCACAGGCACGTGTTGCCTCAGGTTTAACCATGTGGACACACATCTCATTGCACAGAGGGGTATTACCAGATTCTGCTTTGCATCAGACAGGTCAGAAAAAGCCCAGAGTCCTTCCCTGAGCAATTTATCTTTTCATTCTACAGGGAGATGTTGGTTTACGTTAAAGGAATGGCAGAACAATACCCATAAAGTATTCCTTCAGTTGTTAAGCTCCCTAATATACTAGAGAATATTAATCAAGGCACAAAAGAGAATCATATGCTTCCCCAGTCACAAATGTCATTAGAATAACTTTCCAGCTTTAGGAAAGTTCTTTCCAAGTTGAATCTGGAGTGGTAGTTACTAAATTAGGCTGAAAGTCTTCCATCTATTCTATTTTCTTCCCAGAACACACATTATTTTAAATTTATCTCAGAATGATTTTTTTTAATCTCTTTTTAATATTGATAGGGAAAAGAAAAGGCAGGGTGGGTTTTTTGTATATTCAATTTGGTTTTCATCCAAGAGTATTCAGATGATGGTTCTTTTTCACAGTATTCAAATCCAGTAATTTTAGAGGTCTGTTTTTTCAATGACAAATGTAATTTTTCTATCAAAAAAAGAAAAGTGACAAGCTTTTCAGCCAGCTCAAGGAAGAAAGCCAGTGTTGAAATACATCAGTCCAGTCACTGCTTGCTCCCAGAACTGCCAAGGGGGGGGTCACCTAAAGATATCCCTTGACCACAGAGCTCACACAACCAAGAAAGCTTCACAATGGCAATTAGAGTCCCCCAAAAAGGACATCATAGGGTGAGAAAAACACAGTACTTAGCTGAACCCTTCTCCAAACTGTAGTTTTCAACTTAAGAGTCAACCAATGAGAGAGTGGCATCAAGAATTGCTATCGACTTCCAGACAGACCAGAATTGATAATATTTGCTTCCAGCTTTTTCTGTGCTTCTAGTGTATTGACTGAAAAAATGATGTTGCCCTGGGTCACAACATTATGCAAATGTGTTTACTAGGGGGAGCACCTTACTACTTATTCTCCCTTAAAATTTATTCATGTTTTTCAGGGATTTGTGCTAAAGAAAACCCCTCATGCAGCCATCCAAGAGAGCAACAGGATGGCAGAGGCAGAAAACAGAACAACTGGTCATCCACAAATACTATCAACTGCAGAAAGAAAAATTTGAAACAGATACCCCCCAAAAATATTTCTCTTCATACTCATTTATTGACTTTGTTGGTATGAGGAAAGTCAGCATGCATGCAAAGAGTCACCTGTATGCACGATGCACGCCTTTCCCACTGACTGTATCTTGCTAATAACGGTGCTCACCACCACCATCAAAGTCTTGGAAGGTTTTACCACTCTCCTCGCTCCATGCCAAGGGCTTGTGAGGTCATCAGCTTTCATATATGAGGGGAAAAAAATTGAAATCTGAATTCAGCACAAGGGAATTCACAACTGAGTTCGCTTGTGAGCATGCCAGCTCAGGGAAGGAAGATAGATCTTCTTTTAAGATGTGTTTATTTGCAATCCTTACACCAATATGCACAGGTTTGATTATTAATGCACAGATCATAAACAGGGCTCTGTACATGCCTGCTTGGGAAGAAGCTGAATGGAAAGGAAATGACAAAACATTTTCTAAATTCCCTGCTATAAAATAACTATTCCAACTGTGAACTAATCCTTCAGCTACTCCTGGCTACCACAGATAAAAATTGTGGGTATAAGCATACCATCAGGATGTGTTTAAGTGATCATTTCTATATAACATTAACACCAACAGATTTGCCTCTACTCATGCTTGAGTCAAGCTCATCACATCTACATCACCGGGCCACTTCCACTGATGGGAGCTACACTTGGTCCTCAGCCTGGCTGTCCGCATTGCTCCGGGTGAGGGCAGCCGCTAGCGCTTGGTGCCTGGTTATTACTGTTTATTAGTGGAAATATTTCATGATGTATGAGTCAGCCCTAATGAGCACATGAATATATTTAGGCATACTACACCACCACAGCTTGATCTCGAGTATACTGCTGCTTAGCGAGACAGGGCATCGTTCACTTGCGAGGTGATTTGAGGCTGGAGGCAGGGGTGACCCTTCAGAACAATAGCTGGAGGTGCTCACAGCCAGGCTAACGTGTAACTAATTTAGCAGACTGCAAGTTTTACACAGTACAGGGAGAACTCTTATTTGAGAAAATCAGCAGGACATCAACAGGTACTCAGGGTCTGACCTCCTTGTGCACTTCTGAAACCCTCAGAACAGCCCACAGCTGCAGTTTAAGGCACCTAGTTACTGTAGGCACTCCTGGGTGACTGTGAGAACCAGACACAGGCACATATTCCTTTCCTCCCTGGAGTGGAGTTGAAACAAATACTTCCGATTCAGCTGATCAAGAGAACACCATCCATCACAAAACCTTTTCCAAAGGTCCATTTTAAACCCCCCTGTACCTTCTAAGATATAAAGAGTATCTTATACCTTGCTGTTTTTCTGATTCACTACTATATTCTGATAATCAAATTATCAAACTTTTGATGTGGAATTTAAAGCAAGATAATTAGAACACAGAAAGGTAGGAAGGAGAGGGAAAAGTTAGAGCAGCTACTACGTCAACAGGAATGACAGACCAGAGGAAGAATCTGAGATCTCTATCTATACTTCACCATAAAACTAGTGATACATCATTTCACAACTACTTCTGAGAGCTAAAAACATTAAATACTGATTCTGGTTAGGTCTGAGATTTAATTAATTGGTTTCTTTCCTTAAGATCTCCCATGTAAAGCAATTTGCAAGGCTATGCAAAATGTGACAGCTGGTAAGATCAGAGCACTTTGGGCACTACAGGAGAATCCAGTATACACAGCCTGTTTGGGAACTTTCCTCTGCTTGATATTTAATTCTGTGCAAAACAAACTTGCATTTTATTTGATTTTTAGTAGTGTCAAGTCTGTGCTCTCAGGGAAGAGCCAAACCATCCAAATAAACAGTTCTGAGAGTTTTCTGATGAGCCCATTGACACAGAAAGCAAAACACCCGGAAGGTTTGCTCAGTGGTTGGGATGTTAGTCCCAATCTCAGGACCTCTCTGAACTCCTCATCATGTTGTAGACTTCCTGGGGGCCCATGCTCATCTCCCATCAATACTGACTCCATCCAGTACAGTTCCTCAGTCCCAAGGAGCACTTCCCTATCCTCCTTACTCTCCTTTACTGCTTCATTCTTCAGTTTAAGGTCCAGAAATTTATGGGTGGTGACTAAAATATCTTCCCAGATGCGTGTCAGGGCAGGTGTGTAATTCAAGCTAAAAAATATGACCCTTGTGCCCTCCAGTTGCAAAAGACTTGGGCCAAGCCTCAGGTGCTGTAAATCCCCAGAGCTTCATGGACTTCTGCACCACAGAAGCTGCCCGCACCGATCTTCGGCTCATCACAGCTACACCAAATTACCAAGCAATCTGTAGCACTAGGCAAATAATGGTACAATTAGCAATGATTTAGTCCAGTGGATTTTGTACACCCAGGTTTAACGAGACACTGTGCTGGAGCAACAGAGTCTGGTTTGAATCCCTTTCATCTTCAGCTATTGCAGAAAGACAAAGCCCATCTCAACAGCAGCATTCACATGAGCTTTCCCTTTGGAGGCGTGCAGGGAAGTAAAGCAGGTGAGGAAGCCTAACAGAAGTTTCCACAGCATTGGCTCAAGTGCTCAGATGCTTTGCCTCCTGGTTGCAGTTTTCCCAAGACTGTTGTTCTCATTATAAACAGTTGACTCAGAAACATTGCAAAAGATTTCGAATAAAGCATTCCCGCCCCATCCCCTGCTGCTCTCTTCCCAATACACAGAGATGCTTAAAGCAAACCAGATGTGCTGCAGAAGACTGCTTTGTGATAAAATCCTGAGAAGGCTCTTGCTCTCTGAGCTTGTCCTCGAGTACTAGAAGTGGCCAGTTCATTTCCGTAAGTTATTATGCAAAATAAGCCAACAGGCCAGGGTGCTGGGGAGATGATTTTCCTTCTCTAATGTGACTTTCACACTCTCCTGATAATATACAACTTTAATAAAAATCATGAAAGAAAGTTCAGCTGAGTTGGGCATGTGGTGCACCACTCAATCCCATACCCCCTTGGGCACTAATTTAAAACACATCCCAAGATACTGGTAGTCATCCAGCATGCTGAGAGCCTGGTAAAAACACACACGAGTTCATGTGCTGGAAGGTCAGAAGCAGGCAATGTTGTTTTACATAAGGATTCCCAGGTGAGCTTCGTCTCCAGCACAAAGGTAGGATGTGTTTGACTCAGTTGATAAAAAGACGCAAGGTAATACTAATTGGCTCTGTAGCAGCACTTTTGACCACTTAAACTTTTAGATAAGCACTTTTCCTGATGTAATTTATAAACTGAGGGGATTCCAAGTGGTCTGAGAGGTCCCAGGCACAGCACAGAGTCAGACAGCCTGAACCTCATGGTTTTATCAGGCAATACCATATTCAAACAACACTGCCAGTCCACCCCGAGCTCTCCTGGGGCTTGACCAACCTTCAGCAGAAGCTAAAACAGCCCTTTCAAGAGCCCTCAGAAGTACAAATAACACATTACAACTATAGTACGTTACAACTATACTATTACAACAACTAGGACATTGCAACTATAACTACTACCGCAAGCCCAAGTGCATGAGAAGAAGCTGGGTAAGAGAGAGGGAAGGAGATGGTAGAAAAGGGGAGAGAAAGGGGAGAAGGGAGGAACATAAGTACATACAATATCTGTTTGTAATTGCTCAAATTATCTGAACTGCCCTTTGCTGAAAGCTACCAGTCCCTCTAGTCCTCCCCTCCATCACTCCATCATCTAACCTTAATATTGCTACATTCTTCATGCATGTGTCTGTATAAAGACCTTCAGGACAAAGCACAGACCAGGCATGCTCTTTGCAAGGATTCTCATCCTCCCCAGCACCCCCACGTCTGCAACCAGCCATGCAGAAGGCTCCTATTTGTCAGAGTGATTCAAATCCTTCATCAAAATTCAGCCAAATGGCGTTTGCAAATTGCCCACCCTCCTTTGGGTCATTATTATGTAAGGAAATAAATTGGAAAGAGAGAATGAAAAGACCCAGGTGACTGGTCACACAATGGGAAGACCGCAGTGATCCCAGTGCTGCCATGTGCTTCGCCTTCATCCTCAGTGCTTTAAGGAACCATCTTCTCCCCTTTCATAAAACCCCACATCTCTAAGAGAGGAAAGGCTTATGAGCTTCCCCGTAGAGAGAAGAAGGAAATTGTTTCATAAGAGGGAAGCTGATTTTCACTCTGGCTCCTGCAGCATGGGGAATTAGCAATTTCTATGATATCACTTAATGCAGAGGTTTTGCTGAAGCAACTATGCTGAGGAAGGGCAACTGCCTCAAACATAATTTTTGATTTTTAGGGTTTTGGGGTTTCAGTGTTGTAGTCCTGGCTTCCTGAGCAACACCACATTGCACCCAGCATTATATAAATATAGGTGGAAAACATGGCCCTTGTCCCCAGTCCAAGAAGAGAGATATCAAGTGGACATAAATGAGTGGGGTAGTTGGAGAGACAATATTGCAATTGCACTGCCCATCTGGGCACAGCAGCAATGACGTTTTCTGGTTCTCAGGTAATAAAAGGCATGTCTATTTTAATACATAATCTCTTTAATGAATCACAGTGGGTAAAGTCACAGATGCTCAAGCTGAGGTGTACAGAGGGTTAAGATCACAAAGCAATCTCACGCTGTTTCTAGTGACAGCATTTGTCTTTGCTTCACATCACACTGGGTTGAGCAGTGAAACATGCAACTAAATAATTTCCAATAATTAATTTTTTTTTACCTTCCCCCAAATTAAAAGACTTATTTACTTTTGAATTAGAGTCAGGGGGAGTGTGGGGAGGAACCAAGTTCAGCTAGAGTTCACTTCTGCTCCAAACACAGAATTTGTTCTCCCGAGTCCCTTCCAAAAGGGCATCTTGACATTTGCAAGGGAAAGTATTTAGGGATGTGAATGCCATTGCTCACTCTCACAAACCTGAGGTCCCTCGCTTGTGAGGGGTGGTGGTAGGTGCTGTACACAGTGCAGAACAGAGAAGAAACAGCGTTTAGCCCAGGGGCTGCGGCAGAGGCTGGAGGGAACAGATGAGAACCAGACAAAGCGACAGAGGAGAAGAAATAAGAGCAGCAGATCAGCAAGCGCAGGCACCATGGGCTGGCGTGGCAGCTCACCAGCAGCTGCCCAGCTCAAAGCATCAGCCCTGACAAACTGAAAATCATTACATTATCTTTGGTGTTTGAAAGAGCCAGGGAGCTAAATAAGGATGAAAAATTCACAAGGCAGGAGAAGGGATGGAGAGAGGAAGAACAATGAGCCAAGTGATGAGAATTGTTCTATGTATTTTGGGCTTTCTCATGGCACAGAAGGCACCAGAGACCCAGAGGGTCATTGGATCTGTGTTTCTCACCTTGGGGTTTTCTTCATTAAGATGGGAGAAAATGGGCTGTCAGCAAAGCTACTTTATTGCTCTGTCTTTGCCCCCCTCCCGTTTCTCCCCCCTGTCCTGAGGCTATCTGGGGACATTCCATAAATATCCAAAAATATACAGGCACATTTATTTAAAAAAGAAAAAAAAAAAGGTCCTGAGGATCCAATATCATTCATCAAAGAGACAGCCCATGCTCGTTCTGATGACAATGGTGCTAATCTTATCCCCTGGCTGCTGCCCAGAAGTGACATAATGCTTAGAAATGTGTGTTTGTTTTAGAGGCTATTTACCACAGGAGGGGAGGTGAAGGTGGGGATGGGGGCGGGGTGGAGGGAGAGAGATGAGAAACCAGGAAACTAGCTGGATCTGTGGGCACCACACACCGGATCCTCAGCCTATCACAGTCCATTTGCACAGCTCTCTGTCACTTTTAACATCTATCAATAAAGAGAAAGCTGAGCTAAAGGATCTTTGTGCAAAGGAGGGTTTTTTTGAGCCCTTTTTGATGCCAAGCAAACGGGAACTGATGACGTCTGCTTGAGCAAGAGACAATCACACAAACATGGAGCGAACCATCCTCTGGCCACCATTCCCTCTCCAAAACCTGGACTGTGGTCACACTGTCTAGCAGCACAAGGAGATCACATCTTTTATTCATCTTTGATTTCAAGACTGACTTTGCTTCTTCAGCATGAGTGTTGGAGGGGCTTAAAGTCAGTGGGACACACTCCAAGCATTGCAATGGAAAAATAAGTGGTTAACAGGAGAGACATTGATCTGCATGAACTTCAGTCTAAATTAAGAACACTCCCATCAGAAATCCCAAATGCAGACACACTGTACTCATGCAAGCAAAGCCAGATTCCTAATTGGAAAATTACTTCAGCATCTTACCAGGTTAATCTATGCCACTATAAAGCCTTCCTGCCAAACACAGGCCCCTTATCCAGATCTGCATTGGAGATGGTGTTACTCAAACCAGTTGTTAAAGTCGCAGCCAGCTCCCAAACCACCCCTCAGAGGCTAATTTGAAAGCACCCACACCCCTTCTGGCTCAAACATGGGGCTTTCCGAGATGCTCGTCTCAGCAGCTGGGAAGAGGCTGGGGCCCCACTGGCCTGTGACCCTACCCCAGGGATCTGGGATGCAGGGGGATACCCTACCTACCCATCCCGCCCCCAACTAATGCAACCACAGCACAGCCTGTCCCAGGAGAATGAGGAAACTCAGTCCTTCACAAATGGATCCAAATTTTGCATCCGTTCAGATACAGACACAGTATAACGAGGGGTCTGTATGCTCAGGGGCCATCGAACAGGAAATGAGGTTTGTGCTATTTATCCTGAAATAGATATACAGGGACTAAGGGACCAAGGGAAACCGTTTAACATCATGGTTCTAAATACACATTTCATGCATATTTAACTAATCCACAGGTTCCTAATGAGTACCATGCAAGAACAGAGGACACCATTTTGAAACTTAACAATGTAATAAATTAATCACCATTGTGTAATCATTTAAGCACCGATATGTTTGCAACCAATAAATATTCATAAAGTGATAACCTGATTAGATCTAAAGTAAGCAGGCATTTAAAAACCCTGAGTGGTGGCATTAAACGTAATACTCCCTCTTCCCTGCAGCAGAACCACCTGCCTAAAATCAGCTTTGATGGCTGAAGGACAGGACCAGAGGACAAAAACACACCACTGTTTTCACTGATACCACTCTAACTCTCTTCTCAACTATTTCATTTAGGAGCTCCCTGTCTTGATGTGAGCAAAAGGAGACCCTGTACAGAGTTGTCTACAGCATGTTGGCTCTCAAGGCAAATACACTCACTACCTCCCCTCCCTGATTCTTACACCCATTTGCTAGTCAGAGGAACACATTTCTGTAACAAGGTATATCTAGGTTGCAAACCCTACCAGTAGGAAAGCCTGAGATTAAATCTGATAAAGGTGAGGGAGCAGTTTCAGCTGCCAAGGTACATCTTGAGCTGTACTCTCTGCAAACAGACTATGAAGAACAGCCTCTGCCCTAGGAATCTCATAGCTAACTAGACAAAAAAACCCACCCCAAAACTGAAGGAAAGGAAAGGCAAGGAAAGCAGGACTTAACAGCACCAAAAAGAGAATCCATCCCGTGATGGATTCTCCTCCTCCAGCCTCCTCCTGCTCACCACCTTCATCACTACATGATGCATCAGGACAGAGTTATGTACAAGGAACACTTCCCCCCCAAAAGAGTAAGCCCCAGCTCATTGCCCCTCTGTGAGTAGAAGGCAGGAATTATTAGGGCTTTTTCTTCAGGAGGAGTGTTTTCCACTATGAATGTAGTTGGAAAAGTAGAATGAAAAGATGGAAGTGAGTGAGCCAACTTCTTCAGTTACAACTTTGGCAAGATTAATACCTAGCCTCGTTGTCCTAGGCTCCACAAAGAGAAATGGGCTGGATAAACTCTGACTTATTGCCTTATCCTCCCATTGCCTTTCAGAACAGTTTTGCCTGGTTTTGTCCAAATAGCCTGATATGACATGTAAAAATTACTTTTTTTTCCTCCCTTTGAATGCTTTGTGTAAGACTCTTCAAATCTGGCTTACAAGTAGGACAGAGGAAAAAAAATTATCCTTCCTTCAAAGACTAGAAGTCAATCCCTGAATTCAGCCTGTTTTGTGTACAGAGGCTGTAGAAGGTTACAGAAGGCCAGTGTAAAATACAAAAATCTCCCTAGAACACTAATCTGTGCCTAGCAATTTGATGAGATAAAAATTTGATAACACATTGGTGGGTTGTGATTGCCCAGGGAAAAACATCTCTTTCATAATAATCTTATTATAGGCTAGTAGAGCTATTTTTGTGCCTATTCTTTCTGTGGAGCAATTTATTTTTATGGCTAGTAAAAGGAAATAAATTTCTCAGAAATGGCTCCTCGGTGAATTGGGGTCTGTGTAGCTCATTTTACGTTTATAGATAAGCAAAAGGTCAATTGAATGTTATGTCTTTTATTGCACGGCCTGCTAAGTCTTCACATACCAGGAAGAAATAATACAACTGCTTTGCTGTCCCCCTTCTTGTTCGAGGGGAACCTTCTGTTTTGTGAGGTCAGAGCAAGACACAGAAGATCAGTCACTTGTCACAGGGCATTTGTCTTGCTTGTGAGATTTAATAGACTGCACAAGATTAGATAGAGCAGATATTGCTATTGTGAAGAACACCTGGTAAGAAACGTGCTGGGACCTTCTAGCATTTCTATCAGTTCTCATCACACACAGATACACCCAATGTGTCTTCTGAGGAGTTTCCAACCCCATCTAGAAGAAGCTGCAATGCATGGAAGCTGAACTTTGGCTGAAATAGGCTTAATTCTCTTCCTAGCAGCTGGTAGGGTGCTGTGTTTCAGACAGGAATAACGTTGATAACGCACTAATATTTCAGTTGTTGTCAAGCAGTTAAGGGTTTTTCAGCTTCTCGCACTGGCCCAACAATGAAAAGGGGGTGCCAAGAAGCTGGGAGGTGACACAGCCAGGACAGCAACCCAAACTAGCCACAGGGATATTCCATACCATGTGAAGTCGTGCTCCCTATATAGCTAGGAGGTATCATGGCTCAGGAACTGAGTATCAGCTGCGGGCAGTGAGCAATTGTGCTGTGCATCATTTGTTTGTATATTCTTTTATCATGATTACTATCATTCTCTTCCTTTCTGTCCTATAAACCTGCCTATCTCAACCCACAAGTTTCACCTTTCTCTTTTTGATTCTCTCCTGCATCCCACTGAGGAGGGAGAGGCGAGCAAACGGCTTGTCTGGTTCCTTCAGCTGCCTGCTGGGTTAAAGCACAACAGTGGCATATCCCCTCTTGTGTACATTAGATGTAAAGCTTGGATCCTTATAGCAGTTTTACCTGCTGAAAGTCCCCCTAGCTGAATTACATCTCACTCTTTTCCCACTTTGCCTTTTCTTGTGCCACACTCGGCATCCCAGGGGCTGTGATCTCAAATGACCTTTAAGAGAAAGGATTAATGTGAAAACAGTTAATGTAGTGAGTGGGGCTGCAAAACCTCACAGCATGTTACTGAACTTGCTGGGGAAAAAAAAATAAGAGACCTAGAAAATCCATTTTCAGGAAAAAGCAGTTCCTGTGAACACCTAGCAGCATGATTGTGACATTTTGAGTGCATTCACAGGCATAATGTTACACTGAGGGCAGTGAGTGCCAGAGCCTGGCATTTCTAAGCTGGGCTGTGTTTTCTTTGTGGAATAAAGACATTTAAAAAAAAATAAAATAAAAAATATCCTGAACAGATCCAAACAGTTGCTCATTAAACATGCACAGCTCTTACTCTACTTTCACCCTACCTTCCTTTTAGGAATCCTTGCTATGAGACCTCTCCTCTCTTTAGTGTCGCCTCATCCTCTTTATGTACTAGCACCTATATGCCTATAGGAACAGGGCATAGCCTACTAGTGCTCACTGAATCCTCTGATCCAGTGTTTGTCCAAGCCCTGTTGGAGAAACAGCACAGACAAAAAGGTCTTGGATATTTTTCAGAGTTAGTAAACCAATGGGCACACGTTTTCTTTATGATCTTGTTACAGTGCTGAAAGAACAAGCCCTAGATATCTCTTTCAGAAGTTCTGCCAGTTTGATAAACACAATATTCTCTTGCTAGCAAAGCTGTTTGAGGAAGCCAAGTCTTGTGTTTCCACCTTCACTCTGACAGATTTGACCTGCCCGCTCACAGGTCTATAGAGACAGAGAGAAAGCAAATGAACTATGACTGAGCCCCTGTTTCTGAACAAATCACACCCTAACCTCGTGTTAGAGGTAGTTAAATGTCACTACTGGGTATTTAAAGCTAATCAGAGAAAGCATTACTCAAACAGCTTTTTAGTCTCAGTTCTACCCTAGAACATCTATTTCATTTGTGTGTCATTGCCCACATGGCTCAGCATCTGCACCCTCACCCTTCCTACTCTCCTTTCCCATTTCATGTTTGATATCCGAATTATATGCCAGTTACACCATTAAAACAAGCTCTTAGAAATAACCTTTTCCTCATCCACTGAAGCAGTTACAATCCCCTGACATAACTCATCTAATCACCACCTCAATGAGCAGGGCTTAATCTAAATGCATGTACCAAGCACCTGCCACATGTACTCTTCATTTATCTTACACAACTTTACATTAAAACCTAGCATAGACCTTTGATACATTATAGATGACTATATCAGGCTGTACAAGGCACAAATTAGGACCAGCCACTCAAAGGACATTACAATTATCTCCTCACCAATACATAGCTTTAATTAAGCTACTGCCACCTTGAGGGATTAACAATCAGATCCTTGCCCATATATGGCAACAACATGAAATGCAAAGCCCTGATTATTTTGACACCCTCAGAGCACTTAAGCTGTAAAAATTAAAATACTTTGGAAGGACGAGCTCATTGCAGCTGAGAGATTGTATTACCTGCCAGTGCAACCGACTGCATATTCACTGCAGTCAAGAAATGTCCCCAGACAAGGCTGAATTTTTTAGCAGGGAGAGAGCAGACAGAGTTCATTGTTGACTTGGCTAAGTTAGCTCTATTTCACACAAGAGGTAACTGGAAGTTCAGACTTCCCACCCTCCCCACCCCCCATCTCTTTGTTGTAAAGATAGTCTGCAAGTGGCAGAATTTAGCTCATCTAATCTCTTCAGATTTTTTCCATACATCCTATTCAGCAGGGGGGACCTCACTGCAGCCTTCCAGTACCTGAAGGGAGCATACAAACAGGAAGGGGGGAATCAACTTTTTAAAAGGGTAGACGATAGCAGGACACAGGGGAATGGACTAAAGCTAAAGGAGGGAAGGGTTATATTAGATATTAGGGGGAAGTTCTTTACAGTGAGAGTGGTGAGGTGCTGGAGCAGGCTGCCAGAGAAGTGGTGGATGCCCCATCCCTGGAGATGTTCAAGGCCAGGCTGGATGGGGCTGTGGACAACCTTGTCTAGATCATACTTGAAGGTTGGTGGCCCTGCCTGTGGCAGGGGGTTGGAGCTCTGTGATTCTTTGGGTCTCTTCCAACCCAGACCATTCTATGATTCTGATCTTAACTTACCAAGAAGCATTAATTTTCTTAGGGAACCAAAATGGTTGAGGTCTAACAGGCTTTTATTTTTTCCCCAGCTCTCACCACCAAGGGCAGACTCTTGGCTGCAGCATCTGTAGCTGCAGTAAGGCTGCAGACTGCACTACAATTTTCTAATTCGGCCCTTAGGATAATGACCATGACTCACAGTAACAGGCTTCTACAATGCACATGAGGAATCCAAAACTCCAACTAAAGAACAAGCCCACAAAATCCTCCAAAGGTTTTTAAAAAGGTTTTGTGTCCATGTTCAATGTCTTCTCACTTGATTCCTTGTCACTGGTGCCATTACAGCACCAACAAGCAGGACACAAAAGGAGTCCAGGATCATTTCATGATTACACTTGGGCCCATTGAAATTTTATACACCACCTTGAATGGCAGAGGCAAATATCTGGGTTCTCTTTCCAACTGCAGAGCCCTATTCCCTACAGGGTTATTGCAAGTGAGGACTCACTGCTGCCCATCAGCCATGTCAGGTTGGAGGGACCATGCTGTTCTGAGAAGGGGTTCGAAAACAGCTTCTAAAATGGAACTGCTGGGAGTTGCAGTAGCAGTTCTCAGCCTCAGAGAAGGTACCTCATGGCACTGTCCAAAAGTGTCGTTTGGTACAGGCTCAGCACCCGCCAGGCAGATGAACTTCTGCATTTCATGGATGTAAGCATCCTCACACCCCAGCTCTACCCAAGCCCTATGTGCTTCTCCCCATTCATGACAGTCAGTGAAGCTTTTTCTTTAATGACAGGTTTAACTTCATGAAACCACAGCCATAGAATAATAAGAAATACAATGCAAATTCTACAGCAACACCATTTATTAATTATATGAACTTACTGTGCATGGAAATCTATAAAAGTGTAATAGACTAGAGAAAACCACAATGAAAATAAAGCCATCTCAAGCGATATCAGCCAGCCACTGCCGAAAGATAAAGCCAGTTTATATTCTTCAGCACTCAAACCAGGACACAAACAGCAACAACAAGTTGGTTCCTCTCAGATCTGGCTTTAAGCATCCCTACCAGGTCTTTCTGGTGCAGGGAGGAGGCAGACTGTGAAACTCCTAAATACTCTGCCCATGACTTGATTTCCCTTCCTTTTAGAGGTTCCACACTGTCCTTAATGGGGCCATAATAACTTGCTCCTTAGTCACATGCATAATGTCCTTCCTCTGGAGAGGAACAACATTTAAACTTAACCACAAATCCAGTGGACTAGCTTTTGAAGGTATGTGACCTGAGTTCCCATAGCCTCTTCTTAAGATCCCATCCAAAAACTTACAAGACAATTTTGCTAATAAAGGCTCCTTATAAGAGAGGATATTGCATGTGCCAGCATATGTAGCACATTTACTTAGAAGTGTGCTAAAAGCAGTTCAGTTCAATGATCCCAGTACAAGTGATATATGTCTCTGGATATTTGGGATATGTACCTCAGACAGGCAAGAGGCAATTTTTTTGATGATAGGAGACAGCCAGGACTAACTCAGAAGAGCATGTAAAGCAGACAAAAAACCCCACAAAACCAAAACCAAGAAGAAACCTAAGACATTTCTTAGCTGTGAATTTCCATGGCCAGCACAGACACGTAAATACTACTGCATTGGTGATCAGCTTGTCTCTGCGGCACTTCTGGGAATTAAACACAACTCTAGCAATGCTAATGATGTTCTGTTAATTTACAGTAGCACCGCAAGATATAAAACCTTCTCTCTCACATCAGTGACTACATGTACCTCTCATCACTATGAAAACAGAGTATGGACTCCTCCCAAAATAAATGGAGCAGAAAAAACATGGGCTTCAAAAGGGTCAACTCTGCAGTTTCCAATATACACATAAATTCATAAAGGCAGCAAAGTGGATCATTTTAAAAATTTTCATTTATAATAAATGCAATAAAAGACTCTTTCTTGCCCTACATAGTATTTTTAATACAATAAAAGACAGAACATTAAAAAGGAGGGGAACTGAAGACAAAGCCATGTTATTTTCACAAAAGCAGCTATTACAGAGTGCCAAAGTTGAAATCAGCAAATACTATATATAATCAAGCTGAATACTTAGAGAAGGTGGAAGTGTAGACATCTGGACACACATCACACAAACATTAGCATCACCAGATGTGCAGAACTCTCTAAATTTAGTTCAGGATTGGTGTGTTTTGTTGTTTGGGGTGGGATTTTTTCTTTGTTTGTTTTGTTAAAGCTCATTTGCTTTGCTTAAGAAATAGACAAGAAGGTTTTGAAAGGTTTCTGAACTGAGCAGTTGTCAAATGCCCAGCATAAATCAAACCTGACAAGGCAACATGAAATGCTGATTTTACTCCTCCCTTGGCACCAGCTCCCACTCAGATCAATATAAACTTCCAAACATTTAGGGCAAAAGTAAGTAAAATTGTTCCAGTACCGTAAACATTCCTTTCATTGTTTCCCCCCCCCTCTTTCTTTTCCCCCAGATGCCATTTGGATGGGGCTCTGCAAGCCCTCCTCCATTTGACACTCCGCTTCCCCAAGCAGGCTGTCAGCATTTGATTAATGGTTCAGATCATGCACACCACATTTGCCAAAAGACATGAAATACTCTGCTCAGCTTTGACTTCGCAAGGCACATTCCCTCTCTGATAAGCTGCTTGCAATCCCACAGTATATTTTCATGCCTCGCTTTCCTCGAGACCTGTGAAATTTCTCCCAAGCAGTCAAGCCTCAAGCTGAGGTTTTTCATGGCAGGTGGCCCAACTTAGTTATTGTTTAAACGGCGCGATGATGTGAATGGAACCACATTGGTCACGTATTGTACATGAGTGTTATGTACATGAAAAAAGATCCCATGGTGTTGGAGCCCCTCTGAAAATTGTATATGGAAACTGAATGTGTATGTGTAGAACTGTCTTTGTGGACAGAAAAACTTATAGTTATTCTAGACGATACATCTGGGCAGATATGTATTTTTACTGCTGCTCAGACTCCTGGGGTTTTCATTTAAGACTTTTCCTTTAGGCAGCAGTCTAGTGAAGGAGATTAATCAGAATGGGAAAACTACAGTTCAGGTGGCAGGTGAAAAAGAGCTGTGCATACCTGCTGAACTGAACCTGAGCAGTAACTCAGCCCAGGTTTTCACAAGATACCATCTCTTCCCAGTCAGATGCAAAGCAGAAGGTGTGGAAACTCTTGTTTATTTTTAGGATGCTGCAAGGATTTTCACTGGTGGACACCCATACTTATCTAAAGCATCTTCTGTTCCAGAAGGTCAGACAACTTAGCAAATAAGTCCACCTGGAATAAGCTTTAAAATCCATCTGGAATAAGCCACACAGTTCCTATCCAAGCTCCAAAGCTTGATACAACAGGAATTTAACTCCACAATTAAAGTTCCAAAAGTTGACGGCATTAAAATCATTTTAGCTAGGACCTGCACAGGGTTGATATTTCTATGGTAGACACAAAAGGAAAGCCAGTAATTCACTGAGGAACCACTTTACAGTTGCAGAGATGAAGAGTGAAGCATAGAGGAAAAAAAAGAGAGAGAGAGTCATTGATTTTTCCTTTTCTTCCTCATTGTTATCCCTCATAGCTTTAACAGATACAAGAAAATACAAAGCCTCATCTGTGCTACAAAGCCAGAACCAGTGTGAGCATTTAAAAACAGCAGAGTCACAAACATTTAGCACTAATTAAGCTGAGCAAAGCCCCATCCTCACACTGCTCAAACACCTAGATAAAAATCTGTCCCATGTTTGATAAAGACCATTTTGAATCCCTCCTGTTCTTTCATTAATTCTTAGATTTTCTAGAAGCCAACAAGTACAAATGTGAGCAGGACCTAATGTCTCCAAGCCAGAAAAGTCAAGGCACAGCCACTGAAGACACAAACGTGCTTTTCTTGTTTACTTCTTTATGGACAACGGAAGCCCAGAAGGTCAAGAACAAGCTTTACTAACTGCACTGGAAGTATATGAGAGCACAACCACAGCTTTGAAAGCTATTCTGTTGGAAATCAAGAATGGCTATTTGCTATTTTTTTCAAAACAAAACAGCTAAAACCCATTAATTTATCAAGAGGTAGGTTTAACGTATATGAGAGCACAGATTTCGACACAAATCTTTAAGATAAAGTGGGGAACTCATTGCCACAGGATATTTTGCAGAGCAAAACAGCAAGGATCGCAGCTTTTGGCACTTCCCTGTGAAATAAATTAAACATTATTTATTTCCTGAATCTCCTTAGTTTTCATCAGCCCTTTAGTAGCCAGAGCCAATTCAGCCATCTCAGAAAACAAGGAGACGAATGCTGCGAGTTTCCAGCTCTCCCCTGCAGTCTTTTCCACCCTCCAGTTCCAGAAACTCACCTAGACTAAATGTTTAGAGGATAGAAGAATTGTCAGACACTTATCCTTTACCATCTGGTGGTAATTTGCACCCATCCCCCCCCACCCACCCCCCAAATAATCTCTTTTTAGACATTTAAACATAAAGTTCAAAGGAAAACCTAAGAATAAACAACATATTTCACCTGGTATTGAATCCCTATGAGAATTTAAGCATTACCTGATTTCATCTTGAAACCATAAATCTCCACAGGTTTACACCAGGGTTCATGGCTTTGCTGGGACAAACTGAGACTTTTCACAGATTTTTCACACCAGCTTCACATCATCCTCATGAAGACCACTGATGAGTTTTTCAGAAGGAGAAAACAGACCTGAAAAATCCTAGCTTTTGAGGACACTTAGAGTTTAAATCCCAGCTGATGTTTGAACTGCCTTTATTCACCTTCCTGTCTATAACTGGCTAAGACAAATCAGTCTGAGCTCAAGAGCATGGCAAGGTAGAAGTCTGGATGAAGACTTACATCCTGGGAGGCAGATTCAAACCCTGTGCAACTCTTAGTAGGAACACCAGTACTGCACTAGCTAACAAATGTCAAAGAACTGAAGCTCATTATTTGAAGATTAAAGATTTCAAATAATAAACTCTCACAAGACAGCCCAAACCCTAAAACCCCAGCCTTTCTGCACATACCATTGCCTTGTTCATTAATATCTATGCTTGTAAAGTCCAAACTAGAAATGCTACAGCTCATCGCAAAGGAGTCCTCCTTGCTTTGCTAGATGGCCAGAGCTATGGTAACAAGAACCCTCTCAGACACTTCTTCCTGAAGATCTATTTAGAGAATTAAAATCCAATGTTTATATTCTCTTTTTTAAGAAAGTTGCCACTTTGTAATCTACTTCTCGCTGCCAGCTCCTAGAGTTTACACATACTTTGATTTACTATCATAAAACGGCACTATGAGAACAGACTCTTAAAGGTTTATTAATATTCAAATCATTTGACATTTGTGCAGAAGCATTGTCCTAAGCTAATAGAACACAACCAAGCTTAACCTTGTGATTTTATGCTTTTAGCAAGTGAACAAGTTTAATGCTTTTAAACCCTTATCAACTGCTTTATTGATAAGTCCCAGCCTTTAAAGCATCACCTCCATGAAATGTTGCTGCATATGTCCTCCAAGTGACCTTGAAAGGAATCATATATGCAGAGAGCCCATTTTGAGGAGCACAACTACTTGCTTTGTAGACCTAAATGAAAACAGACATCAAAATCAAAGAGGATTTTCTGGGGTTCCCTGGGGAGGGTGATGCCTCAGTCACCTCTTACTAACCAATTTCCTCAGTAACACAACGAAGCATGGATTTACCACCAAACTAAATGCTATGTCCTACATACTTTGAAGGAGAAAGAGCAGTCATCTGTGTCATACGTGTCCAATGAAGAATCCTAAGGTAGGGGTTTTTTTCAGGAAATGGGAGCCTCGGGGGATTAGAAGGAAAAAAATAAGTATTTCCCATGTTCCAAACCTGCTTATTGAGCAGATCAGTATCAAGAAAACCTGTTTTCCAAGCTCTGGCTTGGAAATTAGTTGTATAAGCCTAGTTTCTAAGGCCTAAATAATTAGGTATATAAGCTCAATTGGCACCTACTCATTGATATGTTCAGCAAAAGCAGCAAGAGATGAATTACTTTGGAACAGTGGCAGAATTGTTGTCGCTCTGACTCCCTCCCTCTTAGTCCTCAACTTACTGTGGAAGGGTAAAATAATGAACAACTTTTTTTCTAAGCAGTTGTCAGTCTGTACTTTCTGCTGCAGCAAAATCATCAAGAAAACAAATGTAGGCGATTCTGGTAGATTAAAAAAAACAAAACCAAAAAACATGGACTATGCAATGTTCTGCTCTCATTGGTGCTGTTCCCAAGAGTTCCCTAAGATGGATGAAACCACATCACAGCCAAAAATGACATACAAAGACTGTGACAAGAGCATTCTCTATTTCCTTGCAGAGGTAAGAAGCTTTAGGACAAACACAGACATTTCAGGACTATACTTATCTTTTCAATTTGTTTTAAGGTATAGCATTAACTCTGCTTGTTATTCTTTAGACATAGAATAATATATCATACATTTTCACTCCTGTTTAAACACCAATAAATTGAGATATGCATAAGTGTGGAGTTTCTTCACAGACTTTAGGCCAGAAGGAAGTGCCACAGCCACACTACTCTCTTGCAGATCAGAGGTCAGCAAACTGCACACAATCATTTCTCTGTTGGAGTCAAAGCTACTGTTCAAGTCAGTGTATTTTACACAGAGGAGGGAAAGTCCACAGTGGATCTGGGTGAGTGGTCAGTTACCTACAGCACTAAGAGCAGCAGCATTCAACTTGAAGCAGCTTTACCTTCCAACCGCTGGATCTTGTTGCACGCTTTACTTAGCATGTGGAGATTAATAGAGCTGTCAGCTAACTATTAGTGGACCAAATCACCTCTTAACCTCCTCTTCAATAAACTTAATAGATGGAAGGAAAGGGACATTTAGTTTCCTCAAAGGGTGTGAAAGAATACCAGTCCTTCCACTTCCCCACAACAGGGATTATGCAGGAAATGTGATCAGTGGCAGGCATTGTAGCAGTCCCAGGGGCAGTGTATTCAATCCAGGGCAGTTGGGAAATTGAGAAAAATATGGATTTAAATGTCAAAATCTAAGGTCAACTAACAAAGATTCCATCCTTTCTTAGATATTCAGCCTTAGCTGCCTCTTGATATAATATTGCCCTTGATATTTCCCAGTGTCTGAAAGGCTCTTCCAGAAAAGCCAGAAACAATAGGCAATTATTCCACACGCATTATAATAGAGATGAGCTGCTCATGATCCAAAAAGCCTAGAGCAATAGCATCCCTTTAGACTCAAAGGGGACCAATCTCCTCTTGCTTGCTAAAATTGAAAACAGTTGGCTGGACTATAAACCACCTGCAGCTCAGCTGCGCATGAATCTAGGGGCTGTTGCTGTATTTTTGGGAAAATATGTGCACAAAACCTAAGACTATCTAACAAGAAATCACCTTTCAAAGCAAAGAAAACAAAAAACTATAACGTTACCATTTAGGAGAACCTACGTGCTTCGTGGCTGGTTTGTATACTGGTGGATCCAAGAGAATAGCCTGGTTTCCATGTATTTTCTCAGTTATCTTCTATTATTGGCACAAATAAGACCAATTGCCAACTTCAGAACTAACCTCACTATTTACTTATAAGATTTTACCACCATTGTGTAAACACAGCTGAGAACCAATTATCAGAATTAATAATCAAGTTCCCAGTATATGAATATGCATACAGTTTTCATTGCTTTAATATTCTAGCCTTGTATTCCCTGAGTCCCAGAATATTTCTGCCAATAAACATGTTCATTCAAGTACTTGCAGAAAGCCAACATGCAAGGGGCATGAGAACTGGGGAAGCAAATTAATTTAGAAAGAGGAGCAACAGGAAAGAAAACCAGCTTGCTTGCCGAGCACTCATCTCGCCCTTTATTCTTCCTTCCACTTCTCCCAAAGTATTTATCATGTCCCTTGACTTTCTCGTTACAACAGCATCTGAAAAGCAGTAGCATCAGCAAGCATACCAGCTTAGGGGGGTGAGAAAAGCAGAAGGTAGAAAGAGCTCCAGCAAGGTATTATTTGTTTCAAGATAGGATTGCTTCTGAGGATTAATGAGCATGTCCTGCTTAAAGATGAGACTCATCATGATTGTTACCTTTAATAACCCCGCGTCCTCAAAAGAGCCCTCAGCACTGAGGATGAGGCTGTGAGATGGCAGCTTGAATTATTCATGAGGGCTGGTGGAAAACAATCATCCGCTCTGGCATTAATGGTCTGAAAAGAGTTGCTTTTGACAAAACCATTTAACACCAGCAATAAAAATAAATAAATTAATGGGGGTGGGGGAAGATCATAATAATGATGTACTGATATAACAACGCTCTGGGAAATATTGGCTTCTTAGTTTGCAGATCACGGACTCTTCCATCAAGCCTCTCTCACCAGGAAGGAAAAATAAAGAAGGAATTTTCTTTCTGAAATGGTGAAATGCTGGGAGGTGACTTTGGTTTGGAGTTGGACAAAATGCAGATCTTGCTGAGGAAAACATGTAGAGGCCAAAGAAAGATACCTAGGTCACTACACTTCTGTTGTGAGCAGAAGAAGATGCACAGAAATTCTGGAGTTGTTTTCTCAGGTCTTCCTTATGCAGCAACAGGAAAAAGATTCAGAGGAGATATGCCAAGAGATTTTCTGGCTCCACCTCCCTCATAAACTCAGTAGATTCCCATGGCTGTTTTTACACACACACACACACACGATTGACCCTTGTTCTCACTCACCTAAAATAAGGATAGTTAAGTTTTCATACCTCATCAGGGACTTGACAAGTTAAAGTCTGGGTAGGAGTTTGAGATTTTTAAGTCAAGAATTTTTTATTGTGCACCTAGCTAGACAAGGCAGTTGAATTCTATCTGTCAGATCCAATTCATAACAATGTACAGGAGACCAGCCTTGGAAAGGATGGTGTTTTCCACTGTTTTCTTCTATCCAGCATGTTCCAACCCATCTGGGAAGTAAGGTTTTACAGAGAAGGTGGGGGGGGGGTGGTGGGAAATGGTACTTTACAATGTTACTGCAGTCTTTGAATTTCTCAGCTTTTGTCAGGAAATAATGTCAGATTTAATTTTCATGTTAATCTGCACAAAACATTATTCAATTGGGAGGTAAGACTCCAACAAAACAAAGAAAATAAATATTAAACATTTGCTTGGCTAAAAAAAGCCTCCACTTAACATGCTGCTCATGTCACATTTCACTTATTTCCAAGATTCCTTTGGTAAAAAAAGAGACAAGTCAAAAATCTTTGTGATTTTTTTTTTTTTAAATGATCACTGCCGTTTGTTCAGATGTTCACCAGTAAAAATTTACCTGTGTTCAGGAAACAGAGGCCAGAGTCTTTCAGAGGCACCCTGTTTATTCCTTACCCCAGAAAGGGGCTGATCATAGTTGCCAATGACAAGGCATTATTGGTCCTGCTGCTCTTAGAGACCTCCAGTGCCAAGGGCTCTAGCATCTCCTCAGCTTAACTCCTCTCACATTCTACAGACTTCTGATCAATCTTCTTGCTTTTTTCCTAAGTCATCTGATACAAAAGCAAAAATGTTGTGGAGCATCAGAAACGCCACAGAAGTTCTTGGTGTTAATAAATTATAGCAATGATAGCAGGTCATTTGTACTACAGCCCAAACTACAAGTACGAAGCCCTTGGATCGTACTCCAACAGACCTGGATCAAGTAAAGCTTTCCAGCTTGTTGTTAATTTAACAAGCTATTTTTCCATCACCATGCAGGCAAGGCAATTGAACATATGCTTAGTTTCAATCACACACCTAAAACTGACTGCTTATAGTGCGACTGAAGTGTTTATTGTGTTTTGATGAACCAAGCTGTTATGCACAGTTCTAACCATGAGCATGTGAGCCGGCAGGATTATTCATGTTCTAAAGTCATACACCTGTTAAGTGCTTTCTTGGACTCAGGGCATAATTAGCACAAAATGTAGCTATATTTATTTAATTACAATCAGGACTAATGAGTAGAATTATTTTTAAAATAGCAGGATATTTCCAGAGGCCAACTGTAAAACTAACTCATACTCCAAGATCTAATTCTGCATCCTCTTTGTATCCAAAGACAGACAAAGCAACTGCTGTTTTTCTCAGTCCCACAGAAATCATACTTGAATCAAATTATCTTTTCTATTTATCAGCTAAATAATTCTGTCAACTGTCCAACAACTGCAGAAGCCCCAGGAGCTTTTGTAAACTAGCTGATGAATGATTGGTTAAATAAATCTGCTACAATTATTCTAGTAATGAGAAACAAAAACGACAGCATGTCTTCTCCAACACAAGCTAAATCCTATTTGCTGCTTTTTTTGTAATGGGAGATACTGTTTTTCTTTAATAGTGAGGATTTATTTGTGTGGGTAATTACAGACCTCAAAATAGCTAAAGAATCTTTTTTTTTTTCCTTCTGAGATAGGATCTTAAAAAGCTTGAAAACACTCATAGTGGCTGGTTTTATCATAACCTGACATTTCACTTAATGAAACTCAAGAATGACTCAAGCATCCCTGAATTTATAGACTCTTTGTGAGTTAAGAAACAGACATGAGCTCAGACTTTGACCATAATGAATAGGAGAAAGAGCATGAACAAACAGCTATTTATATGAGTGTAGTGTCTCCACAAAAAGCTACAAGGTCTTTGGGTCAAACTCTCAGCTGATATAAATGCCTCTTTGCATTTTATTAGAAATACATTTTAATAAAGACACAGCAAGGTGTCAAAACAGAATCATCAAACTCATATCTTCCATAATCCATCCATAACCCGTCTCAGTTGTGTGTCTGGAAGAGACAGGAGAAAAAAAAATAATCAAGATGTGTTTATTCTGGAACAAGTTTCTAGTAAGGCCTTGTGGTCAGCAGCTTGGAACTGGTATGCTCCTGCCATTCCAGTATCACAAAAATCTGTGCTCCATCATTAGGTCAGAGAGGTTCATCTTGGGGAAACTTGTTCTTTCTCCACCCTCTGGGATGGATGGTTTGATTTAGATTTTTTTAACGTTTAAAAACAACGTGAAAGAAATAAACCACTTGGGCTTTTGTACAGGAGTGGGTTTTCTCTGGGAATTACATACACAGATATCCACCCTCAGTGGAGAGGACAAGAAGTGGTGAGTTGGTTTTTATTGGGGCTTTTTTCTGCCTTGAGAGGTCCAGTCCAGACACCATAGTTGTTACAGATTGTTGAATCCAGAAGGAAAGGTATCCAGGATTGCATAGGCACATTTAACATACCTTTTGATTCAGCACTTACACCTTGCAGCTTTCAGTGCTCCACAAATGTTTCTATGAGCCATGCTATATTTAAACAGCAGAAAGTGAGATTTGTGGGCTAGATGTGCCTCATTTTACAACTGAGGTAATTTTATCATCAGAAGAAGAAAGCTCTCCTGCAGTTTAGAAGAATTGCACACTAAGAATGTGTAAATCAAGTATAAGCAATGGTTAACTAAATACCTGTTGGAGGGATAAGGGAATTTCAGACCTGCTGTGTGAAGAAGCAATCACAGAAAGTCGTTTGCAAACAGAAAAGCCTTTGAAATTTGCTCAAAACATTTGTCTGGCAACTTTGGGTAAGCAGCAACCCATAAAAACCATGATCTGATTGCAGGTAATTCAGGGAGTGAGAAATCCCTGTATGAATGCTACCAAGGTTTACTCTGTTCATGAGAGAGTGATGTTATTTGGTCTATAAAGTGCTTAGGAAGATCTTAGTTGGCAATACTGTGGTCCTTGAAGAACAAATTCAAGTTTTTATTTTTAGTCCACGGACTGTTACATTTACTTGAGATAAATGCTGTAATACCATGGACAGAGCACATATATTTAAGAAAACAGGGGAAAAAAGGTCAATCACAGTTTGAATGACCTTGTCAGTTCTTTCCATGCTCTGTTGGGACTCTGGGAATATTACTGCCACCAGTAAATTCTGACGCAGTGTTACTCTAGCATCACCAGAAAATTGTGGCTATGTAAAAGCAAAGAATAGTTGTAATTGACTACACTAAGACCAGGACCAAAGGGAATTTCCAACCTGTAGACACTAAAAAAACCAAAGCACAGAGAAGAGCTGACAAAGTGCCCACAGCAAAGGTGTAAGCGAGATAGACTGGAGAATTCAAGCCTCTGCAATTTAAAATTACAGAGAGAAAGGTTCTAGCAGAAGCCCAACCTCTAAAGAAAGCACACACCAGCTACACAAGTGTTTACAATAAAACATCAAGAACTTTTTTCTTCTCCAAACAAAGGGCTTAAATTTTCATATACATAGATGCATGGGTTTGTGTATTGTTGTCAGGTTTGCTGTTGAAGTGTTTTTTTCCTTCTTCCAAGGATGATCAAGGTCAGACTGCAAGGTCTGGGGAACTAAATCAAATGCAAATTAAAACATGAACGCACAGAAGATGATAATATTCAATAAGGCAACTTTGGAAATGGTGTAAGTGAATTAGAGGGTTGAAGTCATAATTCATTTTCGATGGATAACGTAAAGCTATGTGGGAAGGAAATGTTTGTGCATTTGCAAAGCACAGATTGGGCTCAGAATAAGAAACTAGGTAGATGGATTTAGCAGGTAACACAAAATGCATCCCTGAGGTGACTAAATTTCCCTGAGAAATGAACCAATTCTTGCACCTGTGCAAGTGGGTTATGAAACCCTGGGGAATGAAATACCCTGTCGAGAAGTTAAAATTTGTTATTACATATGCAAAATCTAATTCATGAATATCTGTGCAAAGAGAACTATTTTCCTTAAAACTGCGGCTGTGTTTCAAGAATTGCATCCCAACAAAAGAGAGAACAAAATCCAGCAAGTCAGAGAGAATAGCATGCCCTCCAAAGGCCTCATGCTGGCACACAGTCCTTACAAGAACAGTAAAATCAAAGCACGTTTGTACCCAACAGCAAGAAACAGAGACTACCAAGGGGTAAAATGACATTAATAGTGCAATATGATGATGTCTAAAAACTTGACTGGTACTGAATTCCTCACTATTCCTATGCAAAAATCTCACCCTGAAAACGGTTTTAAGAATATCTTGGAGCAATAACTAATTGTCACTGCAGAAGACAGATAGAAAGTAAAGCTTGTGTACATTCGCTTCTGCTGAGACATTTTATGGTTAAAGTGAAGGCCACAGGTCTGATTTCCATCAGATTGCAGTCTCAGTTCTCTCACCCACACGTTACACCCAGCGCCTTATCAACTCTTTATGATATCAGCTGAGTGACAGAACAGAAAAGAAAGATTATTGTTTTAATATGCATTTTGAGACCAAAGGCTCTTACTGGTTCAGAGAAAGACACAAGCTTATACCACCAGCCGATACTTCTCACAGGTCTATGTTCAAGCAGCAGCTCCTCTCAGGTAGCCGCTCACATAGCTGCACGGAGGATGCTCTTCACCCTTCCAGGCTGAGCTTAGCACAGAGGACAAGCCACTAGATCAGGCTGTGGCAGATACAGCCCCCACCCCAAACAAGTGTGATGCAGTTTGTTCCCTGGTGGCAATAACCCTTAAGTAGACCACAGTTGCTTTGTAATTTTGGTCCTTATTAAAATGGGTGATTATGTCATCTCAAGCTAATTCCTGCAGTAATTCCCTTGCACTTGGTTTTCTTATTTCTGCATAATTAGGAAAAATGTAATCCATTCCCAAAGACACATTGCTCTTAACACTTCCTTTTCTTTAATAAAGATTTTTCTAATTAAACTTCCTTGGCTAGAAGCCCAGCTCAGTGACCTTGCTTCCTTTACCTGTAGGATAATAAGCAACAGGAAGGGAGCACAAACAGCTATTAGCATTATGGCTTGCACTTAAATATTTGGAGGAATGGGAGCTTTTAGAGCAGAGCTGGCCTTTTCAAGCCCTCCACTGCTGATGTCCCCAGCTCCTTAACATGTGTCATTAACAACATCAGTTCTTCTCCCCACTGCCACTCAGCTGTAATTAAATTGCCCACTTCAGAGTGCATTAAACAGTACAAGTTTCCCTGATTTGCTGTTATTCTTATTTCAGAAGTGTGAGCTTTCCAATTTAACAGCCTTACTCATTCTCCCAACTCCAAACCATTTCCATTTCTCTTAGACACTTTAGTGTCTAGAAGACTCTAGAGTACTGAGGAAAATAAAGCTTCATAAGCCCCAGAGTTGGGGTTACTTTCCCTGCTTTAATAACCCCTTAGTTTTTTGTGCTATACTAAAATAAATTCTCTCCTTGCAGACTGGGAATTAAGTGGGCAGGGAGGGAGAAGACTAATTTTATATTTTTTTTTAAGTGAGAAGCAATAGCAAGATTAAAAGAGTGGGGTATCCAGTGGCTAGTACAAGCATAATTATTTAGCAATAATTAATACATCTATATCAATCTACGCACTTGCACTGCACTGCCACAAAACAACTGGAGAGATTATTGCCAGGTGAGCCGATCAGGACCCCAGCACAGAAACAGTTTGCCTCTAAGCCTGGGACAGAAATTAAGCGCTTTTCATCTATGAATCTAGAAAGACTTTGCAGAGATTAATCAACCTTTGCATCACCCCTGAAAGGTAGATCAATATCATTTCCCTACACGAACTAGAAAACAGAGGTGCAGAGAGGCCCAATGACTGCTAAACATCACGTGGCATTTTAGTTGTCTTGTCTCCTCCAGCGCTGAGGCAAGAGAGGTATTGCAGCCCTCCTGGCTCAAGAAAGACACATTCCAGAGACATGCATGCTGGGAGAGTGGTTGGCCACAGCATGAATGCAATTTTACCCTGGTGTAGCTGATGGTCTTGGTGGAACACAGGAAAGAAGCAAGCATGACCAAGGCCTCGTGTTTCTTACCTTCTAACCTTGATCCCCAAAGGCAGAGCAGGAAGAGACCCACAGACACCAGATCAACTCTCAACTGCCTGTTTCCACTGCTCAGAGTGTAATTAGGTTATAAACAAAAGGAGCAGTTATTGATCAGTTCAAAATATTTCACCAAGAGAGCAGCTTGTTTCGAGCTGGGGCATCCCAAAAGATTTGCCAGCCTCAACTCCAGTGATGGAGTTCTGCTGTGCAGAACCCTGAAACTCCTTTAGCACACTAAGACTCTTTGAAAGCGATAGAACCATTTGGAAAGAAAAAGGAAAATCAACAAGGAAAAAGAGAAAGAAAAGCCAAATGAGTTTTCTTTGCCACTCAGAATCCACAAAACTCTCTCCCTTTAGATTATAAACTGAAGTGACCCCCAAACCTCCAGTTTCACCCTAGGTCAGGAGAGGATTTTTTTTTTTCCTAATGCTGTGGTAACATCTTGTGTGTTAAATCAAGGTTCAGACACTGAACATACACAGGCAGAGGATTCAGGAGAGAACTTGCAAGGTTAACAGCTGTCAGACTGGAATGGCATCACAGTTAATTGCTATTTGCAAAGCACTTTCCAGGTCTCTTCAGTTAAAAGGTTTTTCTGTCCCCATTAAGAAACTTTGAAGGAAACTGCAGCTGGTGAGTAATTGGTGTCCAGCATCTCAAAATGCTGGAGACAATCTGATCCTAAGAGCTGTCAGATGTGAAGTATTTTGAGAAACAAAAAGATCACCTGTACCATGGTTTGCAGAAGGCAGGATGGTACCAAGGAATCCTGCCTGCTGATCCTTCATCAGAAAGCATCAGTATAGATAACATGACAGTTTAGACTTTATCCAGGTAAAAGGTCTCCAAATGAAAAGACACACACTAATTTAACTAGCACCTAGGCTTCACCCTTTACTCATCAGTAAGAGGAGCAATGCCAGGGAAAAGCAAACCATGAGGGAAGAAAGGAGAGAAAAGCACAAAAAAAGCCCCCAACTCTGCAATACTGAGTTTCCTAGATGCCATTCCTTTCTCTGTTTTGCAGGCTTACTATAATTAGTTTAGCTGAGAGGTCAGTATGGCTGATGATTTTATTGATTTAATTATTCTAATAAGGCCAGTAAATTATCTTTAAAATGTTTAGGGCCCAAGCCATTTTAACTCAGGGAGGAATTAATGATGTAGAGCCAGGTAGTACCTTAAACAGCTGCAAGAGGTAGAATTTTCATTTTCCAGTTTTACTTTGATGGCACTCAGACATCTCCCCACGCCTGCTTAATCAGCACAGGCAGGATATGCCACACTGGGTAAGTTCAGTAACTCCTCCTACCCTGGATACTTGTAACTTCTGGAGCAAAGGATAAACTGCTTCAAAGGAAAGGACAAGAAATGGATAATTACTTGAGAAAAGCTTCTAGTTAACATTTATCAGTTAGATACTAGTTTATTGCCAGTGAACTCCCTGTGTTCAGGGTTTCAGAACTCTGCTAAGCTTTTAAAGCCTTCCAGCAGCGAGAGTTTCTTCAGCTAATTCACTACTGCCAAGGACATGCACATGCTGAGACTGACCACCCCAAAAGACATCATAGGAGATTCCTGATGAGATCATGTCTGGCATTTTGAAAGGCAAAATTAAGGCATAAAATGTAGATGATCAAAGTTTATACCAGTTAATACTGGCAACAGAAAGATAACTCAACTCTACGCAGCCGCTGGCATATGCTTTTCCACACTGCTACAATAAGCTGAAGAATTTTGTGATACACATTTCCAGAGCAATGACACCAGAGAACACAAATATGCAAGCAAAGTCAGATGGCAGCACCATTTTAATCCATCTTTAAAAAGATAATAATAAAATAATAAAAACTCTCTTTCTAAAAGGAAGCAGCAGAAAGCATAAGTAGGAATGAAAAGAGATTTCTCCATCCATGATCTGGTAAATAAGAACTGAAGTCAGCCAGAGCATTCATATGAATGCTCATAGTAAGGACAGTTTAATCCTTATCTATACAGTTATGTAGACAAATGTGAAATTTCGGGTCAAGTTCCCAAAAATTTTAGCTTAGTAGTTATTCATCTTGAGGCACAATTGATTATACTATTCTGGAAGAAGCCTTGACAATAAGTAGTACTGTTCTTTTTCAGCTACAGAAAATACACCTTGTCTTGCAAAATACAAACATCACGTAGCACAGTCCCGAGCAGTCAGGAGGAACTGCAGCCACTGTCTGTTCTGCACTTCACCATCCCCAAATGGACAGGGTCCCACAGAACCTGTATCCACATCCTTGCTCCAAGGCTACTCCCAGCTCAAGGTAGATGGATGGTCTTTGTTCCTGTCCCCCAAGCAGAGCACATTAAGAAGTGACATCATCTCTGCGTCCGAGCTCCTTGCCAAATCTGATACCAGTTCAGAGGTGTTGCAAAGGGGATGACTATGGACAGTGGAAGAGAAACAAACCCAGGGAGCAAAAAGCAAGAAGGACCAGAGATGAGAGGAAGAGAGGAAGTGAAGCAAAACCAAATCTTCCTAGGGTACAGCAAATACACAGCCATGGTGACACAGGAACAGGGGGAACGTTGCTCAGTCTAAAGCAACGTCAAATACAAAACCCCCTGTAGCTATAAGATGTTGTCATCTGCGCTGTTTGTGCATTCCAAGGAGAAGCATCCATAGATCAAGATAATCCACTTTCTCGCTTGTGCTTTCAGTCTGTTCATTTTTTCAGTGTCAGCAAGTTCTGGATTGTTTGTAAGCCAAAAAGTGACAGCAGTTTGATCTTGGTTCCCCCAATATGCGCTTGTGATGGGACATGCAGCTCCCACACACTAATTCATTTCATCAAGGAGCAGAAGCTGAAAGTCTGAGACAGTCCTGTGACCTCACTTCAAGAGGTTTGAGATTTTTTTTTTTTAAATGCCTTTCAGGCTTGTTAACAAAACCAAAAATAAAACAGGGGGGAAAAAAAGCACAGGCTCATTTGGAAGCCAGATAGTTATGGTTTAAAGAAACAAAAAAAACAACTTAAGAACATGATCTGTGCAAGTCTTTTCCTTGAATTAGAGCTTGGGAGAAAAGCTCTATTGGTGTATGAGGGAAGTTAGATAGAATTAAAGGCACACCCAAGGACAGGACTGTGAAAAGTCTATATTCTCCTCAATATAATGAAAAGCCGAGAAGTGTGACATGTTTGCAGATTATTTATTAACAGTAGGACAGAAGCTATTTTAGGCACATGTCTTTAGACACCATTAACAGAGTAATTTACTCTCCAGAGTACCCTTTCAGGAAACAGTAGGAACTAAGTAAACCCCATATATCATTCAGAAGCAGGAACAATTCTCATTGTTTCTTTCCTAAATCTATTTCCTTTCTCAGAACTTTGCCACCATATGGTCAACAAGGAAGCAGCATAACAGGATCTGATAAGATTGAATTATATATTTTAGCAAGCTTCACGAGCTGGACCAAGGCATTTAAATCCACCAGTTACTGAACCAGGACAAACTGTTTGTCATCTTATCAAAAGGGAAAACGAGAAGGATTCACATCTGATCTAATGCACGATGGGCCTCAGAGACATGATAGCAATGAAGGGACAGACCCAACAACCAGTTGTGCCTCATACTTGCATTGAACTAAATTATTCCTTTCTGGATATCTCTTTTTATTCTGTTAAGAGAAGCAAGCAGCAAGTACAACAACATGCACACAGGACTGATAGGAGTCAAGGTTCATTACTGTAATCCATTATTGTGCACGTTCAAGTTTTCTCCTGCTCCAACAGCTGCATCCTCTCTGCCTACACATCTTGTGTTAGAGAAAAATCAGATCTGAGAAAGCATAAAAGTAAAATCCCCTCCTCCTCCCACCCATTTATGCGTGGGAGCATCTAACCGAGGCAGCACGCATGTTGTGTGCTGCACATTTTGAACTGGAAATTAAATGGCCTCTCTCTCCAACAAGGCCGAGAACTCAAGAGCAAGTGCAAGGCCCAGAAGTAAAACATAACATTTTTCAGAAGGTCCACATTCAGAGTGACAAATAACAAGAACAGGATGGAATTTGTGTCATGGCTTTCTGCTCTGAGAAGACTCATTTGATTTCCCAAACTAGGGCCTTGTTAGGATTTCTGGTGTGCTTCCTGTCCTCCTGGGATGAATTTCACCCAGGGAAAAAAAAAAGACCCAAGTCCCTGCGTACAATGGAATAGGGAATAATTTCTTCCACTTAGGGTTTAAGGCTCTTTTTTCTACTCCAGCTTCATTTTCACACCATCCTTGTTGAGGCTAGAGCCATATGTTCCAATGTTATGGTCTAAAGACATATGGAAACACATTGTGGAGATTCACAGTCATTTTAAACCAGAAGAAAAACATCAGAGAATCCTGCCCAACTGCTCCTTTGTATCTCCTACAACATAGCTGCAAAGTGATTTCTAATTTTGTCAGAGGCTTAAGAAAAATATTACAGCTGGTGCTGAGGTTTTTTTTAATGTGGAAGTGGTCCTTGCCCTTCATCTCACTGCCCCAAAAGCCACCACAAGCCTTCCTGGAGAAAGCAGGGAATCACTGGAGATGTGGGAACTCCCTAAGCACCAGGAAAGCACATCAGAGCAGGAAGAATTAGATGATGTCAAACTAATGACATTTGCCCAGGAGTAGTAGTAGCCCATGCCGTTAGAAATTAATCCTGAAACACTGTAAGCCACCTAATTGCTGCTAATTGGTCTTGTCCTCACTTTGCCTCTGCTAGTCTCTCAAGTTGTGTTTTCATTTCCATTTATCAGATGCTGGTCTTTGCAGCCTCTTGTACATCTTTGGAAAGCCTGCAAAGAAAAGCATTTAGCTCTTGCCCTTAGCTCATCAGAAGCAGCTAAATTAAAAAGGCTTTCCTAGCTGTAGCATTGTTTATCTGCACAACCAATCTCTCATAATACCAGAGGCTGCAAGGGATGCAGAGGGTTTTTCAGGTCCAAATCCAGGCCTTCCTTAACATCCCTTTCTTCCCCCACCTCCACCCACCCTCAACCCCCACCACAGAAGGAATTGTTTGGACACCCCACTCAGCAAGAAAACACAGGCAGAGGCCATATGTAAAAAGGTTCCTGCACAGCTCACATTCAACAAGCTGTTCCTGTAAGCAAGCCCTCATAACTCTACAAGGTGCTGCTCATCTTGAAGATGTTCTGCAAGTGTTAAGGCACTTTATATAAGCAACAAGTATTCATTTAGACAAGCGTTGTTCAGGAGCTGCACTCACTACCAGCAAACTCAGGTTAATTTACTTTTGTAGCAATATTTTTAAGAAATTCAACTTCCTTTATTTAAAGTAAAGGGGAGAAAATAAATAAAACCACAGTCCAGATGGAAACAAAGTCTGTTCCTTCTTCATTTGCCAAGCCACAGACAAGTTATAATTCACATCTCCCTCGAGTCTCATCATTACCCAAATTTGGAAAACAAGCATAAGGGTTAGGGGGCAATGGGGAGGTGGGGGGTGCAGCTTGCCAGCAAATTACATGCTAAATTTCTTTGCTTTTAATTGTGTCCGAAATAAAATGAAAAACTTCTTGTGGTCCAAGTCATGGGATTCCTTAATCAACTGAGTAAAGTTGGGCTTGTGAAACTGAAGTCCCTGGGGAAATGGCTTCACTACTGAAGGAAACAAGTGACTCAGAGCCCCATCCTCAGGCTCAAATCATCTTAAGCTGTTCCACAGTAAGCAGCGATTGCCTGTAAGGAGGAGCTCAAACTACTGTTCTCAAAGTCTTTTTGTGCTATCTCAGCAGCACACACTAGGCCCTTCAGCACAGGCTTCCAAGCTGGCATCTCATGAAGCTTTGTGTTACTTTCCAGTCTTACTAAGAGTATAGTTTATACATTTCTGGTAAGGAAAGAGACTAAAGGTAGTTTTCCAGTCTGTTCTTCGGAGTTGAGTTGCTCCTTATCTACAAGAGGTGGGGAGAAAAAAGTGGTATCAAAGGATGGGTCCTTTTAACAATTGAGCGAGCCTTCCTAACAATTAGAACTGATAAGGGTAGAATTGCATCTGATTTGCTTGATGAGTCTCATTTTTAATGCAATTAGGCAGCCAAGGTTTGACAGACTAGACTATCAGAGAGCCAAAGAGCCAAAGGGAATTTGCATATATTATAAAATAATTGGAATGGCAGAGTAAAGTAAGAACCAACCTGACCTAAGCCTTCACTCAAATAGAATTGTGTGAATAATTGATTTTCCACATTCCTGACTGAATAGAAGAGGTAAAAAAAGAAGTTCATCAGCAAGAACTGATTTTCCTTTTCTAATCTGTAACAAAAAAAAAAGTACATACAATTTCAAAGTGAAATGTCCACGTGAAACATCACACTGAACCATTTTATTTAGAACCTATAAGGTGAAACATTTGTAGCCAAAGTAAACCAGCAAAGCGAACATTTTTACAGGGAAAAACAAGTAATTTTGGGCTGAACAGTTTCACACATCTTTATTTTTAAAAAAAAAAAAAAAAGCCTTAAACACTGTCATTTTTTCCTCAGCAGAAAAAGAACACCTGCTGAATGCACTGGGTTTTAGAATACAGCCGTTTCAATGACACTCTAGTTAAGGAAGTGTTATCACGTGCAAGATTTCTAACCAAATCCAGAGCATTAGAAGGCAGTTGGAAATAGCAGACACTAGAGCCTTTATCTCCCACATCAGGTGAGAATATCACTTAGCTATGGGCCACTCCTAGATGTGGCACTCCCTCCTTCATACCAAAACTTTGGAAGTTCCCAATTCTTTCTGGACTGATAAATGTTGCAATCTTCAAACGTTAATAGTATGGGGGGAAAAAAAGAGTAACATCCATTTCCTTAATGTGTTTGTGTACAGCTTTTTGCTTTCAAAACTGCAGCTTACTTTCTTCTGTCAAGAACACAAACCCTAAAATATCAGGATAGAAGGGATTCTGGCAAATTTCCTACCCTAGTCAGAGCCAACAAGCTACCAGAAGCAGGGTTTTGTCCCCTCATTGCCTCCCCTACATACAAAACCTGTTTTTGTAGCTGGTTTGGAGCTGATGTCAGCCAAATGTAATGAAAGAAAGCACCTGATCTTATTTGCAACACTTAAACGGACCCAAGATTTTACATTTCACCTACTTGTTATTCCAGGACATAAATAGTAGGTAAATCCAGCTTTGCCATACTGTTTCTACCTTAACTCTTGAATGACTTCTGGGGCTAAACTGAAGCATACTTTATTCTACTCATGCAGTTTAACTCTTCCCAAAGGTCAGAGTGGCTCATACTATTAAATAATGCAGGCTAGACGATGCTGACTTAATAAAACTCACATGTCATTTTGTGTTGGAATTTATTTTCTTACTTGAGGGCCACTTTAGCTTACAAATCAAAGGCGTCTTGTGTTGGTTCTTTCAAAAAGATGCTGCCATTGCCTGGGCTTCCATCAGAAACAGAGATTGATGGGACCAAGCTTGTGTTGGGTCAGTGTCTAATGGCCTCCTCTCAGTGGCCTGAATTATTCATAAGTGCTAAAGCACCTCATGTTTTTTGATTAACGTGTACAATGGAGGATGTGTCATAGCTGCAATATCAAGCTGCTTTTTTGCAGGCAAAGCTTCCTCTCTTCCTCTCCCTTTCCTATTCAAGGTTCAACAAACTAACCTATTGTCATGATGGGCATGTCCTTTCTTAACATTAACTCATCCCTAGGCAAGTAGACCATTTTAACTCACTTCATGTGGGCTCCACTAATTGTTATTACTTCCCATTTTCTAGCATGTTTCACCTCAAGCTTCTTAAATAACAGCTCACACCTAAACAATCAACTTGGTAAGATCACAGACCACTTGGCCACAAACAGAATATAGCTATTGCTCTTAAAAATATCCTAACCCACTCATTCCATCCATCTGTAGATTTTTACGAGTCTGGATCTTTTCCAGAATTTCAAAAAAGTTTGTAATTCCCATATGGAAGGATATTATTGTGCAAGACGCAAGACACTTGCCTCATCAGTATTACAGCTTTTCTCACCTTTCAACTCTTTTCCTCTAGACTCCTGCTTTGCTTATTGCTGACAGTCAAGCTTGACTTGTATACACTGATTCCTAAACCAGTTGTAGGCAGCTATATAACCAGAAATAAGCCAAGTCCAAATATAGAATGAACTTAGAAAATTAATTCTGAAGTGGTTGAATTGCTTTCCCTATCTTCCACCATTAATTATCTTCCATAAATAGTAGTGAGGTCAAATTCAGCTTTACCAATGAACATGCCCACCAAACATCACAACTGATTCACCTGCTCTTTCCGTTCTCTAACGGCACTTCTCATTCTGTAATGACTAGGCAAGAAAACAAGGACAAAAGTCCTCATACACACAGTATAGGTCCAAGGATAGCTCTGAATGCATGCTGCATTACAATAGTCAGCCCAGGAACATGCAGAGAGTGGCCTAAGTCATCTGAGAAGTTTGCAGGAGGTGGGACACAAGGTACTTTGCAGTCAAAACCCCTCAGGTACAAGACAGTATGGGAAAAGGAGTTCTGCTCCTATAAAGAGTCTCAGTGTGGTTAGATGCAAAGTCCTTGTGGTTCTTTGAACAGCCAGTATGCAAACAAGAGAAGGAGCCTTTCTTAGAGCAAAGATGTACTGGCTGGAGCTCCTTGTTTCTCTTCCCACCTTTGCCACAGGCTTCAGCATTGTGAGCTTGGAGGAATTATTAACTTCTGCAGAAGCAGGCTTTGGGGCTACAACACCTCCCATCCCATCTAAAGAGTCACACTGCAGTGGGCATGATCAGGCTTCTTACAGCAACACAGAAATGCTATCATAGAATGGCATAGGTTGGAAGGGACCCAAATGAACACAGGGCTCCAACCCCCTGTCACAGGCAGGGCCATCAACCTCAGGCCTGGATCTACACAAGGTTGCCCAGGGCCCCACCCAACCTGGCCTTGAACACTTCCAGGGACGGGGCACCCACCCCCTCTCTGGGCAGCCCATTCCAGCACCTCACCACTCTCTCCATAAAACATTTCCTCCTAATATCTCATCTAAACCTTCCCTCCTTTAGCTTTAAACCACTCCCCCTTGTCCTGCCATTATCTACTCTTTTAAAAAGTTGATTCCACTTCTGTTTGTATGCTCCCTTCAAGCACTGAATGGCTGCTACCTTCTGTTTCTCACAGGTCCAACTCACTGCTACAATAACTCCAAACCTCATTTAAAACAAGAGACAGAGAAAATGGTGATGACTAAAACAAAAATCAATGTTTAATACTATTAATTATACCAGTGACAGTATGTAATTGGAAAAAGCAAATTACAGAAGATGGAGAGAGGACTTATGATCTGTTCTGGTGATCAGCACTGAATTCCTGGTTGGTGGATCAATTATGTATATAACTGCAGCACTTAAATAGATTTCTGCAGAGCTGAGCCTCCTCAGCTTCACTCTGAATTATCTAAGAAAATTCAGCCAATTAAAAGTAATATAAAATATACTATGCACCAATAATAATGAAATAGATACTTAGGGACTTTATAGTCATACCAGCATTAGCATTCTCTGAGTACTAGAGAAGACTACGTAATGAAAAAATACCCAGCACAGAAGGTTTGGATTAGGACTTTGTTCACCAGCAAGCAGTATTGATGTGAAAAATACTATTTTAGTCACAGAATTCATCTTAGAAGTTAATAAGAGCTAACAAAATATAAAGGAACTAAAGTTTTAGTGCTAGACATCCTAGTAATTATATATAAATAGAATCAAATTGTCTGTAGTTTAAAAATCAGTTCCAGGCTTTTAACTTCTGCATTAATTTTTTTTTCTAGAATGGCAAAGCATCTACTGAGGACAAGTACCACTTACTTATCTGGTGCTCAGCTCAGCTCTGAAAGTAGTAATGGCATGCTTTAGGACTATCATAAGAAAAAGAGTAAAATACTGAGCCTGGACCTAAGATTAGGGCCTTGCCCTACATTTCATTTCAAAGCAATCACTGAATGAACTACTCCCTCATTCAAGCCACTCCCAGGCTTCAGTTTCTCCCTAAAAAACTAGGGGAGGGGAAAGATATTTCTATTGATTTCCTTTAGCTGGTGCCTTCATCATCTATCTTTTAGGGTAAATTTAGATGCGAAGCTAGAACTCATAGTGTTGCTAGCTGGAAGAGATTTTTCCCTTCCCATCTGTATTAAAAGACAACCATCCTGAGGTGAGCCACAATATCCTAATCCCTCTCTCCATCTAAGGGAGGAACACTTCAGTCCCCCTTCAGACAGTATCTCCATATCATTCCCAAGACTAGAAGGATGATCAGCACTCCACCAACATCCCCATGGCCCTTGAAGGACCATTTAGAATAACTTTGTGGTAGAAGGCAGAGGACATGTTCGTCCTCCAGGCTTGACCCTAGACCAGAAGCAGAGTCATCTGGTAAACCAGGGGTGAGACAGAACATGAGGCCCAGAGTGTGGGGTCAGGTTAGATGTTTGACCCCTCTCATGGTGAGGGCAGAGGACATAAGTGGCAAATTTGCATTAAAACAGGAAAGACTGCCCATCTTGGCTAGACCATGCAAGGCTCTGAGATGTCCCAGCAAGAGGCTCTTGAGACTGGGGCTGCCACAGAGCCTATAAACAGAAACACCAGGAACATTTGTAAGGAGAGCCTTGACTTAAAAGCCATTTGGATGGATGCAGTGTGGCTCATTTGGCAAGAAAACACAAGCAGAGATGGAGGTATACTTAGAAAAAAAAAAATAGGCAACCTCTCTGAATGAGAACTCAGCAAATTAAACTTTCCTTATGTGCTGAAGTTTGGTTTGTCTGAAGTCTATGACAATTTTGAATAGCAACAAATAAACCCCAAATCTATTTTATCTCTGCTAAGAGATATCCTTTGAGATGCCTTCAGCAACCCACTAGCCAGGTAAGCAAGGAGAGTCCAACACAAGCCCTGGGTTGAAGAATCTCATTAGCAATTCATAATTCAGCATTTCTAAGTTTCTGTTTATCATCCCTAGAGTTCACTCTTGATGCACTAGATTTGCCCCATGAATTCATGAATAGATACAAAAGACTTATGGTCATCATTAGAATGTATTTCCCTCCACATAGACGCTTTTTAAATGTCACTACTCATTGTCCCTCACAGGCCTGCTGCACAGAACACTTCGTTTGCTTTGGAAGTTTGGGAACAGAGTCCAAAGACCACGTGTTAAGTGTACGTGTTTAAATGTTATGAAATCCAAACGTTTTTAGTGTCATTTGTATTCCATTCTCTCCTTGTGACCTTTAGACTAACAAGGAAAAAAAAACACCCCTAAACCAAGAAGGATGGATAATACTGATTTCCTTTATGAATTCCTTTTTTTCTACTTGCTTTCAAAAACTAAGAGGTAGAGGAAAAAACAAAGCAAATAGACTTTATAACTTGATCTAACACAACTTCTACCAAGGCTATCTGTTTCAGGTCTGAAGACACTTCTTTCTCTGCTGAATTTGCTTTAGTAATTTCACCTAAACTCTCTTCTACTTCAGGGTTTATATTTACAAGCTCAAGACATCTCCAAACTTAGTACATTAAAGTGAAAAATACATACTTTCAGAACTAGAAATGCTGAAATAAATAGAGAAATGATCTTTAAGATAAAACAGCACAAATTATGAAGAGATGCTTGGCATGGAGGGAACATGAACAGCATGTACAATGAAGCCAAGATGCCAAAGGAGGAAAAGCACAAAGAAAATAATAAAAATCAAAGTATAGAAAGATGGATTGAGTCACAGAGCACCCTGAGGGGAAGAGGAGCATCAAAAAACAAACAACCCATGTCAGTGAGAAGAGAATAAGCCAGGAAATAAAATACCAGGAAGATCAGAAAAAAAATCTCATAGGGTGACAGGAAAGGGCCTCCCACCAGGCAAGGGTCCATCGTTATACTGAAGACTAAAAAAAAAGAATATTCAGAAAGGCTGTGAAGTTTCTAGAAGGATAACTTAACAGTTAAGCCAGCTAAAGCTGGGTAGGAGCAGGGGAAGTAAAGGCAGTGACAAACCAGGGTCTACACAAGGCAGAGACCCCATCAGGTAGAGGGCCAGTGGGATGAGGCTGGGCAAAGCTTCCAAAACTGGAATTGCATCTTCATAGATCAGGCTGTGCACTGTAAATAGGTTGTCTTGAGCGCTCCAGGGGAATAGGAAAAGCATGGATGTAAAAGGGAGGCTTTTGGTTTCTCTGCAACATCAGGGAATAAAGAAAGAAGATATATTGTGAGCACCAAAAGGTTCCATGCCTCTGTATCTCCAGCTAGAGGATAGTGAGGATGAGAGCTTTTATTTCTTCTTATCAGGCCATTATGTATATTTTTTTTCCTGACTTGCAGATAACTGCTTGCATGCTTTCAGCACACAGCCAGCGCCTCAGTGCAACAGGAAAATTGCATCACGCTGTATTATCTCTTTCTTGAGCAGAGAATTTTTTGTGCATATCATCTATTATTCACATCACAGCTTGCTGCAGCGATTCTAGGAAGACCTCAGAAGAGCCCTGTCCTCCCATCAGGAAAAGGAAGAGAATACAATTTCCCCATATGACCTCTTCCCAGACAGGAAACTGGGAAGCTAAACAGTGCCTCCCCCCTGTGCACAAACCCTGCTCTGCCGGTAGATTTATTTGAGGGAGGACAGCACTTGGCCAAGTGATTCAGACTAAGATAAGTGCCAGATCAGAAACAAATCACATAATTTTTAAAGTATTAATCAATGTAGGACAAAACAAGAAGCTATTATTGTGTTCAGCAGTGTAGGAAATAATTGGGCATGAGAAGACTCCTGTAGACATGTCTCCATAAAGATGACACATGAGTAATAAAATGGCTCTGCCAGACTCCTTCTGAAGGGAACATGGGTGCTGATGCCACTCGCCAATCAGTGCTGACAGCAGCAGGCTTTGATTGATCTGGCTACGCGGTGATGTGGTCACGGCTGCCCTCTCTCACCTCTCACCACTGTGTGTTTCTGACCCTTTCTCCCCTTACAGCATATATCACACACGACCTTTAAGGAAAAAAAAAGCCATCACAGAGGCTGCGTTTGTGTTTGGATACACTTGAAAGCTCCCCAGGAATCCCAGCCCTGTGCTGCAAGGCATAGGCACATTTAAAGAAAAAAAAACCCAACAAGAACACCACCAGACACACTTTTGGATTTCTTAGCTAGATCTTACCCTAATTAATAGCTTAAGTAATTTGCTCAAATTCACAAAGGCAACAGAGCACAGGCAGAAACTGAATTCGGGCTATTTTGAGTTCTAATTCAGTTTCAACTTTCAAAGGCAATTTCATACTTTGCTCTCCCTGCATACACCTTCCCCACCCGCTCACTCCCACCCTGCATTTGGATCAACTCCATTTCCACTGAAGCAAAACTCCCTTTGGCTTTGACAGAGCCTGACTTTGAACAGGCACAAGCCTCCACTTTCCTCTGACTTCAGGAAGCTGAGGATTATTTTAGATGCTGCTTTTGTCTGATTTGGCTCGCAATTTTTTAGGAGGGAGGAAGGGGCTCCCAGGTGAGGGGTGGACATCTACACCTGCTTCTGCAAGGAGGAAAAAGTTCTTCACTGAAAGAGTTGTCAGGATGTGGAACTGGCTGCCCAGGGAGGGGTTTGAATCACCATCCCTGGATGTGTTTAAAAGATGGGTAGATGAGGTACTTAGGGATATGGTTTGGTAGAGGACAGCTATGGTTGAACTCGACCTCAGAGGTCTTTTCCAACCTAGCCATTCTGTGATTCAGGCCTGTAAATGTGTGTCATATTTTGATTAGAAAGAAACAAGACAGTATACAGTTTGATGTGCCACATCATGGTATTGGGCATTTCCAATCAGTACAGCAATTTTCAGTCCTTTTAGACGTGGTATTTATTGCTCCTACTACTAGCAAAATGCTTCCCATAAAAATTACTTTACATTAAAAAGAATAGCAAGCATGCAAACACAGAGAGGAGAGATGAGAGCATCACAGCACCACTGCCTGTAAGGACAGCTGCTCCTGGGATAGGCCTCAGAAGTCCTACAGAGATCACACTTTCAATAGGCAAGAGGGGAAGCAAACCCTTTCTGGGGAGGGGAAAAACAAAAAAAAGAAGAAAAAACAAAAAACAGCATAGGGAAATAACAGCTCAGGGGTTCCCACACCTGAGCTGCCACCAGCTGGGAAGCTCAGCCCTGGGCCATGCTCCTTCCCCAGGTGCAAGGTAAATATGATGCCTTAATTGCCACTGCCAAAATAACCCTCTGCTGATTTGCAAGGCATGACCGACTGGTTCAGCACAATAGCACCCAAGCTGCCAGTAGCTCCCGCACGCTCAGCTCCCGCTTTAAGGAAGTGAATATTAAGCAGGATCCTGGGGAGTTTTCCTCTTTTTATCTAGTAACTTTCTTGAAGATAGAGATTCCTTAAAGTTTCATCTGCAGGAAACTGGTACCTCATCCCCTTGCAGAGTCACCCCAAGGCACAGCCAGGACAGCAAAGTCCTCTCAGGGTCAGGCATCACCTGGCCTGAAGGAAAATAAAGTTTTGCCTGAGGTAGGTCCACAGTCAGAGCCAATTAATGTGCTGCTCAGTTACAGAGGAGAGCAGTCCTTCAGAGTGGGTACCAAGATGTAAGCCCCCATGCTGAAAAGTAAAGAGTTGTACTTTAGAAAATTTCTTTAATTACAGACACACACACACACTAAATCCAAGGCTTCTACAAAAGCTGCTAGAGGAAAAATAGAGTAACAAGGATGCCACAAAACAAATGCCTCCTCCCACGTTGAACAATTTCACTGTATCAGCAGCAACTGACTCACTGTACAGGATTTGGTGCTATTTGAAACTACGAACATGGCATAATAGTTCACAAGCTGATTAACACAATTACTATTCATTTGATACTGATTGCTACAGCAGGGACTTCTGATTAAGCCTGTCTGCCCTGCAATTTTCCTGGATTTTCCTCCGTGCTTTGAATACTACGAGGTAAATATCCCAAACTCAGCACCTCGCTCACAGCCTAGTTATTTTGCTTGGTGTGCAACAGCCTCAGCAACCCCAATTAGCCCATTATAGGAAGAAGCTTCGTTTTGCTCCCCACAAACTACATTCATTAACATCCATGAGGTTAACTACATAAATCACACATCCAGTCAGTACATTCTTAACTGGATGTCTTCACAGTCTTCTTCCATCTGCCTTGTGGCTTAGATCATACAGGTTCAGTTTAAACAATAGGGACGTATTGCAGGTTTCAGTTAATTCTCATTTCTCTTGTCTTTCCTCTCCTTACCCCAGAGAAAGGGGCAAAAGGAAAGCCTCCCCTTTGAGTACCACCAAACCTCTCCTCATTTACAGATCCCCACTACATGTATTTCCATAGAATAAAGATAGAACAAAAATAGTCAATATTTATATGCTGGCCATCACGTAAGAATGAGTCACCTCTATTTTGCATGCTCCCCTCAACACAGAGCTATTTCAGACCCAAGGCTTTGCAGTAAAGCCTTCTACTCCCCAAAAATTCAGTTGCAATCTCTACTCAACCGCACAGAGAGCACACAGATATGAAGCTTTCTGCTGAGTTTCCAAACTGAAATACAATGCTTCAAGAAGAAGAAAACCCTGGTCCTGTTTTATTGGAGGGGTTTTGTTTGGTTTTCCCCTTGGCTTTTGGCCGCCTTTTTGGTTTTTACCTTCCCTACCCTCCACATTTTGAGAGGCATCCTGCAGACACTGTAGGTAGAACTGGAGCAGCTCTAGATGGGGATAGAGGACACTGTGTCCTGACAGTGCCCTGCAGCATCCCTGATAAGAAGAGCAGCATTAGCACAGGCAGGCCGTGCTGAGGGGCACACAGAGGGTATGGGGTGTTTGCCCAAGTCTTCCAGCAGCCAGCCTTAGTCATATTTGATCAAAAGGCGCCACAAGACTGTCATTGGTGCTTTAATGGCATCAATTGTGACAGTTGAACAAAAGCAATGGTTTCATGAAGTAATTGCTCGCTGCCAGAGGAGTCGTTTTATTGCACCTACCTGCTGTTAAGTTCAGACATGTGTGACAAACTCTGTGTTTTATTATTCTTACCTTCTTCCCCTATGGGACATTACTGCCTCCAAAGTGCTTCAGCTTCAACTAGCAGGAAATCTCTTTAAAAGTATTAAGTAAACATTCAACTCATTCCATTATTTTGCAATGCGTTGTCTTCTTGACCACATGTATCTGCTACTTTAAGCACAGTCTCAGCTTCTACAGGATTTGCCACAGGGAAGATAAGTATTTGTTTTATCATGACCCTGAGAAAAACTAGGCTTAGGTTTGAGAACCGGAGTTGTTCCCTCTTCACTGCATAGAAGGGGGTAGATGGTTTATTGGCTTTTTATTATTATTATTCTCTGCTCTGCATTATTATCACTTCAAACCTCCCATCATCCTCCCAAATGCAGGTGTGTGTGTGATTCCAAGGTTTTCACAGGCCAGTTGCTTCACTTAACACTAGTTTAAAAGAACTAAATGCCCCCAGGTAGACCAGCTCCCATAGCCAGCCGAGCCACCAGATCCATCTATACCATTTCCATTTGAAGCAAAAACCTTGCAGGATTATTTCCTCTATCAGCTTTTCCCTCTACCAGGTAAATCGCGTAGCCGATCAAAGCCATTTCTGTGATCTCCCCTAACAATACATTTGAAGGCGATATCAAAGAATTGCTGCTGGTGTTACACATATTACAGTAAGCCCCTGATAGCAGATGTTAATGCATTTTATGATTGGGAATGTTGTCTCAAGATAAAAACAGGCAGTCTGCAGGAATCAGCAAAAACCCACTTAATTTCACACATGTATAGCCACTGACGTGTGTGCAATGAGATTAGGCGATGCCCTTGTCGGCAAACTTATCATAACTTTCTCCAAATAGCAAATCCCTAATTAGTTTATACTGTGGCTTTGCAGAGGGTAAGCATGGCTGGGGAAGAGCAAACAGTAGTGATTTCACAGGAACATGCTTGCTTAGTTCAGGCTTAGCCATTATAAGAAAGTAAATACTGCATAAAAAAATGCACTGGGGTGGAAAGATTCACATGTTTTGTTTCAGCACGGCTTGCTGACCAATCTAGAAACTTCTTAAACCCACAGCATCTTAATAAACTGGAGGTGGACTACGTTTCTAAAAGTTGTGTCTTAATCTAGCTGCTGTATTGTTGATAAATCTATTGAGTTTGCCACTTACTGGTCAGTTTTCAGCTCCAGTGGCAAGATTTCTCAAGCAAGCCCATGTTGCTCACAGTTGGAAGAGCAACAGAGAATTAGCTGCAGCATCCTACATCTGAGGAAAGGCTATGTCAAGGGGCAAAGGAAAAGTTCAGAAAAGAAAGGCTGAGCTCATTTCTGCAGAGAGTAGAATGTTGTTCAAATTAAAGGCAGAAAAAAAAAAAGAAAAAAGGCATCTTTTGGTACCTTCCAGATGTCATAAAGCCTGGGGAGTGAACTGCAAGACTGAAGGGGGCTTATGATGCATCAGAGTGGTTTGATCAGATTTTCCCTGGAGAGAAGAGATAAAGATGATAGTTCTTCTGCAAATGTGTCTGCAAGGCAGGGAGGGATCTTCTGGACATCACAGCACCTGAAGATTTGAGTAAGGCCAAGATCCTCAGTAACCACCCAGCAGATGAGGAGATCAGGGAGATAATTACTGTAAATAACTCCTACATACCACGAGTTGCACCAAGAATAAAATGTTTTGCTTTTGAGGTAGCAAGGAAGGAACAAAACTTCAGTTCTGCTTAGTTAAGAGCAGATACCACCTTGAATAGTTAAGTTACATCCAAATGTGACACATTTGTCCTTCAACATCAAAAAAAAATCAGTTCTAATCATAGTGAAGCACATGATGGATAAAGGTCAAGTCATTTTTGTTTACCTGTTAGAGAAAAATAATGAAAGGTTTTCCTCACCACCACAAGGAGGTTGTATGGATGGGTTTGGTGGGTTTGGTTTTTTTAATATAGTGAAAAAGGTGCAACATACCTTTATATAAAGGCTTTATATCTCCTTTAGAACAAAGTACTGATTGGGCCAGATTTTATTTTAAATTAAAAAACCCACCACTTTGCTTCACTCAAGACTGTGAGCAAAACCTTCTGCTCACTCCAGGAAGAAATTTGTCTACAAACTAATCCGACTGGGGCTCATGACATGCTTTTATCATTCTGGAGGCAGAACACCTGGCTGCTTAGGACTTGAGAGGAGCTTACATCTACCATTCCTGTCCTCCAAATTTAAGGGATCTTTGAGAGCAACAACATGTTCCTGCTCACCCACCGAATTTAAACAGGGGCAGGGTGAGTAACAGAAAGAAGTAGCATGCACACATACAATTTTAATTGGATTTTAAGTACTGCAGTGAGAAACCAAGTTCAGCTGTAAGTTACTGAGATATTCTTCACGTATCATCTATATCCACATGTCTCAGGTAACGACTCCCTGGAGTAACTTAACTTCTTTATTATTATTACTGCAAGTTATGTTGTTCAGCACCATGGGAAATATATGTAAATCATAAACATAAATGTGCCAGTTAAAAGCTGCCAGATTGAGCTAATGAGGGTGATATAGCAATGACACAGCTACATTTTGGGGTGGGTTTTTTTAAAGAACTAATTAAGGCTTCCTAATTACCCCAACTAACGAGAGTATTACCCTCTTGGATAGTTATAAGTAATTAAGTTAAAGCCATTTTCAGAAGAAAAGCAATATAAATTTCAGACAATCTTTGAAAATCCCAACAGTAGCTGATAAATTATGTGGATGCAGCAGCTTCCCAGGCAAGCAGTCTGGATGAAGAGAAGGGCACATAGGAAATATCAGTCCCAAGCACTCAGGGATAGCAAATTGGGTATTTCAGTATATGTTGGAGGTTGCTTTTCCATTCAGCTTCCAGGAGAGAAAAAATAAAATTCAACTAGTGACAGAAAATCCCTAATGACTTTCTGTGAAAACATCTGAGGAACAAAGGAAGGTTTCCATCTTGGAGTATTTTAAGAGCAAAAGAACACAGAAAGACTCCAACCCCTTGAGAAGCAGCGACAAAAGTTTCATAAATACCATCACATTACATATCTAAACACCTCAACCATAGCGCTCAAAACTGTCAGGACAGAACAGGAAATGCCACAGGGTATTTGAATTAAAACACTGTCCAAAGGAACAGTCCTACTGAAGGGATTAAGGTCTGTGCCTAACTTCAAGCAGCCAGATCCAACACCTACAGCTACGGGAGGTAAAGCACCACAAATTCGTATCCAAACCATGTATTTCATCAAGGGTTAAGCACTCATGGTTAGAATCCAAAGCCCTCTCTGTCTCCTATGAGCCGCTAAAAAGGCCTTTAAAGTCCTTAAGAAGGGCAAAGGATACAAGATACACACAGAAAATTTTGAATTAATAACTCCTTATAAAAACTTAGAATTAAGCAACATTGGTAAGAAACTCCCATTATCAGCCCTTCGTGGCTTCTGCCCATTCAATGCCACCACATCTCCTCTAGACCAGCTGAAGGTACCAATGCCACCACCTGCGGCAGCATCATCCAGCCCTTATGCTCATCACAGTGCACCAAGAGCATGACCACGACAAGATTATCAAGGCACTTACTTACCCCAGGTCACACCACAAGTTCTGCACAGAGCTGAGCAGGGAATCCAGCACCACCACGAAATCATCCTTCTTCACTGCTGTAAAAACTCCTCTTCCTCCCCTAAAGCCAATCTTTCACTTCATTCCTGACCCTACTGCCCACAGCCTTTGCCTTTTGTATAGCACATACTGCCAAAAGGCCTTATTGCTCCAAAAGAAATTTCTAAGAAGGGTTGTTTTCTCCCTTAAAGCAAAGAAAATTGCACAAAACAAAGTGTGACAGAACTAAATACCAGCTCCTGGCCTTAACCAGAGGCATAACCCCCTACTCTGCTACTCCTTGATTAGAGTTTCCTGCTGCCCTAATCCCAGCTTTCCTGAGTCACCAGACTGATTTTCCAGGTGATTTGAGTTGCTCTGAAGTTCAGAGCAGTAAAGGCTGATGTGTTGCTTAGTTCTGAGTACCACTTTGAATGCTCAGGAGAACCTTTTCCATTCAGCTCACTGGCCAGCTTTCTCTGAGCCCAACCTGAGGGCTGGCATGGGAGATTTGGCCCATCATTGTCATAACACAAGTTGAGCTTTTCTAAAGGCAGTTAAGAACATGAAGAGGGAGCATTAGTTAACTAAAAGGTATTTCATCTGATGTAAGACTTTAGTAGGCCAATTCTGGCAGGAGGAAAAGGGTTAAAATAGAAGATGGGGCTTGGGAGATGCTCTGGAATGGCAGTTTACAGACACACACATACACACAGACACTCCTTCCCTGGTCTTCAGGAGAAGCGATGGACTTTGGGGAGCCCAACAGAACTCTCTGCTGCATCTCTCCATGGCTGGTGAAGACAGGGACCTCACCAGAAACCATCTGTGATATCTACTCTATAGATCTTACACACTCCATCCCAAGACATTCTCATTTTGGCATATTACCCCACACCTCTGTTGAAATTTGACTAAGAGCAAGGGAAGTTCCACACTACTGATGCTGCTCTGTCGCAAACACACACACACCCATCCTTTGTGTCAAAACCAAGCACGGGCTGTGCCATGCCAGCTCGGTACCCAGGTGCTGAAGCAGAGATTGTCACCATGATTAACAGGATGAAAAATCCCAGGTCCTGCCATGGAAAAGAAAATAAACCCACACGTGCTGGTTGAATATCCACAGCCTGAAACAAGCCCTTTTATTTTCATGTGCCACAGCAGACTCCAGAAGGTCTGTTTTATAAAGGGCAATCCCAGGGTATAAAAAAAAACCCACCAGAGTCAGCTGGCCAGAAGGAATGAAATCCAACAATATCCCCTTCTTATCATGTACCTTTATCCACAACAAACAAACGAGTCAATCTGAGAGGAGAGAAACTCAATCAGCAGCCCCATACCAAAGAGCACAGCTTGCATGTTTTATTGTTCCAGCGGTGTTATCAGGAAAGCCTGGGTGTCCACTCAGTGCAACGATCATAATTGTTTTTATCCCCTTGAAAACAAGCTGGTTAGAAGCAGAATTAAATTGATTTGTGAACAATGTTTACCCTTCTTCTCGCCACCAAGCAGACAACCAATTAAAGACATTAAAGATTAATTAACAAGGAGGCCTGTGCACTACCTGCCAGGCTAACAATTGCGCTCGGTGGTGTATGTTCCTTCCTCAGCGAGAGACCTGCAGTTTCACCTGAAGTTTCTCCTTTGAAAAACTAGAGTGCAGTAAAATCGTGGAAAATGGTTTAAAAAAAAAAAGAAGAATGAGAGGTTACTGGCTGATGGGGGGGGGGGGGGGTTCAGCTATTATTTGTTAGTGTCTCATTTTCAGGGAAGGGCGCAGAGCACTCAGTGACTTTGGGAACGTTTGGCCTAAAATGGAGTGGAAATGTAGTCAGAAGAGTTGGGTGTGTTTGTGTAAGTTGGAAGGAGGGAGAAAGTATATATTAGGCATTTCTCACACACGCATACCCCACACCTGCTCTTGACAGCTTGTCCTATGTTTCATATCAAATGTATAAATATCATATATACATTTTACGAATAAACGGAGTAACGTGAGCTCTGCCAACTCTCCGTCTCTGTGCTCAGACACAAAAGCACAGACACAGAGCCAGAGATACACGTGTTCATGGACATATAGGCACCCACTTAGCATTTAAATCCTTCCCATCTTGTGGAGTTGCAAAACAAACTCTTCTTCTCCCCTGAGGTAATGAGTCTGTTAATTATATTTCTCACCCTGATTTTTCCCTTTTTTTTTTCGCTGTTGAAGGATGTTAAGGACATTTTGCTTCATTTCTTGGAAAGCACCAAAGGGACTGCAAACAAAATCAGGTCATGCCTCCTACTTTTGTGCTCCAAATTTTCTATGCTGACTTGATCCAATCTACCAGGTTTCGATGAGAATCTTCTTTCCTGCTTCCTCTCTGCTTTAACCCAGTCCACACTTGCCCAGAGCCATTTCCCTGCACACACAAAGTAATCTAAAAACACTTCTTTCTGTTTAAGATGAGGGGGCCCGGCTTCTGGCTCATGGTTGTATTTGCTGCAGCTGTTTGGCAGAGCCACAGCAGAGATGGTGTGGAGTGGGTAGTAGAAGTGATTGGGAAACAAGGAGGGGCACAAGAATTTTGGACAGGATATGAAAGAGCTGAGCAGCGCAGCCAAAGGCTTGATGACTCACTGCAAGTCAGCAGCAAGTGGTCTGGAGGCTGGGATCATACAAAGCTGGCTTGATCTACTCCTGCAGATGATGCAAAAGGTCTTCCAAAGACTTATCATCACAACACCACCCATTCTATGCAGAATTGATCCTGGACCCAAATTTTCATTCCTCTTTCTTTTTCTCGCACCTTTGGTCTTCTTTTGCCTCCTGCTCGTGCTTGTCTTGACCTAGGTTCTGCCCCAAATGTGACACGCCTACAACTTCATGTTTCCCTGCTCTGAGATGCACCCCATCTGGTTCCCCTCTCTTCATCAACAAGGCCTTGAAGCTGCACCAAACCCCAGAGTGTACTTTGCACATGCCACGTGTCCAGACAAGGAACTGGCAATATATTGCAGTTCTGGGCTGAAAACAGCTCCAGGAGACGCTCTTGTGCATCTTAGAGGGTTAAGGCCCAGTGCATGTGCTTGTATGGAGCTCTCACAATGGCTCAGGTTGACAAGCCAGGACAGGGGTACAGAAGATACCTCTGTTGGAGTGAAGGCAATGATCACAGGAGGAAGCAGCAGCAGGTGACTCAGAGGCTGTTTCAATGCTGTCCAGAAACACAAAGAGAAAAACAGCAGCAGCCATCATTATTTAATTTTTCAATTAAAAGAGACATGTTTTCATCCAGCTGCAAGCCAGAGGGCTTGAAACAAAGAGAGTTGGGTGGCATCCCATAGCTGACGTGTTTCAGAGTGACTGAAGAGAAGGCCACAATGGTCCTCTTTGGCCCTAAAAATCTCTGTGCAGACTTGGAGCAGGTATCTCCAAGTATACAAAAGAGACTCCACACAGAGGAAGCTGATTTGGTGATCCACCTCTAAGACATCACATCTCTGCCTCATCTCCAGTGAGGCACCTTCATTCGCATAGCCACCACTACCTCTACCTGCTCCGGCTCTCTGACTGGAGGGACTCTAGTCTCCTAGCATTCCTAGGCTGGAGACCTATAAAGACAGACAGTGATTGCTATTAATTATCATCAATGTGTTCATTTCTGAGGCCTCTTTCAGGCTTGATAAGAATCTCCTACTGCTGAGCTGAATGGTGTGAGGGTCACCTGGGCCAGGGGAACCTTCATCGCTTTCTCTCTCTTCTCCAGGGAGATAGTAACTGCCAAGATTCTGGTCCAAGCTTATTAAAGTGCCCAGTTATCTCTTTCAGCATGGATAATTTAATCAGACAAGTTAAATATTTATGAGGCTGCACTTTATTGTCGACAAAAGATAAAAATGTGCTTTAAGTGCTATTCAGAATAAGAATTATAATGATGATTAAAAAAGCCATTGGTAATGACACTTGAGATTATTCTTGTTAGATCCTAGGACTACCATACCATCAGAGAGGACTGTGAGCAAGAGACCAGGAGCTGGAATGAAACACGCTCCCTATCTGTCCATGCAGATCCCACTGAGAGATCCAAGGCTCAGAAGATTGCCTAGACATCCAGCCCAAAATGATATCACATGTACTCAGAGGGGTAAAGCCAGCCCAATGGAGGAAGAATCATTTCAGACCCTCTTATCATCCTTTAAAGACAATAAACATGGCATGTGACCCTAAGAAAATGAGTGCTGCTCAGGCTGCAATCATAGTAGTGGTTTGCAAGTCACCAGAACTGAAGCGGCACAAATCTGAAGGGAGAAACTCAGCTGTGCTTTTGACTCACCATACACCTTGCACAACAGCCAAACCCCACCAGTTACACATACTTTTGAACAAGGCACCAGTTCTTTCTCAGCCCGGATCAGCAGGAAGGTATATATAGCACAGCCTTCTCCATTACAGATGAAGCCTGCACGTTTCCCAAAGTGAACAGCTTTGCTCCTGGAGGTCTGGAGACTTCAGGGTTTCTGCCAGAAGAAGCCTTGATTCAGCGAGGTGCTTACATACAAAGCTAATGCCTAGCATGTGGAAAATACTCACTGATTTAAAGTTATGGTAAAATACATTATGTATCAGAGGTCAGAGCCTCTGAACTGAATACTTTGCTTGAAGCAAAATATGGTTTTTTAAAAAAAACCTCCAAAAATCAAGAAGTTGAAGAAAGTGAGTGTAGGGTACCATGCTTTCCACTTCACTGGATTTTATTTTTTCCTAATATTTATGACTATTAAAGCTCAAACAATATGAGGGCATATAAACCATGCGTGCAGCACCAGTAAGGCTTTGAGACCACGCACACAAAGCAACACATCCCACCAGCAGTGTGTGTTCTGCCTCACGTAACTTAAACACTTAAAAAATATACTCACTCCCCTTCATCATGTTCAAGTTGTACTGCGTCTGTAATTTATCTATGAGTGCCAGCTATATAGGTAGGCAGGAAAAGATATATTTTAGTTATTAAATATAAACAGGCAGCAAATCTAAATTAACTGGTGGAAAAGCTTTCATTTGGGGGAATTTTTTTATATTTGAGCTCTTATTAACATTGCATTGAGGCCACGTGTCTTCTTAGCGTGCTTGTTTGGAAGGGAGACGTACGTGGAAGATGGATATTAATATTGCTACCATTATTTCTACCTTCCCTACCAATACTGATGACTACTGTTAGAATAAAGTATACAATAAAAAAACATTTGGAAATGTCTTCTTATTTCCTTTCTTTTCATTACTTTTCACAAGAAGCAAAACCACATACTGTCTAAAAATCTTGGTCGTGTGTCAGGTAATATTCCAGCTGTTTGTTAGTTCCAATGATAGGATTTTAGGGAGGGTGTCTGGTGTTAATTTGTTTGACAAAAGGCATTATTAAACACTTAGCACAAAAGGTATTACACCTTTTTTTTTTCCCCACCGTTCTCTGTCTCTCAAAAGCAAAGCACATACCTCATCCTGCCTGTCACACAAACTGCACCAGGTGTCCCCTGTATAATTATGCAGCGTTTCTCAGACTGAGCCTGAAGGAACTTTTAATTCTTTGGAGGTGGAAAGGAAAATTCTCTTGTCTTCGTGATCAGATGAGGAATCCGCTTTCAAGAAGGGAGGAAAAAAAATAAAATCATTTTTTAAAAGATTTAAAAGCTTTAACTCATTTTCCAATCAATCATCTTCATTAACAAGTGTCTCTAAAATGCTGCTGCTATTGAAAAATATTTCAACCTGTCAAGGGCTTTCTTTCCTTCCTCCCTCCTGCACCCAATTAAGGCTTCTCCTGCAGTTATCCCACTATCTGCAGAAGGCTGAGCCTTTTTCACACATACTCTTCCCTGTGGAGAACTGCCATTTACTTGCAACTCTGAGGCACTAAACCACAACAACTCCTATTTGAGAGCCATGAAAACCCTTTTGGAGGCAGAAGCAGGGAAAATGCAGCACATCAAACTAATTCTATTGTGAGAACAATGTTGTACAAAAATTTGCTCAAAAAGCTTACTTGAAATGAACAAAATTGTATGTAACTGTTTGGTCCAACTACTAATAAATAATGATATGTAATAAGCAAAGAGAATAATTAATTAACGTATTGTATTCAAGTGGAACAAGTCCCAACAAGTACTTTCTTAAGTACGTGGAAAATGAATCAGAGGAGCATTTTCAGCATATATTAATTCAAAACTGTCTTCTGCTTTGTTTGCTTATTTACAGGAGCCCCACTTTGTGATTCCTGATTCCTTAGAGGGTGTCATTATGGTTTTTAAACAAGGGAACCAACAAAGGGCTTTTGGGTAGTGCAACTCAATGAAGTTTGTGAAAATTTGCTCCACCAGCTGTCATGTATCTCACTCTCCACCAGCTTACTTGGTCCAAAATGTTGAATTAATTAAGAATAATTTATTATTTCAATTTTAATATTCTCAGTAATTCTCTTGAATGCTGAAAACCACTGAAATCCCCTCCAAAACCTCATGAGTGTTCTCTTGGGTCCAACAAATACTCCTCACACTAACTTTCTTCTGGATGTTCACCAAATCTTAGCCCCAGTAGGAATGTTTGGGATCACAATCTCTACAAATGAGGTAAGAGATGCTGAGGGACAAATCATCCTTTTTCTGACTATACCTGAGACCAAAAGAGAGCAAACCCAGCACTTCCATTTATCCCAGCTCCTGTAGAGAGCCAGCGCCAGACCCAAGCCAGCAAACGTCATGTGGTCTCCAAGCATAAGCAGTGTGATTTCCCGCCCCATGTGAGGCTCTCTCCGAAGCAATGCTGATGCAAAGTCACTGGAGGATCTGACTTTATATTTCCCCTACTATCACCAAGACAACTACTTGCTTTTGGATAGGGAAAGGAGGCCAGAAGGACAAAGCTGGAGTTGACTCTGTGACTGCTTTGTACATGGTTCAAAACTATCTGCATATGTGCAAGCAGGGAAGGAAATCTTCCTCTCCTAGCTATCATCATTCACCAGGCACAGAGCAATGAGACCGGTGCCCTTATGCATAATAGAGATGAAGCACAAATAGGAAAGAGCTGGGTTTTGTCTTCTTTGTTAACAATCTCCCTCTCCCCCTTGGAGGCAAGATGTCAGCTAGATAATTTATTAGAAAATATCACTGTAGCATAATATGATATGTGCTGTCCCTTGGGGCTAGAAAATCAAATATTCACTTGTCACTGGAAGGGTTGATTTAATTGATACCTATAACGATTCATCCTATTGCTTTAGAACAGCTACATGGGCTGCATTTCTCAGAGTAAGAACCAGTGGGGTTTAACTCAGATAACTGGGAGCACTCGCTACGTTGCTACGTGACAGTCCATAAGCTCCAGAGCCCAGCCACCCTGAACGCGAGCAACGCCTGCTGCTCAAACAGGGGGTGTGGCACCAGGACCAAGTGCCCCTCTCATAGCCTCTGGCACCTGTTTGCCAGCCCACAGGATTCCCCCTCCCCCCCCCAAAAAAAAAATCAGCCAGCTGGTAAGCATCAGGCACTGAGAAATTCCTCCTCAGCCCCATAGGCAGGGAAAACAAGGGCAGCAGACCATGCTCCTGAAACCTGAGATTTCAGCTAAACTCAGGGAAGGATTTTGTCACCAAGAGAGACCTCCCACGAGTGGGCACAATGCCATTTGCTCTACCCCAGTAGGGACTTCTGTCTTGGTGAGGAGGGGGCAGTGGGGTGGGTATTTTTGTTTTAATGAGTTATTTATTCATTTCTCACCAACCAATATATCATTCTCTACATAGAGAAGGCAAGGACAATCTGCATAAAACAGAGATTGCACTCTGCAGGGGTAACTGGACCTCCCAGAGCTGAGCTTGCCCCACTTGGCTTGCCCCATAACTCAGCAACACCCATCCACAGGGAGCAACAAGCACCAAAGAGGTCACAGCAATGGGATCAGCATTCCCACTCCCAGGGCTTTACTAATTGTCTTTACCCATAGACTAGAAGGATGGAGGGAGGAAGTTGTGTTGAAAAGCATTTTCCTGAGCAGGTGTCTCCCAGCCAGGGAAAGGGGACTGAACTGGAAAACATCCTTCCCAGGCATAAAATAAAACTGGATTTCAACTGCATTTGCAGAGATGGAGGTACCGGTGCCTTGATTTGGGCTCTGACAAACTCAGGGACTCCAGAGCTGGAACCCAGGTCAGATATGCTGTTTCATTAGAGCCAGGCAGTGTGTTTAGGAGAAGAGTCAGTCAAGCCAAAATCTGTAACATTCTTACAATGTGTATTTCTGTTAATCAAAACTAATCTGCAAGTTTCTGTCAACGTCAGTAAGTTGTTTTGATTGTGGGAATATTTGTATTAAACAAAAAACAAAACAAAACAAAAAAAAACACACAAGTGAAACCCAGAAATAGTTTGGAAATGTTTTTTTTCAGATGGAAGTGACCTTAATTTCATAGTTTGTGCTTTAAAAAAAAATAAGTACCCAAATACTTCATGTTTTATTTACAAAACCTTACATTTGTTTAAAAACACTGTAAGGAATTTTCATTTACAGGAGGGGAAAAAACCCAAACAAATCCATTTCACAGCAACCCACAATTAAATGCCTTGCCAGTTTTTCAATTTGGCCAGTGACCTTGAAAATCATAACTCTAGTTTAGGATCTGTCTGTCTCTCCTCTAAGCGACAGCTAATGAATCAGATATGCGTCCTGGCACACAATTAGGACCATATCCTTTTCATACTACAACCTTTACAGACATTTCTTATACAAACTCACATTCTCATGCTCCTGTAGGTAATCATTTTTCTATTCCAGACCCGTTCCATAGCACAACTCCAGTACACAACCCGTACAGTGAGCCTGAGATGGGAATCCAGCTGCATTTATTTTTTACAGTCACTTTCCAGGCTGTATCTGTACTGCTAATGAATAGTGACATCAAACACACATAAATTAGACTGTAGGCTGAAGATAATTAAATTGAGCGAGTTGGAGAGGAAAAAAAAAACAACCACCCCACTATATCAACTAAATCCCAATTTGCAAACTATTATACATAGTCTTCAAGGTCTCAGCAGAACAATGGATACAGCAGGGGGATTATTGCAAGGTTTAAATTTCGTGGGGATGATTTGATATTCTATCTGTGCTGTGAGCAAGTCGTGTTGCATCAGATCAAATCCCGATTTTCATTCTATGGTGAAAAAAACCCAGCCCTATTGTTGCCACTCTTTCCCTCTACTTCTTCATTATGAGGATGTAATTTATCGAAGTGCCCCTGAGAGTTTGCAGCACGGAATGGCTGTAGTGTTGTGTATTTCCAATAGCTTCTTTGTTGCAGAGCACTAGTAGTTAATAGGAAGATAATGAAAATATGGAAATTAAATTAGTTTGGTGCCAGGGCTAAAAAGAATAGCTTTTTAAACTTGCACGACAGCATTGTTATGGGCAAAGTTTTGGAAAAAAAATAATAAAGAACAACTTGATTGTTACATTATTCTAGGGAAGCTGATAGGGTGGAGATTTCTCCATTTTCCTCAGCTTGGAAAGAAATCAAGTGTTTTTCATATCATTTACTGATGGTAGGGATTTAAATTTTGGATATCATATGGAAAAAAAAGAGATTAGTTAAACAGTATGATGGGAATAGGCAAAATATTTATCAGTGACACTCCCACCAAGATTTATTACTGCTGTACAATAGAAATTCTAAATAAAGGCAAATCCTTTTTGGCTTTTTCAAACTAAGTTTAATTATTCAGGGGAATTCAAAATTCATTATTGGTGCAAGACTCTAAGAAAACAGAACTGAGAAGAACTTTGCAACAGCATGTGTAGCCTTATTTCAGGATGTGAGCAGCACCAAAGGAGAGGGCACATCCCAGGGTTCCTCTGGGTCACCAGCAATCCCTGCTGCCAAAGTCCACTGCTGATCGGTGCAGTCCTAGACTCAACACCATCCCTTTCCCTGGGTCAGCACAGAGCACCCTGCCAATATGTTAAACTCAATTCCAGCAAGTCAGCTAACTCTTGAACAACTCTGCTCCACTCCCTGTCAACTTCACAACTCCTCTAATTCATCAGGATCCACTGCAAGTAGAAGCCAACATAAGAAATCCAACCAACTCAGATTCTCCACTGAAGCCCCATGATGTGCATTTTTTTATTAAACAAAATACAGTTCTCACAGCAAATCATGGCTTTTGCTTGTTCACATTGGCCACTGAGTCACTTTGCACTAAGTTTTGCTCAACCTCAGTTTAAGAAGCTCTTGGAGCAGGGTGTCACACACGAGCTTGCATCCCTTATGAGTCTGGCAGGCAGCTACAAGAACACTGAATGAAAAACTAATCACCCAGGCAGACAAAACGCTCCTGCTCTCCAAACCCATGTTTTTCTCATGGTAGACAGAAACCAGCTCTATTAAACCTGTAAAAATGACGATGATCAATAACAACGTGACTTTGTGTCTGCTCTCAACTATTGTTAGGAGCTAGGTCCTGCCTCTTGCAGGCACTTGGGGTTACAGAACCCTCAGCCGACAGATCCCATGGGTATTGGCAGTGCCTGTGACAGGCTACCTGCTGACACCCTGCAGACCATGGATGGAGTAGCATTGCCCAGTGCTGTACTTATCCAGATTTATAGGAGTCACATGCACTCATACCTTTTAAATAGTCAAACATCATAAATAAGTCAAAGTTTCTAAAGCTGGGACAGATACTGTCTAAACAAATGTCTTGCAAATATTTCTTGCCACAGTTTCAGAAATGAGAAATGCACCATATTAAGCTTGACAGCTCTTTCTTTCAGTGCAATATCTCTAACTTGTCTTCCAAGACTCCTCCAAGAACTGACACATAAACACAAATAATAAAGAAATCTCTAAATTATGCCATAAAACAAAAGAAATACAAAGATTATAAACCATTATGCTTCAGAAGGAAAGCCAGTGACTTCCAGCCAAGTTTTTAACAGGGCGACAAAGAGAGCAATTTGTTTCAGAGCTTCAAAGAAGACTTGAGATCTCAAAAAGCTGGCCTTGAGGTGAGAGAAATCCCCTCTTCCCTTTACGGGCACCCAACATCTTCCACAAACACATTGGGTACTTCCCACAGTCAAAGCAGGATGAAACAGCAGATGGATCCACAGGACCAGAGGCATGGTTCCTTCTGGTAATACAGACAAAAGCATAAATAGCAATGTCTAGCAGAGCTGCCTGTGTGGAAAGTGGAAGGACACACACCAGCCCCCAGCCAGCAGGAACCTGTCCCCATCTCCAGGCATGGTCCCAGCTAGAAGACAGCACTCTATGGGATAAGAAGCTGAAAAGTGAAATCAAAGCATTTCGCAATTAGTGACTTTGCTAAACTCTGCCAGGATTACAGAGCTCATTACTTCCCAAGATAAGCCATAGGTACAGCAGGACCTCAAGTGGTAAGCATTACTCTGTATGGAAAGGGTACAAATAGCTATGAAAATGTTGCTGCAGCCATTATTTTTTCCCTGGAGTCTTCACCCTCATTTCTGAGAACCTTCCTCAGAATAGTTTCGATATGAAGCAAGCACTGGCAGGAGCTCCTCTGGACTTTTTCATTCTCTTCACGTAGAAGAGCTGCTTGTACAAATTTTATTTCACATTGGTGGAACAATTCTGGGGTTTGTGGACTCGAAAGAACCAGTGAAATCTTGGCTTCACCAAAATCAATTGCAAAACACTTGTTGCTGAAATAGGTCCAAGATTTATCCCAAAAGGAAAAATAAAATCAAACAATAATTTAAAAAAAATATGGCAAGGAATCACAGGGCAGAAATCTAGCACGTAGGAACATCCCATATCAGGAGAAAATAGATGTAAGGATTATATCAACATTAACACTACTGTCACGATCATTATAATGGGAGAGTAAGATTCTGATTTACTTCAATTAAAGATATGTAGCTGCTTAGCATATTCGTGACTGCAGTACAATGTGTTTCATCACTGTGGTTGCAAAATAAGCTTTATTTTTTTTTCCATGAGATTACTCAAACCGCAATAATGTGTTTTCCCAAATTAAATAGATAACTTTACTTTACAGGCTGCTGGGTAATAAAATATGAATAAACACGAAAGCCATACCTTATTAAAAATATTAGCTTGTCATCTTTCAGACTCTTCTTTTGATTTGCAAGTTAATAAAAACCACAGCCAGTTGCCATTAGAAGGATAATTAATTAGCCATCTATTGGGGGGGGAGGGAGAGATGAAGGGAGGCTTTCACTTGAACTATTCATAGCACACAGTAGAAACATATTCCAGCAGTAGAGATGGTATTAGAAGCGTGCCACATGGTCTGATGTCCTTAAATAACTGTAATTGTTGGGGCTTTTTTTCCCAGAAGGGCAGTTCTGATGGTGACAAAAGGTGGTCAAAGGAATGATTCAACTACTCAGCCCTCCTGCTAAGTGTCCTGTCCTCCTCTGAAGGGACAAAGAATCACACCGCTGCATTCAGGCTACGAGCTGTACACACTGCAATCCCTTTCCTCCAGCCCTTTTTTAAACAGAGCTGGCACCAGCCCCACATCTCCCTCCTGCAGTGGTACAGCTTACTGAAAACCATCTGAACAACCTCCTGCCCCTTGCACACACACCCCAGGAGTGTGCATGTTCAGTTGCACCAGGAATTCACCCCTAGGAACTGACCCCAAGAACTGCTGGGTGAGCACAAGTATCCCAGAGATGCATCTCTGCATGAAATCAAGCAAGTATCTTCAGCACGTCCCAAGGATCAACTGAAGAGAGGTCAGTGAGAGAATTCAGTCCCCAGCCTGGTATTAGGTTTCTTACCCAGGCAAGTCAGGAAGCTAGAAAAAAATTAATAAGGGGAGATAGCAGTGTCCCTGAAAGCTGTGTGAATATTTCAAAATTAAATATTTATTCTAAAGTGAATTAAGGCAATTTTAACTCTGCATAAAAGTTTCCACCCAGAAGGTTTGAATAATCCACTAATTCAGAGGTTTAATTAATTCATACCACTTTTTCTGTGTCCTTTTGCAGAGACATCACCACAGCCTTAAATTTGCACTGATGCTTCTTGTGAGAAAGTAGGTAATTGTGGAATAGTTCTTACCACTGAATCTACTTCCATGCTTACTAAAAAATTTAATAAAGACATAAATAACTGACTCATTATCCCACAGGGCAGTGAAAAGCTGCTAAATTAGTACCTAATTTGTGAAGTCTCGCTTGGACCAGATTTATGCTGAGTTCAGAGGATGAATATGAATTTTTTCATCCTTCAGAGTTCTTCAGATACTATTATCGCTAGTTTTGTGCAATGTACATTACACATTGTGCAGAGAGCACCTTAGCCTCAATGAGGTCAAGGCAAGAGATGGCAGGAATGTCCAGAAAGACAAAAAATTACAGAAAAACCTCTGAGATCAAGATCATCACTATGGCAGACAGCTTCCATACACCTATCCATTATCATTAGGCAATAGGGCAAAAAGAATGGACTTCAAGGAGGATAATTGCATTGCTGTGTGCAGGCTGATGGTGGGTTTCCTCCAGCAGTGAGGGATAACCTGGGAGAAAGGAGCAGAAATGTGACTGAAATTGTAACAAGCAGGTGATGAAGGCCAGCATTAAGGGCTGATTGGAGGCAGGAACTCTGATCTTGTTTGATACAAGCTGTAAGATAAGTGGGGAAGAGTCTGTGAAAGCTCAGGAAAGTGAAGAAAAGCCATTTGGTGACTAGAGGGGAAAGGATGCAAAGTACATGGGTAGTAGAGTCACAGTGATATATTCAGTTCCTGTAACGAAGCCACATGGCATCTGTCAAAGTCAGAGGAAGAATTACGTTGCTGAAGTGAAATACAAGCTAGCACCTGGACAAGAGTTTTATTTCAACCAGCAGATAGAAAAGGCCACAGCCTCAAATATTATACAGGACTAGACAAAATGTGGATGTAAGACTCACAGAGCTACCAGAATCTAAACATTTCCTGGACAAGAGACATCTGTGATAAGCAAAACATGATGATGCTGTTTCAACAGGAAAGGCATTTGGGACTGTAAGTTAAGAAAATTTCAACAACAATCTTGATCTGATGTCTAGACATTCACAAGTTGCTGTTAGAGGCCCATCTTTTAATTTGGCAGGAAGGAGGTCTGCAGAAGATAGTTGGATGAGCTGTCATGCAAAGATGATAGCATCATTCTGTCCACATTTTCACTTTGTGATTGCATTTTACTGCCACAGAACTGGCCATGCCCAGACAGCATCAACCAGAGATGCTCTTCTCCCCATCACATTTCCAAGCTGTCAGGGCTTCACTTTGATACATATTCCAGTGGGAATAGTATCACCATGCCTCACAGTAAGAGCACCTGCAATTGTCTGTGAAGTGCCTTAAAGACAAAGTACAGAGCTCTGCTGTACTATTTGACTTCTTTCTGGAGAGTGTTATTAATTAAACTCATTTATGGGGGAGCGTTATGTTGGTTGATTTTTTTTTCCTGTAGTCCAATAATTTCAGCCTATTTCTAAAAAGTAAATAAAAAGAGAGTGCTGTCCTGAGAAAGAAGCTGCTGTTTATTGCCACACAGAAGTCATTTATGACAAAATTCTCCACTGATCCCCCACAACTAAAATTTCCTTATAAATAAGAAGCTGAAGGTCCTGATCCCAATTTTAACTCTGTCAGTGGATTCACTTTGCTAAATTATTGTTACCTAGGGGTAGACTTTTTTTTAAAAATACATCAAAATAATCACTTGGTGCCTATGGCATTTCCTGAAGTTGAAAACACATCATAAGGGTTAATGTTTGCTATCTAGCAGAGCAGGTGGCAACCCACCACACCTTTCCACAGAAGCCCTGTTTAAGCAAAACTTCTCATCTCACTAACCTGCCCTAGCAGCTTCTGATTAATGGGAAACAGGGGAGAGAAATTATTTGTGTTCTGTCATTGATCCAAGGGATGACAGCGTCCAACCTAGAAAATATGCTGCCCTGGGGACATTTACTCTGACATTCTCCATTTTTGTCGTTAAGAGGACCTCTATTCATTTACCAAGAATACTTCTGGGTGATACCTCATCCCTAATTGTTAATGTGGCATTTACAAAATGCCACAGCCCTGTATGACATGTGCCAGGATGACCGCTTCACAGACCGAAATCTCCTTTTCTTACCCTTGTGATTCATATAATTTGGACAACAGAGATACTAAGATGAGGAGGATTTGGAAGTTTAAGCACCTGATTTGCCAGCACAATTAGGTATTTACATTTCAGAACACCCCTGAAATTTGAGCCTTCAGGCAAAGATTGTTGAAGACTGACCCTGTGAAGACAGCTAACAGGATCCTAAATTTTTTACTACTATTTGGCAGGATTATCATGACCCTCTGCCCATTACATTGTACTCACATTATCATTTACTTTTGCCACCTCAGAAATCCATGCCCAGCTGCTTCTCTCAATGCTTTTTCAGCTGATGGTTGTTAGATCCAGCTCAGGAAGAAATTAATCCTTAATGATGTTCCTCCTGTTTGCAGCTGTATGTTTTGTGCAATAGCTTTCACCAGTTTCCCAGCTGCTTCCAACAATGATGTGACTTGGAGATGTCCTGCCTGGAGCAGCCAGGGCCCTGTAATATGGATCTACTCCCCTGAGAAATAAAAAAGGTGAAAACAATTGAGTTCATGGTCAAATTGGTCTGTCAGGAGGGAAGAACTTCCGCAACTTGACATTCCCCTTGGCATCCTCATTTTCCATAGTGCAAACCTGTACTCCTGCAAAAGTAATTGAGGGACTTTCAAGGAAGTAACGTCACAGTGTTCCCATTTCAGGTCAGTCAAATTAAGTTAAAAAATAAAAAATTAAAAGAAACACACTGTGGGCAGCATCACAAACTGGATTGCTCAAACAAGTTGGCTGCTCCTCCCACCACTATAAAGGATTCTTCAAAGACGCAGTGAAGGTTCATTAACAGACGCTGTATGGGTGAAAAAAGCCAGAAGCCCAGTGATCATCACTTTATAGCTATAGTGGGGGCAAACAGAGGTCTTCAGATATCTGCCTCAGATACTCAATCAGCAAAGGATTTACTTAAAAATAAAATTCAAGACACTGCCATATTACCCAGCAAGGGCACTGTTCTGTTATATTGGATTATGGGGTGGCTGTCCCTGCTCACTCACCCCTCTCTCACAGCATCAGCCTTCAGCTCAACAGAAGCATGCTCTTCCGGGCAGTAACACAGTGAGACAGGCCCACATTGAAGATGACAAGAAGAAACAGAAGCATTACTCTGTGTTTTCTAGATAAAATAAAATTTCACTACCAGTGCTTTGCAAAGCCTGAACACCATTTACTCCATTCATTCTGCCCTGCAGCATAGCTAATGGATATAGATAGCTGAACTGGTGTCTGAGTAGCAAACCGCCGGCTCCTTCAGACAGGATGGATGCTCAGCATAACAGTGCTGAACCATTTAATTTGTCACAGACAGGAAGATAGTGTTGGCAGAGACACTGGTGCTTTTTTCCCCACTTTCACCCTCCTTTGCAGGAGGGGTCAAAGGAGTCTTGTGCTGACCCATGACAGACTTTCATGACTGAAGAAACCTGGAGTGAACTGTGGTGCTGACTTGCAGCAAAGGTCTACTGGGACTTGCCAAGCAGGAGAAGATTGCTCTGCATTCATCAGTCATGCCAACATGCTCCTTGCTAAGCACATCAAGCCAGGTGTCACCAGCCAGCTCTATATATCTCTCTATATATACATCTCTTATACCAGTTCCTTTGAATGGCTTGAGTTCATAATCTTTTAAAAGGATGTTTCCACTATTCCTGTTTGCCTGTCTCAGCCATCCTTCCTTTTGTACAGGGGCTGCCAAAACAGGGCCATATGAAATGTTTCTCATTAATTATCTTATCTTCAGGAGAATACGATGAAAGATAGGTGAGAAGTTGGAACCAGCAGTCCCTCGAGCTGCCCAGTTGAGAGAGGAACTGATGTTTAGCTAGCAGAAATCTAGCCCAGGTAGGCAAAGCCCCAAAGCTGTCAGACTTGTAACAGCAGATGTAAAAGATAGGGAACAAAACCAGCTGAGGACAATAGTGTTTTGGTTGGGGTTTACCTACAAATCTAAGCCTGTAATTCAACATTTAACCTAGCCAAGCAACAGCTCAAAAATATTCCTTTCAAAAATGCCCAAAACATAAAAGCTGTTAAGTCTAAAGCCTGCATTTCCCTATATCTTACTTCATGACTGACAGATAGTTCATCCTTACAGAAAGGATTATAAAAAGAGGGACCAAAAGAAAGAAGGAGAAAAAAATGCCAGATAGGATCTGTAAAGAGCTGCAAGTTTGTATTACATGGGTGAGGCCATTGCTGAATTCTTATAAACCTGCTCTCTTCATCTGAAGAGTATTTCTGAAAGTGTGCTATTTAGCGTACCAAAGACTTGGTTTCAAAACTACTTCTTTTTATTTTTCTGATTAAAACAAATCAGGCTGTAGATGAGAAAGTCCCACTAAGAGTTATACCTCCAGATTTCAGTCAGATTTTAATTTCTGTAATTGGTCAAATGACTAAACCATGTACATGTTTCAGCACTGCATACCCTGAGCCAACAAATCGCCCATGAGTTTCCAGAAGTTCAAGCAGAAGCTAATGGAGTTCTACACAGCCAGAAACACGTAAGTATTTGTAAAGATTCTGAAGAAAAGGTGCATACAAAGAAGAAAATAACAAAGGGGTTTTTTCCCCACAGGAAAAGGGCACCTTGGGTGAACTGATGAAAAACAAAATCCTCAGCCCTCAACTTTTGCAAAAACCTTCCAGATTTTTGCTGAAAAGTAAAAGCCAATTTCATTGCATGAAGGGCACTGACAAGCTTGATTGCCTTCTTTGTAAGTGTCATCAAACCCAGAAATATTAATTTCCAGTTTGGCTAATGGGTGTCAGATACAGCCAGGACTGTGCTTTCATGTAAAATTCATAATATAAATCCTCGAAGCCTCCTGATTAAGATCTGTATATATCTGCTTACTAATAAGTCAAATTACTTATCTCTCTCACACAGAAATATAAATAATTGTTGACTAAACACAACAGCTCTTAGTAATCAGACGCAAATTCACTCCTCTCAATATGAAAATTCTTTCTGACGTGAAATCATTTCTCAATCAGGCTTTTCCAAGCTAGCATAGATTCAACTCCAATTCAACATGGAGAGTTATGCTCATGTCAGCTGTGGCATAGTACACTGGAACTAATTACACATGCAGAAACTCCACCATTGGGTCTGAGCTCATCTTTACTTGAGGGTTTAGGTCTATATCCACAGGGACAAGTCAGATAGTCTTAGAGCTTTTGTTCAGGTCCACGCTATCACACAATGAAGTGACATCCACCAAAAAGATTCACCAAGTCAGGCTTAAGGCGTAACAGGTAGGTCTTTGCAGCAGCGGAAGAGTGGTACCAAAACCGACCAAATCCAGCAGCATTAATTCCCCCTGAAAAGTCAGGAAGTTGAGGCGTTTAAAAGGGAATCTTCTTTGTGTACAACTGTTAACTGCTCTAATGAGCAAATAAATTAGTTTGTTGGCCAAATTCTGACAATCCAGAACTCAAAGACTCCCAAGACTTTAGTGGGGGCTGCAACCCCAGTCATTCTTAGGGCAAACATACCAACAACGTTTAAACCCTGAAGTTGAATTTCACTTGTTTTTATGGAGTTAAATCAAAGTAGTCGCCTCCTAGATTACTTGCCACCTGAGTGGAGTGACTTCAGGCTAGATTTAAAAACTGGAATGGGGAAATAACATTATCTAGTCTCCAAAAATGCAATAGAAACATTGTCATTGTCCCAGGATAACAGACCTCAAGAGGTAGATACCTTGCATGGAAACATACCAGGTCATCACTTCTCTTTGAATATTCTGCTCAGCTTTATAGGAAGTACTCAGCTGTTAATTGCAAGGAAGTTCAAACAACTGAAGTACACACGCATTGCCTTCACACACAAAAGTGAACTCAAGACTTTTAAGTATGTTCTCAAGCATATCCTTTGCCCTGCATGCATGTACTTAATAAACCAGAGTATTCCAGAAAAAGTTGGAGTGTTGTGCCTTACCTTCCACATGGCTCAGCTCTTCAAATTTCCTCTACTTTCAATGAGATTTTTATCAAGCTTTCTTGATGCTTAAATAATTTGGCATTCATAGGTCCTGTTTGCAGCTGTGCATGTTTCCCTCTTGCCATCAATATGAATTGCAAACAAAATTAAAGAGGAGCTACGTTCCAGAAGTTTGAGCAAGAACTTAAAGGATCAAGGATGTGGAGGGAATTTCTGTAAGGAATTACCAAGTAAAAAAATTAAGTTGCTCAACAAAGATTCCAAAAGTGACAGAAACATTTTAAAAGAACAACAAAAAAAATTCTTCCCAGGAGCAGCAAATAAGGTGCCCAAATGCACCTGCATCCAGGGAGGCATCTGTGTAAGCGCTTAACCCTTTGTTAGACTAAGATGCTTTCTGCTCCATATTCTGGCTTTTGTGTACTATGCTGACATCCAAGCTCTCCCAGCATGTTATACTGGAAGTCTGGGCATCTCATTCAGAATTGTGGATGGAGGAAAAGGGCAGGGATTGCTTCAGTCTCTTGAGGGATTTTTATATTTCACTTACCTGGGCTTTTACCTTCCCATATAGTTATTGTGAATATCTGACAGGCATTTATGAAGAATTTCAAGATCTGCAGATGAACATTACAACGTTGTTGCGATTATACTTGATATTGTCTTGTAACTAGAGCAAATTACTCCAAGTAAGAGTTCCTAGGATCTAAGCACAGATGCTAATGAACTTGGGAAAATTAGGAGCATTAATTTGCTTTCACAGCTCCACTTAATGCGATACAGAATTTAAAGAGAGAAGGACAAAAGAGAACCAGTAACTAACAGATCAGTTAAATCTTCCTTAAAGTAGACAAGACATAAGGTGAACTGAATGTTTTGAGACCATGGAATATCCAATGGAAAGGCGAGATGATTAAGAAATTTACAGCCCAGATAGAAATCCTGCCCGATACATATTTTGTTTCATCATTGGAAAATTCCACAGGGAAAGCACACATGAAGGAATGGGAACACCCTAGTTTGCTGCCGAAAGCTGATGTGAAATAGTTCAGACACACTAACAGATACAAGTTTACATCAAGACAACATCTCCCAACACGTGATCTCACTGGTTATTAAAAGTATATTGCAACAGCAAGAGGGAAAAAGAACAGTGAGGAAGGATGATTGCAGGTTCTCTCACAAAGATGCTCAGAAATACTAGTAAGACTCACCTGACTTGCCAACTACCCTTGCTTGCTCATGAGCATTTCCTCAGTACACTAGGAAAACATATAACCAGAAGGGAATTGAATCAAGAGAAATTCAATTAGATCTAGAGCAGAGAGAGATAAATGGCCTGTAAGGCAGTGTCCAGCCACAGGAGAGTCTATAACACACAGCAAGAAAGGTATTTTGCAGCGTAAAAGAGGTAAGAGGACCACTTTGAGATAGCTGGAGATAGGATCATGAAACCATCAGCAACTGTGTGCAGCTGCAGGATTAGGTAACCATCAGCAGTTGCACATAGCTGCAGGGAGAGGCTCTTTGTTAAATTACCTGTGGTACCCATTATCTTTGGGATTAATTTGGCTGGAGGCCCAGAGAATTTAGAAGATGTCATCTCTGCTTTCATCAGCTAAATGAAGAGGTCCTGCTTATTTTCCAGTAGCTTGTATATAAGACAACTCGTTGCTATTCCATGGAATAGTTCTTCTCAAGAATCAGATCTACCCCTAAAGAATTTCTGGAAAGGATAGAAGAAATTGAAAAAGCATAGATAGTGCCAATAAAACTCCATGCCATCCCAAAATTCACTTTCCAGGTGCCCATTCCTTGCTGGTAAGCCGCAGGCCTGATGGAAATTTCTGTGAGTACTGGGAGACAGAGAGTATTTTAAGAGACAAAGAGATTAGATTTTAAAAAGGGCTTTACCCAGATAGAAACTGGTTATTTATCTTGCATTTTCTCCTTGAAAATGTTATTTGCAACCATTATTAAATGGCTCAAGGACTAAGGGTGAAATCTGTATTGTGAGCTCAGAGCATGAACAAGTTGTGCTTCCAATTTTTGTTGTTTGCCACAAGCTGAACTAAAACCAATTAGTGACAGAAGCAGCACTGCTATATTAACAAGCTAATACAGGTCTATTAGCATGCATGTAACCTCATTACAGCCTGCATCAATCTCACCCCAATCATCTGTTGCATATTTTACATGTCAGAGCAGTGTGGATTCTTCTCTGCAGAGCCATTGCGGAGCTAGTGATGAGGCAGGCTTACAAGACTATCTAGATTATTTATAAAGCAATAGCCCTAAAAGCTTGAGGGACTACTTCACACCCAAAACTCAGTGTGGATCGGGAACTCCCTCCCTCAACTCCACTTTTAACCTAACCTCATAAACCAGCTCTCCTGTTCTAGTCAAGCCAGGATAACCATAACGCCTGGTGCCACGCATTGTGTCTCCAGGTCACTCCACACCATTTCAGATTTTTTAACAATATTAACACATTTACTGTTGCTGTGTTTTGGTTTTGCCTTCTATCTGGAACTTGTTGACTTAAGCACCCGCTTAGTTACTACCTGAAAGGACCATCTGAGCATGCAGTTCCCAAAACCAGCTCCCCATTTTGGGTCCCTCAGCCAAGTCTCAGCGATAAGAAGCCCAAGTCCCTGCGTGGTTGGGTTATTCTATCCTTTTCTGCTCCGCCCTCAAAGCACTTCTCAGATAAGAAGCAAAGCTTATCCAGGAGATCTTTCCATGAGGTTTCTCCACCCAGCTCTTTCCTCCAGCTAGGGTATACTGCAGTTGGGTGCCAAATGCAGCAAGATGCAACATGTCAAAAAGCACCGTTTATTTTCTAGGGAAATAACTGCAACCTGTCTTCTCACTTCTACCCTAGAGGGTGCAGACATGCCAAGCACACACTCCTGATTCTCAGCAGCTTTCCAATTGTGCTGAGCTCTGTTGAAGGAGCCCATGAGCAGTTTCTGGGAATGGATGTAGAGAAGAACTAGGGTCAACTTGCAATATCTGCAGGCCCCTGAAAAATTGATTTTTTTGTACTGATCTCTTTAGGAAATAACTATCTAGCATTCACCCAGAGCTACCTCAAAAGACAGATGGCCCACCTGAAGGGCCACAGAACATTTACTCCACGAACATTTATACCATAAAGCATTGACTGTTTATTGTAGAGGTTAATGAAGCTGCGAAGAGAACATGGTCTTGCTGAGATTGTTGCTTCTGGGCAACACAGAGCACTAGCCATTCTTAATCCAAATGAATGGCATGATAGATAGACCAATTAAAAATGTTTCCAAACAAGCTTTGAGACACAGGGCAGCTGCAATGTGACTTTATTTTTTTTTCCTATTCCCTCTATTCTACAAACATCATCTAATTGCAGTATCTAGCAGTCTCTGAATCCAGCACTCTCAAAAAGATTTGCAGGGCATTGTTCTTGAGATATTTCATGTGAAGATCCTTAAGGCAAACCAGCCCAGTCACATTGCCTGGGCTCACGCAGAAGCCAAACAATCCCCATCAGAGGAATTTTGCTGCATTTTTATTTATTTCTTGCCTCAGCAGTTAAAGGTTATTTCTGAATGCTGTCTGGAAAAAAAACACAGCTATTCAGAGAACTGCTGCTATTCAGTCCCCTTGGTAGGTCAACGTTTTCTTAAGCCATCACAAAAGCTTTTTATCCTGCAGGGAGAGTTCACACACATGCATGGCAGCGCACAGATACACACATAGCGCTTGGTTAACTCTCCCATAAACATTTTCTCTGAGATGGTGTAATATCATACAAAAGCACATCACAAAATTTCTCTGAGAATTTTTTTTCCACTCAAATATCTAATTTGCTTTAGCATTTCTAGATGCAGATGCAGAGAGAAGAATGCAAGAAGGGGAGAAAACCAAGTTTGATCTCTACTTGTAACGATCTGAGGGAAGGTGTGTATTAAATAATAACAATAACAACATCATCAGATAACAACAAAAAAATACACAAGTTTCTGCAATTTGCTGATATGCCTTCCCCCCAAGTCTTCAGTAATCATCTATATCACAGTTACTTATCCTTACCCAGAGCATTTATGAAACTCAACAGAACAGACATCTCTACTAAATGTCCCCAAAAAAGCTATATCTGAGGCTACATCATTTCTACCATCCCAAAATTACAGACTAGACTCATCTATTATTATTCTACTTAGTACTGGTGGATCATTAAGGATGCATCTTAGATTTAAAAGCACAATAAAATGCTATCACTGTAACAAACTAAGCTCTTCCCCTTCTACATCTTGGCTGACTTAAGGACTATTCTTTATTTTCTGTCTACTGGAAAGCATGGGGTGTCCCAGATCTTACTAAAGGAGGAAAAGTAGAATGGAGTTCAGTATTCCTTCTTTCAAACAGAAGTTAAGCCTTTTGAGATGAACCTCAATACACATAAACAGTGCAGAAGCACAAAAAGAGGAGCAGACCAACTTCATAATGAGGTTCTGATCCTATATTACCAGATCTGAAAATCTTGAGGGAGGACTTGAGCCCAGTGGGGAACAGACTTCAAGGAAAGAGAAGGCTGTGCCTCAGAACTTGCCTCAAGGCTCCTTCAGGGTCTTTGAATCCAACAGGGCAAACCACAGGACTTCTCCACTGACACAGTTCAGGATGTCACAGAGTCTCTCAGTGGAATATGCTTCTATTCATGTCAGGTCCCCTGCTGCGCTACTTCTATATTTATCTTTGCTGCTGTCAGTCTTTTAGATGTCAGTTTGCTCAGAGCAGTATTGCCACAAACTTCAGAGTTACCATTTTCTTAAAAGATGCTTTCTTCAGCTATACTTACCTTTAGCTTTCCTTCAGAGGTGGCCTGGAATGACTACCTTCCTCCATGGTCTGGGAGACACTGTTAGGTGAGAGAAGACATTAGGGTCAGACATTCAGGCCTGGTTTTGGTTACTCTATGAGGATATTTCAATCTCATTTTTATGTGAATTCTGAAGACATACAAAAATTAACCTGCTGGCCTGATGCCAACTCTGGCCAGTGAGGGTCAACTGGTACCTGACGTATGTGACAGATAAAAAATAGATGATGCAGAAGAAGAATCTTTAGTGAATTATTTCTGTCATACTTAGGTCTGGCCTTGAGTAAAAATGCAGGCCATAAAATTTGACCTAGAGTTTCCTTCAGCATCCAAAACCTTTCAGCTGAACTGCAGTAACACTCAGTTCCGAGTGTGAGAATGACAGAAAAATCCAGACCATCCCTTTTGTGTGTACTGGCACCAAACTGGAAAAGAATAAAAAGAAATCCTGTCTCTCCTGCCCATCCCATCAAACCAAGCATATGCTTACTGTTCCACAGTACAACAGACCAACCAAGGAAGGTTACCCTTAGGATGCTGGGCCCTTCAAGTTCTCCTTAGCTCATGAATTAACCAATCTGGGCTGAACATAGCTGTTGCTCTATACGGTATATAACCCAAACTCCATAATCTCACATTCAATTAATAGAATAACCAAGCTCATTATTTGAGGAAGATCCAGAGACAATAGCAGGTTGGCACATGGTGTTATCTCAAAAGCTGGAGTATTCTTTCAATTAGAAAACTGAATCAATATATAAAGATGTGCATTGGTCTCACATGGAGATTTCTCAAAGGAAAAAAAAAGCCAAAGTAAAAACCAACCACATTTCTGGACAGCATGTTTCTTTAGAGGCAGATTTTTCCAAGAACATCCCTTCCTTCCCTTCTTCCTGGCTGTTCTCCTTAGATTTTCTGGTTTTCTTTGCCCAAAGGTGTTGGCTCCTTTTCTCCATCTTGGCCCTGGATGGGTTTTATGATTATTCCAAGTTGGTTTTACACAGCCTCCTGGATCATGTTAGGAAAAGGTGCTATAGAAACATGTTAAAATAACATTGGTTTTAAATAGAGTTCAGTTCTGATGAAAGGCACTTGTGTTGACTGAAATATCCAATTTGTTGCCATTAGGAACACACTTCAGGATCTCTTGTCAAAAGCACATAGACAGTATTTATTGACATTCTCATGCTAATTATCTATCATTAGCTTTTTTTTTTAATATACTCAATGCTCCAAACCATTTGTACATTTCCTTCCTATTCAACCAGTCATCTACTCTGCATCTTGGATGGGCATGGAGAAGTGCAGAGGCAACAGTCAAGTAGAAGAGGTCTGGCAAAACAGACAGGTTGTACCCAAGCTGCTAAGGTGTTCATACCTGCACTAGGGTTGGAAATGGTCTGGAGGCAAGGACCCCAAGCACAGGAGCACCTCTACATACAAGCTTTAGCTAAAATCCTTTTGTGATTTCTTACTGGAGAAGGAGCTTAATCCATGCAGAAGGTAAAACATTGGATTAACTTCTGCCCTGCTGTGTCGTACTTGAGGTCCAACTTCCCCCTCATTGGTCTCACATGGTTAAGCCATAGACAAGTCTTACCAAAACAGCCCCACACATGAAGACCTACAACAGGAAGAAATGCACGTGTAAAGAGTGCAAATGCAAGCAAATGTAATGCCCCTCCCTAAAGCAATACCCTAATGTCAGCAAGATGCTCCCAAACCATCCTTGGGCCCTCCTAAAGGCAAACCTGTTCCCTGCTGTGTTCCGTCACAGGTTTGGGCTACCTCATAGCTCAGAGGTGGGATACCCCCTTGGGTCCTGCAGCAGAAGCTGCACAAATCCCCTTCACGCCCAGTGTTTTACTGACAGGGTGTTGGCTCCTGATTCTCCTACCCGCCCTCCCCACCAGATTATATAAAGTTGAAATTTCCTCCCTGACTGTTTAATCAGCACGCTTGACGAAAGGCATTGTGCCTTCCTCACAAATTGTTTGCTGGTTTCTGGGAAAAGACTGCACTTTCCACACCACTGGGACAGAACTATAGAGCCTTTGGTCAGTCACTTCTCAACGGGGGGGGCTCACAGATTTCATTACAGAAGCTGGCACTGTGCTGAGAGCTCTGCGTTTCTCCACGTGACAGCTCCAACTTGTTAAAAAGACCACTGTCGCCGTTGCAATTCAGACACAGCTTTTGCTCTCAGAATAGAGATTAAAAAAATCTGCCTCAACACAACAAACTACTGATTGTTTTGAAAGCTGGAGTTGAAAGAGATAGCACTGCTAGCCCCTGGACAAAACTAAGAGACTGGGTAGGCTCTGAATTTCATGTACCACATACTGGAAAAATAAATAGACCTTCTTAAAATAGAACTAATCCTTTTTTGAGGAAAACAGTTGACAAAGATACCACCCCAGAAGGTAACATTCAAGCCACATGCCAAAATACTGACTTCTTAATGCTTCCTGGTGTCTTTTCTCACTCCTGGTCCAAGCTCCACCAGGTTGCAGCACCATCAGAAGAGATATCAAGCTCTCCCATTAGCAGGAAGCTCATAGTTCTAAAATAGAGCCTGCATAATGCAGTAGTAAAAAGGTTTCAAATCTATATGGTAAACATCCAGAAATGTCACTTAAAACTGTAATTTAAGGAAAAAGAAAAAAATATATATATCTAGCTCCAGTAAACTCAGCAAAACCAGTCTTGCTCCCAGAAAATTCCCTTGTATTGTTTCACCAAGTATGTAAAAAATTTAATAATGCAAAATTTTTAATTCCCCTCCAAATTGAAACTTCTTGGGTCAACAGTAACTGAGTATTTTATTTTTTTTCCAGAAGGGCTCAAGTTATTTTACAGCATCGATTCCTGTGCACATCTGCCCCAAACGCTGTCACATCTGAGGTGAAGATCTGAACTCCACAGCTTCACCAAGCTCCTCTCACTGTCCATGAAACACGCAAGCTTACACTGTCCACTTGAGCCTCAGCCAGCCAAGGACCTTTTGGGCTCCAAGGCAGCTATATTGCCAGAATCTCACACAGTACTTAGCAAGAAAATGTATTCCACATAATCCGTGCATCTGACAAACAAGAAAAGGGTCATGGCTCTGAGAAACAGGCTCCCAGTGAATTCCCTTCTCACACACAACCTTGTTCTCCTTGAACGAACAGCTGTGAGCCAGCTGAAACATAAGAATCTCTCTCCTCCAGACTATGCTCGCTATTCAGGGTTTAAGACAATTACACAGTTATTTTGTGTAAGAAAAGTCAGTCAAGGGGGAGAGACAAATGGTTTTATTTCTCACCCAGCTACATAACAGATTACTAGCAGCACTAACTCATCTGTCTTTCCACTATTTTACTTTCATTATAGGTTGGAAATGGGAAGTCATTTTTCACAAGACGGATCTTTAACTAGTTAGAAATTAAACTCCTCAAACCGGTGCATCCTGAGAAATGGAACATCCATTATCTGGGGCCCATGGCTTTGGCTGCACCTTATTTATCATTGTAGAGGGTCTTTCTCCAAACCTAACCTTACTCACCAAGTTCCCAAGCCAGAGCCAAGACACAAAGACTAGCAAATGGCATGTGATATTGAAACAGAAATGTCCAAACCCAAAACCTAATTATAAACAAAGGCAGTAGCACATCAAGCCCTAGCAGTTGTGCTGGAAAGAAGCAGGGCTGTCTCTCTCAGCAGCCTCATCTTCTCTAGCTGAGCAGGTAAGTCTTCCTTTCATTGTCCCCAGCCTCTCCTCAGTACTCCCTCTGCTTAATTGCTGCTGCCAAGCTCCTGCTGAAGTAGTAAAAAAAACGTAAGCATCCTGTGTGGCTGTTCCCAAGCAGATCAAAGGAATCACCACTTCAATATCCAGCCTCCTGCTCCAGCATGATGTTACATTTCAGTGTGCAGACTGTCCCCACCTCTTGTGACTGTCCCATGCCCATAGACAACCTGAGGAGGTCTCAGTCTAAGATCACAGCTTAGCCACTCTTCCCTGATTCTCCTCCTGAGCTTGCTTGGAAGGTACAGGACACTTATATTTTTACTCCCAGTGCAGAATATGCTTTGGCTTAGGGAGGTTGGGTTTGGTTTTGTGGTGATTTTTGGGGAGGGGGTTGATTTTTTGGGGGGATTGGGTTTTGGGTTTTTTTACTTCTTCTCAGAGCATGCAACTGAGCTCTGCTTCATCCTCTCAATCTTAAAAGCAAGAGGCACCTGCAATGGGTGTTTCACCATGACCTCATGCATAACAAGTACGTAACAAGAAAAGCAAGTACATTTGATATAAGGTACGTTGTCATGTAAGGATCTTGCCACCGTATCCCTAGGTAAGTTGCTCTAATAGCAAACTTCTACCATTAGTAAAAAACTGCAATAATTTAAAAAAACCCAAACAAACAAAAAAAACAAACCAAAAAAAACCCTCCACCAAACAGTTCTGCTACACGTTAATGTTTTGATGTTATTTCCCTTGAGATACTATAAATCACTCATTTCCTATGTTCTCAGATGCCTATAGATTATTGATTTGTTTCAAAAAGTTGATGTTATTGATAATCCCAAATTTCTCACTGTGAAATAAGCTTTTAAGACTCATTCTTGTCAGTTCCCTTTCCATTTTTATCCCTACAATTTTCTTCAGAAAGGAGATACCTCTCTCTTCTAAGCTCAGCTGACTACCCTGAAAGCATCAGTGGTCCAGGGCTGCTTCACTCCCTGTTAGCAAGTGCTACAGTAACTGCTGTTTACTATTTATGAGATCAAAGCTCCAAATTAATTGCTTTGAAACACTAAGAGCCTCTAGAAGTAATCACATGTGTTTTAGGACCAAATGCAAGGGAAAAAAATAATTCAAAGGTCAAACCTTTTGCACCAAGAGTCCTGACTTTTTTCATAGCCAAAAGGATATCTAAGAGATGCAGGCTGAATTATTATGACCTTTCTTTCTCCCAACTTTTTAATTAGTAGAATTGCATGGCTACACCTTACAACACTTTCACCCTGAGAACACAGTGATTGACTTTGAATTTCCTGAACCTGATAGCTGTGTTTATGACATAAGGGGTAGGGCTGTACACTTCTGAACTACGCTTGCATTCATCCAAGCATTTCACATCAGAGCACTTTATAAACATGTTATTTAAGACTCACAGTATGCCAGCAAGCACCTGCAGATGTTAGAGGTTGAAAACCTACTCTGCTGCAATTGTTTCAATTGCTCTTCCTCTATTTTCCATCAGCAAAAGCTGGAAGTAAGAGAGCAATGAAGACTCAGGAGCAGAGTACAGGACTGAAGGGAAAAAAAAAAAAAGAAATAATCATCAAAATGATAAACCTCAGATTATTTACTTCCAGGAAAACTATCTTAGAATAACAGGGAGAATTGTTTTTGCACATGTTAGGGCGGTTCAGTTTTAGTTGTGCCCAGTAGAGAGAGGTAAATGCCTCAAGCAGAGCTGAATATAAATAAGTTTCCTCAACACTGCTCTTTCTTTTCTTCCACTGTCACCTCTTGGCCATTAAAATTGGGTCATACACAAACCAACATGAATTGAACCCAGAGGTGGAAAAGGAAGATTTTTTTTTCAACTTAAGGCACTTGCTTACTCTCTTCTGTCATCTGTTCATGTGCAGCAAAGACTGATCCTGTGCATGGTTATAGGAGGACAGATTTCTCAGAGGTTCTGCTGCTGTTGGGTAGTTGCTGAGTGTCACTAGTTCTGTGCCACCAGTGAGCAAGGAAAAGGCACTTGGATTGCAAGCTGACAGTCCAACCAAAAGCCATCCCTTGCTGTGCCTGTGTAGTTGTGATGCTTGCATTAAGCCCACATAGATGCTAGCAGTGATGAAACACAATGGTCCTAGAGGGTTCTGGTTCAGGACATGCCTCTGAAGAGGTGCTGAGCTCCCTCCATGCCCCAGGAGTTGAAGGAATCAGGCAAGTGGATCACTGCAGACTGTGTACTTGTATCACAAACACTTCAGGTAGTTTCTGAAGAAAAGCTTCTGTCTGAAATCTGCCACGTCATTCAGTTCCCCCTTGTACTTCTTAAGCACCTTTACCTGGCATGCTGTTCTGCTGGTGCTGGGTCTCCATACAATCCACCTGAGCTCCTGGGCACTTTTGTTTAAAAAAACAAACCACCCAAACAACCACCAAACAACAAAACTAAGCATCATCTAGAGAGCAAGGGCAGGGGCGTGTTGGGAGATGACGATGTTGTGGCTGCAGCCAGTCTTGGTTTATAGGACTGGCTTCTGAACTGGGACCAAGCACCCAGCTCTATCAGAGCCCCCAGTGCAACACACTGCAGGTCGCTATGGGGTGTTGCATGTGTCTTGGCTGTAAAATTAATTACTATTCTTCAGGCAACACTATCGAGTCCATTGAGAGACTAAACTCATAAACCATTCAGAACTCTACCTGGGGATATCTTCCTAGACAGACAATTTTGCTGGACAGACTGAATTTACAACAAAAAAAAAAAAAAAAGAAAGAGACAAAATTCTCATAACGTCACTAGTGCTCCAGCTAGCTTGCTTTGAGCTAGTTCACATTTCTGCCAACACGTGGGTATCGCCTTGGCTGTGGTGACTTGTAAAATTAATGCACAAGACCAGGACCTCAAGGTTTTATTAGAATTGCTTTTGTAAGGTCAAATCAATCGGAGAGATTCACGTGCATTTCCACCAGTTAAGAACTGCTGGGGGTGTCTGGGGCACTTGGCTCTCCTCTCCTAGCTAACATAACAGAAACCCAGTATCTGATGTTCCTAAAGGAACTGAGTCATGGTTTCAAAAATCCCATCCAAGGTTTATTGCACACACCTGCACTAAACACTCAGAGGTGTGTTCTGCATATATACCTTTGCCATCTTCTCAGCATCTTACTCAATATACGCTTCCCGAAAATACCTGGCTGGCACAAGCACACGCATTTGGAAGCCAGACCCTGCTGCACGTGGCATCAGTCCAGGGAAGACAATTTACACCGGCTGAGAGGTCTGACCTATATTTACCTGCTTAACTCAGGGCACCCTATAACTCTCTGTGCTCATTTGTAAAAGCCTGATCTGTTGACTACATCACTGTGCTCCAACCTGCTAGGAAAACTCATTTTTAGTTCATTCCCACTGAGGGTATAATCAAGTCTTTGCCTCTACTGTGCATAAGGGAGAAAGAGGGGATGTATTTTTTTGTATTTTTTTTTTAAGAGGTGTGATGTGATTTTTATTGTATGACTATTCACCTGCTTTCTGTGACCTCCTAAGCATACTTAAGAGAGGAATTTGACACTGGGACCAAACATGAGGCTAGGGGAGAAGTCAGCTAACAAAAACCACATGTGCTGAAGCATTTTGCTTTGCCTTGCTAATATCGAAGAGATTTGTTTTGCTCAGTAAAGCGCTTGCATTTCAGCTCAGTCCTGCAGAGGAAAGCTAATCCTCGAGTTATGGCAATACAGCCAGTTGATATGAGGAAGGAAGGAGGGGGCCAGAGAACCACTGGAAAGAGAAAGGAAGGATTCAGCATTTCAGCCTGACCTGACTCCAGGTTCACACGAGAAGAGGTGAAGCTGCAGCTGTCACACTGAAGGGAAACATGGTCGTTTATAAACCCAGGGAAATCTCTTGGGAAAGAGAAGCAACAAAAACTAAAAGAAAAAAGGGCACATTCCTCAAGATGGGAGTTAAGGGCAGGTTTTTCCCACCACAAGAGAGAGCCAATACAGCCAGGCTGAACTCTGGCACTATTCTCATGGCAGCTCTGCCCAGGTTTCCTTCCTGCCTCAGCAGGGGCAGATGCCACCAGGCTTTTCCACATATTCCTTCTAGGCGAAGACCTCCTCTGGTGTGAGAAGTTCCATCATCAAAGCACATAAATTCATCCCTCTGCAATATCTCTAACTTCCAAAAGATCCCACGGGAACAGCTATTGCCCAAAGTGGCTGAACACTGAGGGGAAAAAAAACACCAAAATATATCTTATGTTTCCTTCCCTCCCCCTGTTCTGCAGATCACTTTCACTAGAGGTTTGACTCATCTCTCTGCTTTTGGTGAGCATGCGAAAATTTCTGTCTGTGCAGCTTAACAGGGAATAGTCACTGTAGATGTATATGATTTGATATTGGGATTGCTTCAGATATTTCAACACATCGCAGAGGTGAGAGAGAGAAGCAACACTGAGTACTCAGGAGGTTATCAACCACAGCAAACAGCAAATCATTCAGACAAGCATTTGATCAACACAGAGATGGAAAGTTGTATAGCAAACTGGCCTGTGACCTATAGGGCAGAAGAACTCAAATTGCAAGAAGGGCTCGTGGGGAAGGAGGAGGAAGCCAGAGTGATCGCAGACCGAAAATAAAAGCTACTGCTGCCAGCTAGTTTGTTCACATTGAATAACTGAAGTGGAATTCTGCTTGTCCCTAAAGCTCACTTCATGATGAAAAATAAAATTGGGATAAAAAATATGGTTTCTTACTGCAGCTACTCGGGCTCATTGTTTCTGTGTCCTGCCAGTGAGAGAGATGTGATGAGAAAGCTCCTCCTTGTGCTAAGTGCCATGGCAGGGAGTGCTTAGCCTGGCAGGGGAGCCCAGGGTTTCACCAAAGAGCAAATTATATGCTGCTAATTGAAGCAGCATCATTTTAGAATCTCCCCATGAGCCTGTCAGGTTTGTGCATGGGCAACAGAAAAGATCTTAATGGACCTTGGAGGTTGAAGCAAATAGGAGGACCAGGCAAGAGCAGAAAAAACGGGACACAGAGGAAGGATATCAAATCCTTTTGGGTTAATAATGCACCTTCCTGGGATCCAAGGCAGAAGTCTAGGACTCCGGGCTGTGTTAGTTAATTACCGTACAAGAGCAGCTCAGCAAGCCTCCCTTCACACACAAGGCTTTTACAGAAAGAAAAAAAAAAATCTAATATACAACCCCACCCCCTGAATGCAATTAATACATTTGCTGCAGCTTCCCATCACGTTCCCTCACCACCACTCAGCCCCAGTTGTCAGCATCTGTCTGAAATGAGCCGCTCTGCGAAGCCAGCGGCCCCGCTTGCAGGGAGAGGCAAGGGATAAGATTTCAGGGAAGGCTGAAGCCCACTGTTAAGGGATTCGTCCCAGATAAATTGCCTGTCAGCTACAGCTGAAGCACAGTGTTGGCTGCCCTTCTCTTGATGAGTAACACCAGGACTTTGAGTGCAGAGGCACCTGACTTCCATGGAAACCAAAGTTTGGTTCTCATGTGATGTGCAAGATCCAGTACATGTTATTTGTGAGAGGGGGTACCTGTGATGAAAAGGAAAGGGGGATTCAAAGGAGTAATGCAGCTTTTGCTTCTTTATAATGTCTACTTTGCAATAGCACGGGCTGAAATGCAACAGCAATATCTGCATTAATTAGTGATGGTAAAAGTCAAAACAAACTAGGGATCAGAGTAGACAAACTGAAAAAGACTTTAGTTTTTATCATCTCAGTAGAGGATCTCAGGCCCAGAGAAGCTGAATGACGTATCCAAGATGAAGCAGGGAGTTGGAAGTGGATCTAGCATACAAATCCATATGTTATTTGAGCCTGTTCGGTCTTCTGACCATGCTTCCTCTCTCATGGTAATTCATAAATAGGCTTGGGTGCATAGCTCATAGTACCGTTTATTACACACATACATCTTCTAGCATATGCAAGCAAGCTCCTTGTGGGATTTGATTTCTGCATTTAATTGGCAGGCTTGTTTGTGGAGCTAACAGGTGTGTTGAAGTGAACAGAGAGCACATTCTCACTTCACACATGTGCTAGAAGTCATGTTATGAGAGACCTAAGCCAAGGAGCAAACAAATCCATCCAGCACCATCCGGATCCCGGAGAGCCCAGTGACAAGCACCATGCCTTCCCAGCCAACAGCCCACCATGCCCTCAGGCTGCCCATGCATGCACTCAGGGAGGGCTTGAGTCATTTACATCATCTTTTCCCTACCTCTCACACCTTTTCTGCTCAGTGCTTAATCCTAGTGAATAAGCAAAAGAGCTCTCATACTGGATTCACCTTGATTGCAGCAAAGAGAAGTGTACCAGAAGGAAGAAGTAAGAATTTGGAGCAAAGCTGTGACTGACATATCTTTGTCACTGTCCATATGTTGTTCATGAGTCCTTGTTTCTTTCTGGACATTTGGACAATGGGGGCAAGGAGCATCTGATGCTGCCAGTCTGTGCAGACTCACTTATTAACCCAGAAGATGCAGGTTTATGATAAGGATTGGAAGGAAAAGCATGTGTGCCATTTAATCACTTCTTCCAACTCATCTTGACACCATTACCTAGTACAAAAACTCTGGATGAAGGCAGCTGATTCAAAACTCCTTTAAAGGAAGAGCTGTGCTAAACCAGCTGAAAAATTCCCTTGTCCTCACCTTTCCAAAGTGATTTTTCTTTTTAAAATTCATTGCTTAAAAAAAAAATTAGGATGGCTGAAATGGAAAGAAATTATCTCTGTTGGTTCAAAATATTTTCCATGAAAAATTCTGGGCCAAAGAAAAGGTGACATCTCCAAAATATTAATGTGACTGAAACCTTCTCTAACCAGGCCCAGATGGGAGTGGTGCCTACAGAAGTGTTTAAAATTAGCCTGGGTAACGGGACTGCTGCTACTGTTGTTGGGAACTGTCCTACAGCCAAATTTATTTTACTCTCAGCATGTTTTTCCTGATGTTCAGCCAAAGTCTGCCCCTTTATTTCATTGTTAAGCATGCCTGTATCTCTGTAGCACTCAATGCCTCCCCTCCTGGGTTAGGGTTTTTTTTCTGTCAATAACGTATAGTTTATTTATTATAGCTCTTCTAACAAATGTAATTATGGCAGTGGGCGAGAAGGGTTGGGATAGGAAGATAAAGCTTATCACATGTATTTTAAGCCTCACCTCTCACTCCCACTGAGATTTACTTTCCCATCTGAGCCGTAAAGATCCCAGGTCTGACACAGCAGCTTTTCAAGAAGCAAACCAGTATCTCATGAAATCTGGGACTACATTGTGCTCCATGGAATGAGATGAGACAGTCTAAGAGGATTTTACTTCATGCAGGGCTCAAGCCCTTCCTTTTTCCTTTGAAAACAAACTGCAGGATAACTGAGGAGTCTACTATTTCCAGTATATACGCCAGCGTACTCTGAATAGTTCCAGTTCCTCTGCTGTGATAAACTTAGCTAAGACTAGTCCCTCTGCACACACAACACACAAAGAAACTGGATTGTTAAAAGCAAAGAAAAGATAAACACCAGTTTTTGAAGGTCCCCCAGTGCTATTCAGGATTCTTTTCCACACTGTGGTGCTCAATTCTTAACGTGCATTCTTCTCTTTGCTGAGCCATCCAGCTGCCCTTCAGGAAGACACCATCATGAAAAAGAAATCATGCTGCAAAAAGTATATGGCAAATGCACACAGAAAGCTTTTCACTATGGTCCCAGGCTAGTCACATCTTCCCAAGATGCTATCATCTCTAACTGCATTATGGTTGTCCAAACCATAATGCTGGTCCTAGCTGGATTACAAACTCCTCAAGGCTTGAATAAACATCATCTAAGTTCAGGCAGATGCCAGGAGGCTTCTCACATTCAGCAAACTGTCCCCCTTGGGCAGAAGCCTAACTACACACTTTATCCACCACTGCAGCCCTCAGCATTGTTCCCTTTCAGGGTGGGCACCATCACCCATCCCCAGTGCTCATTTCACATCCGTGGATACTTTATCCCAGGGCAGGACTTGGAGAACTCAGCCCACCAGGCCCGTCTTTTTACAAGGGGGCCCTAAGACAAGGATAACATAAGCTGGATCCTGGTACTTTTGCAAGCCCAACAATTGCCAGTCTCCCAGGCATTCAAGCCCTCATTCAAGAAAACCATTTCTCAACCTTTTAATTTTTCTTTCCTGACTCAATTAGAAAGCTGCACTCATTTTTTCCCTGCCTTTAGCAACTCACTCTGGTTTCTCCTTCCAAGGTGAGTTGCAGCACAAGCTGGCAAGCTCCATTAACAGGAACAAAAGCCTACTCTGTGATCCGAGAGGGGTTTGGACTTGTGATTTACTCTGAACATTGCTATAGAGAAGCTCTATTCAGGTGAGTTATGTTAGACAGAGATTCTAGTAGGGTAGCTGGTATTTAAAGTGCTAAAAGCCATAGGGTGGCACCAACCAACTGGTCAAATAACCCCCAAGCCACCAGGCACCAAGGAGAGGTTTGTCACAGAGGTGGAAATCTCCTTTCTGAATTTTGGGAACAGCTGCATGAATAGAGTTCCTCAAATGCCTCCATCAGCACACAGAAGCAGTTCTTTGCTTTCTGGCTTTCTAAGAGGAATGCAGTTGGTTTTGGCTCCCCTGAGCTGTCTGCTTGGGAGAGGAACCTGATGAGGAGCAAAACCCAGCCAGTCTGGATCAGCAGTGCCCCAAACACCAGGTGGGCCAGCCCCAGAGCTGCCTTCTGGTGGGGCGGGCTACTTGCTCTATGGAAATCACTCCTGCCAGCGTGCCCCAAAGTTGCCTTCCAAGATCCCTATGCACAGAAAAACTTGAGGGAGGGTACTTAGCTGTTCTGGATGTCTTTACTTTCTCTGTGAAGCCCTCAGGGTGTTGGTAGCCCAAGGATTTCTTCAGCAAATGGGACCCTTTTATGGGAAAGTCTAGACTTCCTAATGACCTTGGAAAAGCAGCCAAGTCCTCCTCCACCCAGCCAACACCGCCTCCAGGCTGCTGTCTCTGTCCCACTGCCTGGGGAGCCCTACCCCTCCCACCACTTCCACATTCTGCAGCTGCCTTTGGTCTTCACAGCAGCAAGCCACTTGCTTCATAGACCTTTCCTCCCCTGACAGTCCTTACCTGTGTGGCTAGCGTAACCCTTCCACACCTTCATCACCAAATTTGCACCCTTGGAGGTACCCTGCTTCTCTCTGATGGTCAAATGTGTTTATTTTCTTGGGGAGAGGAGGGAGGGAAAATGTAACATGCGTTTCCTGACTCATTTCTACAACCACCTCTTAACATTTCCTCTCCGTCAGTATTAGCTACGCAGTCAGCCCAGCTTCCACTACTGCTTTCTTCTTCACAGAAGGCTCAGCCAGGAACTCCCACCACTACCTTCATACACCCAGGTAGGTTTTATTGCCATTTCAGCTCCTTGGCAGTGCATGAGATCCATTTCCCAGTGCCAGCAGAAAAACAAAGCACAACTATAATGAAAATAAACCCTTTGCAATCGCCCCATCACCACCCCTGCCCTTTCCTTCCCTATCCATGGGCTTCTAGCACAAACCATACAGAGCACAAAAGGTGTTGTGGATGGTCCCTCTGCACATGTACAACATGACAGCATCCTCACGTACACCCCGTCTCCATCGAGTGGTTCTGACACCTATATTTAAGGAAGCAGGAAGACTTCCCTGCTCCCTACCACACCTCCTGACTGCAATGCTGCTAACCCCCACGCACCAATCCTCCCTCTCTATCCATCTCTACACGTGCTGAATGGCTCAGTTCAGGAATCCAGTGCTTGACTGTGACATTATTCAATCAGAGAGGCACAACTTGCTTTGGCTCCTCTGGTGCTGACACACAGCTCTCTCACTCCTTAACAAAGGCCATCTGATGCCCGAAATGGTGTCTGAACACAACACAGTGCCCTGTTTTCACAACGGGCTCACACACACACACACACACAAATACTCTGAGTATTTCTGTATTTCTTGCTCACAGATGAACTTGGCCATCGTGCTAAGGAAATTAAAGGAAATAGAGCCAGTCTGTCAACTGGAATGCTCTGCCTGCTGCCTGCGCTGGCTGTTACTTTACATGGATCTTAAATTAAATGTCAAATAGTGTTTGGCACAAGAGCCTTGCGGCTGCCCTTAGAGAAAATCTGACACCTTCACTAACTGTTTCCCACTGCTCTCTACTGCTTGGCTAGGGGAAGGGGAAGTACAGACTGTCTCATAGCTCCTTTTTTTCCTCCTTTCGTTTTTTCCACAAAGAATCCTTGAAAACAAATAACATTTCTTGTATTTAATCAAAGGGGCTGCAAGGGATGCAAGTGCTTAGTAGCATCAGGCACAGTTTGGGGCAGTTTGTTGGTTTTGGCTTCCCAGCACTTCCACACACCTTAAGCTGACAGGCATCCAGTAATGCTCCCTCATCTCTGCCCACTCCAGTTGCAGTCCTTTTGACTTTGAGCTTTAGCATCTTTTAGCAAAACAAAAGCATAACAGCATTACTGCATCAGGTCATCCTGCCACCCTGCAGTGCCAATCCACCTGTGCCATGCCAGTGAGATGCCCCTGCCACAACTGCACCGTCATTTGGCTGATCCTTTCTGCTGCATGCCCAGGATAAACCATGACAAACCACGCACAAGATACTGAAACCTTTCCCATGAACTGGCGCTCCCTACTAATGCTAGGTCAAGAACAGGGCTGTCACTCACATTACCATGAACTGGGTTTTGAGACAACAATTGGGTTATTACAGCTAAACAGCAATGACAAGTGAGCCACGGTAACTCTCCATGGGCACAATGGAGCCAAAGGGAAATAGAAATAGGATTGCAATGAGCTGAGACCATCCAGCCCACCTACATCATGCCAGTCTTCATGCAGGGGTGAGTCCATCCCTCTCCGTCCTTAGCTCTTGCTATTCTCCAGGCTGAGACACCAATCCAAGCAGACATATCCATATGCAAACATCCAGTATTGCCTCTCTGCTGTCAGGGATCCTTGAGAAACAGAAAGCATTTGGCAGAACTAACCATAAGCACCTACTGCCCACATGAGGGAGGAGACTGGGAGCTGTTCAGCACCAGACATGCAGGACTGTGGCTTACCTGTACCCCACCTGGGCAGCAAGAAACATGCTGAGAGGCAGCTGTTTCCTTGCTGCACATAGAGTTTGCAGCTGCAGCATCACCGCTACTTCAGTACCAGCAGGGCCAGAGAGCCCTGGGAGAACTTGGTTTTCCTTCTACCCCTCACCCTTTGCACACCCAAGTCCTCTCTTAGCTATACTTTTTTAAAGCATTTGAGACAGATCAGAGAGGAAAGCATAAGCAGAAATTGTCTACCTGACCCCAGGGACTACAATTTGTGGAAACAGAGCACCTGCTGCAAAAGGCCAGAAGCAAAACAGGGAATTATTATGTATCCAGTCACCAGAACACCCCACTGAGCTGATCTTGCTGCCCCACGTTTGCCCTTTACACCAGATGCATTTCTCTTCCGGGTCTAGAAGTTACCAGCTAGAGACACATAGCGTGGAAACAGCCAGCTGCTAATGGCCACAGCAATATATAAATATATATAGAAAATCAAAGAATAGTTTGGGTTGAACTATATATTTAACTCAGCTGAGGACCAAGTACGCTGTACTTCAAACATACCTTGAGCCCAGCTTGGGTTCACACCAGCATCATCTCCACCCCATCACTTTACTGCCTGCTAAAGGTTCCTGGCAGCATCAGTGAGGGCTTCAGCTCCACCACTGCACTCTGGGAAGTTCACACTGAGCTTGGAGTGCTGCTGCAAGGGCTGTGAGAAGATGAGCCTTTCCCATGGACTTGTTACTATCCCATGCCTGCACCCAGCTGGAGCCCAGAGTTGCAGAAAGGAAAAACAGGAACCCATATATTTGTTGTTTTAACCCTTCACCTCCCAGGAAAATGGAAGAGTAATTGCCTGTGGTTTGAGGTGAAATCTGGGCAAAGGCTAAAGGGATGTGAAAGGGGGTCAGTGAGTGGAAAATATGAGGAAGCAAAGACTGGGTATTTTCTGGGATATTCCAATAAAAGTGTACAACTTAGTCAAGTCCTGTATTAATTACACTTGCTGACAGAACTTGTACAGCGACAGTGTTGAGAGCTGTCCTGAATTTATCCCTGCCCCTGTGGAAGCAGGAAATGGCATTACAGATGCAAGGGGCTCAGGCCTGTGCAAAGCCAGTGATGTTCAGACACTCAGGGGATGTGTGAAACTGAAGGTGCCAACAAGCAAAGGCATAGGCAGCTCCAAACTCTGCCCTCGGCCATGGCATGTTAACGGGGCTGCAGATTGCAGCAGCCCCAGCACACTGTGAAGAGGGGGAGTCTGAGTGCATGAGCCAAACTGGGATGCAGCTGTAATCCATGCCCCTGTAAACAGTTCCTCTCCATATTTCTTGTAGGCCCCTTTAAGTACTGGAAGGTCTCCCCAGAGCCTCCAGTGTGTTGACTGCACCATAGATCTTGGTCCAGGGTTGTGAACTTGCTGTGTGTCCTCCTCACTTTCCTGAGGACCTTGAAATGATCCATTCTGAGTGATCACATTCTGAATGAACTCCTGAACTGCTGCAGTATACCCTAATTAGTTACCTACATGCCCCTCAGGCATCCCATGGCTGAAAAGACCTCCAAAAAATGAACAAAAATAACAAAGGGGAACTTCCATATGCTTGACTGCAAACTACTGTGCAACTGAAGTGCATCTCAAGTGCAGCAGGAGCGGAATGAAGTGTGCCATGAGTTGTAACCACTATATTTGGCACCAATCTGCACAGCTGATGTATACCCCCTTGCTTCACCAACTGACCAAACTGCTGGAGTTCCAGCAGGGTTGAGGCAGTGGCCACCTAAACAACTCCACTTTGGGAAACAGTTGACTTGCCAAAAACACAGAGGAGCAAAGCTATGTGTAACACAGGGGGTGGTCTATGTAACCTACCTCTCCCCACCTCCCTAAATGCAGTCTCCTCTTAGTTGAAAAGCTCATATTGACACTCTACTCAACCAATGACAGCTACTGACACAACTTTGCATCAATAAAAGCCGTTACCATCAGAAATTAAATACAGGGAACAGGAGAGCGTGCTCCATCAGCATCCCCTGCAAGCTCCACCACTCCAGCTGCAGGGATGCTCTGAATGAGGCAGAAATTTTAGTAACACTTTTCCACAATAGCAGCAAGTGTTGTTGCACAGAGGGTCACCACTGGAATGCAAGTGTGGGTAGGGGAAAGTTTGAGAAGAAAAAACACGTTTCATCCGCCACCAACACTGTATCTGATAGAAAAGAAAAACAGGAAGAAGGATGCCAGCTGTTTGGATAGCTGTTCTCAGTTGAATGTTTCTTCCAAGGTAAATATACTCTCCTAAAGGAACAAGATTATAATAGGGCCCATGAAAATTTGCCTCTCAAAGCACTAGAGAACCCAAAATACTGTGTCTTTTAGCCAGGAAAGAATAGCTGACAGAAAACGCTGCTTGAGAGTTACAATATACTAAGACCTGTCAGGAGAAGAAACATCCCACAAGAGCCAGGGAAGAGTCATTGCGAGAAGAGCCAACAACAATTACTGAGGTGATGTCTCAGTCTAAGTCACAAAGCTGGAGAAAAGCTTGGAGAAATTCACACTTTGCAAGAGAGAACTCACCCCAATCGTGTTCCAGTGTGCTCCACGGGACAGTTAGCAGCCCATGGCTGAACCAGACTGGCAAAGGTCCACCAGCGTTTAGACAGCCTTGTCCATTGGCACCAGCCAGCCAAGGGCCCAGTTATGGGGACCAAAGGCATTTATTGCTGTGCAAGGTCAGCCCGTTTACCACTGCAACCACAGACAGGCTCAAAATCCAAATTTTCTCCTAGTACCTACAGGCAAGCAAAGGATTTAACTGGAAAATCCTAATCCCCTTTAATAAGATGTCCTTTTCGGTCTGTACTTTACTGGCTTTAACAAGCTCGCCTGCAAGGGTTGATTGATTTACTTGCCTGGTCTCTTCGACTCAAATATAATTATAATTAAGTTGTTAGTTAAAGAAACTTGCCTTGCTTGCCATCTCTGGGACCTCAGCTCATTATTATTAGACTCTCACATGCACCTCCCCCATCATTTTGCATCTAGAAATTAATGAGAGATTGGCAAGGCCATTTCTCCTCTCCCTGCCCTCCCCCCATCCCCCCATCCCTGCGATGGTTACTTTGGCAGGAGAGGGGCATGAGCAAATGGAAAGGCAGGACAGAGGACGGGTTTCTGTGCAAAAGCAAAGCGCCTGACTCACAAAACCACTTGGACCAGAGCAAGTACAGCCAGGGCAGCCTTCCAGATCCACATGCTGCCCACTTTCATGGCACTCGGGGGCAGAGAGCAGAGTGCATGGTGATGATGCGCAGAGTCTGGGCAGATTAGCAGGGCTGGAGGAGGGAGGACTGGAGTCATGCTTTTATTTACTTAATCAGTAAAATAACTTTTTCCTTCAACCCTTGTCTTTAGAATAATGGGGCATTATGTTAGTGCAATAAAGGGACTGCACTCACATGACTGCATCACTTCACCATGCAGCCTGGGATGAAAGAATCAGCTCAAGAAGGGCCAACAATTGCTGAGGTGATGTCTGCGAGGCACAGGCCCAGAGAAGACATTGAACAGAGATCATTTGTATTTTGTAAGTTCCAGGAGAGGCCAAAGGATGGCAAATTTACCTCTGCTTATGCTTCACTGCGCTCCAGGAATGCAGTCCCAGAGCTCCTACCTGCCGGTGTCTCAAGCCCAGGCCCTCTTTGAACCATGGCTGTGCTACCCAGGGAGCTGCAGAACCCCTCTGTCTCCCCACTGGCACTGTGCTTCTTCACAGAACCAACAGGTAACCACTGCTGAGCCTGGAGATACCAGATGCCATCAATGTATGGGACATCTGGACTATAAACTCCTTTGGGCATACACTGTGGTTTTGCTGGTTGGTTTGAGCTATCCCTACCATACTACAATCTTAATCTGCAATTAGCTCTCTTAGACAAGCAATTAATACAATTTTATCGTCACAGTAACAATCACTTTATCTGTACAGATTTAAGCATGTGCTAAACAGCTTTTAATGCAGCTATCTGGAGTTTGGGGGTTCTTTTCCCTTCATCCCTTGGAGATGATCTAAACTATCTTCCTGTCACTTCCACCAGACTGGAATATGCTCAGCAGTGGTCAGTAATGAAAGCTCCCCACCTGCAAGCAATTCAGACACCTTGCTGCTTCTAGCTGCATCAGAGAAGTGGCCCCTGCACACATACATCTTTTGGACCACCTGGTTAACTCTTCAGTAGGGATTTCCTACCACCAAAACCAACCAAAACCCATGGCTCTCTGAAAGATACACACACATAAAGGCTACAGCCTGTTTGGTTTGTTTTAAAGAGACATTTGCTGATCTTCCAAACTGACCAGACAGAAGCCAGCTCCAAAAAAGAAGTTGTATAACTGGATTACACAGTCCTCCCTGCAAGAGGGTGAATTCTGCTAAATTTAACTGTGGCCACAGGGCATTTGGCCAGGTCAGCTCACAGCAGGTCAGTTTGGAGCATGGGTCGTGCAAGCACTTTTTGGGAGGAACTGGCTGGTAAACCTTCTGAGCACACTTTGAAGGTGGATTAAGGCAAGTTGCAAAAAGGCTCACACACAGTTCACCCTATGAGAGGCTCTTGGGGCAGGAGGACATATCGCACAAAGCGTGTGCTAACTGACCATGCAGGGGACAGACCAAACCATGCTTTCCAAAGTACCTGAAGGAATCAGATCTGGGGAACTGCCTGCAGAGGTGAGAGGCTCAGGATGGAGAGCCAAGACCAAAGTCCCTGCTCTGCCCTACCTGGCATCTTTTTGGTTTGGTTCTGTAAGAAGTGGTCAAAATCTTAATCCTCACCTCATCTACAACCTAGCTATGGGACTGGATAACCATTTATCTGACCCTAACTAAGATAATATTTTAATGAGACACTCTCAGCCATGATTAAGTCTGCAGACACGTTTATGCACCCTTCATGAAGAGAAGGAAATGATGGGAATGAGTCATGACAGGTGATGGAGTGATTCAGCCATCCATCCACTCGCTTTCCATGAACTGTATCACTTCTGACTGCAATAAATTGCCCATAGAAAAATAATGGGCTGTTAAACTCCAGGACATCTCAGAGACTCATATTTCTAGGATGATATTTCTCAATAAGCAGGTTAGAAATACTTGAAAATTGGAAAAAGCAGCACAATCTTGCACATTTAAGCCCAGTGCAAGGACCAGCACTCTTATTGAATTAATTAGATTTTAGCTTTATGGACTCAGGAGTCAGTCCAGCATAGAGCAGGCAATGAAATACAGAGACCCACCAGAATGTGTTGCCAATGAATGTGGACAGGCTAAGTTCATAATCAGCCTTAACTATCACATGTGTTAATGGCTGGAAAAGCTATAATTATGAGTTCATTTCTGTGCTTTATGGGATGTATTTACATGTTAATGACTATGACAAGTACGGGAATCAAGTCTGGAAGTGAAAACGTTTCTGCAGAGATGCAGTGAGGTACGACCAGGCTGACAATGTGCTAAGGACAAACAAAAGTCATCAGGAAGAAATGTTTTATGGTCAATTAAGTGATGAATATTCTGGGTTTCAGTAGCTTTTATGGATGTCTCTTCTGATTCAGGGTGAAATTGTGTGAGCATGCTATAAAAAAGTAGTCACAAGTAATTAAAATTATCCTGACTGATGCTGGAGGAACTGTGAATGATGGAGTCTAGGGAAGGTACTGGCCCAACCTTTCTTGGAGTCAAAGAGGACTCATGCATTTGCAAGGGAACAGGAAAACCTCCTTGCTGTTTATGCACGGGAAAAGAAAATCCAGCAAGTAATCCCTTGAAAGCTACGATGGGTGATGGTTCAAAATCCTCTTACAGCTGAGGTATATTTTTCAAGCCCTTTGGAATGATGCCCTGACCAAATTGTAACCTTGCTGTAGTGCCCTGCTTACTGACTCAGGTCCTCATCATCTTCTCCTGCCAGGAAAAGACATCAAATAGTATTGCTGGATTTTGTGGTTTTATTTTTTTAACAGCATGCCTTACCCAAGAAAGAGCAGCAGAAAAGATCACGGTGCAACTCAATGCCTCCTTCAACCAGGTTCAGAACACTTTGCTTACCAAGTGCAAAGTTTCACTGAGGGTGTGTTCAGCCAATACCTCTCAAAAACCCATAAAATCTTTCATCTTATCTCAGGACAGAGTTGAATCCTTTTGGTTATTTTTTTCAGTGAAAACTTCTCACTTCAGTGGTGCCTTTCACCTCAAGTTTTGTTGCTGTCCCCACCACCCACCAGTGTCACCATTAGGATTAGATCCAATTCAGAAGCAGAGGTTTTCTGTTGACTCAACTGGAAGCAAAGGCATAACTTATCTGTAGCAATGCTTTATTTCCATTGTGTAGCACAGATCCTGCTGTAAAAACCTGAACCATGCTCCCTTATATTTTTCAAAGCATACTTAAAATCCCTTTAATCTTACCCTGCTCAGAAATAAAGTCCATGCTGCCTTTCCCTGACTATCTGAAAAGCATCCTCACCAAGAGACTTCGCATTCGTTTCCCACAGCACATGTAACTGAATTATGCTTTCAGAAAGTTGCTGTATTGATCTCTCCACTGATAAAAGAAGGCACGTTTAAAGACATTTTTTTACTGCTGACATGACTGCACAATAAGCAGAATAGGATAAAAAACATGTTCTTCCTTGCTAGCAGACAAAGGGAATCCCTTGACTACTCCCACAATAGAGAAAAGCAGATACAAATGTAAAACCAATGCATTAATCATGTTTGATTAAGTAAACAGCAACTTTGCTACTGCGGTGGCCACGTGCCATTTGTAATATAGACTCTCTGGTTTGGTTAAATGAAAACTAAATTGGGCTAAACAAGCAACTGTGCTGTCTGCTTTCAGGCAGAGGCAGTAGGGGAAATTCTGTTAAAGGTAGCAGTTTATCTTTCTGAGATAGCTGAACTTAGTTGATATATTTGTATTTACACATAGGTGCATATGCATGGTTATCATACAATCTTTACAGTTGGAAAAGATCTCCAAGACCCTCCAGTCCAAATGGCATGTTAATGACAGACCTCTGTCATATTAACAACTGATTGTATTGATGAAAACACAGGGTTGAACTAACCAACAAAATAAGCATGGGGAGAGGAGGGGAGGATCAGATCCCATCCCAGGAAGATCTAGGACAGAACAGGATCTCAGTGCAAATTAGAGACTATGCCAACTTCTCGGTCAGCTCCCTAACTGCACTGTGTCTTTAATCAATGTGATCATTTTAGATTCCCCCAGTACCTTGAACTGCCCAATCACAGACCCAGTTTGACAAATAAGAGCAAGCAGGTACCTAAATCAAATCAGATCTAAAACCAAGGGCTTTCTCATTCATCCCTTCCTCTCTGACCACCATATCCAACTCGGAGCACCCAGCAGAGGAACAGCTTCCAGTTCACACAAGATGCCATGACTCAGAAACACAAGACACCCCACCTGTCTGTCCAGCTTCCCACACCAGTGTCCGGGCTTTGAGTCAGGGTTGCCACACGCAGTCTCCCTCTGCCTTTCAGTCCTGGCACAATCCCAGGGATGCTGGCCCATTGAGGTGAGTGGAAAATTTCTCTTGACTTGGAGACTCACAATCCTCAGCAGTGGAGTTGGGAAAAGAAGCCAAGTTGGAGAGAGTCTGACCAACAGAGGACCTTTTTTCTTCCAAAATCAGCAGTGAGTCTTCAAATAATCACCCATTTCTAGCTTCTCTTTCACCACTACTCCATTTTCTCCCTGTTCTCCTCCGCATTTATACCATCACTTAAAAGTCCATAATCTTTTCATTCAAAGTCTAAAGTAGTCCAAATAAAGATGCTTATACTTCCCTATAAAAAAAAGGACCTGTGGTAGAGAGACTTTTATTATAGCAGAAAATGAAGCTATTAATATTCTGATGACAAATTCACTTTCCCTTGAAAGCATTTACCTTTTTTCCTATTGTGACACTTCAGCATCATCTTCAGCAGAAAAAGGTAAAATGCTATTGTTCTAATTAGGAATTAATTTGTGGCTGGTGAGCTCTGGTGTTGGTGATTATAGATATAGCAGAGAACAATGAACTAAGAACCCACACTCTAATAGGTGGACAGATGACAAGACTTTCTCTGGAACCTGGAGGACTTTGTGTACACACATACTAGTCTTTATTATTTCTGCTGTAGGTAAAGGGAAGCCACACACACAAATGTGCATCATGGTTTAGGTAATAAAATATTTTGGACTTCAAATCAGGTTGAGAGGAACATATAAATTATCCTTTTTTTTTTTTTAAATATCCCAGTTTTGACATCACTGATAGATAATTCCAGCTTCTCTGATTTTCCACCCTAAATTGCAGTTTTCTGGCAATTTTTTCCCCCATCTTCACATACATTTGAATTAAAGATGCTTTAAGATAAACTGCAAGACTTCTATCAAGCTTTTCTTCAGGTCCCCTTCACCTCCCTGCCTGCTCCCCCCGCTCCTATTTCTACCCTGCAAGCATCACCCTGGGAAAGGCACTCTGGTATCAGGCTGAGAGAAAGTCAATAGCTGACAGCAAGGAAATAATCTGAGCCATTGATCGTCACTTCAGGCTTCAGATTCAATACAAACCAAAGGGGAGACACACGCTCATAAACACACACACAAAGGGAGTGAATATATTAACTCCTGGTGTGCTACAAAGACTAGGAATTGCTAATGTGATTAACGAGCACAAGAAACACTGAAAAAGATGCATTCAGAGAATGAAGAACTTGCAGTTTAAGTGAGTTTCTAAATATATTTAAAGCAGCAGAGTGAGAGAACAAAATACTCGCCTATAAGGATCAGATTTTTGATTCAACCACCTCAAATCCCATGGCAATATAGAGGATATAAGAATGAAGTGTCCAAATTCTCCCAGCTGGCCTAACTATTTCATGTCTGTCTAAAGGCAAAAGTGACAAAAAGTCATTGCTGACTGACAGTCGTCTCCTGAACTGAGCTGAAGTGTCTTGCCAGGCCCTTTACCAAAAACATTCAAAAGAAAAGAGCTTGGCTCTGGGAAAGGATGTTGATTGCACATTTAAGCCTGCCAAGGATGCCTGATCCTCAGCAACAGATTTTTCCTGAAAAACAACTACATCACCCAAGACCACGTGACTCGTTTTTAAAGATATTCTTCATCCTATCCTCAAACTCATATTTTGCAACTGTTTCACATACTTGTATCCAATGCACTAGTGAGGCCTTTTGTTTTACATAAATCTTATTTTCTATCAGATATTCATATAGAATTTCATCAGGCCACCAGAAGCTGAACTACTACATGGAGACTATTGACTATATGATGTATTCTTCATAATTAATTCACAGACCATCCTGAAGAGTCTCAAGGACATATGGTCAGGCAGTACCCACCAGCTGTGAAGATCAGGAGGGGCGGGGTTTTATTTGACAAGAGTAAGCCAATATTGATCAGGTAACGCTCCACTTCAATGCGCTAATATTTACTGAGCAATAATAAAATGTATCGTTATTGGAATGATAGAAAGCATATTGAAATCACATCCATCATCCTAATACACTAATTTTCAAACAAACTTATGTGAAGGACATGTTCTGTCCAGTCTTTAAATATTTTCAATACAAAATGCCAGTCTAAGTATTACTAATTATATATACAAGGTGGGATGGCTTTCATGTCAGATATAATTTTTTAATGTTTGTATATAATACAACAAAATACTCCTGCTTCAAGTGGCACACAGAACCAGCAATGATTCTTCTTATCAATGATTAATAGCTTAATTTATAAAATGCACCATGAAGACACTGCTGAAGATGAATCTTCTATTAATTTGAACCATGACTGCAAAGTGTACACTAATCAGTGAGGGACATATCTGAAGAAGCCCAAGGTGTTAGCTATACAGTTCTGATACACTTTAAGTCTCAAAAACAAAAAAAAAGGGCTCTCTTCTGAGACTCCCAAATTCTTCCTGCTTCAGACTACAATAACAGCAAAGAATGAGCATGTCTTGTTTCTGCAACAGTATATACATATGCGATCATCCACATTCTGGCTGAAGTTGAGAAACAATTGCATTTTCAGTAAGTATTTTGCCCTTGAAAGGGAGGCAGTTGGAAGTGTTTTAGGAACTGCACAGCAGCAAGCAATGTGAAATCCTTCAGAACCCTTCTCAAGTGCCAGATGCAGATATGCAAAATAACGAGTCAAGGGAGGTTCTCCCATGTCCTCAGCACCAAGTTGAAGCCGTTTCAGTTCCTTCCCCAGCATGGAAGCCTTCAGTGCACAGGATCAAGCCATACACTGAGCTTCATGGTCAGCCACAGATGTGCTGCTCCCTTCCCCCCTTAGCCCCAGATTCTCCCCTCCAGGACACCCTCCAGTGTCTGCATGTTACTCAATAAATCCACAGACAGGCTGAGCCCTTTCCTTTGGAACAGAGATTCAATTAAGTCCTACTTTCCAAAATGATCTGTGCACCCATCTGTGTGTAAATGCTTCACCTGTGCTACAAATAACACCTGAAATTGAAAAAGATCAGGAGTGATACTCTTGGCAGCGTTAATCACACTGCTTTATTGACATCAACTTGTATTATACTGATCTACACCATCTGGTCCCAAATCTAATTTGCCTTTCACTGTCTACTTGCCAGCAGTTTACTTTCAATATTTTTCTGAGCTGGTGGAATGGGAAAAGGCTGGTCTGCTTCATTTTTAATTTGTAGTCTGGCCGCCCCCTGTCAGCTTCACTTCTGTGAGTCCTGCCTAGCATAAAGTTGCTATATTTCTGATGCAATCAAGACTTATTTCTCCCAGTTAAAGAGAAATAACATTAAAAGGAAGTAACTCTGCATTTTCACAGACCAGGCTTTCATACTATGTTTAAGAGAAAAAGATAACATCCCCCAGGTCTACCATGAGGCACAATTTCCATCCTCCTCATTTTGGCTGCTGTAGGTTGTGCTTTACTTTGAGTGTGCTGGCTTCCGCCTGCGAGACAGATGTTATCTGATGCAACCCCTGACACCACTAACACTATCTGTGGGTTGAACCTTATGGAACAGGTTGGAAATTCAGTCACTGGGGGACTGTTTCTGAATCACTGTCCCTTGAATCCACCTCTGAAATGGTCTCTAGTATCAGGAGTCTACACAGTTCTCTGCCTGTTCATTTTCCAGTGTTATTTCAAGTCTATCAGGTCCGGCATTACTGGACTCTTAAATCAATGCCTGCCAGTTTATCAGCCCAGCAGAAACTCTATCCATTTTCTGTTGACAGTTTAGAGAACAGTTCATGTGAAATATTAATATTCCTTACACGCAAAGTGCTAGGTTAGGTCCTTCTATGAATATCTAAAGACATTACAGGATAGCTTGAATGTGTTAAAAATTCCAGTTCTTTCTGCATTTCTTTACCAAAACCCCCACAAACCTCCTATTTATATATGTTATAATTGCTAAAACTAGAAGTAAATAGACCTGTTTTTCAAGGCTAACTCACCCTACTCCTTATGAATCTCCATCTTCTTTTGGCTACAGTTACACGAGATGACAACTTTATGATCCTCAGTGCATTCCAACTCTGCTGTAGGATATTATTAGCCCCTTTGTCAGCTCAGTCTTTCCTAGAAAAATAACCTCATAGGAGTTTAAGCAAACTGGATCATCTTTATTAAAAGGAGTTAAAAATCAGAGGATCGACCCCACAAGGGGCTCTGTGGCAGGTAACTGCGGATAGCAAACTCAGACTTCAGCAGAAGAACAAACATAGAAAACTGGTAGTTTTGTGGGTATGCTTAGAGTATAGTTCATCTCCTAGTTTCATGACATCTCCCTGTTCCAGCTTACTGCTTGCACAGGATCGTTTCCATCTCAGTACAGCCTACCAAGACAACCTCTGTCCCTTACCACTCCATCCTCTGAGCAAGAGTCCATTTAAAGGCGTAAGGGCCAACCTCACAACCTAAACATACTGTACAGTATGATTTCTCTTTGAAATATTGTTTTTACAATAAAAGTTCTTCAACTAGACATGTAAATCCTTCCCAAGGATTAAGATGAGAAGATCAGTACTCCAGGTCACCCATTCAATTCGAAGCAGCTCTGTTCTGTTTCATTCTGTGGTATATTGATCCTGGACACTCTTGCAGGCAGGGAAATTGAAAGCATGGCTTCTATTTTTCCCAGCACGTCAAACACACCGGGCTGTCTTCACACAGGGCATCCCATTTTACCTTTAAAAGTGGTGCACAGCAACTCAAGGCTCATTTCTTCACTCCTGGCAAAGCAATCCATTATGGGGCTGGCCAACAGGCAATTCATCTTAACTGTAAGTGGAGTGCTTGAAATGGAAGAGGAAGGTGGGTAGATGGGCTGTACAAGGTCTGAATGAACTCTCAGATTAAAAACAGCCTGTAAAGACACACAGGTCCAGACACACAGTATTTCCAGCAGGCACTGTAGCCACGAAGTATAGCAGTGGGTAGGAAAGGGCATGCCCACATTGCCCTTAGAACACATCTGTCTTCAAGACTGGGAAGGGATGTTAAACCTGGTCTGGCAACAACTGCAAGTCTCCCACCTGCTGCTGAGGTAAGGCTGTGCAGGCAAGACAAACCATAAACCTCCTTTAAAGGCAAACCCAAGCAGGAGGTGAAATCAGGGACTGTGAAATCCTGTCTGAAGAAGATTCTTTTTCATTTACAGACTACCTAGATCAAGCATCTTGCCATGACAGCAGAAATAGACTCCTTGGTCTGTATCTCACCTGCTCAGCTCGCAATATCACCTTTTACTTACCACCAGTCTGTGGAGCATGAAAGACTGAATGATCGCTTCCTACAGTAATAGAACCTGTTAAGGGGGATCATTGACTTTAGTTTGCCTTCAACTCAATTATTCATGTCCCAGCTAAAATAATTCCTAATCTTTGGACCATCTACTGACAGAGCATTACCCAATAAACTCTGACCTTATTACACAGCCCCCCAGGGAAATTTATTTCTGACAACATTTTTAGAACCATCTATGTATAGCTTTCAGCATCTAAGTTAAGAGTGCAAAACGAAGCCTTCCCAGGACTACATGAGATATGCTGCTGTGATATGGGGTGAACACTTAAGAGTTGTGAAGAAAAACAGGTCAAAAATCCCATGTCAGAAATGGAAAGGAAACACTTCCAGGGAAATCCAAAACCAGTGCTGAATAGCAATGAAGTGAAACTGGCCTATCAGGTTTTTTCTTGGCCCAGCTGAATCAAGTGTGCTCTGAACAAGCATATAGCAACTGTTGTGTAAAGCAAACCTAATGTTAAAATTAAGTTCTCCTGAATAATTAGCAGCCTGATTAATTATGACCTCCATTCAGCAAGGTACTTAAACAGCTGAGCAATCCCATTAACCTCCCTAGGACTGCACAGAAGATCGACATAAGTGAACGTGTATTGGTAGACCTTGTTGCAAAGTAAGGGTTTTGAAGCTAAGAAAGTCTGTAGGTTATCTATCCATCTTCCTAGGCTCTCAATCTTGTGAATATATGGGCATCCACGTATCTCTCTGCTAGATTATTGCCTCTCCAGTCAAGTAGAATAGATGTCCCTCTGCATCCAAGTGAGAAAACAAGGAAGAAGAAGTGGATGAAGAAAAAACGTGTGGCTGAAAAGATCTTGGCTGGAGAAGATCTATGGTCTTTATATCCCTCTCCTAGAGGCAAGATTTCATTTTCAGATTAAAAACTTCAACACCCACTTGTTGTATTTGAAAAGCAAGGTTCTCCTGTGGCTAAAATTGATAGTATGCCATGTGCTATAAAAGGTTAACACCAGTACTATTGTAATCCTTGGCCACAACCTTCATTTCCTTAATTTGCTGACACAGAATAATGTAGGGCTGTGCTGTATGAGAGAATACTAAGCAGTCCGAGTTACAAATTTCCTCTGAATGTCTAAGCTGACCTTTGAAGCTTTCAATAAAAATATAATTTAAAGAGGGGGGAAAAATTGTTAACATGGAAATGGAATTACAGGAACAGGACCAAATTCATTCCTTTGACTTGGTATCTGCTCACGTTTGATGTCAGCTATATAATTATACCTCGCAGCTTGAGTGAAAAAAATATTTTGCTCCATGTTAAAAGCAGACCACATATAAATGGTTTATTAACTGGAAAGGAATTGACAGAGCCCAAGTGTTTTGGGGTAGGCACAATCACAGTGCTTTGTTAATGATCCGAGCATCCTCCCTCTCACACACAAGCCTGATTTCTCATTTAGGGCTGTTTTCCATTACCCAGAACACAAAGGGAACTTTGACAGCCATTTTTACTTACATCTACCATAGGATGCCATGCATTGCTAGAGAGGTGAAATGTGGCTTTTATGTACATGACAACCTAGCCTGTGGTATTTTAACAGAGATCTTCAAGAGGAGCTGCCAGCACAAATGCTAAGTGCTCCCTCTAGTCCCACAGCCAGTCTTCACAAAAGCAGAGCAGTGGAGAATTCCAAACTAGGGATTAAATATGCCACATAAGAGGTAAGTATGGCTATTAACATTCTCCAGAAATCTTGGAGCAGGCAGTGGTCAACATGGGCATGCTTCCTCTGAATCCCTGCCAATTAGCACTACTGCTTCAAGCACAAGGTGTGCATGAAATAAAGTCAGAAAGAATGGGAAAAAAAGAGAAGCCAATCTGGTGGCCCTTGCAATAAGTGTAACAAAAGAGAGACCCCATTTTGCTATTACATCAGGAGTGGGGCAAAGGAAAAGTGATGTTAATTCCTGGGCCAGGGTAGGGGGGCAGGTGGGAGGGGAAGCTGAGACCATGCCAGTTTCTATGCAGGGAAAACAGGTTTCTGCTAATTCACCAAAAAAACCACATGAGTCAGGATGTTGCAGGATGAACCATGTAATAGCAAAAAACACCCATTGGCCTCAACAGGGAACAAACAGCTTGAGAGTCAATACCCCAACCTCTTCCTTTGAGCTCTTTGGTAAAGGCTGAGTATGATCTGCTTGATTTTCATGACAAATTTTGCTGCTCTTCTCCAGTAAGAGCAAAACTAGTAAGGGAATGAAACATGCATTGGATGTCACAGAAGCACCAGTGGAAGCAAAAGCAGATCCACTGATTGAAAGCAGTTAATAGTTCCACTCAGTCTCTCCTGTGCAGAGAGGATCTGCCTTTATAGCCAAAAAGTATCTCTCTATTAGCTGCTCAAATCCCGGTGTTTGCCAAACTTCCCTCTTGGATCACTGGTTAGAAGGCCCAGCTCCTCTTTTCCAATGTTTGGAGATATTTTCTCCCATATCCAGCCTGCTGCCAAAGTAATAGAGAAAACACATCTCTATTAGTTAGAGATGTATGAGGTACATCTCAAAGTGAGGTACTCACAGGCATCCTTAATGTTTATCTTATGCAGGCATCTGCCCTTTGCCACGTCCCCTGACACCACAAGATGCTCACCGCAGGACACAGCTACAACAACTCAAGGTAAACCACCACCAAACTCTCACACCCTTAAACTGGATGCTGGGCAAACACAGATCCCCTAAACCCTCTCAGCTCTGCAGTGACATACAGCAGAGTTTTTAAAAGCACTGTCATAGTGCTTAAGTGCGTCACAGCTTGTTGTAGCAAGTCTGGCTTTTTATGGGCCAATGGTAGTTAATTTTCTAAAGGTCAAATTTTACGTGTTTATTTTGACTGGTGCCCTGCCCAATACAAAGACACAGCTATATTAATAATTTACAAATTAAATGCTCAGCTCGTTCTAGGAAACCATGCAGAGTTTTGCTCTAATTCATCCAGGGAGTGACATTTCATCCCAGAGAAGGCCAGGGCAGCGTCCCAGCGCAGAACATCTGGTTGGCTCACACAATGGAGCACAGCACCTGTGAACACGCTCAGTGTTTGCTTTGTAACTATTTGTCCCCCATCTGTGTAAAAATATGTTTTTAGGCCGTTAAAATTCATTCCTTGCCAGGGGAGTCTGGTGTGATAACGCAGCTTGTTTGTCTTGGAAAGTCCTTGTTTCTGGGCCATGCATGGCTAAGCCAAAATTTCTGGAAGGTGAAAGGGGGAAGAAGAGGTTTGCTTCCCTCTTTTTCCTCTCCATTTTTTTTTTCCCCTAAGTCTTTGCAGCTTTTTAGACATTCTGCTGAGCATCTAAGTGGGATCAGACTGAGCCAAACACAGCACAGTTAAGGAAAAACAAAGACGGATTGCAGCAAGGTCTGTGGTTTAAAATCTATCATCCAGGGGCTAAGGAAGCACAAACAAACTAATAAAAGCAGAAAATTATGAAAAGCTGGCCTTAAGGCCAAGCAAAATGTCTTAATTTAGGGCTCTCCTAATGGCTGAAACCGCCACCAAGTTGGCTCTGGGGGACAATCCCTCCTCCTGCCAGATCCTTCATTTGGAAGGGAGAAACTCCAGGATCCCAGCCAGCCTAAGGTGTTAGTGGGGGAAGGAGCTTTCAGAAGGAAGAAGGCTGGGGGAATGAAAAACTCTTATAAAAAGTCCTGCCAGAAGGGAGGTGCAGGATTATAGCTGAAAGTTTTGAGATATATTGGGTAGGCTTCAGTCTGTTGGACAAATTCTCCCCCAGCACATACAGGCTGCAAAAATACAACAGGAGTGACCACTGAAAAATCCACTCAGTAGCCTGGAAGGAGCTTCCAGAGGCCCAGACCTGGCTTAAAATGTGGCTAGCACTAACACATCACAGGCTGGAAAGCAGGGGACACACAGAGTGGAGAGAAAGGGATGGTGAGGAGGATGGATGAGCCAGCTGCTGTTACTGTTACACGGCTAGCGGCTCCTGGCCACATCTCTTCATGGTCACAGCCGCCAAAGGCCGGTTTCAACCATCTATTCCTTTTTCTTGCTTTTATTTTCTGAGTTGTAAGAAGCATTTTTTTAAAAAGAAAAATAACAAAGAAATAAATCCCATCTCCCTTTTTTTTAAGATATGACATAGATTTAATCTGAGAACAGAGAACACAATAGCATGTCGAGTATTCTAGTGTCCAACAGCATCTTCCCAACACGTCAAACTGACAGACCATGTCCAAGAGGCCATTCCTCCTCCTGCTCTGATAGTTTGTACCACTGAACACCTGAGACAACAGTGGAACAATTAAGTTTTGTTCAAAAGACAAAGGGGGACAAAATCCAACATAAGATTTTTCCTTCTGGCTCAGTCACTCACTTGCTGTGTGGCCTTCAGCAAGTCAGCTAACCCCTTTGTATCACAAGTCAACCCAGCTGAAAACCTGGATGAGAAACAGGAATCCCATTGAAAAAGAGATGAACATTTGAGTTTAGATTCTGCTTAATAAGCAGCTTGTCACGTACGTTAAGTAGGACAACAGTTTTATGGTACAACAGTTTTATGGTACACAGAAGGTAAGCTAGGCCTTCACTCAAGAGTCCAACTTAAAAGACAGAGCTACTGAACAAGAGCTCATGTTCAAGATGTCCCTACGATAACATGGATGTACAACCCCTCATACACACGCAATAAACCTGAACACCCCTCTAGTAAGGCCATAGAACATCTATGTCTCCCTGGAGGAACAGGAATGGCAGGAGACCAGGACCTGCACAGGCGACCATTAGAGCAGGAAAGATCTTTTGCTAAATAACAGCATGTAGTAAGAAAGCTTTGGGAGCAGCACATCGTTTCCCTGCTTAAAACCCATTATAAAGTCATCCTCCCTATCAGCAGTGAAGTTTATTCTGCTGGATACTGGACAGGATGAATGTTTCTTTCCATAGCTCTCCAGTTCCTTGCAACCTCCCTCCAACCTGGTCATACAGCTTATACTTTTACATATTTATCAGGAGGTAAAGAACAAATCCCAGAACTCATGATTAAGAAAATCTAACAGAAGCTGACCACCCTGGGCACACCAAGTTCTGACATGATTGCATTAAAGGGGAATTCAGGGACTCCGTTACCTTCAGGAGAAATCAAGTTCACACAGATTAGATTTAATTCAGATTTTTACCTTCTGGATTCTCTCACTTGCTCTGTTGATGTCTTTAACAAGAGCTAAGGATTATTATTGCCATTTTCAGTCCACATAGATAATTTAGAAGTCTGTGGGTTGTATCAATCAGGTGAAAAAATAAATACATGAGTAATCAAACCATACTAGTCTGCCAAAGTTAATCGCTCTTCTGGGAATTGCATCTGGCTTTCTCCTCTTCTGGATTTCATGTGGTCTTACTTACCTCACAACCCCTACACAGAAGCTGCAGCCACATAAGAATGACAAAAAGTTTCCCCACATATATACGTATATCTGCCAGCACGGAGGGGTGGCTAGAACTCCCTGCACCCAGCTGTAACTCAGCAAAGCATCCATCCCATGGTTTCAGTTCATGGCATGGATTGTCTCTGCTTTATGGTGGGAGCACAAGCTCTTCTATGTGGATGGAAGACGAAACAGATTTCCAAGTGAATGCTTACTTGGGTTGCCAAATGTCATTTGAAATTAGATTCATACTGCAATTTGCAAAGGTTCCACATCTCACTAGCCTGTCTTAAGCACTCTTCTAAATAATTGTAGATAAAACAGGGCATGGTCAGAGCAAAGTGCCAAATGAGTTGTGACATCCATTTTCAATTAAAAATAGCAGTAATTGAAATGTACTTAGCTCCGCTGAAACAGTCTGGGTTGGCAGCCTTCAGGAGAGATTCAGCATGGGCAATGAAAGAGCCCAGTCATTAAATTCCTACCTCCTTCCTAGCATGCTTCAAACCCACCCTAACAAACCACATTGTTAAAAACAACGAGAGGATCCATTTAACACAGTCCTTGGACATCCCATTTAACACGGTCCTTGGACATCCCACAGAGCCTGCCGGCCAGAGTGGCCATTAAAGAGGGCAAGGCCAGACAAATTGCCCTTTAGCCTTCTTTGTAACCTCTCTCTTTGTCTTGCCCCTGCTATCTTCCATTCTTCCCATCCCCTCATCCTCAAGAGGCAGGGGGAACTGACTTTTCAATTTCCAGCTCCTTCCTGAGCCTATCTGCTGTTTGTCAAGCACAGGCATTAAAGCGTAGCACTCTTTTGTCTTACTCTAGTGAGCATGTGTTGGAGGTCTTATATGAAAGGTAACTACATGTGTGCATAATACAGTCATTTTTCATAGCAAGAAAGACATCATAATTGAATAACATAAATCAGATCTCATTAATTATATGGACAGATTCCCAAAACTACTGGCTGAAAGAAAGATGAAGGGGAAGAAACAGTTACCCCAGTAACAGAAAGGAGTTAATGATGTATATTTCCTCCTCATAATATTTTTCAAATTAGAAAGTTGCACAGAACTGGTTTTGACCTGTAACTGAACCATTCTCAACTTCCCAGGGACAGAAAACCTAGTTAAGGATTTCTCACTGCTTCTTCCTTGAATTGTGAGAAAGCCAAGGAGATCTGTTCACCCCAGGACTTTACATATTGCAATACAAATAAAATTGACTTTTCCTGATGCACAGTACACGCAACCCAGGCAAACTGGAATAGAAGAAAGCAATTGACATTAAAATACCTTGCATAAAACACAGTCTGGAGAGGTAATGAGGGACGTAAATTTCAGAGCATCCACTCTCACTGGTACCATTTTAGTGAACTGACTGTATTTTAACTATTGAGTCATGCCATGAAGTATGCCACACAAGGGAAAACATCGCTAGCTAAGCAGATAAAGCAAGATAGACTTACATACAGTTCCAAATGCTGTGATAAATATTTAGATGAGTGGCTATAGTGTTTCAGCATAATAAAAACATATCTCAGGCTAATGTGAATGCACATATACCTCTGCACTGCTGTACTACTACCTACAGATTCTTAAGCTGATATACTCTTCTATAGGTGTTTTTCATGATGTGCCTAGGTGTGGGTTTTGGCAAAGAGTCAACATGTAAAACTCAGAAAGCTGCAGAATTGCCCCGACCTGTGTTATTTCCACTTGTGATTTTAGTTTTCAGTCTCCCAGCCAGAATAAGATCAGCCAAACATCTAAATGTAAACTCCTCAAGATGCCTCATCTCTGTTATTTTCCAGTGAGGTGTGGAAAATAATAAACTCCTGTTTCTCCTGGAGCCATACAGAGAGAGAAATCTTTCATATCCTAGGCCTCAGGCAAAGCCACCAGACCAGGCTGGAATTACTAACACTATCCAGGGGCAAGAGACAAGGTGGGGGGCAAGAAGATTGGAGCCCTCACCGGGCACTTCGATTCACCTAGTCTAAGGTCAAAATGCAAACCAAGACACTCAGAGGTGGACAAAATCCTGCAACAGCAACTGAGGCAACTTCTTTCAGCCAGAAAAACAACAATATACACATCCCTGGCCTTCTCATCCCTACAGGAGGCTCTCAGTCTGAACCCTCCAGCTCTTAGCTTGGATCTGGAAAATTCTGTGATGACACAGATCCACTGAGATATAATTCCTCCACCACTTTTTCTTCATGGTTAGAGATAGACTTGTACATAAATTGGTCAGAACTCACCACACAGACATAAGGACACGAGCAGGTCTATTCAAATCCAGTTATGTGATGTGCAAGCTGATAGTGTTAACTCCTCCCATGTTCCTCACAGGACATTTATCACTAACAGTGGAATAAGGAATAATAATGAATTCCACTGGCTGCAGAAACATTGGAGTGGCACAGATGGAAAAAATATCGTCTTTCCCCCCCAGGCTTGTAACACCTGCAAACATACCAAATTTAAAAACAATTATAACATTAGCTCCTAAAAGACATTTTTCTGATTCCAGCTGCACAAAGAATGAAGTACTGAACAGGAAATCCACAGTTCTCCATTTTCCAGTGGCACAGGAAAAAGATAAAATAGACCAAGCAGTGAAATACTACCCAAGCCTGTCATCTGACCAGTTGGGAATGCTGATATTTGCAGTGATCCTTCAGGCCTGAGCTCTCACCCACTCGTATCACATTCCCCCTAAACTCTCTGCCTTGTTCCCTTCAGCTCAAAGGGCAGTTACTAATCTATTTATGCAGGGCTGACAATGAAGGACACCAGATCACGCTCAGAGAAAAAACAGCAAAGGGCTTTTCAGCTCAAAGACCCAATATGGCGTGTTGGATGCTGTTGGAAGGCATCTGCAGCGCTGGCTGTATTTACAGAGCTGCTGAGTGTTGATGGCTGGCTTCCTCCTGAACGTGAGCCAAGCATCATGGGCGTCTGCTATTAATGAGTGAGCAGAGGATCCTAATGGGGCTCTTGTCAGGCTGAACAGTACACACAGCTTATTCTTCCAGCAGCCTCAGAGGGTGGTTACTGGATGCTGAAAAGGCCCTACGGAGCCGAGGGCGCACACAGAAAAAGGGGAAGCACAACTTCATGAGGCTCCATTCCCAGTGCACTGCCACTTCAGGCAGGGCCCTAAACCTTCCCATGCCTCTGTCTATTTGTAAAGTCAAGATGGTATTGCACATTTGAGAGGTGCAAGGAAGCCACTAGTGCCGGCACTTTGATGAGCTCTTTTGACAGAAGGTCCAGAGTAAGAGAATTCACCCTCAGTAACTGTCTGGAAGCTCCTAGACAGCATGGCAATACACAATACACTTAATCCTGCATTTCAATGCTTCATTACAAAGGAATTAAACTAAACTCTAAGTAGAACAGAAAAGAAGTGCAGGACCCATTTTGCCTACAAAACTGAACTGCAGCAGGCACCTGGGGAGCCCAGAGGGACATTCACGGTTGGGAACACAAAATGTGATTTCTATTTAAGTCAACCAGCCGTTCCCTCTGGTCGCAGGAGTTACTGTCATGGGGCTGATGTCACTGACACCCAACCAACACCCCACATCCCCATAGATATTTCCAAGCTTACTCATATCCCTGCAGCACAACACACAGAAGGGAAGCAAGTGACCCTTTCAGGCCTTCTGAGGATGACAGAACAATTGTTAGCCAGTTGTGAAAACACTGCACTGATTTTGAGGGTGTTTTTCCACCCCTTACACTTGTGTAACTCAGCAGTCCAAGCACAAACATAACCAGGCTCACATAGCTACTGCAGCAGAACAGGGCCATTGCGTGCAAGCCAGCTGCTCTGTAGCTAACCTCCAAACTGCATACCCACCTCCAAACTGCATACCCACGTTAGTGCACGTAAAGAGTTGCATGCCAAAAGCCTTAAGAAACTAGATTGTTAACATTTCAAGTTCCTCTAAAAATATAAGAAAATAAGCAAGTTTTAAAAGTTGTGGTGAATTTTGATTGGCTTTGCAGGTGTGAGGAAAACATAACACAAGAGAAAGAAACCCCTCAGTGATGAATAAACCCGCCACAGAACAAAGCAAAAGGAAGCTTACTACAGTGATGAAAACCTTCCTGCAACTCCAGGAAAAAGCTTCAAATCTCTTAAGAGGAAGTTCTCTCACTACATTTCTCAAGACCACTCAGGTAGTTCTGGTTAAACATTGTTTTAAGACTTAGAAATCCAGCTTCAGCCAGAATTTGACAAAACTAGCAATACGAGGCATTAACAAACACAAAGGGGAAAAGCATTTATATGTTAACTGAGGTTTTTAGCGACCTCCAGAACAAAAGGCCCCATTTCTTCCCCCTGAAAGAACTAAAAATGCTCATTAGTGGTGAAGATTAAGCAACAACTAAAGAACACCTAGATTATTGTTAAAATGTGTATCCCAGCTAGTGGTAAATGTGGAGTATTCTGGGGTTATTGTGCTATGTATGGGAACAGATTAGGGAAATCCATTGACTCTAAGGCCAGCAAAATCAGCTTATTACCTAGAAAGCTAAATGTCATCATCAGTCATTAGTTTCTAGCCACACGTCTAAACTGCTTTCAGGAACAAACTTTTGCCTCAGCACCTCTTCAAAACTCACTTCGGGTCAGAGTCTTTAAATGTTTCACAAAACGTATCGGAAATAATTGACTAGTTAAAAAGATGAACCCACCTCCGCTCAAACTGACTTCACAGCCAGGACTGAAGAATGGGAAAGAGACACTTTATATTCTCTTTTTATTTGAATCCATTCAGCCATCCCAAATGACAAAGAGGGTTCAGGGAGAGAGAGGAAAAAAAAAAAGTCAGCCTCTATGAAAGATGTTTGAGTACCCAGATTACATCTAAAGCCAGTCTCACTCTCACTTCCCATCCGTGCATTACTGAAACATCCCTAGCTTTACGAGGTATCGACATTTCAGCTCGTTAGTATTATTTACCACTGCAAAGTCAGCAAGGGCTTTAACACTAGCTCAAACCACAGAATATAAATAAGCAACTAGCAGACCATCCTAAGGGCTGGGTGGAACCCTTTCCTCTTCAGCCCCAGCACCTCTCCCTATCCACTGCGGCGGTAACAGGGGTGCTTGAGATGGTTTGCAGAATTTAGATTTATGCAACAAGTACAGTCCTGCTAATCTCTGGCCCACAGTAAGCCTCAAACAGGAGCACCAGGAACCAGAGATTCCTCTTTCTTACGTGAGGGAGGGCATCAACACTTCTAAACGTTTTTTCTTTTAATTGAGTCAAACTTCACTTGTCTTGGCCGGTTTTTTCCCATTGCCTCCGTTTTACAAACAACCTTGTGACTAACCAGAGCCAGTCAAGCAATTACACTTCAAACATCTCTTGAAATCCACCTCCCCGGTAACCCAATAGCTCCCACTACTGACCTTCTAGAAAGAAAATTGATGCACTCCTACTTACCTGGGGAAGTATATAACAGAGGAGGCAATGGGTCATTTCAGCCCACCACTTCCCATGCTGCATTTTGTTTGTGGAGCTAATTTTCTACCTTGTAATTAATACCAACAGATACAGGGACTTTCTTAACACTGCTTTTCTTCACCCAAGCAGAAAATACGTATAAAATACACAGGAATTTAGCATCTCTGTGGAGAAGGACCTGGGGGTCCTGGTAGATGACAGGGTGGCCATGAGCCAGCAGTGTGCCCTGGGGGCTGAGACAATGGGATCCTGGAGTGCATCAGGAGGAGTGTAGCCAGCAGGTCAAAGGAGGTGATCCTCCCCCTCTACTCTGCCCTGGTCAGGCCCCATCTGGAGTGTTGTGTCCAGTTCTGGGCTCCTTGGTTTAAAAAGGACAGAATCCAGAGAAGGGCTACGAAGATGATTAAGGGCCTGGAGCATCTCCCCTATGAGGATAGGCTGAGTAAGTTGGGACTCTTCAGCCTTGAGAAGACTAAGGGGGACCTAATTAAAGTCTATAATTATCTGAAGCAGGGGATGCAGGGGGAATCAGCCAGCCCCTTTTCAGTGGTCAGTGGAGACAGGACAAGGGGCAATGGCTGCAAGTTGGAGCACAGGAAGTTCCGCACCAACATGGGGAGGAACTTTTCCCCAGTGAGGGTGACAGAGCCCTGGGACAGGCTGCCCAGGGAGGTGGTGGAGTCTCCTTCTCTGGAGATATTCAAGACCCGTCTGGACGCCTATCTGAGTGATATGTCCTAGGGAGCTGCTTTGGCAGGGGGGTTGGACCTGATGATCTCTCGAGGTCCCTTCCAACCCCTACAATTCTATGATTCTATGATTACCAGTCCCCCTATATTAGCCCATGGGTTGTATCACCATCTGGTTCCAAGCTCTAGTTAAAGTGCTGCTGATGTCTCACCAAAAGGTTTTAACCTTCTTTCATGACATTAAGACAGAGGCACTTGTCTCAATTCTGATTTTGTTTAACCTCACAAACCAGTCCTTTTTTCTGAGTTTTGCACTTAACCCTTTTGATTTTCATAAGGGTCTGAGAGCCAGCATTATAACTAGCAAGCTGTTTGTGGAATATACTAGCCCCAAAAATTGACATGGACCACTCTCCAGTGATCAAAACTACCCTGCGTTTGCACTGTGAATATAAAAAGAATAGAGCGGCTGATACAGGGCAAACAGCATCTGTAATTCACTATCTAAAGCAAATCATCTCAGAAAAATGTTCATTGCATGTCAGATCTATTCTGTAAGCAGACCAATAGGTAATAGATTGGGTTTTTTCTAGCAGCCAAAGGGGACATTAGATTTTTCTATTTTAATTTTAAAAAATCAGTTGTATTCCATCAATGCTGGAGCTGTTCTACCATGAGACATACCAATACTCAGCAAACATGTCAACAAATGCAACACAGCAGCTGCTAACATAATTTTATCTGTTATCTTTGCCTTCAAGAAATCTCAGTCTGTCTTTGTTTACCCATCTGCTTAAAAAAACCCAAATTAACACCTGCCATAAGAGCATCCAAAATGTTGCTCATTTTCTATGTTCCTGAAAGAAGACCTGCCTGGAATTTGAAGGGCAAGCTACAGTTTTACACTGCTGTTCCACAATTAACCATACCCCCCTCTCTCTGGTCTAAACATAGCAGATGTGAAATACTATGAAAAGTATCTATGAAGGTGGTCAACAGAAAAAAAACCAACTGAACATGGATCCTACACAGACTTCAGCTCCAACAAGGGTGCTCCTGCAGCACCTAAACCAGGGTTACAAATTCAGCCAGTGCAAGAAACAGCTTGGGTCTTGACACAAATTCCTGTATGTCAGAGAGGATAAATAGGGAGAACGCTCCCAGAACAACTGTATCAGCAGGTTGCAGCTGTGAGAAGGAAGATTTCATCTAGTTTGTTCCCCAATGTACTTTCCTCAGCTGTGCATATTTATTTGGACTCAGCTCAGAGATAAGGAGTCAAGTTTAAATGTGTGTTTGTTGTATATAACCACAATGCAACAGGCCAAGCTATTCCCCTGAGGTTCAGGCCAACAATCAGTTCCTAGCATATCATATTCCCATCTATATCCTCCAGATATTTTATTGGCTGGTCTATTCCATATTATACATTACAGGAAATGGAAGGGATTAAGGAACACAATGCTAATGGAAAGTGCATGGCACAGTTTCATGCCATGGCATCAGTTGGGAAGGCTCTAGGAACAGCCCAGGTTCTTTGATGGAGCTGTGTTTATTTTCACTGTGGTACAGTGCTGTATGATTCAGACTTGGAAAATGGTACCTGTGAAACAGGATGAAGAGACAGTGCTAATTTCTCCTCAAGACATTCAGTTTTATGATTTTTTTTTTTTAAATTTATTTATTAAGGAGGTGGGAATTAGAAGTCTCAAGGACAAGTCCCTCATGCAAAAAGTCACGTTTCTATCCAAGGGTGGACAGAATCATCAAGATGCTCCTGTTTTCACAAAAGGGCACAGAAAAAGCTATTTAACTGCTTTCTGCCTTGCCTCAGATTGGAAGAGTTGACATACACACACACACATGAACGAGAGGAGAAATTTTGATGACTAATGTTTACCTAGCCCTTTCAGATTCCACAGGAAAGGTGTTCCAGACTTGTAAAATCCCTAAAGCCCCAACCAAACAGGACAAGCATAGGAGGAAGCACCTTCTTAGAGCACACTGTCACCACCTATTCCTAAACAATCATAAGAAAACCACACAAAAATGGAGTCAAAGTTCAGCTTCAGAGAGAAGCCCTTCTGCCCAGCTTCCACAGCTACTGGATACAAACTTCTCTTGAATTCAGTTCCCTGCAAAAAAAAGCCCTAATTTCAATAAACTGCAGTGACTTCTGTAGAGGTTCATAGCTTTCTATAGGAGGAAATGGATTCAGAAAGGTTGCTCAGATTCCATTGGCAGCTTTCATACAATTGGAGATGTTGAGAAGCTGATTGTCCCTTTGTTTCCCTTCTTTTTTCCCTTTGTAGACTCAGAGAAGCATAATCCTGAATTGATAGCTTCTCCAAATGCTCAGGCTATGATTTATCAGTCCAGGAGGCTGCAGTGCAGAAGTAATTGCATTAGCACTGCCACTGATAAATAGTGCTTTCTTCAGACTTACGAGCCGCTGAGGGCTAATTACTCCTCAGATTCCAGATTCCGTTTGGCTTTAATCACAGGGTGAATCATCTCCTTCCAAACATGGCAGATATTAATGGCAGCGCATTTATCCTAATTAATCTTCCACGGGGAAGGCCTTTTCTTTTAATTAAAGACATGAAAATGTGCAAAAATGACAAAAGAGTATGTGGCCAAGTAAGGACAAGAATCAAAGCACCTCAGAGGATGGTAAGGACTGTTTTCACAAGGAGGTAACGTAATGAGCCATATTCCTCCTTGGCATCTGGATTTTAACCTTATTAAGCTGCCACATGGAAACAAATTCATCTTCAACACTTCAGCTGAGGGAAAGTGGTGTTGATGAAGGAATGGAGGACCCACTTTAGCATCTTTGGCTTTGTGGCTCAGACATTAGTACTCAAGCCCCCTCAGAGAGCTACAGCTCAATAATGATTATATGCAAAAGCCAGTAAATCAACAGGTTATTTGGCTGCAGAAGCCTCCTGCTGCCATCTGTCAAAACATAAGACAAAGAGCAAAGACTGAAGCTCAAGACATGCTAGAATCAAAGTTTCCATCAAATCTAAGCAAGGAAAAAAAGGTCACATTTTGCTAAACACTCACAAGTTCCTAAGAGATATTCTTCAACCTATCAAACAAGTTAATAGGATATATTACATCAGCTCTTAGCAAGCTTGCTACTGGGAACATTGTTTACAAATACAGGCTCAGATGTTGGTCACTGCTGTGAACTAGATGCTGAGAATATGAGCTTCTTTCAAAGGCAGGCTTCACACAGGTTTTCTGTGGGCAAGACACCAAACACATTCTGTGAACGACATGTTTCTGTGAATAATCAAAGATCCTGCCTTGGTTATAGCGTTTTTCAGCATCAAGAATTCCTTTAAATTAGAAGCAAACCTAAGTGAATCTATGCTTATAGATTCTTTGAGCAGACATAACTTTTTCTATCCTATGTCTCAGAACCTGGGGAGACGAAGAGGAAAAAAAAGTGAAGTCAAGAACAGCAAGAACTCCTCATCAGTCAGCCTTATTATGTGATTTGGAGTCAGTTGTCAGATTGCTTACCACCCTGCACGGTCAGTTGATAAACACTCAGCTAGGGTTTGAACAGTGGTGTTACAAAGAGGCAATTATTCTCACAATATGAGCAGATAAGATGGTGGGATAACATTTTTTTCGTTGAGATTTCTCAAAGTGTATTTAGCTCAGAAGCTATTTTGTTCTCAGCATCTCCAGTAATTGCAAAGAAGAGACCCTTACACAGGACCACCCCAGGGATTTTACCTACATTTGTACTTTACAGCTTCATTAAGCAAAAGGCCATTTGGTCTGCACACACACGTACTGCTCTTTCAGCTTAAAAGGAGCAGGAAACCCTGTCTGAAGATGCTCTGAAAAGGGACCAAGATGCAAAACAGTTCTTGCCCTGACCTAGCATATTTTAAATATCACAGATTTAGTCTAACCTGATGGTTACGTGGTGTTCCCAAGCACTGAGGAAATGTACCTACTGGTACATTAAGTGAGACTGCAGTCAATACTTCTAAAGTGCCTGTTTATGCTGCAGCAGAGAGCTGATAAACAGCCTTGCTTCTAGTTTCTCTTAATTTAGAATTCATTACGTCTCTCTTTCCATGAAAGATAAACCAATAGCTGCCCTTGACAGCTGTTTTCTTTGGGGTCATTCTCTCTATCCACCCATCTACTCTTTCTTCAGGGGGTTTTGCTCACTGTAATGCTAGCTCTATCAATTTCATTCAATTCTTCCAACACAATCTACAGGGACTGAGGAGGACAGCAAAGCCAAATGCATTTAACCATTTGGGTACCAGGCATCAGTGTGAATTATGATAGTTAACAGAACTCCAGGCAGCAGCAAGAGCTCTGTCACAATAAGGAGTATGAGTAAGTGGGAGGATTATGCCAAAAGGTGAGACACTCAGCAGGATGCCAGCTGGATTGACTCAAGATGCTTTATTTTGCTTCAGCTTGTATTGCAGATGGCTGCAAACTCTGCCAGGGTCTCAGCTGGAGATTCAGTTGTGTTAGCATGCCAGGTACACACACAGGGCACATCCAGCCTTTTTAGAGCTATTATTACTTTCCAGGACCCCGATTTATTCTGACAAGAGGACAGATATGACTGCTTGAAGAGCATCAGAATCCCCAATTAGATCAGTGGTTCATACAGCCCAATGTAATTTCTCCGACAGCAGCCACAGGAGATGCTATTTACAGAATATGAAGCCTGAATGATCCCTTCCTCAGCATATTCTACTAACACAAGCATAGCACAAGGGATGTTGAAGAGAATATACCTGACTACTCCCTTTAGTATCCATTCAGAGACTAGTTATTTGTGAAGGTATCTTTTACTTCTCAAGCCTACTCATGTTATTTTAAAAGCTCCTGCTGTTGATCTCTGCATGAATAAAGCCTCTCAGGTGGGAAGCTTATAAAGGAAGGTAAAGATGAGTCTGGAGAACAAAGAGGGCAATGGAAGATGAGCAGCATAAACCATACCATCCTCAGGAGTAACTCAGGAGTACAGTAAACAATTTCCCAGTGCCCAAAGTCTGGAAAACCAGCCTGACACGGTACAGAGGGTTCTCAGGGGCTTCACTGGGGGTTTAGTGTCTTTATTCCTATGGTGATACCACACAGCTACAGCATTCAGACTATAAACACCTCAAAGAGGATGTAGAGCCAGTAACATTCATATTGACTCTGTGAAAAATGCAGTAATGTGCTTGGTAGAATTTTTTATGGTACAGGAAGAACATAGTGACTCCTCTTTTTAGGAGGAGAATGTACTACCCATAGGTTTCTCAAATTATTCATTCCTCCACCACCTCTTCAGCATCAGCCAAAATGGGATACAAAAAAAACCCAAATTATTTTTCCATTCACAGCTGAGTTTATTTCTGCTCATATACTGCAATCAGCATTTGCTCACTGAAGCTGTAAGACCTTCTATCTGAAAAACCCATGGTTAACAAGAGGTAATCTGTGATAAATTAGTGCAGAATGGCAAGAAAAATATTGACAAACCTTAGATGGCTAAAGTCCCAAAATGCTGATAGCAGCAATAGAATTTAATTAGGTTTTTAAAGTAATCAGGAAACAAAGTAAGCATCAAAAGGCTTCCAACCACACCAGGTCTTGAGGGGTGTGTTAGGTCTTACAATTTATCATTGTTCAAGCTGAAGAGACTTCAATAAAACCACTACAGGCTTTTAAAATTATTTCATATGGTGCATCCCAGAACTCCCTCCTGCCATTCCTGGAACAGTTTATTCCCTCATTTACTCTGTCAGGTTGATTTAGACTGTCTGATACTACCTCTGTTCCCAGCTCAGGTGATTTTAAAGTTTACAGGGACATGGTGAACTCCAAAAATCCAGTCCATGACTTGCACCAACAGTCCCATAAGCAGTCTTCAATCTCAAGGGTTTATGGATAAAGACAACTGGGGAACAACCTCTGAACTAATCCTGGTAAAGTCTGCAGCAGCACTCCATTCTGGCCCTGGGTTCACCCTGTTCTACAAAGAGGGGCACAGGGCAAAACATCAATGTGTCTGGCTTAGGCCTGATAGCCATAAATTGTTCGTGGCCTGATCAGATGTTAGTGGGGAGCAGGAACAATCCTTTGTAGCCTAACACTGTCTGTATATCAGTAGATCCACCTCTTATGTTACCAAACATTAAAGTTTTAGTCAGAAAGTATCTGTTCCACTCCATACCACCCCAAAAAAAGTGAGAGAAACGCCACCAAATATCAGAATTGGGAATGATATGCCAAGCACATCTCTGCAGAGCAAAAACCCACTGTCAGAACGCGATGCATTGGGAAAATGAACTATTAACTGAGCCAAATCTGTCCACTTCTTCAGTGAAAAGCAAGCAGTTGCTGTTCCTATAGTAGATGGGAAAGACGTCTGCTTTTGTACAGCACTGGAAGGAGACCATGTTCCCTGGCAGCAAAGCCTTTCCCTTTCCTCAGCTGTAATAAAAAGCCACCTCTCCCTCTCTCCTTACCAATGTCTCATTAAAGGTTCAAATGATCCCCAAGCAGAGAAATGTAATTAGGATCTAGCTTCTGGGAATTGCTATCAGTTTGCTCACACTGGCTGGTAAATGGCTGAACATCTCCATCCGCCTGCCAGGCCACGATAGAGTTTCCAGCATCTTTTGCCACCATGCAGCATGGTGGCTCCCAGAGCTCAGGAGAAATCCTGTCTCTGAGCCCTCGGCACAGCCCAGCTTCTAAGTCTTCTCTTGATGATACAGGCTGCCAGACAGCATTGTTAATTAGAAAAGCAGTCCTGACACAAGAAAGTCGAGATTAACCCATTGAGTCACCCTGTCCCATTTCCCCACAGAGGAACAATCTTGTTCAGAACCTCTTCTCACCAGAATTCCAAATGCAATCATTCATGTGAAAGGAAGAGAAAGGAAAACAGTGGGCTCATGTTACTGCAGCATATTAGACCTCAATAAAACCCTGCACTGCGTATGGCAAGCCACCACAGTACCATCAGGAAAGAGTCAGCTTTTGAAGGGAAGAGAAGGTGCACAATAGCAGGAGATCCAGAAGAATCCTTCAGTCCTTGATCATCTAGATGGACTGAACCTAGAAAGCAGGAAATCTTTCTTCCCTTCACAGCCAGGCTCTGTGACACCTCAGTCATGTTCTTCTCCCTTCCCACCCAAAGATCCAGGAATGGCTGTAACAATTCAGATATTCAGCCAAAGATCCCAATGTGGCTGCAGAAATACCAAATAACAAATTCCCAAATAATTATTAAAAAAAAAAGCTATTTCTAAAAGCTCCTGTGTTTGTCTTGAGATCCAAACAGTCTACAGTGGCTGCCTTTTGGACTATTAATCTGCTTTTTCTTCCCATTGAAAAAACAAATATTCAACTATGCCTAATACAGCACCATCATTAGTAGCTAGGAACCCTGGCATCCTCCAACTGTGACATTTTGCTCTCATGTCATGGATTTCATCCTCAGAATTTCCTTTGTCTTCAAGGCCTTCTGTCAGCTTTATTCCTCATGTTACTCCCCTAGCCTCTCCTGTTCTTTATATTATTGTAAAATCAACTGCAAGCACCACACTATGCTGATGCATAAAGGCTTTTTTGATTTTTTAAAACGGTGATCTGACTTCTCCTGAAATGCCATAACAAGAAATAACAGCTGCCCTTAGGTTCAAAATACAGTTCTGTAAAATATTCAATTCTAGCTTTACTATATAGATCAGAATCTTGGCGTTTATATCCCACCTTAATCTGAAGCGAGACAAAAAACTTTGGGCAAAGAACTAACCCAGTTCATGCCTTCCCCTTGAAATGCCCACAATTAGGACTTTTCTTTACGCTAGTACCCTTCATTTTCTTATTGTAGGGCATCACACCTATGTTGATCTCATCCATTTCCTCTGAGTACAATTAAGCTTTACTAAGAACTCCACTGTAAGAAACAAACAAGGAAGTGACACTATCTGTTCCCTCACTTGCTCTCTGCCCAGGCAGACAGAAAACCACCATGCTCACATCAGCAGCCAACATGTTCACAGCGCTTTTGAACTATATCTTTAATTTCAGATGCATCCAGGTTCAAAGAAACATCAGTTTTCTGTCTGCATTTTATCTCTCAGGCTCAACCAAGAACTCTGGGTTAAGATGAGTAGATCCTTGTTCTCCCTTTTGCAGGTATTCTTCAGGGCATCAAAGTTTCATTTGAACTGTTACCTTAGAGTCAAGAAATATATTGCTTATGGATCTCCAGGGAAAATGACACAAGTGAAAGTTATTAAGTGCACAGCCTCAATATTTGTCCATCCCTTCCCAGAGAGGCACAAGACAAGGCTACTTGCTGCCTGGACAATAACTGGTCAATCATTTTAAAGCCTAAGGGGGAGCAAAAGCACTAACTGCAGTATTAAAGCAAAGCATCGTTAACAGCACTGTGTATTCATGGGAGCAACATAATGAAAAGGGAATATTTATAGCCAGTATCAGTTTATGCAGTGAGCACATCTGCCCCTGCCTCAAAGCATAGTCCTGAGGTTTATTACACCTTAAAAATGGTCAGACCTAGACTTAGAAAAACCCGAGGACCTTTATCAGAAGGCAGCTAAGCAAAGCATGTCAGTATCACATCCTAAACTGCCAGATCCAACTGTTCCACGGGCTGTACAAGATGATGCAGTGGGGATTTCCGCCCATTTCAGGCAGGCAATAATATCTTTTAGTATTTTTTTTTCCTTTAAGTATAGCAGCTTTAAATACATACCCCACCCCTTCCTAGGCTCCCCCCAAACCAAAAGCCCACTCATAACTCCCTACATAACTAACATGCTACCTGCCATACTCTCAGCTCAGCAGCAGCATGGCCTCTCTCAGGGGAATTCTGCTGAGACACAGGGAGAAAGCGAGTTACCAGCATCACTATGCAACAGTGTTCCCAGGTTCAAGGGGCTGCACAGGTTGGCCAGCATCAGAAATGCCAGCTGATGTGGAGATATTTGCTGAGTTTTGTCAGAGGTGGAAGCACATTGATGACAAACCTGAAACTAAAAAGAAAGCAGAGTTTTGAAAGGAAAAGGATGGGGAGCTAGGTGGAAGCTTTATGTACTTGGGCGGATCAACCCCGAGTTGGTAGCTGGCAAGCTGTCAGCAAAATACAGCAGCACACAGTAGATTATTTCCAACCAGCTTATTTTTGCAGCCAGAAGAAGCCAGGCTTGACAATTAACAGCATTGGTGTTCAGAATAGATACCAGCAAATTAACTCTGATTTCCCCCCACCCTCCTCCCCATGCAGTGCATCTGAAGGTCTGTGGATACAAGCAGAGAATAAAGTGGATGCTGCAGGGAAAAAACACACAAGGTCTCATTTATAATGCAGTCAGAAGAACTGTAGGATATGGAGGATAAAATATTATTGCAAGCTAACAACAGCAGGGAAATGGCATGAGCCATAGCAGTGCTGCTGATAACTTCTAAATAAATGCCTTATTATCAGAACAGGGAAGTCAGCTTTTTTTATTAGTAGATTTTTGGGTAGTCAACCTTTCATTTTCTGTTTAAATTCCTTTTTTCTATTTTAGACTCCTTTTCCATATTACTGCACAGCCAGATTAAGTCAGAGCTCTTCCAGCTGACCTGTAGCTATGCATTTAGTCTCATAGAAAAACCCCTCCTTTAACTTGGGGGTGGGATGAAGGCAGCCAGTACAGGGGAACAGGACAGAGGAATTTGTTCTCCACCACTGGGGCTCACAGAAGAGTTTCACAGGCTTTAAAGCCAGACATAACCACAGCTGTGCAACATGACAACTGCAGGCTTTGTTTCACTGAGCTCAGCCTGAGAAGCTCACATTAATTAGTTCAACAGGACAGCTTCCCAGCTCAGTCTACCTGCCTCAAACACCCCCACCACCCAGACACCCAAGTGTTTAAGGCCTCCAGATGGATGGTGCTAGAAACACTGCACACCAACACATACAGGAGGGAGGCAAGTCTTGAACCAGAAAGAAAATAAATGAGATTTTGGTCCAGAGAACCTTTCAATGGAGGTTAGCAAACAAGGCACTGTCCTCTGACTTAACTTACAGCCGATAGACTTCCAGACTTTCATCTCCCCAGCAAGCCAATAAAGTCTCTTTACAACAGGCTGCAAGCTTAGGTAAACTGTGGATCCTTATTACCACCAACATCCATTCCTGGCACGTAGTGCTTCTCAGTGCTGCCTTTGGGGAAAAAAAATTATGCACGATGAATCTTCTTGTGACCTTTAGTGTAAACTTCCCACAGCAAGAAGAATGCCTGAGCGCTCTTGGCCAAGGCAGGCACGCTCAGCCAGCACGGGAAGGAGCGCTAGACACTGCCCTTTAGGCTTGTGTCGTTTATCAAGATAGGAGGCTGTCAGGCTCCTGCCTGACATGCACTGGCCCAGGGAAGGGAAGCAGTGGAAGTTCACCTGAATGAAATAATAGCATACAGCTGGGTAGGAGAAGGAAAAAAAAAAAAATCTACACAGCAAAATTATCCTAATGAAAAATATGAGATACTTGCTGAGGAGAGGCACTCTGAAGACCAGAGAGACCATTATCCTAACCCAGGGGAAGCACAGCCTTGAGAGCAGTTTGGGTGGGGTAAAGAGCAAGAGTATCAAGAGAATGCCTAAGCCTATGTTTAATGCATTAAGAAATTTCAACCCACTAACACCTCATATCCCCATTTCATTCGTGTTCTACCTCTCCCAAAGAGCCCAAATTCCACGAACGGTAAGAAAGGGGGGGTGGGGGATCACTAAAAGACACACCTAGGTAAAAATGTCTTTCTGCTCCTTGTTATATTTGTACAGAAAACCAACGACTACTTTTCATATTTACTCAGGGAGTGAAGGCAATAATCCCTCCCACAAACTGTATCACCCGGAGCATCTCAGACTGCCATCTCACAAAAGCTGTAAACTCAGAGGGGGTTAATGCTTTTCCTTTTTTAATTTACATTTACAATACTTTCCAACACGAATCCAGAACTCCTTGGCTTATACCTTGTAGTCAAAAGGTTAAATCATTTCCTTTATTAAGACATTTGGGGTGTGAAAGAAAAATAAATGGATGCAATAAAAGTAAATCAGCTCTTACTTTGCTGGTTAATGCATGTAATGCATGGCCTATTGCCTCATTCAAATCTCATCCTCACAAAACCTTTGGAGATCAGAGAGACAAACTCAAAATAAAAAGGACAGTAGAGAGAGGACGGAAGAGGAGAGGAAAGGAAGGAAAGATGAGTTTTCAAATGAGATCTGAAAACAGATGGGGAACGACTGAGGCACAGAGATTCATTGTTCTTGCAGAAATAGCTCTGAACAGATTATTAAAAGCAGCCCATCTTATCCTGTCACTCTGATCCACAGGAGTCTTTCCTAGAAAAATCTACCAGCTTTCTCCCCCATTCCCAGCTCACAGCTTTCTGCAATCAATTCCACAAGTAACCACATCCTTTCCCATGAGATAGTCTCTTCCCTTTTGCCTCTGCCTTGTTCTGGACATGGCTGTGAGGGTGCACTCAACCTGCCACATGCGCTGTTAGGGTGTGAAGAGGTGGCAAGAAAAAAAGTCTCAGGGCCAGAATGCTGACTGGCAATCTAACAAGGTAAAGCACTAGCGAAGCTTCTCAGATGCAGTGCTGGAATAGAACAAGAGCATCAGCTTCTTAGCATAATTGAGCACAACAGATTGGACTCCTAAAGCATATTAACACAAGATACACATCTGCTTGTCTGTAAGCATGACAGCCATTTGACTGCTGAATCTGTCCTTGGCTGCATGAAGGTCAAGATGCATATATACTTCACACACACCTATTTGTCCATCTTTGCTAAAATCAAACCCAGCTTCTCCTTAACTGGAAACTGGACTTTGATGGCTTTCAAGGGGAAAAAAAAAAAAAATCAGAGGTCCTTGGTTAGGTTTGGGGGAACTCTGCAGATCACACTTGAAAAATGCAGTAAACAGCAAGACTATGTAGACATTTCGGAGAAATTCATTCACCTTGGTTCATGAATTCATTCCCAAGATAGCAGCTTTGCTCAGATTCTTGATCAACTGCTCCATCAACCTGATTCTGTCAGCCAGAATCTTGACACTCCTAAAAAAGGAATAAATTACAGTCTAGGCAAGGAATTTTCTCTTGTTATGCCTTCTGACATCCTGAGAGTGGAACACATGCTGTGCTTACAAGTTGCTGAACTTATGACTCCCTGTGCCCTGCGCTGTGCTTAGCCACTGGAGCAGTTATACTTGGTGGAACAAGGCCACATACAAACATCACAATTTATTAATGGGGGATTTTAAAGCGACTTTCACTTGCTATAGGCATAATGCCCAGGCTTACTTCATTTCAGCCTCTCCAATGGAGGCCTACCTTTCTGAAAATATTTAAAGCCTTTCAGATAAGATTTTCCTTTAACACAAAGAGGCAGAGCAAATGAGATGTTCCCCCCTTTCCTCCTCCAACCATGCTGATTATGATGTATGGCAGGTGGCAAAAAGCAATTTCTATGTGTATCAAGCATGCTTTTGCTTAGGTTCTCACTTGAACAAAGCTGCATTGCCTGCCCACTGGCAATTCATTTGCCAGTTTCCAATTGAAGCAACAGATTGCCACAGTTACCCAGGCATTTCACATGCCTTCTGTGGTCACCTATCTCAAAAACCAAGTCCTTTTCGTATGCTGCATAATATACTGAAGCAATAACCAGCAATTCTTAACAGCTTCAGGGAATCTTTGCTTGCCCCATCTAAACATTGCCCTTGGTATATGCTTAGTATTGCTTCATAAACAATTTCAGGAATGTTCTATGGGTTTGAGTTTTAAAGCTCTCAGAAGAATTTTATCTTTTCAACTGGATAGCAAGTTCTACTGAAAGAGGTTTGGCATCATGGAGGGTGCCTTGCAACAGCCCTGGCACATAACTGTGTACTACTAACTCAGAGAAACAAAGGCACCATTTGTGGAAGACCGCTTTGGATTTTGCTCCCTAAAATAAAGGGCTTAAACCTTGTCAAGGTATTTGGCTATTGTCAAGAGCAGCCTGTGGGATCACAAAGGAATTGCCTCAGAGGCAGAAATACCATCCATATTTGTAGCCTCTGTCCAAGCCACTGAGCCCTCCTCCCTTCACTGCATGTGTGACAGAAGGGATAAACAGAGCCACTGACATGTCCAGACTAACCTCTCCGATATCCAGGCTAGGACTCCTTCAAGGACTACAGACACCCCAGGAGACATCTCTAGTGACAACACATTAAAAATGAAATTTCATTACCAGAACCTCATTCAACTCCATTATTTCTAGAGCTGCACTAGTCCAGGACAGGATCCACTTTGGCAAGCAAGCTGTGGAGCCTGATGATCACCAACCATCTGACTGACAGCCTCGTACATAGTGCCAGTGAAGAACGAGCTGCGATGGGTAGTTTCTCTTGCTTGAAAATATATCCTAACATTGGCTGTTCATGGCACCTTTAGCTGCAGGTGCACTCCTGTACCTTGTGAACATCCCTGTCTCATGCCATCCACAGCTTTCACAGCATTACTGCTGTCTGGCCCTGATCCAACTTCATCTGGCCTTTTCCCAGTGCATGTAGCACAGACCCCCAGCTTTCAAAGCATCAGCCTCCACTTGAACAGCATTCCTCACTCAACCCCTTGGCTTAGTATCACTCTAGATTCCTCCACTTCTAGACCTCTCCCTCATCAAGACCCTTCTCAAGCAGGTAAGAAACAAATAACCCTTAATTTGTGACATCTCCCCAAAGCTTCCCATTTCCAGAGATATGTCTGTGACCAAATGGAAAGGCTTTTGTAGATGTCTACAAAGCTGCTGCTGCTGTCAGAGAGAAGAAAGTCTTTGCAGAGAGACCACAAGTTACCTGATGTAGAAGAGATGCAGAAGGCAACTCAAAAGCCCAGTGGTAGTTCTGGGAAGGGAGCCTCAACAAAAGGCTAACAGTCCACAGCCATTTCATTGCCCTGTGACATCCACGGGCCATCCCAGCAGAACTATGCACTATAATTGCATCTCATTACCATACAAGGAGGTCCTCTGAGGCATCAGCTTCTTCATCAAGACTATACTTAATACATAACAGGCAGAAAGAATAACATCTCCATTCAAAACAGCATGTATTTGCCACACTTGGCTACAGAAAGTCAGACCCTTTATTACACAAGAGAAAAAAACCAAAACAAACCCTACTGCAGCTATTAACTCTTCCACTGATATCTCAGCAACCTCTGCTTATGTTCCAATTCTGCAGGGTCTGTGGATTCACTAGAAGACCAAAATCAGCTGCTCTCCATGGGGTTATCCTGACCCTGACTTTGAGCCCTGCAAGGGCTGAGACAACATTCATGTCATGACTGACGAGGGAAAGGAAAGATGAGGCAGAAGGAAGGAATAAGACCAAGAACAGAAGAGCTTGAAGTCACTGCAATCTTCTGTTAATCACACTGAAAGGCAGCATGCCTCTTCCCCAAAAGAACTGATAAAACACTGAAGCTGTTGCTTTCAAATGCTTTTGTCACAACTAAAACTTCAGTACAAGTATCTGAACATAAAATTTTAGGCCTCTTGCTACAGATAGGGGAAAAAAGGTACACTAAGCCTGAATACATCAATAAAGAGGAGATTTGGATTAATTTTGAGTGCTTTCTTTTTTTGGGGAGGACATTTCCTCAGTGAATATGATAGGCCTCATATGAATGACCCCTCCACCCAAACACTGCTTGAACCAATATGTTTTCACAACCAACAGCTTGATAAATTTACCTGGGGATTTGAGGTTTTCAGGTTAAGTGCAGTCCTTAAGAACAAAATTTTCCTTCCCATGAGAAATTAGCTCTTCTGGAAATGATTGATTCCTTACTAAAGCCTTTCAATGCTGCTAATGCCAGCAACGGATTATATCCCATCTCATGAAAAGTCATAAAAATACCTGGAAAAAAAATCACCTTCAAGTTGTGCCTGCCTGCCAGAAGTCCTGCTATCTGGCACCACTCAGCTGAGATCATTTTTTTCCTCAAGGGTTACTCTGGTTTGTATGGTTGCACAGGTACAGAACATTTGCCTATGGATACAGAGCAGGTTTTTCCCCTGGCTTTTTTGATCTTGTTTTATTATTGATCCTGATAAGTCAGAAAAAAGAAGTCTCACATTGCTTCAGATGCAGGAAGCTATGCAAAAATCCTACAAGGTTTACCAAATTCCTTGGCTTTTTTTGTGTGCTCCCTACCCCAGTAAGACTCCTTTTCCTTAATGATTCTTATTTCTCACATCTTCATGTACCACCAGACTCATTCCTGACTATTTCACAGGGCTGCCTTTGCATCCGCTTCCTGACCACTGACTCTCTGCTCCCACATACCCTCCCTCTGCCTGTCAACCAAGTTAAAACAGCAACGATTCTTCTGCCACAAGCACACAAAATTCTGAAGAAATTCTTCAAAGTCATGGGCTAAGTCAGAACTTGAAGTAACACACACCTACTAGGACCAACACAGTCCTTCACACACTTTCAGCCAAGCCAGGCAATTGCTGCTCCAGTTGCTGTCTGAGGACCCTTCATAAGGGACATGCCATCAGGTAAACTCTCTGCAGCTCTGTTTTCACCCAACCCAAGAGATCCAGTTTTGTACCTTTTTTTCCCCACCAGTATAACATCTTAACTGCCTCCATAAGTTCTTGAAATGCAGAGGGAAGGATGCAGGGTAGCCATTGCTTTGGTATCATTTTACTTATTCTTGGCAAACAACCATCTGTCTTTCAACCAAACAAACAGAGGAATGCCTGTATCTCATGGTGGCCAAACAAAAAAGCCACCACAGTTAAAAAAAAAAAAAATCATTAAAGCAATCTTCAGCTTTGCTGTGGGCAAAGCCTTTCATACAGCTTGTAGACACCAGGATCACAGGGATCTTATTTTATGTCATTAACTACTCCAAACACATGCATGGACAACACATGTTGAACAAAATAGTCCATATGGCATCCCTTATACCCAAATGGAGAGAAGGCTTTGCAGACATGTGCTCCAAGGAGGTGAGCTGGATGCTGGGCAGGTCCATTGCTGACCTCTGATGGTCACAGCCAGACTTACATGGCCGGGGACAGCCTCTAGGACAAGGTGGAAGGATCCTCCACCCCTTTGACACCCCTGCAGATAAAAACAAGCAGGTTGATCTCATTTCATTAATATCTCATTTTGCCTAGTCATGAGTGATGACTTTGGGGTGAAAAAAACAACTTGGAAAAAACCCCTCTGCTTTAACCCAACTGACTCTTCTTTCAAGAGACCAGTTTGAACAAAGTCATGGATCACAGGGGCAGAAAGGAGTTGCAAGTCAGTAACACAACCATCCTTGAAAATGGAATTGAGGGCCCCATGCTGTCCTTAGACTTCAGCTGACCACAGCAAATATGCTCACAACACCCCAGTTCCCAATTACAGCACATGGGAGGGGACCTTACTGCCTGGTCTGTCTGCTCAGCTACATCAAGTTCAACAGTAACTGTACTGAAGCTACGGCAACCTCCTGTCCCAGCAACGTCGGCTGGTCCAGGAACTCCAGTCCAGATACAAACACTCAAACTAGGATCCACCATGACCAGTAATTAGACATGGCCATAATCAATGTTTCCTCACTGCAGAGCAACGCACCAGAAGTCTTTACACAGGAAATATGTTGCAGGGGGTGGGCACTGGAGGAAGGGTGAGGCACTTCAGACCAACTGCTCCCTCCCCACCCTGTCCCCCCCTCCCCAAAAGTCACAGGAGCTAAAATAACATTTCTTTCAGCAAATGTCAGAAGAAGGAACTTTCATGACTCATCAGCTGTTGTTTTAGCCTGCAAGGGACTATAAATTACACTAATTAGAACATGGTATTTTTCTTGCAGTTATACAAAACACTGTCTCTTCCTGTGACATCTAAGAGCAGAGTCATCAAGCAGGAGCATGCTCCATACATGTTTTAACTAGAATCCACAATTCACTTGCATGAAAATCCTCTGAGCAGCAAATTGGTGAGAGCTGGCAGAGCGCATCAAGAAAGCTGTGCTGAATTATGAGAGGAGGGAGAGTGAATTAGTGGCCAATCAAACCTGTCCAACCAGAAAGAGAGCCATTCCTTACTGTCAGGAACTACAGCACCAGCATCACTTTCACTCTGTGTGGAAAGAAGGTAATTTATGGGGTCTTCAGTCACTCACACCATCAAGTCCATGTGGATAAGAAGTTTAACGCTTGTGATTGTTTTCTGGGAGCAGTGTATTTGCGTTTAGCCACATGCACAGTCTTAGACAAGCCAAACTGAAAAGCCTGGCTATAAGCTGTCACTTCAGTTTTCAAGCCTGAATTATCCCAGCAAAGTAAAAGCAGAGATTTGTTCAGAGCCCAACAGCCTAAATCTGGCAATTACAACAGGCTCCTGCAGAGCGATTGCCCTGACTCACCTTCCAGCAAGACTCCTTCAGGGACAGACAAAGAGGGGCTTTTCTGCTGTGCTCCTGCAGCAGTGCATTATGGAGCCTATACATCCCCCAAGGTAGGGATGCAGGTGATCACAGTGTGCCACACCGATGAGGAGGGAGCTGCCCTAAAGCAGAGCTGCTTCTTGTGCTGCCATATCCATCACAACAGAGTTCGTGGGCTTTGGCTGATTTCCCCTTTCCAAGAAGGGAGACAGTTACCTCGCCTGTGATGGCTGACAGGACTCAGTTGCCCACTGATGCTACAGCTGAGCCCAGGGCTACAGAGCAGGCTGGAGGTGGATTTGAAGCAAGAAGAGACACCACTAGCTTTGGCCAGCAACTTATCAACTAGATTTAGTCACACTTTTTTCCCCCCCTCAGAAACACTTATTCTCCCCACCCCAAAAGCTGTGCTTTTCTCCCAGAGAGACAATGTCCTTTCTCAAAACAAGACTCTGGTGTTTCACAACATTCTAAAGAGCTTATTAAGTTCAACACTAGTTATTTTATTGATTTTAATAAAAATCTCTTGTGCCACACTCTAGAAGTGATAGAATTTTGTATTCCCACTGGGTTTCTCAACAATGTGACAATATTTTGGGGAAACACAAAAACAACAAGAAAAGCAACCCAGAAAACTCAATTTTTTAAAAACTTTTTAAAAGAAAGGAACACCTTCTTGGTTGCAAAGCCACCACACAACCCAGAGCCCAAAGGACTCTGTCCATCCAGACCCTCCCAAAACAGACTCTATGGCCATCCTGCCACCCGCTCGCGCTTTGCACAGACCCTGCAGTCCAGAGGACACAGGGAGAGCAGTGAGGGGCTGAGCCCTCCGATTAATGCTGCACGAAGAAATGAGAGCTTTCTGCACCAGCAGCCCCGAAGGAGCGCTTCCCCAGCTGTTTGGGGCAGGGGCCCGCAGGGGTCCCCCTTACTGCTCCGCCGAGCCAAGCACAGCTGGAGAGCGAGCTTTTCGGGGCAGCTGTTACAACAGCCTCCCCCTCCCACCCCGGGTAGGGGGCACAGAGATGGACCCAGCTGCTTGCAGATGCCTCCCCTGGGGCAGGCCCCACAAGCGCTGGCTCCCTGCCCCACCGCCCGCAGGGATGCGCCGAGCTCCTCACCTGCACCACCACCACCTCCTCCTCCTCCCCCGGGGAGGAAAGCCACATTCCCTTCACCCTTTCTGCTGAAGTTAGCGACTCAAGGAGCACAGCAGTATCTGGCGGACATCTGGCCACTTGGATTTCCAGACAATGACTCATACACACATCCTGGGACAGCAGAACCTGCGGCACTGAGAAGGGATATTACCAAAGGTCCCACTTTCTCTGGATTGTGCAAGCTTTAATTGGCACCTGAGTGTCTTTTAGAGCAGGCAAGCAGGGGGTTAGTTTAGGTATTGCATTCACCCCCCAAAAAACAGCCCCTCTGGCAAGGCAGCAGCACACCAGTAAGGGGAACCAGAAGGGTCCGCAGGGGGATGTGAATCCGCACTTCCACAGTCCAGGGCATTACCAAGGGAGCAACAACATAAGCAAGAAAATCAATTCCTTAAACAGACAGAAGGATTCAGAAAGTTTGTTTCTGCTGTTTGTCCAAGTACAACACAAGCAAATCTGAGCAAGAGAAGCGACCAGCAGCCTGGCCCAGGTTAGCAGAGAACAGGTTCTTGCCCTTCACGTACTTTACTAACACAACCCAACTGTCCACAAACTATCAAAGTTTGGAAGTGCCCTAATCTAGACTAACACTTCTCAGCCACAGGATTGCGAGAGGCAAATAGGACACTGCTAGGTGCTGGAAATATCATTCCTTTTAAAGTACAGAAACTGTTGCTATTCCACTGCCAGCCAAGATCTACATCATCTTTTTGAAGCACGTACAAAATTAAATAGGCCCAGCGTTTTCTCACTAGGGTTTTTTAACTCTTAATTTGACAGCAAACAATCAAAAAAGAGAGGAAAAATGGTTAGCTTCTGTTAAGGTACCGTCAATCCAAAGAGATCGATACATTGCTTTGGAAGGTCTCTCTATGCACCATCCACACCACCACAGGACAGAGCAGCTGAAGGCATAGCCAGGTAAAAATACCTCAAACTCATGGCATGTTTGTCCTGTCTACAGAACTGCTGCTCCTCAAACTTAGAAATTTTCAGCATTCACCTCTCTGCTTTTACAGGCCTTGCCCCAAAAGCCCACACACCCGCTTAGTACCCCCTAATCCCACCCTGCTCTGGCAAAGGAGCACAGGTCTCCTTTGCACGAGGTTTGCTCAGTAAAGCAGACAGCATATGGCATCCCACAATCAGCCTTATGATCTCATCTTGTCTGACTGCTATTTTTACAGCTTGTTATTAATAAGCATAAACTAGGAATTTGAGGTGCTGTCATGTTGGATATTCACATGTTTACATCCCAGATGGTGCTTTATCAGGATTACAGATTGCCAGGCAGAGAAGCACACAGAGGGGAGTCACACACAGTTACACACAGGCTCTGCACCTTATTCCCCACTGCAAGTAGAATATAGGTGAGACACAAGAACAGGTTTGTCCTCAAGTGAAAGAGTAGCAAAACCATAACACCAGTCCTACCTTGGTGAACAGAGGAAGGCTGAACCACAGTTTGCCGCTCCCACCAGACTTAACAAATCAAAAAAGCCTCTCCTAGCTGCCTGGGTGAGTATATGTACTCTCTGAGCAGGGATGTCAGCTCAACAGCTGAGCTCCATAACTTTCATTGTTTCCACTTCTACCTTCCTACCTTAGTAGTAGAAAGGAGATAAATTTAGACACCTGTAAGTAGGCTCACCTGTCACTTCGTTCTCACCAGCTCTACCCAAAGTCCCCTCTATCTTCAGGTCCTCTCCATCAGTAAACCCTAAAGGGCTCAGGTTGTAATTAGTGCAAGCTTCTAGCTACAGCATGGATAGGAGAGAAGTCTGCTCTTGAGACCCAAGAGCAGGTCTGACCCACTGTCACAGACTGAAAAGGCATATGATATAAAGAATGTGAAGACGTCTGGGACTTGTAACACAGATGCCCAACAGTGGCATGAACCAGGCTGTTGTCCAGAAGGGTTCATTCTAAGAGAGCATCAAGGTCAAATCATTAGATGAGTTCAAAGACCACATTTTGTCCATCGAGTTCTTTCAGCCTGGATGGACACCAAAGTCCCCGGGGGCACTGCAGCCCTACCTTGACTGTTTTTCCCATTATGCTTTTTCCTGCAGAGACTGCCCCAGGAGAGGCTACAACAAATTCACTTTGGCCAGGGAACAAAACCAGTCACCTTGCTGACCTCACGACCCACTGTTGTTACACAGGTCAGCCCTATTTGCATCATCTGCTCAAATATTTTGACCTACAGATATGGAAAATGGAACCTCTTTGAAGTTAGCAGTATCCAGTGGAAGGAGGGAAAAAAAGCCTTCCAACACAGGAGGCAGCACACACATGATGGTGGCAGCAGCTTCTGGCAGCCTGACAGGCATGGAGGGTGAACGCACATCACCAAGACTCTGCAGGGGTTTTCACACAGAGAAGCAAACCCCTCCTGTCACTCAGCCTGCAGACGAGGCCACGGCTGCAGAAATGTCTGCTCCAGCTTCGTATGACCTTGGCAGAGATACAGAGCTGGGGAAAGAGTCATGAGGAAGGAGGTGAAACACTGCTCCCAGATGACAGCCAGAAGTAGAGTGTCCTAGAGATGGGAATGCGCCCTTCTGGCCTAACTGCAAAAGGATGGAGAAAGAGAAAGGTGGAAGTGGGTCAAGGGAGGCAAAGTGTAAGAACAAGGCAACAGGAGGAGGAGCAGAAAGAAGGTTTTAAGGTTACATATAAAGAGGCTCAAGGCCGGCTGAGAAAGGCGAGAATCGGCTGTTCCAAGCATCCCAAAAATACTGTCCAGCTGTGCGCAGCCACAGGGCCAGAGGCCAAGGCTGGGTGCCTGGCTGCGGGGGGAGATGCAGCTGGAAGGGAGAGGAGGGGCAGCAAGAGCTGCTAACGCCTACAAGTGCCTTACAGAACTCAGACAAACAGCCCAGACTCCAGCTGCTCGCTGGGCTCAGCCCCACACACCAATGCCCAGGGTTGTTCCTGCGAAGCTGAGCACCCGAGTGTGATGGAGATGGGTGAATCCCCAGCTCCTGGAAGGCAAACGTGCAGGGCAGCAGCCCAGAGCACACGTGTGTGTTGAAACCCCAAGAGTGCTCCCACGTGGGCGGATAACGGAGCCGTCCCTCCCTCCCTCCGCCGCCTGCCCTGGAAGCAGTGATGGAGTCTGGAAGGGCCTCTTGTCTTTAACGCCTCTCGCTGACCTTTACATGGGGCTGTGTGCACTGCTGATTTATTTCACCCCACCAGGGACACCGCTGTGGCAACTCACTAGAAACTGGCAGCTCTCTGCTGCGTGCAAGATACCCTGCAATTTGCTCTGACAGCAAGGCAGGTTTGAGAGGGTTTTTAATCGAAAAGGGCAATGCGTTTTTTGAACAGGCTCAGGGTTGCCTCTTCAGCACATTTGGCTGATCCTCCCCGACTCCTACCAACTTCCAGAGGAGCGAGTGGACTCCAGTGCCTTGCAGGACAGGGCTGAGCTGCTCAGCACCAGCTTTGGATGATTTATGAACCCCACCTCTTTCTACCCATCAGTTGATTGCTTCTGTATCCTCTTCAGCCAAATCCCAGGCCTGAGAACTGAATCCACCTGAAGTGGGATTTTCTTCCCCAGTCCATCCTCTTCCTGTCTTCTCTGAACCATGGGGAAGTTCAGCCTGGTTTCTCGGGGCAGCTGTGCGTTGTCCTGGGGAAAGGAGGGGAAGATGTGGACATGAGGAAACCACATCACACTCTCAGTGTTTCAGCCAGCTGGTAAACCACCAGAGAAACTGAAGAGGGAGCAGAAGGCAAGGACCTATCCGCCTGAAGGTTTGGGATGAGTTTTGGCTATGGACGACAGAGGGTGGGGAGCTGGCGGGTGGGGAGGATCAGTGCGGAGAGCAACAGGAATGATGAAAGGATTGGCAAAACCAGGTCCAAAAAATAACTCAATTCCAGCTACCTGGCTGTGAAGGAACCAGCAAACCTCAGAGGTCCCACAGCACCTTCCTCCTGTCCATCTACAGCGCCTACCCCACCACCCAGAGCCCTGCCAGAGAGCTGCTGGCCGCCTGCAGCTGGCTGCCTCCCCAGGAGGCCATCTCTTCCTCTCACCAGCCGGGAGATACACCAAGGAGGGAGCCTGGTTTTGAAAACAGAAAGCAGCGCCCTAATGCGCCATTGTTCAGTGGGTAATTGCTTCCTTTCTTTCCCTGGCTCCCGGTAAAGCCAGGGGCAGTTCCTTCGAGCTGGAGGCGGCCTCCTCCAGGCTTCTACTTAAGTCCTTAAGAGAGACCCTTCCAAAGAAATAATTGCTGCCTTTCTACTTCACAGTCTTAACAAATATCTTTCGACCTCGTTTCAACACTTAGTGGGTTTTATTTAGGTGATGAAGGGATTGCCTTTTTTTATTTTAGCTCCTGCTAATGTCTTTTCTCTTGAAAATGCCTTTTCTCTTCTCTCCCTTTCTGATCCTTTTTACCTCTTTCAGTCCCAAAGCGGATGGGTACATTTGTAAGGTCAATTCAGAGCTATTCTTAGGATTCGATGTTGTGCAAATTTAAAATTACTTCCAGCAGTAATGTTTAACTCTGAAAAATACGGTGCTTTGGATCAAATGAAATAAGACTTTTAAGTGAGAAATATGAGTTTATCACCCTGCTTGATGCAGGCTAAAATTTAAATCCTCGCTCTCTAAGGACTAAATTGTCCATCAAATTCTTTACTAAAGCCTATAAACAACTCAGGAGGTGATGAGGTCTCATCAGCTCAACACAGCCAGAGCATGATGGTGGGGAAACTTCAGAGAAAAATGGGTTTAATAAAGTAAATGGGGTTTCAATGGATGGTCTCACTACAGCAGCACCAACACAACCTTTTTTTTCATGCATGAATAAACTGCACATCTGTGTTCAGGGAGGACTATGACAGTGAAGATCAAGGAATATGTGGCACTTATCTACCTAGGAGGAGAAACCACAGGCGGTGGTGAGCTGTGAGGTGGGATTGGAGCCCAGCCACCAAAGCGAATCAGAGGGGAGCTGGAGCCTTCTGTACTCCCAAAAAACCCCGCACATTAGTGCATTGTATCTTTAGTCTCCTACAGCATATGTTCAATGTCTAGATTTTTCTCTGTGTTTCTTCTTCAGTCCCCAGGAGGCTGTGACTTTCTTCTTGCTGCAAACCACAGGATGATACTGTTTGTTACGGCACCTGCTTGCCTGGTGGGCTGTGAATGGCTGGGTTGCTCTGAAGTGAAAGGATGGATGAGTGACAGTTCCTGCCTGGTGAGAGATAAGAGGAAGGAGAGATCCATGGTGGACTAAACCAAGAAGAAATTACAACACTGACATACTGTACCATTTTGCTGAGTATGGAGATATGCTTTTACCTGACATCTAAGTGCATAATCTGGATGGCTCCTTCACCAGAGGAAAGAAGATGGAAATTAAATTATCAGAATGCTTAAAAGAGCGATTGGTCTGACAGTCTCCAGCATGGCTTGTTTTTAGGACTACCTTGGCACAGCACAGATAAGTACAGGCATAGTGACATTTCCCATTACAGTTTTTTGGGAAAGCCCGTATGACATAGAAGTGAGAAAATGATGAAGACACACATTCCATACAGTATAAGTAACCTAAAATAACAGATCCACTGAAGACTGAAAGGGGGAAATATCTGTTTGAGAGCTGACCCTTAACAACTGTAGCAGTCTACCAAACTATCTATCTGTCCCAATTTTCTCCCAAAGCATTCCTGAAACCTGTGTACTACACGCTGTCAACAGTGCAACCATTGAACAAACTCACCTGGGGCTTTGGAGCTTGTGTGTTGCCTAAAGCCTGTGTGAAAAGCAGGAAAAAAAACATGAGAATTCCCTACAGAGTTCAAGAAATCATCTGAACCCTTTCCAGTCAACAGACAAGTTCAGTGTTGAGCAAATATTTCCCAACACCTCTGTCTGTCACTTTGGTTTTGCCTCCTTATCGGCTGTGCATTGGCCATATTGCATTCCTTCTGCTCTCCAAAAGGCCAGGAATAAATCACATAGGAATGATTTGAATGCCTGAGACTTAAGCTCTTGCTTAAAATTAAGCATGTGGTTAAGTGATTTGCTGGTGAATTTAAGCTCTGGAGCGTTTCATTGAATTGGGCCCAGTGGAATAGTCAGATCTGTAGAAAAACTAAAAAAAAAATTAATAAAAATTAAAAATTCTTTAAAATGGCATTATTTCAGAAGTTCAGAAAAGTTTTAGGAGTTTTTTATGCTTCAGGTATCATTATGCAGGGAGGGTGGTCTTATTTATAAAGTGAACTCATCTTTGTTACATATATGGATACTTTTTACCTGTGAATTGCACCGGCTCTTTCTCTCCTCCTGCTCCTGTACACAGCCATAGATAAGCGTTCCTCTGAGCGAAAGGATTGGAAGAACAAAAGGTTCTTTGTGAACAACACATTTATTCCCTTTTGAAAAATAAATATTTATTAAAAATCATGAAAATTTAGCCAAGGGGCTGGGGGGAAGGGCTGTAAAGAAAGGGTTTGTTTTCCTGCTCTAACACCTTCTCAGATGAACATTAGTGCTAAACAAAGACACAGCAGAAGACACTTTTAATTAAATTGATTTATGGGGGAATTCAGTGGATTTCTGCCAGTTTACACCAGCAGAGAATTTCACCCTAGGTGATTTTGTGTGTGGGAGATATTTGTACCTCTGAGTTGGGGGCTTCAGGGGGGTATTTGAATTTTAGATAGTCAATCTCTATTTGTGCTTATCATACAGCAAAACTTTAAGGTATCTTTACAGGTGGCTTAGTGATTGTCCTTATTTGAGATTATTTTATCTTTAAATTACAACAACATGAAAAAAAGCCCAAAAAATTTTACATCTTTAGTTAATATGAGTGTTCTGTGGGACTGACAGTGGGGAAGGGTACCACCAGCCTGAAAATGGTTTTTTATTGAGAGCAATGTTGAGGAGAGGCTGGTCTGGAATCACAGAATTGTAGGGGTTGGAAGGGACCTCAAGAGATCATCAACTCCAACGCCTCCCCCTCCCCCCCCGCCAAATAAAAGCAGGTTCAAGGAGAAGCACATGAAAGCTTTGCATGGGAATACCTCCACATGCCTGCTCTTAGAAAGCCAGATTCAGACTTAGGATGTTTTCCTCTGGATGAGCATCTCTTCACATCTGGCAGCCTTGCTGACCCAGCCCTCTCCCCAGGACCCTTCTGCTTTTCCAAAAGAATAAGGACATATAATCCTCAGCAACGCCCCCACTCCTCCCTGCATCAAGCCACTGTAGGAACCTCTGCCAAGAGCCTGTCTCTCTGGTACCACAGCTAGCTAACAACAGACCATGGGTGAGACCAGATGTCCTCTCATCTTTATCTGTACATCTGCAGGCTGCAAGTCCTGGAAGCTCCTTTTCTTTGTGCCACTGTGAGACAATACTCATCTCAAACCAGGCCCATGGATTGAGAAAAATGACATGCAAATGCAACCTGCCAGCACTGACTGACTGCACTGACTGGTTAAGACAAAGGAGAAATCAGAAGAGTGATTGCAGAAGATCGCACCAGGTAGGCCAAAAGCCAGTTGAGGTCTTGAGGAGTGGGTATTTTCAGCAGTTGCCTTTATTCCTTCTGGTAGTCTTGCCTAGCTTCTTCAGAAGAACACGAAATAAGTTTCTGCTGCTCTCCATCCTGTGGCAATCACCTGAGGGCACAACACAGGTTTTAGGTAGGTACTTTGGTGCATTCCACTTTCCAGATCCTCTCATATATAGGGTGCAGTTCATAACTTGTGCCAGTTGATGTAGAACTATTTTTAAATGTCCATGTAAAAGATCTAGGCTAAGGACAGGTACCTCTTTCCATAGCTGTACACAAGGTCTGATCACTTAGTGTTTCAGCATGAGAAACACTCCTCACAGTCTTCTTCCCTGTTAAGATCTTATTTTTATAGGAAATAGTACAGTCATTAGGAAAATAAATTCTTTAAACCAACAGCATCTTCCTAGGGCAGCTAAAAGCACCTTGAAGTTCACTGAGTTTTACATACCTATTTATTATATCAGTTATACAAACCATTCTCCAATTAACAGGAGCCCATCCATCATTCCAAGCACCTTTTCACCATAATAAAATCAACAACCCAACACCTATACCTAGTATAACGGTGGGCTGCTCATATGCTCATTAAGTACAAACTTGGCAGCTTTCTCCTTCCTACCAGTAATCCCCTTTCTCCCCTCTCCTTAAATTTCTCTTCCTGAGGAAAAAAGTTGGGTCTGTGCATCACCAATGTCGTTCCAGCAAAACATCCAAACAATCCATGGGCAGAAGCCCTGAAGTCTTCTCTCTTTGCTGCAGCCAGGGTCTCATTAAATGGTGGGAAAGAAGACTTGAAAAACCTTACTCTGTTGCTATATGGATTTGTGTATCACAAAGCAGAGAGACCTCCTCTGTACCTTATTTTGGCACAAGCCAAAATTTTTTCTTTCTTAGTTCCCAACAAGGGAATCTCTGAGTCTCTCAGTCATGGCTAAGTTGATTGCGGAATTTCCTTCTTTCCTTCCTTCTTTCCTTCCTTCTTTCCTTCCTTCTTTCCTTCCTTCTTTCCTTCCTTCTTTCCTTTCTTTCCTTTCTTTCTTTTCTTTTCTTTCTTTCCTTTCTTTTTCCCGGAGAAGGGAATGCCTGTATCTCTGTGTGCCAGTCCAGGAGGAAGGAGACAACACTGGAGCAGGCCTCTTTGCAAATTAAGGGTTCTGTTGTTTTTCCTGGTGTTTCTTCACTCCATTGTCCAGTTAGCATGTCTCATCCACACAAAGAGGCAGCATTGCTATTTTCTTGGAGTCTTTCCCAGCACATTGGCTGCAGTTCTCTGCTCTGGTTTTGTTCCCTTGTTTCGACCTGATGATGTGCCCCCCTGGTCTTCCTCAGATACAACTTTCCTCCCTCTATTTGATAGGGGTTTGAACGATGTGGTCCTTTGCCTCACAGGAGTTAAAAGACTTAATGACATGGATCAGTTCCACCCACTATCCCGTGATGGGTGCAAACAGGCAATGCCTTCGCTCTCCTGATTTTTAGGCTTCTACTAAGCTCATTCACCTTCCTGAACATTTCATTGAGTATCCTCCTTGCATACTGCAAAAGCAAGTGACACAATGACACAAGGCATACACACAAAAATACAGAATTAATCTATTAATCCTGAGGCTTTCAGAAATATATATGTGCAGAAGCAAAGAGAAAGCACTTCTCCTTTCCAGCCTTCTCTGGAGCTGAGAACAAGCACCTTGCCCGTGAAGGAAGCACAGGCACCACAGTTCTGATATCCCACTGTTGTCACACCATGGGGAAGCAGGAGTTTTGAAGTATTCTTGTGTCTTTTTTCTAAATACTTTGCTGAGCCCTCCCTCCAACATTCACCCACAGCTGGCCATAAGCTGTAAGCAGACCTGCACAGGCAGTCTCAGCAAGATTTGCCTTGCGAGCACAGTCGTGTTTTGGGACTAATTTCCAGCTCTTTCACTCAGCTGTTCCTCTCTCCACATGACTGGATGTTCCCTCTCAGAAGTGACTCATTATAGAGGCGTTTTACATTTTTGGGGGCAGATACAGCTTTTCATTATGTGTGTGTAAAACGCTTAGCACAATGGGCTGTGATCCCTGTGGGTTGGCTGTAGGCTGCCCTCCAAAGCAAACATATAACACCACCACACATCCCTCCAACTCACATAAGAACCTGTGAATTTCTTTGGCACCAGAAGGTACCACGTTGAAGTGCAAAGCTCCAGTGTTTTAAAATGCCCCTGAATTTGGCTATGCATCCTCACAAGACCTCTGCACATATGCACTTCAATTTACACAGCTTGATCAGGGTCATATACAGTGAGGAGGAAAATGAAATGTGTCAAAGAGAAAAGCATAGCTGTGTCCAGGACATATACATATTGTATTTTTACTATACACATATATATAAAAATAAGTATAATCTAGTTATAATATAAAAATATATTTTTATGTAACATTTATATGTATTTATATATAACATGTATATAGATAGATAGATAGATATGGGGTCTGCAGCAGCTGAAGGACGGCTCTGCCCAGGCAAAGATGTCCACTAACCCATCCTATGCCAGGTCAGGAACCCAGAGTCCAGCCACCTTTGAGGACACCTGTACAAGACTGCAGGTTTTGGGCTGGAGGCTTGGTAAATGCTTTCTCCTGGACAAGTTTGGAGGGATCAGGGAGCAGTGGGGAACATTTACCTTAGGTAAGGCACTGTAGGAAGCTCTGAGGAGACACCAGCCTGTTCTCTAGTGACACTATTAGCATGGCTCTCCCCAAATGACCCACTGAGCTTACCCTGCGACCTCACATTTCCCTAAGAGCTTCAGGGGAATGAGTATTTTTCTTCATTTCCAGTTCAGTGCTGAGCAGTACCAGCATTGTCTTGAATACCTTGGGTTCATCCTGCACTCCAAACACTGCAGCATTACCATACTTGTTCCTAGAGGATGATGCATAAAGAAGATTTAGAGGTGATTTTTATTCAAGATACCCAAAAAGAACGGGACATTGCTTTTGCTGAACCAAGTCAAGTTTCTATTGTCCAGAGAAAACTTATTAATGTAATTCTTATCAAGTGCTTAAGGATCACTTCTCTCCTGAAAATAAGGCTTTGCCTTATGTTGAGCCTTGTAACTTCTTTAGTAGTTTTCCTTTCCGCCCCCCCCTTTAAGAGCACAGTAACTAACTTTGTTTTTTACAACTGAGTACTACAAAAGTTGTAAAAGAAAAAGTTGGTGTTTGTTTTTTTTTAAATGAAGCATCAGAACAGGAAACTCCAAACCCACTGAAACACTGAGATTCATGATCACACTGGAACCTCTCTCCTCTGTTTCTTCTTAATAATCACTCAATGAAACGAGTACAGTCCTGGAGCGTGCTGAGCCTGGGACAGAACAGCACTGCCCAGCCAGAGCTTTGCCAAGGGACAGTTCTGTCACGGTGTTTCAATCATCTTCACTTGCCAGCAACACCAGTGTAATTGTCTTTTACAGTGACGTGCGCAGGCCCTTCATCTCCCAGGACCCAAGGGTATTTTTGAGATTGTAAATAAAGAGATAAGCTCACCCTCCCCAGTTGGAAGCGACCCTCTCTGCCCTGGATTTCTGCAGCTCATTAAAAGCTGTCAGCACCACGCAGCCCTCCCGGCAGGGGCATGGGGGATGAAGGGACATGTGAAGCTGAGGCCACAGATAGCATTTAGGGAGGAAGGGTGTACTACTCAGTACTGATGCTGCGAAACCTCGGAGAAGGCAGAACCATTAAAGCAGAAGAATTAACCAAGGCCTCCACTTAAAAAACAAGCCGTAGGGTAAAAAAGAGTTAAAGAGTATGAATTTTCACTTGGAGCAAATTATGTTCTTGGAATATATGAAACATCTATTACCAGACATCAACTTCTACCATATGGCGTATGCATTACTTTCCCTTCCCCACATGCTTGCAGGCTCATACCTCACATTCAGATGTCGTATCGTGACAGTAAAGTCCACTTTGATGAAATGCATCGGTCTGGCAAGTTGAAGGTGTTCAGATGGTGGTATGGAAGTTCACCGAGACTCTCTTCTTGTTAAGTCTGTGCCTAAGTACTACAACACGCAGCCTGCATTGTATCTGAGAGGAGCAAACATCTTCAGCCAAATTATCACTAGGATTAGGCAAACTAACTCAGCTCAGATAAGTTCTTCAAATCTTTTATAAAGCTCCAAGAAAGCTTTCAATGAGGACTTATTTTGGCAGGTCTCAGTCTCTTCTATCTCATGAGCCTATGTTGCAATGGAAAAGAAGGATTTTGGGACTTTTTCCTGGCAGTTAAAATAGGAGGGAGGCCTCTCAAATTTATTTGCAATTTACAGGTTGAAAATATCTGATCTGCATGCTCCAGTTGTTTTATATTTCTTCACCCCATGAAGAAAATGTCTTGCAAAACTTTCAGTGCAGCTGGAAGCAAAGACTGGTGGACTTTGCTTCTGAAGATACATGCAGTTTAACCTCTTTGAATGGACAAAATTAAGAAGAGTAGAAGTGAAGCAAAGCACAAGACACAGAAATTCTGGACAACAGAGTTACAGCTCTGAGCAGGTGTTTTTGCTAAGTGAAAATACCACATCCAAATGTCACTCTGGCCCATCTGTCCGGAAAATTCTTGTCCAGAACTCTCTGGATCATGCCTCTCAACCTACTCAGTACCTATACTTCATTAATATGACCAGTAAGACCCCTGTTACCCTGAGATCAGACCCACAGTTTCAACGTGACCTCCTGAGGTTTAATTTCCTTCCACCCTGACAGTAAGATCGTAACTACTAAGGTATCAGCTGACATGAGCTGACTGATGAAATCTAAAATAAATACTAAATGCAGGAGTACTGTTAGAAAGGAGAGGCAGTATCTGACTCATGGTCAGATGCAAGCAAAGTTCCACTTGTAGTTAGAGACAAACCTCGACTTGGTCATGAGTTTGATGGGGCAGCTTGTTCTTGCTAAGAGTGCTAGCCTGTAATAAAGGGGAGCCTGATATCTAGGTAATGGCACAGGCCTAAAAGGTCCTGTCTATGTGGGACAGCACATCAGACACACACACTTTTACTGTACAGCACAGCTGATCGGACTGCTGAAGTCCACCAGGACATGGAATAAGTCCCCTGCTGCTCAATCCACACCCACCGCATCCCTCACGTACTGATGCCAGGTCCACAATGACAATATTCACCCCTCGAGCTCTGTCCCTGCTCTGCTATAGCAGGGTGAACACAGAATAAAAGCTACAAGGGTAATTTTATGTCACTTTTTAGACCTGTTTCCTCACCTCAAGTCTTGCTATATCCCTATGACATTTTCTGGTAAATGTCAAGAGGTTCCAATCAGGAATGAAAAAAATCCTAGCACCTCTCACAGCTTGCATCTGGGTTTGGCTCTTTTTTTTTTTCTTTCCCTGAAGCTTTTTCTTGTCTTTCAGTATGGAGTTCCAGCCCATGTTCCCTTTTCCCTAAAACTGATCCAGCCACTTACGGGATTCTCAGTGAGATCATTCAGGAACTATTTCCAGTTGGAGGTCTTTGCTTGGGGATTTTTAAAAAAAATTTTATTTATTTTGTCCTGTGCTTGGCATCAGTTACAGGTGCTTTTCCTATTTTGGATGGAAATGATATTAAGCAGTATTCCTAAAGGTCCTTTTGTCCCGTCCCCCCCCTTTTTTTTTAATTTGCCAAAAAGGCTTTTGATGGAACATCCTCCCCTGGCCCCAGGTCTGACAGGATTCCCTGACCTGCATAACGCTGTCCAGATTGAAGCATGAGAAACATTTCTAAAATGAACTATGCTGAAGTCTGGGAGTTATTAGCTGCCAAGAAATCCCAAAAGCTTTTAAACCTTGTTTGCAGCTGCAGAGTAGGAAACCTAGGTGCTATTCATAGAGGAATTCAACAGGAACTGTAAATTCAAGGTAACTTGCTGCTAAAATACGAAGGTAAGGAATTAAAACAGATTTGAGAAAAGAGCAACCCAAGCCACTACAACACCAAAGTGACTGATTGAAAAGGCCATTTGAAAAACATCCCTGTGCCTAGCTGGGATATAAAACCAAGCTAAAGCAGCACATTCTCTCAAATCATGTGTCCTTTGCAGTCGGTTGTAGATCAGGGCTGAAAGAGGAGGCTGAACATCTTGTTAACACTCTGGGATGGGAGATTTTCATTATGCACGTGGCACGGAAGAAGCAGGGGAGGTTCTGGTCAAAGCCTGGACTCCATCGGTTGATCTACATCTTTGTCAAGGAACCAAAATGCTTCTCCAGTCCCAAACTCTACACTATAAAACCTACCCCTTCCCCATCAAAAAAAGAGAAAGAATTAGGGTGAATGTTATGTGGCTTTATAACTAAGGAGGGTTTTTGAAGAGTGTTGGAACTCAATCAAATACCATTGGGTTATATTGGCTTGATGAAGGGCATTCACCAGCCAAGCCATGGCCATTACCAGGACAATTCTCCCAGCTGAGGCTGTGAGGATGGGCACAACCACTGTGCCACAGGCAAGTGGTTTTTCATGTCACAAGGAGGCAGAGTAGGTAAGTTAGGACAGGTCAACTTTCCTCTTCCGATACACGCCCCGTGCCCCTGCCCAGTGAAGCACACGTGTCACCCTCTTTCTGTGCACTCCTGCTGGTGGAACAGCTGACAGCCCCAGTCAGCGAGGTGATAAACCGCAAACACCTTTTAGGGAATGATCTCATCCTGAACAAAAGTTAAATGAAATAACTTGATAAATCACCCTTTCCCCATTCGCACAAGCACACAAAGAAGTAGAGTCCTCCTGCGTGCTGAAGTGAGCAGCTGCTTCAATTTTCGAGGCATTTTTAGGGGGTGAGGAGCTTGATTTTAGATAGTGCTGAGAGTGCAACCTCTGAGAAAATCAGATCCCATTACGTCGCCTTATGTTCAATCCCTTCAAGAGAAGCATCCCGAATGAACTTGTCACCGTCTTTTCCAAGGACTCCAGGAGGAGAGGCGAGACTCTTAAGGCAGGAGAATTCTTTTGCACACCTGGCTTGTACTACTTTAAGGGAAATTACTCTCAAGAGCTAATTAAAATGCATGATTTCCCCCCTCTAACTGTATAGATTAATCTATTTCATTTTCAAAATCTCATTTTTTCCCATCACTTCAAGTATTCAGAAGAGATTACATTATTACAATCACAACTTGGCCTCAGTCCCAGAACATGGAGATGAAGAGAGAAAAGGCTTTTGTTGAGCACACACATGCACACACACACACTCACTCACTCACACGCGCACACCCCAAGCAGTCAGCGTAAGCGGTTGGTACTTTAGACAAAATGAAAGCACATTAATCAGCTAATGGAGGGGGGGGGGAAGGAGGGAGATCTAAATTCTTATGACTGAAGCCATGAAAGTGAAAGATTTCTAGTGGAATATAGAGTCAATACAAGGGGAAAAAAGACCTGGCAATCTAATGGAAAACTATGAGGCTATTTCTTTATATTTTTTTAAGCACAGATTTTGGTCTCACAGAAGCAATGAAATGGATGGGACAATTTTTAACGGGGCTCAGCGGTACCACTGAGCAGTTCAGGGCAATATCGCATCCAGGTGAAATCAAGGCCTCTTGGCCAGCCAGATCTTTCGAACAATCTGAAGCCCAACAAGGTTAAAAACCTAATAGAGCAGCTAGTTAAAGCAGTTCTGTTGCAATGAAGGAGTTGTGAGGAGAGATTTAAAAAAAAAGGGGAGAAAAACCGCATCGTATGTTAAGATGCTTCATTAGAGTCCAGCTACTCAGACTTCCCCTGAAAGAAACTAATCCCTTGAGGTGAAAAGACCAGATTTTATGGCAGTTATGCCAAAGTGCTTTCTTTAAAATTAATGTAAGCGTTGGGAAGTTCACACAGTTAAACGAGAGCAGAACTGCTGTCCCTACAGGATGCCTCCTCCCAGCACTGCTGTCCCCCCCTCCGCTGCAGATGTTTGGGGAGGGGAAGAGGCTTAGGCTGTGGTTCCACATCTATTAATATCACATCTGCTGTACTCCCAGATTTTGTGGTAGGACAGATTTGATCTGGATCAAGCACAAACACATTTTTGTTGAATTAGCCCGAGCACACGATATGGTGTGCACATTATCTCAGCACAAAGACAATGGGCAGTACTGGACTTGGCATAAAGGTTGCCAGGATACAGTTATCCCACCAAAAGAGTTAAATGCATTTGAACCAGCTTGTGAATTTGTACTAGGTCAGGCCTCTGCATCACAGGGACCAAACTCTTTTGATCCACTACTGGCCACCTTAAATCCAGACACACCAGCCTGTGAAAGCAGATCCTAAATCTTGAACCCACGCGTGCAAGATAGTCACCATCCTCAAAAATCTAATACCTAGAAGTTAAGAAAAGAAACTGGGGTTAGATCTAAGATTTATACGAGCCTTTATCTCACTGAATCAGGGCTGATACCCTGTTGGCACAGGTTAAGGTGGGGATGCTGATGCCTGGGACATCATTGTACCTTGACATGGCAGCTCCCTGTGAGCCTGGGGCCAAAGGGTTGTTCTGGGGTGGGGGCAGCATCTCAGAGCCACAAAAATAAATAAATAATTCTCCGTTTTGTATTTCGTCGGAAGGATTTGGGTTTTTAAATTATATATTTAGTGAAAACACAAATAATTCATGAATGTTTTCAAATACATGAATAATTCAAGCTGGAACCGAAATAGCTAAATCATCAGGGCCATCATCCTCATAGAGGCATCTAGGATAGGTTATTTCAAGTACATTTCACTGCAGACTGGCACGTGCACAAATTCACTAATAAGCAGCTGCATCCATGCCTTTTAACCTCCACAAAACCCAGCTAGTCGCAGTATCCCAGACTCAGGACGCCAGTCCTATAGCTGAGATGCATCTGAGCCCTAATTGAGCTATGGGTTTAAGAGCAGGGACAGAACCAGTTTGAAATCCCATTTTACAGCTCCCCAAACCACATCTGAACCATGTGGTACGTGTGTGGCATTTAAGAACAAATTATCTGAACACCATACGAATGTTCACTAATAGCTAACTCCAAACTCTAGCAACCAGCATTCTTGCATGCATATTTGTGGCTGACATTGTGTAGACTTTGAGGCATGTATATTTGTTAATTTGAATTCTGTGTATTTTGTGGGCAGTGAGGGTGTAATACTGAAACCATAACTTCATTGTGAAAAGGTTTGTACTTTATATATATATATATATATATATGTATATATCTGAAAACCTGGAATGAGCTGGACAGTCAGATACAATAGCAAGCATTCTCAGAGCAAGAAAAGCTCAGGTTTTTAAGTACCTTTTAATGACAGCTTCCTTTACTTTGGCACCAATGGATTTTTTTTTAACAGCTACTCTATTTTTTTCAAAATTTACTTTTAACTTCCAGTTGCATTTTTATTAAACCCTGCATTTTACATTTCATGTATGCTATCCCATCCAACAGCATCATTTAAGGCCATTCCTGATTTACTGTTACAAACTGAAACCCTTGGATATTCTGTCAGGTAATCAAGGACGTATTTAGCCTCCTGAAAGAGCAGTAGTTTATCATTTAGGTTTTAAGCATAAAGCATTTATAAGGGAAAAAAAAAACCCACCAAAAAAACCAACCCTGCTTTGACATTTCACTTATTACTAATGTAGTGCATCATGCCAAAACTGTATTCCAGTGTATGCATCATCCTACTTCTAGCCTCCCCTTTGCTCTGGCCTTTACACCATGCCTGGTCAGACTCATGCCAGGAAGACATTCAAAACTCAAGCCCAGAGAACTGCAAATTCAGCATGAGCTTAAGAGCTAGTCGCTGTTGTTCACCCTGAGCTCTGCAAACACTAACCCCAGAGAAGCAGCTCACAAAGAGCCCTCTGCGGAATCACAGCATTTGTCCCCCCCAAAGAGCTCAGTCAGGACAAGGATGCTGTTAGCCACCACAGCACTCAGAACCAATGGAGAGTCTCAGGCTGGGAAAATGGATTTGAACGTTCCTGGTTATAAGCATTTCCATAAAGAACAATATTGTACTTACTGCTGTGTCTGCGCATTGTCTTTAGGATACGCTTGTCCCTCTGTGCTCCTGGCGGAAGGAGACATTGGTTCATCTGAGATTGGCAGCATCCTCCCACCACCCTCATGGCTATGGCCAGAGCCCTGAACAATCAGCATGGAAGGCATGTAATTTTTAGAAAGAAATAAGTGGGTAAATAGCTATCTAGTGTCCCCTCCTGCATCCTGCTGCAGAGAGGAGCTGTCTGGAATGGGTTAAACAGCTCTTCTGTGGCCAGAGAGGACACTGACAGAAATAACAACTTTTTAGAAGGTCAAAGTGTAACATTTCATTAAGAGGAAATGAAAGAGCTACGTTATGGTCTTGGCTAATAGAGTTATATCTGGTGGCACTTTACATTCTCTCCACAGTGATGTCTTTAATTTGGAAAAACTCAGGGTTCAGAACAACCAGTAGAAACAGGTCACGTGGCAAACGTCTAACGCTAAGCATGCTGGAGCTACATCTTCTCTGGCCCTCTGATCTTGAGAAATATAATGCCTCATTCATTCTCTCTTTTATTTTTTTTTCTTCAGTTTTGTAGGAATTCTCCCATTGTAACAAGCCTTTGACCTAACCTCCATTTCTTCTAATGCTGCCTGACATCTTCCCATCATATGTTAACAGTGTGTGTCTTCAGTGAAAAGCAAACCATCGCTGGTGCTCTCAGGCCCCAAAGAAAAGCAACGTGGAGGAAGAAAGAAAGAGAAACCTCGACCTTGCTGGTTCTTCCCAGAGATCTGTTGCTCCAGCAACTAAAAGTCAAACAATGATGTCAAGAAGACAGAGCCGGCCACTTTAAACCCCAGGTCCAGTTGTCACAGCAACTAGTTTTTAAAGTGATGCAGAGAGTTGGGTTTTTTCTTTCTTTTTTCAACACTAAAAAAAAAAAGTAAATGAGGGAGTGTTAATGAGGGGAAAGGATGTTTACCTGCGGCTGGGGATGTTAGTTCAGGGGACTGTGCTCCTGCACCCTGCTGAAGGGAGGGGGCTGGGAGGAGGGCGATGCTGTTCTGTCCCAGAGGAGCAGAGCAGCTGCTTGGAAGCGAATTGCTTTGCTCTTCCTTTCACCAAAGGAAATGCCAGAGAAGCAAGCTCTGCTGCCAGATGCCACATGGACACCAAATGTTCCCCACCGGCTCACACCAGCCCGCGCTGCTGAGGCACCAAGGGGAGGGCTCGCCGTCTCGCTTTCATCCCTCCTGCCCTGAGCTCCCTCAGCTGTTGCAGACCCATCTGTCCCCACAAGATGCTGGCTATGCTGGGCAGCTTACAGCCTTCAAACAAGGAGGACAGGTGTTGAGGGGCACAGGGGGGGCCCTTTGGCCACCCCTGAGCAGAAGCCTTTTTCCAGCCCCTGCTTCCCTCTGGCCCTTTCCCCAGCCTCTGGGATAGCTCTTTTGTTTGGAACCATCAGTTTGTGGCTTCCCAAGAGCTGGAATCCGTGACAAAACCCCACAGCTTTGCAATTTCACTCCCAATCAAAAAAAAAAATCTCTCCATCTAAAAGGCTAAGAGGGGACATGGGATGAGAGTGGTTTGTGTCCCTGGGGAGCAGGACCTGTCCCCTTTTGGAAGTCACAGCCAACACTTTGGCTGACTAGACCATTTTCTCATGTAACTTCTTTGCACTTGAGCAAATGCTTCCCAGAGCAGCCATCCATGTGGAGCTGGGAGACAAAAGACAACCTCCATCCATGCTCCCTGCTTGGAAAGACCTTGCTGAGCTGACCATCCACACCACAGACCTCCTAAGGAGAAGCTTATCCCTGGTATGCCTGCAAGGAACGACGTGATTAACTCTTCCACTGATTCATTCTTATCCATTTATCTAATACAAACCATTTCTTACTCCATTAGGCCCTTGCCCTCACTGAGTAATCCCTGGTTGTATCATGCTTTGGAATTAGTCGGTAAGGTCCTCAGGGCAGGGATCATGCCTTGGAAGGTGCCTCACAGACTTTAGGCCATTGCTAAATTAATAAGAACGTAATAAAAGTATTAGAGAGCTCTACTGAGGGAGGCATTGTTATGCCCCAGAGGCAGCATATCTGGTTAACAACCCTGAAAAGAAATGCCAACAACATTAGCCTCTGCCCCTACATCCTTCTGCCTAATGTAAAATTAAATAGCTACAAATTACCTATCTATTTTTCTATCTGCCTAGGCAATTAGCCCATGCTCATTACTGGACATATGGGGATACATCCAAGCACACAGGCACTCATCGAGACGGACGGCACAGCACGCAACATGGTGGGAATGGATTCTCCCAGGCCTCCACCCCACTGTAAAATAGACCATTAAATGCACAATATGTTGGGACCATTGGTGGAGGTCAGAAGCAACCTTCTTCCTCCTAAGGGGAAGGAAAAGCCTGAAAAATCTGGCAAGAAAAGTGTCCAAAGAGCAAACCAAGAGCCAGCAGTGGCAAACAGGATGCAAAAGTGCTATCAGGGTGTGAGCAGGACAGAGACCAGCAGCCAGGGATGTTTATTCATATGGGAAAGGCAAACACCAAGGCATAAGCAAATGTGGCACATTTCTTTGCAATTAAACCTCATGCATACATCTCTATGAATATGAGGTGCACCCTACTGATTAGCTAGCCTGTTGCCAATGGTGCATTGTCAAGAATAAATCCACAGAACTGCAGCAGTGGGACATCTGAGCACCAAGACAAATATCCTGGAAAAAAATTCAGCCCAAGGTTCTCTGGTCAGCAGCAGTGAATAGGACCCCCTTTATGCTCCGGCAAAGACGTGGGCTGGCTTGGACACTGCAGCAGCAGCAGCCCCCCACACCATCACTCCATTAAGCAAAGAATGCTGTCTCGAATGCACTTTAATCCAGTTAAGTTCAAGCCCTCCTTTTTGCAGTTTGATGGTAATGCTATATTTTTATTCAGCACAGGATCAGAGGTCTGATGAAACCTCAGGTTGCCAACATAAAAGTGGAAGGAGCTTTAGCTAATCCCAAGGAAAATGAAGTCCACCCTCTTTTCTCTCCCTGCACCCCCTCCTGAAAAGAAAGAAAATGCAAACCCCACATTTGACTCTCTTGGAAGAGAAAAATTCCCTGCTGTCCTCAGATGGTTAAAACATGCAGCTTTAGCAGGCTGCATAAGGAATAGCAATTACATACCCTTCACCTCTTGCCAGCTTGGGTTGGTTTTTTTTTTTGGTGAGGTTTTGTTCTAAATCTTTCAACTTTTTTTTTTTCTCCAGTCATTCTTCTGGGGAAAAAAAAAATTCACCCTCCATGAGAAAGGGTGACTGGGGGGGGAAGAACACAGCAGAAGGCAGTTCAGAGGCTGTTTCCATGTCTTTAAGGGAGGAAAAAAAATAAAAGAAAAAAAAAAAAAGAGAAAGAAAGGCCAGGTCTGCAGAGGAGTTAGCCCGACCATATTAAAGGAGCAGGTGTTGTACTGAGTTAATTTATCTGGGAGGAGACCTGAGCAAATCCCAGCAGTCCTGCTGAGGAAAAAAAAGCTTTGTATGCTGACACAAAGCCCTCCCTGCTGCAGCGTTTCTCTCCCTGTCTTCCCTTCCCTCCTCTTCAGCTTCTCCTAATTGCAGGGCTAATGTCCTCTGACAAGTGCCTCAGATGGTCCAACAGCAGCCCTGTCACCCATCCTCCCTGCCCCACTCCTCACTCATTGCTATTATTATTACTAGTATTATTTTCACAGCTTCCATCCCTGCAAAGCCCGGACTGCTCTTGATTACTCTCTAGCCCAGCTATGTCTGCTGAGGATCTGCAAAATATGCCTTCCACTATGCTGAGGATACAGTTGCTTGGCCATTATGACATTGCTGCGATGTCTGGCACAAGGAACAGTGCAAACAGGGCTCCAAAGATTTCTCTTTTGAGGCTGCAAACCCAGGACCCACATCAAAGCTGGTTGCTTGTCTGATGTTTGCTTTGAATGATGGTGTCTGAGTGAGGGGGCCTATCTGCCTGCCATGCCATGAATATGTGCATTATTGGCATAGCCTCCAGCCACACCACAAGCTGTGTGTCAATTAAAATGTGGATCTGGAGAGCAGCAAGCCTAGGCAAGTGAAGAAGGGAAGAGAGGTTGTTTAGAAAATTATTAAACTAGGTGGATGGTCTTCATACGAGGTAGAGGGGAAACAATCTGACAAAGTCTTCTCTTGACAGTGAGAAGAGGACCAGGTTAAACAAGCATTTTAGCATCTCTCACTCCCAGCAGCCATCACTGTCCTGGGCTTTTGCCCAGAAATCACTGCTTGCACCTGGGCCACAGAACCCACCCTTGTAGCTGGTCATCTATATAAAGCACAAAACACAGAGCAAGTATCTCTAGCAGCTCTACTGTGTTTTGAGGCTTCTTCTGCTGACAGGGGCCAGTGTTGCAGCAGATTGATCAGCGTGGCAGGCAGCACCTTAGACAGCTGACTTTCCAGTGGCGTGAAGATGCGCTACAGCTTCTCTACTGCCCGTACCATTGCTAGAACCATGGCAAGGCAGATTCACTGGGGAAAGAGAGGGAACAGGCTCTTGTCCTTGCTCTCAACAGCTGCAGAGGCTGCATGCAGGGTTGCTCAAATAACCTCACGTTCACATCAGTCATACCAACCCCAGGCATGGGGCAGACATCAGTGAGCTGCAGCCACCACCAGCCACAGGGAACATGCGGAGGAGGGAACAAAGAGGGTGGGGAAAGCATTCCCTGTCCATCCTCAACTTCATCCACCCCTTCATACTACAAGGATGGGCAATTTATAAAGGCAGTTTGGAGAGAGAAGGTACCTATCAGACAAGAATTACTCCACGCTGATTTATTCAGATGGAAAGCAGTTTCTTTCTCATGTCCCTGTGCATCTGGGAGGGAAAAGGGAAAATTTCAGGATACCCCTTTTCCAGCAAAGGGCATCCCATTCAAAACATGCCTGGAGGTTTCCTCGGGTGAAGTTAAAACAAAAGACATCCCTTTAAAATACAGTGAAAGGAAAAGCATGTTTGGGAGAAGAGGGAGGGGCTGTGAGGAGGGATGAGAGCAGCTGGAGAGTAATTCCAAGGGGATGGATAGACAGACAGTCACAAAGTCTGTTAATTATTTAAAAAATAAACTAACACAGAAAAGGACGTCCTGGAGAGGAGGGGGAGGCAGAACCTCAGGGTACCCATCAATTATACACAAACCAGCTCAGGGGCACTGTGAATAAGGGTCCTGCAGGCACCGTCATGGTGATGGCACCTGAAGCTGGCCCATCCCACCACTCATGACACAGCAGGGTACCTTTGCCATCCTTTGTTAGCCCTGGGTTTATTGTATTTTGCAACTTGAGTTGAAACCCACAAGAGGAAACAAAGAAGCACAAAGCAAGGCTTGGCAATGGTCTGTGTTTCTAATTACATTGCGACCACATTTTTACCTGGCACTGCCCTGGCACGCAGTGAAGTGAAGCAGCCAGCTCAGGGCCTCCCCTCTTCGTTTTGGAAACAGTGACCACAGCAAACTGTTAAGTAAAAGCCAACTACATCCAGGTTGCTGCTTCCAGATCAAGGCAAGCAAAGCTCAGAGGCAGGAGACCCATCCTGTAACAATCATCTTCCTTGGGCAGAGCATGGAGTGACACAGAGCAGCATCTCCAGAGCTGCAGATCCCCAGTTTTCAGTAAGATCAGGTCACACACAACACTCCTGGGACTACACAACATGATTTCTCTTGAATAAACAGCCATCTACACTGCTGACTTCCAGGTCTTTCTTTCCAAGAGCTCCGTTAATGGACAACAACCGAAACAGAGTTTAAGTGGCAGAAGTATTTTTTTCCACTTTTAATATAGTCTCATAACTTGCATTTATATCCAACATCTTTTGTAAAGCTCTGGTCCAGAAAGTCTGAATGTTAAGAGGTGAAGAACCATCTCAGAATTAGAAGCAGCATTCCTGACTCTCACATTCACTTCTGTTGTTTCTTGTTATGATAAGATAAAAAAATATTTACCAGAAATTTGCTGGCTCATCTATTTCACATTATGCATGCCACAAATAACCAACCTGTAACAGCTTTGGCTTGGGTGAAGTTAGAATTCAAGTTTTCAGCCTAGATGTATGAAGATGCATGGCCCGTTATGAAACCTCAACCCATCCAGGTCATCCTAATTCCCTGCTCCTCTACTGTCAATTTACACAAGAACAAACGCCTTTGCTTTCCATTGTGCTCCTCCTTAACACACACAGAAACAATGCAGCTTGCAAGCAAGAGGGGTGATGTGTGTTTGATAGAAACCACCCATATAAATGAAACCACAATTTTTACAATAAATTGGCGAATGGGCAAACACACAGAAACTGGATCTGCCATAACGATTGATTTAAAATAAACAAATCCAGCTGTGGTGAACTAACGAGTTCACTGCAAATGCACACACAAATTTGGGCTATTTCATTATGGAGATATTAAATCTAGTCCCTCAACTCCAGCTCTTGATGATAATTAAATACACATAAACGTACTGCAGTGGATTTGCTCCTGGTAGTTTGCATAGCAGAAAATAATTATTCTGGCAATTAGATGCGGTGCAACATGCTGCTCCTTTAACGTGCACTGCAAGTCTCTTTTGATGCTTTTGTGTCACCCTTGAAGAAGTTAATGGTAGCCCCCTTCCTATTAATAGCATGATACAGTGGGTTCATGGTGGCTTGGCCTCTCGTGCTTGGAGCTCTGCCTCATTTAAGTGTTTGGGATCACTTTTGTCCTTGTTGCTAGGGCTGGTACTGTAAACCTCTTGTTGCCTTTAAACAGCCAGCTCCTTTGCTGAAAGTAGAGTGCTTTCCCTTGGTTATTTATTATATTGGTCACTTGTCAATTGTGCTAGCCTCGTCCAGTGATTAACCAAGGCATTCTTCAGTTCAAGGGAACTAATCAGTTTGTTCCCCCCTTGCCCAGTCTACGTGTCCCATTCCCTACAGCGATGATGCAGCTCCTACCAAGGAGAGAAGGCACAGACCTGCATCCATTTAGATGAGACTCCTCATCCCAAACTAAGCTTTCTAGTCCCCAGTTTAGAAAATAGACCCTGGTGACCAGCAGGACTTAAGGGAAGGATCAAGTAGAAGAGCAGCACCGAGGAAAACAAAGCTTTGCAGGTCTGAGATTTGCACAGTCGGAAAGCCCAGCCGTTTCTTCTCTAAAGGCATTTCTCTTTGAACATTGGTTGTAAAAAGCCTGTAAGAAAGCCTTCTCTCCCTCTTGAGGCTGCTTCCTGAGCTACAGCTGGCCACACTACCAACCACCCCTGCGCTTCAGCCCCGAGCCTGAGCTAAAGGCAGGAGGTGCCCTAGGTTACCTCCAGCACCTCCTGACCCTGAGGGTATCACTGCCCAGTGATGCTGCCCACAGGTTTAAAGATGGGAGGCGTATATGGTAAAATTTTATTAATCAAATCAAGTATTTTGATAAACATTTGAGAACAAAATTGCTGCCAATCCCCATCTTACAATGAAGGGAAGAGAGCCCAGGGAAACACTGAAGACAAACCAGCAAGAAGTGTGTCTGACAGGTGAGAAATGAGGCTGTCACCACGGGGAGCTTCCCTCCCTGTGCAAACAGCTCCTGGTTCCCCAATTCCTCTGAGTAGTTTCTGCTGGGGCTGCTTTCACCCCAGTGCTGCTCCAGGTCCCTGGCTCTGCAGCTCCCCTCAACTCTTGCCCAAAGACATTCTTTCCTCCCCTGAGTACCCCCCCGCCCCTCCTTTCCGTGTCTTTCACACTCTGATTTTAACATAGGTTTAGTCATCATGCACAGACAAGTGAGAGAAAAGATGGCCCAGAAGTAGGGTGACAGCCTGGACAGAGGAGAGCCTTATCCTCTTCTCTGCCACTGATTTCTTATCTAACCATGGTCATGCTACTTCACCTCTTTCTGCCCACCACCGCCTTATTCAAAGTGCTGCTCAGAGATGTCAGTTACAGGCTGGAAACACAGTGAACATCATGTCAGCCACCAGTCACTTCAGAAAACCTTGTCCATTAAGGTTGCACATTTATGCTCAGGTGAAGCCGCAACTCTGCCAACATCCAGAGTCAGACTCCGTGTCCTTCAGCAGATGGTGGATTTCACCCTCCCTTCCCAAGTGTCATGGTCAGCATCACAGTCTGGCCTTGCTCACATGACCGCATGCTGTGTGGCACAGTCCACCCTTCAGATGTACTGGGTCTCCTACAACCAGCCCCAAACCCACCTGAAAGTCAGGCAGAGCAGGAGGGGTGGGATCTGACCACCTAATGCTCTCCAGCACAGAGACCCACCAGCAGCTGCTGCTGGGGTGTGAAAAGGAAGAGGGGAAATGCAACAGAAGACAAGACTAAAAAGACTTCCAGTCCAGAGCACAATGAGGAAGAACATACCCCTTTTTCTCAGGATTCGCCTTTTTTTATTTTTCTCTTTTTGGCCTAGCTTACAGCTGCCTGCAGCTCCCTTCACTGGTTGCCTAGCAAGGCTAGCATTCATAGCAGTCTGAGGTATACCATGGATGCTCCCTGGAAGCAGCCTGCTATTTCCTACCCAGATGTCTTTTATTTTGGTCAGTGTCATTGCTTGAAGTGCAACAATAGTGCTTCATTTCCATGGCACTCATCTTTGGATAATCTAGAGACAATCTTGCCTTACCTTCGGCTATGTTGTGCCCTAGGTGAATACTGTGTACAAAACCAATTCAAAACAAATCTGGGCAGCTAAACTTGTTAACACATCCACTCTGCAAGGCTGAAGAGTTACTTTACATAGCACAAACACTTAGGCTACCCGGTTCTGCTCAAGTGCCCCGTAACAGTTGAGAACAGCTGAAGCGCTTAGCAATGCCCCATCTCCCCCAAAAGGCATAAACTCCAGGGAAGGAATCAATAGGAAAACTTCACAATACAGAGCCCTTAGCTCAAGGCACATTTTAGGGATAAAGCTTTTAAAAGGCAGGGGGTGAGACGCTAGACTAGGACTTAGGAAAGGGCTGAACTCTTTCCTTGCATATTTGGCTGTGCTGTAGAGCCTTGGATTGCCCCAAGTAAAAGGTAAGATAATTATATTTGTTTCCTTCATTAAGTCATTTGGAGTCCACAGATAGAAGAGGCCAAATAAGAACTGCAGCTCTGAGTTATTTATACCACCCTATTATTTAACAAATTAGTTTTAACATCGGTAGGTGTACCAGAACAGACATGGGAGGAAAATTCCTCTGCATACTTCCAACCACAAGCACTGTACATGCAGGGTATCTGGCTGGAGATGAACTATTTCCTCCTGATTAGTTTTTGAAGGGGATTTTGACATATCTAGACAGGAGGTTGAATTTGCTGACTCCTCCAGTCCCACATCTCTAGACCCAGCACTTTTTACCAACAGGGAAGGGGACATGATGGATGGAGACATGATGGATGGAGATTCAGTTCAACCCCTCAGACACATTGTATGTATTCTTCTTAACAGAATTTGAGTGGAGGTTTTCCAAATGCTGCTTGAAAGGTGAAGCCTATCCAGAGCTTTCAAATTGAGAGATTTTACCTTCACAAGTCTGCATTTCACCAGAGAAGATGCTTGTGATTTGTTTATGCCTGTCATCATACAAGCCCCTAACACCTCAGTCACATAAAGCATGAAAAACACGACTTAGAAAGATATTCTGATTATAAAACTGATTTATTGTTTACTCTCACAGGCCCTAGTTACTTCTACTGAAGTCAATGGGAGTTTTGCCATCAACTTCAATAGGGTGGAGCAGAGCCAGGGACTTTTGTCTATTAATTCCTTGTGGATCATTTACAGCTTTCCAAGCACCACTGCAAAAATAAACTTCAGATTTTTAAAAAACCACACGCACACACAACAAAAAAAACACCCCAACTGGAGTTAAAATGTGTATAAATATCCAAAGAGAACCACTGGCATAACGAGCCTACAGTATTTCAGAGTAGCTTGTTATTTACTCATTAAATAAGTAAATGACAACTCCGTTTTTCAGAATCAGGAGCATGTGCATTTCTCTCATCAGGGATCAAGCAATCCACTGTTCCATCCAGGTATTTAGTTTGCTTTTGAATACATGACCAAACCTCGATACAATGAGCTGGGCTCAGCACAACAAGGCATGACCAAAAGCGAGCTTGATAAGTGACACAGTTCTGGAGGTGCCAAGAGAAGCCATCCTTACACAGGAAGGCAATCTCTCTTCTAGCTCTCTCTCCTAAATGCCCGAAGTCTTGATGAGGGCAAGAGAGCAGACTTCAGGGAAAAACCAACCACATTAAGTCAGATATATTCAGGCAGCCAAAAAAAGGGAGAAAGGGTGAACCCTCACACACGCTCTGCTTCCTCCACTGTTAACGCGCCTCTCCAATCTCAAACAGCAGAGTGACAAAAGTCAACATTAGGATAGAGTTTGAGCTTTTGCACCACACTGCCACATATTTTCAGGCAGAATTCTTTTGCAGCTAAATATTTTCACTGCAGAAGCATGTGAAATGTCACTCTCTTGCAAAGTTCCATCACCTAGCTTCTGAAAGAGTCAAAAAACACAGCCCTGGACTAAACTGGGGCAATGCTCCTAGATGAACCTTCACCATCTTGCTGAAACCATTCTCATGTCAACTGCTTGGGAAAAAGCACAGCTAAGACAAAGGGGAGCTGAAAGCCTGGGGCTTGAATTGAAACTATAAAAGGAACAAAAGTAGCAGCAACAAAACTCTATGGACTCCTTTGGCACCCAAGGAGGAAGCTTAAAATACAGCCAGCCTCCTTCTCTGCTTTAGCCCTCCCTATCTTCTAGGAAAAGAAAAAAAAAAGGGGGGGGGGAGGGAAGTGGAGGAAAAAAGAGAAAAGCCAGCTCTCAGAAACAATCTCTTTCTGTGTAAGCATTTGCCAGAGTCTGAGAGAATAAACCAGCATTTCTGTGCCAGCCCATTCACATGGCCAGGTGAAAAGAAACTCATTCCTTTACAGCCTGTGCTGCCCCACACAACATCTGCTGAGAAAGTGGGATGGGAAACACCAAAAAGGGGAGAAGAGAACAGCCGAGGTCTTCAGGTTAGAAGGGCAGGCTGTTCCCACCAGGGAGCCCCTCTTTCACTTGCAGACAACTGCTGCATTTGACATTTCAATGGGAACTGAGGCAGAGCAGGGCGATGGAAGAGGGGGAGGTGGGAGAGCACACATAAAGGGACAGGAGTGAGAAAGGAGCAGAGACAAATTCTGCATCTCTTTCACTTCTGCTTTCAGGATTAATTTTTTTCTTTCCCCCTCCATAATATGGCAGTCAGGAGAAAGAGGAAAGTTTCTTTTAAAACTAGACAGATAGGCAGAGGGTTGGAGCTGTTAAAATCTTCTTCGAAATGAATCAATTTTATGGGGCTTACAGGGCAAAACTCTTTATTTTTTGTCATCCCCTTTTTTGTTTGTGTTTTCAATGAGGAGGAAAAAGGATTTGCATAAAATAAACAAAAAGAATGAATAGCAGCAAACCCTGCCATGGGCACCAACAGTGGATCCTTTTAGAAAAGTTACACGAATATTGTTTCAGTGTTCAGCATTGTCTGAGGGTTCGACACAGATACACATTCATCCCAGGGAGTAATTCTGGAGTCCTGATCACTTCATACAAGCCCCTGAATGAGAGCTGCATGCTTTTTAAAAATCTGCTTTATAGAAACTTTCATCCAAACACATCAGAGTATTTTGTAAAGGCTTCAAAGCAGCCCTGTGCCATAAAAGGGTATTATCTCCATTTTACAGAACAGGAAACTGAGGCCCAGAGGGAATCAGGCAGACAGCATCCAGAAATGAATCACTGGCGAAGCCTGGAATAAAACTGGTTCCCTAGAGCACCACACTTGTCTGCAGTGAATGCAGAAATGGCCTTGGCTAAGTGAGAGTCTTTCTGCTGGGTCTTATGTCGAGCTCAAACATGCAAACCAAAAAAAAACCCAACAAAATGCTCAAAAATGAAATATTGCATTCATATCTATAACCAACAGATATGGATCCATGGTCACAACAATCCACACACTGGGAAGCACGGAGGAACCTTTCAGCATTTGGTGAGAAGATGAGCGAATGGTTAAAGTGGAGAGATGATAGAGGAGAATCCAGGAACAGCTTCCCTGAAGGGACTGCGGGAAGGTTAGGGGTCTCTTCAAGAAGGGTGAAGTCCAAATTGGGTTCAACTTACACAAATCAAGATGAGAAATGAGATATTACCTTACTCAGTTACTTTAGATTTGCTTCTCTCTCCGTAAGGATTCCCATGAATTCCCCTCATGGTCAGTAAAGGAGGCAAACCACTAAAAAGTCTGCAGTATTAACACCACACTCAACATACACCGTGCAACAGTCAGGGGTCCCTTACTATGTCCTTGGGACTAGGGTCACACACAGAGGAGAATCTCCAAAAAGCCACAAAGCTCTAAATGTCTGAGGTATAACTCAGAAGTGGGGATTAAGAGGTTAAAATGCTTTGTGTTCAACTGGAACCAGTCTAGAAAGAGTTCAGCATCAGTCACCCTTTTGTGCTACGAAAAGTGCCAATCTTTGATCCTCTTTGACCACTGTGACTCAGTATTACTGCCCTCCTGCCTCTGCTCCCCATTACACACAGAACAGTGGGCTCCTGGTTAACAGGCCAGTTTGCACTGGGACAGATTTAAGGGTGATCAAACAAGCCACAGGTGCTTCCCAGCAACACCAGTCAGCGTGGCATGCACTTGCATCACTATGAGCAAGTGCAACCTTCCACACCCTCCTCCTACAAACCCAGGCTCATGGCTCTGCACAGGGCTCTCCAAACTCCACAACATCCGTTTTTACCCTGTTCCACACAACTGACATCCACAAGCAGGTCTGAAAACCCACAGGGTCCATCAGAAGGCACAGAGAGAACTTGCTAAATGATCTTGGAGCAGTTTAGGGGGGGGAGTTGTTGTTTTGTTCCAAGTCAGAAGACTCTCTACAAACAAACATTTCTGCCGATGGCAAAAAATAAATGTAATCTCTATCAATGTTTCTTCATCTTAGCAGGTTAAAGCATGAACCCTGCTTTAAAGGGATCCAGGAGTTTGTGTGCAATATGTATTTGCAATATGTGTACGCTTTATATATTTGTCAGACCCACAGCAAGTCCAGTGCCACAGCATAGCAGGGAACCAAGCCCTGTGCAATCTTAAAACCTCACAATCACACTGGGAGGATATGGCAAACACTTGCCACTCCATCTTTTCCTTCTCCCAACACCTCAGGTGAGAGCAAAAGGAAGCTTATCTGTGCTAGAAAGGAGCTTAGTGCGTTTGTCAAAACTGCAGGGAAAGCTCCAGCCCATCTCCCGAAAACTCTTATTTTTACCCTGGAAGAACATTTAAGAACAAGATCTCAGCTTTTCCAGTACCAAGATAGGGAATGGTCCCAAGGGCTGGAGGATTTGCTGCCTGTCCAGACTCACCACCAAAGCCCAGTAAGCGTGAACATCCTAAGGGGTAAATTTGGATGAGCACAGGATGGTTCAGGCTGCACCCTGTGCCATCTCACAAACCCACCCAGAGCCAGGGGGATGGATGCTGGATTTTCAGCAAGGACCTGTTGGCTCCTCTGAACCACATGGTTCTATTTTCCATCTGCCAAACAGAAATAAAAACTACTCACAGACCAAGCATGTTGAAGCCCTGTGCAAAAGATAAATCTGCAGAGCAGTAAGAGGTTACATCCCTTCCTGGTGCCTCACAACCAGCTGTCAGGGGGAATACAGCAAGAGATAGAGGGTTTTTTTCTTCTCCTTTTAACTGCAATAAAGTTACCCTTATTATCGTACTTTTGGCAACAGCAACGTAAGTTAGAGAACTTTCCTACAGCATGCTTTAATCCCCAGAAGTGACTAATTGAGTGACAACAGAGCAGAGCCACCAAGGCTCTCGCAGCCTCTGCAGCAGGTGACAAGGACAAGTCCACCCACCTCTTTCCGTATGGGACTAAAGCCACCTCCCAGTGCCCAGTGCTGAGAGGTTTCACTGTTTCAGCTGCCACGTTTTATAACACATATTCAGCAGCCAGTTATCTATGGGGTAACGGTGAGTAATGCCCTGGCTGCTATCTGCCTTGCTGAAAGGGTGATGAGAGTCAGGCAGAGATAGTCCCGCTTCCCAAATTAGACAGCTAAATGATCAGGCCCTTGGAAAAATAACACCATGAGTCCTTCCCCACCACAACCTTTCTACTCCCAGATAAGTACCAAGCACTGCTTACTGCAGTGTCAGTCCTGGGGTTTTAAAAGTCACGGACAAGATCGTGAAATTGGTTTGGAGTTCATGTGACTTTTTCCATTAAAGCAGCTCATTTGAATGAGCTTTGGGGTTTCTCTTCACTGCTGGACTAGAAATGGGTTTTAAAACCATAAAGGTGATTGAGAGACAAGCTGCTTTTCCGACAGCAGTTGGATGTCAGTGAAATCTTTCAATTTGCAGCGAGGTCACAACTTTTTCCCAGCCAAGAGACATGGCAACAACCTGTCTCTGTCAAAAGCATTCATCAGGCTAACAAGGCATCTTCTCTGCCCTTGGCTCAAACCAAGTTTTTTCATACCTATTCCCTTCAAAATACCTGCCTCAGAGCCACAGTAATGTTCTAGCTAGAAGCACTGCTTGGTGATGGACTTGCTGTGCTGCAGCAGTTGACCCATGTATTCACACAACCAACTGATACAGGCCAATGCCTACTGGTAGAGCAGGTAGCTAGGTGGGTCATAAGCAGAACGTGAACACATCCCTGCTATTTGCTTCGGGGCACCAGAACCAAGTTCCCAAGATGTTTGGCCCCCTACTTTGAAATCAGTGCAGCAGGGGCTGACCTCAGCTGCACCACACAGCAGGTCAGGAGGGGACCTTGGATGGTTCAGGCTGGTTGGCACGGGTGACCACACATCGACAAGGAAATCTTGGTTATGTACATGTTGTTGTCCCCAGCAAGGAACTTAGAGATGCCTCAACAGAGCACTGAGATGGGGCAGAATGTTTGTTTGGGGATAAAGAATGTAAGTAAGTTAACTCTGCAAACACCTCCAGGAGAGTGGAAAATCGTTAAGCACTTGACACTGACATGGCTCTTTCAATTTGACATCTTGGTGCTTTGTGCTCTTTTGTCCCTTCCCAGATTTCCCTGCCCTGGGTATGAACCACTGTAAATCCTTACCTATAGGGGGTGGGAATGAAAGGCCCAGGTTTCAGCGCTAGTTGAAGACTGGGGTGACCACAACGTTGAGATCAGACTTCATCCAAACCTTCCCACGAATGCAGGAACATGTGTTACACGGCTGTTCTGGTATTTGCAAGCTCCTGGAGCAAGGATCATTTTTGAACAACATTTAACACCAGCTTAGCACCATTTTATTTTCCATCCCAGAAGGAAAGCTCCAGTTTGCCAGGTTCACTCTGGGCAGAGCTGTGCTGTTCAGAGACCCATGAGCTGCAAGCGCTGACTTTGGAGCCTCCTCCACCTCCCACTCTGCAGCCACATTCTGAGAAATCGGGGGGGTAGGATAACAATCAGAGAACAAATTTTAAATAAAAATATGTTTAAGTCATCTATAAGATGTATGTGGGTAACTTACCTGCTTGCCATTACAATTAGCAATTTTTTTCAACTGAATTTAAAGCAGATGAAAGCCCTAAAGGCTAAAGTCTGCTGACTTTACCCCCCACCTACCCACCAGTTCCACAAATAAATCTTGTGGGTTTGGAAATAGCTCCTTCCCCACCTCTAACCACAGGCTTGACAGTCCCTGCCGAGCCTATTTCATTCATTTCTGGATCTTTCATACCCATACAAATATGCATCCACACGCACACACATACAAAGAGCTGCCCACTTACAAACCTGACAGGTAAAATTATTCCCTCCTTCTACAGCCCTCCTAATTGCCTCCCCTGGGCTCTTGCAAAGTGCAAACGTCACTGGCTAAATATTAAGTTCGTGCAGCGTCACCGTTATGCCTCTCATTAAAGGCAATATCTGTCTCATAGCTCAGTGTAGACGTTACTTCCAATTTCACTAGTAGGACCCACAATGTAGCATGCAACTTTCCAGTCCAACTTTAAATCATTATGCCAATTTCCTGCAGTTATTTAAAGATAATTTTCCCAGGAACCACTTGAAAGATGATGGTGGTGTTTCTTTTAAAAACAAACCAATTCTATTTATTTTTTCCCCTCCTTTTTCCTAAAACACATTTTGTCCCAGCATGCAGAGATGTGCTTTCTCTTGACAATTTTCTCAGAAATTGTGGGTAATTCAAGACTTCAATCATTCAGTATCATTAGAATTGAGTCATGAGAAAAGGGTTACGAGAAGGTTTAGAATATTTACCATCTTAAACCTCCACTGCTGGAGGCTTGTCATCACTCTATAGTCTCAGCATTGTTTTCTTGTTCTTTGCTTTTTAGACAAAAGTGAAATGCACAATAAATTTTCAAAAGTTAATGTTTCCATCCCAGAAGGATCTTCTCCACAACCTGCTGTTGTTTACGTCTCCTGAAATTCAAATGAAGGAATATGCCACCTGCAAGCAATGGCAATGATTTTAATTGGACTGAAGTAACTATCAAGAGATAAATAAGCAACAAAAATAATTAGTGTCAGCAGTTCCTTGTTTGCAAATAGGGACCTGTAACACTTGCTCCTGAGTTCAGGATGCAAACCAGCTCTCCCCAAAGACCTTGTGAACCCCATTTCCAGAAGTGACAGGACCTTAAAAAAACCAAGGAGTCAGCAGAAAGACAGAAGCAGCTGTGTAAGAACTGGATTTAATCAGAGAAAACTTCAAAATGAGGAAAAAAAAAGCCTGCTGCTAGCTGTGGATTACTCAAAACAGCAGTGCCAACGTGAGAACTGGTGTGTTAATGTACAAAAAAGATTTGTACAGCTTGATAATTTGCAAAGTAAATTAACACACACAATTAGATGACTGATTTAAACCAAAATTAACTGTCTTCAAATTGTTTGAACTAACGATTAGTGAACAACACTGCAGTCATTTTCTGCTTTTTAAAGGAACAGACATTAGAAACAAAGTATGCAAACCCAGATGCTTCTGAATATATACCTGGGCATCTAACAGTCTTGTTCAGATTTTCACAACGTTTTTCCCAGCTCAGCAGCTTTGAAAACCAGAGCATGCACTTGTACCCAATCAAGAATATCTGAAGCCTGAGATTGGAAAGGCTATGACTAGAACCATTGGAAATGAACCACTAAAATATCATAAAGCACCTGACTTCCCAATTGATTTCCTTCAACAGCTGAATGTTGGTTACAGATTGAACAAGGAGTCAATAATTCCCATTTCTATTTCCAACTCCATCACAGAGAACATTCGGGAGCATTTCTTCTAGGAAAGATCATCCTTGCATCCTTCCACGCAGGGTATCAATTTGTCAATGTGGGTTTATGACACCAAGGTCTTTGCATTAACAAGATAAAGGCAGGATCCCCAGGAGCTCAGCACACCGTGCCAGGACAGTTGTTTTCCAGCACCCATCACCCCAGAACTTGGTCATGGGGATCCATATAGCCCCCCTGTGCTCCAACTGTCATAGACCAGGCTGCAATATCCCCTTTCAGACTAAAGCAGTGCTTCGGTGACTGCTACAGATCAGTTTGGATACACCCAAGTGTAAGATCAACTGCTGTGTCTGTAACAGGGTATTTATGTTTCTCCTTTGCATAAAATGCACAACCCTTACCCAAGGATATGGAAGGAATTCCCACCCCCCCCCACTACCTAAGCCTAGTCAAAGGTACAATATACATATATTTTTTCCAGCCATGAGCTGTACTTGCAGATTAAATACCTTTTTTTTTTCCCCTGGGTCTGACAGAAAAGGGAGCTGGAACAAAAAAACGTCTCTAAGAAAAACAAACCAGAGTCAGGCAACAGCTAGTACCTAAAGGCTGATTCCCACCACAGGTGTCTTATTTTCCTGAGGGCCACCTTTGCTATTTGCTCCCCACCCCAGATACTACAACTCCAGATGCAGCGGGATGGGTTAGTTCTGACTGGAGCAAACCATGTTTACCCTCATTCACCCCCCCCCTTCTCCTGCTGCTAGCAGAGACAGGCCAGCCACCAAGGGGTTCACAGAGCCACTTTCATCCAACACACCTTACTCCTTTCCCCATCCCAAACCACATAACGATGCTGAAAATACCTCCAAGATAATGCTTGTCACTGGAGAAAAGTACAGGCACTTGCAGGACACTGCAATTAGTAGCTCACCCCGCTAAGGATAATGACGAGACACTCAGCACGGGTGAACAAGGAGAGGAGGCAGAAGTGAGAACAGAAATTTCAGCCTCAGGTGTTCGGCACTTCAGGGTAAAAATCCCTCCTTGCTCCAAGTGCCTGGAGCATCGGAGAAGGCGCAGTGTGTAGAGAGACAAAGGGAGAGACACAGCTAGATCCAACCTGTCAGTACTTGCTCCTGTCTTGTAAGCACAAGGGAGCAGAAACGTTTTTGCAAGTTGGTCCCCATCCCCCAGCACAGGTTTTTCCTTCCCTCACACCGCAGTCCCATGCTGGCCACACTGTCCCACGATGCTCAGCCCCACCAAACCAGGGTCAACTGCCAACACACCTCCACGGAGAGGCTTTTTGTAAAAATAGCTCTGGAGCACATCCTTTTCCCTTCTCTAAAGGAAGGGACAAAGCCATGCACTGAGTTGGAAAAGCAGAGGCCCCCAAAAAAACAGCTAACTGCTTTTGGTTAGTAATGTGGAAACAGGAGCCTGGCCAGCTCTTACAAAATACACTTTTGACACTGATCTCCCAAACAGGAACAGACTTGTTCTGGCTGTACATATGTGTACACACACCCACACGCACAGATGCAAGAGGGAAACTCAGTTCTTCTGGGGTCCAGCCACCAGCACTAACCCAGTCTTCATCACCTCAACCCTCTGCCAAGGCTTGGTGGCATTTCAGCTCCAGCTGGCACTTGGAGACCAGGAAACCAAACTGCTGATCCTGCCACTGACCTTGCAGGGGATGTACCACCACAGGCTGCAAATGCTCACAGAACCTGGGAAAGTAAGGAGGAAGAGATGAGAGTCTGCGTTCATCAAATGAGGCAACGAAATGAATTGTCCTTTTCAAGAGTTGCGAGTGCTCCAAGTGCAAATCTTTCAGAGTTTGTGACAATAAATTTCCCCCCATCCCATTAATAAGATATAATAGCAATTCTGAGAATAATGGCCTAAAGCCTTAAAGTGACAGAGCAATCAAAAGAAAGGTGAAATATAAGGCTGGGGGAATCAGTTCTGGGGCTTTGCAACCTCCCTGTGTGACACTCAAGCAGAGCACGATAAATTTAGTGGTTTCTCAGCAAGAAAAACACTACCAAAAGTGGCTTATTTAAAAAAAAATAATCTATCAAATTCACTTTTTAAAGTAGTTCTCAGTGCACATATGTCAATTGTTTGCACAGCTCAGAAAGATTACCATGATCTGCCATCTACGCCTGCAGCAGGGACAGGTTGGATGTACCCAACTCCTGCCCCTCCTACACTACAGCTGTCACAAGGTTTGCAGGCTCTGCCACCTGAATGCAACAGCACAGGTGGCAACAGGGACAGCAAGGATCACGCTTGGAGCAACTGGGGACACAACAGTTGTTTGTTGTTTTTTTTTTTTAAATACCTTGCCCTGTAGAAGGTGCTTAGAAAAACTGAATTGAACTGAAGGCTTAAAAATGTTTTGAGAACAAAAATTGTGCCTGATGTTGTTGTGGGGGGTTTATTTTGAGCCAAACTACAGTTAAGTCTACATTTTATTTGCAATTTTTTGCCTTTTTTTTAAAGCTAGTGAGGGCATTTTAATTTTTTTTTGCAGGAAGGTAGCTGCAAACCCCCCAAAATTTTGAAATCTAAGAAAACCTGTCAAAAGAGTTAATACTTTTACTCTTTTCCCATTTCTTCTAACGATGCCTCATTCTTCCTTCTTCCCTCATCTTTTATCTTTCTCTTTTCTCTCATCATTACCCAAAAGGTGGAATTCTCCAGAACACTGTCCTAAGTAGAATAACCCTTAATAAAAAACTCCTTGTATCCACAATTAATACAAAACCCACTCATGACTTAATGATGCTCCTCCATGCTTCGTTAGCTTTTATCAGTATGGAAATCGGGATTCGTTCTGAGCTCTGCAGACCTGTCACTGGAGATGGGCATGGGGGAGCAGGGTGAGTTTCTGGCTTTCTCCCTGCCACTGGGCCTGTTGCTATTGATTTTGGGGGTGTCAGAAATGTCACCCACTGAGATTTTCAGTAATGGACTGCTGATTCTGATCCAGCCCCAATTAGCAGCTGCCTGATAATTGTTGACATTGGAGAGCTATGAAGTAAATTGGGGGCCTTGATCCAATGAACCATAAAAATAAATAATAACCATAAAACTACGTCTGCACTATAAAATCTCACACAGCAATTGCCAGTAATGATTCCTGCTATTTATGTATACCTGGCTGGGGAGGGCTCTGCACTTAGACACATGACAGAATCTGCCTTAGCAATCTTTATGAGAAGGTGAAGGGTTGGAGTAGGCAGTGAACCCGCACTATTATCCTGCCTCACTCCTGGTATAACCCAAATCAGGGCTGAGATATTGTGGGTAGATCAGTCATTGCAACTCTGTCCATGTGGTCTTTCAAAAAAGACAAAAAAGCACATTTCAAGAGCTTTTACGGTTCCTGGAGTTGGATTCAACCCCTCCTCAAGCCCTAAATGCCCTGTTAAACATGGTGGCAAGTCCAGGGAATATCTTCAAATGTGCTTTAAGCATCTCTCCCAAAACATGACTCCATTCAGACTTTTGTTTTGATTCATTTCATCTTCACTATTGCTTTAGCCTACATAAATATATTTAAAGAAACCCCACATATCTGCCAAAGTAATTTTCAAATCAGAACCTCATGAGTTATAATTGCCTTTTCCCAGAAAGCAGAACATGACAACTCGATTCACCCTGGTCTTGTAAAAACGATCTTGATCTTTGCTAAAGCCTGGCCATGTCTGGTTCTTCATAAACCACCAAACTGGGACCAACTTCATATTAATTTAAAATCTTCAGTACTGAAAACTATGGAAGTCTGGTTCTCTTACCAGCTCTCAGCAGGGCTAAGGCACCAGAAAGGCTTTTAGTGTTTTATTCAGTTGTACACACCTCTGCATATCAAACTCCTACTGCCTTCAAACTGCAGAACAGCCTTAAAACTTTTAGTGCTACACCAGCTTGTACAAAAGTGAAATTTCTAGGCTTTCCTACCTCTACCAAGATTAACACAGTGTTGGAGAAGAGCTAAGATCCCTACCTAGAAGATGACAGTATAAAGTTATCATTTGCAGGCAGCCTATTGACATTTCCTCCAGAGCAGCCAAATTAATACAATACCAAGTCCTTGCCCATGTTCTATGTAATTAATTCGACACTCAGATGACATTTCATTTAATCAAGACATATCATATCTTCTCTTTCAACTGAAAGAAACACTGAAGTTATAATGAAAACAGGTCGATATATCAACTACCAGCAATTTTTCTCTGTATTTCTGCTGGTTCCTGAAAGCCAAAAGAAAAAGAGAGCTGATGGTTCCCCTTCTTGATCTGCTCGCTCCTTGTTTGATACTCACAGTGATGTGACAGTCAGACAGGCAGTGAACATCTCAGAACAGAGAAGTTTCTCGTTTTCATTACATTTGCCCACAGTAGAATTGGTTACAATTTATTTTCTCCACAACTAAAAGTGTGTTTTCATGTAAATAAAAAAATAGAATCATCAGAGGAGATCCGACCATCTGGTCCTGCATTCTGACTCCGATCGGCCGCAGCTGTTTCAGGAGAGGTTTTCCCCCCCCCCGCCCAATCCTATCCTGTAACAAGACAGTTTGCGTCCTGAAACAGAGGGGCTTCCCTCCCCTCCAAGCTCTTAAGAATTTGCAGCTTTCCAATTTTATTTATTTACTTACATTTTACAAAAGATTCCCAAATATTTTACCTCATGCTTTCAGAAAGGTTAAGGAGTGAGACAGCTTTTCTAGGCAGCATGAGCTGGCTCTTGCACCCCCAAAGTATTTACAGCCTTCTGTGACACGTGTAACAGCAAAGCTTCATGCTATAGCAGATACATCTATATTTCCCAAATCATAGCCAAGATTTCAGGAGATAAATTCAGCTGCCTTCATACCATACATAAAATTTCACAGCCCCCTTCCCAGGGGGGTGCTGGAATTGCCATTCTGGTTTCTAATGAGGGGAAGGAACTGGAATGCTCTAAATTTGCCACTTTGTCCACTTCGTGTGAATCAAAGCACAGCTGCAAAATTTGGGAGCAGAAAAAAGTGTGTGTGTGGGGAGGGGGAATCTACCACCACACACATCCAAAATATAAATACTCCTGGCTAGTAAATGTCACTTGACACTCTCACATCAAACCTGTCATCAGCTCAAGCGGTTAAAGGGAAAACACTGCTGGGGTTGGGTTCACAAATCTGTCCCTAGGACTAATTTACAAGTAACCCTTCTATATTAATTATTCCTAAGTATGCCACAATGACACATTAAATTTGCATGCAAAAGCCTAGTTAAAATCTGAACAAGCCAAGACCTCTGAGAGAGCACAGCACATAAGAAATGTATTGTTTTAAATAACCACCTACTGCTGAGCTGGGGCACGGAACATATTTGGAAGCAGTAAAACTGCTGGAGAGAAGCAAGGCTATTTTGAAAACAACACATTTGGGTCCTGCTAACATTGGAACAAATGAACAAACATATATTAAGGTTGGTGTAAGGTGCTTGTTTGGGTTTTGGCTTGTGGGGGTTTTTTATTTTAATCAAATAAATGCAAGTATACATTTGCCTAGTGTGCTGATCCCTGGAGATGGGAGTTATGTCTGCCTCGGTCACAGCTGTAGCAAGCGCATGGAAAATGCAGGTAGCAGAAACCATTCCAGCTCCCCAGAGGCTACGCAGTTGCAGGGACTATCCCTAGTTCAGTGAAGCTCTAAATCAAGTTAGCAAGCACAGGCCCTGCTTCGATTTGCATGGACCTTCCCACAGTGCACCAGGATGTTTTTACCTCATAACAGATACCAATCAATGCTAAACAAATTGCATGCATAATTATGCATATTTGCACAGTGCCGTCAGTTGCAGCTGATGTCACTTGCTGATTATCTTTCTCCTAATTTTTTTTCATCAATGGAAGCTTAGGTTTTTTGGTGACTTACTCTCTAGAGTTTATTATGGGCTGTGCCATCTCAAGTGTGCTCTTAACACTTGCATTATTGCCACAGACACACTGTTTCAAGAGGGAGTGGGAAGAGTGAATTCAGCCAGACACCTTTTCCACCCCGTGGAATGTTACTAATTAATTATGTATCCTATTAAATGCATGATGTTATTTATAAAGTGCTCATCTACATACCAGCTCTAAAAGTATCAAATCTTATCACTCCCTGATGAATCAGAGTTCAGTATATTTCAGGTTTGCTGTAATCAGCTGGCAAAGGCTTGCTTTTAAGTGAGATGCTCCTTACTTTTAGAATAATAATGAACAAACATCAGCAGTCCATAGGAAAAATAAAAAGGAGAATCACTTCTCCAGGAAACTGAGTTATCCTAAAACAAAATGCTTGTCCTTTGTGCTGGCACTAAAAGCAGTACTGCAGAGAGCACTTAACTGCTTATTACCTCACGCTGTCCAGCCAAAAAATGGAATAACATACAAGTTTGGCCTCAGCATGCTCCTCCAGGGAATGAAGTCACTGGTTCATATGCAGGAGCTACACAAGAAACAGGTTGGCAGGGGGTGGGGAGGACCTGTGGTACTTATTTCATGAAATGACCTCCAAGACATGCTGCAGGAGATGCTGAGCTGATCAGATCTACCATTAGGTAGATCTTTACCCAAGCCACAACAATTTGGAAAGAAAGTGATGAAGCAGCCTGGCTCTGACCCATCACAGGCTGCCTGGCTTGCTGGATCTCATCCTACTTTGTTAGGCCTACAAAGTGAACAGTGTGAAAAACCAAAGCATGACAATGAGAAGCACACTCAGGAGCTGCAAACCTGGCTACAAAAGCAAGGAGCTGTCGAAAGCCAGGCTGTACCTGCAGTTTGTGGACAATAAACTCAATTCTCCAGGGACTGAAGAGGGCATGAAACCTTTGACCTTCAGGTCACTGGTTCAAAACCCAAACAGATTTTGTGAACAATCAAAAGTGGTTCCTGCCTGATTGCTGATTTGCATCTAAGTAAAATAAATGGGAGAGTCATACTCCAACTCCTAGCTGCCCACAGCCTGACCATCACCTTTCAGAGCTCAACAGTAAGATTTTCAGCAGCAGCCCAGCACCTTCAAGAACAAAACGTGCAATCCAAGTGAGACACATGCCAGGGTCACCACACTCATTGCAACCATCAGCAGCCACAGTCTCAAAATTCTTCCCTGGAACCACCTTAATATCTGCAGTAGAAGTCAAATCCATCATTCCAATCCTAAAGGAAATTAATCCAGGGAAAGGGCCCATCTAGTCAAGGTAGAGGAGGCCTGGGAAGGTAGGAGCCATCTGACAACCTTCATCCTGCAATGTCATCAGGTTGAATCCTCCAGCACCAATTTAGGTAAGTGATGCAAGGTCCTGGCTGCATCCTGTGAACCTGGCTCCTCCATGAATATCCCCAATGTAAGGCTCTTTGCAACCACCATATCCATCTACCATTCAGTTATTCTAAAACCCAGGGAAGAAAAACCCTTGCTGTTCTCCCAGTGCAACCATGAGTCATCCTTCAGAGAAAGGTGTGGACAATTAAGAGCATCTGTCAGCAAAGCCAGTGACAAATGACTTTTATGGCTCTGAACACATACACACACACACTTTGGTCCACAGCTTTGGCAACTCTGGAGTGTTTTGGAAATGTGTTACTCCACAGCAGACTCCCTCCAGCTTGTTCACTTAGCACACACACTTAAGGAGCCTGTTACAAAGGCCGTGGTTATGGATCACTCCTGGGCTGTCGAACAATCAGGCTGGATTATGGTGTTGACCATTAATTATTGGGGAGGAGGTGAGGGCAGCAGGCCTAAATTAAAAGTAAATCCAAAGTTGATTAGGCACATAGTAAACAGGGTGTAAAGACAAAGGCACTCAGCTCCTCCCTACAGCCATAGCTGGCACCAAGGGGCCAGGCCTCTCCTGCTGGCTCACAGCACTCTTGCTCAGTGGGTAACTTTGTGTTTCTGCCTCTTTGGGAACATTCAAGGCCCCGTTTCTTTGTCAGGAGAGCAATTTTATTATCAGAGATAACTGCAGCCAAAGATGTTTGCGCATGATGCTTCACTGAGTTTGGGGCTGCAGGGTGTGCTTCGTGCCTCCACGAGGCAAGAGGCAGCCCTCAGCATGCCTGCTTTGGCCTGTTCCCTTCTCAGCAGCATCCCAAAAGCAGCATTGAATTCCAGACCACAGCACAACCATTTCAGCATCTCAACACAGGGGATGTGTTGTCTGACCAACAGGCAAAGCCACAGGAGTAATAGTCTGCACATTTAATCTCAATCTAGCCTAGAGTGGCATATGTTGTTCAAGTGAAGCTCTGTGAGCTCTCCTTGAGTATTGTTTCAGATTCAATTGCTTGAGAAATTTATCCATCACTTTTTACCATCCTTGATGTTGCTTTCAAGACCTCCTTAATTCCAAAGATACAGCATGGGATTAGCTGAGCTCTGGGGTGCAAGCATACAAATATGGTCTCTACAGTCCCAACCAGGAGGTCTCATCCCCTTTCCACCCCCCATTGCAATGCTGTACCATCCAAACAAATTTGCCACTACTCATTTGTTTCCAGTCCACACAGGTGCAGTATAGGAAACCCCCCTGTAAATCTTTCCCCAAAAATCTTCCATGAGGAAGCACCACAGAGCACAACACACTTTTAGCACACTCAAGTCCTTCATGAGTGGCCAGTCCATCAAGGACATTTGGCTAATGAGCAAGTTCAAGCTCACCTCTGGCCAACCCTTACACAGATGGAAACCACTGACTCAAACCCAGGTTCCCTGCTTGGTCTCATTACCCATCCAAGGAACCCACCCACTTTCTCATTACCCTGGAGCCCTCTAGTACTCATTTCAAGCTTCCCACCCTGCTTTTCAAACCAAGTTGACTCCTTCTGGCTACTTCCAACACAAAAAAAAAATCCTCTGTGAAAGTTCCAGTATCTTGGCATCCAAAGCCAAGCATGCTTGCCTCAAAAGAGGACCCTCAGTCTTGACAGACCTCAAGAGATATCTTTCCTGCCAAAACCCAAGAGAAGCTGCAGTGCTCCCCAGGTCAATGCAGAATGCCATTCCCAGGGCTGAAAGAAAGAAAAAAAAACCAAACAGGAGCAAAAGCAGACAGGTCTTTTGTCTCAGAGCTGCCTATCATTGTGCAGCCAGATGTGAGCAGAGTTTAAAGGAAAGGATTTATAGGACTGCCTTGCCAGACCAGGCTCAGATGTTTTTCCAAGCTTAGGTAAGACATAAGAAAAAAAAAAAAATCATTTTCCCTGTCTGCTTTAACTCATGGAAGGAAAAAGAGGTTAACTTTAATTAATTTTGCCTATAAATGAGCTGCACTCCCTGGATAAAGGCTCAGAAAATTAACATAGGGTTGCCCAGAACAAAGGGAAACCTGACAGTAAGGCAGGTAAACACAATGGAGGCTGTTTCTTATGGGGTTTTGCTTGCAAAACAGCCACAGCTCACTGCACATAGTCAGCTTGAAGGGCTCACTGTCCTCCTAGATACAGGCATGTAACCACCTCATGCCCTGCTCATACACAAGTGTCAGTAGAGACAAATCTGAACTGAAATTTAGTGAATATGGGTAATTAATTATTTGGAAGACAGATGCTTTCCAGTTTTGTTTCATCTTGGGGTGAGGTTTTTTTTTTCCTTCCAAGCCAAGCACACCAGATGGCCAATACCACTCTCATTGCTAGGTACTAATCAGCCACTTCCATATGATATTTGCCATGAAGAATTAATACAATTAGGTCAGGATGTAAAGACATCATATTATACATGGCAATAAGCCCAGATTTACTTTCTATTCCTCTTGCAATTGCCTGCAGCCTGGGTGAAGTCAGAATCCAGGTCCCCTTTCACTGCAGTGAGCTGAGCTGCTCCAGATCTCACTGCACAGCAGTTTTGCAGCTGCAACTCTGTTTTCCCTTCCATAGTACAATGAAATTCAGCTTCAAAAGGAAACCTGGCTAAGAGATCTCCAAGTACATGCTTAACAAAAGGATGATGCCCTTGTAATCTCTCTCACTTATTGTAGAAGCTTCATTTTCCCTTATTTTTCAAACACCTCAAATGTGTAAAGTGATATGAGTGGAGAATGGATGAGAAAAAGGGCTGGACCATCTACAGCTGGCCAAGCCCTTCGAGCAAGGAGCTCATGAGAACATAGAAGGGACAACTACTGCCACAAACATTACAACCCATCATGGTGATCTTACCTGAAGTGAAGAAGCAGATCAACTTTTTTTTTAAATCATTGTTGTTGCTTTTATTTTTGCCTGGAAAAATGAAATATAAACAATTTTTCCTGCAACAGAGGTTAGCACAGTGGCAGGACCCAGGTTTGCTTGGAAGGATAGCTCCCTTCTGCTTCCCTCTCAGGGCACACTCCAGTTCTCACCCACCATGGGTCCTGTTTCTCAAGGTTTAAGGCTGTGAGCAAAAGCTGAATTGCCCAGCAATATATGGGAGATCAAGTCTCGGTTCTCCAGTCTGACAAAAACACAAGGCATGACTTTGACCAAGTTGTTTGCTTTTTTTCTGTGCCATAGATCCCCCACTGTACCAAAAGGTCAAGCCAAAACCCAAAACTATTCTGTGCAGTGAGGCAAAGTTGGAGGCAGAAAGCTCTTGGACTACAGAACAAGGTGAAAGCCAACCTGGGACCTGCTCCTGGGCAGCTGAGGGGCCAGAAGGATCAGCGAGTCCCATGCAGGGCTCTTGTGCCATCCCCAGAACTAATTCCCAAGTCAGTTTCTGCTGTCTCACACTGTGGCCAACATCCCAGCAGGCCTGCTCAAGGCAAACCCTCTCCTGCAAACCACGCGATGGCTCTGCTCTGCGTCCTCCAGCTACTTACAATTCAAGACATCTGTGTTTACTCCATGACCCATAACAGAGGGTTGTTTTCCCTGGAAGGGCTCCATCACTGCCTCTCTCCTGGTGCCTACCATGTGTCCATTTATTATTTTTTTTCCTCAAGGAAGGTCTGCATGCTGCTATTTTCAGCACCCTCCCCATGTGCTAGAGGCATTTCATGCTTTAGGACACATGGCAAGGACTGCAGAAATATTTCCTGTTAGTCCAAGGAAAGGCTTCTCTAGGAAAAAAACATAATAGTGCTTCAAAGACCCCATTCCCCATGTACAGCACAGCACACAAGGCAAATGGAGCACTCAAATTTGTTTTTGACACCACACAAAGTGTAAAAACCCCACAGATTGCCAGGAAGCCTCCCAAGCCAACCACCTACTGCAAGGCAATTTAAGGTAAAACATACTCCTTGTTGCTGCACTTTATGTTGTAACACAAGGGGAGCACGGCCTTCTTGCCTCATCCCAGGATGGAGCAGACTAGACAAAACTCACCTGGACCTAAACCCCCAAACCTGCTTCTAACAAGGCAGCCACAGCTGGTGGGATGTCTTGTCCTACCTCCTGCTGTGGTGCAGTATAAGGAGAGCACAGCCCCTCTCAGGACTGCCAACCCTCAATTCCAGCTGCAGAACACCCTTTCTCTTCTGTCTGACAGCAGGATGACTGAATAGTTATCCCACCACCTCCCTCTGGTAAGACACTAAGGGACACCAATTCCCTGACCAGGACCAACCTCCTGAGCTAATGTCCTTCACATTTACATGGATCCTATGGGATCCAATTCCCTTCTGCCCTGCGCTGAGGCTTCCTCACCTCCCTGACAGCAGGGAGGTGCTTGGCTGGAGCCCTTTCAGGGTGCACGGGGCCAAACCCCAACCAGCACATGTGTGCACACCCTCCCTCCTCCCAGGGGAACATGGAGGGGGTCAACCCAGGAGAGCTTGGGGCGTGGGGTAGAAGGGGCTTTGAAGGCTGACAGCCTCAGGTGCAAGCACGTGACTGCAGACATTCCTGCAAAGCAGGAGCAAGAGATTTGTTACCTGGAGAGGGCTGAAGCTCGATGAGTGATGTCTTCATCCAGCTGTCCAAGAGGGGGTTATTCTGCCTGCAGGCAACTTCTGCTTCATCAGGGCCAAGAGCCCACATGCAAGACTTTGTAAGGTCCTTAAGACATCTGTGAAAGGGAGAGGACCTCAGGGAAAAAAATAAAAATATATATTAGCTGGGGAAAGAGTGCCTCTCCTGTTTCCATGTCAGCTGGCGGGGAGACGTGGAAGGCCTTGCAGAGCTCCTGCCTGCCTGCGCACTCCTCAGCATGGGACCTGCAGAAACGTGTTCCCCCTCCTAACGAACTCATGTCACTAATCTGGCAGCCAGCCCTCAGAAGGGGGATTGCTGAGCAGCCACAGCTCTGGAGAACAGAGCAGGACACATGGAGTTTCCAGCAGTTTTTCTAATTTCCAGAACTTTTTTCCAGTGGAGAGGCATTCCTCTAGGAAGGGAACTGCCTGGCTACAACAGAGCCTGGTTTTCTGAGGAAAATGTCAGGGACAACCAAGTACCCCATGTACTGCTAGATGAAAATCAGAGGGAAGATTCTGGAAGAGAGTATTTGAGTATGTTGTGACAAGGAACAAGAGCCTGAAGGAAAGAAGGGCTGTTGTGCAGGAGAGATAGGCTCCTGAGTACCATCCCATCTATACTGTGGACAGTCTTGTGACCTTGGAGAAACGTTACTCCATGCTCCACTCCCCTTATCTGCAAATTCGGGTTGGTTCATTACCACTGCATTTTTAGAGTCAACATATGAGCTTTAATTTATTAGTGCCCATAAAATCCTTTGCATTCCAGGGTGGGAGTTTTCTGCAGCTCAAACCTCACTGCTGCCTTCTGCTGCCAAAGCACGCCTGTCACTTCTTGGTGTTCTCCACACCACAGCAAGACACTTCCTGGGTAGCACCAACATGTGCTATTTTCCTAGCATCTAGTTCACTTTTCCTTCCTCTGACATGAATTTTAGGCTCCATAAAACACACCTTAGAGAACCTCACACCTCCCCACTGTGCAGCCACAGCTACAAGACTTAGCACTTAGCAGATTCAGCTCTCACTGGTGAGGACACAGCCCAAAAAACAGCCCTTCATTGCAAGCAGAAACACACCTACTCACCAGTACCAAGAGGTTACTTCTCATCCCAGGGGAGGCCTGGGCATCAGTGGGAAGAGGATGACAGCTACTGCTACTTCACAAGGGTGCACATTGCTTGGCCATCAAATGGGATGAGTCTCCATTTCCTTCAGTTAAGATTTCCTGCAAGAAGCCATAGTCCAGATCAGAGACAAGGTAAAGGGCAAACAGACACTCCCTGCCTGCTCTGTTCACTGGGAGCCGTTCAGGAATGTGTTCAGGTTTGGCTATCCCCATGTGAAATACACCCAGGGGCACATCATTTTTACACTGGCTTCTGGAGTTCCATGTTTATGGATCAGCAACACAGACAACAGGAAAATGGGTGGCTTTGCATCTTGACTGAAAGATGCAAGGCCAGAGGGATCTTCCTAGTCTACACAAAGAAGATTGAGGATAGTGTTATGGGAAAGGGCAATTCCTTGTGTTTGCACCCAGACTTGCAACACCACAGATGCTGAGAACTTGCTTTCCAGTTCATCCCACCAGTCATTGCTACCACACAGGGAGCTGCAGGGGGTAAGGACCCTGTAAGCACCAGATGAAGAATGAAAGGAGCCAGGGAGAGCCTTGCACCCTACAACCGGATGCCAGCCACAGGTTTCCAGGTGACGAGCATTCCCATTTCTTTTCCAGCAAATACATTTCCATTTGGTGCAGCCTCCTCAAAGCCGTGCCCAGAGGATCAAGCATGCCAGAGCACCCCAGAACTCAGACAACTCACCTCCCCAGCCAGACTCAGCACAGCCCATGGCAGAGGGGTGGAAAGGCTTCACATATGGCTCTCATCGCTCTTCCTTTTATCCTGGTCATGCCCAGCAGGCGAAGGGGAGCTGGAGGAGGTGGGGAGAAGGAAAGGGGGTGGGAGAGGGTTAAACTTGAGGGAGGCAGGGAAATAGCCTGACCCGGGTTTTTTAGCACAGCCAGCAAGAAGGCTGCCTGCCCGCCTCGGGGGGCTATTAAGGGACTGTGGTGACTTTCATCCCCAGGTCACCAGTTCAAATCTGGTCCAAGCCAGGGACAACAAAGGTATTATGTGAAATTAATTGCCGGTCTCAAGTCCAATTCCTAGTACATGTGTGTCCATTTCAGTAAAACTTACACCAGCTAAAGGCCACTCAAGCACAGAGGCAGAGAAGCAAAGGGTGATGAAGCTCTCGACTCATCCCCAGATGGAAACCTGCCTTCGGCAAAGGTCAGCACGATCAAACAGTGCTTGCTGTCCTGCTCTTGCCATTTCCAGAGGTATTGTTCTCACACCACATATGCTTTCGTGGAGAAATAACTTCAAGATGTCTCAAATTCACATACCCTGAGCCAATAACTCAGACTGGTGATTAATCCCTAACACAACACCAGAATCTTTCTTTCCCAAAGAAAAGTGTCTGGGATAACCAGATGAAGTTACATGGGGAGGTTTACAAGGCAGTGTCTTTGTTCAGATTTTGCACAGCCATCAGCAAAGCAGCTCCTCACCCACGAGCACAGGAATAAATGCAGACTGGAGAACTCCTCACTGTTCTGAATCATAATTGGGCAGCATCTCTTCTGGCTACTGGTCAGAATCAGTGCTCACTTTTCTTTTTTTAAAGGAACTTTGATGAAAAAGATTGGAGGGAAAGCCACTCACCAAGGAGTTTAAAAAAATTAAACTAAATATCAAAATACTTTAGAACTCACATTCATGGAAAACTGACTCGGCTGCTTTAACAGAGCAGGAAACTACCAAACAGAAACAAGATGGTCCACAGCAAATTGTCCGTGTTAGCAAACCAATGGTTCACACCAGTTGGGCTCCAGATGGTACCTCCATACCACCATGTGGGACTGGGGGAAAACACGCCAGAAGCCTGCCTTAGTCGTTCCTGGGGTGTCTAGGGCTGCCAAAAAACAGCGGTACCAGATGCAGAAGGGCACCTTGTAGCCTTCCTGGACAGCGCACTCACAGACAAGGGCTGAGCAATGAACTCCCAGCACTTATTTTCCATCTTTAAACTAGGCAACATGCAGCTCTGCCCAGCTGCCACAGTGGAGCAGGCAGAGCTCTCCAGTAACAAGGACAGGCTCACCCCCCCACAACTGATGCTCACCCATTATGCACACCAGTTCCCTTGTGCTACCCACAAGCATTACCTTGTCTAATTTCTCAGTCAAAAATGACAGCAGATGGTCTCAGCTGGGAAATGTTGCTTGCCCCTGGAGTTACAGCTGCATCTCTCCTGACTGCTCTCCTCTCCCAATTAGAGGCAAATCTGCCTCCTGTCAGGCATCAGTTCATTCTGCCCCTACAGCCCACCCCATACTGGCTCCCATTTAAAAATAAAAGATTGCCTTTTCTGAGCTGCTTATTGCTGCCTGCACTGACAATAATTCTGTGGAAATTGGTCGTTGCCACTGCTGATGACCATTAGCATGCTGACCTGCTTTGACTTCGCCATCAGCTTTGAATATCAAATCGGTGATTAACGACTTCCAGTAATGACCCTGCCAGGAGCATCCCTGTGTTTCTCCAAGAAGGTACCCTCTGAACCAGATCGTTACAGGAGCTTGTCATTTGTCAGCAATTTAAAAGCTGATAAGTCAGCAGCATGCAATCAGGGATGAGGCTGGGCTGGTTTCCTTGATGCCTCTGTTGTACTTTTCCTTGTTCACCAGCAGAGGCAGATACAATTCATACGGTTATGGCCAGTCTTGTTTGGTTAGTAACACCTGAGAGATAAGTTTCCCCCTCCTTGATCCTCTTTCCCAGAGTAGCTAATATTGGCCGTCTAAGGCCATGATTAAAAAGAAAGCATTGAGTCCAGCATTCGTTGCCCCAGTCACAGCTCAAATACACAACAAAAAACAGCATAGTGTACCAGTCCATTAAAATTAATTCCTCCAGCTCAAAAAAATGTCGGTAGATTAATTCTGACAGGTGTTTGTGTTGTGTTCTGCATTGCATTAAGTATTCTCTGGCTTTCTACACACCTAGCCTGCCTGCATACCAGTGTAAGTTCTGTACATGCCAAGGGGCAATCTGGATCAGATGTATCACTGACTGGTCCAGGGCTCAAAGCCAGTACTAATGCGTATGAAGCTACAGCCTCAGAGGCAGGGCGCTGGGCACACTAGACCATTGCTCTGCCCAGGTACCTTAGCTGCCCAAAGAGTAAGGCTTAACAATGCCACAAAGCCCAGGCCAGAAAAACCAAATCCAAGGCAATACATCCACCCTAACAAAAACATCCAGTCATCCCTTTGATACTTTTACAAGGGTTTTTGAAAGAGCTCCCTGGAGCTGCATCAAGACTGCAGTGAGCAGGTGAGCCACACTTGGAAGCTGACTTCACATCTGCAAGTGCTTTATGGTCCTAGAGAGAAAGAAAGAGAGGAAGAGGAGATCCTCTAATGAGGTTATTACCAGTGCCTGACACCACAGCAAGGCAAGCACAATGCCTGCTGCACTCCTTCCTCCTGCAGGAAAGGAAAACCCTTTGTGGGAAGGAATTAAAGGGCTCTGAGACACCAAAGGTGCCATCTCTCAATAGAGAGTCAGGGCCATGGATCAATTTGGCAAACAAAGGAAGAGCTTCGAGGATTTTCATCAAAACAAAACCACCAGATGTGCTTTTGTGGTTAAATCGTCAATTTAGCTGGCAGAATGGAGCTAATTTAGACCCACTGGATCATATTTGGTGTGCAACCTCTCAGTGCCTCAGTTTCCTTCTTATTTGCAAAGGGTTAACTGACAGACTAAAAGGCTACCAGAAGTTCCTATTTCCTTTGGACCCATCTATCCCAACATGAGCAACAGCTGTAGCAACCAAGTCCCAGGAGGAAGGAAACCATCTTCCTTTAAGGCAAAGCCTGTCATTCACATCAGCACACTCAAAGACATATAGAAAAAAAAAAAAGCAGCTCTCCCTTGACTCCATTTCTCCACACAACACTGAAACAGAGCCCAATACTTCATGCAGCTGCAGATACAGAGATACTCCAAGCTCTAATAAGCATCTTCATCCTAGCTTGTAGATGAGCCATATCTTAGCACAGGCCTCTGGGGACCTTACCTTCAGCATACACCAGCCCCTGCAAGCCACACAGGCAGCTCTGCATCTCATGCTCACAAGTAAAGCAAGAAGGTAGCCAGAGCCATAACACCCCCTTCCCCACAGCACGGAGCTTCCACACACCGAGCCCCTACTTGCTTGCTGGAGAAACACCACAGGAAAAGCAGAAAGAGGCTGCTCTTGTTCTTCTTTACAAGTAGCTGAACAAGCAGAGACACCCATCAGAAAGCCCTATCAAGGCTCTCTTCTCCTATCTGCCCTAGGAGACTTTCTTCTGCGCATTTGTGGCTGCTTCACTGCAGTGTCATCCCCCCATGACACACAGCTCTTGGTGGTGCTTGGGTTTTCAATCCTCCCCACTTGCTTCATAGCAAATTTCCAAGTCACCACAACAAAAATCAATAACTAAAACCTTCTAAGCAACAGCTATTTCCCTTTTTAGCCTCCCTTTAGTAAGTTCAGTGAGGAACCAGCTTCCTCCAAGGACCCAATCAGAGCTTCTTATCAACTACGGTAATTGGCACCCAGCTGAGCCTGTCTCCCAGTTGGGACCCATTAACACTCAATTAAGACAACCCCAGACCCTGCCCTCCTCCTGTTAGAGCTCTCCTTTCTGTCAGTGTGCAGATCTGTGTACAAAACCCTCTTGGGGCCATACGGTTGTCCATCCATGTGTCTGGAAAGACATGGATAATGAGTGTAATGAGCAGGCCATGTTCTCAGGGAGCTTTGCACATAGCTGTTCTCCTCTCATTTCAGCTATACAATTAGCCTTGCCCCATATCACAGAAGGGACAATGCCAGCTTTCTAAGACAGGCAGAGATTAGGAAAGCATGGGGGGGGAGAGGTACCCCCTCCTCCCCTCAAAAGCTAGCTTGCCCTTGGTGGAATCAGGTGGGGGATCATTCCCCAGTGTCTTCTGATACTGGCAAGGTCTAATGCCATTGCTTCTGAGAACAGCAGCTCTGCCTTTCATGGCCCTGGGTAGACCTAAGTCACTTTTTCAAGGTCTTTTTTAGCTTTATCTAATCATAAGGGTCAGAAAGCAAATAATGGCAACCCAACACAGAGGAAACAAAAGAGCTCGATAATCTTTGTTAACCTTGTGCTTTCTTTAAAGACTTGGCTTGCTTTAGCTGGCTGTTTGAAGGTGATGTCTTGGGATGCATTCATGCAGCTGGGAGAGGCAGGGAGCTGGCCCAGTTGTCCCCTACATCCTCTCCACCACCTCCATAGCAGCCTCCTCCACAGGGTCACCCAAGGCTGCAGCCCTTGCTCAACCACAGAGCCCTGGGGATGGAGAAAACAGCCCTCCTCTCCCCTCTCCTTGCCTCAAACCCTCTCCCCACCTGAAACTGTCAGCTTTGTGATGAACCCCCTCAAGCTATTCACTAAACACACCTTAAATCCCCTGTCAAACCCACAGGAGAATGGCGGATGGTCCTTTTACCCATGGGGTTTGTTCTGTACCCACCTGCATGCCTGCTTGTTCAGGAGCTGTGTGGTGCTTCGTTGTGCAGCCCCAAGTAAACCAAAGCTGCCAGAGTGCAGCACATGTTCCTTCCTTGCTCTCTCAGGTGATTTATTTCTGTGCCACACATCTCCAAACAGCACACCAACGTTTCGTCTAGTTTTAATATATACATTAAAATATCCATGTCGGCATTTCTGTGTGTATATACAAGCAGGAGGACAGGGAAAGGGAAATTTGTCAGATGACCTAGCAACTCAAAGCCAGCCAGAAGGCATTACATCTCCCATGTTTCTGAAAATAACCGGTGCACGTTTGACTTCAAAGTAATAAACAGTACGGACATTTTCCAGCCATATTTATATCACTGTAGGAGGACACAGCAGGAGGCTGGGTTAGTTTTTCTCTCCGTGGCTCATGTTCTGTATAAAACTGAAGCAATACTTTCAGAAAAATCATCAGTTCCCTGACACAGATCACTTTATTTTCTCCTTTTCTTGTCTGCTGTTCCAGGAGGTTCAGAAAATCACATCAGCATCAAGCAATAGCCCTACCATATCACTGCTGCAGTCCAGCTCATGGGAGAGGGAGGAACTGGTGTTGCCCTGAGAGATGGGCTTTCTGGCTCTGCCTGGTGCATGGATACCATCTGTCTTAAGTGTCTGAAGTAATTTACTTCCAATTTTCGAGGTGTTTGAACTGTTGATACTAATTTATGTCCAGCATATTAGACTCCTAGGGACTCTTGTTGAGACTGACCTTCTGATCACTCTCCTATTTAAGCCTGAATATATTCTGCTCATGTTTTGAGATCAACCATGTTATGCCTGAAGCCTGTAATGACTGGTACTTCTGGTTTTATGAGTAATCTCCTAATTGGCCATTTGTCCTCAGTCCCAGATCCCAAATATCCCACCAACACGGGCAGCACCCTATGACTGGTCACTCACACACAGCCCACCCATGTCTGGGATGCCTTGGTGTTCCTGGGGATGTGGATGTGCTCAGGGTGTCCCAGACTTCCTAAGCACAAACATCATTGAGATATTAATTCAGAGAGCTCATCCACACGCTTGTCACTCCAGTAAGATCCCTCTCAGGAATTTTGCATGGAACAGTGGATCAGAGAGTGCCAGCTCAGGCAAAGAGAAATACAGCACCTTGCATAACAGACCTGTTATCTTGACTGGGCTTTGTGCTTTTTCCATCCTGTATAGGTAATAACAAGAAAAGATGACAAAAGATACGGCCACACCTGCCTGGAAATAAGAATCTCTTGAGACCTATAGCCATCCTCTACACTTATTCTTTCAGCAGTCTCAGGAAAGTGACTTAACCATCCTGACTCTGGTTTCCCTCCCATAGCACAGCTCATTTATCACACAACCGTAGCAATTCGGGTTGTCTAGCAGGTGCCCTTGATCAGTGCACCCCACTCTGCTCTCCTGAGGCTGCCTACATCAACTGCAATCAGTGTGGGAACCTAAATACTGCGTGGCACATCTGAGACTTAACCTCTATTTATCGCAAAGCAGCAGCATCTTCTAAAAGTCATGCCCCAACAGTGAACCAAATTGTCATCCACCCTGGGCCTAAAATCCCACACATTCCATCTGTGTATTGGACAGGGAGGAATAAATCTACCTTGCTGGATGGGAGGTAGAAAATCACCTATATTCCTCTCATTACAGACTTTTGGATCTTTTTTGCAAAAGGAGCAATTTCAGCTATCGCTGAACCACGGCTATTTCCAGGAAGAACTTGGCCAGAGAGCTGGATGAAAACGCATCGTGCAGTTCCTCCCAAGGGAAGAAACAGGTGAAGGGGCCATCCATCACCACATCAAAGCAGAGCTCACCCCTTTGTAGTGCCCATGAATGAGACTCGTTTTGTCCTCCTAACAAGTGGGTCCTGCGTGGAAGATGGCTGCATCGATTCCCCAGCCACTACTTTTAACGGCTTCAGCAAAACCAATCAACTTGATGTCATCAACGGCTTTTGAGCCTTGACTAAGAATCTCTGGAGGGCGAAGGGGACAATACAACCTGGAAAGCCTGCCTTCCTTTCAGCCTGCCCTGCACTTCCCCTCTCCTTGTTCTCTCTCTCCTCTTTATTAAGCCGCTTTTGTGGGGCTTTCACCCATTCTCTCCAATAGTGAAAAAGTCCAAGTGAGTGAATCTCCTCCTCCTCTTTTATTCCTCCCCCCTCCTCCTTTTCTATCACCCTTTTTCAAAGTAAAGCTTGCAAGGGATGGCAGGGCTTTCAGTGCATTGGGGTCCCTGCCATGCCGCTTTGTTGACCATCCCAGCATTGTGCTTCCCAAGGCGGTGCAGGTGCAGCAGGGTTTTGTCTGGGTGTTAAACATGGGCTAATTAGTCGGAGGGAGGGGAACGGGGATTGCAGTGGCAGCATTCATTACACAGAGGCATTCAGGTTCCACAGGAACCCCGGGATCTGCACGGTTAGCGCAATCCCAGCTTGTTCCTACCCCTGCTGCAAGACGGGAGAGACTTTGGGTGGCAGGATCACACCCCGCGTGGGTTCACTCGCCTCCTCTCCGCTTGTGCTTGCCACTATCAGGGGAGTCATCTGATGGGGAGAATGAATTGCCATCGGCTCTCCACAGCCCTCCCACACCCCGGGAACGGAGAAATGACACATCCGCTCAGGAATCTTGGGAAAGGCACAAAGCCTGGTAAAAGAAATGCAAATAATCTGCACTAAGGTGCTGCAGACAGCCCTGGCACTGAGGGCTACCAAGGGAGGGTCTCCCCTGACCTCAGCAGCTTTCCTTTGCAAGCTCTCGTGAAAATAAATCTGTAACACACACCACATGCAATTTATGTGGCATTCAGTCTGGATATTTATTTTGAAAGACAAGAGCCTTTGCTTCTGTCACTAAAAAGGAGAAAGAGGGGCATAAAGTAAGTAAAACCCAATATACTTTGACATGAACCCAGAACATCAGTGGCAGCAGTTTCACCGAGTCCCAGGCACGGGGTTCAGTGCAGGTATCAGTGTGTGCTAGCTCCGAGGTGTTTGGCACCAGTGCCCTTCAGAGCAGCGCTTGAGTACACACCAAGTAAAACACATCGATGGCCCGTGCCCGTGAGCTGGGGCACAAACCTCCATGAGCTGGCAGAAAGAAAATGAGAAGCTGATGGGAGCTGAGGACTGTATGTCCCCTTGGGTCTTCTGACCTCGTATTTCCAGAGTGAGAGTTGCTCCTTATTCACATCTCCCATTTGTAAGCCCAGCCAGGTCAGAGCAAATTCCGTGTTGATTTAGCAGCAGTTTACATTTACTTTGGACTCACTTTACGCTGGTGTGAATAACTGCATAAGTATCAGGCAATCAGGGGAGCAAAGATGTGCAAGTAAAGCAAAATAAACCATACAAAAATCCATAACGGAACAGTTCCAAAAAGTCAGTCAGTGTATTTCTGATCAACAAAAATGATGCATCTACCTTAAGCCTCGGACTAGGTAAAAGTGATTAGAAAACTCTGCTGCAGTGCAGTTCAAAATTAAACATCTCACAGCACGTTTCCCTGTCAACTGAAGGACAGTTTAGCAAAAGTCTGTGTTTGTGGGAGTTTTTCCACAAAGGGTTTCAGGCAACATAAAATGTTCCTGGCACTGTATTCAGCTGTGTGTCCCAGAGACACTTAACTTTGTACTTAATTCAGGTTTAATAGGCTGTGATTATATTAAATAAATACCAGCTGAACTGATTATTTAATACATAGTTATAGCTGTTTAACAGCCATGCAATTGACTGTAACATCTCAATAAATGCATGTTTTTCATCGATCGCCTAGCATTTTATTTCACATCCCATAATTTTCCTATATAACTCTTGGACCTTCAAAGCATTGCTGGGGGTCATCCCAGTCCGCTGCGCCGATCTCTGCAGTCGCAGCAGAAACATGCCCAAGAGCCGATGCTTTTCCAGAGACTTGTTGCAGACAAGTGTGAGGTTAGGTGATGGTGACCAGCTTCCTTCCACCTCCTCCTTGAATTCTCAGGTGGATGCAAAATGCTTCTTCGCATCCCTTCTGGCCTTGCCCAGCTGCTCTGTGCCGGCAATGCAGCTGCATCCCTCCACCCCGGCACTGGCCTCCTTGTAGGAAGTCAGAGATCATTCTGCTCTCAACAGGCTGCAGAGGGTTTAAAGCTTTAAGAGGCTCTAGAAATGAATAATCCGGATTTTATACTTTAAAATTCATACTTGCCTGCCCACTGATGCCTTCAAACTGATATTTGTGTTTTCCCCTCCGCTGTCAGTTTGCCTGCAGCTCCTTTGAAAACATTTACTCAGCTAAGAGGCATCTTTATTGCGGAGCTGTCAGGCATTCAGAAGGATCAGAAGATACATAAACAAGAAGTTGTTTCTAAAACCTGCATCTATTTGCAAGCCAGCGAACTGTATAACAAGCTGTTATTCAGAGCACACTTGTTGAGGTCTGACAACTGCACAACAAACACATACAGTTTCTGCTCCGGAGTTGTTTACCCTCGCTAATCACTCAACTCCTCAAAAGACAGTATCAAAATAAAAATGATACATACCTGCATTTAATTGCTTTCTGGTGGTACTACAAACAAAATGGTGTTTTAAGGGATACATTTCACAACGACTCTTACCTGAGCATGCACAGAAACCGTGAGCAATGCCATTTCCAGGTATGATAAGAACTGAATTTGCATGCTCCGCCAGAAAATCCAGGGTGCACAGCAAAGAGCAGGTTATTTGTCTGATTTGTGTATGTCAGTATAAGGTCAGTGAGCTTGAAACTATAGATGTAATTTGAAAAGCGGCAGAGAAAGGGGAAGGAAAAAGCCAAACAGACAAACCCCAGTGTGTTTTTCAGTATTTAGTATTGCCTACCCTTTCAGAATAAAACAAAGACAACCCCTCCACACATTCCTGGCTGTTGTGAGCTGTACTTTCCTATTCAGACCCCAGCCCACTGAAGCCGGTAGTTATAAATGCTCAAGAGCTAATAAACACTTCTCAAGATTTAGCACTGGAGAGCCACATGGTAAGGGAATAGACAATTCTTTGTTATCGTCATACGTAGCCCCTTCCTTAAAATGCCCTGACATGACTTCTCAGGCAATAAATCAGCTTTCTTTTGCTGATGTGCTAAAGCCCATCTATGTACCATAAAAGCTTCCCCCCCTCCCGCCCCATATCCCTGCTATGGCTTTATTCACAAGCAAGTGCGTGCAAGAAGAAAACAGAGATCACAGATCTTACAATTCTGAGAATTGGGGGGTTTTTGCAAGTTAATACTCCTCAGAGCAAGTAGAGAAGCCTCATCCTCAGCCAGCCAGTATGATTTTTATTTGCTCTATATTTTGACACTGTCACAGCTCTGCACCGTTCCATCATATGGTAGAGGTATTAATTCACTATTTCCTCTATTATACAATCCCCACTTCCTTTCCAGTTTTCTCACTCTAATGATGCTATAATAAAAAACAGAGGTAATAATGAAATTGGAAAATAGTGTAATTTCTACTTGGCAAAGGGAGTTGCTGGAATAGCGTATGGCTCTGGAAGCTGCTTTGCTACTGGCTTATTAGATGAGGGTTTTGAACAGCATTTGAATGAGGACTCGTGAACTGCCTCCAAAGTCTGCCAAAGCTGGATCTCAGGAGCAGCAGAGCCAGGACTGAGTGGCTGATGGTCAAAGCCAGGTAGACCAAAGAATCAACAGCTGGGGGTTGTAGTCAGCACTGATGGAGAAATTCCCTCAAATGGGACTTTCCTTCAGGTCAAGTTAAAAGCACAGTGAGCTCCAAAACAGTAAGGAGCTCAAGATGCAAGGCTTGACTCTGCTCTGATGTTCCTCCTGCTGCAACCCCACTGGCTGGTACTGCTGTGGCATGGGCTTTGCTTCGTGGGGAGCTGCTCCTGGTTGCACTGGAATAAACAGGATCTGAATCAGGAGGTTAAAATGACGTTTTTAATAAGCAATTTGGAGATAACATTTCCTTTCAGCACACCCAGAGACACACCCTCCCCCATACCTTCTGCCCCCAGCTGATTTTCAACACTTCATGCCTGTGCCTAGAACAATTCTTTCTACAGATGCCTTTTCCCAAAAGATGTCCTCACGATAGAGGTAACGATACCAATCTTCTGGCTGGTTTCAGCTTCCAGAACTACTAATACCAGGGGAAATGTCATTTCAAAAGCTGGGCATGCTTGGGAAATGTGGTAATATCCCTCTGGCCTTAATAGGGGGTTGAGCTTGTCACTGGAGAAGTTATCCAGGCAACCTGAAACGCAGAGGGTTTCTCCAGGCAGAAGGTGCACAAAGACACACAGACAGATACTGCTGTGCAACCCAGATGTCACAAAACAGAGGACCTGGCAATTTAAAGAAAATCTGGGCATTTCCTACCCATTGCACCCATCAGCACTCCTCAGCAACATGGAGGAGGCAGTACCTTGGATGCTTTTCTCAACCACGCAGAAGAAACAGCCTTCTGCATGGCCACAGGAGCAAATGGCAGGGGGGGAACACCCAGAAATGGTGACAAGCTACGAGAACAACTAAATGAGGAGCAGGGAAGCTTGGCAGATACAGATGGAGGGCAGACCATGCAGAAGGCTATCCCTGGCCCCAGGGAGACCTGTTTCAAGGGCTCCGCTCAGTGGGACCCTCAAGGTGAACCTGAGCTCACTTTCATCTTCCATTAGCTCCCCTAGTTGCCTAATTTTATGCCTCGTTTTCCACCATGGGAGACCACACAGCTTCAGGACAGGTCTGGCCTTGCCCATCTCCAGAGGAACAGTGGGTTTTCAGACGAAAATTTAACTCTTCTGCTCTGGAGGAAACAAGACAGAAGCACAAGAAGGGGAATCTCTTTTAGGGACACCAGCTGAAGCATCTCCCATGTCAGAGTGGGGTTAGTGCCACACCTCCCACATGGAAAAGGCAGGCAGAGAGGTAGAGGGAACGTGGGCTCTCACACAAGCTTTGAGAGCTCTCATTGAGCAGCCAGGCCTGTATCTCACCCCAAGACACCAAATCCTTGTGTGGAAGAGAGCGGGAGAGGATTCCTGCTGTGCTCACCTGCCTCCCATGGAAGACAAGCCCTCACCAGCACCACCTGGCTAGCTCCTGAAATTAAAGGCAGCCTTTTGGGGCAATAAATAGCACCCGGCTGGTTGCAGCACAGCCCCCAGCAGCCAGGGTCCCACGTCTGGAGTCTTTTAAAAGCTTTGCAAGCACGGACTTAACAGGGAGCTGCATTTACAGAGGTGATGGTGAACTGCAGCTGGGAGGAAGGGGTGGCTGGTTGGAGTGCTCAGATGGATCTAGAGACACCAGATCTCTTGCTGGTCAAAAGGTGGCTGGAAATGAGATGTAGCCAATTCTGATTTCCAGCATGGATGAAGCTGAGCTCCTGGGGAGCAGGAGGGTTACATGCCTGGTGTCAGTGCAAAGAGAAGTGGGACTGTGCACCTCCTTCCTGCAGTAAGGGAGGAACAGATGTCCTGCACCCAATCCTCCAGACCACAACACCCTCCACACCTGCAGAGCAGCTACAGGAGAGAACATTCCCTATAAGGGGAAGCAGTCCATATCAGGTACTCAGTACAGCGAACAGAAACACACGTCATCCGTCTCTCCTCTGAAGGGAATATCCTGCCACCGCTTCTGCTTTTTGATCCAATAGCTGTCACCTGAAACTGCCAGCCTTTCCAAGCACAACCACGAAGGGAAAGGCAGTTGCTTGATGCAGCACTATTCAAAATCTGCCCAGATGCATGATGGATACAGTATCTGAGTGTTTTGACCTTCAAATCCCACCCCCACCCCCCCCCCCAGCTTTTCCATAGTCTGCAGTCAGATGCGATGGCGGTTTCATTTATTCGGGATGTGTGGGCAGAGATAGGTGGCTGTTGACTGATGGTATCGGGCTGCATAATTTGCTTTTAATTTATATCTGTCCTCCTGGAGTGTCTAATGGGGGGAATAAAATAGATGTGAAGATAAAACAATGGCTTCAGGGCAGGAGGGATGTACAGAATATATAGTCCCCTCCTCACAGCACAAGTCATCCTCTGCTAAATCCCTGAGCAGACATTAGCAGCTCCCACAAGCTCCAAAGTATCAGTTAAGATACAGGATACAGGTAGCCTCAGCAGTTGGAGCCTAACTAGAACTGGTTTTGGAGCAGATATTAGCAAACAGAAATCTGGGATTGTGCTAAACTACGAGGCTGGGCTAGAGGGATGCTCAGGGATGCCAAGAGTCAAGAAACTAGAGACAGGGCAGGTGTCGGACCCATACACACTGAGCCATTATGCAAACTCCCTGGCTTTTGGGGTTAGATCCTGTACAATGAAGTCCAGTCTGGTGTGGTAGGGTGGGTTGGCTGGAAATAAGGATGAGGACAGCCGCACTGGGAAGCAGAACATGGCCCTTATGGCAAAATAACCAGGATCAAGACCCAGGAGAACAGCTACAACAAATGGCACATGGCAAAGGCAAGAGCAACTGGTGGGACTGCCTAGAATTTCTTCCAGCAACAGGGACTGGCTAGTCCCAGCCCTGGCAAGATTAGTTTGAAACTGGCTCACTGACTGATCTCTTCCAGACTTTGATTAATAAAACAATCTTTTCACTTGTCAGCCACACAGTTTGTTGCATTTCATTTACAGCTCATTCTACTCCACAAACACAGGAGCAGCTTGTGTTTGCAGAGACTGGCAGCCTGTGTTAATTAATCCTGAGATGTTACGAGTTTTCTCAGGCTTTGCAGACACTCACTCCTGACCTCTGCATCTGCAGAGCAGCTCCCCTCTTTTAATATGTGTATCACCAGATTTCATCACAGCCATGCTCAGCCATCCTGCCTGCGCATGCCTGGCCCTCTGGAAGCAGGCACGTGCCATTTCCTTCCTCTGAACTTCTTTCCACTCACATCAGCAGCTTGCCTTCCTCCACACAGTGAGAAGGATACAGGCACTGCCCCACACCTTCATGTGTGTGGCCACCAATTTGCATAGATGTACGAGTAATATGAAACTCAATCACAATGCTAAGCGATTGCTGTGCCATTTGTCCCTTCAGCATTGCTGTCTGCTCACCAGAGCACAGGCTGCAAACAGGAAAAGTACCTGCATCTTCTCCATCCCAAGGCCCACTTATCTTGCAGGGATGAGCAGCTGACTGCTTATTTTCTCTACAGCTGCTTTTTAACAGCAGCAATTAACATGTCAGCTTTGATACCTAGATTTAGGTTTTCCCTGTGGAAAAAGCAGCATTAGCACATTTAACCCACCTGGATTCCCTGCTTGGCCAGTCAAGGCTTCCCTGAACTAGAGATTCACTTTATGACTCACAAGAACCTTACACTGTTTTAGACTGCAGCAATGTACCAGGATATCATTCACATGCTGGATTAACTTAAAGACAGAGGAGCCAGTGAGGGAAACACCTCATGTAAACCAGGTGTTCATCCAGTTTGGTGTCACTGTAATGCCTCTGCCCACATGAAACCTCAGAAGGGATCCAGATACTCATTGCCATGTAAGCAATAATGAAATTATAATTAGCACATACAATATAGAGCAATGATAATTAGATTAAGCCTAATTACCTTAAAGAGGCAGGGAGAAACACTCAAAATAATTTCAATAGGACCGCTGGTCACTCCCAATTCCATCCCTCACAGTGGGGGGAAGAAAGAGGCCTTTTCCCTCCTTAAACCCCCACTGTCTGCAGGCACAGCCTTGTTCTGCAAAGCAGGGACAGCAAAGGAAAAGAAAATCCATCCCACACCTGAACCTCTCTGCATCTTAGATAACTAATTTCACTTGCTGACTCGTTACAAAGCACAGCAAGGCCGTAGGCAGAGCTGAAGGTAAGCCTGAGACCAGCACAGGATTTGAGCTCCAGAAAGTTAACTGCTCCTTAGAAATAAAAAATGTGTAGAAATAAAGAAACAGCAAGACCTGGGAGAGGATTGGCATGAATGGTCCTCTGAACCCCCATCCAGCAGGTGAAGGAGCCATCTATGGGAGATGGCTCTGTAAGAAGATGGGCAGCCCCGGGAATCCAGGATGACACTTGGTCACAGAAAGCAAAACTGAGATTTAAGCAGAGAGACCCGATGATCTCTTGAGGTCCCAACCCCTACAATTCTGTGATAGCCAGATCAAACTTGATGGTAAAATAATAGTACCTCTTGCTCTTGATGCATGTTGGAACCCAACAACAGGTCTCCCAGTTTGAAGGGCCCCCAGGTTTTCATGTTTGCTTCATATACAAATGAGCCTCAGGAGAGGTGGGATGGGGTAAACTATGCTCTGTGAGAGATAAGGCTGATATTCCGCACTTCCATTCAGTTATTCAAGTCTAGCAACTGTGGGAAACCCTAAGAAACTTCTCCCTGGGGTATTCTTCACTAGTTACCTAGAAACCCAGACTGGGTTTTATGAGCAAAAAATACATTGGGAGGCATGTTTGCCTCATTGGCTTTAAAAAAAGAGCTGCTTTCCCCCTTTCCCCACCCAGCAATTTCATTAGTTGTGAACTATTTATGGGCTTTAACCACCCCTCTCCTCTTCCCAGCCTGGATTTCCCAGCCACAAGAACATCCCAGCCCCTTTCACTTCCAGTATTACAGCCTCACCCAGAAGTAATCTGTACAAGCTTCTGTGGTATCTACAGGGCTTTCTATGAATAAGAAACCCTTTATGAGCCTAAAACCTCTGAACGCTGCCCTGAGACCTCAGAGAAACCTACTTGCAAAATGGCTTTTGCCTGGGGGGCAAATGGTTGGGCAGGGGGAAGCCCTTCCAAACCAACCAGGATTAAATTCCAGACCATAATTGAACCCAGCGAGTTATTCAGTTGATTGTCCTCTCCTTTCATTCAGGACCTCGCTGAGCTTTCTTTGCAGCCTGTTTGCTAAGTCTCAGAGAGCAAACAGCCCAGCAGCCAGCGCATTATCCCTGCACGCTGAGCAGGGCTTTCTCGTTTCATTCATCATTTATGGGTTGCAGGAGCGATTTCTCCAAGTTAGTGCATTGCCTTAACAAAGCAAAGGGGGCTCAGTGGCAGGGAGGGAGGCGAGCGTATTAGCCTTTCACCTTTAGAGGCCTCATCTTAAGTCCTAGCTCAGGTTACCAAAGAAACCCTCATCTGCAGGGTGAAGGTGCTTTCTCCAGCAGCCAGGCCAGCAGAGAGGTGTTACTCACCCCCAGCACCCCGTGCCCCTGCGTAGGGTGCTCATACTAGGGCTCCACTTCTAGGGGATCTCAACAGGACTGTTAGTTTCATGGCTACAAAGTGCCACATCCCTTGTGAGCACCGCAAAGGCAAGTAGCATCCAAGGCAGCACGATGTGAAGGTGAAGGCAGGCTGGGTAACATTTACCCATTTATCCGCTTTCCCTCTGGTTAGCTGAGCCTTCTTCTCCGGTCTAACTGGACCACCATAAAGTTTACCCCCTCTTTTCTGCTCCTGTGACAGATGAGGCAGTATAGGAAAAAAGAAATTATAGTTTAACTATAAAATAGCTAGGATCATCACTTTTCTTGGGGGGGCTTTGCTCTGTGTGGAACTAAGCTGCTGGGGGATTTATTTCTTTAATTACACTGGAAAGAAGCAAAAAGAATTGATTCAAAAAACCCAGGATCCAAAAGTCATCTCAAGCTCTTCAGACTGTTCCTGGAGATAAGACTGAGCTTGACATTTGGAAATGAATTTTTAGAGAGGAAAAGTTTTACTATTCTTCCTTCTATTTAACCATAACCATCAGCTGTGGGTTTCTGCAATAGCCTTCCAGGATGAGTATCAAGGACAAAAATACAGCTTTAGAGATGAAGGTAGAGAAGTTTAATGAAAGTTTAGGATGTGACTGGCAACAGGAGAGCTGGGGGGTTAAATCTGAAATTTAAATTCCTTGCATCTATAAAATGGCCTGGCTTGGTTCAGAAAGAAGCGAAGCCAAGAGGATCTCCTAAACCAGCTGATCCCCTGGCACACATATCTACCTCCAGAGGTTAGCAACCACTCCTACAAGACCGTCATGCCCTGTGCAAGCTCAGATCTTACTCAGCCCACTGTGGGTACTACTCAACAGACCTCCACGTTGGGTATAGACAGCACAGAGCCAACCAGTATGAACAGAAGGCCTGTGAGCTGGAGGATCTGGGCTTTTGAACCCACTCACCTGGCCATGAAGGCACCCCACTGTGTCTGAGCACAGATGGGCAAGTTTTCCCTGCCATGGCTCACATCACTCCTGTTTTGCAGGAGGTAGAGACCACCGTGGCTGTCAAGCAGATACAATCCACTGGTGCTATTTTCCCTTTAGGTATTTCTTTTCCCTTCACAGAGGAAAAAAACAAATACAGGGCCCTTTGCACCTGGTGAGGAACGACTGTTTGTTTAGACAGCCAAATGAAGTCATCGCTGAGAAACGATGCCCTCACACACCCTTTAATACTTACTTGCCAGAAACCATGATGGAGTGAAATGACCCATCACCATCCACAGCTGTTTGATATCACCAGGAATGTTTCTGCCTCCCCTGCCATATCTTCTGACCATACCAAAGCCAAACTGCACTTATCACTGTCATTTAACAAAATAATAATAATAATAATTAATAATAAGCATCTCGCTAGGGTGAAAGTTATTTGGAAATTACTGCCTAACTAATTGGCCCTGCAGTTTGCCCTGGGAACCTTCTAACAAGGGCTACAGCACCCGAGCCTGCCCTGCTGCAAGGTCTAGCCAAGGACTACACCAACCCCCAGCCTGAACAGACAAAGTTGCCTCAAAGATGCTCCACACTTTAACACCACTCTGGCTCCTCAAGACAAATGGAAAACTAAGCATTTTTAATTTGCATTTTAAAACAAAGGCTTCTAATATCCAGACCATTAACTTGGCTATGAGGCTTTCGCAGCAAAACTTGTTACTTGCTATGTGTTTTGTTGTCATTAAGATATATTAAATACTATTAATTGTGATGCTTTGCTATTATGCTATTTGGAGACTTGCCACAAGCCCACTTCCACCCAACCTGTATTACACCATGAACCTTGGAGGCATTTTAAACATCTCCTGCAAAATTCATGAACGTGAAAAGGAGCCCAACATCTTGAGGGGCTGGGGAGCCTGCCTGAAACCCAACTCAGTTCAGGGCTGATCCCTAGCAGCTACTGAGTCTCAATCCAACCAGCCGAGCCCCCACTCAAGCCCAGATGATTACCACACTCTATATGCACCTTCCTTCTAATGAATATAGGCTTACGGACAGCTCATGCATTATTTACCAAGGTGTGCTTATTATGATTGCAATGATTTAAGGCAGTTTGTTACAGGCACAGCTCTGAGTGATTGCGATCAATAGAAGAAACAAGAACAAGCCAATCTGCATGGAACAACAGTCAGGGTCCTTAGGGGCTGTGCTTCCCCAATTAACCCTTCCTAATCTGGCAGCAAGAGAGGCTAGCACTTGTCTGAGAGACACAAGTAGTTGGTCACCTTCCTTCTTGCCCTTCCCACTGAACTCAAGGGTGAAGAGGCATTTGAATGGGTTGTGTGGTTCCTCCAGCTGCTTCTTGGGGCAGGATCCCACATGTTGGCACAGCATTCCTTGTGGTATTTAATGTGTATCTTGGATGTGGCTATAATCTACTCATTACCATATGTCATGACTTCACCTCCAGGCTCCATACACAAAGCCTCCATCTTTTTCCCCCCCAAACAGATATAGAAACAGTGGATTTTGCTGTTGCTAGCTGGGACAATCCCTGACTCAACTCTTGAGGATGACTGTGGTAGCAGGCATGAAGCAATTACTGCAAACGAGTAGCTGGACTCTGATCCTTCCTGTAGGAAAGGCAGTGGGAGCTTTCTCAGTGAGAACTGGAGGGAAGAAGGGAGAGGGATGTGAAGCAGCTTTGCCACTTCCCACCTTTAAAGATGGAGAGGTCTCAGTTCTTTGCCCTGATACCTCCTAATGTATGGGATTATGGCTCAGCATTTGCTCTGTGCGCTTTGGTAGCTGGACCAGTTCTCTGAACCAGTCAGGACAGCACAGTGATGTTGCTGCAGTGTCCCACACCTCTGTAGCATGAGGTGGCAAATGCCAGAAACTTCTCCCCTGTACCATGGGAAGCAGGTAGCTATTACCCCTGGTCAGGATAGCTTGAAGAGCCTGGTTCTAAGCACAGCTAATAAACACTGCTCTAGATTTCTCTCAAAATTCCTCACACAAGGTGAGCCTGGGGATGTCTTTCCCCACCAAGTACAGGACTGATCTCAGCTCAGTGTCTTGCTTCTACACGGGAGCTTGCTTTGGATCGGACCCGGCACACAGGAAATGTATTCATTACTTCAAGGGGAAGCAAACAGGATGTCTGGACAAAGCACCAAATCAAAGGCTAATGACACAAATGGATATTTAATACAATGACTTCCTCTGATTATCCTATAAGGAAACACTTCACATGCTGTCCATTTTGTACATCCTGCATCATTGTAATATGCTCTAGAGTCTGGGAGGGAGTTTTCCACACCATGCAGTGGTCAGGTGGGGCTGTGCTCTTACCTGCCTGCTGCAGATGAGATGACACGGCACGTGTAACCTGTGCCATCAGCTCCATGGCCAGGGATGCTCTATCAAGTGGCAGGATGGCAGCTCCAAGAGAGTACTGCTCTTCGTCCCTCCCTCCCTATCTCCTGCTCAGCATCCCCAGCACCAGGAGAAGAGCAACAAGGCATCACTGTGACAGCTGCCTGCATTACAAAGCTATTCATTGTGATACAGAGGTGACCAGAGACACATTTCCCCCTCTGCTCTATCCCCTCCATAGCCAGCAAAGCATCAGGAGTTGGGGATAACACCGGCACTGGGTTACTACGCTGAGGTTCAGCCCCCCAACTCGATCTCTCCAGGACTATCCTATAGCCCAAGCCATCTCCACAGCAGTTTTGTGCCGCAGGGTCACTGAACAGAGTTTGACTGAAATCCCTGCTTAGATTAAACCAAGACAGGATTTTATTAGCAGAGTGCTTGTTCTGCATGCTGCTGCTGCTGATCTCTCTGGAGGAAAGACAACTGAAGCCTTTTGCTTTATAGCAACTGGGGGTTGGAGAGACAAAAGCAAAACAGTTCAGATTTTAAAAAAAAAGATAAAATAAAAAATTGTTTCCAGAGTCACCATGACCTGATGATTGCTTTGGGTTAAACTAAATCCAACCAAACATAATTGGCCAAGAGGCCAGAGACGGGAATGTGTAAGAGAATTAAGCTTAGATTCATTTTTGCTGGAGAAAGAAGCCTGAAAACAACTCCCCAGAAATTACTTCTGATTTCTCTTTGATTTTTTTTGATGCAAAAAAATTCAGGTGAGAATTGAGATCGATGTGTTTACTGAACAGCAGAATAACAAATCCATTAGGAACACAAAGCTGAATGAGTGAGGAAAGTTCCTTTCTAGTTGAAACTCGTAGGCTTTGTTAACAGTTATTTCATTCCAGTGCCTAGCCAACACTTTGTTTAAAAGAGGTCTTTGTTAATATTTTGATTAAGTTAATAAACATGATTAGGCAAACCTGCCTCTACACAGCCAAGGAAGACCTCCGAGCAAAACCAAAGGAGAACATTTGACAGTCCTAATAATTTTAAGATAAGGGAATACACAGAATAAAAAAAAAGGAAAAAGAAGGAAACTCCCTCAACCTGAACAGTCTTTAACAATTCCAGCAAAATTAATACATAAATAATATTAAGACTAATTAAGCACCAAATTTCATTTACAAGCTATTTTTGAGGCACTGTTCTTCCAGTAAAGGAAATCTATAATCAGGAGAGGAAGAAAAATATTTTCTAATGCCTTCTGAAGCCTGACTTTCCTCCAGCAGTTTGTACACTGTTTGCTGGGATCACTCCACTGGAGGGGGAAGGGGGAAAGGAAAACAAACAAAAAACTTCTCTTCTTCATTTCTTAGCAGCTTCTTTGGGATAAAAAACTTGTTTTCCTGATGCAATAAAGAGAGTTTTGACCAGTACAGCCATTGTTGTTAGTAATCAGACTCTGTTATCTTTGAACATGGTGTGAATTATAGTTATTTCTGTATCAGTGATGCAATAGCAGCTTTTTACCCATCTTGAGTTGTTCCTAAGCTCAAGGGAAAGAGGTTCATTCAATCCCATCTTCGCAGTACAGCTGCTCTAGGAAAGAAGCCAGTCAACGCTCCATCCCAGGCCAAGAAAAATAATTTTTAGGGATGAGATAAGACAGAATTTGATCCTATGTTTACAGCTCCCCTTGCAACCCAGGCCAAGCTAGCAGACCTGTGGGAAAGCTGTGTTGTCTCACAAAGCATAGGTGTCACCGAGAAGACAGTTTGCCCCAAAGGACTAACGTCCCTCCCTAACACCTTTCCTGGAGCAACACAAGGGATTAACCAGCCTCATTATTTGATAGCTCAAAGCTCCCCATTGATTCCCACTTACTGCTGACACTAAAGAAATTGCAATAAGCTGCAGTGGGTTTTCACACACCAGGACAAGACCACTGGCAGCAGCCTACAGCCCCATCACCCACTCAGGTAGACCAACACCAACTGACAAATCAAGATGCAAAAATCAGGAAACCACCTCAGTTGACATTCAAGGCCACTTCCTCCTTCTCCCACAAGAGCCTCCATCACCTCCTCCAGCCTGGGAAATAAACTCCTCTGCCTTCACAACCCACCCATTTCAACAGGCAGCAGCTGATGCTCAGCCACTTACTAGCATCCACCTCCAGCTGCTGGCCGATCACACGGCAGAGGAGGTTAAGTGTCACTGGAGCTTAGTAGCAAGATTGGACCTGCCCTTCTCCAGCTGCATCCGTTGTGCTCTTGGGGCTGGGCCAGGCTCAAGACAGAGGATCTGACGGGGTGGAAAAGGAAATTCTGTGCATTCCTCATCCGTAGCCTACACGCCAAGTGAAATGCAGCGATGAGCAGCCAGACCGGAGTGCTCGTCTGAGGCTTCCTTCTAGCTGCAAAAAATTGCAGTGTGTTTAAAGCAATGTTATTTGGTCCAGGGAAGCTGGGCTGCTAGGCTTGTGAAACTGTTCACCCTCCAGTACCAGTGAAACAGGTGAAATGTTAAGAGGAGCAGAAATCTTGGGGTACACCCTCCAAGGACTGAATTCTGGCTTAGGAAAAACACCTGCCCTGAAATGTTCTGAGCATGTGATTTTAATTTTCCTTGACCTTTTCGTGTCTCTCCTTAGCCAGGCACAAAAATATCCTCCTCAGAAAAATTTCTGCCTGGAAATGATGGTCCTTTTTCCCAAAGTCCTTTTAAAGGGATGAAAATTGCTTGTCTTCCAGAAATATGCTGCTGCAAACAAGCAATGTGTGAACTGCCTGTTTGGAGAAAGACAGGGGAATTGTCTCATCTGTGCTCATACCAGCAATATTCCAACAAACACAACCATAATAAAATTAAAACACAATGGGAAGAAGAAAATCCCCAACATAAATGCAATGTGACCTTGATAATCAACAGCTGACAAATTCAGCTTTTGGTTGCCTGCTCCATCCTGCCAGTGCTTGATTAACTTTGTAAAGTTTAATTGTCCCATGAGAGAAACAGGTCACAGACTGGTGGGGAATCTGAGTGTGCAGGAGGTGGTTGGTAGGGATGTCACATGGGAGGGACCCTTTGTCCATCAGAGAGCTTAGGTAGCATCTGCATCCTACACCAGCAGCAAGGTCCTTTATATATTCATGCTGGGTAAATGGCTTTTGGTGTTTAAACTTGCCTGCAATGATGCTTCTCTCAGCTGGATACAATACTCTCAACATCCTTCCTAAACCATCTCATAGTTGTCTCCTCCAAACTGCAGTTGGTCTCCATTCAGTGCTGATTCCTACTGAAACATCTCAAGGTCACATTCCTTCAGCCTAAAAGGCCAACATAAAACTCTGGGATAAATACCACCAACAACTTGTGTTGCTCAAGGAGAGCGAAACCTCCCCAAGGAAGGAGAACATGTGTGGGTGCGGGAGACAGAGCTCGCACCAACATGGTACTGGGTTTGGACTTTTGTTGAAGGACAAGTGGCACATGAGCTGTGGCTTTTCTTTCACATTCCTTCCCAGAAAACAGATGTGATCCAGGAACAGCCTTGAAGCACATGTGCCGTGGGTAAACTGCCCTACTTTGCAAACAGGGCTACGATAACATGGACCGAACTCTATGTCCTGAAAGGGTTTTCCCAGCCCTGTGTCTCATGGCTCTGCTCCTGTGACCTTGCTTTTCTAACATTAACACATGCCACACATTTTTTTTTTTTCAAAAAGCAACCAGCAAAATGAGATATTTCGCTGCATTTGATCCTCCCTGGGAGAGAAGAGAACAAAACCTCCTAATGCCCATTAATCCCATCACCAGAGCGCTGTTGAAAGATGGTTGATACTTGGGATAAGAGCAGTTGTGGGGGGATAGGGATGCCATGGTCCCATCAAGGCTCCCACATCTCACTCCAGCAGTGGCTGCCTATCAGTGGTTGGTGAAACAATGCTCAAATAATAATTTGCCCAGCACAAACGAGTCTGTTGCAGGGCACATTCACGATTGCAAAGCACACAGCACTACGGTTTGGACTCCAAAAGCTGCCTGTGTAACGTGCTGCACTAAGCAGGGCGGTAGCCCAGAGGTTTGGGTGATGGACAGTAAACACACACCATTCTGCACATGCTGGGTCAAATTCCCTCCTCAGCAGGAGGTCTTGTGCCTCCACCACAGAAAAAACCCAGGAGACAGCTTGCATCCATGGGACCTTCATGAGCCACTTGTCTAGGGGAGAAGCAACCCTCTGACAAACACAATTAATTAATTTTTGGACCAAATAAATACAGTGTCTAGCCAAGGGGTGATACCTTCTGTGAGAGGAAGGGAGAGTTAAGCAGCAGTTTCCATCCTGGGGCTGGGGCAGGTGGCAGCAGCCGCCACCGGGGCTGCGTACAGACTTGTCCTCATTTTTGTCCTTTGACCCTTTCCCCCCTCACCCCCCCACCCCACCCCAGCAGCTGAGCCTTGTTTACTGGCATTTTGGCAGCCCATCTCCTGTTTCCAATAACCCTCGGAGGAGGTGAGAGGGAGATCAGGAAGGGGCTGGTCACTCTGGGTGGTTGGAGCTCTGCACGAAGGGTGGCCAGCAGCGCTCAGGCAGCACTGCGGGAACAGGCTGAGCCAATATTCATCCATGGGGGAAGCGTGGAGACAGCAGCCTGATGTAGCTTGCTGCTTTGCCTGCCCAGTGCACAGCACACAGGGAGGAATGGGGCATTCATCACGACTCTGAAGTCACTGGCTTTGGGACTGATGTCACGCCAAGGTTGGGGGGGGACATTCGTCCTGACACAGACGGTGTCAAACTAGCCCCACTCTGCCTTTGGGCTGTGTTTATTCAGCACAGAGATGAGATGTTTGCAGAATTCCTCTACCAAGTCTGACCTTGTCAGAGGATAAAATCCAAAGGACTTGTTCTTCCCCTGCCCAAATGACACCATGGGTTCTTCAGTACCCCCAGGCTACTGTGCCCCATGGGTTAAATTCAAGAGTTTAACACAAAACCAAAGGGGAAATATTGTCCTGCTGACGACCAGAGCTGCTGAATCCAACTAATCTGAGCCACTTCTGGCCAAACAGATCAGAGCTGAATGATACAGGCAAAAAGTCACACTGCCCATTCTCCTTGCTCCCTTTGATAACCCTGCACTTACTACGGCACAGCTGGTACCTGGGCTACAGCACGGGGCTATTTGTGGGGAAAGTCCTGGGACAGTCTGGAGCCAACCCAACTATGGGTCAGTGCTGCGTTGTGAATGCCCAAATGAGCCCTGCTCCAGGGAGCAGGCATCTAAAAAAGCCATCCAATGTTTTCAATCCATGGTGAGCAACGAGCTCTGCTTGCCTGAAAGATCATCAGGTTTTAGATTTGGGGTATTTGTATTCATGAACTTTGGCTTTTCTTTCTCCCTTTTTCTTTATAACTGTTGTACAAGATAAATGCTGCACCTCACGTATGCCTTCAGGATGGATTGACAGCCAGACATGATCTCCTTCCAGTCCACAGGAGTTTCAGCCCAGCTGCAGGCAACCAGCCTGGCTTAGCTGTAGGTACATGTCATACAGGGACCTGAAGGATGGTGAAGGGTGCAGATTTATCAATATTCCTGTAAGTACAGGATCAGCCTCCCTACCTTCTGCCTGGGAATCACCAAATGCCACAAAGAACAAATTGAGGATGAAAAAGACCCCTCAGTCCCTGTGATGTCCCACTTTGCTGCTGGCCCCAGGGACCAAGCAGTCCCCTTCTCTTTGTCTCCAATCCAGACTTGGGCAGGTGGCGAGCCCCACGCCAGACCAGACAACAGCCTTCCCTGCTGCCCCCACAAGCATCGTGCTGATGAATATCCATCTAATTAGAATTAAGGATTCTCCAGACCAGCCCTCCAACTGGAGAAATTAGCTAGTTTATTCCAATAAAGATGCTAATATGGGAGGCTTTGTGAAGGGCGAGAAATTCCCATTGTCATTCAGAAGTAATTTGTAGCGGATTTGAAGCCTTTGAAAAGGTGATGTGCTGGTGGCTGGGTTTGTATAATACCCATCCCCGAAACTCACAGCTGAGCATTCTTCCCCTCCATATGCTTCAGTGCTGCCCAATTTGTATTCCCCCGGCGAGGAGGCACTGAAGCAGAGCAGAGAGGGGTAGCAAGTCACTGGCAACAGCAAGGGGAGGGTGGCTGGTCTTGGGGAGGGGGACACGGCAGCCATGCACCCACGCTGGGCTGCTGGGAAGGTGGATGCTGGGCTAACCTCCTCTGTTGGGATGGGCAGCACACAGGCAGAAAAAAGTTGCTTTGGGTGAGAAGGGTCCTAGATGCCTTCACCCAGTGCTTTTAATCATTTAAAGCTTCTTGGGGGTCTCCATGCCATTTTACCGGCATGAAAAGCTCCCTGGCTTTCTGGAGTTACAACTTCCATCATGATTTATTTCCAGGTTCAAGTCATCACCTCTGGAAGCAACTGAGACTGAAGTTAACACCATCTCTCCGGAACACCACCAAAATCCTTACCTGAATTTTCCAATTCATTTTCATTTTTCCTCAATTCTCTCTTCTGAAGAGAAGACTCCACAGGCTGGTGTCTGGCAGGAGGCACCTCATGGGACTGAATCATCTAGGGAGGCTTAGGTTCTCCAGACAGCTTGGCTGGTGACATTTTTATGGACCTTCTAGCCAGACTTGCCTCTAATGCACCAGGCTCTGCAGGAAACCTAATCAGCATTTCAGGAACGAAGCACTTTTGCAAACTGCAACCTAAATTCACATAAAAACCCAAATGCCTCCCCAAGCTACGCCTTGCAGATTGCTCTAGGAAATATAATGATATAAAAATGCTTCTCTAATTTAACAGCTGCCTAGAAGTGGGGTTAGAGCTTTGTACCACAGTGAGGGACTATTTTTGCTGAGGGAGCATCTTCCTGCCACTGACCTTCTATCCTTTGCTCTTTCCGTCTTGTGATGTAAAGTCGAGGAGTGACAGCAGCAGCCATGAGCAGCTGGGATTGCTCCCCTGAAGCCCAGATGCACTTGACTCCTGTCCATCTCCCTGTCTCTACAGCTTTATCTGTGTGAAGCCTGGCACTAAATTTCATGTTTCCCGTGGATTGCATCGCTCGTTGAGCCCATCTAACTGACAGGGGCTGCTCAACTATAAATGTTACACTAAGGCCCCCACTCTGCTAGGTATTTCAACTTGTGCCTAAATTTAAACATGGGATGGCAACGCTGAACCCCAGGGATTATTCCCATGCCTGCTGCAAATACCTTGAGGTCAGATGGTTTAAAAGCATGGGTAAGGGAGGGGGAATGCTTCCATCTTCTCAGGGTCCTGCCTGGGGCCATGGCCCTGCTCAGAAGAGGACACCATTGACCAGGACAGAGCCCATAAACGTGCACTCTCAGCCGTGGCAGGGAGGACTCCTTGGCTGATGGGCTCATACCCAGAGATGTGAAGCTCAACAGAATTTTCCACGATACCTTGGCAGCATCTTCATCTCTTGCACCAGGCACTCTGGCACACAAGTGATGTGCCCACATGCAGCTTTTCAGCTGTGGTGAACTCCTGGCATGGCAGAACCACAAATTCTCTGTCGTACCAAGGCTTAAACATATTCCCAAGCAACACCTCACAACTGGAAAGCACTTGTGGTGTTTTTGGCAGCCATGCTGTGCATTTCCTGATCAGGCTGTAGTTGAACCAGCATCACGTTTGGATGCTTAAAGCCAATGTCGATTTAAAATAATAGCTAGATTATTAAGATTATTAACATATCCTATGCAAATTTCCTAATGCATAGGAAAAAAAGGAGGCTTAGTCCCCAGCCAGGGCAGCTGATGCTTTGGTGGGACTTTGCTTGAGATTTGGCTGCACAGCCTGGCTTGCCACAGGTCTCCTGTGTGACCAGAGCGCAGATGAGGATTGAACAGAGTCAGAGAGCGGTTTTGGCTGAGCTCAACTTTATGCTCTGAAGTAAACTCAATTCAGCTCTAAACCCTCCCTGAGTAGGGATTACAGAATCTGTTTGCGATCACAAAGCGCTGCATAATTGTAACTGTATGCTTCTTATCTTATTTGAAATGCTGATATGAATTTTAATGAAAATGAGGGGAAAAAAGATGTTTCTCAGACAGTTTGGCCAGCACTGAAGCAATGATTTGCATTATCTACACAAAAAGAACAGCTCTGAAAGCACAATAGCTTTTTTTAAAAAAAAATAAAATAAATAAGCCACCAAAAAAACAATCCTCTGGAAAAAAGAGAGTGAAAATAGTATTTTATTTTACTTTTTGTTTGTTTCCAGTTGACTTCTTTTTCTATATGGGGCTCGGAAGGAGGGAGTTGTGCCTTTTCCCTGGTCCTGGATTAGGATGGGGCCCTAGCATCTTCCTCCCAAATGCAACAGGGGAAGGAGCAGAAAGGAACCAGTTTCATGGGAATGTCCCAAATGGATAGTTCCAGCCCAAGCCAAGGGAAAGTGTAAAGATCAGAACTCAGCAGCACATGTTGATGGTCCCTCCACACCACAGTGTTCACAGGGGAGAAGGGAAAGGCTACCAGGCTCTAGGCAGCAGCAAATGTGCAGCCTCACAATCCATCCCATACTGGTTCACTGCTGGGATCCAGTCTGGAGACATCCACATCCTCTCCCCAGGGAAGAAACCTCATGGAGAGCTAAACACATCCCACAGACTACCGGCTCCATCACCTGCCTGGGGTCAGGTCCTCTCCTGGCCTTTCTTGGGCAGTGTAGCACAGATGTTGGTTGCTTTGTGGCACTGGAAGGACAAACCATGCCCCCTCCACCTCCCCCCACTCCGCCCCCATGGTGACACACGCTTTAGCTCTGCACTTCAGGCTCTTGGGGACCCCATCTTGGTTTAGCCCATGACCTTCTCAATACAGAAAAAGGGCTGGAAGGAAGGATGTCCTTCCCCAGACACACAGTCCCCACGGGGGATTTCTCAGTGCCACCACCAGCCCTGCCACCACAGCTGGGTCATCACCTCCTGAATGGTGCCATTGTTCCTGCCTCCAAAATAAAGCAGACACGGGAGGTGCTTTCACCCAAAGAAAACCAGTTTCCTCTGGTGACTTCTCCCTGCCTTGCACCAGAATCCTCCCTCCTTCCCTCCCTCCCTGTCAGGGCCCCATAGCTTTCCTTTGTGCCTCTCCTAGGATGAAAAGAGGTAGTCATTGATTGTATTAATAATTCAGAGCCTAATCTCACGGACGGGTGTTCACGGCCTGTGAGGTGGCTATCTTTCATCTCAAGATCAGGATCAGCCAGATCTTTTAGAGGTCAAGGAAGATAGCTGCATGGAAAATGCCTTCAAAATAATAGGTGATTTGTGAATGGATGAAAATGGCAAGTTAAAAGCTCATGTCCCTGCATCACAACCTGATGATGCCCACAAACCCTTGAAGATGACTTCCATCAGCTTCATTGAGTTGTGGAGAAATGTCTTGTCACACACCCCAACCCACCAACGGTCCTCAGGTGACCTGAACCCTCCTGCTCCTCAGGACAGCCACCTGCCTGCTGTCATGGTTCTTGCACTTCCATTCCTCTTCTCCCATGGCCAAGCTCCTCCTTTAACTGCCTACTCTGTTGTGTTGGCTTAATCGTTCCTGGAAGGACAAAGTATATTGGCTTTGTTTGCTTTGTTTGTTTTGTGGCCAAGCAGCTCCCTGTGCAGGGAGGGAAGCAAATTCATCTTTGGTACAAGCAGGGGAAGCTGGTCACAGGCACTAAATTGGGGATTCCCAGGAGAGAAGCAAAGCAAATCAGCATGTTCCCGATTTCATTTTCACCTGGATGCTCTTTACAGCCCAGAAACAAACTTACACCACTGCTCTTGGAGCCTATCCACAAGACCAATAGTCCATTCTCCATTGGGTCCTTCTCATCTCCCACAACCCATGTACCTGTCTGCTACACCTGAAGTGATGTCCTGTTAGCTGCTGCCACCCGAGGGGCGAAGCTCCTGCAGAAGGGTGCCCGCAGAGCGGTGCTGCTGCACCTATGTCTCCACTCTACACCTTGCCGGGCGTTTATGGCGGAAATGGCAAGGTCAAAGCATGCACCTTGCACTTGGAGCTGAAGGTGCCAACTCCTGTTGCGATGCCAAAGATTAACGGCAAGCTGATAAGAGCCGGGGGAAATGGCCGGCGGAGACTTCTGAGAGTTCCTGCAAGTAAGGCTGTGCTTCGCTGGGAGCCTCCCCGGGCTGGAGCTCCTGGTTCCCAACAGGAACCATGCTCAGCACCAGTCTGAGGCCGCCTAGATGTTCTGCCGCTGTTTCCAAGGCACCTCCAACGCTCTGTACATTAGCATTTCTCCTGACTCGGGCTTTGTCTTCTCAGGGAAGCACTTCCACATCATCACCACTGCCAAAGATGATGCATTTGAGGTTGGCAATCCCTCCCCAGGCAGGGGTGGCACAGTCCCCAGAGTGCTCAGGGTTAGTAACACTCCAGCATACAGCATTTTACAGCCTGGGACTTGAGCCCGACCCTGCACACACCTGCAGGAAGGCCTGGGCTTGCGATGGCTTCTCCCCCCCAGCCCCCCCCCCCCCCCCCGCCTTTGTCTGCTGCATTCACTTGGGCTCCACCAAACACACAGTTTACCTTCTCTCAGGCAGGGTTTGTGCCTGGTTTCCTGTCTGTGCAGCGTCCCAGGGCTGACAGAAGCAGCTCTGTCTGTACTATAGTATCCAGACACCACAGTATCCAGACCTGTGAACTGATTTGCAAATAATTATTACGGAAGGAAGCTGTTCCTTCTATAGCTGATAACTTATCTGGTATACATCAGGCTTTCCCTGGCCTTTTCTCCATTCCTGCTTTAACAATTCATCCCGAAACACGCTGCTCCTTTGTCAGGACTATACCCCCACAGTATCCACATTTAAGGCAAAAAAGACCTCTTTGACGGCAGGGTTTCCGTAGCAAGGCTGTTTAGATTTGTTGTGATTAAATCACATCCATTTTCTAATTTGTACCTAACACACACTCAAATCCCTCCTTAAGCCTGGGCTGTACAGGCACATTTTGTCTTCGCTGCTGACTTAATCAAGCAGCAGAGAGTCTCTGTGTGCTCCCTGCAATTGTTGTCTCCTGCCCTGGAAAGGAAAAAAAAAAAAAAGGGGGAGAAAGAACCACTTTGCAAAGGGCTGCTATTCTCCACACACCACGGTGACAGCATATTTAACGCGTTTGTGGCTCTGGGGCTGCAGTAATTAATTGTGTGCCTGACACTCGGGCTGGCACAGCCTTGCACCCAGAGCTTTCCCACCGCAGCGGCAGAAAAGCAGGCACCCTGGTACCCGTGCATGCCAACATCCATCCTCCCAGGCCTCTGTGGGAGATGGATGCACATCCCAAGCTCACCCCAATAGTGGGGGAAGCTGGAAGAAGTGGGGGCTTCCACACTGCCCAACTCGAGGCAATGATGGGTGCTGTGGCATCTGTGTGGGAGGGAAAGGGGGCTATACAGAAAGGCATGAAAGGGCAGCCTGGGGTCTCCATCCCTTCCCCACTGCCTGATTCCCCTTCTCTCTCCCAACCCCAGTCCTCACTGCAATCCCATCAACAGAAAGATGCTCTCAGCCCCTCTATGTGCCTGAGTCACTGAAGAGGGGGTGCCCCCACCAAAACCTGCTTCCCTAGCATACCCTCCTGCTGCAGGTGGAGCATCCCCACCCCTCTGGGACAGGGGATACCCTGCAAGTCCCCCTCCATCTCAACCCTGGCTGCCCGCACAGAGAGAAGGGGTATTGGGGTGGGGGTGGGGCGGGTGGAGGTTGTAGAATGGGGGGGACACACACACAGACACCCCCACCCCTCAGCTCCCCCTCCTCCTGGCCGGGGGCCGCGCCTGCCCTCCCTCCCTCGCTGCATGCTAACGACGCTGCTCAGCGTGTGCGGAGGGAGGGAGGAGGGAAGGAGGGAGGGGACCTCCCTATCTGGCTCTATCTCCGCCGCTGCCGCTCACATGCTCCGGGAGGGCGATGCGGCTCCCTGCGTCCCGCTGAGCGAGGCCGCGCTGCACCCCGCCGGGGCTGCCCTGCGCAGGGCAGGGGGGGCTGCCTGCGCCCTGCGGTTGGCATTCCCCCCCCCCCCCCCCGTCCCTCCGCCACTTCTGCGCTTGGGTTTGGGTTTTATTTTCATTATTATTTCATTTCATTTCATTTTGGTTTATTTAATTTGAGTTTATTTTTATTTTTATCTCTCTCTCCCCTCCTGGAAAAAAAAAAAACCCCAAACAAACCAACAACCCAAAACCCAAACAAACCCAAACCAAAAAAAAAAAAGCACCGACCCCCCCGGCGGGCTGGAGAGGCTGATGCGGCCGCTAAGGTAAGCGGGGGCGGGGGTCTGCGCGGGGCCCCCCCGGCCGCATGCTGCCCTGGCTCCCTGCATGGCCCTTCCTCCGCGGGACCTGTTGAGGATGTCGCTCCCGGTACCCGGCTGCCTTCCCGTCCTTCCCATTCCCCCCCATCCCCTCCCCGAGCCGTTTCCATGAGGAACCCCGATTCTTCCTCCCCTTTCCCCTGCCCAGCCCGGGCTCTCTGTCCGGGTTCATACCAGCCTGGCGTGCATGCGGTTGTTCATTTATCCTCCCTCCTGATGGTTGCCACTAAAAATGCACCCTGCCGGGTTAAGTCAGTCGAGTAATTCCTTGCAGACCACTGATGGAAACTGAAAATACCCTCCCCAAGAGTTTCCCCTCTCCATTCCATAGCTCATCACGGGGGCTAATCGTGATTATCGAGACCGGAGCGCTTCGTTTGCGGGGACACAAAAGCTTTCTCCCCCCCCCCCCCCTCCCCAAGTCCCGTGGCTGCGGAGCGCTGGGGTGTTTGCAGGCTCGGAGGGAAGGAGGGAGGGGGGGGGTGACAGCTGGACAGATGTGGGACGCGGGCAGGGATGACCGCATCTGTGCGCAGGGAGAGGATGGGCAACTGGAGCGTGTCTGGCAAGGGGGAGACTTTGCTCCTGATGGATTGAGTCCGTAAATAGCCCGTAACCTCAGCCAGGAGCCGGGCTGGGTGGGTGGGTGTGAACACAACCCCCGGGCAGGACATTTCAGAGGCACCAGCCAAGAACTGCCCCCGTGGAGACTTGCTTCCCCATCGGGCCCTGCCCATTGCCCTTCCTAAATTGTATATACATGTAAGGAAACCGGGCTGTGTTTGCAAGACAGGTGCTTTTTGTTGTGGTGGTGGTTGGGAGGCAGGAGATGAAAGTTTGGTGTTGTTTTGATGTGATTCTTGATTGCTGCCTGTTGGAGTAATTGCATCGCAATTGCTCAGAGGTAGAATCAATTTCCCCAAATTGAGATTTTAATGGGAGCTCGCAAGCTGCTGTTATGTCATGTGGTTTAAGGCGGCGTTGGATTGCATTTATTTTATAAACTGGATACTTTCGCAGACGGCGCAGGGATAACAGCACCACCCAGTGGGGCCCAGCCCTGGACCCAGCTCAACCCCAAACCCAGCCCCAACCCCACCTCAGCCCCAATCCCAGCCCCAATCCCAACCCAGCCCCAGCCCCAAGACGGGCACACCCAGGAGGGCTCCCATTGCCACCTCTGAGCTGTCCCCCCCCTTCCCCCCAAAACCCAGTTTTGTTTAACAAAATACCTATAGAGGTGCTGGATTATAGTTGTTTCCTTCCTTTTCCAACAAGAAGGAACATCTCTTTCCCATACATTCAGGAGAAAGTTCTAAACCAGCTGATGACATTGTCACTTGGTGTTTGATGACCGACAGCACAGGAGAGGTGTCCTGCAGTGGGCTTGTATTTTTGGCCATTGCTTTCAGGAATTGATAGGTGGGGGATGTGGGCAAAGTGGTTGGGTTTCACAGAGCTTTTACCATAGGATCCTTCAAACACCCCTTTCTCAACAAGTGGAAGATGTAGATTAGCAAACACTCCATGTCAGGTCTCACCTTCAGATAAGACCCAGGAGATGTCCCTACCTGACCTGTTGGTTGGAGCTGGGGGAATTAGGGAACTGTGTTTGCACTTTCTCAAGACACCAGTAGCACTGAAAAGCAGCAAAGAGAGACTGTCCCGTTACAGGGACTGGTTTCTCTCTCTGCTGATAAACACCCAGTTCTCTGCAGTTCTTATGTGCTGTTTATTTTTTGGTGGTTGAGATTTATCCATCTTTTCTGCTGAGCTGACACTTGACCATTCCCAACATGCTCTTGGGACCCTCCCAGCCCACCTTTTACTTATTTTTAGAGGGCAACCCAGATGTGAAGAAGATACAGCAAAGATATATTGCTTGATATTTACCCCAAAGAGGAGCCTGGGCCAGGAAGACCAACTCCCTGCAGAGAACTAAATATACAGATGGTGAATTCCAGCCAGCCCTCCAAACACTGCCGAACAAGGGATGGTTACATGCTCCCATGTGTAGGAGTCAAGCCTCACCCTCAAGGCTTTGCGAGCAAGGGAAAGGGGAGAGACATGAATGAATGCCACCAGTCAAAAAAGTTGATGTGATGAACTCTTATTTGCCTGAAAATATCCCAGCTTGTTTTGCTTTCTGTCATGGGTGACACTGGAAGTTTTCCACCAGCCCATCTTCCCTCTCTCTTGTCCAGCCCGGCTGGTTGCAAGCATTTGGAAGTGACTTTTATGGCTGTGAGCCTCTTTGAAAAGACAACTCACACAGCAGGGCTATCCACAGCGACTTCACTCGGGGCTGCTGTTAATCAGCTAATCTGTGGATGCAGAGACACGGGACAGCAAAGCATTCTTACCAGTATATTTATTGGTGTATTTTATTCCACCTCAGACCCACTGGCCACTCTCTGCATTGACAGACCAGGGCTGTGGGGAAGGTGGATTAGTTAAACCAGCAAACTCTTCGCTGCGCTCAGCATCGCGGGAGCAGGTTGATCTTTAGAGCTCAGCGTGATGTCAGCCCCTCTGCCTGCCCCATCCAGCCACTGTAAAGTGCAGTGCAGGGCACAAGCAGGACCCTGATGGGACATCTTCCCTGGCAGCTCCTCTGCTGAGCAGTGTTACTAAGGTCCATAGGTTGGTAACCTTAGCGGTTAATAGGGAAGCGGAGGTAGATGTGTGTTTGGGCGGCTTCGAGGTGCACGGCTCAGGGAGAGTGTTTCCTCATGCTGTCAGCCAGGGAAACTCTAAAATGATTTAAAAAATGGAATGATGAGTAGAAAAGAGGGTCTTTCAAATGACATGCAGTGTTTTCCAGTACTGTGAACACGAGAGGTGTGGCTGTTCCTGCAGAAAGATAAAGGAAAGCTTTTTTGTTTTCTCCAGAGGTTTTTTTTCCTTAATAAGGAAACCATTTGGAGCTCAGGTGTTTGGTTTTACTTCCACCAACATTTTGGAATCAGTTGTCACACTTCCCCATGACAACAATTTGGGGGGGTTCCACTCCAAACTTCCTTTCCTCCTCCTTCAAGGAGTGATTTCCTTTTTGCTGCTCACCCCAAACACACACAGCTGCAGGATTAGCTTCCTACATATAGGGGATCAGGCCAGGAGCAGTGTGAATTGAACGCCTTGCCCTGAGGCAGAGCTGGGAAAGACACACGCTGAAGCTCCGTGGAGATGGCTGCGTGAAGAGTGGCCACGCAGAAAGTTCATGGGAGAGTCAGGAGCAGACCAGGAGCCCTGACATCCATTCCTCTAACTGCTAGGTACAGTCCTCAGAAATACCCATGTTTACTGTTTTAGCCACATAACTACAGGTAGTGAGTAACTTGGGAAGTCTGTATCATCTGCAAACCTTAGGGCTTAAATTGGACATGCTCAGGCAGCCCTGGTGAAGCCCACTGCCATGCGTAGTGGGATACCAGGCAGAGAAAAGAGAAGTTCAAATGAGTGATCCCAGCTGGGTTTCCCTTGGGAACTCGCATCTTCCTGCCCATCCTGCAAATACCTTGAGCAATGCTGTCAGCTTACCTCAGTTGTGTCACCCAGAGATGTCACCCCCCCCACACCCCAATGATGACACCAGAGAATGGATGTCTATGTGACAGTGGAGGTGTGTGTGGCCCTGGAGCTGAGCCGCTGCACGGCGTAGCTCCGCTGTGCCTCAGAGGTGTTTGCATTTTAGCGGTGGGTGGTTTCCCACATACCATTTGCAACGAGCATCAGGCTCGGCGCTGCCTAAATTGGGAGCCCCAGCCAGGCTTTGAGAAGGAAAGAGGCTGGGGAAAATGCCGTCAATCCACGCTTCCAAGCCTAGATATCCCCATTAAGCAGGGCAGAGATCCAAATTTCACCTAACCTGCATGTCAGGAGGTGATTTAAAGTCTGGGTCTTTGATTTTGGCTAATCAGAAAGGTGAAGGTGATTTGAAAAACACGGAAGGGGGAGAAGGATTTCAGAAAAGCACCTTATTTGGGGCCTTTTCCTGCTCTGCACTTACGCTTTGGACACATCTGTTGTTTTCTCCAGTGAAATCCGCTGCTTTGATCGGTGCCAAAAACAGCAATCCCATTTGCAATGCATGATGCAACTGAGCAAAATCAAGGAGAAACTTTTACCAACTGGAGCCAGGGGCATCAGACCATTGCTTTATGGCAGCAGAGTTTTCCCTACACCCAAGGCAGAAGCTCCAACAAGGGTCTTATTTAAAAACTTAACGCTCTGAACTGGATTCCAGTCTCTGGTTGCAGTGTGTCAGCTTGCCACAGAACGGCAATACCAAAGTGACGCTTTAGGTCAAACAATCAAACCAGCCTCGCAGCAGCTATTTAGCAGCTGGGTTCTGAAAGTTCGTAATATTTTTTTTTTGAGTTAAAAATAAATAGATCATGCTGCATGTCATCAGCTGAGATAATAGCAGAAGTGATGTTTTTCAGCTTGAATTACAAGCAAAAGCCACATTGCAAGAGGACTGGGTGAGAGCGAGAGGAAGGGATTTGGGGTCTGAAACCCTGTCCCCTGGTTCTCTCCTTTCCCAGCCTGGGTTTTCCCCAGCTCGTGGACCCTCTTCCTCCTTCCCCCAGGCCCCTACCAGCTCCAGCTGCCTACACATCCCATCAGCAGGCATTTCTTCTTGGGTGGTAGCAGCAGCTGGCAGGGTTTGGACATATTTGCCCCTGTTTGACATCCCCCACAAAGAGGTACTTCGAGTAGGCGTTCCTCCCACACTGCCTTTGCTACAGGTCTGGATCCGGCCTGCCAGCTTTCATCTCCTGCCCAGCTCAGCCCGGTCTGGCAGCTCTTCTGCACACAGAGCTCCTTCTGACTTTAGTGGACATCATCTGAGTGCAGCTGTAGGAGGATCAGGACCAAGACAGATCTCCAGTCAAGCAGGCAAGGCCCCAGGATTTTTGGATCCCATATGGGTCCCAGATGGACAAGCTTCAGCATTTTAATTCCTGTTGCAGCCTGGATAAAGCCCCAGTACAGCTCTTCCTTCATTTGGAGGCAAGGGGGGTCACTCCCCTCCCCGCCCCCCCCCCCCCCCCGAAGAACTAGGAGAACTAGATAGGTATTAATATCTTTGCTTCCTGGATATTTACTCCCATCTCCTCTTCCCCACCTTACTTTCCATGGGATATTTGTCATAGCTGTATCACAGATCAGTCCGCAAAATGGAGGAGATGACAAAGTCTTACTGGTCACAAACTCTTACTGGAGACTTTACACTGCCATCACTCCCAAAAGCATCCTTAGGAGAAGGGGGTTTCCAAGGACAACTAGAAGCAAAGTCAAGGAGCATCCCGGGCCTGTTCCAAGCTACAGGAGAAAAGATCCCTTCTTAAAGGGCATTTACAGAGATGGGAGAATGGCTGTGCCAAACACCCAGTATCCTTTTATTTGTATTAGATCCCCAAGAGAAAGGAGATGAAACATTAGGATGGTAGGGGGGCACTCAAAGGAGGGCTAATCATCTAAACAAGGGAAGTTAAAGCATATTAATTAAAGCCCATTACACCCATGGGCACTCTCATTCAGAAGTGAAGTTGTCTTAGTTCACTGTGGCTAAAACATCCTTCTAAGAGATGCAAGTGGGCTGGTATGGGGATGTCTCCCTCCTGGCTTAGCCCTTTCCTGGGTGGAGCAGAGCACTGGGGCTGCAGATTCCAGCTCACCTCCTCATCCCATGGTGCATCATCCCAGGAGGTGGAAAAGGGCACAATTTTGAAGCCCGTGAGGCAAATGTTTGTGTACTTTGGCCCACAAGCAGGGAGCGGGCTCCCCGAGGCTGCCATCTGCCCCGGGGGCTGCCTAAAGGGGCAAAGTGGCACCCTCAGGACACCTGTACCTACCAACTGGTGAGACCTTCCTCCAGATCTGTAGATGGGCTGGTGGTGCAGACCAGGCAGTGGTGGAGGGCTGTGGAGGTTCTGGGAGCCTCAACAGGCTGGCTGATTCCGGAAGCTGTCCCCTTACCTCTGAGGAGTGTCAGTCTAAGGATAGATAAGGATCTATGAGACTTGCTGTTTCGGATCTATGAGACTTGCTGTTTCTGAGTCATCTGGGCTTACTTCACCGTTGCCAGTGCCTGTGCAGGTCAATGACCTGGAAAGGTTGTGAAACGTTTGCACCTCCTGCGTAGACAGGGTTGGGGAGGCATGGAGGAAGGAGCTCCTTGTGCTGCTGGGTGGCGGGGTGGTGGTGTCCATGGGCCAGGGGCCACTGCATTGCTGCCCCACACAACCTGCCTAGTGTCTCCCTGCCTCAGTTTCCCCTCCTGTGCTGTACTGTATCCCAAACTGCTTAATTTTGGGGAAACCCCAAGCGCCTGTTAGGCCCATGGTAAAAGAGGCAGGGAGGGCGTGTGACCCCGATGGGGTGGGAGGACACCCCTATCCCAAACCACAACCGAGCTGCGATACCAGACGGCAGAGAGGCAGGGCAGAAAACCGAGAACCCTTCCCGCAGTCCATCTGGTGTGGGACCACTGATTCCTGCCCTCCCCCCCCATTCCCTTCCGACCTCCTTCCCCACAGGGACCGGGAGAGTTCGGTGGCTCGACCCACAGCCAATAATCCTCCTTGTCCAGGTCTCCCGGGCTCTTCCCTCCCCTCTCCCTCTCTCCCTCCCATGGCCGCGGTGCGCAGTGCTCGTTCCTCCGCCCCTTCCACGCCGCCGGAGGAGCATGGCCGGGGAGGCGGGCGGCTGCGCTCCGGAGTGGAGGAGGCGCACGGAGAGGATGCAGACATTGGAAGGCAGCCGGGATGATTGATGGTTTGGGCTGTTTTGTAATGGGAGGGGAAGGAGAGGAGGAGGAGAAGGAGAAAAAGTCTGTGTAATCTTTCAGTGCGGAGGCCACCGCAGCCCGGAGCTGGGGCCGCCCGTCCCTGCATCGCTCCGCGGAGCCATGTGGGGCTTTTGATTTTATTTTTTTTTCCCCCCCGGTTCTTTCTTTCGATTGATTTATTTTTTTTCCCCTTTTTTCTCCCCTCTCCCTCTCTTCCCCCCCCCCCTTTTTTTTTTTTCTTTTTTCTCCCCTTTTTTAAACTCTTCTTCCAGGGAGAGGATAGTGGTTAAAGCTCGAGCTGGATGGATGGGTATGGGGAGAGGGGCAGGATCCACAGCCCTGGGACTTTTCCAAATCCTCCCTGTCTTTCTCTGCATCTTCCCTTCAGGTAAGAAACAGCCTGTTTATTTGAAGACTTTTTCCCTGTGTGTCTCGCAGCCGTCGGGAAGCCGCCTCAGTCCCCCTGTCTCTGGGCCTCTTTCTCTCTCCCTCTCTTTGCAGCAGTCTGCCACATGTTTAAAATAAGCGGGGGGCTCAGGTTTGGGGTATGTGTTTGGGGGGGGGAGTGGGTGTGTGTGTCCCTGTTCCCTTTTCCCCGAGCAATTGCGGTGAGTATTTTTCCTTGACCTCATCTTCTTTGTCTCCCCGCTGCCTCATCCCACAAGGAAGGAGATGGTGGAAATCAAGGCGATCCCGGGCGAAGGCAGCCGGGGGTTGTTTCTGACAGCGTCAGGCAGGTTACGTTGTTTTCCCGTTCCCGGGTGTGCTTCGTGCCTTGAAAGAAAGCGGGAGGGGGGCCCGGGGGGGGGCTCCACATATTAACAGCTCAGATGCCGAATTTTTGCCCTTGAGTGCGGTGAGTGGTCCCCGCTTCGAGCCCCCTCCCCAGCCCCTAGGAAGGGACGCGCCAGGGAGAGGTTGCGTTGTGATTTCGGGAAGATCGGGTGTCTGGGGGAGATGTGGAGGGGGGGTCAATAGCCTCGCGGAGCACGGCGCCCGGGGCTCACCTGGGCCGGGCAGCGCGGCGGAGGATGCGCGGGGGCACGGAGCGGGTTCCCCCTTCTCCCGCCGGCCTCGGGCGCGGAGGGGGGCAGTAGGTGGGTGGGTGTTTTGGATTCGGCACCATTACTACGTTGGAAAATTTGCTCCGGCCGATCCGGGAGCTGCTGTGCTGTCCGAGGGCGGGATGGCAACCAAATGGTCCCGCGAGCATCGGCTCCCCCGGCCGAGCCCTCGCCCGCCGGCCCTCCCCAGGCACCCCTGGCCGCTCGCACCTATCGCTGGTCGCTGCCTCCCCCCTCCCCAGCCCCAGTTTGTTTGTATTGTGTCAGAAAAGGAGAGAATTTCAGAATTACAGCTGAAAACGCCATCTGTTTCCAATGAATCCCCCATAGTTTTTCACAATGTTTTTGGCAGATCTCTGCCTGCAAATTCCTTCAAGCCCTGAGTGCTTGTTTTTGTTGGGGGAGGGGAAACCCAGTCCACAGAGGCGGATTTGTTCCTTCCAAAACTCTCCAGTTTCTTTACCTCCCTCTTTTTTTTTTTTTTTTTCATTCGCAAGGGGGGCAGGAGGAAAAAAAAAAAAAGGGAGAGAAAAAAAAAATTCCTAAGGCTTAAATCTCCCCGTTTATCTTTTCAGCTGAGTAAAACTTTCCCTTTTTTTTTTTATTTATTAATTTTGAAATCGCCCCTGCCTTTCTTTTGCATAACCGTAGGTGAAGCAGTCTTGCACACACACGCAGTAAATAAATAAATAAACGGCTTTACGCCCTTCCTCCCCCTTTGCCCTCTTAGCCCTATTGCAGGAAAAACAGCGCAGCCCTTAGAACTGAGGTGTCCCCTCCGGACCCCACTTTTCCCAGGAGACATCCCAGCAGGCTGGAAGCTGAACCCCCTGGTTTGGGTTTTTTTTTTTTTTTTCTTCCTTTATTATTATTGTTTTTTCTCTTTTTTTGTTGTTCTGGAAACTCTGGACCTGCTCCCGTGTGTGTTGCTTAACGCCCTTTTTCGGAGCGTTTGAGCTGCAGAGCGTTGAAGGCTGTGAGATTTACGGTGCAAGAAAGAACTTGATAGGAGATCTGGCTGGCTGCTTTGTTTGATTCTCCCTTCAGCAGTCAAATAAGGTGCAAAGAACTGGCAGAACGGGGCGATCCGGAGCCCGCGGGAGCGGGGCGCAGGCGGAGACGGAGCTCCCAGCGCGCAGGGCTGGGAGCATGCCGGGGGCTTTCGTTGAAAGCTTTTTTGGGGGTGGGAAGGTAGGAAAAAAGGGGGAGATTTAGTCTCTGGCTTAGCCTTTCCCCTCCTCCTCCCCCCTTTTTTTTTTTTCCCCTTGCTTCCTGGGAATTGGAGGGTTCTCAGCAGGTTCCCAGCCCCGAGAAAGCTTTGTGTCCCACCCGGGTGAGGGGCTCCTGGGGTGCCCATGGGGGCACTCGGCGTGTCAGATCAGTGCCTCGAGTCCTGCCCTGCTTTTTTGTTTGCTTAACACCCCCCAACGCTACGCGCACACCCAGGGCTGGATTTACAGTGGATTCACCCCGCTGCCCCTTTGGGTTGGAGGGGCACCAGCGTGGGTGCCCCCTGCACGGGTTTCCCCCCACCACCACGTAGGTCAGGGTGACCTCCGAGCATGGGGAAGGTGTTTTGGGCAGAGCAGGCCACTGCTGACAATTTCCCTGGCAGAAGTCCTGCTCAGGGCTTGTGCCAAGTCCCAGTACTGGATGCTCGTGGGTGCTCCCACCCCCCTTTCACCTGAGATCCCGATTTCTGAGGGTGCTTAGCTGACCCCCCACCTATGCCTCCCAGTATGAGCCATGCTGAGTTTTCTTCTGTACCTTAAAAATCTGGCCCTGGGTGTTTTTCCCCAGATGTCAGGCTCTGCTTCCTCCTTCACACTGGGGCTTGCTTTGGCTTTCCCAGACTGTGTTGGGCTTTGCTGTTCTGGCTGTAATACACCTCTCCCTCAAAAGAAAAAAAAAAAAAATGGAATTTTCTGCTCTTGGACCATTCAGGCAACAGCATTTGATTCCAGATGAGGATCCATCCCTACTGGAGGTGTATCTGGTCCGTTGATAAATGGCTTTTGTCTCAGCGACAGGGAGGGACTCCATCGCAGCATTAAGCTGAAATTGAGAAGGGGGGCTTAGAGGCTGTTAAAACAACACCTCCCCAACACTGTGGATGGGGAGCTGGGCCAGGGGCAGGGGAGGAGCGCGCCTGTGTGGGATGTTGTCAGGGCAGAGAAGAAGGGAGGGATTCAAACGTAAACCTGGAAATATTTTGGCTTCCCTGTTTTGTTGCTTGCTCGGAGACAGTCTCGTACTTGGAACAGAGAGTTCTCTAGGATTGGCAGCAAGGCTCATTGTGGGGCTGGAAGGAGGTGCTTTGTTTTTAGTGCATATGGGGGGTGTGTGGAATGTTGCTCTTTTCCACAGAAAATCCTGAAATTCGCAGCCCTTGGTTACTGGGAATGGGGGGATGTTAAGAGTTACTTTGGGTTTATCATGGCAGCAGCTGAGGTTTTCTTCTTTGTGGCCCGAACAGCTGTGCCGAGTCAGGTATGCACACAAAGGTGCTCACAGGGCTGGGCAAACGTAAAAACTTCCTAACCTGGGGGCTCTACATCTCTGCACCAGCCTGCTGTCCCCAGAGAGCCAGGCTGCGATGCTGGATCAGGCCACAGCAAGACTAATTTTTGTCATCTCTCTTCTGTGTCCCTGATGGGCACATCCCATAAAGCTCTGGCAGGGTGGTGCATGACCTGAGCAAGCCCCTCAGCCCATGAGACATTTGGGAGACCCCACAGCCAAGTCCTGTAGCTCCCAAGGGACAAGCAGGATGGCAAAGGTCAAAGATCGAGGGGGTTTGGTCCCCCTGGATAAGTTTGATTTGGTTTGCTTTGCCCATTAGAGGAGATACCAAGCTCGGAATAAGGGGGCCCCCAAAAGAGTGTTGCAGTCCTAGGTAGTTTGAAGGGGGCTGGAGTGAACTTGGGGCTGTTGGCAGGGCAGGAGTGATGAGTCAACAGAGAAGGGGGTTTGGTGAGGATGTGGGATGCATGGAGATGTAGTTGGGGGCGGGGGCAGGTGAGGGGATGCGGAGTGCCTGGCCTTTTTCTGGCAGTCCTGGTAGTTAGATCCTGTGTGGGTGTGCTGCAGATGAGGAGTGGTCTGTGCAGGCAGGGCCCTGCCTGGCCGTGTATGGCACCCGGAACGCACTTGTAAGAGGAGAGCCTTTAAATGCCTTTAAAAAGCTTTGTACCCTGCAGTTGGCAGCTACTGGGATGAAAAGGAGAAGATATTTATTCCCTTGTCCACGAGTTCTCAAAATAACAGGGCGTTCGATTGTAGCCTCAAGATTGCTTTGCACTCAAGTGCAGCCCGGCTGAGTAAATCACTGCTTCACCAGCTGAAATTCCTGCAGCAAGGGGGAGAATTGAATTATGGCCAACTGCAAAACCAGATGCCATCCCCTTGATGAAGTCATCGGGCTCATACTGCGGAGAACAAGCTGGCTCCTACACACACACACATGCACACACACACAGAGCCCTCGTAGGTGCAGACTGAGCTGCTCTGTCTAACGGCCCGGCTGCGGTGTGCGGGGCAGCCGGAGGCTGGCATCCCTGCAGATGCAAGAACAGTAAAGTCCTTCAGGGTGGAGCACCAGAAGGGTGTCGAGTCCCACTTTCCACTGCATGAGCATCCAGGGGAGTTTGGCTATTGAGTTCCTAGCAAGCAGAGCTATCCATGCAGAGATGGGGGATTTGTGGGTCAAGGAGGGAGCAAGCTTCACTGCTCCGTTTCCTGTCCTTCCTGGACAGCTGTTGACTTTGGTCCCCAAAGCCCTAGCAGTGATCTGCGTCATTTTGGTTTTTGGATAAGTTACCTTTTTTCCTTGCCCTGTGACACGCTCCAGCTGGCCTTTCCTGAGATGATGAGGATATGTGGTGGGCCATGTTAGGGGTAGATCTTGGCTCCAGGCTTTGTCAGCCCACAGTGCTGATCTGAGAGCATCACTGTGCTGGGGGCGGGAGTGTGGGCAACAGTGGGACTGGGGGAGTGGGTTCCTGTTAGTAAGTTACCTTTTCTCTTAAAACCTGAGCCCAGGGGGACAGACAACAGCCATCAGATGCATTTTAAAACAAATCAACCTCCGAAGATCTGTGACGGAGCAGATAGCATGGCTTCCGTGGGATGTGAGCGACGAGAAGCAAGTCTGGTGCTGGGCAGTCACCCCAGCCCACAGAAGGGATCCACTAGATCCCCAGGTGCAGCTCCAGCATCAGTCAGGTGCTTGTGTGGTCTCAGTGGGCTTGTGGGGCTGCCGCCTGCCAGCCGGACAGGGACAGCTGCCACCCCACGCCCAGCACACACACCAACGCCTCCGATTGAGATGCCGCAATTTTTTGGCAGGCGTTTTAATTGTATAAATTTGCCTCATCCAGATTTATGTGCTCCAGGCTTTTCTCTATCTCCTCGTTTCGTGTCTCATTTACCTCTGTGTTTGAAGGGTTGAAATTTCACAAGAGCATGGCGGGAATGATTATTCCTAGAGGGAATCCACACCTGTAAGCAGAAAGCGTTTCCCTGCCAGCTCCGCCACGGCCCGGGTGAGGGGGAGGAAAGCCAGGGACCCGCTGCCACACCTGGGGGCCCCCCGGGCACTGGTGGGTGGCAGCCATGCCTTCAAAGGCACCCTGGGAAAGCAGCTTCGGCGTGGGGTGAGTGATGTCTGCTGGAAACCTGAAATACTCGGTGATGGGGGGTGGCTGGTGGAGGTACCTTTTCCGGGTACCTCTGCTTCAAGAGGAATGGTGACACAGATGGTGTTGGCTGCGGGAGGAAGCTGAGGGTGATGCTTCATGTAGGGGATGAGCGAGTGAATCCACCTTGCTTCCCACTGGGCTTGTCTTGGTTGAAACCCTTCACATCCTCAGCGTCCTCATCTGTAAGATGGGCCACTCCCCTTGAGGAGATTTACCAGCTCTTGAGAACTGTTGGTGAAACTGGGGAAAAGCCCAGGTGTGCAGCTCCAGCACGGCTTTCCAGCCCACAGCAAGCTGTGGCGGGCAGCCAGCTTCATTAGCACCCTTCTGCAGATGGAGAATTGGAGGAGATCACTTTACTCCCTTCCCATCCTCCATTTGCCAGCTCATGATCTGCGTCCATGGAGCAAAACCTGCATCCTCTGAACCATCCACCAGCACTGCTTCCTCTGAGCAGGTGAAAGGTTGTTTGCAGTAACGGCAATGCTGAAGCCTGGCTCTGAGGATGAGGATTTAAGAGCAAATTCTGCAAGTCAGTTGCTGCTTTGGCTGTAAGCACTGGTTCCTCCTCTCAGCTCTCCGTGTCTCCTGAATTTCCTGAGATTTGCTGGCAATTCTCAGAGCAGCATCACCAGCTGCTCATGGCTGTGTCTGCAAGCTCCACGGTTGATGCCCTCTCCAATGGTGTCTGCTCGCTCTTCTCCCTGTGTGGGGATGCTGAGGAGCCTGAAGGAGTAATGCCGCTGGCGTGGGGAGGGGGGCTGGGGAGAGACACGCTTGCCCCCGCTAAGCATGCCGGGTCAGCGGTAAGCCGAGTCGCTGAGCCAAAAGAGCTGACTAAGTGACAGGAGCGATCAAGGACTCCTTCAGCAGCATCCAACGGTTCGTGCTGTAGCCGGTGAAGACACTGACTCTGCTTTTTTCCTGCCTGTGCTTGCCTCGCTCCTCTACTGTGCCAGGAGAGGAGAGGTGGGGGGCCATGAACTCGGTGCTGAGGCCAAAAGGGAGTTGGCCATGGCGGGTCCTCCAGATGGTTTGGTGACTGACGCGGGTTGACATAAGAAGACCCCCCTTCTGTGTCCCTTTTTTGACTCAAACTGGAGAAAACCCTTCCCCAGCCCCATCAAGCGAGATGAGGACTGGGTTAAAAGAGGCTGCATGGATTGAGGTGTGCTCTTGGATCCATCTAGAGTCACTCTCTCATCAGCACGTCCTTGCCCTGGATTTAATGCATTGCTGCTTTTCCCAGTGGAAGGGAACACAAAACCCTGGCCCTGGCATGGAAAGGTGGCCCCTCCAAGCCGACCTCCCCAAGCACACCCTTGCAAAATATGAGCTGCAGCGCTTTAAGAGTCAGGTTTATTTTCCTCCTTCAGTTCCCTCCTCCTGTTCCTCCTCCCCCCACTTCAGTGCAACTGAAACCTGATCTAATCCCTTTGCACATGGGTAATTTATTGGTCTATTGGGCTTTTCTTGATGGCAAATTGCATTGTCTTTCTTCCTGGGTTGAGGCTTTGGAGCAGTTTGCTGCATTCCTGCAGCTCTTTTCTCAGGGCTGATCTTTCACACCCCCTCTGAGCACAGTCAAATCAGTTTTATTGGGCCTCTTTGTTATGCAAACAAGGCAATAATAACCAGGCTATTATTCTGCAAGATTGTGCTTGATTAACAGTTCAAAGGAGGTCGCTGGAAGAGCCACTGCCATTGCACAGCAGATCCTTTGGTGAAGCTTGGGTCAGATGGCCTTTGGGTCTTCTTCACCCCACTGTGCCCTGTGGGGCGGCAAGAGCTGCCCCTGCCCACGACTCCCCATCCATCAGGGCTCTGCACGCCATCCATCAGGGCTGTGGACAGTACCCAGAGGCTCATTTCTCTCTCTGGCATGATGATTGATACGCGTCATAAAACAGAATCATAGAGTAGTTTGTGTTTAAGGGACCTTTGAAGGCCATCTGTCTAGTCCACCTCCCTGCAATGGGGGCATCTTCATCTAGGTCAGGTTGCTCAGAAACCCATCCAGCCTGACCTTGAACTTTTTCCAGGGATGGGGCATCTGCCACCTCTTTGGACAACCTTTTCCAGTGTTTCAGCACCCATGTCATGAAAAATTTCTTCCTTCTATCTAGTTTTGTAGCCCACATGGCCACCAAAACATGGGACTAGCATGTCGGGCATGTGGGGACTTCCCTGCTGGGACAGGGGCAGCGCAAGGGGCTGGATGCAGAGGATTGTTGTCTTTCATTCCCTCAGGTTTTGTTTTGGACTGCTGAAATCTTGCTGTAAAAGGTCCCATCAGCCAGGTTTTTGAGGAGCAACGTGATTATTTTAACTCCTCCGGGGTCACGTTGGTGCTGGTGGTGACTGCTGTCCGGACATCCAGCAGCTGAGCAGCCCACGTCTTGAAGCTGGCAGATGCTGCTGGTATTTAGCACCTCAGAGAATCGTGCCTTTCCTATTGAGGTGTCAGCATAAATATGTTTATTTAGATTACTTAAATAAATATGTGTTTAGGAGTCTAAGTCTGGGTGCTCAGATCTGAGGCCAAAGGTAATTACTTTTTACTGTGTTCTCCAAAAAAGCCTTTTACTGCATGTGTGAGGCTTGCACATCTACACTTCAATCCATAGATTTGGAAAGACATGGGATGATGTATTTGCATCACATGTGGGTGATGAAATACTTTCCAGCCTGTTAGTAACCAAGAGGATATTAAACAACATCTCTTAGCAGTGAATGCTTTCAAATTAACAGGTCTGGCTAACATGTACCCAAGAGTCTTAAAAGAATTGGCTTTTGGTTGCTGAAATTAATTTCCAGTAATTCACTTTGCTCGAGGAATTGGAGAGAACGGATGAATGGTCGATTTTTTTAGTGCTGGTTTTCTGAAAAAGCATGATTTGGGTAAATGGGATCCAGGGAACCTGACACCAGCAGGAGAGAAAATAGGGGGCACTGGTAATTGAAAGGGTGCTGGAGTTGGATGTGTGCAGACAATGAGTGTGAACACTTTGTTTAACAGTGTGCAATGTAACATACCGATGAGGAGGGCAGAACACCAGGACCTGGGTTGTGTGATGCCCAAGGCTCCTGAGCGTGCTGGAGGGCACCATGGGATGCTTGTGGGATGGAGGACCACAGGGTGCTTGTGTGACGGAGGACTGGTGCTTTGCAAACCGGGAACTCTGGAACAGGTCGCTGCAGCCAGACAGCACGTTTGGTGCCGGCCAGGGTGCGATGAAAGGGGTGACCTCAGGAGAGGTTGTGAGCACTGTGTCCCACATCAGGATCGCCCGTCGGGTGGTAGGTTTTGCAGGAAGCCGGGAAGGGGGGAGGTCTGGTGGTGGGGCTGAGCAAACACCTTCCAGCAGGAACTTAAAGTGCAAACCGTTTAGCTTATCTGGAGGCTTGACAAGTGACTCGATTGCAGTGTGTAAATATCTTTGTGGGAAACATACTGGTTACTAACGGACCAAATTGCTGGTTCTTTTTATGTCCTTACAATGAAGTCAGATAAAATCCACTTAGAACCAAGACCCGCATTTTGTAAAGGTGATAAACTCCTGAAACAGCCAGCTGAGGAAAGGGGTGGCTTTTCAGTCTGCGCAGACCACAGTAGTCCTCAGGGGAGGTATACCTGAACAAACATGGGGCACCGGGCTCTGCACAGGGGGGGCTGTCTTGATCCAGGTGATTTAATGATTTCTTTTGGCTTGAAACTTTCTGAAACCATTGGTTTCAAAATACCAGAGGAAGTTTTATTCCCCTTTTGAGTGGCGCCAAGCCCTTGAAAGAAGGTGGTGGGGAGGTTGGGAGGTGACTGGGCTTCCAGGGGCTGAGCTCACTTGTCCCCTGGCTGAAGGACCTTTTGCCGATGGACAAAGGTGGTGGCATCATCCATATCCAGGGGTGTCTCAGATCCCAGGAGAGCCTTGCTTGGGTTCCTGCTTGAGAGGGGTTTGTTTCTGTGCTAAGTCATCTGTGGCTGAAAAACAGATCCATTGTGAGTCGATGGAAAATAGATTATGCGAAACTGAATAAACATCATTTCTTGGCCAGGGTACAAATGAGCCAAAGCTCCTGCCAGAGGGGACGAGGCAAGGCGTGCATGTCAGGACGGGGAGAGGGGTCATGTCTGCTCCTCCTCTGTGGCCTTCATCAGCCATGGCTTCACCCCCAGCAGTGCGAGGGGTTTGCCAAACCCTATGACCACTCGTGTGCTTGGAGAAGCATCGCTAGGAAAGCTCCGGCGGGAGCGGCCAGGGAGGGAGCACGATGCCGCTGCGGCACCTGGCTATGGAAATCTGGCCTTATATGGGGCCCTGAGCGAAACAGCGAAAACGGGATGGCGGGTGCCAAAACCCGAGTGATAACATCTTAAAGAAGAACGCTCCCCCTTCAGGACCAGGGAGGAAGTAGATGGGTTTTCCTGCCCTTGGTTTTGTTGGGCTTGGTTGTTTGGTTTTTTTTAACTCAGTACCTTATAAAGTCACGTGTGACCCTGGGGCGGTGCAGCAGCGAGGGATGCTCGACACGGGGATGTGTTTAGCACGGAGTGTCAGGGGACTTTTGCGCAGCATCCTGCTCTGTCCACAGGCTGCCACAGCTCACGCCCGTGTCTCCTAATCCAAGTGAAGGAAGCATGTCCTTACAGAGCAACACCCTTTATTCCTAGGAAGAAAAATTCCCCCTACACAGCAGATGAGGGGCTGGAGCAGCCAGACATTGCTGCAGCCTGGGTTCTGCAAGCTGTTTGCCGGACAGCATGCTTCGCACAGGGCAAACCGGTGTCTGCCCTGAACTGCCAGGAGAAGCAGGGTGTGTGGGTCCTGTGTGTCCAGGGATATGTCCTCCAGCTCCTCTCGGGGCTGTGTTGGCTCTAGAGTGACACCTTGTTTGGCCACATGCAACCTCGAGGCATCCTCAAGGTTAGCATAACTGCTAGGAGAGCAGTGATTTTAATCACCTGGTGCCAGGGCTCTTTGGGATAGCCTGCAGTGGTGGCACTGGTCACACTCCTACATGCTTTTCTGACTCCTGTGTTCACTGGGAGGGTCCTGGGGGTTCTACAAAGCTCTGTTTGCTGTCTCTCATCAGAGAGGGTGAGGCGTATTTTCTTCATTTTCCACCCAGATAAACCTACCCTGGGAGCCCACTCCCCGCCACGGCAGCTGCAGAGGTAAAGGCAGCCCTGGAATGCCCCTGCTTGCGCTCCCAGTGCTGGCAAATTTGCTTGCTCCTGTCACTCAACTGTGCTATCACCGTGTGTGACCAGCATTAAATACCAGTCTCCCTTTGAGACGAGGCACTGTGCTGGATAGCATACGACAACAGCCATGGCTGAATGTATAGCCTCCAGAGCCAAGGCAGGCAGTGCTGGGGAGCCGAGCTCTTCTGCATGCTGGTGGTGAGATGGTTTGCATCTCGTTGCTCATCTAGGAGGAACGCTGAGTGCTGCCCTCCCATTGCAAGCCCATGGCTGTGATGGGAAGCCCTCTGATAATGTGGTGTTGGTGGAAAGTCACGCTTGTGGTGCTGAAAAGAAAGGGACATGAAATAATAAACATTCTTAAATGTGACCTGTAATGCTGGGGGGCTTAGCAGAAATGTGAAGCCACGTCCCAGGGCAAAACTTGTTACTGAGTCACTTCCAGTCAGTAGTGAGTTAAACGCTTTCCACGGTGCTTCTCCAGGTTTGAAGGGGATGCTGCCAAGATGAAACAGCTCCTGGATTCTCGCTGCTGTTGCTAGCATCATGAGTTTATTAAACACAAATTTTAAAACTGTGAGGAACCTGTCACCATTTCCTATTTGCACTTCACTCTTCTTGGAAAGGGAGCGGAGACAGGCTTCTTCCTTCAGGTTGGACTGCTTAGTGTTTTATAACCTTGGTCTCCCTTTCTGCTTTTTCCAGCACTGACTATGTTTAGGTTTCCAGCACCGTAATGTTTACAACTAAAACATACTGTTTTCCCCGAAACAATGCTGGGGTTTGTAACTTTCTTTTTAAACAAATCTGAAAAGATTTTGGCACTCATGTCTTGCCAGCCTCCTCCTAAACAAACCCCGAGACAGGAGTAGTACGGGTACGCCTGTGAGAGGCACCTCAAAAGCATCTGGAGATGGTGGGGCTTTTCTGCCTGAGCCCATCCTGTCTTCCAGGCCTCCGGGGAGGGGGGAGGAGAGGAAGGATGAGTTGGAAGTGGTGTGAGCCTACATTTGCCCAGCAAGGTTCTGGTTTGCATGGGCAGAGCAGTGTGTGTGCAATGGTCAGCAATGGCCATGTGCTTTTTGCATGGCTGCACTGGAGAAGCCGCGCTGTCCCGGTGAGCAGACTTTGGGGGGCAGGGAGGGAACAGGATCTCCCATTTTTTCTGCCTTCCTTTGCCATGTTGGTTAGCACTGGGGCTCTGGCTGTGCCCAGTGAAGGCATGAGCCTTTGCACTCATGGCTGCAAGGTGGGTGCAAAGGGGAGGTGGGGGCCGGCTGGCATCCCCGCACCCTGCTGCACCCATTTTTCTCCTCCGCCTCCTGTTCCCTCTCAGCAACCTATAGTGGGGAATAGGCTCCTGCGGTTGGGCAGAGGCACACAGGAGGCAGGAAAGAGGGTTTTGGGCTCCTGCTTCCTTCTGGGGGGCTCCTGGCACCGCTGCAGCCCTGAGGATGGTGGAGTGGCCGCTGTTTCAGCTGCAGGGCTGGTCCTGGCACAGATCCTGCTCCAACTTCTACACATGGGCATGTGTCTGGGGCACAGCGGTCATGCTGAGGCTGGGTTTCCCCATGCCCACGGATATAGAAATGGACAGCAGACGGAATGTTGCCCTGGTAGAGATTGCTCTGGACACAATGTGCAGTAATTTATGCAGCACAGAGCTTTGAATGTCAAATCCTGAGAAGACATTAAAAACCCCACTGCATCTTCCCACCACCAGATTAATGATCCTGCCTTATCCCTGCTAATGAATACATCCCATTCTTCTCTCTCCTGGTTTTCCCCTCCAGGAACATTCATCTAAAGGCTGGATGCTCTTTCCCTTCTTGGCTTAAATTGGGGCAGATCCTGTTGGTTTCTTTGGCTTTGATGCATGAGAGTTGGGTCATGTGAGAGGGTCATGTCTGGTGAGCGAGGTCCCGTCACGCGGTAGAGCCAGTATCATGAGTTTGGGCTGCAGGAGGAGGACACCAACTTCTTGGTGGGGGTAGAGTTGGGCGTCCCATGCATAGGCATGCAAGCATTGACCTTGACCACCTTGCCTTTTCCTCCCCTACCGCAGTGACATCTCCATGCAAGATCCTCAAGTGCAACTCTGAGTTCTGGGCGGCCACATCAGGCTCCCACCACCTGGGCACGGAGGAGGCACCCGAATTCTGCACGGCCTTGCGTGCCTACGCACACTGCACCCGCCGCACCGCCCGCACCTGCAGAGGCGACCTGGCCTACCACTCCGCCGTGCATGGCATAGACGATCTCATGGTGCAACACAACTGCTCCAAGGATGGCCCCACATCCCAGCCCCGCCTCCGGACATTGCCCCCTGGGGATAGCCAGGAGCGCTCCGACAGCCCCGAAATCTGCCACTACGAGAAGAGCTTTCACAAACACTCAGCTGCCCCCAACTATACCCACTGTGGGCTGTTTGGGGACCCTCACCTCAGGACTTTCACAGACACTTTCCAAACCTGCAAGGTGCAAGGGGCTTGGCCGCTCATAGACAATAACTACCTGAACGTCCAGGTCACCAACACGCCGGTGCTGCCTGGCTCCACAGCCACTGCCACCAGCAAGGTGAGCCTCACACATCCCCATGGGCAGAGGTGGGCAAGGGCAGAGGTTCTTCTGAACAGCCTTTCTTTCTACTGCTCCTCTCTTCTGCCTTTTGCACATCTCCTTGGGGAGGGTAAGGCTGGGTGGCAACTCCACTGAATATGAGCATTTGGCCGTAAATAACAGATGCCCATCCTTCCTCAGTCTCCACCTTCACTTAAACGGCCTGTGGTTTCTTCCTGAGCTCGTGCAGCCGCATCATGGTTAGCAGCCTGAGGTGCTGCAGCTCAGAAGGCAGTCATGGCCAGCATCAGGGATGGCAAATTTAAAGGGTTCCCATCTGGGTGGCTCTAGCTTGCTGTGAACAGCCAGACCAGGAGCGATGGTGGCACCTTTTGAGGGGGATCCCTGAGGTCCAAGCAGACCTTGGACACCCTCTAGGGAGTCTCCACCTTGCAGGTAAAAGCCTGAGCGATTTGCAGTGCCTTCACCTCTGCCCAGGCTCGTAATTATCTCTCTGGTTTGCAGCCGAGTCAAGGCATTGTGTGAGCCACTGTCTGTTCTGGTGGTGCTTTGGCAGCCTAAATAAACATCCTGAAAGTCCAGGGCAAACACTGAGAAAACCCCAGTGAAAATAAGCTGTTGTGATGCCAGAGAGACCTGGAGCTGATGCACTGTCATGTTGCTTCATGGTGCACGAGCTCTAAAGCTAACAGGCCACTTTTTGTGCCAAGAAAAGGCAGGCTCAGCAGGAGGCATCCTTTTGCTTTTGGAATGAGTCCTAACCCACTGTGTCTGGGAGATCAGCTTCTCTCTGCATGTGGGGAGGGGAGAGTAGCACCTGTAGGGCATGGACTGCTTCTTGGCTCTTGACCTTTTTAGCCCGAGCTGGAGCTGGCATTTTGAATTTGACCTGCCCCTGGTAAACTACCTTAAAGATACTTGATGATGTTCTCAACTCCTTATCTGCTAAAACATACCACAACCTGCTGAGCCTTGCAAGGGAACCTTGCTAGGGACCCCAGGGACCTGCAGTTTCTAGGCTGAATTCCACAATCACCATTTTAATTGAGCCTTTTCAGCCCTTATCTGCATCACGGGCTTGTGGTGAGATGGGATTAGTCATGAGTTCTGCAGCATGAGCTGTGAAAGGCATTACTGGGTCATCGCTAGAGGACCATGTGCTGTTGGAAAGGATGGGAACCTCTTGGTCCATGGGGCTCTTCGTGTTCTAGCATGATCTACCCTACTTCCTCCAGCCAGAGGTGGGACTGGACCCAGAGGAGGTTACAGGAGGTCTGTGTGAGGGGTAGTGCAGCCACAAAGCGTGGGCATGGTGGTGCCTCATGATGAGGTTAAGGAGGGGATAGCAGGTCCAGACACTCAGCAGAGGGGTGGGTGAGAGAGAGGGACATTGCCAGCAGTCTGGATAGGGCTGCGCACCTCACCAGCACCACTGGGAACAGAGGTGCTGGGAGCCATCACTGTGTTCAGCCCAGTTCATGGGGAGATGCAGGTTTTTCCCCTGCATCCTGATAAGCCCTCAGGTGTTTCTGCCATGTATTTGCTGGAACCATCTCTCCTCCAGCCCTGTCCCACTCTGGCCAGGTCACCATCAGCCCCTTCATGAGGGCTGTGTGGGGAGAGTTGGCCCCCTTACTGCATCTCCCTTACAGAAAGAGGTGCAAGAGGAAGAGCAAGTTTCCAAGAGATGAAAGTGTAGAGTTTGCATGGGAAAAAGAGCAAACCTGTCTTCCTCCTTCACAAACTCTACTCTTCCTCCTCATCAAGCCTTCCCTCTAAAGCCAGGTCAGCAAGGGAAGAGCAGGTGCTATCACCCCTAGAAGGGCCTGCCCTCTCAAATGTGCTGAACATGTGTGTCTGCATGGTTGAGATGGAGCAAGACATGTTCTGGGCCCCAGAGAAGAAGACTCTGTTGGTTTGGGAGTGGCCAGGGAAAGGAAGAGGTCCAGCCCCTGGGATGTAAGTGCCGTGGGAGCCAGAGAAGAAGCTCTACCACCTCTAGCAGAGTTAGGGCTTGGCCCCCTCTGCCATCTGCCAGGCCCTGGAGGCAAGACAGTGCTGCGTGCACAGGCATGCCACCACAAGCCTGTATGCAGTGATACTGCAACAAGCTCCAGCTACAAGGAAGCTCCTGTGTTGGGCCTGGAGATAACTGCACAGTTCCAGCTGGTACGTTCAGTCCAGCTTATGGGTCTTGACTGCATACACAGTGTCCTCATCCCTGTGCTGAAGCAGGATAGCCGTGTCTGGGTGCCTAAAAGTTGGGGCAATCTCTTAGCATGGAGCACCTGCCCATGAGCTGAAGGCCACACTCCTGGCTAGGCTGAGCAGACAGCAATTCCACCTCCTGTGCCAGTCGTGGTGGTGGTTGTGTGCTCTCAGGTGGTCATCACTGGTTGTAACATTGGTCTTTCCTTTCCTCCCTCACAGCTCACCATCATCTTTAAAAGCTTCCAGGAGTGTGTGGACCAGAAAGTGTACCAGGCAGAGATGGATGAGCTCCCTGCTGCCTTTGCTGATGGCTCCAAGAATGGTGGGGACAAGCATGGAGCCAACAGCCTGAAGATCACTGAGAAGGTGTCAGGCCAACACATTGAGATCCAGGCAAAGTACATTGGCACCACAATCGTGGTGAGGCAGGTGGGCCGGTACCTCACCTTTGCTGTGCGCATGCCAGAGGAGGTGGTCAATGCCGTGGAGGACCGGGACAGTCAGGGCCTCTACCTGTGCCTCCGTGGTTGTCCACTGAACCAACAGATTGACTTCCAGACCATCCGCTCGGCTCAAGCCACAGAGGGTCGCACTCGTAGGAAGGGGCCCAGCCTACCAGCTCCCCCTGAGGCCTTCACGTACGAAACTGCCACGGCCAAGTGCAGGGAAAAGCTGCCCGTGGAGGACCTCTACTTTCAGTCTTGCGTCTTTGATCTCCTTACCACAGGGGATGTCAACTTCATGCTGGCTGCTTACTATGCCTTTGAGGATGTGAAGATGCTTCACTCCAACAAAGATAAGCTGCACCTCTATGAAAGGACACGGGACCTTGCCCCGGGGAACACGGCTCCCTCAGGGACCGCCCCCACACTCTGGGTAGCACTGCTGTGTTTGAGTCAGTGTTGGTTGGGCCTGTTGTAGAGGTTTGCTCCTTCACACCATGGAGAGTGGGGAAAATGGAACAGGAAGGGACCAGGGATGAGATGACAGCACTGGACAACAAAAGGTTGGATATCAGAGCTGCATGGGTTGTCCTCAAGCCTCAGCCCTTCTTCTTGGCACCAGGTCCTTCACCTTCCCAGCTCTTGCGTGGGAGGAATGTGCTGACAGTGGGACCAGTCAGGAGGTTTCTTCGCTGGACCATATCTCTCCTGGACCTTCCTCACCTCCCCCTCCCCTTCCTCCTCCCAGTTGTGTGGGTGCTGAGGAGCCTTCACCACCTTGTAAGCTCTCCCCCAGCTTCCAAAAATGCACACAGTGACTGTGACATTGGTGTGCTTGAGTGTGGCTTTGTCTTTGTAGAGCAGCACCCACGAGGAGTGTGCAGAGCAGCAAGATGGGGCCAAGCCTGGCCAGCACCATGGGGTTGGGCTTTCTGCTTGCCAGGGCTGTGCTCCACTTTTCAGGCATGTCTTGCTCTCCCCAGAGCCTTGTTGTTGCAGAAAGTGGTGCAAGGGGCCAAAATGGTGGGGAATGGTCCCACGCTTGCACAGCCACCAGTGCCAGGCGTCTTCTGGGTGGAAGTGGGACATGTTCCTCAAGCCTTGGCTTGTGTCTGCTTCCGTTCAAAGGGCATCTCCTGTTTTAGCCATTTCATTTGGCTGATTCACTCTGTAGTTTTATTCCTGGCTCCATTGTCTCTCTGTCTGGACCCACCGAGGACTCTTGATAGCAATGGGAGAAACCTGGCCAGTATTCAAGCGGTTTCTGTAACTTCTGCCTGGCGTTGGATGAGTTCCTTGCGCCGTTTGCTGCCCGGTCCCCTAAAACTGGCAGCATGGAGGCTGCTCAGTGGGATACCCAGCCCACATCTCCCTCCAGCCCTGCAGCCCCTTGCCTGCCCACGCCTTGGCCGGCCCTGGGATGGAGCAGGAGCATCATGCTCTGTTTGTTTGCTGCTAGGTCTCTGCTCCGCTCCTCGACCTGGGGCTGCGGCTTGCAACCCCATTGCAGAGCAGTTGCACCTTAAGCCCTTCTGGGCTTGAATCAGAAATGGGGCAATGTTAGAAATCGAACCAGGAGATGGGGTGCAGCAGAGAACCACCCACCCTGCCCCACCCCCGTCCCAACAGCCCCCAAATGTTTGTCCCCTGCCCCAAAACCATTGGTAAATCTCCTCCTCCCCAGCACATAGTGCTGCCCTTCTCCTTCCATGTTCCTCTGTGGTTCACCTCATCACTCACTGAACAAACAGCAAGACCACCTTTGGTCTGTGTCTTGGAGACCTCCTAATGATTTCCCCTCCTTTCCTCAGGGGGAAGTTCCCAGCCCCAAAACACTCTTGGGGGCACCTCCTGCTCTCAAAGGAGGTCTCTGGGCACGATGAGACAAGCTTAGCACCAAAAGAGGTGGGAACAGGCTACGTTTGGCAATCTGAACTGGTGCCAAGAGGCAGCCTGGTGTAAATACTCAACGTGACTATTCATTGTGTCCTAACAGCTCTAGAGCTCATTTGTAAAGCAGCAGAGAAATGCAAAATCGTGTCCATGGATGTAATTTATATTGTCTCCTTAATATATAGAGCCCTGGCATTGATCTCGTGTGACTGTACAGATGAAGAGATGTAATTCGTTTCTAAATGTTTAAGGAAAGAAACAAAAAGATGTGTTTACTACTTTGCTCCTTGCTTTGTTTGCTGGTGCCCCAGGTATTCTGTTTAGGGAGATTTGAAAATAAGGGTATCACCGTTTGGTGGGGCTGAGTTGAGCAACCACTGGACCACGGCACGGGACGGTTGAGCTTCCCAATGCACTAATTCCTCAGCCTGGCTGATTTGGACTTTTTCTTTCTTTTTTTTCCCTTTTAAAAGAAGAACCCAAGTTTTTATCTTCCCTAGAAATCCAAAACACAAATTTGTCACCGGGTAAGAGGAAACTGGTTTTTTTTTGTTTGTTTTTCCTTGCTGTGTTACCCTGTAGATAAACGGTGGCCGTGCAGAGAAGACACGGAGCTTCTCGAATAGCGGTCTCAGCTGGCCAAGCCACAGCATGCCAACGAGTCAGTACTTCCCTTAAGACCTCCCTTTCTAATACAGAGATCACCCATCGGCATGGTGTGCGGTGGTTTGGGAGTAGTTTCCAGCCAAGGAACTGATTACGGCCTGGCTCAGTCCCGCTGTCCAGGCGAGCACTCCGGTGGTGGCTTTCGTACAGTAGTTGGGGTATCCCTGTTCTAGAAGCAAACAGTGAAGCACTTTATTTTGGTTGTGTTTGACCCAGTTCTGGTTAAAGGTGAAGTGTGGCCAAGAAAGACCCGATACTTGGAAATAAAAGAAATACGTAGGCAAAGGGGAGGGGGGGGGCACACAAATTTTGACAAGGGTCCCTCCCCTACCTCCTCCCTGTGTTGAGACCCACGGGAGTGTCACCGCGTGTATATACTGTAAATTATTTATTGAGAGAAACGCAAGTAAAGTTTGAGGGTTTTTTGACAATAAATGAGTGGGTCTTGTTTTGTTCTCTGTGTGTTGGATGGTGCTGTTTGCTGCTCCGGCTGCGAATGCTGCCCCGTTTCTACAGTCACTAAAGCAGCCTCCTTGCATCTGCAGCACAAGGCCTCTTTGAGAGCTGTCCCGAATTTTGAGAATTTCACTCTGGGGTTTTATTTATCTGCAGCCAAATGAGAAAAATAAAAAGGGGTGGTGGGAGGAAAAAAAGAAATAGAGACAATAAGCTATTGGCGGTGAGCCTCACTGGGAAAGGAGATGTGTGTCACCCCCTGCTCACCCCAGCAGCTGGGATGTGAACCCCAATGATGTCCCCTTTCTTGGGCAAGGCTCTTGGCCCCAGCCGGGTCTGGTACTGCCCTCTAATGTGGGAAAACAAAACTGCATTTTTTTTTGTTTCATTTTTCTTTTTTGAAAAGCCAAAGGGCTTCTCACCTCTGCAGCCGGGGCCAGGGAGGTGCTGAGGCTGGGTGGGACCTGGGTGCCAACTGGAAACACGTGTCATTTCGGCAAATCCATGGAAAGACACCTGGCTTCAGAGACCTGAGAGTGGACCGACCTTCCCATCCATAGGAGCCTCGAAGAACTGTCAGGTTTTGGAAAGGGCCAAACCTGCAGTCACCACTTGTGCACCAGCTCACAAGAGCTCAGCTGTAGCTGAATCCGCAAAGCTATATAAAAGCTGCCCAGAGCGCAGGGGGATGGGAGGGTCTCCCTCACTTGCTGCCCTGCAAGAGGTCACCAGTGTTCCCCCTTGCTCACCAGCCACAGGCAGCAAGAGCATACCTGCATCTCTGGGTGGGACAGAGTGCTGACACAAGGTATAGTGCTCTTCAGCGATTATGCCCTCCACCTTAATCACGGTTGGTGCTGAAGCTTCCCCAGGAGGTAAGTGGGAGGCCATGAGGGACACCTGGGCAGTGGTAGCAGCAATGGCCATTTGGCATCTTGGAAGAGGTTCAAACTGCTTTCCTGGTCACACTCCAGGGGCAGCAAGAGTGCCGCCCCATCCTCAGTGGGTGCCACTCGTCCTGCCCCTCTGCCTGCAGCACATCATCTTGCGATGGGCGGCTGGTCAAGTGCCACAGCCTGGTGTTCCCCGTACAGCCTCAAGCCCCATTTTGTCTGTGCCCTTCCCCTGGCCACAGGCCAGAGCCTGGGCTGCTCTGAGCTTTGTGGTCCGGCTGCTCTGAGCAATCGGGGACACCATGGCCACTCTTCACACCCAGCTGTCCAGGAACAACAATGACTGCAGAGTATCGTTCACCCAAAACAGGCTTTTTGCTGGCAACTGGCTCCCCTCTAGAGGGTCCCTGCTCCTGCACTGCGTGATGCAAAAAGCAGGGAGCTCCCCGACGTGTCCCCTCACTGGGGTGGGTGTGAGGCAGGGCTGGGGCCTGCTCCGTGTGGCTTCTTTGCTGGCCGCCTCAAGCAGTGAGTTCCCTGGCCACGATAGGGCAGCAACCATGGCTGTGGCCTGCACAACATGGACACGGCCCGATCCGGGCCCAGGCCCTGCCCAGCACTGTGAAATGGCCACAGTGGTGCGTGGACCCTGTCCTGATGGAGGAGAGCTCCCATGGGACCCACTGGACCTGTCTGACAGGGATCGGGGCGAGTTTCCTGATGCCAAGGGGTCATTTCCCCATCAGCTTTGACATCTCTTGGGATTTACCTTTAACCTGTATCCGCAGCACCACGCTGCAAACAGTTAAATCCCAAGATTTATCTCTCCCCCAGGGACCCAGAAAGACAGAGGTTTGGATAAACACACAAAACATGGCTACCATCCCAGTGAAATCCTGATGGAAACAGGTGAGGAAATACATGGCTTCTCCTAATGGGGTGGAAATTCCCATCCAAAGGGGTTTCCAAGTCTCTATCACCGCAGACTGAGAAACTATGTAAAACAGCCAAGAGGAACATGCTTATTCCTGCACAGAGAGAACACCCATCCCAGCATGCCCGTAGCAGCCCCATGCCTCTACCAGACCTGCTCCTGTACTGAGGGGATGCAGGTGTGTCGTTGTGTGTCCCCCCCAGACACACCACACTGGCCCTGTGCTGAAAATGTCAATAACACTTTTCAATATACAAGAATCAAAAGTACAGCAGTTTTACAATGTAGGAAAACTTAATACATACTATATAAACAACATATTTAGATCAGAAATCAGTAGGACAGTGGCATTTTTTTTCACAAATATAAATTAATATTAATTACTGTCTTTAGTCAACAGGTTTAAAAGTCTGTGTTTTTACAGTAAGAGTCCTTCTCTCTCCACGAGGAAGACAATCTTCCTCCATAATCTCTCCCAAAATGATGGTAGCAGCATGGATGCCTGTAGGGAACTATGGTGGGTTCGTAGACTCACTGATTGAAAATACAGAGCTAGGCCTTGAAGATACATATACCATAGTGTCCCTGTGAGGAAGAGAAGAACATCTCAAGAAGTAAAACAGTTTTAAAGAATTTGCTGACCGCAGATAAAGGACCCTGGGAAGAGATGAGCCTTGTTAGCGAAGTTTAAAATGCCAGCCTGTTGTATGTTAGCGTATACCTGAGAGACCAACAGTAAAAGGACACAGGCCTAGTAGAAATGTATTAAGATGAGGATACAGGAAGAAAGCGGGCTCCTTTCAGCTTGTGCACCAGACCGCTGGTACGTGTCGTTTGCCCGTCTCAACAGCGACACCCGGTGTCCCCGACGCGCCCTGACAGGACGGCTGGCCCCAGCCGCGGAGACAGACGGAGCCCAGCCGAGCTGAGAGCGGCAGGGAGAGCTGCAATTGAGCCTGATGGTGGAAAAAAGACACCTGGGAGCACAGCGGTGAGTAACACGAAGGAAGAGAGCGCGGTACTCTCTGTGTGGCAACTGGTCTTGAAGGAGCGAGGAGTTAAAATTGACAGAATGGCTCTCAGGAAAAGTGTGGCAGGAAGCAAGGGTTGGAAGGCAGTTTCTGAAGCTAATTGGAAGGCAATTTCTGAAGCTAATTGGATAGCGGCGTGTAGCGTGTCAGACTGGAAGGAGCTGGGAGAGAAGTTGTTCGATGGCGCCTCTGGGGGAAATGAAGCAGCAAGGGAACTTTTGAGGAGGTGGCGCTTGCTCTTAGAGACCCTTAAAGCTATTACAGAAGAAAGGGAACAATTAAGAGGGCTTGGAAGGCACAGGTCACACTGCACAAAGCGTGGCTGCCGGGTCGGGGAGTGGGGGTCACGCCTGAGCTCGCAGTACAACCCCGAGGGCTGGGAGAATCTGAACCTGTGCTGACTCCGGCCGGCACCGAGGGATTCTCGGGGAGAGACATCGCCTTCGACCCTGACAGCTCCTCGCAGCGTTCTCTGGAGAGGTAAGGCACTTCTCTTAAGAACTGGGGAGCCTGCCTGGTGAACTAACCTGTAAGCTGCAGCTCATCGAGCTCCACTTGGTTGGGCACAGGTGAGACAAAGGAGTTAGACGGAGCCAAAGTTCCTCGTGGCTGGGCAGGGAATTCCCGAGTACGGAGGAAGCCTGGGTGCCACCTGTAAGGCGAATGGAAAAGCTAGCGCAGGTTGGCAACGGAGGAAAAGGTAAAAAGGTATAAAAAGCAGGCCCGCATAAAGGAAATAAGGTGCCTTACTGGTAAAGGTTCAAGTCCTAAGTGTATAGACCTAAGGTATTGGGTAAATGGTGTATTGAATTCTGTGGTTTATGTTTGAAAGTTGTATGTGGTGCATAAATGTGAGTGAGACGTGCACAAAGCAAGCGTGGAAGTGTGGAACTTTGATCCGTGGTTCTGTTATCCCATGAGAGGGGCGCAGCCAAACCCCCTGCGAGGGCAGCATAAAGAAAAAGGTAAAAAGCTTTTATTTTAAAAAAAAAGTGTAAACACCCCCCCTCCCAACAACAAAAAGCCCAAAACGATAGTTAAAATGTTGTTTATGTATTTGATATGGGATATAATTGGGCATCACTCAGGAGTTAAGCTCAGCTGCCCCCAGCCACCCAGTATTACCTGAGGTTTGGCTGGAACGCAAGGGGGTTTAACTCCCACCACATTTTGTAATTGATGAGTACAAAAGGCGACTCATTGCAATCACTCCCAATGGCACTGAAGGTTCCAAATTTCTTTGAAAGAAACAAAGGTCTGATACCAAGGGTCTCCCCCTTAATCTGCCTTTTGGCAATTTGGGAAGAATTGCCTGATAATTTTCTTAAAAGTCAGCTCATTGAATATTGCAATCATGAGTGGCCGGTGTATAAATTAAATGGCAAAAAGTGACCTTTGCATGAAACCCTGAACTATAACACTGTTCTGCAGTTAATATTGTTTTGTAAATGGGGAAGGAAAATGGGATGAGGTCCTGTATGCGGATTTATTCTCTTACTTAAGAGAAAAATCAGAGTGGCAAAGGAATGTAAATCAATTAACCAAGAAATGTCTTTCTTTACAAAGACAAAAAGGTTCAAGAACTTTGCTCTGAATGTAACTCTGCTAAAATGTGCTGTAAACATTTGGCATTAGAACGAATTGACAGAATTAGATATTGCTACCACTGCCCCGATAATTCCTGCTGTACCTTCCTCTGAACATGGAAGATTTAAAATAAGCTAAAAAAAAAAAAACCAAAGCAGGTTACATTTCTGGTGGATACAGGAGCAATGTTCTCAGTGTTGAATAACCAAAAAGGAAAATCGGAATTAAAACAGCAAATATAGTGGGAACCACAGGGAAAGGGGAAAACTGGACATTCTTACAACCCCTGAATTTGCAATTTGGAAACAAAATTTTAAGTCTTGAATTCCTGTACATTCCAGAAAGTCCAATGCCCCTAATGGGAATGGATCTATTATCTAAATTGAATACATAAATTGTTTTTGAAAATGGGGAATTGTTGTCAAAAACCAAAGATACAAGAATTTCACCCAGATGTAAGTTATGCAGTGGTCCCTATGGTACAAGAAACCGACATCCCACGAAAGTTTAAACTGGCACAGCCAGTAAAAAATTGAACTGAAGGAAAATGAAAAACCAGTTAGGATTAAACAATACCCAATTAAACCTGAGGCAAAGCAGGGAATTAAAAAGTTGATCGATAAATTTTTGAAACATAAGATTTTAAAAGAGTGTGAATCAGAATATAGCACACCTATTTTACCAGTACGAAAGCCAGATAGTGAGTATAGATTGGTACAGGATCTAAGAGCTATAAATCAAATTGTGAAATACATGCACCCAGTAGCGACAAATCCTTATACAGTGTTGACTGCCCTGAAGGAAAATTATCAATGGTTTACAGTGCTTGATTGAAAAGATGCTTTCTTTGGCATACCCCTGGAAAAAGAGTCATAAATGATTTGCTTTTAAGTGTGAGACTCCACAAACAAGGCACAGCTGACATGGACACGGCTACCCCAAGGATTTAAAACAGTCTGACCAACTAGGGCAGCCAACTAGCAATATCTGGCCATAAGTCAACAGCCCATATGGGTTTGCCTCTACACTGCCAATTGTTCTTTTTCCACTGCTGCAACCACCCCCACAGGGCATTGGCCACCATCCGTGAGTCAGTATAAAGATAGAACATCGGCCACTCCTCTATCTCAGCAATGTCCAGGGCTAATTGGATGGCCTTCGCCTCGGCAAACTGGCGTGATTCACCTTTTCCTTCAGTGGCTTCTGCTACTCGTCTTATAGGACTGCATACAGCAGCTTTCCATTTCCAATGCTTACCCACAATGCGACAAGACCCATCAGTGAACAGGGCATATCGCTTTTCATTCTCTGGCAGTTTGTTATAGGGTGGGGCTTCTTCCGCACGTGTTACCTTCTCATCCTCTGGTGACATCCCAAAATCTTTGCCTTCTGCCCAGTCTGTAATCACCTCCACAATTCCTGGGCGACTGGGGTTTCCTATTCAAGCCCACTGTGTAATTAGTGCAACCCACTGGCTCCACGTAGCATCAGTGGCATGGTGTGTGGAAGGGACCTTCCCTTTGAACATCCAGCCCAGCACCAGCAGTCGGGGTGCCAGGAGGAGCTGGGCCTCAGTTCCAATCACTTCTGAAGCAGCTCAAAACCCTTCATAAGCGGCCAGTATTTCCTTTTCTGTTGGAGTATAATTGGCCTCAGATCCTTTGTAGGCCCTACTCCAAAACCCCAGAGGTCGACCTCTAGTCCCCCCTTGTGCTTTCTGCCAGAGACTCCAGGTAGGACCATTGTCACCAGCTGTGGTGTAGAGCACATTTTTAATGTCTGTCCCTGTCTGGACAGACCCAAGGGCTACTGCATGGACTATCTCGCATTTGATCTGCTCAAAGGCTTGCTGCTGCTCAGGGCCCCATTGGAAATCGTTCTTCTTCCAAGTTACGTGGTAGAGTGGGCTCACAATGAGACTGTAGTTTGGGACATGCATTCGCCAAAATCCTATAACACCTAAGAAAGCTTGTGTTTCCTTTTTGTTGCTTGGTGGAGACATAGCTGCTATTTTATTAATAATGTCCATTGGGATCTGACAACGCCGATCCTACCATTTTATTCCTAAGAATTGGATTTCTTGTGTAGGCCCCTTGACTTTACTTTGTTTTATAGCAAAACCAGGTTTTAAAAGGATTTGAATTATCCTTTTTCCTTTCTCAAAAACTTCCTTTGCTGTGTTACCCCATACAATGATGTCATCAATATACTGCAGGTGCTCTGGGGCTTCACCCTTTTCCAGCGTAGTCTGGATTAGTCCATGACAGATGGTGGGGCTGTGTTTCCACCCCTGGGGCAGATAATTCCACGTGTATTGGATGCCCCTCCAAGTGAAAGCAAACTGTGGTCTGCACTCTGGTGCCAGTGGGATTGAGAAGAAAGCACTCGCAACGTCAATTGTGGCGTACCACCTGGCTGCCTTTGATTCCAATTCATACTGGAGCTCTAGCATGTCCAGCAGAGCGGCACTCATACCTGGAGTGACTTCATTTAGGCCGCAATAATCTACTGTCAGCCTCCACTCTCCATTGGACTTCCGCACTGGCCATATGGGACTGTTAAAGGGTGAGTGGGTTCAGCTGATCACTCCCTGTCTCTCCAGTTGAAGAATCAGTTTATGGATGGGGATCAGAGAATCTCAGTTTGTACAACATTGTCATCTGTGCACTGTCGTCATAGCAATTGGCACTTGCTGTTCTTCGACCTTCAACAACCCCACAACAGCAGGATCTTCTGAGAGTCCAGGCAAGGCACACAATTGTTCAGTTTCTTCAGTCTCTAAAGTAGCTATTCCAAAAGCCCACCAGTACCCTTTTGGGTCTTTAAAATACCCTCTACGGAGATAGTCTATACCTAAAATGCACGGAGCTTCTGGGCCAGTCACAATGGGGTGTTTCTCCCAGTCCTTCCCAGTTAGGCTCACTTCAGCCTCTAGCACAGTCAACTGTTGGGATCCCCCTGTCATTCCAGAAATGCAAACAGGTTCTGCTCCTTCATGATTTGATGGCATTAGAGTACACTGGGCATCGGTATCCACCAGAGCTTTGTACTCTTGTGGGTCTGATGTGCCAGGCCATTGTGTCCACACAGTCCAATAAATCTGGTTATCCCTCTCCTCCACTTGGCTGGAGGCAGGGCCCCTCTGTTGCTGCTGGGTGGAAACTGGAGCAGCATTCTTCCTGGCAGAATCTCGTGCAATTGTTTTACCCTGCAGCTCATTTACTCTGTGCTCAAAGGGCTGAGGTGAGCTGCTTACCCCACTTCCTCATGTCCTCTCCATGGTCAAACAGGTAAGACCACAGTGTGGATCATGGTATGTACCTTCTGTATCCTCCCTCTTGGGACGATGAACACTTTCTCCCAGTAGCTGCAACATTGCTCCGCACAGGTCGGGAGTTGGACATATTGTTGTCAAGTCGTTGAACCAGTTTCTCTACTGCTGCAATGACAGAGAGTGAAACATTGTCTTGATATTTCTGGAGTCAGCAGGCCATCTCATATACGGTTGGTGGATACTCATCATTCCAGTCCATTGCTGCCAATGAACTGGTGTGCCCTGATGGTGCACTTCGTACAGCCTTACGCCACATGTCTGGGGTGCATAGGACTTCATCAGGATCAGCAGGAAGCTGTGAGTTGTCCAGATCATAATAAATTATCTCCCGTACAGCTAATTCTCGCAGGTGCTGGACAGCTGTCTCTATGTTGTTGCTCTTGGGTGTCTGACAGGTAATATATTCCTTTATGGGTTACCTTTCCTTCACACTTGACAGCAGTTGCCTCCAAAGGCTGAGGATTTCTGGCCTCCTCCCAATTGCCTTATCAATGCCTCCTTCTCTAGCTAGGGATCCCAACTGCTTGGCCTCCCTGCCTTCTAATTCTAGACTATTGGCCCCATGATCCCAGCATCTGAGCAACCAAGTGATAATGTGCTCACTTGGGTGGTGGCTGAAATCTTTTCGCACCTCACAAAGCTCACTCAGGTTCAGGGATCGGGTAATGACCTCTGGTTCTGCCTCATCCTGCCATCCTCGAGATGGCCCCGCTTGATCATCCTGACATTCTCGAGATGGCCCTGCTTGATCATCATCATCATCATCCATCACTATGAGAACTGATTTCTTAGTGTGTTTCCTCTTTTGTACGAGAGCAACAGACACTGGTGCAGGTTGGATTTTGGATCATTGGCAATGTCTGTTGTAGGGATTGCAGTAGCTGCAGTGTGGGTCGGAAAGGTTGCAATAGCTGCAGAGCCAGTCACAGGGGTTGCAGCAGCCTCAGTGCTAATCACCGGAGTCGCAGCAGCTGTAGTATCTGCCAGTCTGTTTCCTTTCCCTTCCCCCTGGCAGCGCTGACAGTGCTGCCTGCTACCAAGCAGTTGGTTACCTCAGGAGGTGTCTCGCAGTCCATTTGAAGGGGGTGCCCGCACACCCCCCAGCCCTGGGGAGCTGTTGTGGTCACCCCACACAGGCCCTGTCCTGATGAGCGTGGTGTCTGCAGGTAAACATGGGCAGTTGGGACATGAGGACAAGGCCAGCTCCGACCAGCCCTGCTGCATCCAGCACCTGGTGTTGGAGGGGCTGTGGGCAGAGGAGGTGCTGTGCGGGCCCTGGACAACCTACATCTGCATGATGGAGCCCCAAGGCCCCCACAGCCCCCCCTACACCACAGCTGCCCCCATAGAGGAAGATGGGAGAAAAACCCTCCCCTGCCCCTGTCACTGTGTCCAGCCCTGCACCAGCCGCCCCCCCAGGCAGGATGGGGCCAGGCTGAGGCTGTGCTGGTGCCCAGCCCCACAGGCTAAAGACACCTGGGGGTGGTCTGACCGTGGTTATTATATTTTTCCATAACACTGGTTGTGATGCTTCATTTTGGGTATGGAGAAGGGTCCCAGCTTCCCCACCTCCCCCCCAGACCCTGCCTGCCCAACTCCCTCCCCCCACGCTAGACAGACACACAGCAGGGGCTATGTACAACATCCATTTATTATTCTCATAACTGTTGCAGTTTTGGTAGCTGTGCTGCTGAGACGGTTCTTGTAAGCAGCAGTTAGTTTTCTCCCAGCCTCACACTGTAAACAACAGCCAATTCAAGGCCAAAGTCGCTTCTGACGGCCCTGCTCATAGCATCTCTGGGAATCACATATAGGAGAAAAAACATGCTGGCAGATGCATTTTTGCCACCAGAGAAGGGAGTGAGGAGATGTAACGAGCTGTGCAGACACTGAGGCCAGGGACGGCAGGGGAGGAGGCACCGCAGGTGCCAGAGTGAAAAAAATGCCCCTGCAGTCTGTGGAGAAACCCATGGTAGAGCAGGTGTCATCCCCCCCCCGAAGTCCATGGAAAAGGCCAAGACCCCACCTGTAGCCTGTGGAGGGGCTCCACGCTGGATGGAGCAGGTGGAGACATAGAGAAGATGCTGTGACCCTACGTTGGAGCAAGCCTCTGCCAGCACTTGCAGCCCACAGGGATGAGTGAGAGAATTGTGCAGAACAGGTTTGCTGGGGGGAGGCTGGTGACCCCGTGGAGGACTGGAGAGACATTGTGATTTATTGCTGCCCGCCATAGCAGTCATCCATGGCAGGGCAGCTGGTGAAGAGAAAAAGTCCTGTGGGAAAAGACTTACGTTGGAGAAGTTCATGGAGGACAGTCTGCTGTGGGTAGGACCCCGTGGTGCAGCAGGGGAAGAGTGTGGAATGAATAGTCCCTCACCCCCCCCATGGCCAAGAAGGAAACCAACTTGCAAGGAACTGACCGAAGCCCCCATTTTCCCAGTCCCTGCCCCACCCTGTGCCACAAGGGGAGGGAAGAAGGGAGCAAAATTCTCACTAAAGTCTGCTAAGAAGGGAGTGGTGGGGGGGAACGTGTTTTAAGATCTAGTTGAGTTTGTTTTAAGATTTGGTCGCGCTCCCAACTCCAGTTTTCACTGTTTGTGTAGTGTAGTGTAATAAATTAGAGAGTTTTCTTTCCTTCACTCTGTGTTGAGCCTGTTGTTGTCGTTGATGACAGGATGATCTCCCTGTCCTTACACTAATTCCTAAGCCTCTCAATATATATTTTCTCCCCTGTCCGACTTTAAAGGGGAGTGATAGACAGACTTTGGTGGGCATCTGGCCTCCAGCCAGGGCTAAACCACAACAACATATGTACAGATACAGAGATACAGGTAGAGAAGGGACAGACCTGCAGAATAATTAACAGCAGCAGGGTTAGTGTTACCAAGGTGCAATCAGCCCACCCTCAGGGCCGGGGCCCAGCCAGCTTCATTAACCAAAGTGCAAGAGGGCAGCCTGCCCAGGGCCAGAGCAAGGGGCCGCAAGGGAAAGTGCTGGAGGCCATGGAGCAGGGCCTGGGGGTAGGACAAGCTGCCTGGGCCCACCAAGTGTAGGCACCAGGTCAACAAGATGTGCTCAGGGAGCAGCAGCTGCTGGCTCTGCCCCTCCCAGGCTCAGGGCTGGGCAGGGGGAGCAGCGGGGTACCAGGCATAGGGAATGACCTGGGCAGGGGTGCAGAGCCACCCCCCTGCCCCCTGGGGAGAGGTGAGACCCCCAGTGCTGCACCAAGCCTGTGCCCCAGGGTAAGTCCAGGGAGCCGCAGCTGAAGCTGACAGACAGCAGCCACAGAGATTGGGAGGGGGAAAGGGGGGAGCCCATGAGAAAGGCCCCGCCCTACCACTCTGCCCCAGGTGGTGTCTGCCCCAGAAACACCCCCACCCCCGCTTGAGCCTCTGGAGCAGTGCAGCAGAAGACAGCCTCAGGCCTGCACTCCCATCCCTAACACAACTCAAAACCCTTTATTCCCAAACAACTGTAAAATTTCCCCAGACTAAAAAACAAGTGTCTAAAAGCATCTGAGCCAACCCTGCAGCAGGTGCGGCCTCGGGAGCGATGGGACCTGCCCAACAGCCATCTGCTATAGGGCCAGGCCGGGCAGGCAGAGCCTCAGCGGAGGGTCAGGGCGTGGTGGTGGAGTTCAGCATGCAGGAGCTGCTCTCAGACCTGGAAGCCTTTGGAAGTTTGCACTGTGGAAGGAAGCAGCAGGAGATGGGATGAAGGAGCTCTAGGCCAGGCGGCTCCTGCACTGCTGGTTGGGCTCCCACCCCAGGAGAGGACAGGAAAGCGATGGCAGGAGTAGCTGAGAGAACCAGGAGCCCTCAGAGGCAGGGGAACCTGTTGCCCAAAGAGCCCTGGCTGGGGGCTGCATCACTCCCTCCTGCAGCAGAGTCTGGGAAACACCGTAAGATCTGTGGGAAGCCACAGAGCTGCCCTGGGTGAGGGGAAGTGGGAGGACAGAGAGTTATGCCCGTACTGGGAGAAGGGAGCCCATCCCATCCCAAACCTCACCCCCTGCCCCAAGGCTGTGGGGCAAGGCACCGTACCCCACAAGGGATGCTTTTGAGTACCAGAGGGAAGGGCAGAGGGAGGGGGATGGACCTCCAGCAGCTTGAGTGAGCTGGGCCCATTCCGCAGCAGAGCTCCCCAGCCACTGCTCACCCCAGGGAAAGGAGAAGGGGACCAGGGTCCCTTCGCAGGCTGAGGGGGGGACAGCAAGCAACGTGTGTCTGTATGGGTACAGGGACAAGGCTTCCCCTCGGGGGTTCAGAGTCTCCCTCCCCTCTCCCAAGGCTGTGTGAGGATGGTGACAGAGCGCTGCTGCTGCCAGCTGCCTGGGGGGCTTCACCCCCACAACACACAGCAACAAGAGACTTGGACTGGGGGTGCAGAACTGAGGCTTGGCCCAAGCAGTGGGCACTGACCCAACTCAGGAGCGGGGCTGCACAGGGGGGTCCAGGCCTTGCACGGCTTTGCCCCTGCACGGGGCTGGGGGCTGCGTGGCAGGGCCTGGGGGGATGTCACCATGCAGGGCCTGAGCCCACCCATTCAGTGCTGTGGGTGCTGGCAGGAGCAGCCATTCTGTGGGGGGATGTGAGGAGTGCAGAGCTGCACCCCGGGGGTGCATGGGGAGGGGGCACAGCCCTGCACTGCCCACCAAGGGGGGGGTGAGTTGAGAAGAGGCGAATTACCGCAAACTCAGAATAGGTACTGGCAACAGAATTAATGCTGTGGTTACGCTAGGCAGGGGCTGTGGGGGTGCACTCACCACTCAGGGGGGTTCTGCTCAGCTGGGGCATGTTCTCCTTGTTCCGCTCCCTGTGAGTGAGATGGGAGGGCTTTGCCGCCACACGGCTGGGGGTGCAAGCCTGGCCAAACTGCAGGGGGAAGCAGGGGTTAGAGGGGACACAAGAATGGCCTAGAGCCAGGAGAGCTGTGCTGACCCCACTGCCTTCGCTCTATGGGGCCAAGCTCTGCTGTCCAGGGCTCAGCGAAGACCTCAGCCCCACACCACATCCCACCTGAGCTGTGGGTACAGCAGAAGGACAGAGTACACTACAAATCTGGACTGGAGAAAGATCTGAACGCTTCCATGACCCTCCTGTTCCTCCTCCTTCCCACCCAGGCCCCCCAGTTACCCGCTCTGGTCCCTCAATTCCCCACCCAGGCCCCCGAATTCCCCACCAGGCTTGTGTCAGTGCCACAAGGCAGGCTGCAGCCACACAGGAGTGTGGCCCAGAGCTCGCCCACCTCCACCCCAGCCCGGCAACACTCCTCACTCACCTTCCCTCCGGAAGGCGTCAGGTGAGACACTGTTGGCGAGTGGTAGATGGTCTTCCCAAAAACTGAGCGAATGGTGCTGTTGGAGGTGGTGCTGAAGCAGGAGGTGCTGTTGAGCTGGAGGGAAACCAGAGCAGGTGTCACATGGGGGTGAACTGGCAGCTGCAGCCTCTTCCACCTCTGTGGCAGGGAACAGGCTCAGGGAGTGCAGAGGTGCCAGTGGCCTCGCCTTGTCCCTGCTTCCAGTACGCTGCCGCAGCCCCGAATCCTCCCCACACCTCCCTGTGGGGCTGAGAGCAGCACCAGGCAAGGCAGGGCAGAGCTCCTGCCCCACGGCAGCCCCACAGGGCCCCAGTACACCCATGTGTGGACATTTAACCTTCCTTACTTTGCTGGGTGTGTGTGGGCCGAGCACCCGCCGCTGGCTGGGCATGCGGGGCAAGCTCCCATACAGCATCTCCACCTCAGTCTGCTGGATCTTCTTCAAGTGCTGCAAGAGACCAGCGCTGAAACCAGGGCAGAGGCGCAGCACCGAGCCCCAGCAAAGGTTTGGGGGTATGCAGAGCCAGGCTGCAGCTAAGAAAGGGGCTTGAGGTGCAGAGATGCTGACACCTGACCAGCAAAGCCAGGGGACAGAGCCCCAGGAGCAGCTCAGCTTCACACTCACCCGCTCCTGTTTCTCCTTCTCCTTCTCCAGGCGGTACAGCTGCCACTGCTCCCCCACGTAGTCCATTAACTGCTGTCCCTTCAGCAGGAAAGCCTCTTTGTGCTCCTGCTCCCAGGCCTGGACGCTGCTCTCCAGCTCCTCCTGCAGCTGGGGAGGACAAGAGAAGTGGGGGCGCTGCTCTGCTCCACCTAAACCCCACGCACACCCACCCCAAGGGACTAGTGCTGCTTCTCTACCTTGGAAAGCGTCTTCTGCAGCTTCACTCGCTGCTTCTCCTCCTTGAGCAGGTTCCCACCGCGGTTGGTGAAGCGACTGGGGTCAGACGCTTTCCTCTAATGCGGAAGGGAAATCAGGAAAGACCCCAGAGACCCCCAGGGCTGAGACCCTGGAGGAAGCCATCCCTGCTGCACAGCCCCATTGCAAACCACACCACTGCTCCGAATGAGGCACCCCACCCCCTCACCATCCCCCCAGTGATCTCCCCCATCCTTCCTAACAGGAGGCTGGGACAGAGAGGGCAGAGGCAGCTCCATGACCCCAATGAAGCCCGGCACAGCACATTCCGGCCCAGACAATACCTCCAGCTCCAGGAACAGCTGCCAGTTCTCCTCCCATTTCTGGATGGCCCTGAACAGGTTTTCGTGCCTTTCATAGTAGCTCTTCATTTTCCCCACCTCAGCATCATGGAGCTCAAGCAGGGTCTCATTATAGTCCTCTGGAGGGGACACAGCATCACGTTCAGGAGGCAACTGGGACCCTCCCTCAACACCTTTGCAAGCCATGGGCAGCCCATGAGCCAGTACCCACCATCATAATAGGGGCTGAAGCCCTCCCTCTGCTCCTGACTGTAGAAGCACTTGTCCCAGTAGCTGGCCAGCTCTGCCCGGGTTGCCTGAATCATAGATTTGATGTTCTGAAGCTGCAGTTCCTCCAGATGGTCCACTTCCAGCTGCAGCTGAAGGCCAGAGCACAGAGAAGGCAGCGTAAGAAGAGGACTTATCTTATGCTTCCCATGACGTGGCAGCTGCCAGCACCAGCTCCCAGCCCCTCTGCTCTGGCTGAACAAAGAGGGGTGCAGAACCCAGAGCTGCTGCCCCCCATCCCTCCTTCTCCAGGGGCATAGGAGGGGCCTTACAGCTTTCCTGGTTTTGGCTCTGCACCCAGCCATGTGCACCGCAGAAGAGGCTCTCTCCTCCTCAGGAATCTGCAGCTTTTCCCAAAGCACAGTGATCCTGGAGCGCAGCTCTGCACACACGGCCTCGTTCAGGGACCAACAGGCTTCCAGCTGCAAGGGGGGAGCACAGTGTAAGCGTGGCTGGGCCTCGCAGGGCACGAGCAGGGTGCCTGCTCCATTGAACTCACCAAACCCACCCACTCATTCCCCCAGACCACCTTGCACAGCTCCTGGAGGGGCCTTTGGCCACCCGGACTTGCCAGGAACCAGGTGGTCACCTGTCACATCGTGATGCCAGCAGCTACCAGGCTGCACCAACGGTCTCTGCAGCCAGTTATTCATGGCACTGCCTTGGCATGCTGGCTTACCTGCTGCAGCAGGCTATGGAGGGCAGCAATGTTCTCCCTGGACAAGCAGAAGGCTTCCTCATCCTCACACACCACGTCCTGCTCAAAGCTGGTGTCTGGAGTGTGGTCCAGCTCCTCCATGAGGAGGATGATCTGCCGCTTGGTATTGACAAACTCCTCTTGCCTTTGCTCCTGGAGGGGAAGAGCAGGGTTAGACAACAGCAAGACCCTTGCCCACCACCCTCCCTGAGCCCCTCACCCCTCCGCTCACCTTCTCAGCTGTCAGAGAGGCCAAGTGGTGCCTGTAGCGATCCAGGTCCTCCAGGCTGGGCACAACATTGCTGTCAATGCAGAAGGGGGTTTCGCAGAGGATGTCACACAAGTCCTGGTCCTGCTCTTTCAGGGTTTTCAGCTCCTGTTTCCTATCCTCCTTCTGCTTCAGCAGCACTTCCACGCGGGTGCGCAAGTTCTTCTCCATCTGCAGAACAGTTGTTTCTTCCTCTGCCTGGAAGAGCCCAGAAAATCAGCTCTCCTCACCGCAGGTCTCACTGACCCAACTTCACAAACACAGACCGGGGACAGGAGCCCTGGTGCTGCATGAGGTGTTGCCCAGGATGGTGGAAATGCAGCGGTAAGGCACCCAGCCTCCTCAGTCACCTCCCAGTGCCCGTCCCAGAGCAACCACAGAGCCACCGGCTCTACCGGGTGTCCCAAAAGGAGGTTCTGAGCAGGCTCTGGCCTCTCCACAGCCAAGGCACCTGGCTGTTACCAGGGGGATCCTGGGGATGAGAAGCAATCCATTACCTCGAAGGGGTCCAGCTGGAGCTCCTTGCAGAGAGTGTCCAGCTCCTTCCTGCATAAGGCAATGCTCTGCAGGAGACGCTGCTTCAGGCTCTCCTCTTCTGCCACCATCATGTCCAGGAGGCTCTGTAGTGGGAAGAGGGGGATGGAGGGTGAGAGGGGAACACAGGGATCATCCACGGCACTGCGGCCAGAGGAGCAGCCGGGCCCAAGGAAGGCCTGGGAAGGAGCAGGCACCCATTGACGCCCCTGGGTGCTCCAGACCCGGTCAGGGACCTCCGGGGCTCCCTCTAGACCAGCCCCGGCCCCAGTCCCAGCCCCCATGCAGCCGCGGGCCGCCTCCCGGGCCCTCACCTTGATGTAATTCTTGACGGTGCCGGTGCGCTCCAGGCGCTGCTCCTCGGGGATCCCGATCTCCTCCCAGATGTCGTGTAGCGCCGCCATGGCGCAGTTCAGGCACGACACCACCTCGGCCGCCATCACCTCGCTGAGGACACCGGGGCCCGACGGACGTCAGCAGCCGCCGGGCCGCCCGGTCCCCGCAGCCCGTGTCCGACACGGACACCCCGCAGCCCGGCCCCCACCGCTCCCGGCCCCGCCCCGCAGCCGGTGTCCCGACACTGTCAGCGCGCAGCCCGGCCCGCACCGCTCCCTCCCCGCACCCCGTGCCCTGGTCCCGCCCCGCAGCGCCGTGCCGGGCCGGTCACCCCGCAGTCCTCGTACCGGTCCCGGCGCTCCGGCTCCGCCCCTGCGTCCCGGCCCCGCCCCGCAGCCGGTCTCCCGGGCCGGTCACTCCGCAGCCCCGGTACCGCGGCCCCATCCCAACCCGTCCCCGCCCCGCCGCCCGCCCACACCTCGGCCTCATGGCAGCCGCCAGCTCCGCTCCCTCCGCCACTCTCGGACGGTCCAAAGCTGCTGCCAGACACGACACGAGTCACGGCGGGCCCCACCCACAACGGCCGCGTTGTGGCAGGCCCCGCCCCAAGCTCGCCGCCAGCCAATGGCAGCAAATCCCCTCCGGTGATTCTGACCAATCGTGAGCGAGACCGGTAGAGCGGGACCTTTGCGCGTTAACGGCGCCCTGTCGCGAGACGCCGGGCGCGTGCCCCGCCGCGGACACTCGGGCGGGGCTCGAGCGGCGCTGCTTATGCACGCGGGGTCCCGCTGCTCGCTCCCCCCGCCCGCCCGGCCCCGACGCAGCCACTGCCGGAGCCGTGCCAGGAGAGAATCAGAATCGTAGGGGTTGGAAGGGACCTCGAGAGCTCATGGGGTCCAACCCCCCTGCCAAAGCAGCTCCCCAGCTCATACTGCACAGATAGGTGTCCAGATGGGGCTGGAATCTCTCCAGAGAAGGAGACTCCACCACCTCCCTGGGCAGCCTGTCCCAGGGCTCTGGCACCCTCACTGGGGAAAAGTTCCTCCCCATGTTGGTGTGGAACTTCCTGTGCTCCAGCTTACAGCCATTGCCCCTTGTCCTGTCCCCACAGACACAGAAAAGGGGCTGGCCAATTCCCCCTGCACCCCATGCTTAAGATATTGATAAACATTGATTAGGTCCCCCCTCAGTCTTCTTTTCTCCAGGCTGAACAGCCCCAGCTCTCTCAGCCTTTCCTCATAGGATAGATGTTCCAGGCCCTTCATCATCTCCGTAGCCCTTCTCTGGACTCTCTCCAGGAGATCCCTGTCCTTTTTATACCAGGGAGCCCAGAACTGGACACAATACTCCAGGTGGGGCCTGAGCAGGGCAGAGTAGAGGGGGAGGATCACCTCCTTCAACTTGCTGGCCACACTCCTTCTAATGCCCCCCAGGATCCCATTGTCTCTCTCAGCCCCAGGGCACACTGCTGGCTCATGGCCAACCTGTCATCTACCAGGACCCCCAGGTCCTTCTCCACAGAGCTCTTCTCCAGCAGGTCATCCCCAGCCTGTACTGATACAGACAGTTATTTCTTCCCAGGTGCAAGACTCTACACTTGCTTTTGTTGAATTTCATTAGGTTTCTCCCTGCCCAGCTTTCCAGCCTGTCCAGGTCTCGCTGGATGGCAGCGCAGTGCTCCTGCATGTCAGCCACTCCTCCCAGTTTTGTATCATTGGCGTACTTGCTGAGGCTGGATGCTGTATTTAAAACAATCAGCGTAGCTAACCAATGATTTTTATAGAATAAGAATATAGATAAAGTGAAGCAATCAAAAGCCAATCATTGTAAAGGTCAAGCTAAGAAGTGAGCATTTTTGCGCAATGATTTTGCTCAAAATTGTATAAATATGTTGTGCTTTCTACCTTTGGGTAAACACATCTTTTGTGGAGCCATCCCGTGTTCCCAGCGCTGGAATAAAAGAAGTGCCTGCTTACTTGTTCTGTGTAGAGAAGTTCTTTGCGACTGCGACAGCTAACAAACCCATCACTAGCCTGTTGACCTCTACCTTCTTCCCCAATCAACTCTAGCCATATCCCCTGAAGTACCTGCCTGACCACAGTGAACATCATATTATCCCCTTCCCCCTTCTTGCCTAGTTTAAAGCCCTCTCAATGAGCCCTGCCAACTCCTGGGCTAAGATCCACTTTCCCCTTGGAGACAGGAGGGCCCCATCAACAGTCATCATGCCAGGTGCTGAGTAAATCATCCCATGAGCAAAGAACCCAAAGTTCCTGTGGCAGTACCAGCCTTTTAGCCAGTCGTTCAAATCCTATGTTCTCCTACCCTGCTCCAAATCCCTCACCCCACCAATAGGGATAGACAAAAATATTACTTGTGCTCCCCCACCCCCCACCCCACCTCAACCAAGCACCCTAGATCTCTCAAGTCTTTTGATAGCATGCAGGCTACACTTAGTGACTACATCACTGCTTGCCTGAACTATCAGTAATGGACAGCAATCAGAGGAATGCACCAGCCCTGGAAGTTTTCTGGTGACGTCCCTGGCCTGAGCCCCAGGGAGGCAGCACACCTCCCTATGGGTTGGGTCAGGTCTGCATATGGGGCCCTCCGTTCCCCTGAGAAGGGAATTGCCTACCACGATTACCCTTCTTTCTTTCCTCGCAGAGGCAGTCTCAAGGCATGGGGTTGACAGCCTCACTCTAGGCACCTGCTTTCTCTGAGGCAGAGGATCTTCCTCCTCACTTACCTCCCCTTCAATTTCCAGGGCCTCAAACCTATTGTTTAGGGGAACCTAGGGGAGTGGGGATGGCAGGCAGGGGGTGCACCTACAACGCCGAGCAGGGACTGTATTCCAACCCTCCCTGCTGCTCAGGTTGCCTTCTTCTGCCAGACTATGACTGCGGAGGTAAGATAGCAAAGATGACTACAAAGCTCTGGAAGGAAACACAGGACTCCTCTTGTTTGTACTTATGCTTCTGAAGAAAGCAGGAAAAGGATTTTCTTCCCACACACCCTTTAAGCAGAGACCCAAGGTGAGGCAGGGCTGGCAGGTGTGCTGTTCTAGGAAGGGCTTGTGGGAAATGGAAGAGCAGGCCTGGAAAGGAGACACAGTTATGCTTGTGAGGGGAAGCCGTGAAAGCAAAAGAAAAAACAGTAAAGCAGGAGGCAGAGGGTCTTGTAGACATGTCAATTTGTTCTTTAGCAGGGAGGTGACATGGTGTGCTTTGTAATGTTACAGAACGTGCAGACAGAAAGACTCCTACCCAGGGTGGGACAAGCTTGTGTAAGAAAGTTGTGGGTCTGCTGTTAATGAAACGTACTGACACCTGTAACTGTATCTCCTGCCTCAGCCAAGAATCGCCCTCCAGTCCAGTGAGCAAAGGTATTTCTCAGGGCTGGGCTGACTGTGGCACAAAACAAGTGCTGTGCACCAGTCACTGTGAGTCAGCAAGCCCAGAGGAGAGGCTTGAGTTGCCCTCTCCTATTACACTGGAGACTTTTGACTCCAGCACCAGACTGTTGCTGCCAACATTAAAAATCCCCCTTTTCTCTCTGACATTTCATATCCAAACCAGCTTCAGACTGGAGGAATCATTTAGCAACCATCTCATTCCTCAGACCTTGGGGGGAACCGCCCTGGCTCTTTCCAGCCTCTGTGGGACTTTCTGGAGATGCACACACAGCCTTGTTCTTTGGATGTGGAAGATTTAAAATAAGCAATATGCCTCGTTGGAAAGCCTGCTGTATCCCTGCCTTTAGAACTACCCGGGTCCCACAAAAAGAAAGGAACTAATCCCCTCTTGGCAGTCACAGCCTCGGGGCAGCCCACCCGCACCCTCCTGAGGCAGGACAGCCCCCGCTGCCCTACCTATCTGCTCATGTTTTGCGATTGTTAGCTGAAAGATATGCAACAAAGCCCAAACCTCAGCACCTGTGGTTCCGTGGCTGAACCACAAGCGTGGCTCCGGAGCAGTCTGAACCACCTATACAACCACAAGACAGTTTTTGGCTAGCAGAAAATGTGTAGAGTGACCAAAAAAAAAACGGTCCTTTACCTGGGAAATCTGAATGTCCTGTCGCAGTCGATGCAGTCCTGTCAGCCGGCAGAGGGGGCAGGCAGGCTGTCACTGCCACACACCCCGTGCCTTTTCATAGGAATCATATGGAAAGAGGTTAAACAGCTCTCCGAGCCAGTCCCCAAAGCAATTGGATGCCGGCACCTCTGACTGGCAGGATTGTGATATTGCTGAAGCGATCACTAGGTCATGTTTTAATTTACTAAGTAGTCATGGAAATTTAACTCCTGAGGTGCCTTGCTGCCTAACCACATCCTCAAGCACCTCACAGAAAGCAGTCCTCGCAAAAGCCAGGCCTGTACTGCTGCTTTGGATGCAAAATGCCTTCAGTCCAAAGAGCTTTGGCAGCAGGGGCTTTAACATCCCCTTGGAAACTACCTGACATTTTTGGCTGCTCTTTGTCGGGTTTGTCTCTTGGCTGCTCACAACCTTTGTCATCATCCTCATCATCAGATGACTCTGGTCTCTTTCTCTTTTTCCCACGCTGGGGTTTGTAAGAATTTCCTTTGCCAGTTTTGGGCACCACTCTGAAATAAGAATTGACAGCTGTTCTTGATAGGTCATAAAAAATGGTAATACTGCAGAAAAAAACCCATTCATTCTTTAGTGACAGACATCACCTCTCCACCCAGCACAGGTAGGAAAAGACATAGGCAGAGAGAAAGACAAGACTGGAGCAACCACTTCATACCTCCTTTGGGCAGGTCTTGCTTTAATTTTTTTCCATTCGGGTTCACTCTCCCCACTGCAGCCTTGATCACCTCCATCTTCATCCTCTTCTTCACCAGAGGCATCCCTCCTCCATTTACTTCTGTGGTCAGAAATGTAGGTTATGGACAGGCCATCACATCTCCACACAAACGCTTGGCTAAGCAGACACCCGACTCTCACAGGTTAATACCAGCAGACCACAATGATGAGAAAAAGTTCAAAGCTGCCCTCTTGGTTGTTCAGTGCAACGCAGGGGGGTTCATGGGGTGAGTCTCTGATTTTAGGAAACATGAGGCCAGATCACGCTGTGTCATTAGTGGAAGGAATTAGGTTCTGTGTGGGCAATTCAGAGCAAGGCTGCAGCTCTGAAATGTCGTTTGGATGAGGCAAGTGACTGTAAGTGAACTCAGTTATGGTGATCAGACATCCAAACTATGCTTTATGGAAGTATTTTGTTGTACCAGAGGGTTATGAAACACAAAGGAGGCTAATTTGGCACTTTAATCAAAAAGGGGAGAGCAGCAGGGATTAAACTGGTTTAAGTATCTCTGCAGCAGAGTAAGGAACCTGATGGAGAAGTGAAAGACTGACATCCCAAACAGAACCTGATTTATTCAGACTCTGTCACAGGCAGAGTGGGAAAAGAAAAACAAAAGAAAAACTGGGAACTTGCATCCATCTGTAGATGCATGTTCATACTTCAGTTTTAGACACCCAAAGTAGTATAGCTGGAAATATGAAATAATTTATTTTACAAGCTCTCTACATTGACTACACCTATCAAACAATCCAAACCAGACAAAGCACTGCCATTCAAACCCCCCTCCCTAGAAACTTACGTTCTTTTTACTGTCTTCTGGCCTCTTCTCTTTGGGCTGTCATTTTCAGATTCACTACTTGCCTTTAATTGAAAAGAAAGAAAATCAGGTTGTAGGCTTCACTCAGACTGTCTGCTCAAGGGTCCAAATGAAAGGCATGCACACGATCTGAGCTCAGACACAGCCCGACTGCTGGTTCCCTGCAGCGCTGGAAGGATGCTCTGGTGGGACTGGGCTGCAGAAGAGGAGCCAGCTCCGCTCCCCAGCAGCAGCCGCTCCGTGCTGCCTCGGCTGCAGGATTAAGCCACTGTGCTCTCTCCACACAAAGAGAGTAACTCTGCAGAAAGGCTGGAGAGCTTTTTACTACAGCGTCTGTTCAGGAGCCACCAAGCTGGGGATATGCAAGGCTGAGACCCACCTACACCTCAGCATCACCCTCCAGTACCTGGCAGAAGCCATCCCAGATTTCAACATAGCAAAGTTAAAAGTTCTCAGTTTTCTTTTTCTCTTTAATCTCTTATTTCTCTTTCTGAAGCACGATGTTTTGCCATTCCAGTCTTCCAGCTGCAGAACTTTACACTACACACCCAATTGCTCAAACCAGCCTAAGGGTGAGATTCACACCTCTACCCTGGACTTGTAACACCCCGTTATCAACACCAACCCACAGACTCTGGTTGGTGGTAAATTCCTCAGTTAAGGAAGCAGAGATGGAAACCGGAGAGCTGGGAGCATACCAGGTCCTGAGCAGGCACCTGTCTGCACTGCAGCCTGCCCTCCACTCTCCTCAGGAAACAAACTGGTCAGGAACTGGTCCTGAGCATGCACCTTCCATTTCAGCAGCATCACCTCCCTCAGTAGAGGAGAGGGGCCAGCAAGCCTGGGGTTTGTCAACTCGAAAAGGAAAACAAAAGCGAAGTCAGTGATGTGCCCCAAGCCCCTTCCTAACCTGCTGCTATGAGGCACATCCAGCACCGGGGGTGACCCCAAATGATAACGCACCAGAGCGAGGAGCTGGAGATCTACCTTTGCAGCACGACTGGGACCTCTTAGGCATACAAGCACACATTTCGGCAGTGATGCACCAACACCCTGACCATCAGAGAGCATCCCTGGGCTCCTGCTCTCCTGAAAATTTGACTGCTTATCCTTAGGGTCCCTGAGGCACCTAGCTCTCAGTCCCAAGCTTTACTGTCTGTCTAAGCCTGTACCTGTTTGGTTTTTCCCTTCTCCTTTATAACTGCTCAACTTGCTGAAGAGCTGTAAATGAAAGCTTGTTAGATGTAAATGAAGACAGCAGTTAATGCCTCTATCTGCAGAAAAAGACAATGCTTGGAAAATAGGTTCACCCTGACCATTGTCACCTCCAAGGGAAGCATGAAAGACTCCTCAGTATTCAACCAAAGAGAGGATCGATGCTTTAAGAAACAGGCTGAAAAGGATTATGATTATTTTGGGGTATCTGGTAACACTCTAAAGCACCATCTTTAATCTCAACGTTTTTATAGCTGTCCACCTTTCCCTCTGGGCACAAATCACTCTCCACCTCATCCAGGCTGAAGGACAGAGCGCTGAGATGGTCAGCCCTCTGCAAGCAGTGACAGGACACCAGAAATTTTACAGGGCAGATACAAACCACCAGCGTGCCACCCAAACACCTACACCAACAATTCCTCTCTCCCTCAGCACAGCTTTATCCTCTTACAGTTTTCTAGACCTATTCATTCTCCTCCTGCTTCTCTCTCCCTCCAGTCCTCAAACATCTCTGCGAGCCACTGGCAGGAAAAGGAAATCAAAACACCTGCCAGATGCTGCAGGGACTTGGGATTGGCAGCGTGATGAATACAGGGCTGCAGCCCAGCGATTGTTCTGCTGCTGGTAAAGCAGTAACTGGATAACGCTGCAACGGGCACATTGCAGAGGTGGATCTCTGCTGGGCACGTGAGTACAGACAGATACATTCACATGACAGAAAAACTTGAAATACTCCCCAAGTCGTTTGAAGAACTTGTCTTTTCATCTTTAACATGGGGCAGATTTTGGATGACAAATCTGAGTATCACCTAGTGCAAACTACCCTCACCTTCATGGGTGTATCATGGATAAGCAGGTAACAAAATCCTTCACTTCTCCCTTGCAGGCAGGTGGGGAGTGCTGACAGCCCTGTCCTCCTCAGTCTATACATACACAGCAGCTTTCTCCACAACACTCACTCTCACCAAGCAGCTGTACGAAGTGCACACAGATCAAACAGCCAACAAGTGCTTCGGGGACACCAGAGACCAGAGGCTGTTTGGTCAACATGCAAAGTGTCAGGGAAGTCGAAGACAGCTTCATTAAGGTCCTGCTCTCTGCCCTTTCATGGTGGGTACTGGGCTACACAGCTATACAGAGCAACAGGGCAATACCTTTTTAACATCTGCTATCCTTTCCTTCTTAGAGGCTGGTTTTTCTTTGGTTCCAGGAGGGGTCTGCTGGGATTTTGAACCCATGGATTCACTTTCTGATTCAGACTGACTTTCAGAGGACTCCGAGCTGCTGTTTGAGTCGCTGCCCTGCTCGCTCTCAGACTGGCTTGCAGAGTCAGAGCCAGAGGCTTCTTCAGATGCCGAGTGACTGATGGTAGAGAAAGAAGAGATTATATTTTAACTGTATATCACAGCTCAGAAATACGGAGTGAACAAGCCTGAGCCATGTCCAAGCTACAGCCATAGGCTTGGAACAGCCTAAATGCCAGTGTGAACCGCATGGTCCCAAACGGGATGCAGTTCTTTCCCCAGACAGGCACTGAACTCATGTGCCAGACTGCAGGCTCCAAATCACTGTGCTGTGCTATCCCCTGCATATGGGCCAGACCAGAGACAGCAGCACTAGCAATACCACAGCACAGCTCCTCCAGAGAGGATCTGGCTCCCTCAGAGCTGACAAAAATAAGGTAGATGAGGAGCTGGAGTGTCCCAAGAGCATCCTGCTGTATTAAAGATGGGCAGCAGCTCTGCCGTGGCTCTTCACTGCATCCCAGTACGGTTCAGAACCAAAATACTGTATGCATAACACTATACATTATAGTAAATACCATGTGTTTCTTGCAAAAAGAATACATGTCGCAACAGAGCAGCAGAAAGGAGCTTACACAGGCACACCACTGGGGCAGGTCCTGTTTAAAGGGTTATGCACTAGATGGCATTCCCCAAGTATCCGGCAACAGGGAGCAGAACGTCAAACCGGTGTATTTCTCTTTCTTTCCCTTTACATACAAATTGTTTAATATCCAGACAATTCACCCAAACACAGGCTCCTCAACAATGAGAAGGTACCTATTTTAGGTGACCAAAGCACACAAATTCATTTGTCCAGTCGCTCAAAAGGGCCTGAGCCTGGGCTGTTCTGAGCTTTGTGTCCAGCTGCTCTGTGAGAGAGGGAACACCATGGCCACTCTTCAGACTGGTCTGTCCAGGAATGCAGTATCGTTCACCCAAAACAGGCTTTTTGCTGGCAACTGGCTCCCCTCTAGAGGTCCCATCTCCAGCACCGTGTGAGGCAAAAAGTGGGCAGCTCCCTGACATGTCCCCTTGCTGGGGTGGGTGTGAGGCAGGGCCGGGGCCTGCTCCCTGTGGCTTCTTCCCTGGCTGCCTCAGGCAGTGAGTCCCCTAGCCACAATAGGGCAGCAACCATGGCTGAGGCCTGCACAACATGGACACGGCCCGGCCTGGGCCCACCTGCCCAGCACTGTGGGATGGCCATGGTGGTGCGTGGACCCTGTCCTGAAGGAGGAGAGCTCCCATGGGACCCACTGGACCTGTCTGACAGGGATCAGGGGGAAGCTGCCTCATGTCAAGGTTTCCCCATCAGCTTTGACATGTCAGGATATAATTGTTTGCCATGTGGTGCTACGGATACAGGCAAGGACGATGGTGTACTGGAGCTGACGCTGACGTCCTCGGACATTGGGATGCCCATATCCTGCCCACTGCTCTGGCTCCTTGTCCTCAGCTTCTCCAGCTCTCCTGCTGGGACCCCTGGATAAAAGATGAGTTGGTGCTGAATTAAAAATGCCACTGTCACCTGCAGGGACACTCAGACCAGCTCCCCACAGCCCCTGTACCTCCCTCTGGCCAAGCCTCCTCTCCCTGACCTGTGAGGAAATGCATGGCTTGTCCTGATGGGGTGGAAATTCCCATCCAAAGGGGTTTCCAAGTCTCTCTCACTGCAGACTGAGAAACTATGTAAAACAGCCAAGAGGAACGTGCTTATTCCTGCACAGAGAGAACACCCATCCCAGCATGCCCGTAGCAGCCCCATGCCTCCACCAGACCTGCTCCTGTACCGAGGGGCTGCAGGTGTGTCGTTGTGTCCCCTCCCAGACACACCACACGGGCACTGTTCTGAAAATCTCAGTAACACTTTTTAATATACAAGAATCAAAAGTACAGCAGTTTTACAATGTAGGAAAATTTAATACATACTATATAAACAACATATTTACATCAGAAATCACTAGGACAGTGGCATTTTTTTTTCACAAATATAAATTAATATTAATTACTGTCTTTAGTCAACAGGTTTAAAAGTCTGTGTTTTTACAGTAAGAGTCCTTCTCTCCCCAGAGGGGAGGCAGAGGTTGGGAGGAAATGGGTGAAAGCAGAGTAGTATTTTTGTGTGCATCACTTCAACTGTTCATGTGGGGACTTCAGAGTCTGTTAAGTATCTTATTTTGGGTGGGCACATCACCTGTCCCTGCAGTAGATTTTGATCTGCGGGACCTTCCAGTGTGTGAATTCACAACTTTGCACCATTTCCAAAGGGGTCAGGCTGAAAAACTTGTAGTTTGTTTTTTTTTTTAAAAAAAAAACCCAAAAAACCAAAACTGAAGAACAAACCAACCAACCAAAACCCAAACCCCAGCAAGTTGCTACTTTTTCCTGCACAGAGGCTGGAGGGAATCCTGCAGCTGGGTCAGGAGGAAGAGCTGTACCAGATGTTGACACAAACACCACAGTGAAGTTTATGACTCTGGACCTGTCCCCTCTGATCCAAATCACATCCAAGTGACTCTGTGTGGTTATGGCCCCCAGGGTGATGAGGGGACACAGAATGCACGTGCATATGTGTGCTCACGGAGGGCTTTTTCCCAAATCTAGTTCTCCTGCTTCATTAAAGCCAAACCTGGCAAAGACCTACCCACTGTGAGTGAACGAACTATGTGACTTCAGGATCAGGCTGAAGTGACATCGGGGACAGCTCTTTGGTGGTAAAGCAACACGAGGAGGAAACCCCAAGCAGAAACCCCCATATCTGGGCACAGAAACTGCCTCTTGCTGGGGTTCAACGTTTTCCTCCACCAACCGTAACACTGGTCTGGCCAGTATTGCCTTTTGCTACAGAAGTGTATGGCACGGACTTCCCATCACGATAGCACCACCTGGTGAACAAAAAGAGCAATTCTCTTTGCCCCTCCGAGGTTTCTTCCATTTTCACCTCAAAAGCTAATACTTCTGAAAAGAAAGGACCTCTTAGGTGAATACCACAGCAAAGCGCGCCTGCGATCACAGCTTAGTGAGAAACGCCACGGAAACGTGCTATCTCAATGCCTCCCGTCACCCAGCAGCTCCCAGGGGACTGTGGAAGACTTGCCTTCACCTCCTCCGCACACGTAAACTCAAGCGTAACACTTACTCAGGGCAGCGCAGTGCCCCTAAGGAAGCAAAACCGCCCTGCATTTGGTGGAAAGCATAAAAAATAAAACCAAAGAGGGGAGCAAACCACTTCCCATGTGTCCCGTTAAAGCAGCAGGCTCAGAGAGGAGTGTGACAGCAGCAGATTTCAAGGGGTGCACTGCATGGAGGGGGGATGTGGGGGTATTAGTGTCAGTTTGCGTGCGCCTTCCAAGGCACTGACTGGAGTCAGGAAGCCAGCCCTGAACACCCATCTGCCCTCAGTCTTTTGGGGAAAGGACATCACAGCTTATTAGGGTCAGATACTGGCATCTTAACAGGAGGCCCAGGTTCTGTCCCCTACCAAAAAGAGGAGTCTGGAACAGCCTGCTCATTAATACTGAGCTCTGGGAGATGACACACCCCCAGACTTCTGGCTCTGGGCAGCCTGGCTGTTGGGAGAGGTCTGTGGTCTCCAGGGGTGTGACTCTACAGGCAAAGACCCAGGACCTGAAACACAAGTGTCCAAGCTACTCCTGGCCAGCAATCTGCGTCTAACCCCTCTCACCACAGCAGCCACCAGGCTGGACACTGTTCTGGGTCATACGCTGTGGCTTGAATACTTAAAAGAGCATTTGCTCTGAAGCCCACTGAGCTGGGCTGCGGACTCCTCTTTTTCCTCTGCCATGCTGGGCTTCCAAGACATTTGCTCCAGGGCTTTTTAAGGACCCAGGCTCTATATTTCTCCTTCCCTCCCTGCTCACTGAGGTGCTGAGCCCCAGGCACATATCCCATTTAGACAGAAAGCCTTTCTGTGCAGGTACTTCTAGCAATCTGGACTTACTGCTGACTGCTGGAACAGGAAGGTGACCTTCACAGAACAATGCTCAGTCTGCTGGATTCCTAATTAACTCTGCTCGACCATCCCTTATCCTTTGGTTGTAGTAAAGATTTGTGAGCACTGTTTCGTGAAGCCCAGAGAGGAATGTCTTGCCCGAACACTGGAGCCCTTCAGTGGCAGGGAGACTAGGAGCTTCAGGATCCCCAGAGCCATCTTTTGACCTTGAAGCTCTCAGCCATCATCTTTTAGTTCCCAGACCACCTGAGATGCCTGTGTAAGAGGGGGAGTTTTGGTATGAATTCCTGGGAAATACTGTTCTCACCCAAGTTTCTTTCCTACTGGTTAGAAGTGAACTAAGCCCCTGCTAATGAAGTCTGTCATCTTTTCACATATCCCAAAGCCCCCACCCCCTCCCCGAATCAAGATTTGCCAGTCCCAGCCCTGGAGTGTCCCCCACCACTCTTCTGTTGCAGGGGAAACAACAGGCATCCCAACAGAGACAGTTTCTTGAAATGGATGAAGACACAGAAATGATCATGTGGCCAGGAAAGCGATGGATTGTCCCCAGCATGGCTCAAACTCCTTCGGAGTCACTCTCCAGAGACACTGAGTTCCTCTGTCAACCAAGTGTGGCTGCTGAGGGACTCTCCTGTCCCTCCTAGAGTATGTCCTCCCATTGCCCTGTGCTGGTTACACAAAAAACCTAGCCCAACCAGTTTATCCCCAATCCCAAAGCAGCTTCTGTTCACGTCAAGTCAGAGCAGGCACACAGCCTTCCGAACAATCTTAAGCAGCATCGATCCGCCTTTTTGGTTTGGGGAAACACTGGTTGGGGGAAATTCCTTTGGGTCCACTGGACTAGAGAACAAAACCAAAACGATGAAACAAAGAACGAGGCAGCAAGGCTGGTTCCAATGTTCAGTATGAGAAGAGGGGAAAGAAAACAGGAACCCAAAACAGAAGACAAGAGTTAAAGATGATCTTGCTCCATAGACTCTCCAGAAATGATGGTAGAAGCACGGATGTTGGCTTGGGAGAGAAAAGAGGAATCCAAACCAGAAACGAGTTGAAGACAATCTTCCTCCATAAACTCCAAAAATGATGGTGGCAGCATGGATGCTGGCTTGGGAGAGAAAACAGGAATCCAGACCAGAAATGAGTTGAAGACAATCTTCATAAACGCTCCAAAAATGATGGTAGAAGAATGGATGCCGGCTTAGGATAGAAAACAGGAATACAAAACAAATGAGTTGAAGACTATCTTCCTCCATAAACTCTCCAAAAATGAAGATAGAAGCACAGATGTTGGCCTGGGAGAGAAAACCGGAATCCAAAACAGAAACAAGAGTTAAAGACAATCTTTAAACTCTCCAAAAATGATGGTAGCAGCATGGATGCTGTTGCATCAAAACAAGTATTTATTTCAAATGTCTGCTTTCCCCTCTAAGTGACTTTATGCTTTCCGGATGTTCCAGTTATAGTCTGGATTGTTTTTCTGTTCTAATGACCTATCCAGAGGTGACCTGTGATCGAGAGGTGACTTGGTATCATGGGGGGATTTCTGAGAGGGAGGTGAGCGAGGGTCTGACACCGCAGGGTGAGGTGGAGGGAGAGGTTGTTTGTAATCTCCTGATTTGTCTGTATGGAAGGACCGGTAGTGGTCCGATGGTCCTTGACCGTGGTACCCCATGGGTGGTCTGTGGTCCGACATACGGCGGAAATCCTGCTGGTGGTAGTTCTGTGGTCTGAACTCGTCGGATCGTCGCCGTTTGGAATCGTGGTGGTGCCTGCCAAGAGAAAACAAGGAGATGGACATCAGTTCCCCATGGAAAGCCTGGCCACTTAGCAGGGTGCAGGCACTGCAGAATCCTCTCAGCCTTTCCGAGGTGAAAGGGAATGAATTACCTGTCATAGTAGTCTCGGTGGCCTCTGTGGTCTCGGTCACTGTTGTACTGTTCATATGGTCTCTTGCGGGAGAGGTTATTTGGTCTGTAATTCCCAGAGCTCCGGTGGGGCTCTCCACGGGATCGCCGATCCCCGTAGTGGTGGTCCTTGTACCAGTGCTGCTCATACTGGTGATGCCGCTCCCCACCCCACATCTGGTTGCTGTTGCCGCCATAGTTGAATTTTCGATCCCTCTGCCATTCTCCTCGGTCTGCAAAGGGGAAACACCAGCACGAGTCTTTCCTGCTTTAGTTTAAGCCCATCACTTTGCTGAATCCTCAAAGAAATTGTAACGATTGCTGGGCCCCTTTAACTTTCTCTTGAAAATATGAGGGCTCAGATTTCTTCTTTGAAATCATTATTCTAACAAATCTTATCCTGTCCTGTTCTTACTCTCCTTTCACCACTATATCATCTTGATTTCTAGGCCAGCAGTAAGTACAATGGCAATCTATGTCCATCCCACCACCTTTAAGACTGACCAGCTACAAGTCCCAGAGAGGTTTGTGTCCCAGAGCAAACAACTGTTAGGTTACAAGGGATGGATTCTCCTGGCTGGCCAGCACTCACCGGTGTTGCTGAAGTGTCTCTTGTTTGGATGGCCATAGTTGTCACGTGGATGCCCATGCATCTGCTGCTGGGTGTGGGAAGGGGGCAGGTGGATCTTCTGAGAATGAGGATTGTGAGGCATGTGAGACTGGGACATCACAGAATCACGGCTGGAGCCTGAGGGCTCTGGGCGGAACGGCTTCTTCATGCTGGACATGTCCTCCTTCTTCTTCTGCTCCTGCAACATGGAAAAGAGGGTTACAGCTCAATTGCTTCCCCACAAAAAAAAAAGACTCAGTGAAGGAAGAAAAGGCAAAGGCAACCAGACCAGTTATGTGTTAAAAAAATCACAAACAGCCAACAATAACAAAGCCCATGGTAAGAGGCAGAAAGTAGTGACACTTCAAGTACGACAACTTTTGAAAACAGCAACCAGAGGGAAGGCAGTTCAGATCTCACCTCCTCTTCCTGTGATCTTTTCTTATGAGCCATCTTGTAGAGTTTGTGCAGTTTTCTGGCATCAAATTCTGTGAATTTGGACACAAAGATCCAGAGATTCCTAAAAGGACATGAACATCAATTAAACTGAAACCAGCAGAGCTTGCAGACAGAACCCTCACCTCAGTCTGGTCATGGACTGTGTGGGCTCAAGAACACAAGATTTCAGATATTAAATAAGAAGTAAACAGCACACTCATCCACATAAAACCCAGCAGCCTCTAAACACCATTTTTAAATATCAGAGGCCAGCCAGAGAAAACAAACGATCCCTCACCTTCTCCATAGCTTAATATGATCTTGGTCAGTGTAGGCTTTAAGGCACTCAGAGATGCGGTCCCCGATTTTTAGGAGGCAGTTGCGTGTGTGCTCCAGCTGTTCCTGAACTGTCAGTCCTTTATCAGGCTTATCGAGTTGCTTTAGTGCTTTTTTGACTGGTCTCATCCTTTCCTTGCACTTGAAAAAGCAACAGAGAGCAGAAAGTCATTCACCTGGTATATGGCTCTACGCCATTCCCTTGTTAATCAGACAGAGCTGCAAGTTCATTAGTAGCACAAGACATTAGCTTTTTCTGACCATTAGGCAAGGAGAAATCAGCTATGAAAATAGCAATTTGTTAGACATGCTGCAGAAAATCATCAGGAAAAGATGACTCTCCCCACCTCCTCACTGCCTCTTTTAGAGGACAATGATTTGCTCTGCAAACCAAACCGTGCACAGTCTGCCCTTGCAGACCATGGCAGGCAGGGAAGCAAACCGAGCGCTGACATGCTGAACCAGCAGCCCCAGCTCACTGAGTGCTCACTCGATTCCCAACGGGGCTCTGCCATTACAACTTTTACTAAAAGGCTATTTTTACATGCAGCCTTACAGGCATGATTGGTGCAAGTGCATTTACACAACTACAGAAGTGCTTACAGCTCAGACAACTCCCTGCCTCCTACAGCTATATAAGGTCACCTGCAACACTCTCCTGTATGTACTTCCCTGCCTGGAAGAGCCCTGGAGTTCCCGTAGAAGCTCCTTAAGAGGTGGGAACTTAGCAGCTGAAGAAGTATCCTTCTGCATGCTCTGTTGACATGCAGCCCTCTTTCGCCCTGGCTGGCATCCCTGGCAGGGTAGGTGGGGGATGAACATGTGTGCTCATGCAGAGAGGAATTTGGAAGTAACTTATCTGAACCCTTTAACAGTGCCATTGCTTGGTGAAAATCAGGAGCTGAAAGAGCTCCCCAGGTTCTTCCAGCTGAAGGGCCATTTACAGCTGCCAGCTGGTAGGCACAGAGGAGGCTGGAGGACAGCTCTCATACAGAGTTGCTCTGCCATGCTCTTGGATCGGCCAGAGGAAATCACTGCGAGGCACGTGGAGGGAGCTCACACCCTGAGACCTGGCACCCATCCTTGGAGGGACTCTCCTGTACCTCCTAGAGTATGTCCTCCCATTGCCCTATGCTGGTTACACAAAAAACCTAGCCCAAGCAGTTTATGGAAGCAGATGTTGGCTGACTTGCTGGGCTCTCTGCCACCGCCCTCCCATCTCACAAAGAAAATACTCACTATGCTGAATGTTTCTTGGTCCAGATCATCATCCTCATCTTCGCCAATGGGGACAGGTTCACTCCCTGCCGTAATGTGGACAGGACCTTGGGATCTCTTTCCTTTACTTCCCGATTTGGCTTCACCACCCTTAGGCTTTGTAAGGATACAAATGACACACATCACACGATGAGCCAGACTGCAGGATCCCAAGTGATACAACTAACTACCTCTGCACTATTGATACTGGCAGTTGCTAAACCCCAGGCATTGCTTCTACAGCTTTCCTCCCAAGGTCTCAAACTTTAGCTGCAGTGCCTCTGCTTAGCTTTGCATCATCCCCGAGGGAGAAATCAGAGTCAGTATTTTGGACGTGAATATGATATTCATGTGCATGGAGAGGAACCCAACGCTGAGCACTTGGAAGAGGCCTTTTATGAATCCTAAGTCTCATAGCTTGATCTTCTGCTCAGAGACTTTCATATCTTTTAAACCTGAGAGCACCACATACCTTCTCTTTCTTGTCTTTTGTCTTCTTTTTCTCTTTATCACTCTCTTTTTCTTTCTTAGCTGTTGTCTGTTTTTCCTTGTTCTCCTTGTTCTCTTTCTTTTTCTGTTTCTTTTTCACAGGGCTCTTTTCCAAGCCATCCTCCTAGAAAGTCAGCCACAGCACAAAGTTGGAGTGCCTCACCTCATGTACACTCTTGCCCATAAGACCTACGACCTTGAAATGCAGGCAATTCTTGAGGTCCACCCAAATTTACCCTCACACCTCTTTAACCAGACAGCAAGCCCTGCTTAACCAGCTGCAAGGCACCCAACCCTTGACAGCAAGGTATAAGAAACAGAGGAGCCCCAATCTGTAATTAGCTGGCAAGCTGTAGATAAGCCACGGCTTTCCTGTGCCAGCTCTGCTCCAGAACACTCAGCCCCTAAGGTAGATACCGATCAGCACAGGAACAAAAAGCCTTAGACTACAAGCCAAACCACTCAGACAGAAGGTTTTCTAAGCCAACAGCATGACCTTGGTAAACTCCAGCCTCACCACTCACTGATGTACTGAAAAGGAGAGGGAAACAATTCTTTTTTCCCCTTTTTAAGGGCAACAAACTTTGTCCTGAGACAACCTTTCCTCCAAGCCACTATGTGGAGGTGTGTGGCTATCCTAGGATCCACTTAAAAGCACTAACCTGGTGGGAAAGGTCCTTCTCTTACCCTGACAGCTCTATCTCTGGCCAGTCTTGCACTCTGGGGCTCTCCCTGACTCCACAGCACATTTACTAAGGGTTATCCACCAAACCCACTCACCTTGACTTCACCTTCTTCTGACGGGTTGTCAGAGTGACGAGGAGAGCAGAGTTCATTCCCGTGCTCATCTTTGACTTTGGGAGCCTTGTTCTCTTTCTTGACTCGTGGCTTCCTCTTCTTCAGCTTGCCCTGGTGAAAACACAGAACAAGTCAGAGCAAGCAAATAGCTACAGCTGCTTCCCAGGGGCATACCCCACCTCCTGAACCCCTTGTAAACAGCTGCAGGTCCTGCAGGGTGGCAGGAAGCCTGATGAGCTAGTCTTCAGTAAATGGCTGTCTCCTGCCATCAGCCAATCACTCACCCTGAAACCTCCAGAATCAAAGCCACATCTCACCTCTTCCCCATCTTTCATGTTTTCTTTCTTGTCCAGATCCTTCTTCAGCAGTTTCAGTAGATAGTCAACTCGGGTCTGGAGCTGTTTTCCCTGAGGTTTCTTATCTGTCTCAATGGGTAGGATCTTTGATAAAGAAAAAAAAATACACCCATGTGAACCCCTCAAACCTTGACAGGAGATACACACGAGCAGCAGTCCTCCCATGCCCAGCAAAGGGTTGGAGGTGCTACACCTTCTAGGGGAACAAGGAGGTGCAAATATTTCTTACAGCAGAGAACAAGGCTGCAAGGTGCCACTTCATGGACAGCTCACCAACTGTCCTTCATTTTTCACTGGACATTGGGTAGCATGTCTCAGGCAACTGTTTCCATTGTCAAATGCCTGTCTGAGCTTCATGCAGGAGGGTGCTCAGCTAAAAGCACCAGTAGGCATGTCAGGGGAACGCAGCACATTGGCACGAAAGTCAGAGTTGAGAGTCTCAGTGTTGCTCAGCCCTGTGTTGCAGTTCACTCTCCTGCCATTGTGCTGACACCATGGATGGCAGCTTATTTTTAACCTGGATGCTTTCACCATGGCCTCCATAAACTGTTTTTGGGAGAATGACTGAGGAACAGGGGAACTTGATGGAGGCTCTCCAGCTGGCTCTGCTGCCACAGCCAGCCGTGTAACTACACCCTCAGAGCTAACACAGACTGGCCTTGACAGAAGCAGTGTCCAATCTGAGCAAAAACTATTTCCACACAAAAATTCAGAATCGGCTTCTTTGTGAGATGCTCAAGGAAATATCAAGTCATAATTATGCAGTGCACCCTCCATACTGTGCATGGAGACACACATGTCAGCGTTACCGGTTCCTTCCTGCATCATTTCAGTGTGGTTCATATGGTTCTGTTCAGAGAAAATTTACTGCCAATCAAGTAACAGAACTCTGCTTTCCATCAAGTGTGCAGCATTCCATGGAGTTCACTGTTTTCCTCGTTGTTATTGTTATTATTTTTGGAGTAGTTACAAACAAAAACATCTGTTTCTGGAGTAAATCAAACATGTTCTCCATGAACAATGCTATGGGCCCAATGCAGGCAAGAAGCAAAGTGACCTACCTTATCAGATAACTTCAGTTCCGGATCTGTTTTAATGAGCTCCCAGTTTCCATAACCGTGCTCGTAAATTCCCACTAGCAAGCGAGAATCCTCCTCCACTCCCCAGTCGACATCAAAATGGGCGGCTTTGACACGGCACGTCAGCCGGTACCTGAAGGCATTTCAAACATAAGCTCGTTTTAATACTGCAGAGGGCAGAGCAAATCCACAAACACAGCCAGGCTACTCTCTTGCCACTACAAAATCCCGATTCCCTGAGCCTCTTTCTGCATTGTCTGCTTAGTCAAACTCACTTCTTCCTTTCCTCTGGGTCCAGGGGAATGGATTTATGCAGCATTTCAAACTCCTCTTCATGCTGGATGATGGATTTCACATTGACTTGGACACCAGAAATCTTGATTGTAGGACCTCTTCTTTTTCCAGGTCCTTTCCCTGCTCAACAATAAAACACAGCCACTAAAAGAACTCCTACAGAAAGAAGCAGCTCTGTGAAAATGTCTAGACACAGAGATCAAGACCTTACTCACTATCTCTTATTTGAACGTAAGTTTTTCTGCTAAGGTGGCCCCAAATCCAAGTTTTATTTCCCTAACTCTCTCAGATTTGCAAAGCAAACATCTCCCAGTATTATTTTCTTAAAAATACATTTAAGGACACTGGAACTGTCTATTCAGTAGTTTTGTTCAGCTGCAGCAGGCAGAAATGTTGTAGGAAATCCAGTCCAACTCCTCTGTCTCCAAACCAACAGCACCAAACAGCCAAACAGAGAGTGGCCGATGATGCCAGCTACGGGAAGAGATAGCTGTGGATCCAGTGCACAGCACCAGTTTGATTCCAATACCCAGGAGCAGTTAAAATCTTGTGGCCCAACATTAAATAAGCTGATGACTTCAGCCTCTCTCCAGGAAAAATCATGTTGAGCAGAAGCCAAGAGACCTAAATGGTTCTTCTGTCTGAGCAGAAGACTCGGGTTTCTCTCTGTTTCTCTCTGCCTGGCAGAGGTGGGATGCTTTAAGTGTGCACTTGTTCTTTGCTTTTAAGTATTAAGGTGGCATGCCTCCCCATCAGCAGAGGAATGGTTCCTCAACAGCTCCCAAAAACCTTGTAACAGCAGCACACCACCCTCTTGCTCACCTTCACCCGGATTTTCTTTCAGCTGCTCTTCGTATTCTTGCATTGCTGACACACAGCTGTTGTGGATGAGTTCCCCTAACCGTTTCAGGTCAGCCACAGATTTATCCACCAGCTCAGCATCCCGGGCAATACACTCCAGCCTGGGAAAGGGGAGGGAAAAAAAAGGAATTGCAAGCTTTGTATCTGATACAGGGTAATCTCCTCCCTATCACTCCCTGAGCAATTGTTTCATAGCTTCCAGCAGTCAATGCTGTCTATGGATGAATATAGGAAACCTGCACAAGCTGAAACATGAGTCCTTTCTCATACAACAGACATAGGGATCCCTGCCTCGGCTTTGAGGCCTTGGCATGGGCCAGCTTTCCAGACCCAGCACACGTGCCCATCTCCCTCCCACACGCTGAGTCACAGCACTCATGCTGGGCTCTGCAGACCCACGCACGAGGACAGCGTGTGCCTCTCCCTGCTTCCCTGAAGAAGGACATGGCAGCGAGATGCTCTGAATTCAATCTTAAAATTAACACACATCACAAAGCTTGGCAAGTCTTTTGGGTAGCATTTGCTGTTCAGACAGCTGCTCACTCTCCTGTCTAGGCAGAATGGCAGTATCCCGCAGGCCAGACTCCACCAGCAGCATTACACTGCACACAGCCCCATGCCACTACTGCTCTACCTGGGTATTGGCCAGCATTCACCCGTGCCCATCAACTGAGATGCAAGGGACTGTATGGCAGTGCCTCAATTCCTGATCACAGGACCACAAAGCTTTGTGCTGCCCGTGGAGGTTGTATCAAGCACCCACAGCAATGCCTGTACAGCCACGCTCAGAAATACAACACTACCCCTGTGATTACTCCCTGCAGTAGCCCCAGGCTGGGACTCACCGTTCAAGAGGTAGTCCAAACTTCTTGTAAGCCTTGATAAACCTAAGCAAAGAAACCCAAGGAAAGAGTGACTAAACCAGCTGCTATAAAAAGTGGGTTCAGTATCACAAACACACTCGAATGTATTAATTACAGCCTGCCATGTTATCAACCCAGCATTCTGTGCTGATTAATTGAGTGTCACTCAGAACTGGGAAGCCTCATCCATTAGCTCCACAGAGTTTTGTGACCTCAGCTGGAGAAGAACCCAGCATTAGTCTGAACATTGGACATTTGATAGATGAGGGGAAAAAAGAGAGGAAAGTCACAATGACAGTATTAAAAAATATAAAAGAAAGCACTGGCTCACAGCATGTTGGTAATTAGCAACTTCATTTTTCCAAGGTGAAAAGAGGCATAAATCAATGTCGTTAGTAATTTTAAAGAGTAGGCTGTAAGTGAAACAACCTGTCACAGAAAGCCAAGCATGGTGCAATACATCAGGTTTGCAGACAAAGTCTGATATTTATTTTTATGTCTTATGAAAATTCACTGTCATGGGCAACACACAACTTTAGGGCAAGACTCAGACCCTGCTGCTGCAATCGCTGCAGAGTCTTTGTGCCAGAAGTAAACCCCATGGCTGCAACTACAGATTGTTTTTAAAATGAGTTACATTTTTGCCTTTTTTTCCCCTTCTGCTCTTTCAGCCTCTTTCTGCTACACGATAACCTGAACGGCTGTTGTATTTCACACCACCTCTTTCCTCCTCTATGATTTCAGGCTTCAGATGGGACAGCTACCACAATTCAGGCAGTCTGATAATCCACTGTTTAAAAATACATTAACTCAAGAGATGTAGAGAGCATCAGAGAAAACTCACACCACCTCTTTTCCATCTCTGGCTGAAGACTTTTGCAGAGCCATAAGATAAAGATCTTCTGGGAACGCTCAAGAGTTAGAAGATATGAGAAGAAAATAATGCTCTGGAATTTGTCTCCCAGCTGTTTACAGGTGAACACCTCCTGGATTAACCTGGGGTTTTCTGCACCTGCACAGGATTACTACATCTCTTTCTGAACTGTCTCTCATGCTCAGCACTGACCTCCTAATTTCAGCATCAGTAAATCCTTCCACAGTATCTTTTCTAACACTCCGAGGACGCCCCCTGCGCTTTGGTCTCTTCTCATCATCGGTATCGTCAGTCTCGCTTTCTGAGCCAGATGATCTCTGAAGCCTTCTCTTAGTTTCTGCATCCGATTCACTGTCATTTGTCTGAGCCTGTATGAAGCAGAAAAACAGCAGTACAGTTAACAACTGCTCATCTGCAGTTGAAAACCAGGACTCCTCAGAAATTAATCTGGAATCATCCCAATTATCCTACTCTCTGGTTTTCACTTTCATGGTTTTCTCCAGCTTATCCCAGAGGTTCATAACCCCTGAAAGTTCCATATCTCAGAAGTCTCCCTGCAGTGTCTGCTTCCTGCTGGATTGGACTAGATCCCATCACCTTGAAAAGAACTTGGAAAGACCATCTCTTTTGCTGGCAAGAGCCACATTTAGGCAAGAGCAGCCTACGGGGTTAAAGAGCTCAAGGAAAAGAAACAGCCAGGAGGAGGCAAAACTCGCATCACACAGCTAGATGCTCTGCCCTGTGCTCTTTATTTTGTCTGCTAAGATAAGTTGTACAAAATCAAATAGAGGCACTCACACTGTGTGACAAACCATGGGCCCAACACATGATGCCAAGAAGAGGTCAATGTGCTTTTGCCTCTGTGCTTTACTCCCGACCATCTTTGGGGCAGGGAAAGAAGCACTCAGATGGCAAGGAGGCTTCCCCCTTCAGTGTCACCTTTGCCAGCTCTTGCCCCCTGCTCTCAGCTCCTTGAGATGGGCTGTACCTTTTTAGTCGAGCTCCGGATTCGAGGCAGCATGTAGATTTCCTCCAGTTCTTTCTGTCTTTCTTCCTCCTCCACCTTTTTCCTTTGTTCCTCTGGAATGATATCGTCCCAGTCCTTCTGGGATCGCTCATCCAGCTCTGTCTCTTCCTCCTCCATGGTTGCAAAGTTGGCCACCTTTCAGAAGCAAAGGAACACTTTTAGAAATTCCTGTCCCTGGCAGGAATACCCCAGCACTGGCTGCTAAGCATCAACTCCTTCCCCAGAGGAATTCTGCCAACATTTCCATAACCACTTTATAATTGATCCCTATGTCATGACATTCCCGGTTCCTTGCCACATCTTTGGGCTAACAGCTTTTGAGGAAGGACTTGCAGTTTGAATAGCACTACTGAGCCTCTCTAGGTTACTGGGTTGGTTTCCAAATTTGGAACATTTTGCATTTTATTTGCAGCCTTCAAAAACCACTGACTGGAAATGAAATAAATACCAACACATCTCCCCAGCTACAAAACCCATCTGCAAGCTGCTTTGTACGGGTCACCTCTCATTGGGCTGATTCATCCTGTCTGTCAGTGACCTTACCACTGTGGCAAGATGTGGGGAGCCACATTCCTGGCACCTCAGTACAGAGACTGGGGGTCCATACCTTAAACTGTGAGAGCAGCTCATCGGTGGCACTGGTGGACACTTCATTCTCTCGTGTTTCAGCCAGACGCAAAATCTCATCAATATCCATCTCCTACCAGGCAGAAACAAAGTGTGATGAAGTGGAAGGTGCTGAGCACAGCAGGAAACACAAGACAGCTATGCGATTTCAATTTCAAACTACCTGTGGTTCTGATTCTTCCCCTTCGAGCTCCTTGAAGAGATCTTCAGCTCCAAACTTCAGAATAGCTGTCAGCTCCTCTTTGTTAAAAGGATTTGAACTGCAAGAACAAACGAGAAGGAAAATACATTTTGAAGTGTTAAGTCAGCACTGCTACAGCACAAAACCTTACACATTTTTTCCAAATTAAAGCAAAAAATTCATCTCTTTCCTGCTCCAGTAGAGACAGGTACAGCAAAGGGGAAATCCTCTATCTACTCGCGGGAAATGGGGGGGAGTCTGAGGTCACTGCCAAACTGCAGGTCTCCCAGCACCAGGTTCCCTCAGACCAGTATGATCTCTGGGAGGAAGGCAGAAGGGAAAACAGGTAATGCATTAAAATTAGGGGTTTATTTCTGATCATTTTTATCCATGTGTCCAAATGAATGTTTGCATAGGCCACATTGGTGTGTGCTGCCAATATTTATTAGCCTTCCATCCTGTACCCCATCAAATAATTAGTGGGAGATACCAGGGGGTGGAGCTGGTTGTGCCACACGCTGCACCAGATGTCTCTCCCTCCTGACACAATAACTTACTTGGATCGCCCGGAGTTGTTGTCCAGCACAGTCCGGCCAGTGGTGTCCATACGCTGGATTACCAAATGATCCAGCACCATTTTTTTCTTGGCCCTCTCAATGATCTCCTCCTCTACTGTACCCTTTGTGACCAGGCGGTAAATATTCACCTGAAGGGCAAGAAAAGAACACAGCTTCTTCCTGGACCTGGACACACTCTGCTGACAGGGCAAGGCACCCCTCACTTGTTGGGTTCTTGGTTTTGGACTGTTCTAGAACCCAAAGCCAAGAGACAACCTGGCCTCTGGTGCAAATGGGCTAATTTTTTGTTTCCTGAGTTCTGAATGGGCTTCCCTTGGGTTGGTAGTACTCCCTGCCATCAGGACTGGAGGCAAAAAGCCCATGTTTTCAGAGGCTCTGATGAGGTGAGAGCCCATTTAGATGCACAATCCGTTAGCCCTGGAGAAAATGACCCAAGTAACGCTTCTGACCTGCTTCTTCTGTCCAATCCGGTGAGCTCGAGCCTGAGCTTGAAGATCATTCTGGGGGTTCCAGTCCGAGTCAAAAATAACAACAGTATCAGCAGAGGCCAAATTAATTCCCAGCCCTCCAGCTCGTGTTGACAATAGGAAACAGAAATCCTGAGGAGGAAAAAAATCCAACAAAAAAGGCACTCATGAGTTAGCCAGACTATGACTGCGGAGGTAAGATAGCAAAGATGACTTCAAAGCTCTGGAAGGAAACACAGGACTCCTCTTGTTTGTACTTATGCTTCTGAAGGAAGCAGGAAAAGGATTTTCTTCCCACACACCCTTTAAGCAGAGACCCAAGGTGAGGCAGGGCTGGCAGGTCTGCCGTTCTGGCAAGGGCCCAGCATGCAGTAGCATTACTGGGAGAGCAAAGCAAGCAGATCAAAGCAAGGGCACCTTGGAGTCACTTCTAAATGCCAGACCATGCTGCCCACCAGACTCCTAACAAAGGCAGCAGGCAAACCCGTGCAAAGGTATTTCTCAGGGCTGGGCTGACTGTGGCACAAAACAAGTGCTGTGCACCAGTCACTGTGAGTCAGCAAGCCCAGAGGAGAGGCTTGAGTTGCCCTCTCCTATTACACTGGAGACTTTTGACTCCAGCACCAGACTGTTGCTGCCAACATTAAAATTCCCCCTTTTCTCTCTGACATTTCATATCCAAACCAGCTTCAGACTGGAGGAATCATTTAGCAACCATCTCATTCCTCAGACCTTGGGGGGAACCGCCCTGGCTCTTTCCAGCCTCTGTGGGACTTTCTGGAGATGCAACACACAGCCTTGTTCTTTGGATGTGGAAGATTTAAAATAAGCAATATGCCTCGTCGGAAAGCCTGCTGTATCCCTGCCTTTAGCACTACCCGGGTCCCACAAAAAGAAAGGAACTGAACTAATCCCCTCTTGGCAGTCACAGCCTCGGGGCAGCCCACCCGCACCCTCCTGAGGCAGGACAGCCCCCGCTGCCCTACCTCTGAGCCGTCGGCGTTGAAGTGGTCCAGCGCCTGCTTGCGGATCTCCCCTTTGATTGAGCCGTCCAAGCGCTGGAAACAATTAAAAATAATGATCAACAAAGATGGGCAAGGAGCCCCAAGGAACTGCTGCCCCCAAGTTCTGGGAGCCCTACAGCCCCCTTCCCTGCCTGCAGCATTTAATCATCAAAAATAACCGCCAATTAAAAATAACTGCGCTGCTTTAGCCGGCTGTGTCACAAGGGCAGGAGGGGGATATGCTCAGGCACTAGTCACACAGCAGCGACTCTGCAGCTCCCGTTACAGGCTCCCAGCCAGGGTCTCTGCATCTGCTATACTCTCCTCGGGATTTATCAGAGGACACAACTCAAAGCAAGGGCCTGGCAGAGGAGGCATTTCGCAGAGATGGGGCCACATTGAAATGAAGCGACTTCCCAGTTCCATCCCACCTATTTCAGTAGGCGCCACCTGTGAAACACCAGCCTGGGAGACGCAGTGACTCCCACTACCCAGGTTCCCTCTGCTTTTTCTTCAATTTTCAAGTGAACGCCACTGATGTGTCTCACCTGGAAAGGGTAGTGTTTGATAGTCAGGTACTCTGCCAAGATGTCCAGCATCCTCACCATCTGGGAGAAGATCAGCACTCTGTTGCCTCTCTCTCGCAACCTGGTCAGCAGCTTGTCCAAGAGAATGAGCTTTCCACTGCTCCTGATCAAAGACTGAAGAAACCACCATCACTCCAGGTGATGCTTCCCAGTCTTATCCTTACACACATTACACAGACATACACACATATTGGGGTCTTTTGGGGTCACGCTTCTCCCATGCATCTCTAATCAAATCATCTGGACTTAGACAGCAGAAGCCACACAAAAACCGAATCAAGACAGATCTTGTATCATGTGCAATTACCACTCTAGATGGCCACAAAAAGTTGCCTACAGTGGAAGCAGAGGGCTAGAGATTCAAGGAGCACAGTTGGTGAGGACTATTTTTTAATGGAGAAGCCAAAATTTCTCTGGATCTTATCCAGATGGGAGGACAGAAGAAAGAAGCAAGTTAAGGTAGATGCTGCCTACCTGCAGGGACTCAAGGCCATTCTCTCTCTCGTTTTCCTCAGGAGGTTTGATAAGGTAGCAATGGTTGCAGCACTTTTTCAACTCCATCACAATGTTCAGGAAACCAGATGTGCTTCCCCTTGTTCCCTTTGAAAGAGCTTTGTAGTTTCTTGTCAAAATCCACCTGCAGGCAGGAAAACAAAATGTCCAGATCATCTCACAGCGCAGACTGGGCATGCTGGAGCCTGGGAGATAAAAACCTTCAGGTACACCTTGTTCAGACATCAGTCTACTCCTCTCCCTCCATCTTTTTTCAACTCTTCAGGATACTGCTGTTTCCTCACCAGAGACCCTGATGTTCCTTTCCTCTTGATGTTATTACCAACAGTGGCATCACAGTTCTGTAGGGTGCTTTACTCCCCTCCAAAAAATGCCCATTTACCCTCTCCTGCCAAACTGGCCAGTTGAACTGTGTCACACACAAAAAGCATCCCCAGAGTACTACAGAGCAAAAAATACCACAGGACCCTACCTCAGATTCCTACCACAAAGCCCCTGCTGCTACGGGGGACGCCTGTCACGCTAGACAGAAATATATTCCCTGGGCACATAGAAAACTCTGCCTACTTCTTACTGGCACTGCCAGTAACTTCAGGAATGACTCACTTGTAATACTGTTTCTGCAAAGCAGACATTTCCACACGCAGGATCTGCTCCACTTTGGCTGGCAAAGATTTCTCCACATCCTTCTTCACTCTGCGTAGCAGAAAGGGCTCCAGGACTTTGTGAAGGCTCTGGTAGCCATTCTCTCTACCTTTTCCATGGTCCTCTTCAAAATCCTCCCAGAATTCAAATCTAGCAACAGAAACAAGGAGCAGAAAGGGGTCAGAATACCTCTTGCCAGATCACACCAGACACCTACTGGATATGCTGCCACTGCACAGGAAGGCATATCCTCAGTTGGATGGGGATACAGTGGAGGATAACGCCCTCTGGGCTAAGGTGCCTTCCTAACATCTTATCTTTAAGCTCTACACTGACTTCCAGGATCCAAAAATCCCACATTTTCCTGCTCTGCCACCTCCTGCTGGCAGTTTCTAAACTTCCCTCAGTGCCCTCCCCCAGGCAGGGCTTTGACAACTGCAGTATGTTTCACATTGCTTCAAAAGCTTTTTTGGATGTCTTAGGTTTCCCCATTCAGTTGGCTGCCAGAAATACTCCTTGAGTTAGTCACTTAACATCTGATTTTCCCCACCAATGTTTCTTCCCCTTTGATTGCTCTGACACCAATGAGTTTATCTCAGGGATTTAATTCAGGGATTTCTGCCATTCTGCACTCCTGACAAGAACAGACACTGAGGTATGTTCTGAAGGACCAAAAGGAGACTTACTTCTCTGGCATGATGAAATGCAGCAGGGACCAGAGTTCTTTGAGTGAATTTTGAAGAGGGGTGCCAGTGATCAGCAGCCTGTGGTTGGACTTGAAATCAATCAATGTTTTATACAGGAGAGAGTCGTCGTTTTTCAAACGATGGGCTTCATCCACGCCTAGGAAGGCCCAGTTAATACTCCCCAAAACAGCCTGGAGGAAAAGAAGAAACAACCCCAGGCCCCCAGGTCAGACAAGCCCCAACACTTTGCACATGCCTCTCTCCACAGCCGGGAAGCACAGCAGTGTATGTGTTCCAGGACATCCTGCCCCAGCCCTGATGCTGGACCCCACCACCGAAGGAGCTGGGCTCACAGGAGCTTCCTGTTACAAAATCCTGGGATCGAGATGCCTTCCCTTTTTGGTTTTGCCTCCCCAGAATGGAAAGGTGAAAATTACCCATGCTGAACAGCACTCCTGCCACATTGGAATGCTCTTTCAGCAAATGTAACTATTGTAAGCCACCTCTGCTGTAACCAAAAAGTACAGGGCTCCCAAGCCCCTCCCTCCCTTGCCGCATGCCCCCAGGCCCTGCTGTAGTACCCGCCCCACTGGAGCAGAAGCAGGAGAGCAGGTAACAAGCCTACAAAAAGTTAAGGTAACCTGAGATTTAGTGGTATTTTGGGGTTGGTTTGTTTGGGTTTTTTTTTGCATTAATGTAAAGGTTTTTGTTTTCTGCTATGCCTCAGTGATGGGCTGACAGATTCTAAGTGTAAAAATCCAGATATTGTTAATACCATGGCCAGTGGTTCAGTGTAATGTTTTGTCCTCTTAATTAGCTTAAATTAAAGCAGGTAAAATCCAGTTGCTACCCTGCCTGGTGTGTTACAAATGAAAAAAACAACACAACTGTGTGGTACAAAAGCAACAAGACTTAACAGTTGTCACCCGTTCCCTCTGCTTACTGCAAACAGCAGCTGTACGTTCTCCATCCCCACAGAGGAAAAAGGTGAAACCCACTAGCTGGGGACTGGCTTGCCCCTTGGCAAGTGTGAGAAAGTCCATTACTCACCTTATCCTTGAGGAGGATCTCATATGTTGTGATAAGTGCATTGAATTTCAGCCTTTTAGACTGAGAGTGGATCCACTCATATTCACGTATCTGTGAAAGGAGACAAATGTTAACTTCAACCAATGTTACTGAAAAGAAAGTTAACCACCATTATTTCAGTACAGTTATAGCCAGGCTCTGACCAAGTCCAAAACCATGTTGCTCAAGGTGCCACCCGAGGAGCTCAGACTGCCCAAGGACCAGCTTGTTTAGGTGCACACATGGTTCAATTGCCCTTGCACAAGTAACAAAAAGAGGCCAAAGAGCTTGCTGTTCTGTCAGTGCCCTCAGCTGCCAGATAAATGCTCTAACTGCCTGCAGTACTGCCAGTACTACCATCAGCCTCACCAGAAGAACAGAAGCTGCTGCTTTGCACCCACCACTTCTACCCAACCCCACACCCTTGGTTTTCTGATAACACACCATGTTCCTGCTCATCAGGTCTCCGATGTAAACCACCACATTGATCTCAGGTGCCCACACTTCAAATTCCCTCTGCCACGAGGTGAGGGTGGACAAGGGCACCACGACCAGGAAAGGGCCGTACAGCTGGTGCTGATGGAAGAGGTATGACAGGAATGATATTGTCTGAATAGTCTTGCCCAGTCCCATTTCATCAGCCAAGATCACGCTGTTGTTCCTGAGAAAGAAGAGAACAAACATAAACGCTGAGCCCGTGTTTCTGCCACTACTTATTCACTGTGCACCAGCACAACCAGCCATCCATGATGAGGAAAAGAAAGGGAGCAGTGTAAAAAAAATAGTGTCTGAACACTTCCAAGTGGATCCCAGGGCACTCAGACAAGCACTGGCAAAAAGGAACAGACTGTCATCACTCCAGAGGCAAAGGGGAGTCAGTGGCCTAATTTTAGAAGGCCATTTCTGAAAGCCTTCAGCAAGTGTGTCAGAATGCTGAGCCAGAAATGTTTTCTTTCAGTTAGAACAATGGAAAGTCAGGGCTGATACACACTAGGCTCACACAGCAGCCAAGGCCAGCGTGCAAACAGGCCCAGACAGGGGCCTGTTAAGTTCATGCTCTAGATAGGTTCCTGCTTGTGGGGTCTGCAGTGCATCTGGGCATGGTAACATCTGAAATCCTTCAAGCTGCAGAAGCAGGACACAAAGACCTCACTTCAAAACAAGATGGCCAGATCCTACTGAGGAAAAAAATCTCAGGAGACAAACCGAATGTCACACAGCATGTGCACGTACTTGCACCATGAGTGAGCCAGCCAGTTGAGGCCCTCCAGCTGGTAATCTCGTAGCTCCAAGTTCTCACTGCCAATGTATGAAGGCTGTTTCTTCAAGGCAACAAACCTTGGTCTCTGCTTCAACACCTGGAAAAGGAGAAGCTGTAAGCCCACTGAAGGTTGAAACTTCAGCAATAAATATCCATCTGCTCGCTGGCTACAGTCCATCCACATATTCCTAGCCACCGCTTATGTCTGCAGCTCAGAAAAGCACTCCTCAGTGTTAGTTTTGCCTGCTGTCCTCTGGTTCCAATGACCAGGGCTCCGAGTGCCCCTTAACAGTGCAGCAAGCTGGACATGATGCACACTTGATGGAACAAGCTCCACTTTCTTTTTTGCCTTCTTGGTGTTTCTCCCATTATCTCTGCCCCTCTCCTCACTATATCAACATCTTACAGGTTTTCTCTTTTCCCAGATGTGCTGCTGATCTTAAGACCTTGCACTTCTGCAGCAGCTCCTTCTGAGAAGGAAGCACTGTGCAAGCATTCATGAAGCCTCCCACTCCCCAGCTGGACAGAACATTCTCACAGAGTAAATGAAACCAAAAGGGGGTTTGTGTCTCTGCCTAAAGTACGCTACAAGAACAGCAAACAATCATCCAAACAGCAGTGGGAGGATGGGAAAAGGTTCTCTGACGTTTATCCTGACAAAACTCCACATTCCCACTGCGTGGAGAAATCAAACAGGAGGGAAGAGAAGCGAGCAAACCTTGCAGTCCCGTGTAGGAATGGTTTTGGAGTTGTTACGGTTGTTGAAGCTGTCAATACAGCGCTGGAATTTCTTGCTAATCAGAGCCTCATCTTCCCAGCTGCACTCAGCATAGGGCAGCCCCATCCACTTACACAGGTATTCGGGGTCATTCGAGGATGTTTTGCGATTGTTAGCTGAAAAATATGCAACAAAGCCCAAACCTCAGCACCTGTGGTTCCGTGGCTGAACCACAAGTGTGGCTCTGGAGCAGTCTGAACCACCTATACAACCACAAGACAGTTTTTGGCTAGCAGAAAATGTGTAGAGTGACCAAAAAAAAAACGGTCCTTTACCTGGGAAATCTGAATGTCCTGTCGCAGCCTTGCTGGTCTTCACAGCTGTGGTTGGAGACAGAAGGGAAGGAAGGGTTTGGAGAGCTGTCAGCCGGCAGAGGGGGCAGGCAGGCTGTCACTGCCACACACCCCGTGCCTTTTCATAGGAATCATATGGAAAGAGGTTAAACAGCTCTCGGAGCCAGTCCCCAAAGCAATTGGATGCCGGCACCTCTGACTGGCAGGATTGTGATATTGCTGAAGCGCTCACTAGGTCATGTTTTAATTTACTAAGTAGTCATGGAAATTTAACTCCTGAGGTGCCTTGCTGCCTAACCACATCCTCAAGCACCTCACAGAAAGCAGTCCTTGCAAAAGCCAGGCCTGTACTGCTGCTTTGGATGCAAAATGCCTTCAGTCCAAAGAGCTTTGGCAGCAGGGGCTTTAACATCCCCTTGGAAACTAGCATGTCATCTCTTATGCCAGGCAAAAAGAGCAATTGATTTGTATTGCTCATCTGGCTTTCTACTGCTCAAATCCCTGAATTTCTCACCCTGAAATACACTTAACACCAGGTTTCTGTGTGTTTTGGTTTTCTGTGGGTTTTTTTCCTCCAGAGATAACAGAGGACAGGAGAAAAGAGAGAGACACACACTCATTCTGCTGTCACAAAAAATTAAAGCTCTCACATCTTTCTTCACTCCCTTACAAGAGTGACGGGTTCACTTACCAATTACTCTTTCCACTATTTGATACTGTTTGTTCAGCTCTGAAGCTAGCTCTTGTTGGCAGTTGAAATATTCTACATCTTCAGGTGACACCTTGCCCAGCCTGGATGCAAAAACAATCCAACCAAAACACCCACTGTAATAATGCTTTTGTCATAAATCGTTCACAGGCATCACGTGTAGAAATTCTGCTTTCCTACATGGTTCTGTCATGCAGAGAAGTCACTGAAGCCAACTGCTGCTTATGTGACATGTCTCTTAGAGCTTCCTCTAATTGTAAATCGTTACTGAGAAGCCAGTGTCACAGATGTGCATGCTGCCTCCCTGCTAAATGACGCCTCATTCTGCTGCAAGAATCAGCCTCAAAACCAGAACCTAACGGAGACGGAAGCTGCTGCTCCAGCTTTATCCATCTGGAATCACGTTGGATCTCCCCTTAGAGTTCCAGGGGAGGTTGGACATAAACTGATGCAAAACATTGCACACACGTAAGCCCGTAATTAACAAGGGTTAATAAGGCAGCAAAGCCATCATGACACGTCCTGGGTTGGTGAATCTGTGTACTGTTTATTTGTCCTCAGCTACCCCAATTCCGAAGCCTGGCAAGTGGCATTATTGAGGATTTCATGCCTCTTTCACTCTTTCAATACCATGGCCACAGGCACCATTTCTAAATGGTGGGATATTCATCAGAAGGCAAAGAGAGACAAGTATTGAACACCCAAAACTGCTGCTTTGGATGAAACATGCTTTGTGAGAATAAATTAAATGTTTTAGTCATGACTCTGCAAATCTCTGCCTAAAAAATCTTCGCCCAAGGCCAAACCCCTGGTTAAAGTGAAACATACCATTGCTTGATCTCCTCCTCTTTCTTCTTGAAGTTTTCTAGCTTTTTCAGGCCCTTCACTTTCTGCTGCTGCAGAGACTCTTCACTCTCCCAGGTGCTATGGATGTATGACCAGCCCTTCCATTTGATCAGGTACTGAATCTCCCCCTCATCCTTTTCGGGATCAAAGTCAGCACTTGGGTCGCCATTGGCTTCAGTTGCGTACACTGTGGTGGAAGCACCAGTGGCTGCAAAAGAAATCAGGCTGCAGCTGGTACCTTTCTCATTAAGCACCGGACATGAACTGCAGTAGAGCAGAAAAGTTCTTCTTCTAATACATCTTTTGTGACAGCACAAGAACATCCTACAGATTCTGCAACCCAATAAGACAGGCACACAAAAGCTTCTGTACAACAGAATCTTTCCAAATCTCTCTGCATTAAATGCTTTTCTTTAAGTATAATTCAAAGGCCTCTTGAAAATGTTCACGACCATTCAGCTGTAGAAAAACACTTTTGAAAGGCTATGGGAACAAACCACCAGCTTTATTTCCATTATTGCTTTGCCAGTGGAGCTATGAAAGCTGACTCTACTGGGAGATCTATTTGATATTTCAAAGAAAAGCAACAACTGCAGAACAATGACTGCATCTTTAGAATGCGTGTATGCTAAATGGAAGCTGCCAAGCATATAAACTTGACGGTTTAGGGTTTTCAATTCTAGATTTTACAACAGCTGCTAGAAGACATGTGTAAGAGACATAGGAAAGGGTGAAAAGCACTGGTCCCACTCTCAAGTTGCAAAGGGTCAAGAGAAACCGTGAGGGCACATGACTGACACCAGAAGCAAAGGCTTTTTCCAGAGTGACGCACCTCCTTTCTTCCCAATCCTGATGTCCAAGACTTTCTCAATTGTTTCACTGTTGTCTTGTTGCTCATCAGCTCCTTCTCCAGTCATTTCTATCAGGTCATCGGAATCGGTCTCAAAATCGTCATCTTCTTTGTAACTGTTGAAGATCACATCCAAACTGTTAAAGAGCCCTTCACTCTTCCCAGTCCCGAAACACAGGCTGGTGTGGACTGGAGCAAGCCTTCTCCAGCCTTTACCCTGGGGTTCAGTACATGCTCAGCACAGGCATTTCTCAAATCAGCCATGCAGTGCTTTTCCCCAAGACACATAGAGCTACATTTTATCAGACCATCTCATCCATACATTTTGCTGACCATGGTCAATACCAGATGTAATCCCTGCAGTAGAAGCAAGACCATCAAGAGAGGAGGTCTCCTCTACCTGGTGTAAGATTATTTTACCTGACATTTTTGGCTGCCCTTCGTCGGGTTTGTCTCTTGGGAGTCTCACCATCTTCGTCATCATCCTCATCATCAGATGACTCTGGTCTCTTTCTCTTTTTCCCACGCTGGGGTTTGTAAGCCTTTTTAATGCCAGTTTTGGGCACCACTCTGAAATAAGAATTAACAGAAAGCTATAGTGCAGTGTGCTTTATATAAGCATCTATTGTAAAATGTCTTTAAGAAAGCATGAATCTCAGGCATTAAACTCCTAGATATTTAGTCTACTCCAACTACCATGGACACCACTGCATCACTCCCCAGAACGTGAAATGGGCCAATGAGAGATCAACTAGATCCTAGTGACAGACAGACATCACCTCTCCACCCAGCACAGGCAGGAAAAGACAAAGGCAGAGAGAAAGACAAGACTGGAGCAACCACTTCTTACCTCCTTTGGGCAGGTCTTCTTGCTTTAATTTTTTTCCGTTCAGGTTCACTCTCCCCGCTGCTGCCTTGATCACCTCCATCTTCATCCTCTTCTTCACCAGAGGCATCCCTCCTCCATTTACTTCTGTGGTCAGAAATGTAGGTTATGGACAGGCAATCACATCTCCACACAAACGCTTGGCTAAGCAGACACCCGACTCTCACAGGTTAATACCAGCAGACCACAATGATGAGAAAAAGTTCAAAGCTGCCCTCTTGGTTGTTCAGTGCAACGCAGGGGGGTTCATGGGGTGAGAATCTGATTTTAGGAAACATGAGGCCAAATCACGCTGTGTCATTAGTGGAAGGAATTAGGTTCTGTGTGGGCAATTCAGAGCAAGGCTGCAGCTCTGAAATGCCCTTTGGAGGAGCCTTTCCTTTCTCCAACAGGAGGTGGAGAGTCCATGGGGACTATTCCCCCTGACCAGGAGAGGACTGTACTACTACAGTCCTCCCCGTGCTTTAGTACTGTCCATCCTGGACTGTACAACTGAATGAAAGATGAAAAGACATGAAACAGAAGAAACAGCTGTAACACGTGGTTGCGTTTAAGTTTTCAACAGCAGACCAGCTTTATGTTGCTACAAGTTTACTTCAGTGTTTGGAAAAACAAGAAGGTACTATTTAGATGTAGAAAAGGCAGTAAAGTATGACTGTAAGTGAGATAATACTTTATGGAAGTATTTTGTTGTACCAGAGGGTTATGAAACACAAAGGAGGCTAATTTGGCACTTTAATCAAAAAGGGGAGAGCAGCAGGGATTAAACTGGTTTAAGTATCTCTGCAGCAGAGTAAGGAACCTGATGGAGAAGTGAAAGACTGACATCCCAAACAGAACCTGATTTATTCAGACTCTGTCACAGGCAGAGTGGGAAAAGAAAAACAAAAGAAAAACTGGGAACTTGCATCCATCTGTAGATGCATGTTCATACTTCAGTTTTAGACACCCAAAGTAGTATAGCTGGAAATATGAAATAATTTATTTTACAAGCTCTCTACATTGACTACACCTATCAAACAATCCAAACCAGACAAAGCACTGCCATTCAAACCCCCCTCCCTAGAAACTTACGTTCTTTTTACTGTCTTCTGGCCTCTTCTCTTTGGGCTGTCATTTTCAGATTCACTACTTGCCTTTAATTGAAAAGAAAGAAAATCAGGTTGTAGGCTTCACTCAGACTGTCTGCTCAAGGGTCCAAATGAAAGGCATGCACACGATCTGAGCTCAGACACAGCCCGACTGCTGGTTCCCTGCAGCGCTGGAAGGATGCTCTGGTGGGACTGGGCTGCAGAAGAGGAGCCAGCTCCGCTCCCCAGCAGCAGCCGCTCCGTGCTGCCTCGGCTGCAGGATTAAGCCACTGTGCTCTCTCCACACAAAGAGAGTAACTCTGCAGAAAGGCTGGAGAGCTTTTTACTACAGCGTCTGTTCAGGAGCCACCAAGCTGGGGATATGCAAGGCTGAGACCCAGCTACACCTCAGCATCACCCTCCAGTACCTGGCAGAAGCCATCTCAGTGGTGGCAGTTGCCAGCAGACCTGCAGTGTGTGCAACACCCCACAGATTATGAAACTGTGGTGTGAATTTACCCCACCAAAACTTGCATTGCTGGAGGAAAACTGTACCCCGGAGAGAGACAGGGCAGCTCCGCTGCTGCTACCCCTGCCTCGGTGCAAGGTCAGCATCGCTCCTGCCTGATGCTCGAGGATCAGGCAGCAGCGTGATTCAGCCTTGTGGACAGCACATCCAGTGCAAAGGTTCAGCTATTTTACAAGATTTTTTACTGAAAGCACAGTGAATGTGCTTTGGTGAGCACCCATACCTGGCATTGCAGCAGGAATTCTGCTGTATTTGGGGGCATTCAGACTTCATTTCTGCGAGTGCAGAAACTTTTGCAGACACTCCAAGACATTATGATCTCTACCCTCACTAGAGAAACTTCTTACAAGGAGGAAATTCTTACAAAAAGTCAATATTCTCATCACAAAAGTGTCCTTCCTTTCCTAACTCACTGAGGACCTGCCTGGGTCAGAGCCATGCCCTGCTTCTTTCCTTCCTCCAACTCCTCCATCCTTCACCAGTGAAGACTCTCTGGCTAAACCTATGTAGAGATATTCTAACTACTTGATGTACTATTTTAAACATGGGTGTCATTAACTCCTACACATCAAGATAGATTAAAAAAATATATAAAAATAAATCTGCAGGCAGGTCCTACACAACCCCAGTTTGATAAAAACTCGGCCGCTGTAGAACAGAGATTACCACAGAAACAACACCCCTCAACCAACCAATGACTTCACCTTATACACCTGCCCCAGCAAACACAACTCAGCAGGGAGAAAACTCAACAAACCAATGTGAGATTTCTAAAGGAGCATTAAAATGATAGAAGTAGCCTCTGAGACTGCTTGCTCCACATACTTATTGGAAATCTTCCACTTTTGTACTGCTTTTAGCTGCAGAATTCAGCTTCAGCTTTAGGTAATGCCTGTCCACCATCACAGGTATCTCAATTTGCATCTCGTGGGACGCCCACCACTCTCCTAGCAATAGCTAGCAAAGTTTACAGCTGAGAGCTGGGTCATACTGGAATTCTGTGAAATGGCATGAGCTGCACAGGATAAAGTCAGGGCTCTGGGTAGCCATTGCCCACCCCTTCCTTCCTTTCTGTACCTTTTAATCCATTTTCCAGCTTCCCTTCCACTAAGAAGAATTTCCTTCTCGCATCAGTGTTCCCATTAAAATACACTGAAATACTGGATGCCACATTAGACCAAGGGCTTTGCTGAATTTCACTGTGGTTTGGTGACAGTTTTACATGTGACATCGTAACACCTTTTCACTGTATCTTACCACAAAGCTCCACCTGTTCAGGTTTATCCACCTGTGTCACAGCCCTGCACGGAATCCCTGTCTCACAGACCAAGCATCCAGGAAGCAAGTGGCTGGTGAACACCATGGAGAGCCCTACCTACCCATGCAACACATGCCAAGCAGGCCAGAGATTTCAGTTTCAACATAGCAAAGTTAAAAGTCCTCAATTTTCTTTTTCCCTTTCACCTCTTATCCACTTTCTGAAGCAAGCTGCTTTGCCATTCCAGTCTTGGCATATTTTTTGAGACCTAGCCCTCAGCACACGTTTGCTTTTTGCTGTCTTTTGGCAAACCACAAGTAAAGAGAGGTGGATTTTTCTTCTGCTCTGCGTCAGAGATGATCAGATTTGGCAAAAACCAAATACAACCTTTGGCTCTTTGAAAGCTAACACCATTTCTTTGCCAAAATCCCATTTTTCTAGTTTCTATCAGCTTTCCTAATGCCACTTCTCTTCCCCTGCTCTGTCGCTGTCTCTACAAAGCCAGTGCTCATGTATTAATGACTCGTCTTTTCCTCACCTCTTTCTGCCTTGAAAAATGTGACTTGTGACTGCAATTCAGCCGCCTTCAGTTACAGTTTTCAAAGACACCATTGTGTTTTTTGCATGCGTGTCAAGCCCAGCTCTATCTCCTCTGACACAGTCAGTCCCCAGCCTGAATTATCTGCCTGCCTTGTGCTCCCACATCCTCCCTGTGCTGGGGAGTGCTGTGCCGGCAGCCACCACTGGCTCAGGCTCTCCTTCCCGCTCCCTCGCCTACCACCGACCCTGTCTCCTCCTAACCAGCTCCTCCTGGCATCCCAAGCCCAAGCCACCAGGCTCCAGCCCCTGACTGAAAGCAGCTTTCTACCATTTTATACAGAAATAATAGTAATTTTTTTACAAAATTCAAAACATAAGCATGTTTTAGCAACCTCTTCATTGCACTCAAGTCCACATTTCAGGATGTAGCTGCAAAACTCTACATCAAAATGCTCAAACTAGCTCAAGGGTGAGAATTATACCTCTACCCTGGACTCCAAAGCACAAGCAGAGCTTGTGCTTGTAACACCCCATTATCAACACCAAACCACAGGCTCTGGTTGGTGGTAAATTCCTCAGTTAAGGAAGCACAGATGGAAACCGGAGAGCTGTAAGCATGCCAGGTCCTGAGCATGCACCTAAGGTCCTGTCTGCACTGAAGCCTGCCTTCGACTCTCCTCAGGAAACAAACTGGTCAGGAAATCACCTGCACCTTCCATTTCAAAAGCATCACCTCCTTCAATAACACAACCTAAGCTGACAAAAATCCACCTCCAGTCCGCATCCAGGCTTTTGTCAGTCCTGCAAGATGCTGGGTACATTCTCCTTGCTCTCAGAACCAGAGTCCCAGTGCTGGCAAAACTCTTCTGGGCTCAGGCTACCCCTCTGTCTGCTGCTGCAGCAGCCAAGGGGGAAACATAACTTGCCTTCCCTAGTTCTCCTTTCCCCTATCAAACACTACAGACATGTCCAATGTACTCCTGCACTGCTACTTCCAACAGGCACTGGGAACTGGCCTCTTAACACCCCAACCTCCAGCTGAAGGGGATCAGCCTTTCCTCTATGCGCCTTGCTGACTCCTCACATCTAATTTCATCTCTGTCTTCCAGCACTTAAAAATGCATCCACTTCTACTAGATTAACCATGCTGTATTTTGCTGTGGAGCTGCGCTGTACAAAGCCTAATGATGCTGCATATGTAGCAGCAGCTTTAAGGTTCTCGACCTACAGATTGTCCAGGGGTGCCCTCACTGCCTGCCCAGGAGATGTAGAGACTCCAGGCTGCTGGCACGGTCCAGCTGTCTATTAGAAGAGATTAAGACTTTCTTAAACAAGAGGCAAGAAATATTGCAGACTAAAATCAAAGTGAGGATTTTCTCATTTCGAGCTTAACAGAGTTCAATCTCTAGTGCTCCAGGAAAGCTGAAGAATCACAGCTCTAACCAGGTTAGCTCTCATGTCTGCTGAAGTTCTTCCAGTGATACCAGTAGTGCTTGAACTTTCAGCAAAAGCATGAGGCAAAGCATTAATCAAAATGCAAATAAGCAGGAAATTTTTTTTCAATAATAAACCCAAGTGTATTTTGGGAACACCACTGGTGCATGACTTGTGGTCTCTCACAGAAAACACGCACTGTTATTACACCATTTTTTACTAACTTTGGCCTCAACTCATCCCATTTATAACAAAAAGACCATGACTGCTTTGGGTGCATTTATTTCTCGACTGCCCCAGAATACTCTGAAAGGCACCTGGCTTTGCACGCCTCACTTCCCCTGGCTAAAACCTGAAGCTGATTTATTAACTGCAAAGAAAACACAGGGGGGCAAGTACTGTTTTTACTAAAAAAACCCTCACATGCGTTTTTATTCCTGGAGACAGCTCTAGTCCTCTGAGCTGCTCTGTACTCCTATGCAAAACTGGACTTTCACTTCCTGATCTCTTAGCCCACGCCTCAGTATTGATCCCAAGTCATCACCCACTCTGACTGCAGCCCAGAGACCTACGAAACCTGCTATGGCCTCTGGACAGTTCCCAGAAGGCAATCACTTCTAACACAGAAATAACCCTCCCTAAACTGCTGGTCTCAAAGGACAGGCTAGTGCCCCAAAAACCCAACCACCTCCACCTACGCGCGATCTGCCCAAGATCAGGGAGCACGAGGGTAGATGCGATGGCTAATTCTTGTTCTGTGGTCTGCACCTGCCACGCTGCCTGGGAGATGCTGTTTGCTAGTACTGCAGAGAAGCATTAGGATAGAAGGCAATTAAAAGCTCCTAAGACACACTGTGCTGGAAGTCCCAAGCAGCAAGCAACAAGAGCAGGTCACTGGTGACAGGATTAACCCTGTGAAGGTAGAAAGCAATCTTAAGAGGTGTCAAGTGCCTTGGGTTTCTGCCAGCACCAGCAGCAGCAAGGAACGCTCAGCACCATGCAGGTTTGAGCTACGTTTAAGTCTTCCAAAAGCACTTCTTTCCATCTCGTCCTGCTCTGTGCGAAGCCCCAGCGCCGTGCTTCTGCCATGTCACACCCTCCATCGGACTCTGCTGCAGACGGGAGCTGCCCTGCAAGGACCAGCCACTGTTGCTTTGGGGAGGGGAAAGAGGAAGGTCCAATTTTGTAATTTTGGCTTTCTGGTTCACAAATTTGGCAGTGGGGTCATTCAGAGGACTACTTTTTTTTTTGTCTTTTTACAATATTTTGTGGTATAGCAAATTTTGCATCTCTGATTATTTATTTTTTTTTAATTATTGTGCCTTAAGTAGTAGGAAATAAAGATATTGAAAAAGAAAACAACATTTGCAAAACCACGTAATATTGTAAAACAAAAAGAGGTGGGACTTACCTGAGCCCCTAACAGGGCACTTGTTGCTGCAGCGGAGGTCTGTGGTGGGTGTGACATTGCCAGCACAGTGCATGCCAGGGCATCGCACAGAGAGGGGCCAGCGAGCCTGGGCTTTGCCGGACTTGAAAAGGAAAACAAAAGCTAAGTCAATGATGTGCCCCAAGCCCCTCCTAACCTGCTGCTATGAGGGACATCCAGCACAGGAATCTAAGGGGCACCCCCAGTACCCCCAGTGATAACATGCCAGAGCAAGGAGCCAGAGACCTGCATCTGCAGCGCGACTGGGACCTCTTCAGCATCCAAATGCACTTTTCAGCAGTGAAGCACCAACAGCCTGACCATCAGAGAGCATCCCTGGGCTCCTGCTCTCCTGAAAATTGGCTGCTTATCCTTAGGGTCCCAATTGCATGGTTCTGCACCTAGCTGTCAGTCCCAAGCTTTACTGTCTGTCTAAGCCTCTCCCTATTTGGTTTTATTCTTCTCCTCTATAACTGCTCAACCTCCAGAAGAGCTGTAAATAAAAGCTTGTTAGATGTAAATGAAGACATACAGTTAATGCCTGTATCTGCAGAAAAAGACAATCCTCAGAAAATAGGTTCACCCTGACCATTGTCACCTCCAAGGGAAGCATGAAAGACTCCCCAATATTTACCCAAAGAAAAGAGATGAATTCCAGGATGGGCAACAGGCTGTTTTCCTGGGTAGGTGTTTCTGGGAAGTATCCTTTATTCCTGGTTGAGTGTGTGCTGGGCTTTGATTTGGTTTTGTGACTTGTTTTTTTAACACAGACTCATCTCTCCCTGATGTTCCTGCAGCAGAGCATGACCTGCCTTGTGCCCCACTCCAGCAACAAGATCAGCGCCAAGCAGATTCAACTGCAGGACCAGGGCCTTAACCCTGAGCCCCAACATCCACACACCAGGCTAGGGCTTCGTGTTGGCAAGGCAAGACAGGCGAGTCCTGCCTTTGCTCTTGCTCTTTGAGCTTGGTTGGTTTTATACATTCAGTAATCCCTCACCATTTTTTCTTATTTAAAACTATTTTCTTACCTCATCCTTGATATTAAACCGGGATGGTTCTTGTCTGCTTCGGTTTGATCTCCTAACCCCATAAACATCAGGATATTCCTCCCACATCTGCAAAAGACACAGACCATCAGAAGGCCTGCTTCACACCCCCCATGTTTGGGGTTCTTTTAATATCAACATAAACCCATGAGAGAATTAGCAACCAGCAGGATCAATGCTTTAAGAAACAGGCTGAAAAGGATTATGATTATTTTGGGGTATCCGGTAACACTCTAAAGCACCATCTTTTATCCCAACGTTTTTATAGCTGTCCACCTTTCCCTCTGGGCACAAAGCACTCTCCACCTCATCCAGGCTGAAGGACAGAGCGCTGAGATGGCCAGCCCTCTGCAAGCAGTGACAGGACACCAGAAGTTTTACAGGGTAGACACAAACCACCAACGTGCCACCCAAACACCTACACCAACAATTCCTCTCTCCCTCAGCACAGCTTTATCCTCTTACAGTTTTCTAGACCTATTCATTCTCCTCCTGCTTCTCTCTCCCTCCAGTCCTCAAACATCTCTGCAAGCCACTGGCAGGAAAAGGAAATCAAAACACCCTGCCAGATGCTGCAGGGACTTGGGATTGGCAGCGTGATGAATACAGGGCTGCAGCCCAGCGATTGTTCTGCTGCTGGTAAAGCAGTAACTGGATAACGCTGCAACGGGCACATTGCAGAGGTGGATCTCTGCTGGGCACGTGAGTACAGACAGATACATTCACATGACAGAAAAACTTGAAATACTCCCCACATCGTTTGAAGAACTTGTCTTTTCATCTTTAACATGGGACAGTTTTTGGATGACAAATCTAAGCATCACCTAGTGCAAACTACCCTCACCTTCATGGGTGTATGTAGGCAGAAATACAAAATAAACAGCAACAATCCAATCCATTGGTTATTCAAGGGGAACAGGTATCAACCCACCTAGGCTAGGCCTAGCTAAGGAAAACACTCATTAACAGAGAAATTAAGGAAGGGAGAGGCTTGCTTATTAGAGGGTGCCCTGACCTTTTCATGTTTCATCCATGCTAATGATCACCATGGGTATAGATGCGCTCCCTCACAGGATAACTTTAATGTTGATTGTTGGGGATATGTTCTTAGAAGCCCATAGAGGAAGAGAAAACTTCCTCCAGTCCCCACTAACCAACAATAAAATAGAAAGTTTAGTGCTGCATTACCACAACTGCTTCATAAACACATCCTTCCTTGCCAGTCTGAACACAGGAGAACGAGCTACGACCTGAGCCGACAGCCCCAAGGTTTGAGGGAGGGAGAAGCAGGTAACAAAATCCTTCACTTCTCCCTTGCAGACAGGTGGGGAGTGCTGACAGCACTGTCCTCCTCAGTCTATACATACACAGCAGCTTTCTCCACAACACTCACTCTCACCAAGCAGCTGTGCAAAGTGCAAACCACAGCTAAGGACAGGATAGTTACACAGGGCAAACAAACCAACCTAGACTGACTTAAACCCATTTTCCTCCCTCCAAGCACAATTGGTTCCTTGTCTCCAAATGTGTACCCAGGCTTCTCTTTTGCACCCACACTACACCGCGGTACTCGGGTGCCTGGGTCCCTCTGGTACAACAGGTGATCAAGGCACAGCTTCTGCACTGGCAGGCACAAAGCCAACCAGTGCAAGGCCAGCATCGAACACCGCTGTTCCTCCTCTTCCTTCTGTGCAGCCACAGGCATGAGGGCAAACCTGGCTGGGAGAGAGGGGTACTACCAAGGAATAGCTGGGAAACTGGAGGGAAAAATCCCCAACACAACAAGGAAATTCTGTTCTGGACATCATAAATAGCTTTTTTCTTTTTTCTTTTTTTCTTTCTGTACTTTTTTCAAACAGGAAGACAGTAATGGAAACAAACCATCTGGGCCACCTCAGCCCAGATCCTTGACAAGCATTTTTCTTGACTCTGTATCACAGAAAGACAGAGGGAGAGGATGAAGTGACAGGGTCATGTATTGACAACAGGCACCTGCTCATTTGCACCAGGTAGCCCCATCACCACCTATCCGGTACCCAAAAGGTTTTCCCATCAAACACACACACTCCTGTTCACAGGGATAACACTGGCAGGGCACAAGCACACAGACCAAACAGCCAACAAGTGCTTCGGGGACACCAGAGGTTGTTTGGTCAAAGTGCAAAGTGTCAGGGAAGTCGAAGACAGCTTCATTAAGGTCCTGCTCTCTGCCCTTTCATGGTGGGTACTGGGCTACACAGCTATACAGAGCAACAGGGCAATACCTTTTTAACATCTGCTATCCTTTCCTTCTTAGAGGCTGGTTTTTCTTTGGTTCCAGGAGGGGTCTGCTGGGATTTTGAACCCATGGATTCACTTTCAGATTCAGACTGACTTTCAGAGGACTCCGAGCTGCTGTTTGAGTCGCTGCCCTGCTCGCTCTCAGACTGGCTTGCAGAGTCAGAGCCAGAGGCTTCTTCAGATGCCGAGTGACTGATGGTAGAGAAAGAAGAGATTATATTTTAACTGTATGACACAGCTCAGAAATACAGAGTGAACAAGCCTGAGCCATGTCCAAGCTACAGCCATAGGCTTGGAACAGCCTAAATGCCAGTGTGAACCGCATGGTCCCAAACAGGATGCAATTCTTTCCCCAGACAGACACTGAACTCATGTGCCAGACTGCAGGCTCCAAATCACTGTGCTGTGCTATCCCCTGCTTATGGGCCAGAACAGAGACAGCAGCATTAACAATACCACAGCACAGCTCCTCCAGAGAGGATCTGGCTCCCTCAGAGCTGACAAAAATAAGGTAGATGAGGAGCTGGAGTGTCCCAAGAGCATCCTGCTGTATTAAAGACGGGCAGCAGCTCTGCTGTGGCTCTCCACTGCATCCTAGTACGGTTCAGAACCAAAATACTGTATGCATAACACTATACATTATAGTAAATACCATGTGTTTCTTACAAAAAGAATACATGTCACAACAGAGCAGCAGAAAGGAGCTTACACAGGCACACCACTGGGGCAGGTCCTGTTTAAAGGGTTATGCACTAGATGGCATTCCCCAAGTATCCGGCAACAGGGAGCAGAACATCAAACCAGTGTATTTCTCTTTCTTTTTACGTACAAATTGTTCAATATCCAGACAATTCACCCAAACACAGGCTCCTCAACAATGAGAAGGTACCTATTTTAGGTGACCAAAACATACAAATTCATTTGCCCAATCGCTCCACCATCTGTTTTTCATTTAAAATCCAATTAAAGAAACCAGAAAACTCATTACACTGTGTAACATAGATGCTAGTAAGGCAGTGTGACAAATCCTACTCTGCCAACAAACCAAAATGCAACGGGGAGACTGCACACCTTTTGAACAAGGCACATCTCAGGTCAGCTCCTGATCTGCAGCGAGATGCTTTTGTAACGTTTAAGGGCATACTGCAGATGTAACACCATGAAGTGTGAAGTCAGGAAAACTGCAGAGGGAAACCAGGTTTTTTTTCTCCTTTTGTACAAAATACAGAAGTAACAAGGTGCATTGATGGCTGGGATTTTGCAGTTCAAGAAGGAAATAACACAGAGACAAAAAAGCATGGGTATAATTACAGGCAGCCTACAGAAATCAATGCGTACTACAGAGGCGGGATCCTTAGAGTCAGATCCTACTTGCAGGCACCTCCGCATGCAGAGAGGGCTAATTTACACCATGGAAATAAGTTTTCCACTCAGACCGAAGTTCTGAGGATGTGCGTGAAACGTAAGGGGGCTGGCGGCCCTCAGCAGCAGGGCTGCTCCTCACTCCCGCTGCAGTGGCTCAACTCCCGGCTGCCGTCTCCCAGGGAGCGGGCAGAGGGCAGCAGCCGAGCGTCGCCAGAACCGGCTCCAGAAATCCCTCCAGCACAGGGCACTCAGCCAGGCTCCCTGCCGCCATCTTACAGCCATCCCTCTTCCACCATCTTGCGATCTCCTCGCAGTGGCAGCTGCTGCTATGGGTCCAAGTCCTAAAGTGGAAGGGTGCAGGATGCGCAGGGGAGAGCGAGCGAGCCTGAGAGAAATGGAGCCTTCTCAAGAAAGAGCCGTCACTGGTGGCTGCTGGTTTCATGGTCCCAGCTTGGTGCTGGAGGAGACAGAGGTATGGCATCACTTCCTCCCAGCATGGCTGGAAAATGAAATTACTGCCCACCCAAGCCGTCTGGTTCCTGTCCTGCTCCTACCTGCGATAACCAAAGCCACAGCCATCTCACTACACCTTGTGCTGCCTGCCCCTTCCTCTATGTTTGCTGCAGCCTCCAGTCCTGCCTATGGCACTGCTCTCCTGCTACACCCCACTTCAGCCCCATCCATCACATCTCTCTCCCTGCTCACTTCCAGACCTCCAACCCATTTCTATCCACTGGTATCTGCCCCAGCATCCTGCTCAAACACATCACTTTCCAACCAGACCTACTCAGAGCAAGTGGTAAAACTATGCCGTTGGAGAATTTTCAGGGTTTTCAAGAAAACCAAGGGAATTTATTAGGAAACACTGCCATACCACTCAAGGAAATGACATTCCAGCAAGCTCTGGGGACAGCCAGTTTCCACAGACAGGGCCCAGCAGGACATGGTACCACAGAGTCTCCCATGGGGATGGGGGCTCTACCGCCAAGGAAGAACGGGACCTGGAGGCATCCAAACCTCCAATGTCACAACACAACATGGCAACATCAGACTCAGGCTGAGTCATGCTGGCATCCCACGTTCCACAGGGATGCAGAAAAGAGGAAGACACTTTTCTTCTACCAGATTTATCAGCAAGAGCTGGAAGAAATTACCAGCAGCCAGCCTAGACCCAGGCCAGAGAGGAGCTTTGGCAGTATTTGTTGAAAGGCAGAACAGCCATTACCGGCCTCCTCCCACTCTGAAGTCTTTTCTCAAAGCTTCATTTCAAGGACATAGGGACTACTTGCAGCCTTTCTGCAAATTAATAGTCATAACTCATGTGCTTTACCCAAAAAATTATCATCTGGACTGTAGGGCACTGTCATTTGTGTTACTTTATTTTTATTTTTACCAATATGTGAACTATGTCATCTGAAAACAGGGCAACTTCTCCAGTGACACAGACAGATGACGTACACATCTGCACAGCCAGGTATGCCTGTGTTTGCCCTACTAAGGAAAGAAATGTAGATGGGAAGTGGTTATGTCCCTTTTTTAATCAGCAACCTATTATCAGGGCAAAAGGATACATACTTGACTTTATTTCTACACTGACAGAATAAAACCAGAAAACAAAACCAGCTAATTCTGTAAAATAAGCATTTCTATCACAGAAACAATCGGGAAGCATTTCTACCTGCCAAGAGTATAAAGGATTAGCACCATAAGTCATGTCAGGCTTTATGCTGGCACAGAACTGGAGATTTAAGGCTGCTTTTCAGAAGGTATTTTTGGAACACACCAAGCTTTAATGCCACTAAGCTAACATCCAGACAAGACCTACTCTCAATTAAACCTATAAGTGGGGCATAAGCTAAACTAGTGGTCACCAAAAAAAAAAAAAAAATCCCAATTCAACCAGTTCAACACCCTCCAAATTCAGCAGAGAAAAAGCTGTGAACATCAAGAAAGCTACAGATGGACTGCTGGTAACTCCCCTCAAGTGAGAAACCTGTATAAAAATTGGTATCTGCTAAGACTCCGCCAAATACCTTTCCCTGGCTTGAAAACAAAATTATAGGCTTAAATATTTCTTTAAGTAAAAACCTGCTCCTGACTTGAGAGGAAAAAAAACCAAATCATCCCTTACCAGGAAGGATGTGCTCCTTCCAAGAAGTAAGTAGCTGAACACCAGCGATAAGACACTTTACAATCAGGCATCTGAGTTTACAAGGCCATTACAGCATGAGGAGCCTCCTGCCTTAGCACTCCATATTTCACATACTTCATTTTATAGGTGATCATCTTTGCAAACAGCAACAAAACATTTTATAAGCTCTCAGCAATGACCAACAGTGTATGTGTTTCCAGAAAGTACAGGACCAGCTGAAAAAAATGACCCAATGGGCATTTCTGAAACCGACAGCAGACAAGGGAACAGGGACCGCTCGGTGCCAGGCTTCAAAATTTGGCTTTTGAAAGACAGACCTTGAATTCAGCCAGGGGAATACAGAGAATTAATGGCCCAAGCCCCTCCCCAGGGGCCAAGCTCCAGCTAGCTTTGAGAGCTGCTGTAAATATTTTTTATCTAAGTAACTTTGAATCCAAACAGACATGGTCCCCTGGGCTTAGAAAGCTCAAGGAGGACTCAGTATGCAAAAAACATCCCGGGCCAGCTCCTCCTCAGCACTGCCTACTGGGCACTGCCTTCCAGGATGGGTTAAGGTCAAGGGCTACGTAATGCCAAAAAACAAGGTCCCTGCTCCCCTGTGGCAAAGGAAGGCTTAACCCTCAAACCCAGTGAGACAAAGCATCCAAGTCCCATGGATAATGGAAACCCCTGGAACCACCAGTACCTCAGCACACTGCCACCAAAAGCCCCACAGCCCGGAGCTGGGAGACCCCAGCACCCACCATCCCCAGTGCTCCCCGCACTCACCATGGGCTTCTGGCATCACTGACCAGCCTTTGGGGCTTCTCCATGAGCCACTTCAACTTGCCAACAGATATGTCAAAGTGGCTTTCTGCTTCCCTAGGCAGCTGTACCCGGACCTGGCCCTTAAAGGAACCCAAAGCAGGGACACACCACCACCTCTAGAAGCACAGATGAGCTGCAGAGCACAAAAGGGGCACGCTAGACCCAATTTGGGAACAGCAACCAGCCAGTGGTGAGCCAGCCAGCCGCTCACTTCAGCCACCGTTGGACCCTCTGCACCCGTCCCTGGCAGAGTCCGGCCAACTGTCAGCCAGGTGATCAAACATTCCCTCACCAGGGAAACCCCAGCCCAGTAATAACGGAAGCTGCTGCAAGCCCCCCAGACCTGCTGCAAGCATCACCTTTTCTTCTCGAAATCAAGTGAGCAGTATGTCTTTTCCAGACCAGGTACATCCATTTGATCCAGGTCTAGCACTAGAGGAGGCTTAGCCCCTGCAGCTCTTTAGGACAGGCTGCCAGCATCACCCATGCAGCATCGGCAGAAACCTCAGGAGTCGTCAACAACACACATCAGCAAAACCAGTGTAGGCCACCCGTTTAAAACTGTTTTAACAGACGTCTTCCTAAAGCACCACACACACAAACCGTTGCACACACAAAGGCACTGTGACAAACCACAGAAGATTCTAACATACCAACTCAACTGGATACCATGCTGCTGTTAAACATGGCTGTGAACATTTGGTCTATACATTGCATGTTCCCTATTATTATATATAAGCATATATGAATTGCCTACATACATTGCAACCAGTACAAGCACCATCCATTACTGCTGATGTATGCACCCAAGACAGGCAGTAGCTGTAAAATAGCACCAAAGGAGCCGGGGAGAGAAAAACACAGGAATGATTCTGGCTATAGGTCATCTAATGACATGGGTGTATCTTATCAAGTGGGGCTAATACATAGACCCAGTGGATTGAGAAGATCACAGGATCTATCACTTAACTTCAGGAAAAAGCCATGAGCAAATGCTTCAGTACCCGTGGCCAAAGCCTTGCAGACAGTACAGAGAGCTCGTAGGCAAGCTAAGTGACTTACAATGATTGCAATACTGAAGATAAACTCAATCCTAGGTTTTTGAATTCTCATTATTTTGTTCTGAAAATCTATTAACATGAGCGATTGGTTCTTGCCCACCTCCCAAGGCAAAGGATTTTTTGAGTGGTTAGTGTTAAAAAGGGTCAGCCAACAGAAGCACTTTTCCCAATTTATCCCTCAGAGCAAAAGTGCAAATGAAGGAAGAAAAGTATTGCTGCTACTCTGTTATCCATACCCACCTTTCATACGTATTTCTAACAATGACTGGTCCAAAGAAAGATCTTAAACTAGAACATACTAAATGCAGCCACGCTCTTTTTACTGTTTAAAAGAGAATCTTGAACAGCTTTGAATAGTCACAATATAGTTTGGCCAGCTCTGGTCAGGCTTTCAAGGGGATTAACAAAGGCTCCCAAGGTTACAGGGCTGCCCCTGGCAGATAAACGTGCCCATAAATAAATAAATAAAATAATCCAACCTCATTTTCTGATCAGCAACTTTTTTTTCTTTAAATTGGCAAGTGAGAGGAGCTTGCTTGCAGAGGTTGGACATCCATTACATTTACACAGCATCAGGCACAACAGGGCCATGATCCTCCTAGTAAAGGGAGGGATTATGCCCTCAGCATTTATCTATCTAAATAACCACCTGACTTGGGCTGTGTAGGATTCCAGCCTGGCTCAAAGGAGGGGATGGGAAGGAGGCAGAGGGAAATCTTCACACACACTCCAGACACCGCTACTTGCCCCAACACAGGACTCCCAAATGCCAAAGGCAAAGCAATCCCAAGCACACAGCGAGCTAAATATATCCCTCACTGCTCTGCGGCAGCTCCCTATAAAGCACGCTGGGCTGTCTTGAATGACAAGTTTCTTGAAAGTTCAGGGATTTTTTTTTCTCGACTACAAAGACACCAACATTCTGCTTGCACAAGCAAGCAGAACAAACAGTTCATTCATGATTGGGAGAGCTGGCTCTCTTGGCTCTTATCTTTACGCTAGAGGCTGGAAATGCCTGGGATGTTTAGCGGAAAGAAAAAAACCCAACTGAACAGAACAAACCCAAAAAACCCCACCAACAGCACAAAAACCAACCCAGCACAGGGACAAAAGGAGTTACAACCCATCTGCTTGATCAAGCACAAGTGAACTTATCTCCAAAGGCAGCACCTTTCTCTTCCCTGCTTAAAAGGGGATAGTTGCAGTTCTCAGGGCTTGAAGAAGGCATTCCTCCACCCGGTTCAGTTCTCCACTCGCCATCTGGGGGACCCGGCTGCCCTGGCAGCATCCACCACCGAGCCCCTCCCCCGCAACCCATCTTGCAGGGGGATAGGATGTCCCTCTGACATGACCGCTTAAGCCCCCACAGCAGGGACCTCTACACACAGGTAGCACCCTGCTTTCTGTAGGTGCATGGGGGCTGCTGCTGTGCGCACAACTTGGCTTTACATTAGTATAGAAAAGGTGGTTTCTTTAGATGGGGGTTGCATTGGGTGGGGGCATTTTCCCCTTAAGCTTCCCTTAAGATCTAACAGAGTCAAGAAACATGATAATAGGTACATTTAAGACTCAAAAAACCCCATTAACAAGAACAGAAAGGTGCAAATTCCTTTCTGGTTCCCAATGACATGCAGTTCAGGAGAGGAGCCTGACGGCTTCAGAGGGCTTTATTCCAAGTGACTCCTAGAAGCTGGTTTTAACCAAGAGATTTAAGGCTCATCATTAAGCCTGTTTTGCAAACACACGGCATTCAAGGCTCTCAAGCGGTGACAAGAGCAGAGGTTCCTCCCCATGATACAGATGCAAATGACTTCTGTAATTAATATATTGGCCATTCTATTCTGTCATCTATACCTAGCAATAAGACTTGTAAGAAACTAATAGTTAGCCACACTTTTTTTTTTTTCCCAAAGGAGGTGTGATTCCTGATATTGCAACCCTTGTTCACAGGCTGGTGACAGTTCATGAGCAGTGACATGTTCACCATTCCATCCTGCCTGCGGAGCACCCAGTGCTCAGCAAACGTGTGTGCAAGTGGTACCAGCACAATACCAGAGGGAATCAGAGATTACTGTTTCAGACTGAAGGCTTTTTAAACCTCCTAAGTGAAGGCCAGAAAAACACGCAGGCTTCAGTAGATCATCTCAGCCCACAAATAAAAAGCAAGCTGTCTACTGAAAATTGTAATTTACTGTCAGTGCTGCACAAGCAGTGATGCAGTGAGAGCTACTGAATATTCAGCAAGTCTCATCGACGTTTTACTTATATCTGAAAGACAGACCCTGCCCCAAGAAAAGAAAGCATGAGAGACAAAAACTTCATTGCAAGTCACTAGATGTGACTTTTTCATCATCTAGGGCTTTCTGCTTTCATTTTAAGGACGTTTTACAAGATATAATGGCAGACATTAAAAGCAAGCCAAGACTGCTGAAATAGCATCTTCAAATGGCAGTTCAGCACCCATCTTTTAATAAAAAAACACTAGAAGTATTTATGTAGAGACACCATGTCGGTAGAACGGTACATCCTTTGCTAGAAGGCTGCTTATATCTAATCATGGTAATCCAGGCCATTCCCTCTCCCAGTGCTGTGCTGTTCCTGTTTATTTTCCTTGAAGGGGGAGACAGGATGCAGAACAGTCTTTCTCCATCCATTATCGCCATCCTCCTGAGCTGGATTTCAGCTAGGGGCAATGGGAGACTGAGAAGCATTTTTCCATCTTCAAACTTAACAGCCTAATTTAATATTGCAATTCCTGCTGGCATCGCCCTCTGCCACAGGAAACAAGGTACAGCGGACATATGCACCTCCAGGTTATGTGCCAGGAGATGCAAGTGCAGCATAAGCTGCCAAACCTACCCAAAATACACGTACTTTAGCTGTCTCAAGTCTGAAAGAAGTAAGGCCACAGCATCAGAAGCTTCATCTCACCTTCTACAGGCATGGGTCAGCCCTTGGTACTCAACCCCCTGGTGAGTCACACTACCTCTGCCGGCCCTACCCTCGTCTGCTCCTTAAAACTATGCAGGCTTATCGCTGCTAAAGAGATACGCCAGTATAAAAATTCCTGAGTCAGGCTTAGCAACTCAGTATCCTGTTAATCACACGAACAGCTTTCTGAGACAAGAGGTGAAACAAGGAAACAAGGCTGGGAACTGGTTTCTCCCTGTACTGAGTTGGAAAGGTTAAAATCAAAACACCACTGCCTTCCTGACCCTCCCTCTGAGCCCTCGCAAACTGGAGCCAGCAGTGGAAATGTTTGCTTTAATGCAAAACACAGCTCTTGCAGCCCAAATGCTAACAGCCACACCGCTCCCCAGACACACACGTGAGATCGCATGTTCTCAGAAGTGCCCTCCCCTGTGAGCTGTTGGGGTATGACCCTGTGGCACATGACAACGCTTCTCTGAGCCGTGGGAGAGTTCAGCTGCTGCTGGTGTAGAAAAGGGGGTGAAGGTGCAGAAAGGGCAACTGTTGCCCCTGAAGTACAGGAGGTGAAACATCAACTCAACAGAAAGTGGAACAGACTCTAATCTAGAATCTCAGTCTTGCAGGCAGGAGCGTGCATGTACGTGTGCACAAGCAGAGCAGTGCCCCAGCAGCAGCACAGGCTGTGTGCCCCAGCAGTGTTCTTGCAGGGTCACAAAATTACCCAGGCAAGCTCTTCTTCCTATTTTTCCACTTGAATTCAGCAAAATGGTCATGGACTTAGAGAATACGTAAAATGTCATTAATTAGCTCAAGATGTTTTAACTAAAAACAATGCAGAAGAGATCAAGTTTCAGCTAAATGTAGCTTCTTGCAGTTGGGGAGCCTCTTTTATAGCGCTATGTTGTACCTACTTCTGGCAGCAATCACACAACAGGAAATGGAGAAGTTGAAAGTCTCAGAATTGTGCATTTGTAATTAGATGAGACATTTCCTTCGGAGGGTAATGTGAAACAGAAGGAACAAAGCACAAGAAGAACAATCTCCTTTGTGCTCCACAGTTTACATCATCACTCATATGAAACCCTTGCACTTTATTCCTTCTGTGTCCTGGACCGATGAGACTTTTTTTCCTTCTGAAAAAAGCCTCCAGACAGTTTCATAAAGGGTTAAAAGGTTAAAAAAGGAAAAAAAAAAAAGTCCCTGTTAAAGAACCCAGCAGCGGGAATGAAACCGAAACTCAGTGCATGCACTATGGCCACAACAGCTAAAAAATAACCGAATGAAAAGCTGAAATTTGTAGTCAGAGGCATTTTAATAAAAGTGCTTTAACATTCCCCCTCTGCTCAAAGAAAATCAGTTGCAAAATGCACGTTGAAAGCAAGAGCGAGTTTTCGTGATTTAAGGATCCTGAAAGCCATAATGCTATAAAAAAAGGCCAGATGTTCCAAGAATACTACAGTACTCTGCAATTCCTTTCAATGTTAAAAAAATGAAAGTGATAAAAATAAAAAAGCTGCACCAAAAATAACTCGGCTTCTTTTCAAGTCCCTTTCTTCTCGAAATAGCCCGCGCTATTAAAGCAAAATAATAAAATTAAAACCCATGCCTGCCAGATGAAAGGAAGCTAGGAAAAGTGGCGGCAGCCACACACTCCGCAGCCACGCTCCCAGTACATCCCAGTCCACCCAGCAGAGCCCGGGGCTGGCGTGGGAGAGCCCGCACGGCATGCGCAGCCATCATGCGCAGGCACAGCTCTGCCTGCCGCACAACCGCCGCCGTCCGCCTGTTACCAAGCGAGCGCAGCCAATCACCGTCCCCAGCGAGCACAAGATGGCCTTTGAACTCCCCACCAGCAACTTCCTGCTGTTTTTAGAGTACACACAGTGCAATGCAGTATGTCTGTCAGCTATGCGGCACAAAGGAACAGCCATTTTGTGACTGAACTGGACCTGCACCAAAATGCCAGGCAGTGCAGCTTTCCCCTCTCCTTTCCCAGGGAATCATGACTTCCCGAGCGCTACCGAAAGAAGAAAGGGATGCCCTCTGTTTGCACTGACAGCCAGGGAGGGCAATTTTTGTTTAACCTCTTCATTTCCCTCTTTTGCTCTCTTCCCCCCCCCCCAATCCTCTCGTATGCAACTACATCTTCATAAAATGGCTGCCACGTAAAACAAGGGTGTTCTGCTCAGCGAGGGCTGCAGCACACGCTGCAGAGCACTCTGCCTCTGTAAGGTGGCCAATGAGCATAATATCCGCCATTTCAGACCTCAGGCTTCCATCTCTCTGAACAGGAAACAGGCTGAGCTTTAACCCATCACAACCCCCTTCTACCCCCCAAAAAGGATGGTTTAGTGCTAAAAAAGCCAAGAGCTGGACACATACACAAGGGTTTGGTCAGTCCCGCAGCTTCTGTAGCAGAAGCCATTTACACCCAGGGGTATTGACTGGGTGCAAAAGTAACTGCAACAGATGTGGGAGAGGGGAAGTAAGAGAAACAATGTATCCACTGCATTACTTGCTATGCCCTACAAAACTCGGCCTTGGACTTCAGGGGGACCCCAGCCTGCCCCTCACCTCTGAAGTTCACATTAGGGTTATACCATGGATGTACACTCTCAGACCATCTGCCTTTCAGAAATGCAGCACAGAAGATGCTAGAAAACACACCAGGGTTTTGTTCAATCATTTAATGCAAGTCCCAGATACATGGGCAGTGGTTATTAGTAAGCGCAGCATCCCAACTTTTATCCTGGGTGGAGAAAGTTACAGGAAATCATCAGTTTCAAGTTTGGAAAGATACACTGGAAATATACAAAGGACAGGTGTTGCTGTTCATCTGGAGAGGCACCAAGTATACCCCTCAGCATACAAACTGAAGAGTTATCACTGTTACACTTCCCAAAAGTAAGAATCTGGTTTGGGAAAATTTTCAGGTAGTTTTTGTTCATGCAGCATGTACCTTTTTTGCACTTTCTTGGGACTGGAAAAGTCAAAATTAATTCCAAACACATTCCCCCCAGTCAGGACCCTAAGGTGGTGTATAGGTTATTGTGTTTTCTTCTGCTTTAACACCTTTCTCTAGTCCTGCATTTTCGCTTCTCCAGCCCAGGTGAGCAGCACCGGCCATATCCACCTTTCCACCCATCTCCATCACCCACGCCTCCCACCAGGGATTCTGTACCAGGGCTTCATGTACTTCCACAGGTGCCGAGCTGGTCTCATAACTGGGGAGGAAGCTGGCCAGCAGCACGTGAAGTGCAGACATCAGTGCATTTCTGGGCTACAGTAAAGCAAAGCGGTGGCTTTACTTCCTAGAAATCATTTCCCCTACAACTTCAAGTCAACCTCAGGAAGTAAAGCCCATTTTACGACATTCAGCTGACTCACAGCTCAGAAATAAGCTTGACATGGCCCACTTAAAAATATGCTGTGGTCAATTGTTCCCACACTTCAGGTGAGTGGATGTTACCCACAAGAAGTTTATTTTGAGGCAAAAAAAAAAACAACCCTGTGAAGGGGTAGAAGGGCAACCTGACCCAACAGGTGTCACACATGAATCGATCAATTATCATAAATAACATTTCAAAGAAAACACCAAAAGCACACGACAGACTATGCAAATATAATGCCCCTAAGGACAAAAACCCCAAAGGTCTTCTTTCTGTTCTGCTACTGCTAAATGCCTCCAATTCCACCTCCTATTCAAGCATACTAACAGTAGTAAAATACCTGAATTCAGGTTTCTTGAATAAATTATACCTATTAATGCTCTTGTTGATAATCTGTACTTCGTTTAAATCTTTATGCTTTTTTAAACTGAAGCATAATTTTTTAAAAAATTTAGTTCTTAAGCACTTTCTGTACAGTATTTACAGTAATATAAAGATATCACAGTTTAAAAGCCTGATGTTTTTGACTGCATTATTATAAAAGGTCTAAGTGCTGTATGTAATGCTTCAACAGTCCCTGAGGCTAATTAAGTTAAAAATAATTTAAAATTAAACAAACTTACCCATACCCATTTTAGGATTTAAAATTTGACCACAATTTTAATACAACCAGAACACCAACCGAGTTTAGGCTAGAAGGTTACAGTAATTTGATAATATATATATTCCCACAGTATTTCAAGTTTGTGTGTTTAAGGGAGGTTAAAAACTGTACATCAAGAATACTATTCAAACACCTGCAAACATCACATAGAGCACATGTGATACAACAGACGGTTCAGAATTCTTTTTTATTAATGTTGGTTAAAAATTACCAAAGACAACAACAGAGAAAAATAAACAGGCCACGATCCAATTAAAATTAACAAAAATTTAAAACTCAAGTGTATTTACAAACTAGAAAACAAAAATGCATGTAGTTTAATTTAAAAAAAAAAAGCCGATTCTTTAAATACAATGAGCAATTCAGTAATTATATTTCTGCATTCCTAACAAACAAACATTCCCAGCATTTTGTACTACTTTTCCCACATCAAGATCAAGTTTATAAAAATCTGTAAAGAATCACATTACTTGACAAAAGTAAATAAAAACACTCTGAGCAAAAATACATTTAACAAACAAGCAAAGCATTTGGAGCCTCTTCTTAACAGTCCCAGTGTATTTTTTATAATACAAAATGCCATCACCAGCAGGAGAAAGTCTAGTTAAATTGTGTCAAAATAGTCTAAAATACCTAAACAGGAACAAAGTTCTACAAGCTCAAATAAAATTTGAAGTAAGGGGCATCAGACGAACAGGCACTTTTGAGTTTATATTTTAAAATGAGCATTTTTTCATTCATGTAACTTTTTCTTGTGTCTATTTACTATAATTTACTACTACACCAGGCTTCTGTATGGCCCTCAGTTAAAGTTTAGACTTCTGAGATTCTTCAAAGAAAAATTTGCCTTGTATGTAAAATGGTGCAATGCAGCAATGGCTAAACTGACAAGGTCATTTTTCACAGCACAAAAAACCTAAAAACTGAAATTCAAAAGCTGAAAAAACATAATACAGAGGAAAGGGCTCCCCTGAATAAAGGTACAGTACCTTTTGACTATGACATGGGCCCTTAAGTCACAACACAACTTTCAGAAATTGCTACCAAAAAAAATTAGGGTGTGGCATGCTAACAATCTCAAGGTCATTCCTTAAAAAGGAAACAAAATCAGTAAAATGTTTTGTATTAAGCACTGACAGTAACCCCAGGCTGTCAAAGTAAACAGGGTATTCACAGGTTTTACAAAAAAAAAAAAAGAAAGTTGATAGATCATACCTCGATGCATTGCTGTGGACTGAACCCTCCTCTCCTTGGCTTTTGTCCTTATTTCTCATCATCTTTTTATTCTTAAATATTAAGAGGGGGTCAGGGGTGTCTGTTTGCTTTGAAGTCCTGTGCCCAGGTATTTACTGTCAAAAGTTGAAAGAAAGGTAAGGTCCCAGCTCGTTTCACTGGCTTTCATTATCAGGAACAAAGTCCTGACGCTGCAATGATATTGTTATAACAATACACAACACTGATCAACACGGCAAAACGGAGTTTTAAAACAAATAATCATTTTTAAAAGAAAAAAATCTGAGAATAAACACAGCAGAGGAGCATCCTGCAAACTTTCCCAAAGTAACACTGGATGCAAATAATCTCTGTATCTTATTGCGTCATCCCAATACAGCTCAAATCGGTCGAAAATCAAAGTACTCAAAACGGCAGAAATCTAAAAATTATGATTATTAATTGCTCACCTACCTGATCCATGCACCGCCGCCAGGACCAAGTCGATATTAGTTTCGGGTAGTGGAAAAACATTAGATCCAAAATATTTAAAGTTATAACGATAAAATACAAATTTCAGAGAATGAAAAAAAAATATATATTCTAATCCCAAAAATATGTTGCTGGTAAAGCAAAAGAAACGATAATTAGTAGAAAAATGTCCGGGGGAAAAAGCTCATTAGGAGAGCGCACAAAAATGGAGGTACGCCATGGCTTCTAAGCTGGAAAAACAACGACCTGGGCTCTCTCCACGGCTTCTTCTTTCCAGCAAGGCACGAAAAGGGAGCCCTCAAAAGCTGCTTTTCTGCCCGAAAAAGGTCCACTCGGCCCCCGATTAGTGCCTAGGAGAGGCAAGGGGCTGTGGGGGCCCCCTGAGGCTGCCCGAAAGTTAGGGAAAGTTGCGTAAAGTGTTGGGGAAGGCACGGAGCTGAGCGCGCTCTCTCTAAGGCACAGCCGCCATCTAGAGCTCCTTCCCAGCTCTGAGCTCTGCCTTTGATTGACACTCTCTACATTTACCCCACAACTCAGGTGATGTACCATAGACCCACCCCTTCATTTCTACCAAAAAAAGAGATAGCCTCCACCTAAAGGGTGCCTGCTACCCCCACAGCCCCAGCTCCCTCCAACTACCCCAGCTGAAGGGGCATCTTAACCCCATGTGGCTCAGGCACCCTTTTGAAACCAGAAAGAAATGGAATTTGTGCCTTTTGTTTTAAAGATTTGCTAAATATTTCAGTGCCTGGGCTAAAATTACTTCCTCCCTGGACAGGAAGTGGTGCTGTTACAAGCCATTTTGAAAGAATGGAAGTGGAGCTAACAGCCATGCAGCCAGCAACAACCCACCTTGGGGGCTGACCCCCACCCAAGGGGTAGCTTTTTTCCAATTCAGGGGCAGTTTCCCCACACAATAGGTCCTCCATTTGTCACCCAACACTTGCACTTAAAGCTTGGGAGAAGGGCATCGTGGGCTCCCAAGGGAGCCCCCCACATTGCTGATAAGTGCCCCCAGCTCAACAGCGCCTCCCTAGTGGTTTTCCACAACAAAATCCCAACAGCTACACAATTTCCATCCATCAGGCGAAATCACTACCATAAAGCAAGGCTGACACCATTAGAAGGGTTATTTCGAATTCCCATTCTTAACCCATTAATGTTCATTAACAGATTTTACCGCCAACTAATTCATTTTAAAAACGTGTGATAGCCAAGCTGTAGAACTGGAAAGCAGGCAACATCTCAAACACAACATCCCAGTGCTGAGAGGATGTATCACAGAGGAAATGGAGGAGACCCAAACATCCCCCAACACTCTGCATTCTGACTACCACATGGAACAGACTCCTTAAAGTCCAAGGACACCTTGCATATTCTCAAGCATCACAACAAGACAGTGAATTCTGACACGGGGGAACAGCTGGGGGCATGGGGAATGGGCTAGTTTGGGCTTCTATGGAGACATCCATGGCACAGCATCCCAACAGCTTGACAACACAGGCTTCTACCAGTAGACCCATGATGGTCCACATCAACTCCTTCACACACTTGCCATTCATGTTGTCCAACAACCTATCATCTTTCCATATCAAGAGGTCTGAGTAGGTACACTCTGCTGCCACAGTCCATTGCAAAGAAAAAATTCACTTTAGCCATTATTTAGACAAGACCCCTTGCTCTAAACTGCAAGAACTACCACACACAATGCAAGGCCATTCCAACCAATTTTGGGCAATGCTATGGAAATCCACCCAACAGAAACTGGGATGTCTCTAGGTTGATCCCAGTATCCAACTCCACCATGTAACACATAGCAAAACCAAACCTGAGCAAGCACATATCATCAAAATAGCAGGGTTAAACAGGTACAAACAATTCATCAGAATAAATATGGCTATTCCCAAGTAAGTCTGAGCAAGCCAAATGGTTAAAACATTCAGTGGGGTGATATTTGGGGTTTTTTTTTGTTTGGTTGGTTTTTTTTTAAAAAGAAACACCAAGGTTATCTGAGCACCAGGTTTGCCATCTTGACCCTCAAGCACAAAACAAAGAAAACTATGAATTTCAGTTGTAACACACATAAGAAGGTGGCTAGAGTTTAACCATCTGATCCATAAGAAACTTAAAAGGCAACTGGATTTTGAGCATTAGAACCATTTCAAAATTCATTTGTAAAGGATAACATAATCTGTAGCAATATCAAAAATAAGCTCATTTTTTTCTCATCAAATACACAGTACAGAATCACGCAGCTAAGTCTACATTCAATAGCAGTGAAGCACATTGGACACTTGTGCAGAATTTAAGACTAAATAGACCATTTAGGAATTAAATTGTCCAGGAAATCTGTTGAAAAGTTTCTGTATCCACACACAACCAAAGAAGAATACCTAAGAAAAGTTACACAAAACATTCAAGTACTCCTTTATTGTCATATTTACCCAGCCTTCAATAGATATCATTTCAATCTTAAAATAACTTCAGAAAGTTCAGCAGAAATATCCTGACAACAAGCCAAGTACTGAAAACCCCCAAACAGTAAGCACCTGAAGGAACAAACCAGCAAATAAAAATTCATTGGAAGTCATGGCAAAGTGAAAATAATTTGCAAATGAAAACCACATTTTAAATTAAGTATAGCACAAAATTTCTAACTTTAATAGCAACCAAAAATATAACCCATTCCAATACCAACACACACAAAAAAATCAGCCAGAAAGGACAAACACAAAGTGTGAAAGAAACCAAAACCTTTTTATTAAGTCACTTTTAAAAAAATAAATTACATTTTCTCCAAAGGGGTAGCAACAGATCTCTTTGAATTTGCCTGTTGTGCATATGTAACCCCAGAGTAAAAGTTTGCCACCCAGTCCTCAAACAGATCCATCATTGGACAGCCACTGATAACAGTCCCCTGATTAATTCAATTGCAACGTCCATTTTGATAGGATGATCACAACCCAGATCTTCTCTGGTTTAAGAACATGAGAGTCCACGTTTTAACATCCTTTTCTTGGACAGACATATCACAGCACTCATGCATTAGTCCATTTCCTCAACCTCTCAATCAACAGTGGAACTGCCATCTTGGTGTCTCATTCGAAGACTCCTTTTGACACTCTTCATCTGACTGGATTCTTTATGGAAAATTAAAAGAAAAATGCTGTTGGAATACAGATCACATCTTTAAACTAAGACATTCAACTACTGTACCTTGCAGATAAACATATAGCTGATGCTACATTCCATATTACACATTCCAGAAAATCTACCTTTATGATGAACAGTATCAAATCATCAGTTCAAGAGTCAAAAATGCAAAAAAACCCCAAACCAACCCCAAACTTAAAGCTATAAAAAAAACGTCAGAGAGGGATGTTTAGACGTTCAAGAACCCTTACAGGCTCTATACATTCTATCTTTAATTTCTCCATAGCTTTATAACACTAGAGAAATCAATAGTGGGAAATCCAAGATATTTGCTCTGACAACCATCTTTATTGGACCGACCCATCAACTAAAGCTGACATTGCTTTGTAGAAAACAAATTTTATTATGGTTAAGCCAAATTTATTTATTTAGCTACTGCCCATGTTCCTTTCTTCAAAGGCATACATCCATCAAAACCAATGTAAAAGACATGAAAACTGGTTTCCTCTATTGACATAGTGACTGGAGACAAGACATTCCACCATCTTAACCCAGTTTTCCAGCTCATGAGACACATACGATGCAACAGCACACACACTCTTATGAACAAGCAGAATGACTGGTTTGGTTATCGTAGGGGAAAGGCTGTGTCGGAAGTCAGATGAAAACAGTAGTAAATTATGCTAGTTGCCTTTGGCAAGGCCACCAACACTACTACTGATCCATACTCCCAACTTCAACAACCACCAAGCGCATAGGTAAGCGACAAACCTAACTGATCAAATGACTTCCATGTGGAGAAATATAAACCAAATGTCCCCATTTTTACATTTTTCTTCCAAGAATAACAAGCTTATGTAGTTAAAAAAATACCACTCCTAGCATACAAAAATCAAGTACAGGAAGTTACTAAGTGTTAAGATCACAATTTAAAAACCATCAGTAACTGTAGAAGAGACTGACATACAAAAAAGGCTTTAAAATGTATCCATGATTTTGACTATCTGCACTCCAATGTCATTTCACTTTTCTGAATGTGTATGGCTTTAACATAATTTTAGTCTGAAAGCCAACTCCACCATGATGTTGCTCCCTTGATAATCTCGGGCAGATTCTTAAATGGGACACAGAAATTACCCACAGTACAGCAAAAATCAGTGGGGCCATCTAGTGGTCTCTGCCTCATCATCCCAGTTTCCCCATTCTCATTTCAAAATAACCAGTTACAGCAAACAGCAATGGAACCAGTGCAAGAAGCTTCCGTCTAACTTTCATAACTGCCCATATATCCTGCTTCATATTCATCTATAGACTTCCTTGTTGTAAATACAATGGAAAAGTACAACACACAGAAGTGGAATGCAAGATGTGGTAATTCACTTTGCATTGTGCAATGTGAGAACTTGTACCAGTATTCAATCATGTGATCTTGACCATCATCAGAATCAGAAATTGGACAGTCAGGCTTGCAGAAATCTTTGTTCCAAGCATTCAACTCATCCTCATTTAAGACAGGAATTAAATATTTAGCAAGATTTTTTTTCACCCACACTAAGATGAAGAAGCCTTTTTTGGGGCATGTTTGGGGTTTTTTTGTTGGGTTGGATTTTTTTAGTTCTTATTGGTACACTAGCCTAATTTCAAAGCCATTAAGATATCTGAAGAAGAAACAAAACTCTGAATGCATTTTGATGCTAATGCCTTGACTGAGGTACCAAAACATGAAAAATAAACCACCATCAATTTATCTGTTACTGTCACAATCAAATATTCAGAAGTGGAAATCCCATAAATAAGACGTTTCAAACAACTATTATATAGTAAGAAACTTAATATGAGTAAAATTAATTAACAGCATCAGCCTTCCCCACCTCTAAAAAATGTGATTTAGTTACATATTAGTCAACCTTGAAAGGCCCTTTTCAGCTGGGTTAGCCTTCTGCCTTAGATACTAATGAGATCTGTCAAAACCAATTTAAGGGCTAGTTTCCCTACTAGGTTCACCTACAATTGGTTGTACCAAAAACTTTGCAAGTAACCCGACATTCACTCTAAACTCCCCTCTTGACCTTGTAAAATAATTAGCAGTAAACAGAACCGATGATGTATTATGATTCAAAACATGCTACAACAGACCTTGCTCTAAAAGTTAAAGGCATCAAAAAGACGCATAGTAATGGCCAAAATATTAAGAGCAGTCTGTATGCTTTTTCATGTGAAATCTAAATTTGAGTTAAAAGATTTCACAGCATTTGTTTCCTTATAAATTAAGGCACATTTTACGATGAAGTTTCAATAACACTGCAAAAAACTACTCTTCCACTGAGACATACACAGTGATCCTACCCTTAAAGTAGCCATTGAGTAGCCCTTTTTTTTGTGCTAGATGATAAGTACCCAATTCCTTCTGTAACATCGGCTACACGTCATCCCATTTTTCAAGCTTTATTATCTACTACTTACTGTATTTGTTTCAAACACAGTATTTTGGCTTTGGTAAATAAGGCATCTGGGTAAACATCTAAGTTTCAAAGTTTTCTTCAAGTCACTGGCAACACATTGACACTATCAACAGAAACCATTCACCACCCTGTCTAAAAGTTTAAGGCAACAGAGCTTTGAAGCATCTGGATTTCCAAAATTTTTGTTCTTTTTTTTTAAAACTATTTGTTTTCTGCCTTTTAAGAGACCACAGCAATAAAAGACATGGCCAGGAGTTAGACTTGATGATCCTCCTGGATTCCTTCCAACTCAGTATATTCTATGATTCTACCAACTATGGCCTCAACATGTTGAAACCTTGCATTTCTTAAGGAGGAGACTGAAGGCCAATTACAACACATGAAGTGCCCACGCATCAGTGCGAGGGCCTAAGACACCAATACTTTTACCAGGTTTTCCAAACCTTAATCTCTTACACTTTGAGGCTTCAATTTAGAAGCCAAGGGTCCATACTGCAAGTAAAAGGAATTCACTCCGACCAAGGGAGCTGAATGGACCAGAGGTTCTGAGTAAATCAAACCTCAACTTCTACACTTCAAAGTTTATTAAAGCAGAATTTTATTCTCAACACACCTCTGGTAACTTTTACACTAGAGGAAAAAATTCCTGTACTGTTTATTGACATCTAAAGTCCATGATGATGCTGTGTCCAATCTTTAGAAGTAATTAAGGACTCTGGGAAGTACTAAATCCCCTTTTACTACTGTTAGATACTCAGTAAGCATGGCTGTAAAAGCACAACTCAAGTACAATCAGGTATTTTTAGCTACAAAAGGCTGCTTGCCAGGTTTCTCACATTTAGAGATTAATCTCAGGTAAGATGTGACTTTATTCAGAGATGTGCTCTTTTGTGGGTGTTTTTCAAAAAAATAAAACTCAGCACATTAAGCAATTTATGTCCACTTCAACAAAGATCCTGGTGATTTTCAAGTATTTCTTCCCTTCTATTAGAATTATAATTATAAATTAAAAATCCATGTAGATCCAAACTAGTCATTCAACATCCATTCATTTGGATGTCTTTACGAACACGTTTTGAAGCAACTCCTTTTGAAGAGGCCTGTTTAAGCCAATTAAGAGTTTCACATTCACCCCTTCCTTTAGGTAAGAATTGTAAAACAGAGGATAGAAGAATTACTCAGCATATAACTGGAAAGACAAATTCCTCCTCAATATGCCAGATCCAACAGCAGCTAATTTACAATCCATTGAGAGGAAACAGAAATAAATGCAGAGAGAAAGATGTAGAAAACAAAGATTAAAATAAAAATGGGACCTGAGTCACATGTTTATAGATTATAGCAGATGATTGAAAGAAAGCAATAGAGATCAGCACAGGAAAAGTTTTAAGGAACAGTCAGAAGGAGTAGTAACATTTCCTTCTAACGTGGCAAGACATGCTGCTCTACACATACCTGTAAGGCTGAGAGACAGCTTAAGATTTCTGAAAGGTGTAATAAAATTTACAGAATACAGCAGAAGCCATGGAACACTAATCGAAGATGACCAAAACTAAGCACATACATGCACAGTAAGAACTGAAATCCTTGAAAGTCGGAATTCTACTGTTTTGCTTCAGAACTGAAAACTCATGAGATACAAGTGGTTCAAAGTGGAATGTACCAAAAAGCGTCACAAGGCCATGATAACACGGCCCCACATACTCTCTTCTCCTATCAAGAGAGCTCTGCATTAGTCTCCACGTCACATGAGGGAATCAGAAGCAAGTATGGGACTTTGGAGTACAAACAGGGAGTGGCTGCTTTTCTAGCATATGACGCAGCACAGATAGCAGTTTGTACAAGGTAAGCATGGCTGCTGAAGGTCTCTGCTAACATTCATTGCTGTTGGACAGTTAAAATTCACTATCATCTATTCACTGAAATGGAATATTTGGAACAACATTTTCTCAGGCTGCAATCTAAGGAAGACATTACTCAGGCAGCATGTCAAACCAAAAGAACTGTCTCCAAGAAACTCTTTAAAAAAGAAAAGCATGAATTCTAAGGCATAGTTTATAGGAATAAAGCTTCCACTAAAGAAGTTAATTCATGTACACAAAATACAACGGATGCCCTCATTGAAAATGTAGAGCCAAGGAGTGGGTTTTAAGACAAAGACAAAAGGATTTGGGTGTTTCTGGAGACAAGACTTCCCAAGAAGGTCACAGAATGTACCTGGGACAGCAAAAGGTCATTGAAACCAAGTTCCTTTAATAAAAGGAAACTGGAGAAATTCCTGTTCTCATATTAATCCAGTATAAAACTGGATGAATTTTTCTACTCACATGTGCCATTTTTGCGATTTCGCTATATGGGGAACGATTCCTAAATGAAATCTATCAGTTAAATACAGGAAAGTCTACCAGCATTTCATACCCTTTTCTGCAAAGCTGAAGGTTCATGAGTAAAGAACATAAAGAGAGCAATTATAGAACAGAAGATAGTAACTATCTGCTCAAAGACTCTCACTAATCCTGATAAAAGCCCACAAGGACAACACAAGATGCTTGGAAGACAAGTTCTTCCTGCTATGGTATTTTCCACACCATTTGTCATCCAAACTGTGTGTAGTACTTCTCTGTTAAGACATCTGTGTACCAAATCCTTTTGAACAAGCAAATCCGTAACATAATAGTTTTTAACAAAATAGCAAATCACAGAATCAAAAGACCAAAGAGCTACAATTAGATATGGAAGCTATATTCCAGCTAGACAGGATGAGTGTACTATCCATGAACAGCTTTGTAAGAGCCCAGCAAGAATTCTCCCATGGGACTTCTAAACGACCTTTCTAGAAACACACGTGCACACACAGACACACTTTAAGGAACTTCAGGATGTATTCAGCCAAAAACTTCAGCAAGTTAAACAGAATAGCCATGTGCACTCATCATATTTTTTAAGCTAAAAAGTAAATGTTATTAGCAGTAACAACTTACCAGTGCTTCCACCAAGACCATTTATTTTGCTTACAGTGAGTAAATCAATTCCTCAACATATCTGTAGGGAAAGTGATATATTAAACACTCAAATTAAAAGAAAATTTAAAAATAAAAACTTAAGGGTCTAGAAGACCAGAGCACTAGGCTTGAAACTATTATAAAAGCCATATCCTAAAATAAAAACAAAGCCCCAAACACAACAAAAAACTATCCCACAGGTATTTCCAGCAGATCACAGCATATGGTACAAAAGATTTTTATTTAAAAAAAAAAACCCTGAAGTACCACTAGGCAGCCTGTGCAAGCCACCCAAGAACTTCAGACTCAGTCCTGCACACAAATCCCTTGAGAAACTAGGCAGAGAAGATACGGTAATTTTTTTAAAAGATCATTTGGGCATCCAGTAGAAGTGTGCTGAAAGTAACTGATCGACCCTTCACAAAATATTTAAAGATACCCACTTTACTAAGAGGTGATACCAGCTAGATGCAGTAGAATTATTTGAAAACAGCAGTATGGAACAATTATCTACATATGGGCAGTGTTCAAGTTTGAGAACTCAACTTTGAAAATCTGCATTTGCAATCCAGATGAATAAAAATTTAATCAAAATTGCTTTAAGCAGAGGTAGTAAGATTAAAGACCTAAAATTCTAGAACAACTCATGAACCTCTCTTTTTATACTATAAATTTCAACTGTATGAAGTCATCCACTATTATGAGTGGTAAAAGTTATCCACCTAACATATGCAAGCAAACAGCTCCTCCCATGACATCTCTAAATCTACTTCTGTTGGAATATATCCTTAAAAATGTAAAAATTTATTATACTATGCAAAATTTTCTAGATTGTCCTCTTCAAACTGATAGCTACTCAGATGTGTAGAAAGAACATTGCAATGAACAGCACTGCAATTTCTTTGTTGATGTAACTTACTTGAAATGATTAATGTGGAAGAAAGATCCCTTTAAAAATGGGAAATGATAAAAAACTATCTAAATGAACATGAAATAGAGAGGTTTAAAAGAGAAATTTAGAATATGACCCAATAGCTGCTATGAAATGGAAGCACAGAAGTGAAGTACTCCTAAAATGGTGGATGGGCACTTTGTAGAAGAAACACAACATGGCTGCTAAAATCTGATCATCCAAGAGATATCTATCAGTCATGCAAAGCAAAGACATAAACTAGGTAAAGGTTTACCTATGCCCTTTTATATTTCTCTGTCCTATTTGTAACATTTCACTAAAACACCCCACTTCACCTACTATTTATATATTAACTCATAGCTTAAGTCAGTGACTGAAATATTTTCAACTTCCAGCTCAGCCATTTTCAAGTTTACAGCACAGCTAAACATTCACCATCTGCATTCGAGTTGATTCCTGTTTTCTTTAATTCTAGAGTTAGCATCCAGTTATAGTAATTTCAGAAACTTTAACAAGGATGCTTAAAATGGCTTTATTACCAGAGGAACAGCAGTCTCTACTGAAAGTTACTGAGACTAACCAGAGCTTCTGACCTGTAGTCTAGGAATCTAGTGTTTGTCAAGGTGGCATCACTCATCATTAGTAAGAGTTCCCTACTCTGAAGTGAAGAAATGAACCAAACAGTGAAGTTCTGCCAAAACAGCACCAAGATGCTAATAATGCATTACATTTAATCCGTACGATGAGTGATTTTATTTTTTTTTTTACATAATCATAATAAAATACAGTACTGCACAATGGAGTTTTGAATTTTAACATCCAAAACACATTCACTCCCTGAACTACAGAATGCACCAAGGAAGCTTAAGGCTTACACGAAGATCCATAAAGCTAGTAAATACAAGTTTCAGCTGAAAAACAGTAGCCTGATGAACACCTGTATTTCCTATTCAACACAATTTATTATGTGTAAAACTAATTATCTTTGTATCAGACTACTTGCTGTAACTGTCATAGCTACTTTTGTGATTTATTTTTAAATTATAGGATGAGGTGTCACAAGTACAGTATGACGGACACCACATAAAACATGACTTTCATCATAGGTCCTAAACTCCTTCACCAAAAGACTGGCACTACTAGCTCTAAGAACCAGGAACGCTTACGTCCTTTTACAGCATAAGGTGAGGTCAGATAATCCAAAGCTATTTACCCCATACCAGTTCTTGTGATAACTTAAAGTATTTCAGCAAATATAACATACGTCACCAATGTTTTTTTATAAGAGCAGTCCATGCTACAAATTAATTCTATGAATACTTAATACGGCTTTGTTCCACAGAGGAACAGCTTCCTCTAGTGCAAGAGTTGTTAAGACTCAACCAGAGAGCATTCTTCTCACCTCGACAATACTTATTAGCATGCTCTAGGGTGGTCATGAACTTAAAGCTTTCTCAAGTCCCCAGCAGTGGGGCATCTAGCTTACTGAAGTCACCTGAAGATCAAGCTACCATGTACTAGATGAAAAGATGTTGCTCTTACAAGAAAAGGAAGCTCCAAAGAGCTCACGAAAGTAAGAAGTTACATATAAAACTGTTCTCATTCCAGTGTTTATTCAACACAAACAGCATTATGACAGTAAAGGAAATATGTAAGACCTTTAATAGCCAACTGCTCGGTTTTGTGTCCATCATAAAACCGCCAACATGACTCTACTCTTGAGCATTCACTCTTTTTTCTTAAAGTCAATTAAAAGTTGCAGCTTTAGACACTTAAGGATTTAACATTAGGAATGCAAGTCTTGAGTCTGACAAGTGCAGTCTTGTAATTTTTATCAGTTACGTGAATCAGGCTAGTCTTGTCTTTATTGTAACAGATTGTGTATTATCTGGTGATAACTAGTCATCCTTTTAAGTTGAAAATTCACACAGGTTGACAAATATGTTATGTTGTTCCTCTCAAGGTACCAGATCATTTCTAACACAAGCTTCCAATTCTCAAACTTCATGGCAAAGAGTTACGCCATGAAGTTCTAGAACATACCTAACAACTTTGTTCATTAGCTGTGTTTTGTTGCAGGACATCCATGATGTATGGTATATGTCCATTATCTATAAATATATTTTTAATTCTGTTTTGCATATTGGCAGTGATTTACTGCAGATAAAAGGCTTATTACAGCCCAAGAGAGATTTTTTTTTTAAAAGCTTATGCAAAATTGGTGGGTGGGTGTGTGTGTGTATATATATATGACTTCTCCTATATGAAAAGGCTGAAGCTTTTACCCAAGCCAAAGGTAACAGCTGCACTCAGGCAGGGGTTCATAAGATTGAGTTACAATTTATGTAATTTTAAAAAGCAAATTATCTAGAGCATGTTTTGACAATCCTGATACACGTTTTCATTAAGACACCTTACGCTTTCAGGTCCTCAATTTGTACTGAGGTACTTTAGCATGGTAAGCTGTGAAAAGGAACCAGTTAAGACAGGCAAACAAGATCCCCAAACTTTTAATTACACAGCGGTAAAAGCAGGACTCAAGTGTAACATGTTACTCTGTCTCTAAAATGCAGAATCCGAAAGTGTAAAAAAAAAAAATAAATAGCCAGACATTGTAAAGCTGATTTATTTATGCTGCAGGAAGGGCAGCATGATACTGCTTAACAACTGGGTGCAGGTTTAGACTTTTAGAGTAAAATTTACACTGAAATGAGAATTTATAATTTTATCATACAAAAGCAATTTATTGGAAAGGAAAAGCTCTACGAGCATCAAACGCTAGTGAACCAATTCCTTGAACTGGAGGAAAGCATTTCTATAGTTTGGTTAGACAAAATGTCCTTAGTAGAGATTACAATCCTCATAAGCACAGCTTTGTTTTACAATGTGTTGACATGGTCATTTAAAAAAAAGTTTTATTTATGAGTGACCATAAAACTCTTAAGATGTGAAAGGAGGTATTAATGTTACTGTATTATGTACGTGCTAACAGTTTTCAAATGCATTGAAACTGAAAGACAATTCAACACATGAAACATTGTAGCTTAAGTGTTCAATATTTATTTTGCTAAAAGAAAAGTTACTTATTAGATAATCACAAAACTAACACAATGTAACATACCTGGTACACACAGTACGGAATTTTGTTCAAGGTCTTTTACCCAACCAGCCATACGAATCTTTGGAAGAACAATATCCAGTACAAGCCTTTAAAGGGAAAAAAAAACAAAAACACAACACACACAAAACTAGGTTTGTCTGAAAACAAAGGTAAGTACAGATTTTACCTACAGTTCTAAGATTTAACTGATAGAATGAACTTTTTTGAAACACATAAGGTGTCTTACGATAAGTAAGAATTTCACCTATGGTACAAAACCGTAATGTTCTATCCTTGCTAAGCACTAGCATTCTGGTCTCCAAAAATGAAAAAATGGTCCAAAAAATCTTCTGCATGGCTACCTGAGGTCTAGGGTTATTACTGTTATATGCAATTCTACAACACCACAAAGCATTAACGCTAAACATTCATAAAGTGCAAAAAACAAACAATTTTTGAAGTTCAATGCATGTTTTTCACTAATTAAATGGGACAGAAGGAACTTCTCATTTTTTATGAAAATACTGTTATTTCCCACCAAAAACAATGCACACGTGCAAAATTAGATAAAAATGATCCTAAACATATCTTCTTAAACAATCTTAGTAAACTAAAATTCATACAGAAGTAGCAGCAAAAACAGCATATGGGTAGACTGGGCAAATAATGGCTAAAATGTCCACATATTTTATAAAACATAGCCCAATTTAAAAAAAATCTGTTTTTCCCCTCCATCTCCACAGTAGGAAAAGAAAATCCCAAGATAAAAAAAAAACAAGAAGGAAATTAACAATACTACCACAAGTTATAACCACTCTTACCTAAGAAAGTAAGGTATGAACGATTCTTCTGGAAACCAGTCAGGAAATAACGTATTGTTCATGGAATTCTACCTAAAAAAGAAAAAAGTACAAAAATTTTCAGCATTTTTATTTTAGAAAAAGAGGAAAAGCAGAACAAGTCAGATGCTTGAAATTTATTGATCTTTAGGTAATTATTAAGTTCGGGAAAACTTATGATAGCAGTAACTGTATCTTTAGAGCTCAACTCTAAAAATAAAAGTACGGGTGGCTGTACAACACTTGACTGAAGAAAAACACTGGAGAGGACTGACATATAACATGCAGTCTGTATTTTTGCATGAAAACTGCAGTCTGCTCTCCTGTCTGCCATTAGTTTTGAATGTCTTGAGACAAAACGTCTAGCCAATTTATGATTTTTTTTTCCTTAAGAGTAATTTATCACACAGTATCTCAGTCCTTGTACTTTTTTTCTACATTGAAGCCTTTAGAAGTAAGCTATACATTAAATAAAATTTCTGGTGATAGCAAAGTAATTTTAAAATGGCTTCTCCCATCAGCTTCTCTAAATTTTAAACCGTAAGTCACTTATCTCCTCAAAACGGTGTCTTTTTGCCCTTCAGCATACAGTTTTAAAGCCTTTAACTCCTTTAACCTTGAATCAAATCCCAAACTATGCTCCTTAACACAAGGAACTGTATTTTCACTACCTCAAGCCAACTTCTTTTGCCTTTTGTGAAAAGGTTTAACATTTTATTTCGCAGCAATTATATTTATCATCACTATTACATACTCTAAGAGAAGTTTGGAATCATTCTGTAAATATGTGGGTAAGCTAAAATAACATTTTAATGTTACACTCAAAGGCATCTAAATATAAATTAAAAATCCTATACCTTATATGTACAAAAATGCAGAACCATTAAATAAAAAAAAAGAATTAACAGCAATGTATTTTCAGAGACACTTAGGTGCTATTTTATTTTCAGCAGCTGAAAGAAACAGCTCAAAACTGTTTTTAAAATTATCCCTGAATAGATTTTTTTTTAAAAAAAACCCAATCTACAAAACAGAAAAATACAGCATACACCCACCTAAAGCTAGAACTTTCTTTTCAGCAAAGTGTGTATGTCAGAACCTGTTCTACACTGCAGAACTGTTGCTGGAGGGTTATAAAACCACCATAATCCAAATCCAAAATAAAGATACCGAACACTTTGCGTAAAGGTGATAAAAGTCCAACGGTTGCTGAAACTTGTATTTGTATTTCCAAAAAAGCCAACTTTCATTGTTTAATTACGGATTGGTATTTGCAGAGGAAGTACTAAAAAACGTAGTTTTACCTCCAATTGCTGCATTTAAAACCTGCATGGAGTTTTATAAACCTGCACAAGTGTACACGAGATAAACTCAACAAATACTACAATCTTCAATTAAACCTAAAGTTCGCAATATTTTACCTCTTGCTCTACTACGCTGACTTTTTATACATTCGGAATTACAATTTTACACTTAAATTGGTTTTCGGTGAACGCGAGCCAACGAAAAACAAACACCAGGCATTCCATTTAAACTTGCATTTTTACAAAGTCTTGCGATAGGTGTTGTGTCCAACTTTTAAATTATTAACCATCGAAACAACGATAAAAATGCGACGTAAACAAAAAGGACTGCAAGCTCCCTGAAAAATACGTAAATTGAATACTCAAACCAAAACTGACACCTAATAAACGCTTTTTAAAAGCTTTTAGTGTCACACACAAACCGATTCGTTTCCTTATCGCGTAATTCATATTTAACTAACTACCTTTTCTTCTCCTAGTGGCGTCTAAATCACAACTGTAGTATTTTGCCAACTTTAAACTGTAGACTTGGCATGACCAAGTTTTGGGTTTTTTTCAGCTTATAAGTTTTCTTATTGCCGTCTAAATTTCAAAATCATATTGCCCGTAATTCTTAAGTTTTCTTTAAAGTTCTGCACCTGAACTGCTGTTTTTCAAGTAAAGTGAATTTCTATCTATTGTTCCAATAAAGTACTAAGCTGTCTCATCCGCAGCCTTTTTTTTTTTCCTTACTGGTTTAGAAAGAGTTAAAAGCCAACACCCCACAAAAAAACCACCAAGTTTTATTTTTAAGAGAAAAGGACATGGCGTCTTTGTTCTTACAAACTACGAAAACATATCCCCATCTGGGCAGCAATGGGCAACAAATGCTCTCTAAACAGATACGGGCATGGGGCTCAACATTTAACTGATGATGTAGTAGAGTCTTCATCTCTCCCCCCCACCCCCCTTTACTGCTGCAATGGAGTTATAAGCTGGTTTGCAGATGCCCCCCTTCCATGCTGCACTGGAGGGGAACAGGTCTGCAGCCCCCCCCCTCCTCACTGCTGCATCGGGGAACCCGTTTGCAGGTGCCCCCATCCTCTATGCTGCACTGGGGGGTCGGGGTGTGCAGAGCCCCCTCAGTGCTGCATGAACAGGGGGGAGGGGGAGCGCTCTGCAGCCCAGGAGAAGACGAGTGTCACCGGGGCGGTCGGCGAGCCGGGCTCCCTCTGCGGCACCCCCTTCTCCCGCCGTTCCCTCCCGAAACTGCGCGGCTCCCCCCTTACCCAAAAGGGGGTCACGGAGACGACTGGGGTCCGCTGGGGTCCGCAGGGTTCCCCTCAGAAAGCGGCGAGGCGGGGGGGGGGGGGCAGGGAGAGGCAGGCGCCCCCTCCCCCTCCCGGCTCCAAGGACATTTTGTTTTTCCTCCCAAGGACAAAGGACAATGAGAAGCGAGGAGACTCAGGCACTTACCCGACGAAGGGCAGCCCCTTGGCAGGCAACGGGGGCCCTGAGAACGGGGCGCTGCTCCCCTCCTCGCTCTGCCCGCGGCAGAGGACGGTCCCGCGCCCGCCCGGCGAAGGAGAGGCGCGGGCAGAGCTCCGGAGCCCGGCGCCATTGCCCTCCGCCCGTCGGCAGCCCCGAAGAGCAGCCCGGCTCGCCGCCCTTCGTCGCCCCGGAACCCCCAGAGCGCCAGGCCCGACTTCGCCCCCGAGACTGGCACCCGGGGCGCTCGCCGGACCTCCCCGCTCCGAGCGGCGGGGAAAGCGCTCGGGAGCCCAGCCGTAGCTGCGGCTGCTTCCCCGGCCATCTTGTGCCGTGTGTGTGAGAGAGTCTCTCCCGTCTCCTCTCAACTCCTTCCTCCCCTCCCCCCCGCACAACATGGCCGCCCGCTCACTACTCACTGCGGCGAGGAAGGGGCGGGGCCGCACCCCTGCCCCCTACCTACGGCGCGCGGCGCCCCCTCCTTTCCCCCCCCCCACCGCCGCCCTCGGCTGCGCATGCGCCCCGAGCCGCTCCCCATTGGCCTCGCCGCGCCCTCCCCGCCAGGCCCGAGCGCGCGCATCGCTTCCATTGGACGCACCGCGCCCTTCTTCGACCTCCCCACCCTGGGCCCCGCACACACGGCGGCCGCGGCCTCCCATTGGCCGCGCTCCCCGCCGCTCCCCCACCTCAGCGCCCGCCGCCAAGTATTGGCGAGTGGCGCCGGCCGCTCCCCATTGGTTCCTTCCCGCCTTCCCGCGCTTTCGCCCCGCCCGCCGCGGGCTCGCGCCCCGTCCGCACAAGCCTCCCCTCGGGGGAGGAGGGCGGTAGGCAGGTCGCTCTGGGCGGCCGCCCCGCCGGCGGTCCTGTACTCTGCTGCCCCCCCTTCCTCCCAATCCCACCTGGCTGGGGCGTCCTCAACTCCACCCCGTCTCATCTCAGCCGTGACCCCGCTTGGTTCGAGCATCGCCGTCTCTTGTAGCCCACGCCTCAGCCATCTTTTAGCACCTCAGCTTCCCGAAGGCCCCCCTTGCCAGCCTGTTCCAACCTACAGCAGGGCTCGACCCCACAACTTGGCTTGTGAAAACCCCTCGCCTCATGGTGCACTTTGCCATCGTGCCCTATGCTGCCATTACCACAAAAAGCTGCTCATCAGCCCCTGGTACTGCAGACGCTCAGCCCACCCACCAGCCAGACCTGGGCACAGGCTCCACCTCACCACAGAAAATGGCGCCACAGAAACTTGCTCTCTTGACCCCAAGTATAGCCAACTGCTCTGGGCTTCCTCTGCATTGTAAACCCTCAACCTGCTCCTAAGCCCCACTGGCAGGCAGAGCCAGAGTGACTGCATCGCCTATCTGCAGCACAAACCCCAGTCCTCAGTAGTGCGTCTCAGAAACACTACCGACACCCAAATAAAACTAAGTATTGCGCTTTTTTTAGCCAACACCATAGAAACAGTCTTGTATGCCAACCTCACCAGGACATTGTCTCCTATTTTGACTACTGCCATGGAAACCACTTCAGTTATCGGCATGATAGAGGTGCATCCCTCACATTCTTGGTCACTTGTCATAAATGCCTATCCCCAGCCCCGGTGGGTTACAATGTTCCTCTGCAAGAGGCACACCCAGCAAACCTGACAGAACAGCATAATTATTATTTACATACTTCATCAGTCACTTTGAATGATAGTGTGCCTTCCTCCTTTTATTTGCACAGCTTGCTCCATTAAAAGCAGAAAGGTTTCCTGTTCTTTTTTTATACTAATAACGTGGGTAGTTATGACAGCAAGTAAACCAACAAAGCTTAAAATGATTATGGAAGGTGGCAGGAGCTAGTCTGGCACTTAAAATCATGCAGTTGGACTTTAGCAGTGATCTCCTGAGCTGGGTCCTGTAAGAGATAGAAGTAGCAGGTCAGCTGGAAAGAATTGCTCACCGAGAAGAATTGTCCCAAAGGAGAAATGATTTAGAGCTGAGAGATGTATTTCCTTTAACAAAAGAGATGATTTTTATGTATAGGATAGCAGGGGGAGGAATGTGGAAATCTACTGACTCGGTGACTGTGGTGATAAGGCAGTTACAGGCTGCAAAGTTGGTGTTGGCCTTCATAAAGGTGCCACAGACTCCAGCCAAGTAGTCAGTGGTAGAGCAAAACTGCAGATACTGCTGCTCATTTGAAAAGGTCAAAAGCCCTTTTTTTCCCCCATATACCCACCCTCCCTGCTCTGAGAAGAATTTAAATTCTGGTCTAGGGAGACTGTGGATTACAGAAACCTGTTCTGCAACTTCATTCCTGTTCAGATTCTTGCAAAGGCTAATCCTCTTGCTCTCTGGAACTACTCACACATAACTATGTGGAGGTGTCTGCACAGGCAGAACCCAGATGCTGCCCTCCTTGGAAAAATACCAAGGGTGAGGAAAGGGGAAAGGCAACCAAGGATAAGGCAGGAACTAGATAAAAGTAGGGCGCAGCAAGAGCACTTCCACTTATGTCTGGATTTTCAGCTGATACTGCAAGGTTTGACTTCACAGCAATGACCAAGATTAGAAATTCAGTGTACAATTTCTAGTCTTTCTATTGCTTCTTCCCCAAACATAGGTACATTTCTGGAAAAAAAATATAAAGTGTGATTACTTGTAATAACCACATGAAAGCGAGAAAAGAGATCAGGCATTAAAGACATAACTGCACTTTGCAATTCCAGCTAGAAGATTGTAACTGAACAAGACCTAACCTGTACACTCAAATGGTTATCTGATTTTCTCTAACTATACCAGACTGTTTAGGATAACAGACTATTCCTTTAAATACAATGTGGCGCTGCTCTTTGGCTTCCCGGCAGCCGAGGCCTAAAGCAGCTCCAAAAAAAGCAACACAAGAGTATCCATTACCACTTCTGTTTCTTGGTGTCAAGTGAGTTGTATGTGTGTGAATGTTAAGTACAGTCGCTCTTTCCAGAGCCATGGCAGTCGTCAGATAACTTTGCTGTTTGTGTACCGGTAACACTCTATCTCTTTGCTTGCTTCTTTCCTTATGAAACAGTGTTTAGTCGCCTTTTTCATGTTTTTATCTCCCATGGTCAATTCTCATTCCTACTGCCTGTGAGGTTACTCCATTTTTGTTCTTTCTACACTACTGCAAATTCTTCCAAAGAGTTGATTTCTTCTCTTTTAGAAGACACGCCTTCCTGTTTTGTGTATCATTAGACCAAATGCTTCAGCCATGTTTTTTGAACCACATGTCTGATAATAATGAGACAACTTAATGTTTCCATTACTAATTTGGGAAATATTTTTTTGAGACTGCATCTGTGGCTAAAATTCCAGATAGAGGCCCATAACCACCCTTTCTGGTATGCACGCGAACTATTTTCTTTTAAAACCTTTTTTCTTCCCCTTAGCTCCTATGAAGATTGTCATTATCCTTTAGGGACAACACTTAAAAGCACACTGAATTATAATTCCATAGTGTAGTGTCCCTATGTGCCCTCTGTACCAGAGGATACCAAAAGATCGGTGAAGAAGCTTGTTCTGTGCATGAAGTGCAAAAGCAGGACACCGGTGGAGACACTTTGGAGACAGATACGTTATGGAAAGGTCAGAGATCTCATACCAATATCTGACAGATAAGAATTCTCTCTGCCTTTTGAAGTGGAAAACAGGAGCCTAAACAAGATGGAGAGATGTGTAATGTCACCAAACTTTTCTTCAACCAAAAGTCTATCACTTTTCAGGAGAAATCACTAACACTTTTCTAAGCCCTAAACCAAATATAATAGCTTGGATTATTTTGATAGAGAATATGCAAACAGGATATCAAATGCCCTTTGAACACAGCAAGCTGTTTTGTGGTAGGCATTTAACTTCCTCCAAACTGGGTGTTCACAGAAGTTGTTGCTTCGTCCTATTCAGGACTATAAAGTATAGTTCTATTTTTGTATGTAACCTGTAATATGTTACTACAACAAATAATCTGCTTTTCTTCTTCTTCTTTTCCCTTCTGTTTCCTTCCTCAGTAATTCACTATTCGAATCACAGAAATCATACAGGCAGATGCAAATTACCTTCTATCACACTTGTGAAAACCTGGGATTTTGGAGCAGTGTGCACAAAGACACTTAGGAATCTGGCAATGCCTGTGCTCCATTCACCTGCAGACTTTTCACGGCAGTGACACAGGGCAACATCCACAGACAGAAAGGTAAATCAAGACAAAGTTCTTCTCAGCATGGAACCAACTCCCCAGTGGGACTGGTGAAGATGAAGATGGTCTATCAACCCTAGCTAAAGCTTTTAGTACCTGTCCCAAGACAAGCAGTAACAGCAGCAAGGATAAAACCCAGTTTTAACAATCTGCTTGCCCTGTTCATTCTGCTCCGGGTCTGGAACTGGAATTCAAATCCAGACTTTTGTTCTAGCCTGTAATGAATAATTGCAAACACATCTACACACAGAGAACTTTTACATTTGGCCTTTTTGCTTCTCGGATTTGACACTGAAAACTAAGATTACGTTAATACAGCGGGTTTGCTAGCACTTCTACAGTGCTCATGTTCAGAGTGATGAACCTTGTGAGTAGCAAGAAAGAAAGATTTATTACTAAGCATAATTAGAAACAAATTTTTACTGGTGTCATAAACATATGGTAAAAAAAAAAATAATCTTTCAGTCTGCTCTGCCAAACTCCAGTGCTGGTTTTGTTTATTCAAAATGAAGCATTTTTAAGCAAGCTTCAGCATTTTTTATTCCTGTTTTCAAAGCAAGTTATCATTAAAAAGCAAAAGGATATATAATGGAAGTAAGGAATGGAACGAGTGTCCTTTGTGGGATTTAGCTGTCTTCCCTAAGCAAATTTTTAACTTGTCGGTCAAAGTGCATCAAAGAATCAATATTGTTCTGTATATATGATCTGAGCTCAGATTTTAGATCAAAGAGCTCCTCAACAACCTACTCACTTTGCTATTTTGGTTTTGCATGAGTTCCTGTATGCAAGGCAAATAAAAAAACCAGTAACTGTTGCCTAGTGAGAATATTAATTATTGTGCCTTGTATTAGCTTGACTAAGGAATATACATGTATTTTTCTTGAGAAATCAATTCCACTTTTCTTCAGGAGGTTTGAATCTTGAAGTTCTTTGTTGTTATTATTACAGATATTCTTCAAATTATCCCTTGTTGCCACCTGAACTATAAGAAATAGAAACCATCTCAGTCCAGATATGCTGTAACCAGTCAACATTCAACATACCATGCTTGATTCAAACAGCAGGCTGAGAGGTATAAGAAAAGTGAGAAAGATACTGTAGCCCTCACTTTGATGAAATCATATGACAGTTTAAACCTCTAGACTGTTTCAAAGTTAAAGAATTTGGGTGACTTTAATAATTAATATACTTAATTCCTTCTTAAAGTAAGCCACCAGAGCTTGGAACAACAACTCCTATTTACTCCTATTTTTAACCCCTGTTACTTGTATGAAATGATCTGGTTGTTGAACTTCAGCTTCTAGGTAACAAACTCTTCTGCTTCGCTTGAGAAACTTTCATAAGAGGCCAAGGATGTGGTAGAAAAAAATACTGATCGACCATTTTGCCTGTACCTACTAAGACACTAGCACTTCTGTAAGTGCCAACAAGGTATTACGTGTCTCCTTACATGAAAAAGAATGATGCAACTTTGCTTATTACTGAAATCACCTTTGAAAGCAAGTAAAAAGCAATGTGTACCTTGCCAGGAACATGAATACCTACAGGTACAGCACGCAGAAGCTGGTACGGTGTGACTTGACTTACGTGTTCTTAACTTTGCTGTACTGACAAAGTTTGCTGCTTGGACACTTATAGGATGGGAAACATGCAAGGATTAGGTATATTAGTAGGGTTTTATTTCTGTTTAAAAGGCGGAAGCTGCAAGTTGTTCTTTATCTTACCATTCTGGCTGTAAATATGGTCTGCAGAATCACAGGAGCATTGTGCTGAGCTGGGCCATCGTTTTATCAAGAGGCTGCAAAAACAAAGTATTGGCAAGACTGAGAGCCATACCCAATCTTACATTCCAAAATAAAGATAGCATGCTTTCATGTTCCAATATATCACACCACTGGTACATAAAGAGTCAGAAGATACTTTTTGTAACTTTAAAGCAAAATCTTGGGAATATTTGGATTTTATATATAGCTGGGGAAAAAATATGCTCAGAAGATATAGAAAATTAACTTAATAACTTTCTTTTGTTTAAACTCAGATAATTTAAAATTCTAGCCTGATTATTTCCTTGTGAAGATACAGAGTTCATTTTCCAGAGCATTCATGTCTGTCCTTGCAATTTATTTGCTGCAAACATGAGCCAGTAAAGCTTGATTGCTTAGCACGAATAATGTGTTTATACAACAAAACTAAGGACAAAACCCCACCCCAACTATAAGCTCTAATTTTTATTTTCTACTAACTCCCCATTTGAGTTCTAGCAGAGGGTTTGGAAAGTTTAGGTGATGACCATAACAACAAATATACTTTCTTGGTAAACTTTGGAGGTTTGGAGGCACAGGAGCTTCGCCTTAGCCTTGAAAACATGATGAATTTCACTCAAATTGAACAAGATGAATTACAGCTACTCTAGAATGAAAAGAAAAAACAACCCAGGCCTCCAAAACCACAAGTACAGAACTAGGATTTTTATTTCAAGCAAGTTTCAAGCCTGTTTCCATAACGATCTTCATTCTTGTCTCTTGTGTGCAGGTAGCACCGTAGGGCATTTTATTGATTGCTATATAATAGTTGACAAAATGATGCATTATTCAGCAAATTGCCACATGCAGTGAAATGAAACTGTGCCTTTCTTTTCTGAAATCTTGCAATCATATACTTATTTATTTTACAGACAGGCTGGAGAAGCACTGAATCACCCTGTGTATATATACACCCTGCGTATATATACACCCTGTGTATATGTAACAGAGCAGACCCCTTAGGTTTGTAGCTCAGAAGAAACCTAGTATTTGTCAGCACTTGTTAGAAGTAGAGTCCAATCAATTTTTGATGTAGTGATACTGTATCGGGGACACACTTGGATTAGAATGTCACCTGAACAGAAATAGCTTCTGTGTCAGACTGATGTTTCCCATGAGCTTTTATATTTTTTGCCCATAGTCACTATAAACTGCCTCCTGCCAGAGCTTTATCCAGCGAGGAGTGCTCATCAGCCTAGGGACTAGAGCAGTTCTGTGCGGCAGGCATGTCCTCCATCTAAACTCGGGAATTAGCAGCTTTAACTGTTGCAGGCAATAGATTTGTGTGCGGATACAAATAGTCTCTCTGACCAAGCCATGCCTGGTGATAATCTTGTTTGAGCTGGAAATCATTCACAGTGTATTTTTTTCTGTTTATATTTAGTCAAAGATTAGAAGGTGAGCTGGGGAGAAAACACAAGCCGCCCAAGGAAACACTTGGTACAGCCCAGTTGCAAAACGAGGTCAGTGGCTTTTTGTACTACTAAAGCAGCAAAGGGAACACAAGGTGTCTTGGGTGAGACATCCGCAGCACTTGATCACTGTCTGAAAAAATCTGACTGCAACTTCCACTGACGTTTTACCCAGCAGCAGACCTGAACAAGAATCCATGTGCCCAAGAGATGACTTAATAGCTTCAAGATTTAGTAGTGGATTTAACAAGAAGTCATTACTTCTCTCTACAAACATACCATGTCTTAAGATCTAGAAACATTTAGATTATTAACAAAAGTTGGGATTTTGATCTCTTGTTACTCCAAGCGTCTCTTAAGTGTGCCTGTGCCTTTAATTCAGAGCTGTGTTATTACATTTAGGTCAGTGGAATCACTCCAGGTTTTTGTTGGTGTGTCTAAACGGAATGTTGTCCTAAGGATTTGGAAGCATATGAAGTGAATTTAGGAATGAAAATGTATGTCAGTACTTGGAAAATATAACTGCTGTGAACTAACACAGTCCATAGAAGGGAAAGAGGACACAAAACAGAGGTCTGTGAATTTTAAGAGCAAGAGTCAGTGTGTATATGCAAGTATAATTGCATCATTATTCTTTGTATTTTTCCCCAAATCTGTTTTCTTGTCTATTTTTATCAATAATGGCAAAAGAAATAATATCACTTAAATTCTGCCAGATACTTCACCTCTTACACATCTCCTTCAGCATACCTTTAAAACCTTCCCATAAAACAAACATTAGACTGAAGTAGAAGCATGTAGGTCAAAATATAATGTGTTTAATTGGGAAAAATATTTTTAAAACTATTGTTAAGAAGCCACACACGTTACCGGTATTAAGCAGTACTCTTGAACACTCTGACCTATTGTATAAGATAAAGGAGACCATAAAAACGTATGGGGAGAGTGAGTTTGTATGCATAGAAGATAATTTCAAATGCTTGAATAATTTAGAGTCCTGACGTGAACAAAACATGAAACACTGGGACTTTAATAACTGGCACTTTTTTCTGAAATTCCAATTATTAAGATATTATGCTCCTGGCTAGCATATCAGCATTTGATAATGAATATTCAGGGATCGTGCTTTTGTGGCATGAACGAAAATGGTTCTATTCAAAAGATTAGTAAAGGATTATCTTTTTTCATATATGTATACACACACTAAAGATAATGAAAATTTGAACCAAAAATGCAGTTGAAGAACAATTATTTAAATGCAGAAAGTCAACTCAAGTGATGTTAATAAATGAAATTAAGCATAGGAGAAGATATAACCTAATTAAGAGGTTCAGAAAGGCATATTAGTATATGCTAGAAAAGTAATTTGTACGTATGAAAATTATTTTATGCTTTATGTTATTATTACAATGCACAGTCTTACCCGAAGAAATCGAAGATGTGCATGAACGTCCTACTAGAGCTCTGTACTCTGGACATGGGTGCACATTGCATTCAGGTTAGATTTGATCTGAGGATTTAATGTCACCCTAGCAGAGTATAAAAGGGCAATCAAGAAAATTACAATCTTGAGGTGGGAAAAAGGCTCCTTTACATGGCTTTTCTGTAATGAAGGAATCGCTGCCTCAGAAAAACCTTTGCAGGTGCTGTGTGTTTAAAAGGAAATGCTCCTCTAGACACTGAGCAAGGAGATCAAAGACCTTGCAAAATTAAACTGCAGTTAACATGATGGAATATAGCTTACTCTTGGGTTTAAATATGACTAATACTTTTCGCAATCCTAGTTTGGATTTGAATATCATGGTTAGAAGTTATCAAGTCTTTTGTGAGCAGCCAGAATCATGAGGCCTACTTTTCTGCTAGCTAGCAGCCTGCATCCCCAGCTAGCACTGCGTTGCTGCACCATCCCCTCTCCTGCGCCATATTCAGGCAGAGGCTGTGATGTTTCTGAGCTATATGTTACTGACCAGTCCGCTGGCACACAGATGCTGATTGCTTTTGTCAGTAAGGAAAGCAGAAGTTATAGTCCTGGCACTTATTTTGTAGGTTAGTCTTTAGCAGGAGCACTACTTCGTCTCTGTTACCCCCAGCCTCCCCAGAAGCGCTGAAAGTCTAGAACTGAGATTTGTCAGAACTGAGGATCAGCTCAATAGCTCAAGGCCTCCAACAGCATGATTTCATAAGCCCTGCCTCCTTAAGAAGCCAGGATAAAAATACAGCTGCATGAAAAATAAATGAGCAGCTTTTCCTGACTCCGAAACCAGAAAATAATGACACCAAACCAAAATCAAATGCAACAATATCGCTCGTATTCCCAAATGCCAGCATTAATGCTCCCTCTCCCAGCTCCCAGAGACTTGTTAAACTAATGAGTCTTATAATGTATTTTGCAAGTGAAAGATCCCGGAGTGGGGAAAGCAAAGTCTGCCTCTGAACACCCTGAACAAAAATGCTGTTGCTCACTCTAAGAGTTTTGCACTGAAGGGGATTCAGTTTGACCTCACTCCTGCCACTATCAGTTTTTTCTCCTTTGATCAAACTAGCAGCTCTGCAGCACTAGCAGCAGTCTGAGGTTTTACATCAAAACGAGTATCTCAATACCAGGAAGCCAACTCAGCCCATGCAAGTCAAAAAGAGCCAGAATCGTGTGTGCACAGACCAGTCAGAGATCTTTTTATACTTGTACCAAATGCTGTATTTAAAACATCCTTGATCTATGTTTTCCCTGAATGCCTTAGCTCTGCCTCCATGTTACGGGGTGCACCAAGCATCCTGGTTATTCCGGGCTTGATGGCATTTTTGGGATCACGTTACACCTCTAAAATTAGTGAAGTCTCCTGAAGAGAGACCTGGTTTTGGTTGCACGCTGTGAAACCCCCAGGATAACTTTTCCCCTTTTTTGCTTGTTTTTCTTACTTGTTGCTATTAATTTTATTATTATTACTTTTACTATTACTTTTATTCCTTAAGTTTAGCAGCGAAAGCCACTGGACTGAAAGAGGGTGAAGGTGGAGTGAATAAGCCTTCTGATTAAAACCAAGGAGAAAACCTTAAAACACAGACTCCCAGGAACACAACATGTCTCCTCCTGCTGCAGTAACGCTGCTTCACGAAATGGCGACTGCCTCTGTGGAGAGCTGCCTAAAAACGCAGCCCTCCCTGCAGGAAACCACAAATGCAACTCCTTTTTTTTTTTTTTTAAAGCTTTCCTTTTTTTCCCTCTTTACATTCAGTCCCTCAGGGAGCCCTCTGAGCCCTCTGCAAAGCGGTAACCTGACACAGAAGAGACGGGGTGCGTACAGAGCTCTCCTGGTACACAGACCAACCTTTCCCATCTGCCTTCAGCTTTTGGAAACCACCCCGGGACTCTTCCCCAAGCTGGCATGGGGTGGGTGGGTGAATGCATGCAGCCTGGGTTGGTACACGGGGCTCTGGACTCCAGCACAGTGCAAATAAATCTGCTGATTCAGCCGGTATCACCGAGATCTTGTGTTTCCAGAATTCTCTCCCTCCGCTTCCCAAATATAAAGGGACTTTTGTGCTAAATACTGAGCCGGAGCACTGATGGGCTCCGTACAGGGCGCCATGTGGTATTTGGTTTCTCGCTACAGTACATGTTTTTATAATGATGGGGGAAGGGAAGGAAGGGAGCTGCTCATACCAGCATGCCAATAATCTGTTGCAAAGGACTGAAGCTCTCAGAGCCAATTAGTCCTGAATTTAACCATTTAACTGCTGAAAAAACTCAAATCTCAGGCACAGACTTGGCGAGATTAGGACAGAAAAGACAGTGTGGGTACCTGGGATATTGAGCTCAGTGCAGGATTGTTCCCAGATGCATTTTCATACACTTCACTGTAGATTTTTGAAAAACGAGCCCATCACTGGAACTCTCTCTGGTCACAATGTACAAAGGTAGGACAGCTGTATCCAGAGCTCCTACACAGCACAACTTAAATAAAAGCTGGATTTGATTCAGGATCTGTGCCATACTGGTGGAACCATGAAAGCCACCCTCAGGAGCTGCCTTTCTGATATGGATTTCGGGTGGGTACAGGTCCCTGCCATGGGAACGGCAGACCTGTGCAGTCCACTGTGGGGGGTGGGAAGGGTTGGGGTGCTGCCCTGGCAGAGCAAACCCCCAGCAGCCTCCGCCAGCAGCACTGCTGTGGACCAAACACCACCATAATGTGGGGCAAGCTCTAGCAAAGCAATAGCATCATGTCTCCCTCTAAACATGTACTTTTTGGGGGGTTGGACTCGATGATCTCTGGAGGTCTCTTCCAACCCCTAAAATTCCGTGAATCTGTGAATCCATCATCCCTGGGCTGTGCCCAGACACAAAAAGTGCTTGGACTTTCCTGCACTAGCCCTGTTCCCAGACTCCTTCTCTTCCTCCAGAGGCAAGTCTGAACATCTCCAGAGTACAGACAAATTAGTCCCAATGCAGAGCAGCAGTAACATGCTCCCACTTGACATGGCAGGTGGGTAAACCTATTTTTATTCTCTTCTTTTATTCCATGATGTACCAGGGGATATTGGATTAGAATCTTGGAGATGCCATGAAGACCCGCAGGGATTCCACAGCACGGAGAAGTGCCCCAGCATACCAAAATCAGGCTCCCCACTCTAGCTTATCAGCCCCAGTAAGGAGCAGAGTTGATTTGCTTGGGAGAAGCTGTACCAGTCCTGCAGGGCTGCTTCCAGTCCAAACAAGTGCTGCAGCATATGTGAAAGGCAGACTCCTACACCACTAGCCTCTCAGATGGCTGAAAATGAAGTCAAAGCTCCCTCCTTGCCATGGAGAAGGTCCGGCACCACGTGAAAGGTGCCTGCTGCTCCCCTTGAAGGGCTAAAGCAAGGCTGGCACCTCTCGCTTCAGTTCCAGGAAGAAATCTGGCTGCATTAAAGTATAACTTCACATTCAAATTAAATACACCGTAGAGCAGAGAAAACATATTGCTAAGAAAACAGCAGATTATTTAGGCATGTGAGCTGCCAGAGCTCTGGCAACACAAGAGCTCCCTTGTTCCTGTTGCCTCCCACAGCTGCATTCACTAAATATATCCTGGTCAGAGAAATGCCTTTCTTTGCCCACCCCTTCCCCAGCCCAATCAGGTCTGCACAAACACCACCAATCTCCTCTGGGACATGCAGTCAGGCAGCAGCGATGCCCTACTTACAGCCATCAGGGAGGACAGACCAGACTGATAATGTCTGCAACAGGGTGGAATTGTTTCATCCACAGGTTATTTTGAAAGGGAGTGCGCATCACTGATCAAGAGTTAACTGTTAAAATTGGCGGGGGAGGGGGATGTTTCTCTCTAGGATACACCCCATGTGTACGTCAGAATCAGTTGCTGGAAGTTATTCCCTTCAGATGATTTTCAGTAGCTTGCAGAAAAAAATAACTGGCAATCTCAGACCAAATTGAAACAGAAGAAGAATGGTCACCTCTATTAAAATACAAAAATAAATGCAGCTCCCAGCAGATTTAGAGGTGAGCAGTGGTCTTCAGTGCCTCAGGGTCTGGTTGGCCAACAGAGAGCAACCCAAACTTTACCTTCCATCCAGCCAAGGCTGTCGACTGTGGCATATTGTCTGATTATATCTCTGCCTCTGGGGGGGGGAATAAAAACCCATTCCCTCCCATGACTAAATTTCCACAGGGCCAGGGTGCTTCCCCGTCACCTCTGCTCAGCTCTCCACACTTCTCCCATCATTTGGGAGTTGGACCCGATGATCTCTTGAGGTTTCTTCCAACCCCTACGATTCTGTGATTCTGTGATCCTCACGTTGCATCTTTTACTTGTGAGGACACAGATTCTTTGGCCTGGCACGACGAACCTTCATCCCAGCTGCAGCCTTCAAACAGTGCTGTAACCACAGCCACAAAGAAAAGGAAGGGCTTCCCCTTCCTGTATAGTTAATTCCATAGTGGAGCAAAATCTGGCAGAAAAAAAAGAGTCATCTCAATGGCTTTCCTTGATTTCAGGCTGTGAGCCAGCAGGGTTTCTGACCCTCCTGGTCCCTGCTTTTTCCTTTCCTCATAGTTCCCTATTTCTTCAATGCCTCCAGCTCCTCTATCAGCAAAGCAAATTTGACAGAGTCTGGTCAATTTTTCAAGCTTTCTCATTTTAAAAAGTCAGTGGGAGCAGACTGTATCTTGCAATCGAGCCTCACAGGAGGGAGAATTAAATATCTCATGCATGACCTTAATCCATAGGATTTTGTAGATAGTTTTCCTTGCAATCTCAATACTCAGAGCTTATCATGTATTCAAATCATATCTGTAGCCCTAGAACATTTTGCAACAAAAAGAACCCAAATTCATTTTGATATAATTATGCAGTCGCAGGAGCCAGACACATGCTTGCTCTGGAATAAATATAAATACGGAGCTTTTGGGAATAACTGGCAGACTTAAAGTGTAAAAAAACCCCAAATCCCAAAAATAAACCCAAGAATGAAAGCTAGTTATTCTACACAGAAAAAATGATCAGGTTTAGACATTGAATTGCAATAAAGGAAAGTGGCACACTGTGTGTATGAAGAGTCTTTTAATATCGCCTTTTCTTTCAATCTGTAAAACATAAAAGAAAACACCTAAACTTCTATTAAGGCATCCATATAAAGTAAGGACCTTATTTTCAAAAGTAGTAATAGCACTTGAAGTATTTAAAACCTTTGAAAGCAGACAATTCATTCCCAAAATGGCCACAGGTCCCCGAGCTTAATCAAACAGTTGAAAGCTGGAAAAGTTAGCAAATTCTGCTGCGTCTTTTGTGCCTTTCCTACACATTGTCTCCTTCCCTGCTTTTCTTGTCTTCTTGAAACAAACTGTCCTCAAAGACCCTTTTAATTTTGTGTTTGGAAATTGCCAGTATTTTAATTAGCAGCACTGCTGGAGAAGAACCATGCCCTGCCGCACCGGTTGTGCTGAAAACCAGTCTTTGTGGCTAGGGACAGCGGTGGCATTGCCTGCTCTGATCTCATAAGGTCTGCTGCATCCTATGGATTTCTGAGCACACGTAGGCAGATGTATTCTTATCTCAGTGCTTTTAAGAAGGAAATAGAAAACGTGAGACCAGATGTTAAGACTGAGCCACCGAGAAGCCATGGGAATGTGAGTTACCTTCAACAATACCACAGCTCTGAAAGCAAACAAAGGCATAAGAGAGCAGGGTGGAAAGTTTCGTTCCTCAAACAAGGCAGTGACTCACCCACATTCCCAACTGCTCACACAAGGGAGGCAAAAACCCTCCTCCTGGCAGACCGGATCCTCCACATTTTCCTGTGTCGAGTAAATCCCAAAGGCATGTGGTGGTGGCATGTTGAAGCACACAGGGTGCAGGGCCAAAGGTGTTTCAGAGAGGGACCCTCCTTGTAAGCCTCTGTGTCAGCTTGCCTTCATGAAGAAAATTAAGAGTTCAGAAGTTCTGCTTTCCACGTCTGAAAACACAGTGAAAAGAAAAAGGGCTACTACTGACAGTGGCTCTTCAAGAGCCAAACTAATTTTCTCTTCCATGCCAAGGTTTTTCTGGAGTTGCTAAGAGGCAGTAGTTGACTCTTTAACAAAAAACAACCCTCAAAAAAACCACAAACAAAAAACCCTGCAAAAACCCCTGCAATGTAAAGACAGATGAGACAAATCCAAAAGGTAATTGACCATCAGTGTTTAACCAAGCAGTGTTTAAGTTGGGTCATGTCCTGTTTCTAACCATCTAATTATCCACATGGGAAAACTTGACCTAGGGATAAGGAAACTCACCATCCTAACAACCTGCTCAGACATTCCCAACATACACAGCAGACTTCACTGATGAAGGACAAGCATATTCCAGGTGACAGCATGCAGCCAAGCTGCTAAATGTGTCCAGCTCCACCCTTCCTGTCCAGGAGGTGGGGAATTCGGTACAGGTCCCCGATGGCAGGGACATCAGCTGAGCTCCTGGGTGGCCACAATGGAGCCAGCAGCAGCAGGGATGAGGAGAAAGCTGAATGTGAAGAAACAGGACCAGAAAGAAAAGGAGCACAGAAAGCAGAGAATATTACTTATTTTCAAGAGAAACTCCAGGAAGCCAACATCTTTAAACTATAAACCTCAGAGGGGTTGTGGTTAGGACACAAACATCGTCGGGTGACAGGGAAGGCTGCAGGTAGGGCTACACCTGTGCCCAGGGGGAGATGCCTCCAAGCCACGACCCATCTGAAGTCCCCCAGGAGTGAGACTGGGTAGGTGTTCCCCTCTGTAGCTGTGCCAGGGCTCTGCTGGGTGAGGTTTGTTCATCCAAGTGATGAAGGATGCAGGATTATGAGCATGAATTTCCCTTCTGGCTTCACACTCATTAGGGCTGACACTCGGTGTGCTCCACCGTGTATCTTGTTTTTCAGATCTCAGGTTTCCAGTGGTAGCCAGGCACCCCAAAATAACATGTTCCTTCATTCCTCCTGGGGACAGCTCCTCAGGGTGACCCGAGCTGCCACAGGGAGCGAACCGCAGCATTACCTAAGGGCAAGGACATGTTTGCTGAGTAGTTACCAGCGATGGTCTGGCTGTTAGCAGAGGGACACAAAGCAGTGTTATTAATTAACAGAGGTATCAAGCCTCCCACAAACAAAGTAAGCTCCCTGAGAGCTGAAGCCATGTCCTGTGAAGATGCCTGTTGCTCAAACACCACTACTTTACTTGCAGTCTAGCCCCAGTGAGCAGGGAAAGCAGCAAACCCAGTCCTCTGCCCTGCTGCAGTTTGGCCGGTGGCATCTGAAATATTTCAGGCATTTCAGACAAGCCTCTGTGGAGGGAGCAGAGACTCACCCATCGAGGCTCCAGAGATACATTAAAAAAAAGTAAATATCTGCTTGTCAAGTTGCAGAATAACATCTCTCAGTCAGTTTATGAGATGGAAACAACAGAAACGGGGTATTATTTTTTTGCTAGTGTTTCTCCCTGATTCGATACACTGCCTTGATTAAGTGACTGTTCTGATCAGTGCAATGGCAAACAAATGAATGAGAGCTCATTGTAAGACACTGCCCTGTGCAATGGCAGCCAAACCATTGCAGGAGATGGTCCCCAGGCATATTATTATTACTGAGGGGTTGGGGTTTTTTCTTGGTTTTGGCTGGCTCGTGCTATTTGGAACCCCCAGTTCTACAAGAGCTGCTTGAGAAAGGCAGCATTTGTCCCCTGCCTTCGGCACGAAAACACAACTCAAATCCCTTCTAGGGAACAAAGGTGCTTCCCAGGAGCCCGGTGCGCTGCCGGCATGCCGAGCGCGTAGCCAAGCAACGGCAGCCATTCCCGGGGCTCACGCCTCACCCGTGAAGCTCCAGCCTCCACAAACAATTCTTGCCACGTAGACAAGACCATGCAGGGTAATGGAAAATTACTGCAGGCTTTTTTCTTAAAGGGCGAGAATCTCCGTTGGCGGCGGAGGTTGGTCCGCATCCCACTTCCCAGCACGCTTCAGGGTTCGGGGTTTTTTTTTAATGTTTTTGGGGTGGGTTTTTTTTTTGTTTCCTGCAAGAAAGGCTGCAGTGCGTCACGAGCACGCCGGGGCGTTAATAAAGGCGGCTATCATTTGCATGGTATTTCAACTGACTGCGGTGATAAAACAGAAAAGCAAATCAGAGAGCTAAGCAGCAGGGGAAGGTGGGGGAGAGGGGAGGGGAGCAGGGGGAAGAGTGGAGCCGCCAGGAGCGAACAAGCCGGCAGCTGCCTTTCGAAAGCTGCTTTCGACACAGCCTCAAACATGGCGACCTTGCGCAGCTCGGTTCATATTACCCGAGAGCCGGTGCCAGAACAATCCTCTCGCGCTTGGCAGGCACAGTGTTTTAACACCTGCCTGGCAAATCGCTGCCTGCAAGGCTGCAGGAGGAAAAAAAATGCCTTTAAAGGAAGAGCAAACTTACTTTGCAGCAGCAGTTTTTAAACATCATGGCTGTGTTTGCCTCCAGCTTCTAGTCCAAAAGACAACTCGTTCCTTAACACGGTGTTGTGCCTTTGTAGCTTAAAATACCAAGCCAGGGAGCCAGCCAAATAGCCACAGTAGCACCAGACAGCCCACTCTGGCTATTGAGCTTCTGCCATGTGAAAAGAGGTTTGCAAGTTGGGCAGGGTGGCGTCAGCCCAAGAGGCACATGGGTACGAGAGCTGCCTAACAAGAGGGTCACACCACCGTTGCACAAACAGCACTCTCCGCTGGCCTCCAGATTACCTCCTGTGCCCATTACAAGCTTAATTTCACCTCCTCGAGGAGCAGACCCCACTGCCTGCTCCTTGGGGCACCTACAGGGCATTGGCTGCATCTAACATGCAGGCAAACAAGGAAACTTGCTCCACTTCCATAACCTCTTTTTGCTCGCTGTGTGCAGCTGTGGCTCGTGACAGGCCCTGGTTTGGTTCAAGGATGCTGCTGGGCTTTCTGCTCTCTCTCGATCTGCCTGCAGTATCAGGTGCTGCTTGCCAGACCCATACTCTACATCACCTAGGAGCATCAGGGTGGTGACTTCTCAGCAAAGGTATACAGTAAGTTGTTGTTGCTACCCCCTTCTTAGCTAAGGTGGCTTGGAAAGAGTAACTTGACACAGCTTCTGGTAGATAAGTGAACTCAAGTAAAATACGAAGATCTGGTTTCTGAGAAGCTCTTTGACAATCTGGACAGAGAAACGAAACCCTTCAGCAGCCCACAAGGCTTGGGAGAACCACGAATGTGTGTTCTGGGTGGAAGCTAGTCTTGGTCTGAGGCTGGAGTTACACAAAGACATCTCTGATGGTGGAGAGGGCTGGTGGCTGTGTGTGGACCTGCCTCTGCTCAGCATGGAGGGAGCTGCTGGAGTTTTCTCCTGCGTTTCCAAGGCTGTGGTCTGAGCCAGAGAAAGCAAAAGCCTTTGAGCTCAGTAAACGTGCAGAGGAGTGAACGCTGAGATGCCCCAGCTTCGTTAGCTTTCGGGCTTTACTAATGCAACCCGGTTTCCATGCAGTGGGCCCACAGTCACAGGGGAATGGGCAAACACAGCCACTAGTCACCATTAAATAGAGAGTTCCTGAAGTACAGCAGTGCACTGCAGTGAGGGATGTGCTGCACCACAGCGCAGCTGAGTTGGGGCTTTTCACCTGAACGTGTTTTGAGTTTAAAACATCTGTTCATAGCCTGCTTTTCAACTAACCCCTACGTTTTTCCAAACCATAGAAGTTCCACTTGAAATAGGTATTTTGAATTCCATTTTCCCAGCAGCTGCAATGCCCCCATTCCTCTCACATCTCCTGAGCATCCTTTGTGTTTCCCATGCTGGCTAGGTTGTCGTTGCTAAGAGAAACTTTCATTGCATAAAAATAACAGTTTCTTGCTAAAAGCCCCAGGCTCACCTAAATTTCCCTCTAGATTTTGTGGTCTGAACAAGGATTTCTGCTTCAGCGAGTGTCAGGGCTTCCTGCTTCTTGTGCAGTTCTCCCCGTCCAAACAACAACTGAGCTCAGCTCTGCTCAAAACTCAGCTTGGGACTTGGTTCCTTGCAAAAATCAAGATAGATGGTGGCATCCCCAGTGAAGCACTTCCCTGTCGCATTAAACAGCAGCTTCTTTCCCGTCGTGCCACCTCTCTTGGGTCTGTGTGCCCTGCGCTGAGCAAAGAGTTTGCTGCCTCCACCTGCAGTGGGTTTGCTCTGCTGGCTGTTTGCCCGGCGGTTTGTGGCACAACGTGCATTTCAAGAGGAGAAAAGAGAAAGGCACCTCCTCCAAGGACACAGGCAGAAACTCCCCGGAGACCATAGCGTGGTGGCTTAAAGCACCTGGCCTTTGTTCCTCCTCCCCAGGAATGGATTTCTGTTCCATACCAGCAAAAAGGTATCACAGTCATGAAATAAAAGCATGAGGAAGCCCAGAATGGGGCCAGACCAGGCCTGGGGGCTGGGAGGACACTCGGTGGCTCTCTGAAGATAAGACACCTTTAGTCTTGCACTCTTCTTCACCTCCACCCTCAGCAAGGCCAGGGCTATTCCAGTTGAGCTAGTTTTTCTTCTTCTCCTTCGTACAGCATAATAATAATCACACCAAGCAGTTCCCACCACACCTCAAGCAATTAACCCCATCCGGTGGCAAGCAATGGCTGGGGAAGCCCTGGACAATGTCCTGGGATTCCAATGAAGCTGAGAGCAATTTTGCCCCCCATTCAGTGCCAAGAAGGTTGGTGTCTTGTGTTTATTTTTAGAGCAGTAAGTTATTTCCAAAGAGCCTTTCTGTCAGGCTTGGCCCCACAGGACCTGCCAAGTTAGCTCCTCCAGCTCCGTGGGCATCCTTAGCAGGGCTGTGTGCGATGAAGTGGTGTCAGCATTTCCATTACAGCACCTCTCCCCTGCTCCAGCCCTTTTATAAACGGGACATCCAAATCCAGTTCTGGGAGCCAACATGGAAACCAGTCAGCACCTTAACCTGAGCCTTGCTAAAATTCATCTGGCAGGGGAGAAAAAGGGGGGATTGTAAATACATTTTATCCCTCCTACGCCTAAATCCTGAATCTGTAATTCCAGCTGTGTCACACTCGAATTACTCACAGGGAAATGGGCTTTTTAGGTTGGGGTGGGTTTTTTTAAACACATCCGTGGTAAATAGGGAAGTGATCCTTTCCCTCCCCCGCCTCTTCTGCAAGCCAAAAGCTTGATTAGAAGTTGCCTTTGTCAATCCTACTAATGAAGGCGACAGTTAATAGTCACTTCAATTGGGCACAAATCCATGGCTGTGTTGAGTGTGAGAGATGGATGTCCTTCTCGCCCCCCCTCTCCATGTGCAGCCACCCAGGATGCTGGGGCAGGGAATTGATTTAGGTGACAATTAACCAGGAGCTTCCAGCCAGCTCAGATCTGGCTGAAACCACCCATGAGCACGTGGCAAGGGCACCGCGGTGTTGGGAAACAGCAGTGGGGCTGGAGGAAAGCAGAACTGCCCTTGGCATTGGTGCTTGTGCCTGTGAAGATTTTTTTTAATAGCTGACTTGTGGATCAGCTGCTGCTTGAAGAGACTGCTTCCTTTTCTCCCTTTCTCTCGCTGAGATGCCTGCTATCAAGCAGTCACCCTGTCAGCCACGCTGATCACAGAATCACAGAACGACTAGGTTGGAAAAGACCTTTAAGATCATCGAGTCCAACCGTTGCCATCCTAATGAATTAATCCAGGCTCAAACTCCATCTTTCTTCCTTTCATTGCTGCTCTTTCAGCGGGATCAGTTCCCGGAGCACAAGGGCCAGCACACAGAGAGTGGGAATAAGGGGTTGGGATGGAGGAGTGCAAGGTGCCTCCTGCCAGCAGCACTTGGGTTGGTGCACATTGACCCTGAAACAGCCCCGTGGTGCCAGAGCTCTTGGCTCAGCCCGTTCCTCTCTTCTAAGCCAGCACGCAGCATGTGCACAGTGAAATCAGCAGGGGAAGAGAAACTGCCCTTAGCTTACTTCTGCCCTGCCCTGGTGCCAGAGTGAATGACCGTCTAAGGGGGCAGCTGGGTGTAGAGGAAGTACAAGAAGGAGCCTACCAACTCTTTGACCCTTACAAAGAAGTTCCCCCATGTCTGGTTTCAGTATTTATACATTTTCTAACTCCAGCCTGTATTTCTGTGTCACCCCAGAGAAGGCAAAGTCTGGAATCTGCTACAGGCTCCAGTCAAGAGGAGCTTGTTCTGGTGCGAGGACATCTGCCACTGCAGACCTGAGGAGGATGCTTAGGAGATTCAGAATGTAGAGATTTTTGTGTAGTCACTCAAGACAGCAGCCAGCTCAGCTCAACCCAGCCCTGTTACCCCTCTTCCCTGTGGGAATGCTGTGCAGTGTAATGCCTTGGTGCCTCCTACGATGCTTTGAGCTCCGTTGCCAACTTCAATCACACTTGAAAGACGTGTAGAAGACCCAAAGAGAAGTTTCTGTGTGCCTCCTGAAAACCCCTTCCCCTACCCAACTTCCAAACCCTGGTGCACGGGGTAGGACAGCTGCGAGCATGGCCATCTGCCATCCTGCTTGGTGGCAGCCGCCCAGCCAGGCTGCACGTGCAATTTAGCCTGCTAATTAGTTGGGAATATCATCAAAGCACGTACTCCCTGCTTGGTGTGGGTGTGTTGGAAGGCACAGGGAGAGAGACAGGGTTTTTGCCGTAATACAGGGCACAAATCTGTAGGAGATGAAGCTTCACTTCTCCTGCTCATGGAGGAACATGGGCGGTTGTCTGCTTTACTGCACAGATCTGGAGGAGGATGCTAGAGGATGCGTATTCCTGTGCAGGGCACACACAGTACTGATGTAGCACCCCCAAGAGCTCTTGTCAGGGATAACTGGTGTTTTGGCTGATGGCAAGGGCATTAGAAGATGGGGAGGTCCCTCAGAAGTTTGTGTCAGACGTCAGGGTCCCAGCCTTGTCCTCGTGTCCTGCTGTTGGCATGGATGAACACCAGCAGTGGTGCCACTGGGGCATCTCCTCTTCCACCCAGGAACTGCAGTTGTCCCCGTGTCATCACGTGCCATGCAGCAGATCATTTGGCAGAGCACTGCCATGACTTGCACATGGCTCAAATTTGAGCTCCGCTGGGAAGAATGACACATACCCCGGGTAAACAAGAACCCTTTAGTGAGCAAATGAATGTAAATACCAAAGGTAGGTGAGAGATTAAAGCAGTGCTCAGAGGACACCGGTTTCACGAGGACTCTGACTTCACCTCTAAAGCCATGGTGTGCCTCAGAACTGGAATTTATTCCTGTTAAATATGTACCTAGTGAGACCACTGACCTGCTGGGAGAGTTGCATCAGTTTTCATCCCTGCTGCTCCTGCTCCTGGTACAACTACCATTAAAGAGAAGAGCAGGCATCCAGCATGGTGCTGCCCAACACGTGCCTTGCGCCCAGCCTGCAATGAGAAGATGTGTGGTGTCTCCTCACTGTCTTGCTTCTGTGCATTAACGCAGGTCCTGGGCATGCACTTTTGGAAATTGGTGGACCTTCCTTTAGAGGGTTTTGCCGGGAACTGGTTAATGTTTGATACACTGGCCCCCTTTCCTTCTTTGAGGTGGGTCTGGGACTGTTCTAGCCCCAAGATCCTTATCTGCTGCTGGCTGAGGGATGCTTGCAGACAGGTCCACACCTCAGTCCTGTTGTCACTGTGAAATGCTGAGGTCCAAATCAGTCCTGATAGGCCATTACTCTGCCAGGAATTTTGTGACTGAGGCTGAGGGGTAAACATGGCTCTCCTAGGCTTAAAAACAAACCCAAACCTATCATTTCCCCATCTGTTTGTAAGACTGAAGTGTAAATCATGGCTTTAAGGGTATGTCTCATGGCCTTTCTTCTTTAAACAGAGAAATATTCTATCAGTGACTAAACCTATTCCAGCAGTCGGGCATATGCTGACTCCAACGGCTGTTGCCATTATGAGTGGTTGCAATTACAAGTTAAACAGTCATGTTGGCTGCACAATTCCCTAGTGCTTGAGAGTATCCCAACAGAGAAGAAACAAAAAGAAGTCATGAAAAATGTTCCACGTTCTTAATCAAACTGATGCCAGCAGACTTAAATCCCTCCTCATCCGGGCTGAAGATAAAACCCTTGCATAAGAGAAGAATTAAAGTCTGCTTGCCCGGTGACGCTTTCTGTCCAGTGCCAGCTGCAGTGGTGCATAAACATCTACTATACATCTGCTTATAGGTACAGGGAGAGGTCAGGCTTGAAGTCCAGCCAAAACCAACAGTGTGCGAGAAGGAAACGATGCCGTTGCCACGCTGCTTCTCCGCAGCAGTAAATGGGAAAGTGATTTGCTCGGAGGAGTAAGGCTTTTGTATCACAAGGAGGGAAAACAAAAAAGAAAGGCAGTGTCAGAGGAGAGGGCTGCTGACCTGCTATACTTGCTCACTGTGCTAACAGCCAGGAGAACTGAACTATTCAAAGATAATTGGAAAAAATATTTTTAGAATCTTATTTTGGAATAACTATGGGATTTATAGGGTTTCAGAGCTATGTTATGATATTTGTTGCCCAGAGATGCCATGGATGTCCCTGGATCCCAGGGTTCAAGGCCAGGTTGGATGGGGCTTTGGGCACCCTGGGCTGGTGGAGGGTGTCCCTGCCCATGGCAGGGAGTGGGACTGGGTGGGCTTTGAGGTCCCTTCCCACCCAAACCAGTCTGCGGTTCCGTGACACATTTGGTATTCCCATGGGCAGGGTGAAATGAAGTGCGAAATACGAGAGCAAATACACTGGACTCCCCCAGCTCTGTTTAGGGGTCTCAGAGGTGGGGGGGCACCCCTTTGACTCCTCAGTGGCAGCCCTTAGAGCCGGGCCCTGCTGCGCCCCGGCCCGTGGTGTCACCGCCCGCATCCAGCCGATCGGGGGGAGGGGGGAAGGTGGGGGGGGTGAACCTCGCCGTGCCCGGGGGATACCCGGGGGGTGCCGTAACAGAGCCATCGCCCCGGGGCGGGGCTGGGTGCCGAGCGCCGGAGCCTCCGGAGCCGCCGCCTCACCCGGAGCCGCCGGTAACCGGCTGCTGCCGCCACCTCGTGGTGCGACAGCCCCGCGTCCCGGGGTGTGTGTTGGGGGGAAGGGGGGCAGGCGGGGGGGAGGTCCTGCTGCAGAGCGGGGCGGCCAAAGTGCAGGGCGGAGAAAAACCCCAAGCTGGGAGTTGAGGGACAGCTCCCAGAGGAAGAGGGGAGCGCTGGGCTTCCCCGGGGCATGTGCCCCCGGGAGCTGGAGGGCTTCAACCGGGTGGGCGCTTGGGCCTGGAGCCCCGGCTTTGGCTTCAGGGGGTTAAAGGACACGAGGGAGAGAGAGGAACTGAAAAGCAAGAAGTAATATTACTGAAAGGGAGAACAGCCTGAACACGGAAACGTGTGTGATGCTGAAAAACCGAGCAAGGGCTTAGGCCAGAAGCCCGGAACGAGGAACAAGGAACATGCCCCCAGTCCTGTGAACCCTCCTTTTTGTATATACGCAACACTGAGACACAGAAACGAGTTATTCAGCGCCCCCTTCCCTTCCCTTCCCTTCCCTTCCCTTCCCTTCCCTTCCCTTCCCTTCCCTTCCCTTCCCTTCCCTTCCCTTCCCTTCCCTTCCCTTCCCTTCCCTTCCCTTCCCTTCCCTTCCCTTCCCTTCCCTTCCCTTCCCTTCCCTTCCCTTCCCTTCCCTTCCCTTCCCTTCCCTTCCCTTCCCTTCCCTTCCCTTCCCTTCCCTTCCCTTCCCTTCCCTTCCCTTCCCTTCCCTTCCCTTCCCTTCCCTTCCCTTCCCTTCCTTTCCCTTCCCATGGGTAACACTACTTTTCCCTGATCATGTGGATTTTTCCCTGTGGGAAGCTCAGCTATCACTCCTGCGTGTGCCTTGCCCAGCTTTTAGCATCCTGCCAACACGACATGATAAGGGAAAGGTTCTTGCCCACAGATACTTAAAGATGTGACAAGTGGACTCTCCCCTTCCTGTGTCAAACTTCTCCAAACCCCTAAGCTCTTGCATTTTCACCCATTTTAACCCAGTATGCTTTTTCTCCTTGGACCAAATTAAAACATACTTTGCATGGAAACCTATACTACTGTTGGATCTATAGGGCGTTACTAGGTACAGGAACCCAACCACTGCAGGTAGGCAGCCCCTTAGGAGAAAACACAAAAGGAACAAGCCGGTGAGCACTAGCTGTTCCCCTGGGATTTTTCCCGCAGAAGCAAGCAGTGGTGCAGAGAGAGCTCCCTCTCCTGTTGAAAAGCATCTTTAGCCCCATCCTCCCTTGGGACACTTGGGGCTATTATGCTGCATTTTTGGGACTCAGGCCAATGGCAACGTGAGATACTATAAATAGAAAGTTTAAAATGGATAGAACTGCACAGTGCTGATAATTTATGTTCATCTCCTTTATTATGTGCTGTGGCTTTACAAAAGGAAAGGTCGAAGGGCCACAAAGATGATTAAGGGCCTGGAGCATCTCCTGTATAAGGAAAGGCTGAGTGAGCTGGGGCTGTTCAGCCTGGAGAAAAGAAGACTGAGAGGGGATCTTATTAATGTTTATAAATATCTGAAGTGTGGGACACAGGGAGAAATGATCAGCCGCTTTTCAGTGGTCGGTGGGGACAGGACAAGGGGCAATGGCTGCAAATTGGAGCACAGGAAGTTCCACACCAACATGGGGAGGAACTTTTTCACAGTGAGGGTGCCAGAGCCCTGGGACAGGCTGCCCAGGGGGCTGTGGAGTCTCCATCTCTGGAGATATTCAAAACCCATCTGGATGCTGACCTGTGCGACCTGTCCTAGGGAACCTGCTCTGGCAGGGAGGTTGGACTCGATAATCTCTGGGGGTCCCTTCCAACCCCTACAATTCTGTGAATCTCAAAATTTTTTCCCTACTGCAGTAAGATCATCCCTATTAATGGGAGTCATCCAGCACACAAACAATTTGTCTGAGTGTCTGTCACCCAAAATATCCCCCCTGGGATAATTTTATCATCTGCTGCAAGGGATTAGCAATCTGACAGGTTTTAAGAGGGTGAGCTGCTCGAGTCTGCAGGGAAGTGATCCCATGCTGTGCTAAGGTACCATGTTTGCACGGCAAGCTGCAGCAGCTGACTTGGGGAGGACTTTCCAGGAGCATCACGCAGCCACCATGTCAAACTTCATCCAGAAGTGGGCTTCTCACAGTAGCTTGAGTAGTAGTTGAGCCTGCACTGAATGGCTGGTTCACACTATGTACCAAGCTCCATCACCAATTTCAACTGGCTAGTTATACTTTTTTTGAGGACTTTGTCATTTCCCACATCCTGACGTTTAACCTGGTTTGTAACAAACACTCCAGGTTTTATAAAACAGAAAGTACTGAGGCAAGAAATACTTTTTAAAGCTCTATTTTCCATGTGTCAAAAAAATCTCTCTGGCTGACCAGCACATGGCCACACGTGTAAACGAGGAGGGGTTGAGAACAACAACTTCAGGGCAGCAACAGAGCTGGCTATAACACAAGGTTTCTGCTTTCTAGGGACTTAAAAAGGAGCCAGTGTCAGTAAACTGAATAGGGCTGAAAGCAAAACTGCTTGATGTTGTGGTATGAATTAGCAATCCAAGAGGAGGATGCTCCATGGCAGGACTCAGCGGTTAGCTCTCTGCCTCCAGGATGCAGCTCAACAATGCCCCCCCACCATGCTGTCTGCTGACAGGTACAACAAAACTGGGAGGTTTGGGAGCCAGCCTCTGGCTCAGGGTTTGCCAGGAGTGAGACTCAGATTGCTGTTGTGCGGAGCCAGATGTAATCCTCCAGATCCCACCAAGGCTTCTACCCTGTGCATCTGAACCTCATCAAAAAAACCCCCAAAGTTCTCAGGTCCTTCGAAGGCTCTTCCTCACTGCTCCGTGGCCATAGCTAGCTTGCTATGGGTAAATCCATGCTATAGGAAGTGTTTTCCATGCATTTAACAGATGGGTAAAGCTGAGATGGGGAATGAAGCGTGTCGTTTGGGGCAGAGGTGGAAAGGAAGGTTTGTCTTCCCACTCCTCCATCATGACCATCCGCTCCATCTGTTAACACTTCAGCACACAATGCCAATCTCCAGCATGATCCTGATTAGTCTGCAAAGTGCTGCGTGTTGATGTTTTGGTTTGATACTTGGAGGGCTCTGTGGAGATATTTAATTAGACAAAATTAATTCCCTTGAGAACAACCTTCTGGCAGCACTTTGGAAAGTGCTAGGAAGCTTCTGTTGTTCTGACACTTCTTAAAAGTTGGCATTAGCCCTTTCCTAATTTATTTTTTAAAGGACAATCAAACCCCATTGTTCCCCAGGTCAAATGATAGCTGTGAGTTGCCTGCCAGCATCACTATCAGAAGGTGGGGTGCCAGACCTTCTCACCAGAAGTCACTGCTCACAGCTGCCAAGCCCTTGCTGCTGTCACCCTTGAAAGTTTCCCTTCTGCCCGAGCTGTCAGAGTCCTCTGGCCTCTTTGTTCTCCATCTCTTTTTAACCACCTTCACAGCCATTGCAGGCTCTGATGGTGACATGACAGGCATGGCAGGACAGGGGAGCACCTGTGGTGCCAAGCCCTGCAAGGTGACATCCCTTCCAGCCACCCCAAGGGGAGCAGAAGGCAAAGCAGGACAGGAATGGCTGCCCTTCCTTCTGCCTGCCTTCTCCTGCAGTCCCACAGGGATGCTGGTATTTCTCATGGGACCATCTGCTAATTCTGCAAACCTCCCACAGACGAGGGCACACAAGGGCAAAGTCTCAATACGATGTCCAGGAGCTCCAGATGTCTGTGTTTGCAGGTGTACCTGGGTTGGAGCTGGGGGGTAACCAGCCTGGGCTGCAAGTAGCGTGCAAAGCACATGCTTAAACCCTGAGCAGTCCTCATAAGCTCTTCCCTTCTGCACTGCTTGGGCCCAGCTATGGCATGGAAGAGATCTTTGGAGGTCAGTGGTCAGCCGAAGTGCCACGTTAAAATGCGCATCCTCCTACCACGGATCACTGGGACATTCATTTTCTGCCCCAGCTTCAAGCCCTCTCCTCCTTCTGAGGCTGCGTGGGGTTCTCCTGGTTTCCAGATGGGTTTCTCAGCCTTGCTGCTGGCGGCATTATCCATCCACCCCTATATGAAACCAAATTATCCCTTTTCGGGGTTTGCCTTGGCGTCTGTGTGCTTACACGGGGACGGAGCATTTCAAGGTTTCATCCAATGTTCAGCCCTCTCCTGGCACAGCCCGAGCAATGCAGCCACAACAAAGGGATGCACAGCACGATGTCCCTTTTATCCAGGCTCCTCAGCTCCTTTAAATTAGGATTTATGTGGATCTTTAAAAAAACACCAAACCTAAACCTGCTCATAGCAAGCCATAAAGGAAGAAGGAATCTACACTTAGACATTTAATTAGGTGATGTCTGCAGAGTGCTCCACAAATGGGACAGTGCCAGAGTGTGCCATGCATTCGGTATTTAAATATAGCTGTACACACCCCCTCGGCCTCCTGAACTGCTGAAAACCTCCTAGCAGGTGATCACAAGCCCTTCTATAATTGAAATGAACTTAATCCTGACAGAAATGTAGCGGCAGCTGCTGTGAGCGCTGTGGCTGCTCTCCAAGCATTCCTGACGCTACCCTGGTCTGTATATTAAAGCGAGAGTGATTGCTGTGCTGCGGAATCCTGCCACGGAGTGTCTCTTACAAGCCAGCTGCTGTGTTTTAGATTTAAGGGCTTTGTTGTATTTTTCATAAGAACACTTTTCTCTCGTGCGATGATTGCCACACAAGGATCCGAGCTGCTCGGATATTAATTACTTGGGGCTCGCAATGATCCTCTGAAGTGAAAGGTAAATACAGGTATTTCTCTCACACACACACACTGTAGCAAAACATACAGGCTGTGGCCTATACAGTGGGTGGAAGCAGCAGAGCTGTGTTTGGAAGTAAGGGAGGTGAGCTGCCAGCCCAGAGGATGCATGTGGGATGCTGAGAGGAGACCGCAGCCAGCTGGAGGAAGATATGATAAATTACTGTAGCTGCCCTCCTAATTTAACCTTCATGCTACGAATATCTGCCTGAATCCCAACGTGTTGTGGAGCAGTGGGACAAGGAGCAGCTCCTCCTGCAAATCCTGACTTTTTGTCTCCGTGTGAGAACTCTCTGGCCTACCTTGGCTCCTCTGAGTCCTTCCTCCCCTGCCCTTTTCCTGGCCCCTCTCCTGTCCCTGCATTTCACTGGGCTTTGTTGGGTGGGACCCGGCATTTCCACACCAGCACCAAAGAGTGACGGTACAGCGGCTTTGCTGGGAAGAGGGACGTCCCCACCTCAAAGCCCAGCAAACCCAACAACAAAATTCTGGGGAAAGTTGGGCTTGGGGCACAGCTTGTGCAGGGCAGGCACTGACCTCCCACCTTCCCCCCAAAGCCACCGCAGCAATGATGGGGTCCCGGACCTTGAAAAATCCAGCAGGCAGGAGTACAGTGAAGGTACCTCACCTGTGAACCCCTCGGAGCCATTCGCCTGTGGTTGCAAGGTGCCGCTACTGGCAGTGCAGGGATGATGGGCCCCCGCTGCTTCCCCATCAGTCTGCAGAGCCAGACTCAAGCTGCCGGTCTCTTGTGCTCTGTCTGGTTTATGGCTGCCACTCCCAGCCCGGAAAGCATCAACTCAGTCTCATTCAAACTGTTCTTTTGCTCTGAGCTAAGCAAGGCGCACGCCCTCCTTTTTGGGTGAGATCAAGGCTGTTTAAAGGGCAGAACAGAAGATGGTGCTGCCGAGCCAATGTATTTGAACAAGGAACCTTCCTGGAGCTGCTGGGTTATTTTTTTTTTTGACAGATCCAGTTCCAAAATAATCTTTGTTTAAACTAAAGAGTTGTCAAGGAGATAAGTTTGGGAAGCACATGAGCTACAGAGAAACATCCTCCAGCCCGTTCCCTCATGGAGCAGAGATGCAGTGAAATATTGATGGACCACACTCCCTAATTATATCTCCTGCTGAGTTGGGCCAGCTTGAAATCCGGAGCTTTCCTGCTTTGTATGCGGCACTGTTGGGATAAAGCGATGGGATCCCTTGCAGAGCTACACGGGCAATTGGGCTGGGATGTGTGTGGCTAATGAACAGGCGTCAGCTAGGCAGCTTTAGGGGAGCTAATGAAATGCTCAGTGAAAAACGCGGCACCTCCAGGTATCGCCTGTGCCTCTCTCCTGGAGTTTAATCCTCCACCACTGCCCGGGCAGCCTCGTGCACTGTTTACTGAAGTCTTCTCCATGTAAAACAACAGGAGCAGCAGCCAGAATGAAAGCCCTTTTGATCATCAAGCTGGACAAAATGGTGTCAAGCTCTCAGGCTGCATTAGGTTTTTTTCTGATTACAGCTGAACGTTACTCACAAGGCGAGTGTGCAAAAGTAACGCGAATAAATTTCAATCCACGGTGCTGACAGCCACATATTCCTTATAGAGAAATTTTAGCTCAGGCTAAAATAGGTGGCTGCTTTATTTCTCACACCCAGGGTACCCTCGTGCTTCCACAGTTCACCTGCCTGGGAATTTCAGTGGCTTAGTGGAAAGAAACATCCTAAATTCAGATGCCTCTTCAAAAACCTGATTTACTCAGCAGCTGTAAAAGAAGTGGTTGTGAAAGAAGTGCCTGTATTGCAGTATTTCATTCTCTAACTCACATGGCACCTGTAAATGCAGCTGAGCATCTCGTACATGGGGATGCAGAGAACTGGGACCGCGCTCTACTTAGTTCCTTCTGGTAACTCTGTAGCTGGTGAAGCCCATGTGGGTTACAGGGCTAGAAATCAGAACTCGTGCTGCATCTCAGCATATCACTGTGATGATAAACGAGGTCCATACTGTCGATATCTCATGAAAAGAATGCCTTGCTTACATGGGCCTATGGAAGCACAGATGGTGACAGTCAGAAGTCTTCACCGCTGGCCTTCACAGAGTCTTCTGGGATAGCTTGGTGGAGCCACTGTATCTTCTTGTTTTCATATCTCTGGCTCCAGAGCAAGAATATTTACCTATTTTACAGGCCACACCAGGAAGATTAATTAGCTAATGCTTGTTGGGTACTCTGAAGACATAAAGCAACAAATGCATTTAACAGGCTGCGTTCATTGTGCCCGAAATCAATAGATACTTGGCAAAGGCACTAGTGAGGGGACCTGGGAGGCGTGGAAACCCACAGGGACTGGGATGCCCAGGTGCCTGGTCCTGACTCATGGTGGGGAGCACACATGTCTGTGCACATACCTCTGAACCCCCTGCAAATGTGCCCACTGCTGCTTGCAGCAGGGTAAAGGGCATCTGAGTACATCCTGCTGTTCTCCCAGGCGATGGTAGAGGCTCATCCGACTGTTCATGCCCTGAAGCTGTCTGGGCTTGCGAGGGGTGGGTGGATCACTCCAGGAGCTGAAGCCAGCTCACATTTTCCCTGCCTCAAGCAGTTTCTCCTTTCCAGGCGATGGATGCAGCATGTAGCACTTGTGAGCCAGCACAGGGGGAGAAGGTGCAGTAGGCACAACAAGATGAGAGGCAAGGAGTGAATGTCTCTGGCTCCTGGGAGGATCACGAGCCATTCAGTGCTAAAGCATCATCCCAAAGCTGGACACGGCCTAAGCACTGATGGACAAGCTGCAGTTCAGGGGTGAGCCAGCCTGTGGCTGCCTGATGCATAACTTAGCAGCCAGTAGAGACTAACAAAATAAAAAGCTGCCCATGGTTAAACAGACTTGTTAACTAAGCTCTCCCTTTGGCCACGGAGAATGTCTCTTCAGGACAAAGCTAAGGGATCCAAGCACTGTGTTGGTGAGCATCATCCTGGTCCTGATGCTGTCCCCACTCCGGAAAGAGGAGAGGTGGTTGGGGTGGCACCTCCTGGGGCATGTTGGTGTGAGGGTGCCAAGACACGCCGGTGAGGTGGGCAGCACTGAGCCCTTGCACAGGCAGCCCCCTGCTCTTCTCACTGCCTGCCTCGAACTGACGTTTGGAGTCTGGTCCCTGCAAAAAGGGTCTCCTGGCACATACTCATTTGTGGGCTGCATGTACCTGTTGAGATACTGGAGTTGAGGCTGGACATAGCATCTGGTACAGCCAAGGACACAGGCTTCATTAACAAGCATAGGGGAAACCTAGCTTTTGCTCTTTTTAAAAGATTACAAAGATAAAGACAAGGTTGGGAGGCATGAAAGCCTCCCTTTCTGTCCCCTGACAGGCAGTGCACACAGACCTTGTTCCAGCAGAAGGAGCTGGAATTTTCCTGCAAGGAAGGAATGGGTCCCTGAGTGATGAAGAACTCACAACCTTACACCCAGAGCAGCCCTGTGGGATTGTCCATGCATCCCCATGGCCTCTACTGGCTTACAGAATTTGGTCTAAGCTTCACACTAGAAAAATCAAGCAACTAGTTTCTTTGCCTGAGAAGAGGCCGGAGAGATGCGCTGCCCTGTTGCTGCTCCACAGAGAGTCACCAGACACAGGCTGAAACAGCTGCTGTCCACCAGTGTCCTCCTGCACTGCTCAAGTATCATGGGTCAAAATTCGACTCTTTCTTCCTCAAGCAGAAATACTAAATCAAAGGTTGGAAAAGACTGGGTTTGCTCCACTGATGAAGATTCAAGGCAGATACAGAAGGTTCCCAGCAGAGGAGTTCTCAGCATCTTCCTTCCAGAAACACTTATCCAGGCCTAAATCCTACATCTTCTAACAAACAGAAGTCTGGCCCTCTGAGGAGTGAATTGTCTGAAATACCAGCGCACTGCCTTGGTTTTCTAGTCTGTATAATTTACCCATTGTGTCTCCATAACTGTATCTACTGGGATGCTCACAGGCTTTCGTTTATTATTCCTGTCCTGGTATTTACGGAGGGTATAGGAAATTATGTGTGCGGACCAAACACAGGGGCTCAGAGCCTGGCCCTCATGCCTGCAATCCAAAACCACTTCACAGACACCTGTATTTGTAAAATGAGTCCATTGGTCTTCAGCTACCCTGAGAAAAGCTGCAAGGACTGGAAGAGGCAGCGAATCTTCCAAAACTGTGACACCATTGAGACTCCACCTCTTCCTAAAGCTACAGCATTCCTCTCATCAACTTCAGTGCAGAGGGTCATTATGAAAAGCTAATTACCGAAGCAGGTCAGTCAGGTCCATTGCTGACCTGCTGTGTGAGCTGGGCAAAATACACCTGTCCCCGCTGCATTGACTCGATGCAGATGTGAAATATGTGCACTGAAGAGGCTTGAAGCTTCATACAGGTCTCGCTAAGTGTTCATAAAAGATACTGAAACCCTTAGATTAAGAGGTATACCAGAGGAGAATGATAGGGTTATAAAATCCATTTCTACAAATAACTCATATTTATATAGTGCCTTTCAACCTAACAGATCCCAAAGCTTTTTTTTTCCCAGCGTAACACCCTGATATACTGTGTTCTCCTCACCTACCAGTTCAAGGCAACCTCCTCTGAAGTGAAATGTGGCAGCTGTTTAAAAGCCCTGAGTCGTAGTAACTTTAATAATAGCGAGGCATTTATATGGCCTTACAAACTTCAAAGAGTTAATTCTCTGCCCCTTCAGGAGGCAGACAAGGTTTATTATTCCCATTTCACAAAGGCAATATAACAAGAGTGGACAAGAGTGGAGAAAATCTGCACTCCCACAGATTTATAAAGCGAAATTCAGTGCCTGAGCCTAAAGTGCTTTTAATCCCACATAGAGAAAACAGATCAACATGCCTTATTAAAAAAGTCCTTTGCTAAAAATAATGTGGAAAGAGCTCTGATCTGGATTTTAACACCTGCCACTTCTTGCTGAAAAAAATTACCTACTCAAGCACATGTTGATACAGAAACATCATGGTCCACAAATGCTTCTGTGCCATGAAACAAATTGGGCGCTTAAAATATACTGCCAAGAATCAGCCAATCTGTTTTAAGAGGACCCAGGAGTTACTAAAAACCTCTTGAAATATAGCAGGAGAGAAAGCCGCAGCCACACTGATCTCCATGGCAGGCTGGTGTTCCTCTTCCACCACATGTGCTTCATGGTTCTTCCCAACCTCCCTGCATCACACGACAGTGACGCCTCCAATGAGGAGGAAAATGTCCTTCTGTTATCTCCAAAGGATCTTCAAGAACTTGGGAAAAGAAAGTTAGAAAATTGCTTGGATTTAACCTCTTGTTCATTGAGAACTGGAGTCCTGTCTCTGGGTCATATCACTGTTCCCACGTGGATGCAGAATGAAATAGGAGCTTAGAGCTTATTTTATCCTCGGGGTCCCAAACACCTTGTCACATGGTAGCACAGAAGTCTCCAGCTTTCATTCCTCATGCTGTCTCCCAACAAGGATTTACCCTATTGCAACTTCCCCTCATAATTTGCGGGCGAACTGAGAAGCACCCTCTTACAGACCCCTCTGTGCCCTCACAGTCTGCTGATGTAGCCCAGACTGCACAGCCTGCCACGTAAACTCACAACAGTCTCCCTATGGCCTGGGCAGCTTTCCAGGGGGGCTGCAAATCTGCTTCCAGCCAGGCTGCTGAAGCTCCTGAACAACTCTCTGCTGCCCAGAAATGGGTCTGGACAACTGCACATTCTCCCAGTAGAGCCAACCCCTTGCAGATGCCTTCAGTCACTCCCACAACCTGGGCGATGCTTGGGGCTGGTGGAGAGTGAGGGGTGGTCTCTGTGACCTGCAGGATCTGACCTATGTCGACCATCGTCAGTAGTCCAGCAAAGTGATTTCCATCCCAGGAGCACATTTGCTACAGGAATCACATCCCATTTATCCCTCCAACTGTCTGGATATAACTTTGTCAGCCAGGGCTTGGCCCCCTTCTCCAAAAAGCCCTCAATGTGCTGTACAGAAGCTTCACAGTGCAGGACATGGATCAGTGCTCTTGCGTGACTCGCTCTCCCCCCTCTTTCTGCTCCCTTTCACCCCTCTGGCTTCACTGTCCCACGAGAAACCTGCGCTCTGCTGTCCCACTGCAGCCTCTGCTGTGAAAAGGATGGCCAGGGAGGAAAGGATGCCTTCATCACTGCCATCACTTGCAGTCAGGTTCTGTGCCCCATCACCTCCACACCTATGAAGCCATGCCATTGGGAAGTTGGTCTAAGAGCAGCATGCTAGGAAAAACTGCTGCAGGGCCCTGGCAAACAGCCCCAGCATGAATTCATAGCCTGGGGCTGACACTCTTGAGGCACACGAAGGATATAGAGTAGAGGTCTGGCACTCAGATGTAAAAAATCTGGGCCTTTCTGACGCGGTGAAACTCAAAACCAAGAGCAAAATCCTTTCTTGCTGCTGTGACACTGAGCTCACAGCAAAGAGCTTTTCACCCGCTCCACTTTTGGAATAATTCATTTAACTTTGTGGCATTTCACTACCATGCAAGTCAAACACACCGGCAAGTGTCTAGATGATGGCCCAGGGGAGAAATCTCCTTGACATATTTGATGCCTTACGAGACAACGCAGATGGTCGTGGAAATCCTGCGTCTTTGCTTCCTTGGCAACCTCGACGCCAGGGAACCGAATACACCGCCAGCTCTGCACGGCATCGCAGCCGGCTGCTGACTGCGTTCATCTAATGCTACAGCCCAGGAGAGGAAGGACCTCAGCTCTGCTGGCTGCCTCGGTGGTGACACCAGCTCCACGGACTCTTCATGGGCACCATGTTCACCCCGCCCTCTGTTTGCTCTGTGGGCTGTGCTAGACTTTCCTTTCAACCCTGAATAATGAGCGTAATGAAGTGTCTTCTGTCGGGTCTGACTGACGACATCAGTTGATATTGCAGGATAACAGGGAGATTTACAAGCTTAAGAGAGCTTACTGGTCCTTATTTACAGCTCTCAAGCTGAAGCCTGGACTTAGACACCCATATATTTGGACTCAGAGGTTGAGCAAGTAAATAAAATGTTTAAGTATCTCTCCTTCGACTCAATTCTCTGTCTGTGGGATTACTATTCACTACAGGTACAAGTGTGAGGATGCCTGATGGCTATGGGGAATCCCCAAATCCACGTCATGCCAGGTGAATCACTATCCTTCCCACAGAGAAAGGCATGACACAACCTTTGCCTGCTGAAATGAAAGAACCAAGTGTAGCCTAGATCATCCTGGCCACAATTTATAGGGCGAGGCAGCAGAGCACAGGCACAGGATGCTCCCAGTCTTCAATTGGTGTAAGTTAGCAGAACTACCCTCCATTACACCGCAGCAGAATTAGTCTCTTTTCATTAAATAAATCCTGTGGCTCTTTCTTTTCTTCCCCCCCACTCCTCCCTCCCCTCTTGAACTCCAAACGAATCCCATTTAATCTGTAGGGAGCTTTTCTGGAACAAGAAGCCCCACCAGGCTTGACCCTGACCTTTGCAAATGGAAATATGATGTAGTGAGAATTGAGACCCGAGAGTCAACCAGCATCTTCGGTTTTGCAGCTGAAATGCAGCAGGTCATTTCACATTTCTATTATGAGCCTCAGATAATGGGGAAGAAAATTAGGTAATTCCATTTTTGGATTAGCTGGTTTTCTTGTCAGCCGGGAGATGGGATCTGAGGTAAGTGGAGAATGACTGGAGGCGCAGGATGAACAGCTGGTCACAGATGTTGTTTGGGATGCTATTTCTGCATGACCTGCTCCAGAGATATCAAAAGAGATTGTGTCTGTCTCCCCTGACATTTATACCTGTTTTCCATCACTGACTTCAAAGCAGTTGCTCTGCATTTGCCCACATCTGAGCGAATGGGGAACCGGGACCATTGTTTAAAGATAGTCCCGAGCCCTACCTAGGCTTTTAAATGATTGAAAATGAGTTATGTATGGAGAGATGGAAATGAAATTCATCAGGGAACCCAGAAGCGATAGCACGATGCGCGGGAGAGGGAGCCTTGCCAGGCTTGGCGGTTTACGGGTAGCATTAGAAATTCTGGTTCAAAGTCTGCGAATTGCCCTGTGAAAGCAGATCCTCCTCATCACACAGTCTGCCTGGCTCCTACACACAGGTACGTATGAAAAGAAGAGTTTGCAGAATCAAGAGCAGTGTTAGGAAGAAAAAGAAAGGAAAAAAAAGCCCCAGAAGATCACTGCATGAAACATCAATGAGCACAGTGAGGAACAACCGGGTACCAGGCAATGTTTAATCTAGAGAAAAAAGGCACAAAAACAACATCTAGAAGGTAAAGCCTGATTAAACCTAACAATAAGTTATTTAAAACCAAAAGGAAAAAAGCAATATGTGTGATTAATGAGGCAAAGCGTTTGATTTCCTGTCTCACAGGGTCTTCAGCTCCAGACATTCTGGAAGAGATGCTTTAGCACTACCCGTTAGCGTGCTCAAGCGAGGACTGATAGGGCCAGATTTGATACTCTCGTGCTTCTTTCTGATCTTAAAAACCTGTGAGTATGTTTGGATTGGGTAAAGCATTTGATTCCGTATCATAAAGTTTAGCATCTTTGGATGATCTGAATGCAATAGTCCATGGACCAAATCACAGCTGAGCAGCTGCAGACAAAGAGGAATACTAATCAGGGAGTTATTGTGTTATAGAATTATGTTTATTAGGGCATCACAGAGATTGGCTCTTTGGTCTTTTTTGACATTTTTATTGATGACTAAAGGAAGAGTGAACAAAAGGATGACAGGCATTCACAAAAGTGACATGGAGTTGAAAGGGATCACAAACACCAGGGAAACCAGAAAGATAATGCAGAGGAATCTGGATAGATTAGAAACTCAAGAGTGAAAATATCTCAGCACATGGAATCTCAGAGCCAGGCAGATTGGAAGTCTTGTATCTGCTGATGCCAATAGGTTTTAAAGGCGATGCTCATTAAGGTCAAGGCATGGGGGGAAAAGCCTAAAAAGTGCAGTGTGTGGGGAGTTGCTCCACCAGAAGCCTTAGAGACAGGTGATACAGTAAGCCAGAAGGAAAACAGCAGAGAACCCTTCAGCACTTCTGGCAGGCGAGCCATCTAATAAACATGCCTACCAAGAATCTTCCATAATAAAACTCGATGGATCATTTCTGTTCACTGAGCTAGTGTCATGTCTGCAAACTGCACAAGGCTTTGCCTCCTCAATGCATTAATTTCCATCCAAATGCCCAGGCAGAGCCGCTGTTAGCAACCTCTGTTCACAAGAGTGGATTATTCAAGGAAGCATAACTAACTCCTCTTATTTCTCTGCAATCTATGCTCGCTCCTCTGCTGGCAGATGAAAATTCACAAGTGAAAATGTGCTGTCTTTCATTTGGTGCTTGAGGCTGGATTTGAACCTACAACCTCCACTGAAGGATTCTTGAGATTCCCAAACAGGGTTTAGGGCTTGGACTCTGCCATGGCAAGCAGGTAGCCTGCAGTTTCCTTAACCCATCTCCCAGCACCTCTTGGCTGGAGGAGAAGAGGACCAGGAGCAGGGGAAGCACTCCCTGGAACACTCAATTGCAAATGGATCATTGATCTGTAAGCCCTAGGGAAATGGGGCAAATGTAGACAGTCTAGAGCAGCTCTTCTGTGCAGGTTTCCCTGCCACACTGGGGCATACCTCCCTTGGGAGTCTACTCCAGCATCCAGGGAAGGATGTTCTGCAGGAATGGTGGGATAGAGCAGCGCAGCCAGGGAACTTGGACAAAGGAACCCAGCGCCAGATTGCTTTAGGTGACCCCAGAGCACCCAGCACTAAATGATCTGTAGGAAATGACCATTGCCTGTAGGTCCATCCCATCCTGCCTGGCATCACCCAGTGCCCGCCAGCCTGTGGAGCAAGTGTCCTCATGGATCCCTTTTTTCTGTGCCCTGGAAGCAATTCCCATTTTACTGCTCCCATTGCTCAGCCAAAGCACACACTGTGCCACCCCACCTTAGTCCAACACTGCTCCCGAGCGTGGCCTTTTCTCCCTGTAAAATAAGGGTCATTGTGGTGTTGTGCAGGTAGTGAAAGCTCTGAAGAAATGCTTTGAAGTACACTATAGAAGTAGACATTATTACCCACTGCCCAGGGGGTTGGAGAAGGTTTAGTCTGATAAAAAGGCTTTGCATTCGGCTGGCAGCAAGCATGACAGAAAGTGGAAATGTTTCCAAGCTGAATTCAAATGAGTTGATTTTTCTATCAGCTCTTCTTCTAGTGAATGGGTATGCTGTTCCCTGGGCTGCATGAAGGTTAATGCTCTAACAAGGTTCATCCTACCAGTAAGGATTCACTGGGAAGAGCTGTCCTCCAAGTTTACAACTGAAATTTTTAAAGAGGCTTCATCTGAGATGAAGTTTATGCTACACTGGAAGATACTAAGAAATCTGGCTCAGGAGAAGGGCTTGTTGAGGTCTTGGTGCTCAGGATTGAGAGGCACAGCAAATTTGGCAGGGGTCAGAAGTTGGAGTAGAGGCTAGATTAGCAAATCCTCGTAGCTAGAACCATGGCGAATTAGGCTCCTTGGGGAGGATTGTATGTTATGTTTGGCTCCAAATGATGCTGTTAGGCTCCCAGCTTCCCAAACACTACATTCCTCAACAGGTTTTTGGATCGGGGAAGAAAATGGGGAGAAATAGGACAGGCCTATGGGCTAGACACCTTTCATCTCAACTGCAATAAACTTGTTAGCAGCCCACAGGTGAGGGAGGGTTTGTGGCACTGTGCTGATAACAGCACAGAGAGCAGATATTTAGTGCCAGGCAAATTCTTTACAGCCAACCTTATCTGAAGTGCTTGCTTCTAAAAATCACCAGCTGTATTTGGGGTAGTGCTGAAAATATTTGAAATGGTGTTTCAGGCAGCAAGAATGAGAGATGCAGCTCACAAAGGCTGGCTTGAGTGAAAATTTGTGTAGTGGGAAGGAACATTTCTTTAGTCAATTTAAAGGTGCTCAGTAAAGGAAACAAATATATTTTACACCTACACTTCATGTGTAACAGAGGCTTCAAAATTTAGTAGGAAAAAAAAGTGTTTGTTATTTGAGAACTGCCAAGGCATTTTCCCTTTTTGCTTTGCTTTTTAAACAAAGTGGAATTTAAATGTGAGGGTTGTTTTTTTTTAAAGGGATGAGATACCTGAATCTTCTGAACACTGAGATTCCTACCCCAAGTGTCTTTCCAATATCTGAATTAAATAGATAATAACAAGCAGCAGTGAATTTCTCTCAATTTAAGAAATAATCCTTCTTTTCCTGGTTGCTTATCTTCTATATTTTGTTCTAGTAATGTCATAATCCTCCTATTTCTCCACTCATCCTTAGAGACCCTCCAGCCAAATAAGAGTAAGGCTTCATGTTTACAAAGCAAAAACAGAGAAATCCTGCTCCAGAAATCACAGCAAAAACAACCAACCAAAAACTCCACAAATGAACCCCAGCATTCAGCCCTTTTGAAACCGACACATCGTAGCAAGAGCTCATGGATTTCCTCCTGTCACTACAGCCTTTGGGATGCCCCCCTCCTGGTATCCATCTTGCCATGAAACAGTCTCAATACAGATGTTTCCTGACCTTCCCCAGAGTGGGTACCACTTCCTCACCTAGAATCCTCCATCCCTGTAACAAGGGTTTAACCTCACAGTTTGCAGGGGAGCTGCTCCACCCGGAGAGTTATTGGAGGCAACTCTTATTCCAGGCAACTCAAGGTTGCTGTCATTCCAGGGGCAAGGCCAGAGCTGGATGGCAATTCCAGGCATTGCTTGGTTACACCAGAATCAGAGCCTGCTGCTGCTTAGCAAGGAATGTCTCAGAGCCAGGAGGCAGGTTGCTTCATCCCTGCTCTATCGGGCTTTGGGATTCCCTGTGCTACAAGCAGACATTTGCCAAGGCACGTTGGTCTCAATACCTGGCTCTTCCACAGGGCTGTGGCGTGAGACATGCTTTACAGAAGAGCACCCAGGATCAGCGGGGTGACCTCTGGCGCGGGGTGGCATGGGGAGGGTGCATAACCTCTCTGCAGGCACCTGTCATGGTGAGATGCTCCACTGTGGGATGGAGAGGTGAGCCACACAGCAACTCCACGGGCTTTCCAGAGACCAGCCACACACTCCAAAGGCATATGACCTGTCACATGCACATCCCAGAGCAGCTGGCACAGCAGCAATGGCCATGAGGTGTTAGTGCAGCACCCTGCAAGGGCTCAGGTGGATTCTCTACTTCTCATACCTATGCAGGATTTTAAAGACAGATAAGCAGGTACTGATGGATGAGAAATACTATTATGGCACACATCTATCCCCTTTGACCTGATCTGACTCCTCTCTTTGGCAGTGACAAAGTGAGTGTCACTTCTGAGGGTGACAATAGTTCAGCCGAGCCAGGAGACAGGATCCATAGGGATTAAAATCCAATTCTGGTTTTTTTTCACATCCAGGTCACTTGGAATTCTGGCTGGAGTTCTGCTCCTCAGCAGTCGCTTTAACATCATCAATAAACCTCCAAAGCCATCTAAGGCTGCGAGATTAGCAGCGACCACCCCAAAGAGTTTATTTTATGTAGCTGAGATGAAAAAACCCAGTTTAAGGACACAATCTGCAAACTAACTTCTGAAAAAGAAGATTTAAATTATTCCTTGACTTCCTTCAGGTCGCACTTCAGCGGCCAGTCAGGATGTACTGCATGAACAGGCAGCGAAGCAGTGGGAAGCAAAGTAATAATCGGCTTTTGTGCTCTTTGATTATTGTTATCCAAACTAAATAAAGATTTGTGGTTTAGTGGCGTCCTTCCTTCTCTGTTTTTTGTTGGCTTTTTTTTTCCCCCCAGATTAACTGTTCCACTGCAACATTATGTTTATTAGTGATATTTTAGGAACCGGTTCAAGAGATAATCTCTGCACCTCCGCTTAATGATTGCACCAACCTTTGTTTAAAAGAAATCTGCTGCTTATCATAAAGTGAAATTGCAAGCCTTTTGCAGCAATAACCCCAGCTTCCAAGTGTCTGTAAAAAGCCATAAATGCTTTACAGGGTTATAGGAGTAACAGGCTGATTTAATGTGCTAACTAGGAATGTGCAAAGGAGTCAGACTTGTCCAAGTATATCTGAAGCTACTGCTTGCTCTAGATCACTGGTCTTTAATTAGCAATAGGACTTCACAGCAGCCCTCAGACCACTCGTGATAGATGAGGCATTGCAGTTTTACCGCGCTGCTGGTTGAGGTTATCTTTCCATAGTCACTGGAAGAATGATTAATTCTTGCAATTACCATGTTCTCTCTTGTCTGACATCCAAGCTCAAAGACTCTCTGATCGAGACCTGGTTGCTCTTTGAATTTATATCTCTGCTAGTAGCCTGGGTTTTTAGTTTTCAGATGTCAGAGATGTGTGTTCACGTAGTGCTGATCCCTTACATGGTACACTTTATTTCCTTCCTTACTGAAAGTCTGGTCTTTGTCCAGAAGGTGTATTACCACTGCAGAAGATCTTTCTGCAGGTAGTTTGCCTCATTTTGTATACATTTCCTTTCTTGCACAGAAACATGTATTCATGCCCACATATCCAGCTTGCCTAAATCCAGCGACTGAGCCAGCTTCAACTCCTTTGCTTATTTCTTCTCCGCACAATTTCTTGCAAATTCTCCCCTATTCTGAGAGCTAAAAATACATCTGGGTGCTGCCTGGAGGCCATCAGAGAGCACAAAGCAAAGGGCAGCCTGAGCTTCATATGCATTGCTAAGCACTGCACCAAGAGCCTTCCCCACAACCGGGGATGCTCTTGTAACAGCATCCATACATACGGAAATGTGCCGTTCCCAGAAGCAATCGCATAGGGAAACATTCTCATTCTATTTAGCCAGCACCACAAAGTGCAATTGCCAGCGAGAACTCAAACTTATAATGATACAGAGCAGGTGTAAAGAGCAGCTCAGCGGGGAGAAAAGCTACATACCCCGACTCCCACCCCTGCAATCAGCAGAGCCTTCTCCTCGAGGTTCATGTTTGTATCTGGAAAGGAAAGCGAGCTCTCATCAGAAAGGAAAACAAATATTTTGTACATTTTTCACTGACTCTGAATTTCCTCTCGTCTTGCTCAAAAGACATGTTCTTCTACCAAAGCTCTCGGGAGCGCAGGCTTTCACATCAGCCACTGCTAAGGGGGAGATGAAACCAAGATGTAGCTTTCTTGTTATCCAAGTGGGACTCTTTGTCCTATATACATGGAAAATGTGACTTACTGGGTAAAATCTAAGCCCCACAAATTAGTTTAGATCCCCAAAAGCTGACTATTCAGAGAAAATGTTTATTACAGTAGGGCTGGTAAACTCCTCTTGCTCTCATTTGTTACTGCTCTGTTCAGAACAAACCACATGATGTCATTGAAGAACAGAGTTGCGAAATCCCACATTCCACATCAGGCACCAGGAATGATTCCCAAATTAGGCAAATGACATGTGAAATATCAGTAAAACATCCGTGAGGAAAAAAAAACCAACAAACAACTCAAAAAACAATCCCAACCCCCCAAAAAACCAAACCAAAACCCAACCCTGAAGCCATGTGAGACAAATTATGTTCTGCCAAAACTGCCATGTTAATAATTTTTCCTTTCAAATACATTTATATAAAAGGCCTCAGTATCTCAAGAATATGGAGCTAAGATTGCAAAGTCAATTTCAAATTCAGGAACAATATTTGCAGATTATTTATATGGCAACAATCTGCAAATATTTCCTTTGGATACTGCCATTTCACTGAGATTTTGGATGTCTTGCTTCCCACTTTAAAGGCATTTTTAGATGTGGGACTATAAAAACGCTTCCACACTTCCTCTGCTCCAACATTCGAACATACTTGTTGTCCTTACTCTTGAATGTTAATATGGAGAGCAAGGACAATGTTATTCTGAAAGCCGAGTCTTTGAATGGCTACAGTTTATGGCAGGGTTGAAACCTGGAAAATCCTACTCCACGACCATCAGTGGGATGAGGGCCCTCTTCCCCTTCTGTTACAGCTTTGGGACCCCTTTCCCGTTAGCATTTCTTGCAGCTCATTTAGTATTTCCACTTCTGGGGTAAATTTTCCCTCTCCTGGCTCCAGAGGAAGTTAGGACCTCAAGAACAGCCGGATCAGTTTATGTTGTCTGAAGTTAGATGAGATGCTGGGAAGTCCTCAGGAGATACACTACCTCCTGGGGCTTTATGCCTTGTTGACAAGCAAGTTGAGCCATTTTCCACTGGTTCAGCCTTTTTAACATCTGACAGGGAAGAGACTAGATTAAATACCTTATATAGCTCATTAAAAAATGGATTAGAGCTTTGGTATTATTTTCTTAAGAATCAGTCACTTGAAATTTCTATTGAACAGATGGGAACAAAGCCCAATCTGGCCTAATTAAAGAACAAAACCAAATTAAATTGCAACTGAGCACTTCCTCAGCATCCTGCACAACTTGGTGGAATATAATGTCCCATCGCACTGCAGAACAGAGACATCATGGAATAAATCTAGGTCCTCCAACTCCAAGCACAGCCTCCAGGCACATGCTCAACTCCCCACAGCAATGCAGAGTTTGATGGAAGGGTCATTAAAGACAAGATGAAGATTCTTTGTTCTTTCAGAGAGCTTCAGATGGAGCTCCAAGCACCACTGATGTGTCATCTCAGCACCAGCCACCTGAAACACTCTGTGTTTGGTCATGTCAACATCGCTCTGACATCTTCCAGTGGAAAAGACACGCAGGGTTGATGCAAGAGGAACACAGAGGTATGAATTTTGAGACCTCTTCCTCAACTCTGCAGGTTCTATTTCCAAACACGGTCAAGCCTTTGCCCCCACATGAGTCTAGACATTGCTGATTGGAAACTAATTGAATGCAAGGAATGCAATAAAAAGCACCCAAAGCACTAACCACCATCACAGAGAGGGTGGTTAAACCCAGTGATGTTCAGACCTAGACAGAAGAGGGCATAAATAAGATCCTTGGAAGGCAGGGAACAGAGCAAGGGAATTAGCTGCACTTTGCACATGGATAACAACTTCCTTTGCTTCCTTCTGCTGTGCAGCTTCTCAACCGAGTACCAAAATCCCAACAGCATAAGCCTACTTCTTAGGGGGATCAGAAACAAGCCAGAAGAATCCTGAGCTTTATCATTTCTAGACTGTTTGGAATATGTTTGACACCACATATAACTGGTACAATTGTACCTTGTCAAACAGAGGAACTCTGGAGTGACAATAAATATTAATTCCCTCTGCTGGCTTTCAGCCTAAATCTTAGTAGATTGAAATATCTGCCACAGGAATATATATATATATATATATAAAAGCCAATGTAGCAATAAAAGTCAAACAAAAGTGCCAAATCCAGCATCTCCAACTGCCTAGTTTATGCTAGTCAAGTAACAGATGTTTCAGGCTGTGCATTTCGGAGGAAATTGCACTGATACACTCATACAATACAGCAAATCTGGTTGCAAATTTGCTGAATATTTATTTCAGGAATAAGTCTGCCTCTGTTAGAAAATGGATGTGAAACAAAATGACTTGTCTTATGAAGCCTACAGTGCTCCTCTCCCAGTTGAGCACTGCAGCAGCAATGTCGAGATAAGATTTAAAGATGATTGCAGGAAAATTGTAGGTCCAGCAACGCCCATTTTTCACCCTCAGGAAGGATTTTGTGCTGCCCACCCCATGGTAATGCTGGCAGTACTCAGCTCTGAGCAGGCTTAGCAGGAAGGAGTCTTTGCATTCACCTCTCCCTGCCCAAGGAACACTGAAGGTATGGATGTTGAGGATCAGTGTGGGACATCATCTAGTGTTCACTCATCACTCCTGTCTTAACAGATGATCACTTAAGGTAGAATCCTGAGTGGATTTCCGCCCAGGATTCCCATACAGTGATTGCAAATATTAGTTTTTGAGGGTGAAGACTGTGTTTGACTGGGTATGTGCCCAGAACGCGGCACTGTGGAGCTCAGATTTCAATACACAACCAATAGAGAATGGTTGATGAGGATTTGAACCTTGAGCTCTGTGACCAGCCAGGGGTAGGTCTTGCTTCTGAAGCCACTTATGCCTCTTCCTTCATCCTATGGAAAACCACCGCTCAGCAAGAGGAACGACGGGGAACGACCAAGGGAACCCTGGTCGAGGCCAAGCAGCAGCTGGCAAACATCTCAGAACAGGCAGGGCCAACATCAGGGTCAGTGTTTACAAATAATAAATCATGTGAGCAGTGCTCACACCAATGTTTGGGAAATACTCTGCATCACCAATCTGACCTCCTGCCCAGATGTAGGGGTTTTTTTTACTTTTTTTTTTTTTCCTGAACAGAAATAAACTGGGGCCCCATATTGGAAACTGGAAAGCAACATAAAAGCAAGCGATGAAATAAAGCTGGAACAATGACTAATTCAGTCTAGGGGGCCTTCTGCACATCATCCATGTCAAAATTTCCTCATCCCAAAGAACTTCCTGCAAAAAAAAAAAACCAACACAGGATGCTTTTATTACCGAGTGGGTGGCATTTGATACAGCATCCCCATTGGCTGGGACAGCTGAACTACACCATTTCTTTTCACCACCACCTTTCCAAGGGACGACTGACTGCCAGCAGGAATACAGCGCTGATCTTTTTCCACATCTCAGTCACGTTCCTGCAGATTATACCCTGCCATGCCAACCCTCCAGTGTAGTTCAATAGGAAGGAAACCATCTCTTTCTTCTCTCCTCGCTTTGTTTCGCTTCGTTTCAGTGGCGACCTGCCCTTCTTCCCAGACACAATTATTTGGCAGACACAATTACTTTGCCCAACAATATTTATTAGCTAATTCAAAACGCGGGGAAGCAAAGCTAAGTCCTGCCTCAGCGGTCCGGTGGCACAAGCACCCACCCTGCCCCTTTCTGCTCTCCCTGCCTGGCTTAGCTCTCCCGCTCAGCACACCCGGGATAGTTTGTGGAACTGGGGCTGTGATTGCCACAAATCCCGTGATGTTAAATACGTGAAGCATCGCTAGATAAATTCACCTGGGAGCACGGCCTAGGTGAGCTGTGGGAAAATAAAAGAGGGAGTAAATCTGGACTAGGAATTCCTGGGCCAGGCCAGCCGCCGGGAGGTCCGCACCGTGCTCCATCGCAGCTCGGTCACCGCGCGTCTGGGCAGATGCTGCCTGTTGTGGTTCGAATCGAGCGTTACTGTGGAGGAGGCGGCGGAGCTCTAGGGAGCCGGCTGGACCGGGGGTGCGGCGGGAGGAACCGCGGGGCGGGCGGGGAGGAGGAGGCGCTGAAGGCCGCGGTACCGGCTGCTCCCCCACCCCTACCCACAGCCGGCGAGCCCCGGCCCCTGGCCGCGGGGCCCCGGCCGCGGGAGGCGGCGCCTCTCGGGGAGGCGGGCCGGGCCGGCCGGCGTTGCCTTCCGGGGCTCGGCACGGCGGCGGCCGGAGCCGGGCAGGATGCGCTCAGCGGCCCCGTTACTGCTATTCTCGGCCTGCCTGCTGCTGTCGCCGCTGTTGCTGCCGGCCGCGCCCGGCGCCCGCGGCAGCCAGGAGCCGGCGGCGGTGGTGAACGGCAGCCGCCTGCCCGCCGAGCCAGCCGGCGCGCCCGGCAACCACAGCGGGGCCCATCTCAGCCCCGTGCCCGCGCTGCTCCGCGACCTCTCCGCGCTGAAGGCCGCCGTCATCGGGGCCTGCGCCCTCACGGCCGCCCTCATCGCCTGCCTCCTGCTCCGCGTCTTCAGGTAGGGCCCGCCCGGGCCGGGCCGCGCCGCGCCCTTCCCCGGCAGGTGCCGGCTGACGGGCCAGGCCCTCCGTCCGCGGCCTCGGGGCTCTGCCCGCCCCCGGCCTCGGAGGAGGGGGGCGGCCGGGGGTCGAGCAGGGCCGCGGCTGAGGCTTGCCGCGGGCCGAGCTCGGTGGGAGATGTTAAGCCCCGCCAGCGCCGCGACCTCCCAGCGCCAGTCCCTCGCCTCTTAATAGTGTTTTTAAAGCCTGACTTCAGGCACGGCGTGTGTAGCTGCTCCATGGAACTGCTGGGGAGTCGCGGGGGTGCTGCTGGCCTCAGAAGTCTGCGTCTTCCTCCGGTTCTGCTGAAAAATAGGGCAGGAGTTGGGTTTCGGGTGGCTTTTTTTAGGGCATGGGCTGCACGGGTCCAAGCTCTGCCTTGGCTGGGGACTGGAGCAGGCACAGTGGATTTCTGTGCTTTCAGATGGAGGCTCACATGGCTCAGTTTGTGAGGGTGGTGGGTCGCTAGGATAGGTGGCCCAGGGAGGCAGTGGGATCTCCATCCCTGGAGGTCTTCAAAGCTCAGCTGGACAGCTGGTTCTGGATGGCTGTGCTCGATCTTGAGACGTCCTGCCCAGCCTCAGCCATGTGCATCCTGTGCACCCGTGGGATAATGCAGATGCCACCGCTGTAGCAACTCATTCTGGGTTTAAAAAGAAAAAAAAGTAAATTTTTTCTCTTTTCCCATTCAGTGAAGTTTGAGGAGGGCCTGCATAGACAAAAGTAGACATTGGTTTAGACCACAGCCCTGTTTTGGCTGGAACTGTGATGTGTGACAAAGGTCCCTCAAGTTTCACTTGTGTAGGCTGCACATGGATGCAAGCTCCCAGCACAGGAGGGAAGACGCTGCCAGTTGCTCACATGCCTGGGAGAAGTGCTGGTGAGCAGCAGGAGGCTGGGCAGAGGTTGGCATCTGCTTGGTGCCTGTATCTTGTCCCATTTAGTGTGGTGTAACTGGCACAGGCCAGTTCATTCGCTGCCCTACACGCTGCAGAAGTGGGTTGATGCTGACATGTGCTTGAGTTGTCCAGGCAGCCCTTGAAATGTAATGCCTCCTGCTGTGAGGGACATGAGCAAATTAAACTCACTCCCTTTAGAAAGCCAGTCTTCCTCTTGGCTTGTTGCCAGAGGAGAAGAAGAGCAAATATTAAAGCTCCATTTGGTACTGCTGTTACTCATCTCAGGGTGATGATGAGAGTCCCCGTAGTGCACTAGAAGCTGTCCCTGTCTCAAAACAGCCTACAAATAAAAAGTTGTTGCCTGTTTCTGCCCAGCTTTGCCAGGGAAGTTTGCAATTTTTCAATGTTTAAGAGCCTTCTGACTTCTTGGTAGGGGCAGCAGGAAGGAGCCAGGAGAGTGGAGCAGCTGGCTCTTGGCGGCGGCAGGGAAGCGTGCGTCACGTCTCAGGTGACAGAAGTAGTTGAACAAGTGGAGTTGGCAAATTCTTCCTTGTTCTGTCTTCAGGCAGCTCCTTTGCATTTGCAGGATGACTACAGCTCAATGCTCTGCATCTCCTACTTCTGAATTAATTCTTTGTAGAAAGGGCAGTGTTCGCAGTGATAGCGTTGCAGTGTTAGAGACTGAAAGGATAAGAACTGATATTTGCTAAAGAAATTGACATTTAACTAAATTCTTCTTAAGTGTTGCAGCAGCTGGCAAAAGACAATGCAAACAAATTTGCTCATTAGAGTGGGGTGGTTGGGAGAACTCGTTAAAATATTGAAAAGAATATGTTTTTTTAATCAATATAACCGCTTTAATGTTGTTTAAAGTTGTCATGGACAAACACAGCAACATTGGTAGTAAGGTATATAAACTAAAATTAGGAAGTCAGTAACTTAAGTGCAGAAGGAAAAGCTCAAGTTTCTACTCCTAGTTCTCTCAGATCTTGGAGAGCTTATTTTTTTCTGCCTCAGTTTCTTCTGGGTAGAAAGTGAGACCTTGTGTCAGGGAGACCTGGCATAAGACTGAAAGTTTCTAGCCAAAGAAATCAAACCGATGCCCTTTTCCTATACCATAATCAGCAAAACTAGGTCCAGGTTAAAGTCACCTTGGGAATGATGGATTAATTCTCCCATGCCAAAGTCATTGTTATGCCGCTGGTCAGACTTAATGCAGCATTAAAGATATGTTTTAAATATATATATAAATCTCTCTGAGATGTGTCATATATCTTTATTAGAACCTGCAAGGAAAATGGAAAATGAAGCTTTGGTTTTCTGAGTAGATGTCTTTATCTGACAGAGCACTTGTTTGTAAACAGCTGCAAATGAGACAAGAATACCAACAGGTATGTTTGTACCGTGTCACACTTGTAGCCGACAACACAGATCGGAGGAGATTCTGTTGCAGGAGAGATAAGGGTTTTACCCTCAATAAATGTAAAGCTTTTTCTCCATCAGCATAAGGGTTTTGTTCCTACTTAGTCAGAAACATTGCAGGTTTGTTTTTTTTTTTTTTTCCCACAAAGTGTCATGGATTCCTATTAAAGAGATTTTGCCACAATCCAATCTTTTATTAAACCTTAACTGTGAAATTGTGCTGGGTTGCTGGAAGTAAATTATCCTTTTAGATATGGATTGTAGAGATGAAATGAACTAGTGAATGGCCAGATACTCTTGTCAGAGGTGTTGGTTTTTTTGAGTAGTTTTTATTTATACATCTTAAGTTTCTATATTTCTATGTATATACTATTTTCCTTTTTTTTTTTGTTTTGTTTGAGTAGGGATAAATATATTTCTCCAGCTTTGAGGCTCTGTTTTTAAGACAATGTTCAGAGATTCCTCTTCATTCCTTTTGGGAACATTATGCTCTGAATCCCTCTGATGGTCGAGTGATTCAGAATGCGGTATCGCCCAAAGTGGTCTGAATTCCCTTTCTCTCTCTGGCTACTAGGATCCAGGGAGCCCAGCCAAGACTTTGCTACTTGTCTACATGTGTCAAGGCTTAACTTGCTATAGTGGAATGGTTTTTTTGTTTGTTTTTGTTTTGTTGGGGTTTTTTGCAAGCTCAGTTCTGGGCTTGCTTTCTTTCCTTATACCCCTGGGCACTGCATGCTCCCAAAGCAAAACCATTTCCACAGCAGACCAAATTTCATGTTCTTTTCAATGAAAAGGTTGGGTAGCTTGCATTGCCGAGAAAGAGTCTCTTGCAACAGCTTATGAACAGTACAAGCAGCTAAATTCTCTCTTTGATATATGATCAGTTTCTGATTTGGTTTCTACCCCTTATTCTACTCTGTTGCTCTCTCTTGGTGCAGCTCGGTTCATTCCATTGCAATGCAATTTGTGGGATCAGCTCCCAGGAAACTAATTTTTCAGATGTGGCTTTCTGTACTGGTAGACCATATGCCTTCTAGGGAAACTGGAGAAGTTACTTCTGCTCAAATGGGCCAGCTGAAAGCAAGCCAAAGCTTTACTTGCAGAAAACTGTGTGTTAAGTGTTTGCTGCATGTCTTGACCTGCTTTTGAACGAACAGAACCCAGGCTAGAAAGGGCTGCTATTTATCTCGATTTTTAGAGAGAAACTACCCACTTTGCCTTTTTTTTTTTGTAAGTGCTTGCTTTGTTAAATTATATTTTGTTCAAGTTTAAGTTTAATTTTCCAGCAAAACTGGTATAAATTGCTGAGATTAAGGAGAGAGGTTCAAGCATATGATCATAGGATACAAGACCCTTTGTTTTATGAACCGGACAATTGCTCTGGGCTATCCAAGGCTTAACCCCAGAGAGTTTGACTGATGTAAAATTAGTTTTTTTATAACCAGACCACTCCAGCAAAGTTCACACCTCAGCCAGAGACAGGAAAGAAAAAACTACCATTAAAATTACCTTAAATGGAGAAGAGAAGAAAAACCCAACAAAACAACTAACCCCAAAGCATCTATTTATGACCCAGATTGGAAGCTTTGTTTAAGATGCATGTGGTTTAGTTAAAGCCACAGAGAATGACAAACAGGACACTTGTGCTGGTTCTCAGAGGTCCTGTCTTTGAGAAGGCTGGATTTTCTTGATGTGAGCCCAACAGCAAATTGGTGGAAGGAAGAGAGAGGATCACTGCCTCATACCATCTTGGGCTCTGATGTGAGCAGTCACGGCAGGAGGTGAATGCCACTTCTCCTTGTAGGACTCACTGCCTCAAAGAGTTTGGGTAGATCATAAAAGTCTCTGTAGCTCTGCCTTATAAAACAAGGATAGTTCTTGAGCATGTCACTAACAACACTGGTCTGACAGTGCTGTAGTGTTTGGAAGTGCATGCTGGCTCTGGTACTGACCACCAGATGCGAGTTGGCTGTATTTTAATTACTTACAGACATCACCGCTTCATTGAACCACAACAATATCCCATTTAGGTGTTCCTGAAGTTATTCCCAGTAGCAGTCTCTGACCCATCCCTCCTATTAGCAGCATAATTAAACAAGGGGATGCTTCTGCTCTTTGTGGCTTTGTATATTCCATCTTGAGGGCTTGATAGCTAGAAAACACAGCACCTTCAGTTTGCTATCCGGAAAACATGTGAGGACCTAGCTTTGTGGTTTAACTTTGTTGTGTACAGCACCATCCAGAAAGCAGAGATGCCCAGACAGATGAACCATAATAAAATGATCTAATTCATCAGCTCTTAAAAGCCTGGAGTTTCTGCAGGTTTCTATTTCCATACTTTTTTTAACTAAGGGAGCCCATTAACAGCAAATAAACTGGTCTAAATTCCATTCCCAGTGTAACAGTGCTGCAAGTCTAGAAGGAACGTTGTAGCTCGCTTAATGAGACTTCCAATAGGCACTCTGCTAAGAAGGGATAGGGTTTGGGTTTTTTTGTGGGGTCTTTTTCCAGGAGTAGGTCCCCTCCCTCTGTATTTCTTGGCAGCCAGTGGTAATGCTAGACTAGAAATGCAGAGACCTCTCTCTGGGTCAAAGCATAATCTTTGAATATCAGGCTTGTTGACTAAAATAGTTGAGAGGCGTAAATAACATAATGAATTAGTGAGTTGGCTTGAGCATTTACTCTGCCACATGATGTCTCAAGAAGGAGGATGAAGTGCTGCATATGACTGGTGCTTGATCAAAATAGCCCCCGGTCACAATAGAGAGACACAAAGTCAGCGTTCTGCTCCAGCCCCTGTCTGTATGTCGTCCCTCCCCACGTGGCGTGGTGGAGGGAGTAAATCTGATCTCTGATGGACATGACCCTGGTGCGTGGTGCATCAGGCGTTTGAGCCCAAGGGCCCTACTCATGTGTGAACACCACTGTGGCTGAACAGCTCTGGAGGAGCTGCAAAGAGTCCTCATGTCCACCAAAAGAAGTCATTCTTCATCTATACTCTAAGTACTGTGCTTACTCTGCCTGCCTTCTGTTAACACCAGTGAGCTGGTTTAGGTGGGAGCAACACTTGGCCTAAAGTGACAGGCTGCAATTCGTTATTCTTTTTTTTCCCCCTCATGGTGATTCAGTGCAAGACCTGGAGCATCCCCTTCTTAATTACAGGGGTGGCTGAAGTCAGACAGCAGAAGCTATGAGATTTTTCAATTTTTTTTTTTAAATGGAAGACAGGTTTCTGTTCTGAAATCCCCAGTACAGCTTCTACCCTGGCTAAACAGCTCTGGGAGTGTTTCTGCTTGGTGGTGTTCAAGGCGCACTCTCTGACCTCAGCTTCCAGCACACTTCTTGTTTGCTTAAAAAAAACCCAAACCACAAAATGAATGTGGCTGGAGATTCTCTCTTTGCCCAGGAGGGATAACGTGTTCTGACCATATCCAGGAGGTCTCTGAAGTTCATGAAACATGTGTATTCTGTAGTTCCTGCCCTGTGCTACTCTATCTGCCTGCAAACAAAAGATGCTGCCTGGTCCCACCCGTTGGACAAAATGCTTTTCCTTTTGTGCTGTTGCTGATGTTCCTCCTGAGGTTTGGGAGTTTTAATGTGCAATGGTTTCCTGACTGGCAGGCTTATTTTGTGTGTGTGTAGGAACACTCCCAAGGCTTTCCTTTAAAGTAAGCTTGGGTAACTCTTAGTATTTATGAAGCCTAGGGGAGTCATTCAAAGGACCACGAGGAAACAGACCACTGAAAATTCAGTGCAGATTAATGACAAATTAGCTAGGTAATCTGGTGTTGAATTAATTGAGGAAGAAGAGGCAAGGAAGGAGCCTTGAGCCTTGCCAATGTCAAACATCTGACTGTAACAGCTAAGCCAAAAACCAGCAGCAAAATGAGCTTCCTCCTTTTTCTAAATGAGCACCGTGGTTAAGTGAGGGTGATGGAGGATTAATAGATGACTGTGCAGCGAGTTCTGCTCAAGGCCTTCTTTAAAGGGTAGCCCAAATAGACTAATTAATGGCTGGAGGCTAAAGGGTACCAGTTTTCCATTGCTAAAAATACCTGTTCTGCAGTAATTGCTTCAAACACTCCACTATTAACTGTTGTAAAATGAACTCCATAGAGTAAGTTATGTTTGCTAATGGAGGGAATGAGAGAGGATGTCTCTCAATAAGTGGGTCTGATAACATAGGTAAGGTCTTAAATGAGTGAACTTACGAAAATGCCCTGCGTACGTACTGTATGTGTAAGGCTGAGTGGTAAGACTGTGCTTGGTTTGTTCTCACAGGTAGGCATGGGTTAGTTTTGATCTGTGCTTGGGCTTCACAGCGTGAGTAAATGTTTCTTGTAAAAGCAAAGCATTACCTGTAAGATGAGACCCCTCCCTACATGACTTTGCTGTTAGGTCTTGGCTGAGAAGCAGAATAATAGAGAGAAGTGTTTTCAAAAGGATTTTCGAGTGTTTGGGTTAAGAGTCCTACTGTATTGGATATAAAATTGCTTGTTTCAACAACAGCAGTAATAGAACAAACCACCCTGTGCTCTACGTGACACAGTGGCACAGATTGCTATAAAGATTAGACGACAGGAGACTTCTCGCTTCTGATGCAACCTTAGTCTTCAGAACAGGGAGGAAATGCAAACTGCTCCATCCCAAGGGCTGAGGCCTGTTTGTTCAGCCTTGGACTGCTGCCCATAAACACTGCTAGGCAGAGGCACTCAGGCTTCCACCTCTGAGCCGTTTAACGATTTAAATTGCCTTTACTTTGAGCCTGGAAAGGACCATTGCGGTGGAGATGCAGACACAGGGCTTGTGACACAGTCTCTGTGACGCTCACAGCTCGGTGCTTGCTGCTGTGTAACTCTGTAAAAGGCATCCATTCTTGGTGCAGAAATGGCAGTGTTGAATCTGGCACACCTTGGAGGATGTGCCAGGGCAAGACTTCTTTGACAGTGAAAATGTACTCAGGACGTGCTGTCTGTGTGATTACAAAAAATTAGGGGCTGCTTGCTTGTGCCTGGCCAGCTCCCTTCTCGTGTTTGCAAGTTGCTAGTTTTGTTTTATAAAAGGTGAGGGAGAAAATTCTGCAGTTTATTAACCAAAACCATCCACTCTTCTCCCCAAAGGCTAGCTGTACACATCAGCACCTTCTTTAATGTATAATCACAGAACTGGATTAATGCATGAGCAGTATGACCCTCTGAACATACATGAAAGGAGAGGTGAAGTAAAAAGGACCTGCACAATTCAAGCTAGAGGCAGAGAACTTGTTGAAAAGCCATGCACCAAGTGTCTGTGAACTGAAAGTAAAAGCAAGTGTTGTAAAATTGGTCTCTCAAAGTCATAGGGTGCATAGGTGTCTGAGCTGCTCCGTCCCAAAAGGATAGTAGGGCTGGTGTCTGTAGGAGGAGAGGTGGTAGGTACAGTTAGCGTCAAATAATAGTTGGTTATAAACTTGAAGAGGATAGATTTAGAGTAGATGGAAGGAAGAAGTTTTTCACTGTGAGGATGATGAGACACTGGCACACGTTGCCCAGAGGAGCTGTGGTTGTCCTTGGATCCCTAGCAATGTTCAAGGCTGAGTTGGATAGGGCTTTGGGCACCCTGAGCAAGTGGGAGGTGTCCCTGCCCATGGCAAGGGGGTTGGAACGAGATGATCTTTAAGGTCCTTTCCAACCCAAACCAATATATGGTTAGAATTGTAGCACTTAACGTAGCATAGAGCATGAAACCTCTCAGATTGAGGCTCAGTGCTGTTTGTGGAAGTCCTGTGCCTGGGCTGATAGCAAGAAAAGAGAACAGGCTGTTTGTACCCCACCCTTTTGCTCCTAATCCTGTCTACAACGTTCCCATGTCTCAGCAGGGCTTAACCTGGGCTTTGTCACCTAAACACGTTCACTAAACCATTGGTTGCTTCAGCTGATTAAGCCTGCTGTCTCACTTATTGAGCATGGCAGCAGGAGGACGCAGTGGGCTCTGGAGCTCATATGCCTGCCCTGGATGCCAAGGGATCTCTGGTTTGTGAGCAGCTGAAAGACTGACATTGATCTGGATTGCAGTTGACGAGAAACTGCTGATGGGCACAAACAGTGGCCCTGGAAGGGTGGTGGGAGGGGAGGTGTGCTGGCTCTGCAGCCTTTGTGTCTGGGGAGGTCTGAATCAAACAGGGCAACGGCTCAGTTTTGGTGGGAACAGCTTCAGCTGCTCAGGAGAATACTGTGTAAAGATGTTTCTTCCCACCTTTGTGTTTCAGGTCTGGCAAGAGGATTAAGAAGACCAGGAAGTACGACATAATCACCACTCCAGCCGAGCGGGTAGAAATGGCTCCTCTGAATGAAGAAGATGATGAGGACGAAGACTCAACAGTGTTTGATGTAAAATACAGGTACTGCTGTGAGCCTGTCTGGTTAGGCTTGCTTGCTGAGCTCTTACTAGTGAAGACAGCTCTTTTTCCCTCTGCTGGGCCAGCTTGGCAAAGATGAGGCAGTCACAATCTCATTCACTTTTCCCAAGCATTATCACTCTCCCTTACAGTCCCTCTGCCTGGTTTCTCAGCACACAGTGCTCTTTACTCTCCTGCTCTTGTAATAACTACAACGCTACCCTTAGGCTGTCTGCCCTTCTCTTTCCTCTACAGAGCAGCACAACGGGATACACGTGCCCCAAATAGCTAACAAGGTTTAACAGACTGAACTCTTGAGCAGCTGTTGGCAGTCGTTCCTGTGCACGCTCAGTGCCTTCACACACCCTGGATGGAGGGCTGTGGATCAGGGGCTGCTTTCCCAGGCGCTGCCGTTGCTGTGAGACTGGGAGGGAAATGATGGCAAATCTCCACCAACCTCTGTGTTTGTACCAGAGTGCTGTCACGTTCTGTGACAAAGGCAGGACTGTGTTCCCTTGCTGATATTAACAGTTATCCCGTAGCAGGAAACTTTCCTTAAATGTGCTTGTCTTTTTGAGATAGAAGTGGTGTGACAACCCAAAACTTCTGGTGCCTATTCTGGGCCTGAGATTTATAGCAACCACTGAGCACATAAAGATGCTGCACATTGATTTATGACATCAGAGTATCTGCATCTCTTATTTTTATTTGCATCAAGCCATCCATAGCATTCGAGCTGCGTTCTCATCCAAATAAGGCCTACTCTAAAATCTGTCTCACTTTGACTGAAATAAGTTCTCCTAATTATAAAAACATAGATCTTGACACTGTCTAACAGGAGATTTTACAGACTTTAATCATGTTGCCCATCTCCTCACTTCAGAAAGGGGGAACAACGCATTTGCTTTAAGCCCACGTGTGCTGGCATCTTAAACACATATTGCTCCACGCTCTGCTGGCCATTTTCAAACTAACTGCATAATTCCTCTATAAAAGTAGTTGGAAACAGTGAAACAATGAAGGGTGTGAGTTGTGCCTTCATGCGTAAATAATTAGTTCTTGAATTAAAGACTCCTGTCAGTCCTTGCCTGACTGTTACTGTTCCCTGTAGCTGCCTTGTGTTTGTGCTAATCATTTCAGCTTGTGCAGCTTTTCCTTTGCACCACAGTGCATGTGTCTTGCCCTGGCTTACTTTAACAGCCTGTGTCTCCTGCCCCTTTTCCTCTTAACTGAGCACTTTCTCTATGAACTTTTGGTAGCCAGATCAGAGGGGTTTTCCAAAGACTGAGAATAGAAGATTCTCAGTCATGGCAGTGCTTCAGGATGTCTAATAGTAAAATACTAGATGAACAAAGAAGAGAGTTTGCTGGAAACCATATGACTTGTGAGTACTGTGGTTGTGTTATCTGATGTTGCTTCCCTGGAGCACACATTGCTGCCGCTTTTGCAAAAATTATTTGGTCTTCCTGGGTTCCTCAGCAGTACAAATGGCTCTTCACCTTGTGTGATGCTCTGTTCAGAGACTGCAGGGCTTTTGGTTCTTAGCCAACCAGTCCTCTCTTCAGCTGTGGGAATTCCTCCTTTCTGCCACAGTGCAACAACTGTTAAATTCCAGATTTGCTGAAATCCTTGCCATTTCAGACATACATTTATTTATTTTTTTTTAAAGCTCAAACAGAACTACCTCAGTTTAGAGGGAGAGATCATCTTACATACAACCCCACAGCAGAATTGATTTTGGGAAAGCTACTTTGAGGATACGTTAGCTGTAAAAGGTATCAAACACTGTCGTTCCTTTGTGCAGCTCAAATACTACATCCCCAACCAGTTCCTACGTCCTGCCACCAGTAAAGTCACTTCTCTGCAAATCTGCATTGCTGAGTTTGACTGTTGATGTCCCCATTAAACCAGCCAGAAGGCTTTTCATATTGATGAGTGGGCTAGAGCTGCAGGAGGGGCATTGCAGGTATGCTCCCAGTATATCGATGAATTAACTTCTACCAGGTCTTCTGTTGGGTTCCTTCCCTAGTTCCCCAGCCCTCCCCCATGCTGCTCCCTGCCCAAAACAAAAATGAAATAGACATTTGGGAAATAATTGCCTTGTTCCATCTAAGGCTTCCTTTGTGTTTTGTAGCTGGGTGCAGATTTCAGGAAGACAAGGTAAGGAGAGGTAACTTTAACCACAGAGAGGGGTAATGTGAATTATAAATATATGCAGGTAGCTACACAACTGGAGCAAGAGCTTTGTTTTGAGTATTCAGCAGGTGCCTGGAGCTTTAAAAGAGTCTTTGTTAATTGCTGCGTTGGGCAAACTGCTTCCTCTCTCCATTATCTTAAAAGAAATACTAAAAATCATGCAGAGGTGCCACTAGGGCTGACACATGAGGAATGGGGTGATACTGCTGTTTCAGCTTCTTAGACAACTAAAACAACGTGGCATGAATTGCAGCAACCTGGACGCAGTTGTGATGGGGATGGAGGAGTAGTAGGTGTCTCCTGACAAGTACCCGTGGGCAGAGGAACATTCCACACTCTCTCTTCTATCTATTTATTTTATAATTCAAATGAGGGTGCATCCCTGGCAGCAGTCAGCATCGCTTGTGATGGCTGTTTGGGTTTATTCAAGCAGCCTCCTAGCAGCGGCGCTTACTTGGCTGAGGGCATGACAGACTTTTGGCCCATCTGTGCTACCAAGTCTTGGCGAGGGGATTTTGACCAGGTGCTGCTTTGGTGATTGTACCATAACTGGGCCTGCTTTCAGAGAAGTTAAACCTCCTGCAGCCCTGTGCTGCAGCAGGATCTGCTGCTGCTGCGGCAGTGCCATGGCTGACAAGAGCCATTATTCAGATTTCCTTAATTCTTTATTTCTTTGTGCCATGCTGGTGCTGAAAGATATGCCTATGGGCTGGCTTCTCATTGTTCAGTGCTGTAACATGATGTGTTGCCATATCTACATCAGAAACCAACTTTCCATAGCTGCTTAAACCTAGATTCTTCAAAGTCTCCCTGGCTTTTGAATATCACATGAAATTAGCTGGGAATCTTTTGTCCTGCTTATTTTTGATTTAAAGGCTGTGAAACTGTGGGGAAAATGGTCCCTTCTCCAAAAAGTCGTGATTTGCAATGGTGTTTGCTCAGTGCTTTCAGCTAGAAAGGCACCAGAAGTGTGTTTAAAATACAGGCTTCTGAGAGAACATGGAGTGGAGTGGAAAAGGAACCAGTTTTCCAAAGACTAACACAGTAGGTACACGTTGGCAGTGATGGAATATAAGTGTTACTCAGTTCAAGTGTTACCTATACGTATGGTAAGACAGTCCTGTGCTTTTACATCTCTAGTGTTACCAGCAGCAACTCAGTAGGAAGAAATCTAAAGAGCTGGCTTGGAAGGCCGTGACATCAGCTACCTCCAGTGCATAATCCTGAGTACACTACCCCAATATTAACCTACTCCAATTGATATGCAGGTCATAGAGAGTCTTGTTTTGGGTTTGTAGCAGGAGTCTTTGCTGAGAATGATGTGGGTAGGCTCTGGGCTGGTTGGTTTGAGGTCCCCTCCCATCATTGAAAGTACTTGTGTCAGTGTTCGGGGGAGTAATTGAGATTCTGTGCTGTCTCCCCCACGTAATGCAAACAGCACTCTAATTAAGAGGCAGTTGGTGTCTAGCAGCAACAGGGGAGAAGCGACATATACCTCTCCAATTGTTCTCATGCAGTTAATTTTCTTTCCTTTAATGCTTTGTCCTTGTGTGCATTTGTTTCCAGTCTTACATAAGGCATCAAAGAACAGCAGACTGTAAATTGGGCTCTGGGATGAAGGTTGTTAGTTTGGTGGTTTTTTTTTTTTTTTTGAAATATTGTTGTTTTTCATGAGACTTTAAGGTTTTGGGCTCCCAGTAGATCCCACCCCTGCTTCCCTTGGGCTGTGGATTGATGAGAAATAACCACCACCTTCCCCGTAAAGCAGGCTAATGAGACCACTTCAAAATCTTACCACAGTCCTTCATGTGGATGCAAAAGCCACCCACTGCCTGTCTCTGACAAACGCAGAAGCGTCTGTGCACTGGATTAGATACCCCCCTTGTGATCTCATTTTGGTGGCAGGGAAGCAGTTCTGTCACTGGCTTCTCTAATCCTGTGAGCACAACTCCTCTTGACAGGAGGTTGAAAGTGCAAATCAAGGATTGTCACGGAGCAGGGATGGCAAATCGCTGAGACATTAACAACACCTTGAAATGCTTCATGGCAAACATTTTTTAATATAGAGGATTGTTTTCTGTGTGTCTTTGGTTATTGAAAGAGTCATTTGCATAAGAAAGTTCATATTAACAGAGCTAGACAAGGAAAACAAACTGAGTATGGAAGGGGTGTTTGTTTCTTGATTACCAGTTCAATCTGTGCTGCTGAAGGCTGAAAAGTATCCCTGTCCAATTGATTTTTGGACCATATTAACTTTATTGATCATAATTTTCCAGATGTCAGATATTTTTTCATGTTTTATGATGGGATTACAGCTGCTGCACATCTTGGAAAACGAGTTAGTGGAAAGTTAAATCTCATCCTCCAAGCGTGCTCTCTCTCATCCTACCAATAGATCTCAATTTTAGGGTTTCCCTCACCTCTTTGCTACTTGTTCCCTTGCCTTCTTGAAAGAAAGTGCTCATTGCACAGATTTCATGATCTTGGTGGGGCTAAGCCATGGACTCATCAGGCAGTTGGCACGATGATACTCAAGAAGAGAGGAGCAAAGTGAAGTGGGTTACAGGCAGATGTCCCCAACACACTGGTGTCCATCCCCCATCACAGAGCGCTCTGCTTGTTTTGTGTAATAGAAGAGATTATAAGAGCTGCAAAAAGAACCAGTTTCTGAAAAGGCAAATAAAATTGTTAGCTTATTAAGCTTATTAACTCTAGCGTAGCTCGTTGGGGGATTTCTTGTCAGCTTCAATAGAAGACTGAAAACAAGTACTGAATAAATTCTGTGGCGCCTTGCACATGAAAGGCTTTGAAAACACTTCAGTAATCTGGGATATCAGCAGTGTCCCCTCTGCCTGCTGACTTGCAGCTGGTGGAGGCAGCGGATTCTGCTCTTGCTATGCTTCCTGAGCCCAGCTGAGTGAATTTCACAACCATGCCTGTAGAGTGTTTGGAGTCTGGGGCGATGTGTGCCACGTGAGAGTCAGGGATGAACTTGCAATTTCACTTCCAGAGCTGGAATTGTCCCAACCCTAATGTCAGGCTCTGAAGTAATTACTGAACATTTTTCTTGGGGGAGATTGAAACCTCCATCCTTCCTGTTGGCTAAGTGAAACACCTCTGTTTGTTTTCCACAGATTGTCATTTTCCTCCTCTAACAGTGGCAGCACTAGCAAAATGCAGAAGCATTTTAGGAATGTGTCTTCCAAAGTGCTCTTGAAAGGAGAAAGATATATAGGTAAGGAATAGTGGCAGGCAGAGGGAAGAGGACAGTAACAATATTCAACCACCATGGGACTAAAGGGCTTTTGAGAGCTTGCAGATGTTTTAGAGGAAAGATGTAGAGGCTGGATTCTGGATTCATCCCTTTTCCAGGTGCTGATAGCATTGAGCTGTGTGGAAAACATCTTCATCACAGTTGCAGGGCTCAGCCTTTGGTGTGCTCAAGTCTTTTGGGAGTCTCTAAAATAAGAGAGTTACACTATCAGTGTCTTCTCTTTGAATACGTCCTTTCCAGAGCCTGACTCTGTGCCCTGAATGGAGCATGGTATTGGCTGCTTGTTACAGCAAGGTGTTGACTCTCAGGGGAGCAGCTTTAATGGATTTTTTTTCCAGCAGAAGCTGCAGGCTGTTCTGGATGGTGCTTGTTGAATTGCTCTGGAGTTTGTAGCAGCTTAATTTATTATTTATTTTTTTTTTCCCCCAGCAGGCAGCAGTGACAAGTTGTGTGTAAGTGGAGGGGCATCATTTATCCTCATCTGAAGGGGGTGCAAATCACTAACACAGCCAGCTGCTTACAATACATACAACAAACTGCCAAGGCTTTGGTGTTGCTGTTAAGGATTTCCCATGGGTCCACAGCAGGGGAGGAAAGTGATGGTCAAAAAGCATTTTATTGTTTGGTGTTTGAAGGCCAGGGTCTTTCCTCCCTTGACTGTTGTTACAGAGCACACCACGTTCTGCTGGCTCCTTCAGTTGATCACACGCTGGTGGTGCAGTCCTGTGGGAGGGCTCTTCCCTCCTTCATGGAGAGTAACAAGTTCCTATTAAGATCTTTTTTTTATTTGAACTCTGAAAAGCAGTGACAGTAGGGTGTCAGGATCGATTGCAGGGAGGATAGTCCACGTGTGTTGGTGAGTAAAGCGCTCTGCCAGTCTGAAAAAAAGGCTGTGAGGTCCAAAATCCTGTTTCATGTGAAATACCAGCTCCCCTGTGCACAGTCCCTTGTCTGCTCTGCACAGTGGCTGGTCATGGGGTCTTTCAGCATCCTGTTTTTGTCTGATATAACTGCTTTTTTCTTTGCTTGGTCTGGCTTCTCCTGGCGTGGTGTTAACATCACCTCAGTGCCCAATGTCACTGCAGAAATCAACTGCTGGAGGGAACTGATGGCAATCACAGTGAATAATGCTGCCTTTCACTTTGTGGCTTTTTGGGGGTTTTTTTTTCTCACTTTGCAGATGGGTTCTCATCTCTGCCTGTGAGCTATTTAATTGCAAATCTACAGCTGCACTAATTCTCCCTGCTTTCCAGGTAAAACAGCTCCCTGGAGCGCCGGTGCCCAGCAAGATGTCATTCTGCTGTCGAGGGACCTGCTGAAGCCGTAACTGTGAAAGGGGAGGCTTTCATCTCTGCAGCGTTACAAGCAAGCCAAGCCTCACCTCCTCGAGGTGCTGTCTGTACAGCAGGCTATGGACCTTCTGACCAAAACATCACCGTTCAGTTCCCTGGTTTCCAAACTCCTCTGTTGGAATGACCAGAGTTTCCTCTTTGCAAACTCAGCTCTCTCTTGCTTTAGGAGGGTTGCAGTGTCACTAAAGCATGACAAAATGCAGCCCTGCGTACAGACTTGGAGCTCATTATGGTCTAAATATATTTTGTGGAAGGAATAAGACAAGGAAGATTGAACCAAGCTGCCCCAAGGACTCCTTTTCTAAAATCCTAATTCAGTACTTCAGTCACTGTTAAACTTTGGTCATTGCTACACAGATAATGTGTTTAAAAAAAAAAACAACACCAAACTAGTGTAATTTTTAGGCCTTACAGAGGTGACTTAGGACTTTAGGTGGTAAAAATGTTAAGCCATGGTGAAATGCCACACTGTATGTTTAGTGTAGAGTCTGTTTGGGGAAAGGGTGAGAGGTTGACTCGTGTAGAAAATTTTTCTTAACTTGCTACTGATTTTTTTTTTCTTCAACAGCAATTGCACTAAGCTTTCATGATGACATTCTTCCTGTCCCAAGGAGCTCTGATCAGACCAACTTGAATAAATGAGACCACAGGGAAATAGGAAGAATCAGGCATGCCCTAAACGACAACAGTCTTGGATTAAAGGAGATATATTTTTGTAATTTTCTGCCCTTCCACAGGGAGTAAAACCAGTGTTTTGTACTGTCCTGTGCTTACTGTAACTTGTCTACATTTCATCTGTATTACCTTTTTTTCTGAGCAAAGTAAATCCTCATGTGGAATGATTAGATTGCATAAGGAACACCTCTTGTTTTTCATGGAAGCTTCACTTAAGTGATCTTAATCTGTATCAAACTGGAAGTTTTCTCCTATCACCTGCTTTACAAATCCCATTTAACTCCAGGATGCATTTTTAACTGTCACTCCTGGCTGTGCTTTGTGCTGCAGAGGTCAGAGCTGTGGGATGACACTATGAGAATTAGATTGCTGCATCTGGATGGATTTGGTTTAGGAGACCGCAAGCATGTATACTTTCCAGGCCATCGTTAGAAAGGGCAAACCTAACTGGTTTAGTTTCTTTACTTTGTGGTTTTCCTTTCAAGTAACCACAGATGCAGTTCAGACTTCTCTTTGACATGTTTATTCTCTTACTGAACCCTTTTAACACCTTCTACTTTGGGTTTTTAAGCTGGCTAGAACCTTACTTTTCTTGGGGAGTGCATGTTTTCCAGTTGTTTTAGGATTGTCCCGCTGTTTGCTTGACCCTCTATTAGCCTTCTATAGTTACAGCCCCTCAAGGAGACTGCAGAGTATCTGGCAAAGCACCCTCTTTGCAGCAAGCTGCCAGTTGGTTTTGGGTTTTTTTTTTAAAGGCCAATTGAGATTTGAGGTTTGCTGAGAACACTGAGCTGCTGTGTCATGATATCATAGCCCACACCGGTTCTGCACTGTTCCCTTGGGCCCTGCAGCCAGTAAAAAGAGGTGAAGGGTGGTGGGGTTTTATTTTTTTCCCTTTCCAGCAGCCTCATTCTTTCATCAGAGAAGCTCCCATAACACAGCTTGCTTTCCCTAGTCATGACTCAGCAAAGGCTGTGACAACAGCCTGCTCAGCCTGGATGAGAAGAAATCCCCCAGCAGACTGTTGTGTTAATGTTAGTCATCAAGGCAATATAAAAATGCTAACTCCATTCATGGAATGAATTCGAGTCATTCTGTATTACTGTTACTAAGCAATATTTAAGGTGTGGGCTGCCAGGTGAGGATGGGGCTGAGTGGTTGCCTCCTGGCTGGTAGGAATTGCAGGGACCAGGAAGTTGAATGGTGCTGTGGGTTGAGATAAGGTCTGGGGCTCTTTTCCCCACCTAGGTTAAAACAGGTTTCAGACTTAGGCTGGATGATTCTGAAGGAAATACTCTGTCTCTTCAGGACTAAAGTTCTTTGAAGACCAGGAATTGAACTTCTTAGGCAGACTGAGTCTTTTTGAAGTCCAAGTGGAGGGAGGGAGATTAAAAGCTTCTGTTTGCATCTTCAGGAGGTTGCAGTGGAGTGAGGTAGCTGCCCTGTCTGAGCAGGCACCATGGCAACATGTTCATGTCCACTCTTCTACAGAACTCATTAAGCTGAGTGCAGGGCGTGCTGGAAGAGTGGTGGAGAGGGAATGAAACCACCTCTCTGTACAAAAGCTGAGGCAAAGGTAGGAGAGCGATGAGAGCAGAAGGTGGCTAAAGGACACTTTGCCTTTCTGAGGGTGTCAGTTCTTGAAATCAGGAGTTTTTCCACCAATTTGAGGTCACTTGCTGAGCTAGGTTGGCAAAGGCCACTTACCTTGCTTGTAGCTTCAAGATCCCATGGTTTCCATCATATGGACAAATCTCAATGGTGGGCAGGGACCAGATATTTAAGATATTGAAGATGGAGGTAGCCAACTGCCCCTGAGATGCTCTGGCTCCTCGAGGAGGTCCCAGACCATGTGCCATAAGCTAAGAAGTATTTCTAGGGAAGAAGCAGCAGCTGCTTGGTGAAAATAAAAGGCCAACCTCACCCATTGCTCATGGTCATGAAAATAATCTGAATGCTTTGTTTGATACTCAATTGCTGTTGCAAATGTGAGGCAATGTTTACCTCTACAAAAGTTGCTGTATGTGATTTAAAGTGTCTGGTTAAATATTCTATAGCTATATTTAGTTAAGATTTTAAGAGCACTCGACGTGACTCATAGTATAAATATGAATATTTTTTTAAAGGTAGGAGTTAGTTTAAAACATAGTTTTAATAATTTGGACTGTTTGGTTCAGGTAGTTCTAGGAGTTCATTGGAAAAGAAATAGCCATTAACCACTACATGAATGTTTTACCTTAACGTTCTGTGTATCTCACACTGCAGGTTTAATCTCATGGTGACTGTAAGGTGTCTTAGTATCTGCTGCTGTTTTGTGTTGCCTAGTCAAACTTGCTTTGTTCAAGAGCATTTTTAAAGGCGTGCTTTATTTGTTACAGAAAACGAAAGGAGAAACATTATTACAGATGTCTGCCTGTAGCTCACTCACTGCTTACAAAATCCAGGGATGGGTAGCAGAGTCAAACAGAGCAAGCAAATTAGAGGCTTTCCTGTTTGTGTATGCTGGGCTGCGGAGGAAAAAACCCGTGCAGAATTGCAGCTTCTTTACTCCAACCACAACCCTGTCACTGGAGATTATGTTTGAGATGCCAGAAGTTCGTGGGCCAAGCTTGCCTGCAGAATTAACCCTGAAGTGTACAGATAGTTTTGTATTTGGGTTGGGGGGGAGGTTTATTTGGCATGTTTTCCCTTTTGGAAGAGGTGAGGTGAGGATGACTGCAGACACTTAGCACACCAACTTGTGCTGTCATAATGCTTATCCTGAGCCCAAACTGATTTGGAGAATCATACAGGCACTAATGCTTTTGAGTGTTTTGTTCATAACTGTTCCTTCCAATTCACAGCGTGGTATAATCTCTGCAGGGTGGCAGGACGTGGTTTTCAGTAAGGAGTTTCTCTTCTGCTGCTGCAGTTACTGTGTGAGGAGTTCACAGGACCCTGCCTTTTGTTTTGTGTGATTGCTTGAACCTTGTTTCAACACGTTTAAGAGAGTTTGTCATTGTGACCAAAGCTTCTTTTTAAGGAAAAAAGAATAGTAAGGCTAGTTTGAATGGACTTCGGATGTTTCAGCAGAAACTGCCATCATTAAACATGTTCTTGAAACCTCCCTTGAGTCACGTGTTACATTTAGGGAGGGCATGGAGTGGGGGTTCTTGCCTGTTGAAGTTTGGTGAATCCAAAGGCCTTGCATGATCCCTTGCTAGAGGTCTGCAAGTCCCTGAGTGCAAATCCCTTCATCCTGCAAACCAGAGCGGGACAAGGGGGGAAACTGGTTTTAGGAGCATGAAGAGGAGTACATTTAATCACACTAAGTCCCCACCAATCATGCAGGTGTTCACCTGGAATGAAAAGGCAAACTACACTAGAGAACCTTTCAGCTACAGCCTTGGAGCCTGCTGCCCTCCAAGCCCTGTCTGAGAAAATCAAACCTCATCCCCTCAGAGGGGAAGAGACTGGCTCCCTTCTGCTTTGCTCTTGCTTGACCACAGTCCCCATCTCTGAAGCAATTCTGCCTTGTGGCTTTCAAGGCATGGGGAACTGCTGAACCATAGAGATACGGATCGGGGGAGTCTGAGGCTTGGTGGTTGCTGCTGCGCACGCTTGAGCAGCCCTCCAAAGACCTTCCCTCTTGTGCTATTTTTACATGGCATGCAGACACTCCTGGGCCCTGGAGCAGCCACAGGACAGACTGATCCTTTGCCCTGTGCATAAGTCTCTCCCACATACCACATGATTGCTCCTGCCTTGATGCCTTCATCTCTTCAGTAACAGTCTATGAGTAATTCAGTGCTGTGGAGGGAAGGCAGCTGCTGGCCAGCCAGGGCCTTTTAAATTATCTCCTGCCAGTAAAATAAAGCTCAATATAATTCAAAATATTTAACAGAATGCTGCTGGGCTTCAGGCACGAGCCAGCTGCTGTGCAGCAGAGCTGGTTTGTGTAGGAAGTTCAAGACTGAGGTGAGCCCAGCTTAACAGGGCTGTGGCTAATTGGGACAGTGGTGAAGGTGCCATGCCGTGGCGAGGCAGTGGCTGCACTGGGTGTACTTGCCTTTCTGATGAGATCTCAAGTGGAAGATAAGCCAATGACCAAAAATCTGGTGTGTAAATTATTAGCTAAGTAAGAGTAGGAAAGCTAGAGCCTGAAGTGTTTGCAGCTAGGGCTCTGGGCAGAAAGGCCAGAGCTCGGTGTAGCCCTTTGAATTTTGGAATGGGGGAAGCCTGAAGTTACAACTCTCTTCTTGCACAGCGAAGATTTTCTCAGGCAAGTCTTCAGATTGCTTTTTTAAGTGATTCCCATGAAAGGGTTGTGACTGCAGTATCCCAGAGTTCTGGGTGGGCCAGGGTACAGCATGACTTCTCCCTCCTGTATGTGGCTGTTGCCGCCTTCATACAAGCTGCTGTTCTTATTAGCAAGCCTGTGTCCAAGTGCAAGGTTGACTGAGCAGAGCTGTCAGATAAACAGTTATAACCCTGGAAAAGGGGGGTGTCACCTTTCTTGTGTCACAGTGTCAGCGATCCTTGGATGCCTTGATACTGAGAACTGCAAAATCCTCAGCAATGCTTGGTAAGTGCTATCAGAGAGACTGCTTAACGCTGAGATGATTTGAATTACGCCTGACAACGAGCTCTATTAAGAGTATGAAACAGGAATAGCTCTAATTGCTTGAGACCATGTAGTCTGTAGCTAGGCTGCACAAAGGCATCCCTGAAGATAGTTCTACTGGCTGGCAATCACTGATTTCTAAGAAACTCTTAGTTCTGGTTTCTAACAGACACCTACTGCTCTGAGCTCAAGCTGGTGAGCTCCAGGTTAGCTTGCTTCCCTGGTGACCACTTGCTTGTGGCATGTTAGGTGAGCTGAATGTAATTGAAACGAGTGCTTCTGTCTCACGGAGAGCAACTCCTTTTCCTGGTTCTGGCCAGGCCAGAGTTAACCTCCCCAAGCAGCCATCACAGGTGAGCTGAGTTAGCCCAGGTGAGCTGGGTCAGCCCAGGCTGTTCTCCACCGCACCTGACATCACTCTCCCATAAAAGGGGCTGCTTGGGGAGGGGTGTTCCTGGATGCCTCCAGAGCAGTCTGAGTGCAGCTGGGGTGTTGGGTCAGTCCTTGCATTATGCAGCATTCCATGTAGGTAAGATATTCTGTGTTATCACTGGGTATGTGTGTAATTTGTCATGGGCTGTTACTGTTCCACTTTCACAGTGATTTTTGTCAGTTACTGTCCTTACCCCAACCCGGAGTCTCTGTCTGTCTCCTCTGGGAGTGAGTGAGCAGCGTGTGGTGCTCAGCCACTGCTTGGGGCTGACCCACCACACTTGTAGATCAAGAAAGCAGTATGGAAGGGTGGCTGCTGCTTTTAAAGTGATAGGGGCCTCAACAGCTGCTTCACAGCTTTGACCAGCACATTCAATCTCAATTTTGGAACAGCTAATAACCTTAAATTCCAGACCTGGCTTGAGGATGTGTTCTTAGCTGTTGCCTGTTGCTGCCTATTCCATCCCTCCCAAAGATGGAGGAAACCTGATGATTGTGAAGCCAGGACTCGGGCTTCCTGGCCAGGATTTCAGTTCTGTAGTGTGCTGATGGTTTGAAGGATGAGGAGGGGCAAAGATTAGATGGCTTACTGAACCATTTCAGCCAGGTCAGTTCACTTTAAGGCTTCTACATGAATGCTAACATGCTCTTCCTGGCTCCTGTGGGCTTCTTCCACTGGCTCTTTCTAGATAAATTAATCCAAAGTGCATATTCTGAACTAGCAACAGTTTAGCAACAAATACCTGCTCAGGCCCTTTACCAGTTCCAAAATCCAAATGAGCCAGTTTGGCCATCTCTAACCAGCATTGGGCAGCACAGAGCATACTTCAGGACTCCACCAAGTTTAGGATCCAGTGATATAACTGGCAGCACTCCCACTTACAAGCAGGAGGGCGACATGCTCCAGGCTGTAGGATCACTGAAGCCAAACTCTCTGCTCCAGACTTGCTGGCCCTGCTCACAGTAAATCCTCAGCTGGAAGTTTCTGGGGTGACTTTCTTGCCAGGTAATGAGTGTTTGTTGCTGCCCTGAGTCTGTTACAGGAGATATGAGGGTGTTGATGTGGCTGGTCCTTGCCAGTTCTCATAGCTGCCTGGAATATTTACTGCACTGCTGCTGAGCGAAAAATAAATAAAATGCTTCAAATCACCATCAGTCCCTCAAAGCATCACTTTAAAACCTTTGACTTCTTCCCCTAGCTGTTTTTCCACCCCTCCCCATGCGTTTCCAGACTGCCTCTGCCCCAATACAAACATATTTAGCTGAAGAGGAGCTCTTCTTTACAGACACTTTTCTCCTGCCCTCAATTCATAAAGGTTTAAGCTCAGGTCAAGGACATTTGACATATCCCACTTAATTTCTGCCTGGCTGTCAGCAGAGTTGTCTCTGCAGCAGCTTCTGGACACTGAAATTCCCTGGTTCTCTCCCTGCGTGACGATCAGATATTGGTGGCATCAAGATGATTCTCAGGTAAACAGAGGGAAAAAAAATTCCCCTCCTGTTTCTCTGCTCCCTTCAGGGACTGTCAGGCTGCAATGAGGTCCCCCTGCAGCCTTCTCTAGGCTGAACAAGCCCAGCTCCCTCAGCCTCTCTTTGTAGGGGAGGTGCTCCAGCCCTTTGATCATCTTCGTGCCTCCTCTGAACCCTCTCCAACAGTTCCACACCAAGGATGGGACTTGCTAGAAAAGCAGATGATGTCCAGAGTGCTACAGAGATTTTCAGGACTCACTAATCCCCAAGGCTGACCAGCCCTTACAGCAGCAATGAATATCCATCCCCCAAACACAGGCTGGACATTCCAGGCTCTAACCATGTCCTGAAGCCCACTACATGCTTGGCTATGGAGTTTGCAGGTGTGGGATGTGGAAGCTGTGCTACACTGTAAATGAAAACACACAGAGGTAATGTTTGCCATGGCCTGTGCATGTGGGTAGCTCCATGCCATCCAGCCACATTGTTTCTCCTCTTGCATGGCCATGGACCAGCCTTTTGGTTGGTACTGCTTGGTAATGAGCAAACTTCAGTGTGACTTCTTCCAAAGTTCCAACCTGAGCTCCTGCAGTTGAGTGGGGTCTATTTAAGCAGCATTAACATTCCTGGAGCTCGCTAAGCTTAAATAAAACAACAGAACCACTCCAGATACTTCCAGGCAGGGTGAGGTTTCTGCTGAAGTGCTGCTATCTAATGAACTGCTCAGATGAACAACTTACTCCCATCCCTCTGTGTATACGTTATATTTTTTAAAAATCACATATTTGTGGCACATTGTTTGCTACTGTTCAAGGAAACAAATGATTTGCTTTTAACATAATCGCTATCAGAAGTAAATTATTCAGCATTCACTGCTTGGAAGTTAAAAAGGGAATCCGAATTTCTCTTTGGTTTCTTCCTCTTCTTTATAATAGATATACAAGCTGGAGGGCACGCTTTTATGCTACTGTAGCCAGGATTTTATAGAATTGACTAATAATCTATTTTGCATATTTATAAACACTTTATTATTTATTAATGGAGCATTTCAGGAGTAAATTTATAATCCTGCCATGTGATCTCAGCCTTTCAGAGGAAAAATGGTTGCTCATGTCAAAGACTTAGAAATTAGAGCTGGCGTAACAAAAAAATGAGTGAGAATATCTCATTAGTGTGAAAGCAAACGGGCAAGAGCCTCTTGCAAGAATGAATACACATACACAGGATGGCTTTGAAAAGCCACATTAGATGTCAAATAGAGAACACAGCACTCGAGATGCATCAATTCCCTGCTCTGGTTGCTATGATTCCTCAAGAATGTAGCGCAGCCCTACAAGATCACAGGTCCAACGCTCCCTGTGCCACTCTCCAAGTTGCTATTACTGCACTTGGCCTCTCCAGGTATTTTGAGCTTTGGGAGCCTTGAAAGTGCTGATCCTTTGTGAATTCAAAAGCCTGAAGGCCAAGGACAGGTGTGCCATCTCTTCCCCACATCTCACACCCAATAATGGTGGAATTCATGAACCACTTACCCATTACCACTGTCAGAGCTGGATTTTTCCACCAAACCACTCAGGGACAGGTACCGGGAGCAAACAATCATGTATGTGTAGATGGTTTCTGATACTACCATTGTTTCACTTAAAGATAAACCCCAAATTCCTTCTAGGTACTGTGGGAGGTGGGCAGAAACCTGTGAACTCTGCTTTTCTACCTTACCTACCTATAAAAACCCCTTGGAGATCCATCCTTGCTGACAGGCATACACTTCTCTGGCCTCCAAGAGCTCTCTGCTAACAAAACATCTTCCAACCACCTTATACCACTTGTTAGTGATTACTCCACTTGTGCCCTTGATCATTTTCTGGTCTTCACACCACTCACTCCCATCTCATCAAGTGACAGACATGATGCCTGCCAGGTGCCTTCACTTCTAAAGATAATCCTCCCACCCCAGTCCTCAGCTGGCAGACCCAGGAGGAGGAGGAAGCCTAAAGTAGAAGGCACAAGGCTACATATCCAAGGCAGAGTATGCAGCTTGCATATGTAGTTGTAGGGTGAAGGTTATGAGTTTTGCAGACTCCCCAGATCACAGCCTGTTAAGTGCAAGGATGCTGAGGCTGTCCCCGTGCTTACTGCGGGTGTTGGCAGAAGATGTTGGTGTTGGAAGTCATGTGTCCAGAACTTCACAATAGATGGCAAACCCCCTCCAAACAGCCTCAGCGCTGTTGTGTTCATTTCCTAGCCCTAGAAGATGCTTTCTCCTGCCTGCTGTCAGCCATAAAATGAATGACACTTGCAACCCCAGTGCCAGGGCAGAGTTATTGAGCCGTTTAACTGCGTGGCTGGGCTTGGCATCGCTGCCTGCTGCAAGGCTGGCTGGCTTTCTGTGAGGCTGAGCTTGCAGCTTGCACTGACCTGTGCAGCCCGAGCCACGGGAAAGACCTCATGGAGCTCCATCTCTTAACCAGGGCTTCACAGGTCGAGCAGGACATCACCATCCTGTGCAGAGAGCTGTGATACCTAAAGCTCCAAGGCACCTGGGGTTAAAAGCCTAGAAACCGCATCCGTCTCTTTTCCATCCAAAGCTGGCAAGTGGGGAGTGTGTAGCGAGGTCTCTCTTGGTAAGGGAGAGGTGATTAATGAGTCTGGCTCATAAAAGCTTGGACAGAGAACTGAGGAGACCTGCTGGGGATCTTCAGCAGCAGAACAGGCAGCCGGGTGCAAGGTGGTTCTCCTCCTGTTACGGAGAGCTGCTGTGCAATTTGCCCTGCACCGGAGGCATCAAGGGGCTGCCGCTGCTACGGGGCAAAAGCCTCTTGAAGGTGACGTTTCCTGGGCTCGTTTTATTTCTCTGTTTCCTGAAAGGAACCCATAGTGTTCGGAGTTTTTTCTTTGATTTGAATTTCTGAAGGAAGCGGAGCGAACCGGCTGTGCCTTGCTTCTGGTGGGGAGCAGGTGGGGGAGAACAGAAGTAGAGGAGAGAAGGTGAAGGGAGCCGCAGCTTGGCAGCATACCCGAGTGTGGCAGCATGGCATTTATGCTGTTTAATTGTTCCCCACAACTCAAATAATGTGAAAGGCATTAGTAATAATAGCAGCTACATTATGTTCCTTTATTTTGATGTGCTGTCTAAAAAGCTGCAGTCTGAGGAAGGACATTAGGAGCCTGGCGTTTAGGCTTCTTTTGGCATTCTGTTTTTCTGTGGAACCTGAAAACACTTCAAAGAAGCCTATTAAAACCTAATATAAATGTGTGCAAACAGAAGACACCTGTGTGCAGAGTGCAAATAATAAGTTTTCAGCAGGTGGGGTGTTAGGGGAGGTTTAGATGAGATATTACGGGGGAGTTTTTTACAGAGAGAGTGGTGAAGGGCTGGAACGGGCTGCCCAGAGAGGTGGTGGATGCCCTGTCCCTGGAGGTGTTCAAGGCCAGGTTGGATGGGGCCCTGGGCAACCTTGTGTAGCTCCAGGTCTGGAGGTTGGTGGTCCTGCCTGTGGCAGGGGGTTGGAACTCAGACCATCGTATGAACCTATGATCAGCGGCTGCTGTGCTGGAGTGCTGAGCTTTTGCACCCCAGGTCTTTGACCCTCCCCAAAATGCATGAGCTGCTAGACCACGAGCCCTTGTTAGGAGCAACCCTTACTTAGCCCAGAGCAAACCATGGCTTGTTTGCTTAGAAGCCTTGTTGGGATGGGGGTAGAGGAGTGCAAGGGACAAAGCACAGCTTGAAGAGCTGGGGGGAAGAATCTGTTCCCACTGCCTTCGCTGCTGCAGAGGTCAGCTCAGACCCCACCACTACATGTTTAACGTGGCCAAATCATCTCCCTCAATGGATCCATCTCTCTCTCAATTTCATTTGGCTGGCCAGCTCTCCTCAGCAGGGTGTGTGGAAATGCAGCGTGGCACCTCTGAGCGCCCCAGGGGTGACACAGCTTGGTGTCACCCGGCCTGCATTTGGCTTTGGTGAGGTACACGCTGACTGGGAATGAAAGGAGGACGAAAGAGTTCTACCAAAAATCCATCTGGTTCAGCTGTGGTGCTGCTGAGATCATGGGGAGATAGAGGTGGGTTTTGTGTGCAGCCAGGTCCCAGATGACAAGCTCTTGTTTCATTCTCAGTACGTAGGCACATTGCTTTGCTTGTTGACTTTGCTCTCCCAGTGACACAAAGCCAGAAGGACGGATCCTGCTCCCACCATCACCACTGCACACGTGGGCTTATTCTGCTGCTTGAAAGACTATCCATGCCTCACACATACAAGCCAGACAGATTTTCTTTTCACCCTGTTGCACAGAAGGGAGGCACGCCAGAGAGGCGTTTGAATGGCGCTGAGGATGGTGGACAGGCGGTTGCATGGAAGATGTTTGTGTGAGATGCTGTGGCTTGGCACCACTCAGCCTCCTTTCCTTCCTGAGGCTTGCAGCCTGCAATGTTTACACTGTCAGAGGGTGTTTGCCATCACTGCTGCCATGAGTTTTCCTGACACTTGCTGGAGAGTACGGACTTGCTGAGAAGGAAGAACTCAAAGCAGCAGCAGCCCGGAGTGACAGGAGGTGAGAAAATCCTCTTGTGCGTAAGACAAGAGGCCAAGCTGAGATTTCACAGTTTGCAGAGGCATGGGCTTTGCAATGACCTACATTAGTACGTGGTATATAGGTCCCAAACAGAAACAAGGCACAGTGGAAACACTGGGGAAGGGCAGAAGTGGCGTGTGGTTCCTGGGGAGGCTCCGGGTGGCTGCGCTGGTCAGACCCAGACCCTTGGTGCTGGGGAATCAATGCTGCACCAAGTGTGCTGGTCCTGAATCAAACCACAGTGCTTGACCTGAGATAATGAGATTAAACCAGTGACAAATATGGCTCTCCCTGGGCAGCCTCAGGAAGCTGTTCCTTCCTACCATGGTAGGAAGACCACAATAAGAAGAGCATTGCTGGATGATTTGTCCAATGCGCCTACGTCCTGAAAGAACTAGTTTAGGACAGTTTGGGCTATTTGTGTCCCTGATGCCAGGCTATTCCAGGTTTGGAGACACGCCCTGGGTGAACATCACTGTCCTCTCAGATGTCACTGTGTCACTCAAAGTCCACCGAGCACAGCTAGGTGACCTGGGTGGCTGCTGATAGCTATTAGATGCCTTCTTGAGGGTATGTGGGCATTAGGAATGATGGTTCTTCCATGCTTTCTTCCCAGAGCTCACAAGGATGCCCCCTTTTCTCATTTCTGTCACCCTGTTCCTCTTCCTTCATATTATATTGTATTTTCTTTCTTGTTTTGCTTTTGGAAGGAGTTACTATTAATAGCCTAGCACCGTTTTAATCATCCTCCCAGGCCTGGGGAATGTAGCAGGCATGTAAGAGCTTTTCCTTTTTCCCCAGTGCACAAAATCCAGTCAGAATTACTCACGTTTTCTCAAGACTAAAGATATTCTAGGTGTTGAGGTGACATGATGGATGGAGCGAAGACGAGGTCTGAAGGGATCAGTGAAATTGGCACTTGGGTAAAAGATGGATGAGGCATATGAAGAATTCCCTTATTCACAAAAAGCAACTTCAAGGGTTTGGGTTTTTAAATTATTTTCTTTCCCCCCTCCCTTGCTACGCAAGAGGAGAAGAAACCTGGAGTGAAAACCTGCCTCCAGAGAAGCCAAGGGCAGGAGTGCAGCTGACAGCAGCCAAGATAGGACATCGGTGCTGGAGCTGTGGCAGCTGCAGTTTGTCCATGCCTCTGCCAGGGGCTGCTGCGTGGTGCATTCACCATCATTTACTCTGTTCAACGTATTAGAAAGACAACAGGGATGTGTTACCCATCCTCCCATAAGGCAAGGATAGGGATAGTCCTGGGTGAGTAGGTCTTTTTAGAAGGAGACCTGAGTTTGCTGTTGGCTTGGGCAGGGCAGTGTTGCAGCCACGTGTGAAGGACATGGCTGGTCTGGGCATGGTCACAACTCGACTCCTGGGACACCCAAATGAAAGAGGGCATTCATGTGTGTACTCCAGGGGCTTACTTGGAGCTGTGAATGTAGGTCTGAAACTGCAGAATAAAGTGGCAGTTGTTGAGTCCTGCAACCATCCTGCTGCAGTCCCTGAGATGGAGGAAGCCAGCTTCGAGAGTCCAGAATGGGGGGAAGATGGCCAGTTTTAGGGAAAACTAAGATGCACTCGGCTGGCTTGGAAACTCAGCCTGTAAGGTGATATTGTGTGTGTGCTGAGAGGGCTGTGAGCACCCCGGAGCAGCTGCTGGGTAAGGAACAAAGATGTCTGGGGTGCCAGTGGGACATGTACGTCTCTCCCTTTCAGCAACAATCAGGACTTACTACTCTGGAAAGAGTTACAAGGCTTGCAGGATGGTTTTTAGGAGAGCGAAGTGAACCAGGATCTCACTCGAGGGAGCGGGAAGGGATGAGTCCTGCTCCCCACTCTGAGCCATGTCTTGCCTCCAGATCTGTGTTCTGCACTACTGCCTCTCCTCAGACTCTCAAGCAAAAGTCATACTGCTGCCTTGAAAGGACTCAAAAAGATCCAAAATTGAGCTGAGCTGTTTACTCATCGGTGCTTTATTGTGCATTATACAGGGTTGCCTTCTAATTAATGTGAGCAGATACCTCGGCAGATACCTGTTTGCACGCTTCTCTGCACACCCTGCAAGGTTTTAAAAATGAGAACTGAGCAAGGACTGGAATTCAGGAGCTGAAGCTGCAAGAGAAACCACCCTTTGAAGCAGCATGAGGCTCAGGGGATGATCACTGGCTTATGCAGAGGCACGCTCAGGTCGGCGGCGTGGCACGCGCGTGAGAGCTGTAGCTGCCGTGCCCGCTCCAAAGGCATCCTCCTGGGTGAGGGTTTGATGTCGGACTGATGGAGCAAGCTGGATTTCAGGCTGCGTGGAGGTCAAGAGCCAGGGCACAAACAGTTTCTTGGCAGGTTTGGGCAATTAGCAGCCCCTTTTTGAATCCCCAGCAGCCTGCGTGCCGCTACCTCTGTGCAACCCGCGCAGTCTCATCAGGGTTTATTTTTAGCATTAGCAATTGCCAAAGCGTTAGCGGGGGATCAAGTGTTGGTACCCTGCTCACCTGTCTTGATGTTAACTGAAGAATTATTAGTATAATAAACGTTTTACCTTGTTTTTTCCAAGCCTCAGTGCAGAACACTTTGTCGAATGCGACTGCAGATCTGTACCCTGTGGCTTTTGTCAAAATACTAAATACCAACCTCTCTGCTTGCCTCCCCTCTGACATCGTTAATGATAATAATCATCCCCCCCCACAGCAGCTAATCCTCTTTGCAAAGCTCTCTGCCAAGTGCCAGCCTGGGTCTCCTCTGCCCTGAGCATTCTGCAGTTGCTGACATCAGGTGCGTATGACCATGGAAACAACCTGGTGGGACTTTAAATTGCTTTTGGTGACCCCAGAAGATGGAGGCTAGTGGAATTGGGATGGCTTGGGCAGTTACTGGAGTTTGGTGGGCATGGAGTTGGAGCGTAGCTGCTGTCTGTCAGTGTGGGTACAGCACAGAACTGTCTTGCTGCAAAGGGACATCTCACACGGGGCAAATCGTGGCAGAAGGCAATTGCCAGGCCAAGGATCTCTCCTGCCTCAAAGATTCAGACACACTAAACTTGCTTTTATTTTTAACCCGGGCAGAAAATATCAAGTCCAGCTGCTGTGTTAGAAACACCCCCAAGCAGCCAGAACCTGCCAGAGATGAGCCTGACCCCCTGCCTGAGACACTGCTTTCTTTTTCACATCTGTCTTCTCTTGATGTGCAGGTGTTAAGTCTCAGCTCATTTCGCGCTCCTCTTTAAAATCATCCCTGAAGTGATGGGCCCCCTCAGACTATGACTGAGGTAATGATCGCAGTGTCTCTGGGACAACCTTTGTGGTTATCAAGCATCAGTTGCATTGCCAATCCAGCCTCACAAGAGCATGGCAGGACCTTGAACGCTCCCTGGTTTAATGCTAGCAGGGAGCTTTTATTTAGTGTTCTCCATCAACCTAGCTCCGAGAGCTTTAACAAGGTGGGTTAAGACTGTTTCTCTCCTCCTTTAGAAAATGAAGACCTGCAGCAGAGAGATGAAATTATCTCCTTGAGTTCACACATTTTAAGGCCTGTCCAGCCCCAACAGGAAGAAAAATTCCCATTAAATATACTTCAGATTAAATTTTCAATTCTTCATGCTTCAAGCTTTCCATAGGAACATTCTTTTTACAGATGCTCCTCACCCAAAGAAATCAAGCCATGTCAAGGTGAGTCAACCTGCAAATCCCAGGTATGTTTGCCTAACCCATGAGGAGTCTCGTGGATGCCTCAGAGAAGTGTTGGGGTGGGCATGTTATAACCAACCTTTGATGCCAGTGGGGCATTTCAGCACCGTGGGTGAATGTTGGCCAGGCCCAAAGCTTTTTTAAGGCCCACGTGTGTGCATCTGTGTAGCTTTCCTTCTGTAAAAATCATGGCTTTTGCCTTCATTCCCCAAGAAAGCGGACGCTGAGGCACTGTTGTGGGAAAGATGGGGTTAAAGCTGGAGAGGGATGGAGCACACTGATTTTCCTACTGATGGGTCCTCCCCCTCCTGCAAGAAGTCTGCCCTCTTAAAAAAAAAAGGGAAAATTTGCATCCTGCCTCAAAGTTTTGAACCATCCACATGCTCAGCTTTATGTAAATCCTGAGGTGTCCAAAAGGAAACAGCTTTTCCATGCAGTATGGAGAAGGTTTCTAGTCTGGGGCCTTTGGTGCAGCTTTTCCCCATTTCTCCCTCCTGGTTTATTGCAGCCCTGAGAGCAGCCCACTGCAAGGCTTCATTCTTATTTCATGAAATGCCTTGCAGTCCATTTACCAGTACATTGTAAAAAAAAAAGTCTTATCATAAATAATTAAAACTACAGCTGTCAAAATAAATGGCCGAAGTCCATTTTGGCACTGCTATGAAATATTATCCTACCAGGCTGGAGGTGGGGGAGACTGAGGTTTTTTTGTTGTGGTTGCACACTGGCAGCTAAAAGCTCCACCGTGCCCTGTAATCAGCGATGAGTTTCCCAGTCATTAGTTCAAATTAGAACACAGCTCTGATGACAAGGTGAATAGCAACTGCAGCTTCTAATGGCTGAGGAAGGTGCAGGTTGACCCTTCTCACAAGCAGGGCAGGATGGCTTGTTTTGTCCAGCTTTCTGGAAAGAGGAGTGGGTATGAAGCTGTTGTGTAGTGCTGTCTTCAGATAGGTTTGCAGCCAGGAGGTCTGGGGCCAGCAGCAAGCACGTGGCTCTGTTTAGACAAATCTCAGCCAGAACCCACAGGCTCCTGGGGTCTGGGGAGGTTGCAACCTCCATGTGTTTTGCAGACCATGGTCTTTCCAGTTCCCTTTCCTTGGATTTGATGTCAGACCCACCTTTTCTTGATCTCCCTACAAAACAGAGTGAGGGAAACATTTGTGTTGGGAGTAAATACACATCAGGTTGAACAAATTAACTGGTGTAATGTGTGCAGGCAGACTTTGAAATGTGAGCAGCAAGCAAAGGGGCTCAGAGACAGCAGGGCCAGAGGTAGAGTTTCCATCCAAGACTTCTTAAACCTGCTGGTGTGGGGCTCTGGCTCTCAAGGTCTCTGCTCCCCGTAGTACAGCAAGCAAGACCAAGCTCTTAAGATCTGAACCTCTGGCTTCTTTCCCAGTCATCAAACCTACCCCAAGGAGATTTTCCTATCTCATTTCTAGCAGCGAAGGTCCTCAGCCAGGAGCTGCAGCCATGGTGGAGATGAAAGTAAGTTATGGCTGAGAGTGTGATATGAGCTCTGGGTAAAAGCATAGAAGAGGAGGGCTGTGAGCCCATGCAACGTTTTTCACTGGTCATATGATAACGTGGGATTTTTGAAGTCACAGCTCTTGAACTTGAGATGATCTTAGTTGCTTTGCTTTCATTAATACAACAAAAGCTCAAGTTTCTAGCCTTCCTGGTTACAGGGGAAAAAAGCTTGGAAACACCCCCGAGAACCAGAGAAACAAAATGAAAAATAGATGACACACAGGAAGATTCCCACAGGTATTATTCTGAAATAATTTTGTGGTTTAGGAGGAAGACTGAACTCTGGAGTGATCAGCTCCAGAGCTCGTACTTCATTCCCAGGAGAGAGAAGCATCCCAAAATGGCAGGAGTCTTTTTTGGGTGCTTGCCCTGCCCTCCTGTCCCTACCCTGGATTATGATGGGGTGGAGGTGAGTGTCCCCAAATCTGCCATGCACCCACGTCTGGTGTCCCTGCCACATGCTTTTGTTTGGCAGCAGACACCTGGGAAGGATATTTTTGTATAATAAAAAGAGAGCTCAGAGGTCCAGGAGCCAGGAAATTTGGGGTTCAGCTCTGACCCTGCCACCAACTTGCTGCCTGATTCGCAGTGAGTCGCTCAGACCAAGCCACCCAAAACACTATGAGCATGCACTTGGTTTGCAGAAATACAGGGCACCTGCCTTCACTGAACACCAAGCAAAGTGGGTTTAAGTCCCTGTATTTAGCTATGGAGATGATGGTAAAAGTCCTCCATGCCTGTGTTTTCCTTTTCTGTGCAATGAAGGTAGTAGCATCAGTTCATTGTCCTAAATCGTACTGACCTATTTGTCCAAGGTGGGAGTGGGTATTTCTCAAAGAAGCTCAGGCATTTGGATGTGTAAGTCCTGGTGAAAAATCAGCTTGCAATTAGTCTTAGATAATTCTAAAAATTATTCTCCCCTATATCGCTCTTCTGGAGCACGAGGTCTCATTTTCTGCACATCCCTATTGCTTTCACTCTGGAGCAGGAGTATTTGTTTGCAACGGTTTTCCCTGGCTCCTACCCAGCCATTTCCCAAGCTCTTCTCTGGGTCCTGGAGGCATGGGGCTGGACCCACATCTCATGGCTCCCTGTGCCTCACAGGAGTGAGCTCTGGGCACTGCTGAGTGGCTGGTAGGGCTGCTGGCTTTTTGGCCAGGAGCATCCCAAATGACTGCTGTGCTCAGATTTCGCTCCCCTCCAGATCTCGCTGAGCCCTTCAGGTCCCTTTTAAATGCCACCTCCCCCTGGGACTTGTTAAAGTGCTTCATCAGTGCCCATCTTCCTCTGCAGGGATGACCTTTAACTCATCTCTGCTGTTGCTACCTGACTCGGATCACCTCAGAAGAAAGGTTGCCATGGCGATTTCATATTCAGCTCAGCCAAAAAAAAAACAACAAATCCAGCTTCTGTATCTTATTAAATGCTCCCTTTTGAGGACCCTACACATGGAAAGCCAAGGCTAGGGGTTGCCCGTGTTCACTGTGGTGAAAATTTGGTCACTGGGAGTTTCCCCTCCATCCAGCAGGGCTGTTCCTTACCCCTTTGCCAAGCCCAAGTGTTGGGTGGGTTTTTTTATATGTTAGGGTAAAATCTTGGGGTTTAAAGCCATTAGTCTTACTGTGAAAACACTCCTCTGCAAAATGTCAATCTGCCTTTTCAAGGGGATTTTTCCCTGCTCTAATCTAAACTGCGCTGTCAAATGTCAGGAGCGGGTGTTTAATGAGGATCAGTTAGAAGCCCTAATTGGATGGGTATTCAATGGGCTGCTTTTTTCCAGTTGTTGTTTTATCCTTGGGACTGTTTTCACAGTAAATTTTAGAAGCTAATCTCCGTTTAAACCACAAGCTCAGGAAAACCTTGGTCCTTGGGGGCTGCTTGGAGCCACCACGGCTGTTGTGGGCTTTCACCTGGAAGGCAGAGAGACGACCCATCCGAGATGCTTCTGCAGGAGCAGCAAGGACCATTTTGGGGTGCAGACAGTTCTTTTCTTGCAAAAAGCTATGTGGCATGCACAGTGAAAGCTGAGGTCTAAAGGCACGAAGGTCACAGGAAGGATGGAGGAAGAGCCTGGGAGTGCTGAGGTAAAAAATGTGTGTATGCACAGGGATGAGAAAGGGGTCCAGCTCACAGCGATGTCCACTGCCTTTCTTTTTGGATGGACTGGGCACCCATGGCAGCAAACCCCTGATCCATGGGGTCTATGGCCACGAGTTACCCCATGCTCATATAACTGCATTAAACCAGGCAGAGATGATGCCCACACACCCCACAGCTGCCTCTGCAGGCTTCATCAACTCCCTCCCATCACCTGCCAGCATTTCCCTCCCGTGGCCTCTGTCAGAGGCAACAGGTGCTGCACAAAGAGGTTTTAGTTGTGTCTGTCACCAAGCATGAAATGCACTGTGCTGTATCCTCTCGGAAATTACAGCCAGAACCCCTCTGAGTCATCCAAATATCATCCCAGCCCAAATCCCCATGTCCTCTGTGTCCCACCTCCTGGCACGCTGTCCCAGTCCCCATCCTCTGGCACATACTGCGTTTCTGGCAGCCAGATGTATCCGATGGGGAAACAGCTGCTCAGCAGATCCCCATGGTGGCACAGCAGCCCCCCTGCCCTGCACTTTATCATCTTGTGCAGCACATGTTCCTAACAGGAAAAACCTTTCCCACAGAGTTTATTTCTCCATGTGAACCCAGTGTCCTGAATGCTTTTAAACAAACATTTGTTCTTTGATTTTCTTTGGCCCCCCAATACCAAACCATTTATAGCTGGTGAGGTTTAAAACAGCCTGGCTTCCTATAGTTGTGCCTTTATTGCGTTTTTAATTAAAACGTCGGGAAGATCATAAAAGACACATCACAGATGCAAGTGTTTCCATACCCTGTTTCACATTAAACACCCATAAATACCCACACACCCCCACAGCATCTCCTCTCTGCCCCCTCTGCCCTGCAGCCAACTCAGGGGGCCCATGTTTTGAACGGATCCTTTGGCTGTTCTGTTTGGCTCCTGTTTCAACACACATGTAACACCTTCTCTCCATCCCTAATTGCATTTCATTTAACACATGCAATTACCAAAATGACTTCTTCCAAAAATAAACCACAGGATGTTCAGAGCTGCTTGCCTTCTCAGATGGTTTTTCAGCCAAGAAATTTGCACCCTCCTGGTCTCTCCTGGAAAGCCCAGGAGCAGACTGGCTTGCTTGTAAACCTGCCCCTTCCATAAAATCCCAAGAAAAGATGCCATGAAGCCTGTATGTGAGGCAGGTGAGGCACACAGGTTACAAATCATGATGCCTGCCCAGTCATTTCTAGGCATTTGTTACGGTGTCTTAAGTCAGCAACCGCAACAACTCCCCTGGTCTCCAGCCAGGAATAAAAGTGCTGAAGGAAATCAGGCCACAGTAATTTCCCCAAACCACAGAGCTAACATGCATGGTAATTAATTCTTTCAGTGGAGAGAAGGGTTTTTTTTTCTGCTATGAACTCTCCCAGGGGCTGACACAACAGCCCATCTCCTTGGCGGTCATCCCATGGCTTTAATCATGTGTCCCACACAACTTTGCAGAAAAATTCAGCAGGAATTTCCCCCTCATGGTGCCTGAAATTGAGTTGCTGAGGTCTGTCCTTCGAAACAGAGATGGGAACTTCTGAAGCTGTGGATGAAATTGTGCTGCTGGGCTTGGTGGAAGCTGCATTGAGGTCAGGATGTGTCCCACCACATGCTGGCTTCTCAATGCAAGGAAATGCATTGCATGCTAAGACCTGAAGTCTTTTGGGGCTTATTATTCATTTTAAAGAAAAGAAAACGTCCAGGTTCAGGGCTTGTGGTTAATACAGAGCTTGTGGGAACAAAGTTAATTTTCCCTAGAGTTGTCTTAGTTATGGAAGAACTTCAAGAGTCCTTTCTCCATCTTCCTTGAATTTGTCATTGAAAGTTTCCTGAATTATGTTTGCAGGCCTCTTTAAATCTGATCACAGATGGAGCATAAATGCCATGTTATTGAAGTTGAAGGACACAGCTTACTTTCTGGGGAATAATACATTGCAGTAAGCTGATGCAGAATAACCACGATGAATTTTGTTTTCTTTTCTTTTAACCACGTTTCCTTCAAAGCTTCCATCCATAACACAACATTCACCCACCCCTGTAACTAATTCATTATTTTACAGCAACTAAAATCAAACGGGAGACAAATGACTGTTGTTTAGTGCCATTAGTTTCAATGGCTTTACACAATATTTGAGTCATTGGCTTGCCTCTTGCTTTGGAGGGATCCCAAATCCAGATGAATCTACGCGCATTATAAACCATCCATGGGGCCAGGCCAGGCCTGCCGAACAGATGGAGGTCCATATGCTTTGGCTCCACACCCATATGGAACACTAATACGCAGTCCAGGAATAGAGCATGCCTCTTCTCCTCTTTTCTAGCAATCTCAAATCCAAAGACACTTTCAGGCACAAGCCGAGTTAAGCAAGCTCATCAGGAGCCTGTGTGACAAGACACTACAAGACCGATGGTCCAAGCATAACATTTTCCTTGCTCTGTGGTTCCTGCTGAAGCTGCAATAGCAACGTTTTCTAGAAAGCTTTCCAGAGTGCTGGTTAAAAAACCCATCATACTCCCATAATGGGTCTTAACCTCTGCTGCCTGGGTCGTGCGAGAACATGGAGTGCTTGGTCGGCCCTTGCTGGAGGAAATTCTCCAGGCAAGCAAACCGGCAAATAGCTGTGGATATTTCACAACGCCCGGGAGGTTTCTGTTGCTGGAGGCACAGGATTAGTATCAGATGGCCTGCCTCCATTTGAACAGAGAGAGACTTAACTTTTATTGCTGGCTGCGCTCCTCCAGCAGTGCTGGCGGGTTTGTTCTGGCCAGGCGCTTTGTGTGTGGGGGAAACCAACATCCCCCATCTGCTTTGCAGCATTCAAGGACACTGTTTGTCCCAGTGCCTGATCCTTGATCAAACTCCATGGTTTTCTCATAGATACAATGCGAGGGGTACACATCGCTCCTGTTTTGAGCATGTGAGTAGTAAATGAAGTGCCTACACCAGGCCATCTCAAATAAGGTTGGTATCTCTTTTCAGGTGGCACCTCCCTGGTCATCCCTGGAGTATGAGGGCTGGGGTGAGCACCTTCCTTCTGCCCTGTGTCTTTCTGAAGGGGCTGGAGACAGCTGTTGTTGATGACTGAGGATTCCTACGCTACTCAAGAGAGAGGTATTTCCATCCATTCTCTTCCCTTTGTGTTTACTCTCAGGTCATGTACAAGGTTGTGAGAGCATCACAGTAAGAAGGTTTGGGGGTGTGTGTGTGCTGATTGTGATTCTTGTAGAAATGCTTGTAGATTTGCTTGTAGATGATGTTAAGCTGCTGAATACATCTGCCTTCAGCTGGATTGTGAATGTAATTGGCATGTGATGGTTTTGCTTATGCATCAGGCTAGGTTTGATAGAGCTGAACAGGAGTTATTCCCAGCTGGAAAAGGAGCTTATTGCTGAATGCCTTGATGTTGCTAATACTGGGTGAGACGTCCGTCCTCTTTAGATCATTTTTTGGTTTTGTTATCATTTGGGCCTCTGTCCAAGGTCTTTCTCAGTCATTCTTTTGCATACATGGGTGACATGTGGTTGTCTGGGGGGCAGAAACAAGCCACTAGACCATTCCTTGCTGGGGTGCCCTCTACAGCTTGGAGCCTAACTTAGAAGGGCTGTAGTATCCACAGAGAGGAGACAACCCAATGTGGAGCTTGGACACAAGCCATCCCACGATGGTACTGGAGTCGCAGGGATGATCACAGAATCACAGAATTGTAGGGGCTGGTAGGGACCTCAAGAGGTCATTGAGTTCAACTCCCTTGAGATGTGCCAGCTCATGGATGCTCAGTTGTTTTCATAGGGAAAAATAAGGTTTGGTAGAGGTGGAGAAAGGGAAAGCTAGAAAGGGTTTGATGTGGTCAGAAGTAAAATTCTGCAGCCAAAGGCAATGGAGTAACATTTAGAGGTGAAAATATGTGTTAATAAACCACTCATAAATGTGAGAAACCTAAAAAGGAAAGCAACCAAAACACTGAAAGCACTAAAAGAAATGTGTGGTTTAACAAAGCATTATACTGGACACTGTGGTTATTGCCTGGCTTTACCTCCAGACATCGAGGGGCACTCTGGAGCAAACCAATTCCCTGCTGTCCCCCACCACCCTGCTGTGGGTCTCTGAAAGCTTTAAGCTTGAATTTCCATAGTTTCAAGCCTCTCTAGTAGGAAATTAGATCGTTTAAATTTTTAAAAGGCCCAGTGGTAAAACCATATCTATATATATCGAGGTCTGTAGATGGTGAAACCTTTCTGAGACTATTTTGCACAAAATTAAAAATGAATCCTTACTGGGACTGACTGAAACCATTTATGTCATTTAAGTGAGACTGGCTGAAGCCCACAGTGTTCAGTGTTATTCCCAAGCAGTATCTAAAACGCAGTGTAAGAAATGAAAACAATTTTCATCACACCTTCAAAACAAAATACTGTATCTTTCTGGTTCACAAGACTGGTGTATCCAAAAAAAAAAAAGAAAAAGAAAAAGAAAAAAGAAGAGATGATTCATCTGTTCCTCAGCACTTAAAAAAAACCCTCAACCCACCCCTCCGGCAGATTAAAAAGAATAAATTAAAAAAAATTTGCAATTTGATTCACAAGTGCTATTTGCACTTACTGCAGTAATTCTATGGGCTATGATGGAAGCAGAGGACTGGCCATTAACCCTCCACTGAGCTCTGGCTGATGGAGCGCTCAGGGGAAGGGGGGTAGTCCCTCCTCCACCCCGCTGCTCAGCTCAGCAGCTCGGAGGGATGCTGGAGGGATGCTGTAACTCTGACAGCCCTGCCCGGCGAGGGGGTGGGGCAGTATGGGAGGCAGCAGGGGTCCCACATGGCACCTCAGAGGCACACCTGCAACTCACCCAAGTCAGCGTCAAATAAGGCAGAGCAGGCATTAATTACAGGGGGCCTGGGCATCACGTAGTCTGTGGCCTCTGCAAGGAAATCATATATACTCCATGCCAGCATAAGGTACAGCGAGCTTTTCCCCCATAGAGCAACAGCCACATCACTATGTACATATATATATATATATATATATATATATATATTTAGGAAGAACAAAAGTGCCGCGCTAGCGCATTCCTCCTCTGCACAGCTCTGCAGCACTCAGAGAGCAACGAGCACGGCAAGAGCCTAATTAAACTTCTTGTCTGAAGCATCCTCATCCAGCCCATCCTCGTTCAGCCCGGCCAGGTCTGTAACAACAGGTTTGCTCGTCGAGCTTTGTTCAACGGGGACCAAAAAAAAATCATCACTGGAGTAAACAAGGGGAGAGGAAAGCAGGAGTGAGCGTGAGGTCACTGTGATGCTTGGCAGCGTCAGAGGGTGCTGTGAGGTGTAGTGACTGGGTTGGCTGTTATCCCTGAGGCACAAAGCAGCATGTGGCAGGTCTGAAAGCTGGGGTGTAACCAAGCAAATCACAGTTTAAAAGACAATCAATTCAGGCACCCGTGCTTCTGGCAGTGAGGCAGAGCTGACAGATGAGACCAGACCCTTACCCCAAGCTATTGTAAGGAGAAAATGCACCAGAGCCACAGGATGAGGGAAAGGACGGTGGGGTTGGCCAGAAACACATGTTAGGCTATTGCCCCAAAGAGCCATGCTGCAAACATCCCCAAACTCTGGGCTTCGTTGGGTGGAGACTCACATTTACCTTTGCCTTACAAATTTGGGTCACTTGCTACCATCCTAAGGCATTTTGGCACATGTTTCTAACTCTTGAGAGGGAGCTCCCCATCCCAGAGCCACCAGCATCGCCAGCTTGGGCTGGCCTGGCTGCTGGAAGGCACAAAGACCGAAGGGAGCTGCGGCTGTCTTTCAAGGCAGTTAAGTACATTTACAGTGCAACATATGCAGCTGCATCCCTGCCTGAATCGCAACAATACTCCTTTTTTGTTTCACTCTTGACGACAGGAAAGCCTTAATTGGGCATGGAGAAATCCATCAAGCAGCAGTCTGGTGTGGCCGTCGGGTCCCCATAGCATCTGGCAGCTGCCTTACTGCAGCCCCGTGGCTGCTCAGCACTGGCAGCTGCCCCAAAATAGCCCAAATAGCATCCACCTACACCAAGCACCGCTGCTGCCTGCGTGGAACAGAAGGTAAACCCAAAACTCTGCTCCCACTGCTCATAAACAGTGCACGGGGTTTACAGCTTGCCAAGTCGAAGGGGAGGTGGTGGAGCCTGTCCTGGCTATTTGCTGGAAGCAGAGATGATAAAGGACATTTCCAACCTGGGGAGCTGCTCAGAGCACCAGACTGGAGGACCTGACACAGTCCACTAAGGCAAGGGGAAATGTCTAGACTTTCAGTGTGCATATGAACTCAGCAGGGACCAGCAAGCATGGCAGTGAAGCGGAACAGGCACTCAGCCACTGATTTTGATAGCTGCTGGGTTTTACTCTTGGTATAACGTGTTTTTAAAACAGGGGTGAGCAGGACCCTTTCTGGGAATAGAAGTATCACCAGCGACTCTATCCCCCTGAATAATCTGCCTGTGACTTGCACCAGAAACCCCTTCTTCCATCCCCTTTTCACCCCCACCCCCAGCACACCCCATTGTGCTGCTGTCAGATTCAGGTCCACTATCCCTGTAGGCACAGTGAGGACATCCTGGCAGCTTCTGATGTCCCCTTTGCAAAGCACAGCCACCCGCCCCAAATGGGGAAAAGAAGCCCAGGTGTCCCTTCTCCTCTACCAGCAGAGAAGGATACCAGGTGTCCCCATTTAACTGGCATGGCATTTCATGGTCTCACCTCCCTTCTCACCCTTCTAGTCACCGAAAATAGACACACAATAAAAATGAAAACCACGCCCATTTGTTTCATTTCTTGTATTTTTATTTAAAAAGAAGGTTTGCTAACAGCAATCAGTACTGTGGCCCAGGCCCCTCAATACAAAGTTGGCTTTAGCAGTCCCTGCAGCTTAATCTCAAGTCTGTCCCTCCTCCACACCGCGGAGGGGGGGGGGACGGGACAAACCAGGGAATCATCCGGCTTTAACAACCACTCCTGAATCACAGGAAGCTCCTTGGGATTGCAGACTACTTCCACCTTGCAGTTTTACTCTTTGTCTCCTCCTATCTCAGGAAACCCCAACAGTTTAAGCTGAGGTTCACAGCCAGGTTTGGCTTTGTTGTGCGACTAAGCTCAAGTAAAAAATGAAAAAAAAAAAAAAAGGCAAAAAGGGAAAAAAAAAGTCATGTTTAAAATAAATAGATAAAAGAAACAATAATTTTCTGGAGTTGGAAAGAAACATCCCCTCGGTGGCAGATTACCCCACGTTTATCCACTATAATGTTGCTTAAACCTTAATCTCAGGCATCTTTATCTGACACTAATTAGCAAGCTGGAGGCTCCTACAGGTACAGTAGTTTCTACATCCCAAAACACCAAAGTGAATTTTTCCTTTCACCACTTGAAGCACTCTGTTTTTAAAGAGACAGTGCCAAGTATTTCAGCCCCAAACTGCACGTTTTCAGAGTTAAAACCCACAGCAGTAGGAGGAGGCACAAAGGTGACAAAGTCCACCCACAAAAGCATAGCAGCTTGTGTCTGAGGCTCACCTCTAATGGGTTATTTGCTCACCCACAGATTAAACCCAAACTGCACTCACCAAACCCCAGACTCACCTGCACTTTGGCACCAAGCACTACTTAGGGGACAGACAGGTTGTAGAAACAGAAAATGCAGCAGGCTAATCAGACCAATCCAGTTGCTTCCCTCAACTCCCTACCCCCCCTCCCTCCCCCCACCCCGCCCAAATTTAGGAGAAAAGTAAATGTGGTTATAAAAATGTCTTTGTATTTTGGGGTCTCTCTGAAAAAAAACAAACCACAATGGACAAAGATTATTTCATTGACATTTATCACTAGGCAAGTATTCCATCAAGATCCTCCTGGCATCTATTTAACTGTTCAGAGTAAGAGCTAATCGGAGCTTGAACGAAAGGACAGAGCAGGACTTGAGGAACACAGCGCTGTGTGCTGGTTCTTTGAGGAGAAAGGGAAAATAAATTATTTAGACTCGACAAAGTCCCTTGAAGTCCTGCGGTCTTTCTGCTTGGCTGGGTCTCTGGCCTATCACCTATATTTCAGTGGTTATTTCTGGAGGGAAGAGAAGGCAGGCTGCTTAGCAGGTAGCATTTGGGAATTAAGAGCTGGATGTACTCACGGTTTTCACGAGCCCTGACAGATGTTGAGTGTCTTCGACTGTGGCACAGTAAGACACTTAATACTAATGGAGTTGGTGTGCGGTAGCAAACCTCCCTCCTGCCACGTTCCAGCATCTTTGCTCCTTTCTTAATTGTTCCTTGGGAAAGGAGAAAACGCATGCTGCTCAGCATCCTCCTCACCTTCCACCAGGCTCAGTGCTGACACACCTGATTTCTGGAGGCCCACACATATCCTCTCTGAGCAAATGTCAATGGGATCAAGCTTAGCACACCTCCTCACCACCTCGTGGAGAACAAGCTACAGCCCAGGCTTCTCCCTGGCCTCTCCAAAGGCTGCGTTCAGCCCGGTGGTCCATGTTTTGGATGGATCTGTGCGTGACTACCAGGCACTGATTCCTGCTGGGCCGGAGACGGGTCGTGCTTGATGCCACAGGCACTCCCTCGGCCCATGAGAGCCGCCAACAAACCTTCCCTGCCCACCCCGCTCCCTTGCCCCTTCCCCTCCCCGCCACGAGCACGGGGCCAAGAACGCACCTCGCTGCAGAGCGCCAGCGTCCTTGGCCAAACAAACTAACTACCCACCTCAGACCAGTCACGACAAACGGCTTAACGTTTACCCATCACCTAACATACCCTCAAAAACCAAGGCCACCTTCACACCTTTTGGACGTAGGTCGAACGCCCTTCCAAGCCCAGCAAGCCCATGGGAAGGGGTCTTGCCTGGGCCAGTCACTCCAGATGCTCCTGCATCTCGCCTACCCCTTCCTTGGTGAACACCAAACAGTTATAATACTCAGGTCAATATATATAGGTACCACGTATATATATTTGTGTCGCTGTTCTGCGCATTAACAAAGACAACCAACCCACCAGGCACCACCTGTCCTTTCCACCCCCTCCCCTTCCTCCCGTGGCTGTGCAGGAACGCGGCTGCAGACCAGCCTACGTGGCCCCATCGCACTCCCCCACAGTCAGCTTCAAGGCTCCCTGCTGGTGCAGCGTCTTTAAGGCTTTGAACTCCAAGGGCATGGTGTGAGGGCTGGCCTGCGAGGTGTAGCCGTACTTCAGGCTGTCGTAGTAGTGGTACTTGACCGGGTTCTGGTTCTGGTCCAGGGGAAAGGGCCAGAAGCCGTAGAGATAGATCTGGTTGCAGAAGCGTGTGGCTAAGGTGTACATGAGAAGGCCAGTGGTGGGTCGCTTGATGTGCACCTTGTTTGTTAGCCAGTACCTGCAAAAGGAGATTAGAGGAAAGCACATTACTCCCCTCGCATGTGAAGCTTGCATCGTGCCCATTTTCTCCCTCCAGCCTCTGACTGAGATATATTGGTGATTCAAAGTGAGAGGTTCCCGACTAGTGCAAGAGTTCTCCATGCCAAGAAAAAGCTTCTCTAGGGATAGCTTCATGAATAAGCATCCTCCTGCTCCCTGTCTGGCGGTTAGATCACACTTGTTGCTATGGCATTGAGGCATCTCATGCCTCAGCAATCCGTTATGAAAAACAAATTGCATGCAATGGTGGCCTTCGGTACTTCAGCCTACAATTATCATCCAATCAACCTAGGAGATCAATACTAGAGACCGAACCATCCACATGTCAAGTAGACACGCCAGCAACCCCTCGAAGCAGACGCGCTCTCACACGTACACACTGATGATTCTCATTGATGAATGAAGATTTTTACTCTGACAGTAAACACAACAGGGCTGTAAAAATGTTTGCCTTGGAAGAAAGGGTCACCAGCCTAAGAGAGCGAAAACACACTGCTGCATTCCCGTTACACCCAGCGATTGCTACTGTGATCCCAGACCAAAATAAATCACCACGATCTGCAGCATCAGTCCATGAGACACACACAGTACGGCGTGCCGCAATACATAATGTGCGATATGGAGGTCGGCTGTGCTCACTGCTGAGCAGTGCGTTAGTTTTTATGAGGGATGGCAAAAAAGAACAGGGGAAGGAGGCACCCTGTAGTGATACATGAGCGGGAGCGGTACCAGCAGCTGTATTTTGGGCTGCCGATAAAAGTTATTGCAGCATCAACAACCTGTACGAAGATGTTTCCCAGTGTTTATCGCACAGGCAATTCATCTGCTTTGCCCAGCTGAAAAAAACTCCATCAGAGGAGCAAAGTCTGGAAGATAAAGGTCTGGGGGGAAGTAGATGATGTGCATGCCCTCCTCCCCTGATGCCGGTGCTGCCCCACAGCAGATAGAGCTGGTGCAGGCAGCCCATCCCACTTTGCCACAGCCTGTTAAAGCCCTCAGATTATTTAAAATGGATATTTCAAAGGGCATGGGTTCAGGTAAGTGACTGACAGCACAAGAAAGCAGAGCAGAGCACATGGCATTTCTGTGCCCTTGCCCAGAGGTTTGGGATGCTGAGCTGGGTCCCCCTGTCACTTGTAGAGCCATGGGAAGTGTCTTGCTCCTCATTCACACATTTCACCAGGCTCCTGGTGCTCAGCCAGCCAGAACCCCTGGGAGAATCAAACCTTAATCCTGCGAATTAGCTTTTTGCAGAAGCCATTAAAATTTAGCAGCCAAGATAAAAACATAGTCAAAAACCAGAAAAAAAATTACTTTTCTGATGCATGGAATTCTGGAAGCAGAGTGACCACCTCTCACAGTGGGGTTTACTGGGGTTCCACACCCCAGGGGTGTCCAAGTGCAGCTTCAGCAATGTACGATGTTTTAGGGAGGTTCTCCTTCCCCAGCTCACCAACTTGGCATCCCAAATGAAATAGGAGCAAGGAACTGGGGCCAAGAACTGGTAAGAACCAGTCCCTTGGAGGCACAGCTTCAGCGTTTTCTGGGCACGCAGCAAAGCCTGTTGCAGCACCAAGGCAATCTTCTCCCGCAGTCAGCCACAGAACAGCTTCCTTGGTTACTTCTCTGTTAAGCACACTAGACCCCAGTGTGTGGGGAGAACTGGGAGGTTACCACAACCACTTAGCTCCATGAATTGGGGTATCCTTCGTGCTGTGGGAAAACTGCCTCAGGAGAACTGTCAAGTCACATCATGATGTGACAGGCTTGGGCAGGGGGGGCAGAAAGACACCACCAATTTGTTTTTTCCTACAGTTCCTTTAGCCTTAAAACTCTTCTTTTATCAATTTACTTGCTGGATCACAGAAAGACGGGGTGACCTCCTGGCTTAATATTAATAGTAATAATAATTAACTAATTATTAATAATTATTAATAAGTATTAACTAATATTAGTTAATAAATATTAACTATTGCATTTTTCCAAGAACTCTATGAACATATGTTGAATGCCATCAACACCATGACAAAGCGATCCTAGCACAAGGGTACAAGATGTTAATATGATCAGCAATGTTTTAAGCATATTAATGATGACAAAGATGAGCCAGGTCTAACAGATGCACCCCGCAGAAGCACACCATCCTCTGCAACCATCCTCTGCAACCCAGGACCCACAAACCACCCTACTAAGACCAACTGTGTGATCAGTACCCAAAAGCAGCCCTACCAAAACCAACCTGGCATGTCCACCTCAGCACAGGGAGCTAGGGAGCACTCACTCAAAAATATCAGGGTAGGGAACAAAGACAATCCCCTTTCTTAGAATAAAAATTAAAAACCTGGCTCTTTTATCTGTCTTCTCTTCTAACGTGGGCACCACGCTGGGAAAATGAGAAGGTTGACAAATGTTGCTCCTATGGCATCATAAACTCTCCCTGCTGGATCCAGCTTTGGGAGAAGGTGATGGACTCCAGGCTGTCCCAGAACACCCACACAGGTGACATACATAATATATAATGCCCAAACTATAACACAGACCATGCCACGGCACTTGCAATCTGTTTCCTGGATAGTGAAAGTGGGAATCTTCCAGTGAGGTCTAGGGAATACTTTTTAATGACTGCTTTGTGATGGGAGTGTGGGGGATATGCAGGAAGATCTCCATTTTATTTCTCCCACTGCTGGTCAACTGAGACAGTGGCCACATTCCTGGTGCAGAAGAGAACAGCTGGGGATGGAAATAAAACCTAATTAATTCTGTAAATCCAAATGAGGTTGTCTGGGCGCACATGGGATGCTGTGTCAACAGCACACCTTTAATATGTGAGGTCCGGGATTTTAATTAGGAGGAAAGATAATCTTGAAGCAGACAGTAATTATTTTTCAAATTGGCTACACCAATCACCATAACTATTAACTGCAACATTTTATGGAAAGAGACAGCAATTAAGAGACAAGAGCAAAGAGCAGTTCTGAAACCCAATACTTCCTCTCTCAGAGCCATTTGCACAGCGTGGACCTCCTTCAAAAGCTGGTGCTGTGTGGTTTCTGTAAATAAACCCTCAGGGGTGGAAGCAGCTTACAGAGATAGGCGGGTGCAGAGATAGGATGCAGCTATGAACAGGAACTGTGATGCTGTCAAGCAAAAATTGTCCAAGACAGCTCTTGTTTAGGCTCATGATAGTGACAGATGGAAAATGCCATCAGGTCTTCAAGGCCGTCTTTTGTAAGGATGCAGCCTAGACACAAGCCCTGGCACCTACTGGAGCTAATACTTGGTGGTGGCCAAGGACAGAGGCTTCAAGAAAAGTAGCTCAGAGAGTCTCGTGCTAGCTGGGAGGTGGTTCTGGTTGCTCCTTAGAGACACAGATTTCCCAAAAGGTTTCCAAGAAACTTAAGAGTCTCCTAAGCAGAACCGTGCAGCACTGCTACTGGCTGCCTGACCATCGGTGTCTGCCTCCCGTGAGGTGGATGCATGCAGCCACAGGGGGAAGCGACTGTTGAATTCGCACCTCAAAGCCCAGTGGGAAACTTTCAGGAGACAAAATACTCTTAAAATTCTCCTAGGAAGCTGCAGCTCCTACCTGAGCAAGGGAAGGTGGCAGCCTCTGCATTGCACATCTGCGGTGCTCAGCCCAGAGAGCTGACAACACTCATCCTCCCTCAACACCACGGAGTTCCGGGAGCAGAGTCTGGCCTTGATTTGGGCTGAAATGCTGAGTGCAAGACTCCTCTTGGCAGACAGCATTTCAGGACTGTTCCTGAGGGCAGGGTGCTTACCTGTAAAAAGCCCCTAAGGTTTTTGTACCCTCCAAGCAAGGGTTAACCCACAGGATAGAATGAACAGAAAATCCATTGCCCCAGTGAAATGAATAAAAAAAAACACCCCAAACAGGTCAATGAAGAAATCAAGTTTCACCGGTATCAGCTGCATTATTTAGTGATATAAATCAGAATAGCTGAAATAATACAATTTCAGACCCTTTTAAAACAGCTTATTCATGAAAGTGTGAAACAAACACAAGCTGTTGTGGAGGTGCTAGTCCTTGACTGTCAGAAGCGTATTATCAGTCTGCCACACACATCGTGCTCCCATTAATTCTCATACAAAACCAGCTACAGATGCCCTGAGGTGCTCCACGCTCACGTTGCAGGAGGCGAGGAGAGGACCGGACATATCCTGACTGCTGGGTGGATGGAGATGAAGCGCTGGAGCCCAGGGAGCAAGTGCTATACTCCATCCAGCTTCTCCCAGCCCTTTTCTGTCCATGTATCCAGTACCCCCCATCACCTTCACCAAAACAGCCAAGAGCTGAGTTCAGTGATGAAGTCTCTGCTGAGCAGCTAGGAAGGGGCAGGTCCCCATCAAGATTTGTGCTAATGAAGACTTCAAAAGATGTATTTGGATTCATATTGGGGTTATCTCCATGCTGGGCAAGTCCAAATACCAAATCAAGCCTCTAAATCCTGTGCCATGTGGTTTGGGTCTAGTTTTAGTGACTTGGCACAAGCAAATCAACGCAGAGTCACAGATAAATAAGTAACTACTTTCTCATCCAGGTCTTGGGCTCTGCACTGCCTTTTCAAACACATATGGTACCCAACACCCACAGGTTAAACCATTTCCAGACAGACAGAAGAGGAGGAAAGTAACTGGCAAGAGGATTACCCTATTTCCTTCCCCTTTCCTTCCCCTGCCCCTCTCCTTTTGACAAAGAAAAGCCTAAATCTTCTTCCTGATTAACTGGAACAAATTAGCTGTCTTGGGGTCCCAGCACAGACACACAACAGCTTGGATACAAAGCGCCTCATTTGCTCAAGTGCAGAGGGGCGAGAATAATTGCTCACACAAAGATTTATTTGTGGGATATCCCCAGAGCTAATCCAACTGTAGTTTTTCTGGGCATTCACAGTCCCCCCCATAATCTACCCCAGCCACACACTTCTGAATGGCTATTTCTGTCCGCCCCGTCCCGAGACTTCGGTCATCTTCATTCCTCACGTGAGCACAGAACCACTCCTTAAAGTATCCGTGGGACCAGCAAGGGCTTTAGGGCACGAGTCCCTGGGGCAGACAATTCAGAGAAGCCCCTGTGAGCTGAAGGACCATATGGGAAGAAGCTTGTTTAGAAACCCCAGGACTGGGTGACACTGACAACAGCAGAACTAATCTTAAGACAGAGAGTGGAAAGCTGAACTGGGAGGGCTGTGAAAAGGGAACGCAGCAGCAGGGTTGGTATGTTAGCGAAAAGGGGAGAGCATGGAGGGGTGCTAAATAGCAGGGTAATGTGATCATACCAACAGGTTAGGAGAATGCCTTGCATGTGTGTGTCCCACATGGCTAGAAGCAAGGAAGGACTGTTGGAAAGGATGTGGCATAATCAGGATGCAAGGTGAGGAAGGACTAAGAGAGGGTTTCCATCATGACTGATAGATGGGAAAGGCAGCAGTTGAGCAACACTGCCCTGAAAAATCAGCAAAGGCTTAGATGTTGTTTGGATGTGAAGATCCAGGGAGATCTCTGAGGCAAAGATGAATCCACCTTATGCCACACCAGGCTGTACTTCTGAGGGCACGCGACACAACTGCACTACCCAAGCTACGACCCTGAGCAAGGTGATCGCTGTTGTGAAGGGCGCACGCAAACTGTCACAGCTGCTTGGGTGTTAAACCTAATGGGAGACCTAGCCCTAGCCAAGGAGCTGGAAAAATTATTGATTTTTCTTTTTTTTTCCCCTTCAAGAAGCTCTTCAACAAAATCTTATGGGATTAGCACTGGTTACTGCCAAGAGACCCTCATGATGGACACAGCAAGAAATGCTAGACTAGATTATAGGAGGCAAACTGAAACGTGTCCATGAATTCTCTGCTAGCAGTGATAGTCAGACTTCCAGACACAATTATTTCCCCCTGCTTCCTGCATTTCATGTTATTTCTCTGACAAAAGCTGGTTGGCAATAGGGATTACAAGGCTTTTTGGAGACACTAACAGATGACTTATAAGGGGCTTGCTTGCTTCCCAGCCAGGAGATGAGCACTGCTCTCGCCAGATGAATTGCTCAGGAGACGTTTTATAGAATCGCTCCAAAGTGAGACATGCATCCCCGAAATGCATGGCACCGGCCCCATGAGCTGGCTCCCTGCCACGGCACAGCTTTCCTCCTCAGCCTTACGTAGTGACTCTGCTTCCTCCTGCGCTCCTCCGTTGAAACGCTGATGGCTCTCCCCCCTCCTGGCGTGAAGATGGGGAGTTTAGTTGTGTAAGAAGAGCCTCCATCCTATTGCAGAGATTATCCAGAATCATCAACACAAAAAGCTATCAGCAAACATTTAAGGCACCCTCACAGCTAGGAAGGTGATGTCTCAAATGATGCTGTTAAGGACAACAAAACCAAATGCTTTCTACTTATCTCAGCGATGCACACTCTACAAATGCCCCAAATGTACTGAAAATTATAGGAAAAAATGCTCAATTGCCACTGAAACACATTCTGGTTCGGGGGAAAGCGGAGCAGGACAATATGTACCGTGGTTCAAGGAGGAGTCAAGAACTCACAGATGTATTTTTCTGGAAGTGATGTAAGAAGAGAAAAGGCAAAGCTTTTGTAGCCAAATTGAAGTTGGCTGAGATAAGAGTCTTTGTAGAAAGTGCTATTCCTTGGGGGGAAAAAAAAAAAAGTGTGTCTTGGCTGAAAGACTTCCTCCATCAATTTGTGATCTCTAAATCAGCTTGGGATAGATTATAAAGGGTAGCTTTGTTCCACAATGGAGAAGACAGGACATCTCTGCAACTGCAGCCCACCGTAGCAGAAAGGGATGTTCTGTGGGGCTGTAGGGATTATTGATTCTCTGCTGCATGCCACATGCCCCAAAATGTATCTGTTTCACAAATCTCAGATCTGTCAAAGAAAAGTGTCATGCAACAAACCAGCATGTTCCTCAGAAAGAGGTGGAGAGACAGAAGAAGTAATTGGACACCATAGCCCTTTAACAGCAAGAAGCTCATAAGCAAAAATATATGAATTTAAGAATGAAAACAGTGTCACAGAAAATGAGTAAGTAAAATCCTTGTGATTCTGGTCAGTTTAACCTGAGGAAAGACTGCTTCATCCCACACAACATCTTATCAACTGCCCCGAGCAGATGGTCAAGACAACCCTAGGTACCTGAGAGGCTGCCAATACACCACCAAGAGCATCAGCACACACCCCCTTCCCCAGCCGTGGCCAGTGCACTCAGAACTGCCTGAATCACTCTTATATCTATCCAAGTCCAAGCCTGAGAAGGCTGCATCAAGGAAAGGGTTAACGTGGACTCCAGCCTTCCCCTAAAACAGCGCAGCCCCTTGCCCTCCCCAGCCCCAGATCATCCCTCTGCACAGCTCCTTGTCAGGCTACAACATCCTGAGTAGGTGTTAAAGTGCTCCCATCAGTTCTAGCTAGCTGAGGGACCTGCAGTTTTAATTATATTAATCGTTAATTAGCAGGCATCCTTGTTTTCCTGCTGATAAGTGAGAAGGCAGGAGGGCAGGTCAAGCAGCAGCTTCTTTGGCTTACAGGGCAACCCCTGATGAGGATGAGCACTGGCTTCCGTGGTTATAATTGAATTAGTGCTGCCTCAATGCAGCCATGACCCACCTTTCTTCACTGCCCTGCAGCACAGTGACCAGCCTGAAGGACAGGAGCAAGGTTTTGGCTGGAGCTCAGACCAGGTACTTAGAGCATCAGCATCAGCCAGCATCCAACCACCGTATCCATCCCAAGAGCCCACCAACACCACCTACTTTATTCACTTGCTGCTCTGACTGGTCACATCCCTCTAAGCCCCAGCAGGTTTTCAGAAGCCGAAACAACATGTTCCTTGCACAGGGCCCCCTTAAAATCTATGGGAACACTAACAGTTGCAAAAGGGAAGTCACTTAGCCATGAAGGAGAAGGGCACCATGCATCCCTCTGTGCACTGTGTGACAGTGCTGAGCCCCATGGCTTGTCCCAAAATCCCTGCATCCCCTCCAGCCAGGCAAGCTGTGCCAGCCATCAGTTCTGGCTCCATACTGCTCTGTGGGAGATGCACAGGGACTGTCAGAGTGCCAGCCAGCCTAGCTGGACCACAGGAAGGCCAGGAAGGTGCCACGAGTTGGGAGATAAGCTCAGCAGCACAGCTTATCAAGGCATCCTCCTCTTCTCCGGTGGGAAAGCAATGCCCAGCCTTTTGCCAATCCTTCCACAAAGCTTCCTACGGGAAGTTTCTGGCACCAGGAATGGTTGCCAGCACAGGATTAGCAGCCTGTTGATTTAAAGGGCTTATTACAGGAGCTTAATTCTATTTTGACAGATGAAAGTAAGTCAATTACAGCTAGAAATAGCTCGGAATTTAGGTTGTGGGATTGTTTTTTTTTTCTCTTCCTCTCCTCCCTTTCTGTGAGTTGTGTATCATTTCCTTCACTTTCTCTACCCCAAAGGCAGTGTTTTCTGCTAGATGCCTCTCTGGCCCAGGGAAGCCTCAATCACAGGTGCTTGGGGCAGATACGGTTCCTTTTACCTGTTGTTGCTCCCTGGGATGCATTGTGGCACCAGAGCCTCTGCTCCTGCCTGGGCTGCCTCCAGAGCGCCTCTTCACACCACTCACCTTGGAGCATGCCCTTAGGCTTGCTCCTGCAGGAAACAACCCCAGAATCTGTCCCATGCCTACACCTGGCACTGACACGTAACCCAGCATGGACCAATGGACCAGAGGAGCTCTGGTTCAAGAGGTGTGTCAGAGAAGTGGTGAAAAGTGATCAAGAAATATAAATACCAAGGTTTAGAGGTGGTTAGCACCAGCTGCATGAGTGACTTTCCATCCCTGGAGAACAAAAGGGTCTAGATCAGAAGAGGACAGCTACTGCCAGTAAGCCATCTCCAGCACAAGCCACCACTTGCCTGGACTCCCTGAATGCCTAATGATTCTTGCTTCTCACACAAGAAATAAAGGAAGAAAGGAGGAGTCTACCCGATTGCCAAGCCATTTACATGGAAGTCTCCCCCATGGAGATCTCTTTCTTTGATAGTTCCCCCCCTCACCCCCATGTCCCACACCTGGTGTATGGGAGTGAGCAGAAAGACCCCTTCCTCCCAGCAAGTCTATTCACCCCTCGCAGCCCTATCTATCTGGCCAGCACAACCAGACCATGTCAGCCCCTTCCCTGAGCTGGTCATGTAATATGAGCAGTGCAATAAGCACCATCACAGGATGGTAGCATGCAGGCTACTCATAACCAGCCCTCGATCCTCTGCTGAGCCCATGGTAGCATGCAGGCTACTCATAACCAGCCCTCGAATCCTCTGCTGAGCCCATCACAGCACCCTGGCCTGAGGAGCTGTGCGAAACTTGCATGTGTCACTTAAGCACAAAGTCACTTGTCACTAGCTCTACAAAGCACAAAGCACACATGTTCCCTCCAAGGAGGGCCCTGAGTGTAGGTTGGGGCCTTACTGTGGTGACATCCAAGCTCACAGCCAGCAAAGCGCTGGAAGATTTAGTCTCATGGTATTGCATGGACAAAAGACATCGCGCTCAATGGAGCAGAGTGGGGAGACCTTGCTTGTGAGGTGGTCTCCAGTTCTCATAGAGGGACAGCCACTGCCCATGGAGTCCTCCTCATGGCCTGCAGAAAGAAACAGCTTGTGCTGTTTGCCTCCAGTACAAACCCACTGAATGCTCTCCAGCTCAGGAGGCTCACAAAATCCTGGCTCTGAGCACGCCAGAAACGCTCTCACCCTCGGACAGCATGCAGCAGGCGCAGTGAGGGGTAGGCAGTCCTGACGTTGATGTGATGCTTCAGGATGAGCTCGTTCACCCACTCCACTCGCTCCTTGCCCCCCTTGGCCATGAACGCTGGGATCCAGAGGATGCTGCCGTTGAGGCTGTGGAGGCGCTGCAGCAGCTTCTCCCTCCAAGTCTCATTCACCAGGTCCTCAAAGGCTCGCTGGATGACTGAAGGGTTCATAGTCACCAGGTCTGTCTTCATACCCACATCCTGTGAGTACTCCTGGACAGGGGCCAGGTTGCACCTGCGACAAGAAACACCAAACAGTTCCTTACAATGGACATGAGAGGACACAAGAGGTGTTTTGATGCCAAAAGCCAGGACCAGTAGCAGTTGTGCCCATGCACCCTTGCTTTTGGGAAGAGAAGAGGGGTAGAATGAGTCTCTGCAATAAATGAGAGGGGGTCTGACCTGGTAACGATGATCCAACTTAGTACCAGGTCATCCTTCCTCAGCATGCTGGTATGTGTGTGCACATTGCCCTGGGGCAATGCTAATGGCAGACTTAACTTTGGTGTCTGGTGGGTGGCTTTGTACGGATTGGTGTCTCTTCTTGTGCAGTTCAAAAATAACACGTAGCAACAAACCTCCTGTCTTTGCTGTCACAGCACATTGGAAATGAAATGGCCTTTCCCACACACTGAAAGCAGCGACCTCCTAATTCTAGCCTTCCTGGTGTAATATGATCCCCACTCCCTTTTCCCTTCCTGGTGAGTCCCAGTGGTACTGGCTGTGATAACACCAGTGGGATGTGGATGCCAGGACATGGTCTCCACAGGGTTTTGGCCGTCTGGAGGCTGTGACCTTCAAAAAACATCTCTTTCTGTAGTATTTATTAGTGCCTCCTCTGAGGCTGTGCACGTGGATACAGGCACGCACGGTCCCTCGGGAACTCTGTGGCATGCCAGGAATGAATGCTGCCAAGCAATCACCCTTGTTATATGGTGGTTTCCCACACCACCTCGAGGGGAGATCCGAAGCCAACAAGCCATGGTCATCCCACGTCACTGGGGACCAACTGATGGAGTGATGTAGAGAGATGCTCCCCCCCATGTGGTGAACCAGAGGGGTACCCATGTGTTTGCACACTGCGAGCTCTCCTGCAGTGCTTTACAGTGAAGTTACAGTATTTAACGAGCAGGAATTGCATCCTAACCATCTGCCTTGATAATCAGCTATTGCTACTGTTTTCCCTGCTTTACAGATGGGGAGACTAAGGGAATGGTGTAAAGAAAATACAGCTGCTGGCACATGGAGCCCTCTTGATCCACTTGCTGAAAATAGACAAGAGTGAAGCTGTATCCTGGACAGTGGTCACTGATGCCCCTGCTGAGAAGGCTGCCTGGATGGAGCAAACCTTCCTCAGAAAGATGCAGGTTCAAGTGGTGGCACCTACGGTGGGAAGAGCACGTCCACGCCAGACATGTACTAGCACACGTGGCGGGGTAGAAGTTGCATAAAATCCCCATCCTGACATATAAAAAAAGCTTTTCTCCTGCAACTTTGCATCCTGACATGAAAGCTTTTCCCTGAACTCTGCCAGAAGTGCAGTAGGCAATTTTTCCCTTTGCTCACTCTGGTTACACTTAAGGATGGAAACAATAACGCCCCATCACCCACAGATAGGACAGAGCTGCTAGCAGCTGGGCTTGAGTTGGGGGCAGAGGTGACGTTATCCTCGCTCCCACGTCACGCTGTGGACTGCCTCTGTGAGCCGCTGATGGATTGGGCTGTCTTCATAATAGACTCACCAGAAAGCAAATGTCTGCACATACATAAATCATCAGCGGACTCCTGCAGCCCCTCAAGTAACGGATGTACACGGGGATCAGAGATGGGAGGGCAAGCATACTCCTCCTCTCCAAACATCTTCTGTAGCAAATTTGGTGTGTCCCAGTGAGTGTCAGGATCTGCCACTGCAGGTCCATGGGACACTGTATGTGCGGGGACATTAGTGATGGGGATGGAGTGGTCACAGGTGAGTGGGCAACCTGGGCTAGTGGAGGGTGTCCCTGCCTATGGCAGAGGGTTGGAATTAGATGGGTTTTGAGGTCCCTTCCCACCAAAACCAGTCTGTGACTCTGTTCTGTAAGCATCAAAAAAGATGCACAATTGTGGTGCCAGGGCACCATGTGTTGCACGAGTGCTTGAGGGAAGAAGTGATTTGGGGACGAATTGAGATTGTTCCCATGGGAGAGTGCAGGACAGGGTCTGTTTGCAAGAGGGCAAACACATGGGAAAAGAGGAGGGAATGCTGGGGGCTAGGGGCCAGCAGTGCATCACAAGAAGGGACCAGGTGCATTGGCAAGGACGCTGGGGGAGTGCTTGGCTGTGAGCAGAAGAGGCAGGGCATTTGCACTGGTGAATTCTACACATGCACAAAGGGCTGCAAGGCTCTGCTGAACTATGTGCATTGGGACTCCAGCCCCTTACCACTGCTCCAACCCCTGTAGACACCACTCCCCAGCCCCATCATGTGGTGCGGGGCCCTACCTTATCACGAAGCTATGTGCATCAATCTCGGGGCCGCAGCCGCTGCTGAGCAGGACCCCCGAATTGCCCACGATGGCACAGGTGGGAAACTGCTTGCCCTTGAGGGGCGAGGTGCGGGGAAGCAGCTCGTAGAGGTTCTGAGAGACGTTCATGGTGCTGTCCCTGTCAAAGACGTAGTGGATGATGTCCCCTGGCTTCAGCGTTCCCTTCAGCACCGAAATGTCCTTCTCTGCATCCAGGAACTTCAAGATTTGTTTCCTGAGGACAGGAAAGAAAAAAAATCCTGTCAGGTGACATACAGAAGTAACTTAGGTCTCCTGTTTGTCTCTCAAGACGAACTCGTCTCCTGGCTGCCCTCACTCAGTAGCCAGTCCATCTGACTGATGCACTCCAGGAACAGCTTACAAAAGGATATCTCCATCTTAACTCCTGCTCCTTCTCCACCCATCCCTTCTCAGAGCAGACTAGGACAGTCAGAGCACTGATAATGGGAGGTCCTTGCATTCACCTCGAGATGAGGGTTTCCTTCTCCCCTCTGTGACCCACCACCAGTGCACGCTAATTCCCCTCACCCTGGAAAACAGAGGCTCAAGTGCTCTTGTTTTGTCGTTGCAAGGCCAGCTGGTTCAGCCAGGAATTCATTTCCAAGTGATCACTTACAGATATGAAGCCTAGCTCAGCAGGAGATAAGCCTTTTATTTCTTCCTCTACTTCTTTAGATGATATACAGAGGCAATTTGCCAGCTTGCACTGGAGAGGACCAAATCTGTCTCTTGTCCTATAGGTAATTACCAGTACCTGATCTTCAAAGAGAGTGTCTGGTTGTGTCTCCATTTGGATGAGGCTGGTTTAATGTTGTGCTTAATGCTTTCATTACTTCTGTCAACAACAGCTGGAGACGAAGAGTCATTTATTACTACTTCAGCTCTAGAGAAAAGAAAGAGAGGGAGAGGGAGAGAGACGGGATCCGTTAGCATCCCAATGGCACTTCTAATCACTGTCTAAGGCTCTGGCTGCTGGAATTCAAACTTCATCAGAAAAGCAAAATTGTAGTTATTAGCTAAACAAGAACTGAAAGCCTGTTTGTATTCTGCCACACTTGAGCCGACAGACATAAATCCTTAAATACCTGCTCGCTTACAGAACACAGAGTCACAGCCAGGCACAGCTCCCAGCAAACACAACCATACACCCCTAGACTGGAAACGCACACGCACAACAGCACAAGCTCCAGAGGCAGGCTAGCAGATGCACACTCACAGACAAGACACCCCAGCGCAGCGCCCCAAAAATCACCGAGGCATTTCCTATGCCTGCAGCTGAGGTTGCCGACCTGCTGCCTCGTGGTCGCACAAGAGCATCCAAAGCAGAGCCAGTGCAGCTCCTGCAGCAGGTTAAAAACCTCATCAGAGGAGTGCAAGCTTCGCTTCACCCAAAGGAGAAATTAATTTAACTGAGCTGCAGGGGTGCTGCTTCAGAGATTGGGCTACAGGCATCCCGTACCGAACAGGGAGAAGCTGGTTTGATTGTAACTTTTCCCCTCCTTTAGAAGACATGAGGATTTCAGCATCTGCATCACTTGCTCCAGACTTGGGAAGGAGCAGATGGATGGGCAACAGCCTGATGCTGCAGTTTGGAGATGATCACTGGGAGACTCCAGCTTTTAATCCCTGCTATAAGAAACAAATCAGCCCCAGCACTTCAGTGCCATTTACATCAAATGGCATGAATTAAGGGAGCCTCTGAATATTTGATTCCAGCCAGCCACCCTCCAAAGAGAATACCCAAGCATCTCATCAAGAAGCTGCGCGTGTATCTGCAGCCCTGAAAAAAACTTCACACTTCAGAGCACTCTGAAAAATACACAGCCAAAGCACTCACTATCAGCTAAAGGGAATCTCCCTCTCCAGTGCAAAGGGCTTTTTCCAGCTGGGAAATGGTTTGTAAATAAATACATTTATAAAAGCCATGTAAACCTCAAGGAGGGAAAAGAGTGAGGGATGGGGTAGAGCTGGCAGCCCAGGCTCATGGACAACTTCCAGCTCCCAGGAGCACATCTCCAAGCACAGGGAAGGAGCTCCTGAGGACACAGGGTGGCTTACACCACGCAGCGTTTCAGAAAGGAAAGGAAACGTGTTGATAAATGTGGGATTTATTTGCATCTCACATGTTTACCATATCACCTCGTGTCTTGCAAAGCTTACTTACAAGGTGTCAAAAATAATAAAGGAAATAGGGCAAAGGAATCTTGTGTATAACTATGACTTTTGGGGGGTTTGTCCATTTTCTGTGTATTGATCCTGGGTGGTGACATCATCACAGGGTGATGCCGTTCTTTCTTGTCTGGTGTCACTCAGCTTTGTGACTGTGCCACTTGGTAACGCTGGGCTGACACGAAACCATGGCAAAAGCTACACAGAGACACTGAATGAAGCTGTGGTGCCCCGAAATGACTCCGCAATGGAGCGATGCTACTGGAGTGTGTTACGATAAACCCAAACGGAGCCCTGATGTCAAAGACAGCGATCTCCCTTCTAACAGCACGTGGTAAAACTATGGAAATGGCAACTCTATCACTGACTTATTTTCACAATAAGTAACACACACTCTCTCTCTCTCTCTCTCATTCTCTCAATCACCGCAACTTGCAGATCCTTGGTTATTTGCAAATGATTATTGCACTGAGCAGGGGGATGGAGGGGGAGAAACGATTAAGAAAATGCAAAGCAGAAGTGAAAAGAAACAGATACATTTGCTAAATAAGAACAGCACTATCCAGCGAAGAGGAGAAGCAGATTAATAGCTGCCTTACAGCAAAAACAAATGAACACAAAATCTAATTTACAAACCTATTAGATTTGCTATGTAAGCTGTTCACAGCTGATCTGATTGTACCTCTGCCTCCAGAACTCCTGCAAGACAAAGGAAATACATTATTTATAAAGCCAGCTCCTCTTTGCCAAGCATTGTTCAACAGTTAAGAGGTCCTGCTCTGAAGGGCTCCAAACAAAGACATGGCTGCCCCGCTCCCATCCCATCCCATCCCATCCAGAAGGAAGATGTCCTGATGACTGTGAAGGGCTTTCCACATCCATTGTCATTGCTGCCCTACTGTGACTATAAAATCATTCTGGCAAAAAAAAAGGCTCCTAACCAACCAAATTAATAATACCTGTGCGATCTAACCAGCCATCACAGACATCTGGTCTCTGTCATCAAAGCAGCATGCAGCCTACAGGTTGCATTAAATACATCACTACTTGTTTTTACGAGTCAGGTGCTAGTAGTGTATAGGGAAGGTCTCCTCCATCTCCAGGTTGCCAAGGGACTTGCCCTGTCCTTTTTGGGTGGGGACTGAGCTGAAAGATCTGGACAGAATTCCCATCACTGTCTTTATTTTTAACTTCCAGTTGAGACCACCTGACATCCCCATTTTATCCAGACTGAGTCACCAGCCTCCTGGGTGGCTTTTGGAGAGCTCACCCTCGTTGTGCACCTTCCCCCAGCCCCCGGAGCCCCGTCCCAGCCCTCTCCCATTCCATGAGCACCCTGAAGCCCCTCATCCCCACCTTTGGTGTGACCTGGCTGAAGCTATGAAGTCAACTCTCACCACAGTCATTCGCATGCCGGAGCAGAGACCTCAAGTGACACCCTTGTCCCTCCCACTGAAGGACATGTGCCAGAACTGCCTAAGCAATACCTGTGGGAGCAGACAGCCAAACTTTCCAGCACATGTATGATGCTATGATGAATATGTGGGACCAAGCCCCTTCAGAAACCAATGCCACTCATATGACAAATGAATCCTCACTTGAATATAAACAAGTGCTGGTCTGCATCTAGTTGGCTGCAGAGCCTGTTCTTCCTTTAGCTTGCTGTTATCAAAAGGGTCACAAAGAACCAGTCACCCACTTTCTGATGCTCAGTGGGAGCTGGGTTCCTAGTCAGCCACGTTTGAACTGCCATGTGCTCACGTCTGTTTCATCATTTCCATTGTACAGATACCCAAATGAACACGCTCATAAAAAGAACCGAGCTCTCTTCCAGCAGAAATACTGTTACCTGGGAATATATACCTTAATGAAAGCCTACCTCAGGAGCACATATTTCTACCAGTCGTGAAAAAAATCCCAAATGCATTAGACATAAATGAACTAGAAATACAGCATGTGAACGTTTGGTGCCATAAAGAGATTTCCAGACTCGCAGGACGCGATGTAAATCCCTTTGTTAGGCTGAGCTCGGGGCTCAGCGCTGTGTAACATCAACCCCCTGGAAATGCTGCCATGGTTGTCCTTTTCCTCCCTCCTGACAGAGACCATCTATGGCCAAAGTCAAAGCGATTCCTGCTCCGACACTCTCCTCTCCCCTTTGACAAACCTAAGAATCAGTGAGCTGTTTCATTTTTTCGGTGCATCAAGGGAACAGCAGGACTAGCTTATTCCTACAGCCTACTGGCATTTAACAAGCCTCTGCTTTAATGGGGTTCACCGCAGGGTGTGGGAGCAGACCAGATTAGCGTGCAAACCACGCATCCTTTCAGAGACATCTCCTCTGAAGGAGCCTTCCAAATGGGATTCACACTCCTTCACACTTGCTGTAAGACAGATAGGGACTGGATTAAGGGCTTAGAAAAAGAAATGCTGCTCCCTGAAAAAGTGCTGGTTCACACTCTCAGTGAAAGGGGGAAGAAAAATTAAATCATGGACCTTGTAACCTTTTAGCTCCCACCTCATCCATGTTGAAGATATGGTAGGACCGATCCGAAGCATCATAACTTATTATTCAAATGCATTTATCCAATCTGGCTCTGCATGCCCCCAGCGACAGGTCTGTGCATGTCTCCTCCTGAAATGAAGGCAGGCGTTGGGGCTGGAGGTGCTGGATGTGAGGAAGATAAGTTGAGAAAACATCTCCCAACTCACTGTGAGCAGAGGTGGTAGGGAAGGGGATGGGCTGCTCGGATCCCCTGCTGAGCAACCCCTCAAGGACAGTTTTGGGGGTTACTCTTTCTCTCTCACACACCATGAAAAGCAAAATTTTTCAACATGAGGCAATGGAAATTGAGCATGAAGTATTCTGGTGTCATACACGAACATGGAGGGGTGGCTCATTGGTGGAGGAGAGAGAGCAGGGCTCTGCTGGCCACCTTCCCAGCACTTGCTCCACAGCACTGGGCTCACTGCTTTACTGGCCAGTAGCAGCCAGGATGCTCTCAGTAGACACTCAAGATGCTGGCAAAGACACTGGTCCCTGTACCAGGCTTGGTTTCTCTCTCCAAGCCACAGAGATTGCCTGAAGCTGGGAATCAATACTTGGCTGAAGGTCTCAGCTGGTTTAGTGAATCCTGAAATGCTCCCGTGGCTTCAGAACCATCAACCTTTTGGCCCTTTGTGTTCTCCACTTGAACTTCCCCTACAATCTCCCTTTGTACACCTGAAAACGTGCTCTGTGAATATGATACCATGGGGTGTACTGTCCTGCCCAGCCATCCTGCCCAGCTCAGCCCACCAACGGGGAGCAACCAGGCAAACCAGCTGCTCAAAAACACCCGTAGTTGGGTCAAGCATGGTATTTTCTGAGATCTTCCATATTTCATTACCAACGCAGGCAAGCCAGTATCACCGTACTGCTTCACTTCCCCCACCTGGGAAGAGAAAAACAGGGAGAAATGGCAGGCAATAATTAATAGGCACACCTTGAAGAAAAAAAAAAAAAAAAAAAAAAAAAGTCAGCCTGTTTTATTATACCTTGCTGACCTGGAGTTTCAAATCTCTCGGCTTCAAAAGGCAAAGACCAACCTCAATTAAAATTGCACAGATAGGCATTGATTTTGAGCAGCTTTCTAGTGCTACACCGTGTTTGGATTGAATTGCCTTATTAATCTAGTTGTTATCAGTTTGATTGTATAGCCAGCTCCACAAAGTACCAACCTGCTTCCTAATCCTATTATTTACAAAATGCTCTTCTTTTAACTTCTGTTGGGATGTTTTCCAGCGATAAGTTGCATCTATATGTGCTAATGCCATCTTAGTGGCTTGTGCCAGCCTCTCTCATTTTTGCTTTGAGGTTTTCAAGCTGAATTTCCACTATCTAAGATATTATATAGGTCAAAACATTCCGTGCTCAGATGTAAAGTGACACTGATTTATATATCAGAGGATAAAAAAGAAAAATTGTCTTATGGTTCAGGTCCAAATTATCTTGGATGAATAATTTCTGACAAATCAGGGATGCAAAGACTTCTCCATTCACTCAGTATGAATGGGATGTTTAGGGTTTTTGCTTCTCTTTTCATCGTTTCCCCACTCCTTAAATGATTCTCTTAATTGTTGCTAGGTATGGTTCAGTCTTGCTTCAAGCAATTTCAATACGTGAAATCAAAGCTGCTTTGACTGAACAAGTAGGTCACACAGGCTCTTCGGGGGAGCGGATCTCTAAGAGCAGGCTTTACACATCCATATTCTCAGGCTTACAAATCCAAAAATGCGTTTTCCATGGATATTTTACAATGCTCACCTCCAAGTCCTGCTTCCCCCCTCCAGCATCTGTGGCAGACAATACACATGACATGGGAAACAGGCAGGAGAAGCATGAACTAGCTAGACATTTCAGCCATACCCAACCACCCATTTAGCCACGTTTGTGGAGTCCATTCCCAATGGAATAAAACCTCTTTGCCTCTTCTTGACCTTGGGCAATCCAAATTTTCCTTGCCTCCTTCCTCCATCCATGTGCATTCGCAGACATAAGACAGACCTTGCAAAGTCAGGGACTAGCTGGCACATGCACACTACCTCATTAGAGAAAGGCTTGGATGCACTGACTGCCCTGTTAATGAGTGAATTAATTTTGCTGACTAAGAGCATTGTAGCCATTAAGCTATGGGCTCCCCAAATCCTCAAAGATGGGGCAGGATACATGTTTTTGCCCTCCTCCCTCTTCCCTGAACTTCAGGGTTTGTGTTGAGACTAGCACAACGGCAAACAAACCCCAGAGCTTGAGGGGGGAAACTGTCACATTGCTGAGTCGTCTATGAGAGGAACAACTGGCTTCTGCCTTTCCATCTCCACATCAGGGCCTCGCTGGAAAGATGGAAAAAGGCCATATTCATCAGCAAGTCCCTCTGTGGGCTTCTCACTGGACAAGTGGTTTCTGTGGGGTTTAGGTCAAAGCTCAGCCATACCTGTAAGAGACAAATTAAGCGAGAAAAGGCTTCACTGCTGGTTAGCCCTACACATAAACCAATCTGCAGATGAGAAACAAAAGCCAAAGCTAGGTGAGAAGCAATGGGAGCAGAGACGTATTTTTTGAACCTCGAGACCATGTACTCAAGCACAGCATCATGCACTTGATCAGACACCTGTCTTCACCCTTGCAGAAACGCAGCGTGCTCAGGCTCTGTTCTCATCTCGCTTTACTGTATCACATATCATGACACACTAGGAGGAGCCAGGACATCTGACAATTGCAGATCGTTCCCTGGGACATTTCGCCAGTCGCTTTTGAGGTTTTCATCCCAGGCTTTGGAGGAGATGGTGACTAAGAGAAGCAATGGCCATTGGGTAGCACTGCCTACCTGTGCTCTCCTGGTGAGCGAGCTTCCCTCTGCAGGGATTAATTCGGTTGACATTTCTAAACCATGTCTGCTCAGATGAAAGATCCTGCAATACATCTTTCTGAGACATTTGAAATCACACTTCGATGTGTTTAAAATCTCACTTGTTCATATTGTCACAGCTTGGCAGCCTGAGTGTCAAAAACTTCCTAAATATCAGGTGCTATTTTTACTGAGCCGAGTTTTATTCTTCCTACTAAGTCACATAACCACATTTGGGAGAGTCTGCCTATATTGTGGCTTTCAGGAAGACCATGTGCCCTGCTGGGGTCCTGATATAGCTCTGGTATACAACCCACAGGGCAGTGCTTGTGCAGCCAGGCTGGTGGCATAGCATCTTGCAGCAAGTCAAGGAGAGTCGGTGTAGAAGCACTGTCTGATGGCCTCGATGATGCAGACAGCGCCTGCTATTACCCACCATGGAAAACGCAGATCTGCCAGTCTCATGGAAAGCAGCCTAATTTGTTCACCTCCTCCCATTACCCAATCCCACGTCCATCCCATCACCCATTCCACAGGCAACTTCCCAGCAACCACAAAAAGATGGGAAGGTCAGAGGTGCTCAGCATCCCTACCTGTCAGGTGGTAACCATGGCTCCACATCAGCTCCCACATAAATGAGAGTGGGGTTTGGTCCTGAGATTTCTGCCTGGCTGCGAATCACCGCGTGGGATCATCGCAAGCGTACGCCGAGGACGCAGGAATCAAGACACATGAATGTGCAGAACAGAGACACCTATTGCTTAATAGGGAATAAGCCAATTAGGCAGAAATGCTTATGTGACAAAACTGGTGAAGAAGCAGCAGGAACGGCGCAACTCTTGACAACTAAAGGACATGAGGCAACAGGAGGGATGCCCGTGGCAGCCTGCCATCGGGATGCTGCTTGGGGACACGGTGTTGGAATAACTAGAGCTCCACAACCAAACCTCTGTCCCTGCCTTGAGCCACTTGCCCTGAAGGACCTGTGGGAGGTAGGCGAATGCTTGAAGCAGCCTGATGGTTACTGCTGCAGGTGAGAAAGCTGTGGTCTACGACTTTCAGGCTCTGTCCCCAAGCCATGGGCTTTCCCTGAGCCAGAGAAGTCTCTCTTCCACCTGTAGAACATCAGGTCTCACACCCACATCTACATGGCTGACCCGATCATGCCATGATGCACAAATTTTTTTGCTGCTCCTGAAGACAAAATACTCATGTGCTTGCAGGGCTCAATTGTCACACACTTCACCTATCCTGTGCACCAGCAGGACCTTATTCTTTCCTTCATCTGAGGTCTTCCTTCAGAAGTTTATTCCTGGCATCAGTTTAGCCTCTTTGGCTACGTGAATGAAACAAGTCAATGAAGAAAAAGACACTGAGGCAGGCAAAAAGGATCCAGTGAGTGCCTTGGGGTTTGTGTTTGTGGATTTAGCTTTCCCCTTCTGGAAGGGAGAAGGGAAAAACCCCAAGAGCCCAGTGAAGACCTAGAAAGGAGCTGAGACAAAAGCCTCACTGCTTAAAAAACATGTCTTCGCTATATATTTTTCCTGAGATAATTTTTTTAGTGAACTGAGCAGAGCTATCAGGGAGCACAAACAGCAGGGCATCAGTCTTGCAGCAGATTCTGTCACCCTGAGCATTCGCATCCCAAAATACAGAAATCCCACTGGCTGCTGCAGCATCTTGGATGCCATGTACTTTAGGAAATGGGAATGGAGAAATATGAAAAGATATCATGTCCTTGGGCTCATCCTCCCACAACCACCTCTTGCCTTCTCTTCTCACCACTCTGCGCAGCCCCTTGGAATACTCGAGGTCTCCTGTGGGCTTTTTCCTTCTGCTGTCGACATGGATGCTGAGGACCTCTCCTGGGCAGTGCATCCTCTTGGGATGGCTCTTCTGCACAACTATCCTCAAAACAACATCTGGTGCCTACACAAAGAGGGCTGGGAGCGCCTGGATATGAGCTGCACCCCACAATGATCATCTGCACAAGATATTTGCCTGCCATTACAGGCACTCACCTTACTTTCGGAGAGACTTATTTCCCAGATGACAATGTCCAGATGCCAAAAATTGAAAAGCCCAAAGTGGTTTCAGAGTTTGGCCTCCTCTCTGCTCCCTGGCTCATAAAGCTACACCATGGAAGTCCAGGTGGCACTAAGGAGGAGAAGTTTAATTACCAACTAAGCTGTGGTCGAGTGTGCTTCTGGGTGTCTGAAAAGGCACTGAAGATGCCTCATGACGATGCTTAACCTTCACAGGGGAAACTCGTCCCCTGCTGTAGCTGCTGGCTCAGAGCTGAATTACATTCCTGAAGCCTGGGCTGGGTCATGGTGGAAGAATTGTCCTTCAATTAGGAGCTGCCAGACACATGGGTGATACCTGGAGCCCCCAGTGATGCTGTTTGACTGAGGGAGGCCTTGAGAAAGCACTTCAAAACTGTGTCGTGACTGTGACAATATGTGCTTTTAAAAGCAGCCCTGCCCACGAAGAGCGCTGGACGGGGAGGGGTGGCGTGCTCAGCATACAGATAGCCAGCCTGGCTTTCTTTTTGTGTGTGTTTGTGATATTCCCAGCAGATTTCTGCACGCAATAACAAGGACTTTATTTGCAGTAGCAATAAGAAAGAGTCCGGCACTTAAATTTAGAAAGAGCTGACCCGGTGCACAAGCAGCCAGCTCGATGAATCAAACGCCGTGCAAACAAGGAGCCTCAGAAGGGTCAACAGCAGAGCCAGCAGGATCGGGGCGATGAAGCTGCTGAACGCCTGGCAAAGTGGAATGTCCCTAAAGCTGACAGTGTTTCTGCCTTGTAGTGTCACCCTCAAGAGCAACCATCACCCCCGGGCTGGTGCAAGGACTTCTAATAGGCTCATCTGACGGGAGGACACAGCGTTTGTGCTCTGGCATCGCTTGCTGCTTCAGGAGGACCGCTTTGGTCCCACCACCCACACACCCAGCACCCTCCTGGGGTCATCGTCCTTCCTACTTCTAGCTCCCTTTCACCCCACATCATCGCTCCTACCCTGGCAGGTTTCGGCAGCACCTGCCCATCTCCCTGGATTGACCCTTTCACTTCTTGATTGGAGCCAGCACTGCTGCTATTGATAAGGATGCATCTCTCAAGGCTACCACCAAGGCTGCTGCTCAGCCAAGACAAGGAGTTGTTTAGATTTACAGAGGGTAAACAAAGAAAAAAAAAAGAAAAAAAAAAGAAAAAAAAAGAGCTGTAAATATGCCTTTTTTGTTTTCCTTTTTCCTTATTTTTTTCTATTGCAAGGGGCAGAGCTGCTGACACCAGCCTGCTCTGCCATGGTGTTTGCTGATGGTGACCTTAAACTCTGCTCCTACAGTGAATGTACTGTTCCAGGGAACTCTCTTGTTTCCAGAGGCAACTGGGGACTGGAACCAGAACAATTGCAAAATAATAATTGTCTAATATTGCAGCTTGGGCTTATTTCTTGCTGCTGAGGATAATCCGGTCCTGGGGAAAACAAATGATGGAGGCAATTTGAGGAAATCTGTCTTTGGAATAGCTGGGGTTTATAGCAACCCTGCCTGTAGATGTATTTAAGTAGTGCTGGTCTCAGGGATGAAAAAACAAAATACCTGTAGCTGGAAAGCCCAACAAGAGGTAAGTGAGCTCCTGTTAAAGCATTTTCCTGGAAGATCAAAAGCATGCCTGGCATGCCAGCAGGCACCGATGAACAGATGTCCAAGCAGAATAACCATGGATGCTGTAGAGAATTAAAAAAAAAATCCACAAAACCTGACCCCTTTATCCATGTCCAAGAGAGCTCAGGGTGGCAGCGGGATATGCTGTGTCACTGCTGGCCACAGTCCCAGGGCTCCACGCTCTGCCCATGAGTACGGCAGTAGCAAGGAGGAACAGGCACTGTGCTGCTGATGGCTGAATCACTTAACCTCACTGTTAGCTGCTCAACAAGCCTTTGCTAAATGAACCAACATTTGCAACTCCTTGTTCTCTGCAGGGAGAAAAAGGTTTCCTTCGCTCTCCAGACTGAAACAGTGCATTTGAGGGGTTGGAGGTGGGGAACATAAAGCTGCCCCCTCACCCTGGGCGAAAGGGAATTGTGAAAATTGTTTTGCTCTGGTCGCTGCGACTGGCCATGGCTTCAGCAACTCTGTGCTCAAGTGCTGGCTGGTGATGTGCATCCTCCTACCACAGCTACAGTGTTCCTCACAGCGAGCTCAGGAATTCCCTCCTCGAGGGTCTAGCAAGCTGCTGAAAACCAGGATTGGACCAAAGCACAAGTCTGCACCAACTGTACTGGAAAGCTCTTAGTGGGACCAGTTATGTGCACAGCACTGGGTTGTCTTCCACTGAATTGCTCGAGAGGCTGCTAATGCTTTCCACCCTGCTGCTCCTAGCCCTCCTGCCAGACAGCGTTTCCCTCCAGGTATCACCCCTCCTGCTGCCCCCTTGGAGCTCAGCTGAAGGAAACAAGCTATGGAGTTTCATCTCCTTTAGTGTGCTCTAGGCAGGAGCACAGGGGTTTTGGGATGTAGCCCTGCGGCAGGCCCCCTGAGGAGCAGCAGGAGATGAAGGAGTGTTTTACAGGGAGGAAGGGGAGTTCTGCAGCCAACCTGAAAGAGGCTGCTGGACCTCCAGTTATTGTCAGAAGAGTTGCAATCAAAGCCTACACCGAGTATTTTCTTACTCAAATCAGTGCTCCGACCTTGCTTTTATTTTCCAGACCAATGCCTCACGGGGCTTTTGTTAGAGCCCTGCCATACCCAAGGAGTACAAAGCTCTTTCCATTGGCTTGATTTACATGAATAGTTACAGGGTGTCTGTGGGTTTCTGCCCTGCAGAGAGGCATTACTCCTCCAGACCAGCCCGGTTAATTGTCAGCTCACACACGCCCACTGTGCAAGTGCACAAAAGGGTCTATTGGGAGAATATAGCGCTTTTTACAGGAAAACTTTCTGGTGGAGAGCAAATCTTAAGCCTACCTCTGGGTCGGGGGGCAGGAAATCCCAACCTGAAAGACTGAAGCAGGATGCTTATATTCCATGGACCAACCCTGACAAGAAGTGTTTTGTATCAAAAATAGTGTGGCCAGTAGGTCTGGGGAGGTGACTGTGCCCGTGGACTCAGCATTGGTGAGGCCGCACCTCGAGTGTTGGGTCCAGTTCTGGGCTCCTCACCATAAGAAGGACATGGAGGTCCTCGTCTGCGTCCAGAGAAGGGCAATGAGGCTGGTGAAGGGGCTGGAGGGCAAATCATATGAGGACCAGCTGGGGGTGTTCAGCCTGGAGAAGAGGAAGCTGAGGAGAGACCTTATCACCACCTACAATTACCTGACAGGAGGGTGTAGAGAGGTGGGCGATGGTCTCTTCAGCTAAGTGACAGGAGATAGGACAAGGGGAAATGGCACTAAGCTGCACCAGGGCAGGGTCAGATTAGATGTTAAGAAAAAAATTTTCATTGAAAGAGTTGTTGGGGCCTGGAACGGGCTGCCCAGGGAGGGGGTTGAGTCACCATCCCTGGATGTGTTTAAAAAAAGGGTAGATGAGGTACTTAGGGATACGGTTTAGCATAGGACAGGAACGGATGGACCTGATGATCTTAAAGGTCTTTACCAACCTTGTGATTCTGTAATTCTGTGACTGCAGCACACCACAGACCGCTCAGAGCAGGTGCATGGGCCACTGCGAGGGACACAATATCTCATCATGGCATGATGAGGACACAACATCTCACCGTGAAAGGCAGGTGTTAGAAAAGGGCACATGAGGAAAAAGTGGCAATTTACTGACAAGCTTCCAGGCAGGCCAGCAATATTAGATACTCCAATCCATCACTTAAAAAGAGCAGAACATAATTCCTCATGTAATCAGGATGGAAAGGCATGTGGTCCAGGCTAGCAGAGGAAAGGTTGACTCATATTAAGTCCAGCCCATTACCAAGTGTCAATTGCTCCCTAAGATGGCTCACACGCTAATTTGAGAAGTCACCTGGTGGCAGCGGGTCACCAGCTCCCTCTACAGACAATCAGGACACAGCCGGACCCCTGCAGAACTGCTACAACACACGCATAATAACAAAGAGTCCCTTTAAACTACCACCAAGGAGCAGAATTTTCCTCCTCATCACCGGCAATAATTATCCCGCTCGACATCGAGCCCTTTGTCTTCCCTCCATGGCAAGAGGTCCGACCCACTCCCCTGTCCTGGGGCGGATGAAGAAACGGCAGCGATCGCATTAGTGCTCCCCAAGACAGATGTGAATGTGTCTTTTGTTTTCTTCCAGGGAAACAAAGAGCCGGGGAGGGATGGAGAGAGTGATGGAGGGAAACGTAGGCGCCACGGGGCTGCAGGAAAAGTTCGGCAGCCAGAACCGGGTGGTTGTTGGGGAAAAAGTGCCAGGACTGTTTGCACTGGCAATACTTCACCGCAGCAGCGTGAGGAGCGAGCCAAGGCGAGTGGGACAAGTGTGTCTGCCCACCCACTGGCATCCCACAGCACCCGATTCAAGCGATGTGCATATAGGTGATACAGAGATGCAACGACGGGAACCTCACGGGATGAAAACCCGCGTGCAGGGGTGGCTGCAGGGCAAGAGGAACAAGCTAACGAGAGCAACACAGCGTCGGGAGCAAGAACTGCTGAATTTTCATCCCTGCCCTGACTGCTCTTTGTTTCAGTATCTCCTGTCTTCAGGAGGTGGTATAAGAATATCTAGCAGAGCAAGACAGGGCTGCTTAAGAAGCAAACATCTTTCTCAGAATCCTGTGGCCAGAGGAGCAGCTCCAGCTGCCCTCAGCTCCCACCTCCCTTCACCTGGGATGCTGGGAACTTGCTGTCCAGAGAAAAAACAGTATGATATTTTTTTCTTTGTGTCCTTTTGCCAGTAACGTTATACTCTCACTTTGTTCCTAATGAACGTTTTGTTCTTTCTTTCTGCGATTTCTCAGTATTTGTAGGTGAGTGAAATATGTTCCCCCCCTGCTCCCACCCGCATGAGGCATATTCTTCCAAAGACAATCCAAATCACAGGCAGGGGGCAGGGTATGTGTAAAAGTGGGCAAGCTGTTCGCTCCTCACAATAATTAGAGAGTGTTTCGATGCCAAGGAAAAAGAAAAGAGTCACACCTGCCTGCATTTCCCAGCCCCCCCATCCCCCCCACCATGCTGTGAGCCTGCCAGGGGACACCTGGTCAGCTCCTTGCTTTCCTTAATGCTTGGGCTCTGTTGACTGAAGAAAAGACAGTGTATGGGGTCTGGAAGAGGATGCCAAAGCACATGATCCATCAGACAAATATTCCTGATCTGGGGAAGAGCTGCATAAATATCTGGGACCTCCCCATCCTCTCCTGGAGAGGTGCTGTTCCCTCCTGGACACATAGAGAGCACCTAGAAAACTTAATAAGGGTCTCCTTCTCCACACTGCCCTACGCTTTCACTGCCACACAGTCCTCTTTACCTATAGGACCAGTTTGCACAAGATACTGCTATCATGTGTCACTCAACGTCAAAACCTCTTTACCATCCCTTCAACTCCTGCTGATCAGGCACTCAGCTTTTTGACATCTCCCCAGCAATATACTTCAGCAAGGTCAGAGCATCGTGTTGACCATCCCTGGTACCATGGCAGCACACAGGGATGAAGTGGTCTTTGTGCCAGGCTCCCATCTTGAGAGCTGAGGGTGTAAGATGAACCAAGTGTTTGGTCCCTTGTTGTGTTTGGGGTGAGGGAGCTCAACAAACCCAACCCCCTTTGGAGATGCAATGGGGAAAAGAAGTGGGTGGGAGATGGCAAAGCAAGAGAGAAGGTCAGCTTGCCCTGCTTCATGACTACATCTTAGTATAGCAGTGTCCCACCTTTGCTCAATGCATCCCTGTATCAGAAGCACAGTTGATGTGGGAACTTATCTCTAAAAAGGCAGTTTCAGACCAGATTGCAGGACCCATCCTTCACACCCTGGGGTGAAGGGCACTCATCATCTTCTCTAGTTACTTTGCACACTGTTATTTCTGCAGTGCTGTATGAAACAAGCTGCTCGCCGTTTCTACGGAACTCATTTGACCCTGTTGCCGTCTCTGCCGCTGCACTGCCTGGCAGTACTTCCTTGGAAGAACTACAGCAATAAACTCAGATGCCAGGGCTTGGAGATAAGCAGCCAGCAAACATCCAATTTCCATACAATGTACAGAAAAGAGAGGAGGAAAAAAAACTCCACAACACGGGGAATCCCTAATGAACCAGGGTGAAAAACAGGACAAGCAAGAAACAAAACAGAATAGATTTTCAATAAGGGCACGACAAGTTCTAGCGGACAGATCTGTCTGATAGACAAGTAGAGAGAAGAAAGAACAGAAGCCGGAAGAGATGGGAGAACGGCAATAGGATCAGAGCAGCCTGTCCGATGGGGAGGATGCTCCATAAGCTTTTCAGTTCCTTTATTATTGTATGGAGAGTGCCAGATCGTTGCAGGGCAACAGTTCATCTAGCCTGCTAACCTACAGTCCAGTGCTGGATGTTTCTGGACAAGGCTGCTGACCTTTTAAGCACTTCTTGCCTGTGGCACCCACTATATCATAACAAAGAAACCATGACAAACATCACTGCGTTTCATTTCTAATTTCAGCACCAAGCGCCAGGCGTTTGTTCTAACACGGTGAGCAATGCCACCAGGTCCCAAACAGAGAGACCTGCCATTTGGGCACCCCACCTTACTAGGATTATTTGATTTCTTTTCCCACACTGCTGCAGCAAGTTCCTCAAGTTAACGCAAACCCTCCCCTGCATTTGTTCCTCTCAACCCCTAAGTTTCCAAGCAGCCCTCAGAGATGGGCTTTATGGGTTGGGTAGGGTATTGCTCCTCTCCTCAGACTTGCGGCTGCTTTAGCTGCTGCCACGCAGGGCACCTGCAAGTAAGCACCCACCCTGGAGGTGACAGGAAAGGGGTGATCACAAAGGCCCTGATGCAGCCCATGGGGACCAAAAAGGGGGTTGAGCTCCCCCACCCTGCTCCTTCACTCCCGCCCAGCTGGTTCCTGCTCAGTCTCTCACACTCTGCAGACTGACCTTTGCTCCATCAGACTGCTCCCTCATCCATCATCCCTATGAGCCGGTGCCCTCTCCACCACACCCACCCAGACCAGCACGGGCACCCAAGCCCCCATGGCTGCAACTTGACTCACCGTCCCCAGCCAGCAGGCTGCCTGCACCAGTATCCCGCTTAGGGACCTTCTCCATCAGTCCATCAACACCTGAGCGCTGCCCTCACCCAAACCCCTCTCTCCAGACCACTATCTTCTCCAACATCTCCAATGAGACTGGTACCCGCTCCAGCATCCCCACCCGGACCGGCACCTCTGCCTCTCTAACAACAGCAGCACCAGGTCCCTCACCCCTGCTCGGACCGGCGTGGCTGCCCCCCCGGCCCCGCGCCCCGTCCTGCCCGGCGGTGGGGCGGTCCCGCGTGGGGCTGCCACCGGTTCCGCGCCGATGCGCGGGAGCGGAGCGAGCTCCCTTTCCACTTCCGCGCGGCAAGAAACCGAGAGAGCCGGAGACAAAGAAACTGTCCGGGCGCTTCCCCACCCTCCGCCAGCGCCGCCGCCGCCTCCGCTTTCTCCTCCGCCTCCAGCACCCCCATCACCCGCGCCCCTCCGCACCCGTTCCGCGGCGCGGAAGGAAGGGGGTATTTACCCGCTTTCCTCCTCGATCTCGGAGATATCAGCGAAGATGAGAAAACCGACAAGCAGCGTAAGCAGCGCCAGCGTCCAGCCCCGGCACGGCAGCGGCATGGCTCCCGGGCTTGGGATGATGAGCTGAGCTTGGCTGGGCCGCTCCGCGCCGCTCCGCGGGGTGCGGAGCGCGGCGCCGCGTCCCGGCTCGGCGCCGCCGCCGCCGCCCGGCGGGGCCGCTCCGCCCCCTCGGCGCCCGCGGAGCGCCCGTCCCGCCCCGCCCGGCGCGGGGAGGGGGCGCACGGGGCGGGCTCTGCCCCCGCCGCCCCCCGCCGATAAAGTTTGCGGTGCGTCCCGGGAGCGGCGCGCAGGGGTTGCTTCTCACCCCGGGGTCGGGGGAGAAAAGGGGGGGAGCGGGACGAACCTCGGCCTCCCCGCCCTCGGACGTGCCCTCTGCCAGCGGGCCGGCTTTTTGTTGTCGCGTTCCCCTGCGCGGCCGCGGCACGTCCCCTCCCTTGCGCGCCCCGGCGCGGTGTGGCAGGGTCAGCCCTGGCTGGGGGGCTAAGCGCAGGCGGGCGGCTTCTCGGCGAAAGGGCAGAAAGATGCAATAAAACAAGACAAAGCTCACCGCTGTTTGCCATGGCGCTGAGCGCACCTCTCCCTTCCTCCCTCCCTCCCTGCCTCCCTCCCTCGCAGCGTGCATGCGGTAAAGTGCATCTTTTGGGATGAAAGACACTTTGTAAACAATGATGGATAATCACACCTATCCCTATTACTATTAACGCCCATTTCGGCAGCAGTAATTCTTTGCCGTATCGTAAATACCGGCTGCGATAACCACACAGCTCCCCACATCTTGCTGGAGTTGGAACAGGTAGAATCTGTCAAGCAGAAACCACACAGGGGGGTCCCGATGTGCCTCTGCCACCCTCGCAGCCCCCCTAGACAACCTCGGGGCCACAAGCGCGGCCTTAGATTTTGTTATGGAGAGAAAAGGTTGCAGTTTCTGCCTAGGAAGGGAGATGAAAGTTGGGAAGAAGGAAAACGGGACTGGTTGGGCCACAGTATTGCCAAAAAAAAGACCAAGAGGCCTTTTCCCTATATCCCGGTTATCTGCTAGTCCAGCACCAGCCCTGGAGAGGAGAGACCAGCAGGGTTAGGCAAGGCCAGCCTGGCAGAGTATCTCCAAATGCAAACGTAATTCTTTCGGATCAGAAAGTTGCTGAAAATCAGAATGTCTGGTGATATACGCACCGCCAAGCCGGAGAGGGACGCAGTGGATTTATAATGCAGCAGATAGAAGAAGAAGCAGAAGCACAGATGTGTTGAGAGAGAGAGATACTAATTGCTTACATATTTAAAACAGCATCTTTAGTCTGAATGGGAGGCACCATTAAGCAAAACAGAGCTATTAACTGGGGCCACTTGGAACGCTGCCATTTTCCCTTCTGTGCAAGGCTTTTTGCATCAACACAACACAAAAGTTCCTCTGCTCAGGGTGTGATGTGCTGTCAGTGGTGTGTGATTCCTACCCAGGATGCTGAGGTGCTTTGCACTGGGGTATGCGTGTCCATACTTCCCTGGGATGTGGAGCACCCATATTGTACATGGGCAGGCATACTCAGCAGAAGACTTTTATCTGGATTAAATGGTGGAAGGGGCCCGTTACGGGCGATGTGCTTTCCTGGGGATTCTGAAACTCTTGTAGAAAGAGGAGACAAACAAATCACCATTACATTTATAGGTAAAAAATACAACATAGGTGAGTCTGCTACAATTACACCGTAGTATATATGGCAAATTTACAGTCCAGTATACAGCTTTTATAATAGAGCATATTCAGGCCCCTGGGGAGAAAGCGATTTTAGGTGGTGTAAGTAGCCCCATAATTTACCTTCTGCATAAATCTGAGAAAAGCCTCATTTTCCTTCTGTTTTATTCTTCTTGGGCTCCTTTTGCTCACCCTTTTTCTGGAGTTTCCTAGGAGAGTGACTGGCCTGAGGATGAGGAAGCAGGCTTTGAGGTGACCTTGCAGGTGCAGGGACTGACATTGGGGTTTCCCGAGATGCAGCAGAGCAGAGCATCGGTCCCCTGTGATTCGGGAGCACCACACCGCAGCTGTCTTCCCCTGGCTTACACATCCTTGAGAATACAGATGGAGATATCTGCTCCTGCATCTTTTTTCCTTCAGCTCCATCCCAGGTGGTGTTTCAGCTTCTTTTGTCTGATCTTTCTGTTTCCGTTGCCAATCACGGTGGCAATGTACAAGAATGGAAATCTCAGTGGAGGCTTTGCAGTAAGTGTGTGTGTGGGATCATTCAGACTGTGGTTGGGAGTCGGTTTGCTTAGATAGAGACTCTCACGGGGGCCGACATGTTCCTTCTGCTGAGGAGAAGCTTGTGTTAAAACACATGCTGGTATTTGCCTCTGCCCCTGCATAAGTCAATGGAAATGTTGCTATTAAGTGGAAGGAGAAAAAAACCCAAACCCTCCCAACAACCAAGCCACTTGGAGGTTGAGCTGAGAGTTAAGCTTGATGTCCTTCACTGGAGAGCTCCACTGCTAGGGGCTTGCACAAAGAGCTCTGTGGATCCTGTACTTGGTGTCATCTGTTGCTTTATTCCTATGAAAGATGTAGGTCAGAGAAAAAGGTCATTCTTCAGCTATCAGGCTTCAAACATGAGGACCAGGACCTTGAAGTACAGCCAGTTTTGAAGGAGGAGGCAGCGAGCTATATAGAAGACAGAGGAACAGTGCAGCTTGCTGAATTATTTCATAATCAATTAACGAGGCTTGTAACATCACCAAGTGTGACTCGGCAATGAAAACCTGGAGATCTTGTTGCACTGCTGAGGGCTAAATTCTGCACGACCAGGAGCCTTGCTGTAGCAATAGAAAGAAATGGATATAATAGGGACTGACTGCAGGAGAGGATGTTTTTCTCTGCATTTGCTCAGAGTCCATCCTTTAGAGTGTCCTGGCCAGATTTTGGGTGAGGAAGAAAAATGCACCCTGGTTTCACACATTCATCTTTATCCTGAGGAACTGCAGACTGCTTTGGAGCAATTGCCATAGTTCCTCAAGTATTAGTCATTTTGCACATTCAATTCACTATGAATCCTCACATGATTCAACTTAACCAGGTGCATAAATGTTGCAGGATTGGGTCTGTAAGCATCCAGAGCCTCAATTTTATGTCTCATTTGTAAGATGTGTTGCAGGAAGATGAGAACAAACCGTCGCAAATAGACTGTTGTGGTAGAGTAATATGTTCTGAAACAGAATAAAAGGCTATGATATCTTCTAGTTTCTAATAATTTGAGGAAATAATTTTATATCCAGAATATTTGCAGTAAATACAATAAGGTATACTGAAAAAAAAATCTTAGCATAACAGCAAAAGTATCTGCACCAGAACAATACTGCGTTTTGCTGCTTTGACAGGAGAAGAGAAAAGAAATGGCATTTTTACATTTCCTTTTGACCTTTGAGAAATATCAGGAATATGTAATAGCCATATTCACCAACAATAGCTCAGAGGACTCAGGGAATAAGAGTTAAACACCTAGGGACATTTACAAACAACTGGCAGAGAGGAGATGAATTTAAGATGTGAGTATGAAAGGCACAGATAGACAGAGAGTGCAAAAGTAATACATATTTAAAATGCTTTTAATCTATATGAAAAGCATCATTGAGAAAGGTAGTGACTCCTGAACAAGCAAAGGAGGGACAGAGAAGATGACCCACGCGGTCTTTGCCATGCTATGACGAATGATAAGACCTAGTGTGGCAAGAGGTCTCAGGGGACCTTTCTCCATCCAATTCGTAATGCTGTAAAATGCACACAACCTTTATCATATCCGTCAGCCAAAATGAACAAAGTTTACAGCCCATTTTATACAGCTAAACAGTACTCTGATGCGATGAGCAGGCATGACAAATAGGAGCCTGTGCTAACCAGGGTCGCGATGTTTCATTGCCTCGTTATTGGCAACGAACTTGCCTTGAGGTGCTTTCCCCAGTGAAACCCTCCGTCCCTCCTGTGAAAGTCAGGTGACTCCCAAGGGGCATGAAGTGCTTTTTCCTCCCTCCAGTAAGTTCATTAGCAGGAAGGAAGGATGCTGATTCAGTAGCTTTGATGCCCTCCATCTCCTGCATGGTCTTGCTGGTGTCCATGCAGAGCAAGGGACTGGAGCATATCACTCTAACATCAGAATCCACAGCCTCTGTGCTCCTGGATGGAACAGCACTAGTAACAACCAAACAGCTCCCCAAACTCTCAGTCTCCTCACCTGGTGTTACCCTTGGGTAAGTGTTTCCCAGCTGGATCCCCAAGTGCCAAGTCCTTTACTAAAGTGCATTCACCTGTCCTGGAGGAGCTGTGGTTCCCAAATGCTCACAGGACTTCCAAATGCTGGACAGATTGATGTTTGTTATGAATATGGTTTGCTTTTAAGAAGTAGACAGCACTGAGCTACAACCTCAGCAAAGGCATTTAGACATGTCCTAATGTCAGTGAATCTAAAGTTAGTCACATCAGAAGGGTCAGTAACTTTTTGTGGTCCTTTCCCTGTTGAACTAAATGAAGAAGCATCACTGCTCCTCATCTCTTAGGTTGGATGGGAGAGTCGTTGTTTTCCTTGGAGGAAGAGCCAAAACCCTCATAATTTTATCTCCCTGGGGATTTGTGCCATTGGAAAGAGGACTTCTCTTCCTTATACCCAGAGTGGTACAGCAGCAACAAGAAAGCTTTGGTGGCTCACAAGAAAGGGAGAAGAAGATTGTTAAACTGCATTAATTTCAAGCTCTATTAGGATTTTAAGAAAGTAAAGTCAGTAGAAAAGGATGGACTCAGTAGGGAACGTGACCTTATTTCCTCAGTGTCTGAAGGGGAAGTGCACACAATAGGGAGACAAAAATACATCTATAAAACCAGTAAAAGATCAGTTTCTTTGATGTTGAAGAAAAGAAGTTGAAATGCTTATGCAAACTGGCATCATATGACTGGCATTTAGAAGTGTTTGAAAGAGAAAAAGCAAGAATAAACCAAACCCCAAACCCACCCCAAAATAGTCAAACCCAACCCCATCCATTAGTCCTTTCTATTTCTTTCTCTTCTGTAGTAAATTGCAAAAATGGTGCGATCCACACAACATTTCATCAACTAGGACTCGCCATTGTCAGAGCAAAATGTCTGATATAAAACAAGAATGATCTCTCTTTCTTTTTGGTCAGATAAGCTGGTTTGGCTTAATAAAAAAAATGCCACATTCACAATGATATTGGTAATTTGCATGTGAAAAGCCTTCCACCTGGTAATGAAAACAATTTCTCAGTTTTGCCACCACTAGTCGCAGGAGATAAGGTCTGCCGTCCTCCCCCTCACAATTAACCACGCACACACAAGAAAGGGGAATGGTAGAGTATGTGTGACTGTTGCAAATTGCCTGTTATCTGAACCCAATGCACAGGTATTGATATTTGCAGCTGCACAGCTGGCACGCTTTTACAGCCTGGCTGTGTCTGCATGGGAAGCCGGGCACCTCCAGGTTGGGAAGGCAGAGCTGAATATGTGCTTGTAGGAATTTTTTGTATCATATTAAGGGCTTTTTTTGGGAAAACCCCAAAACTAAAGCAGTTTGTATCCCCCTCCCCGTGGTTCTCAAGCCACTGGGTGGCAGTGCTGTGTGAGCTCATGTGTACGTACCCACACACAGTAAGGGGGTACCTTATTTTTGGGAGGAGGAATCTCAAACCTGGGTATGTTTTGCTCGTCCTTGATACCCTGAAGACCACCACGGTGTGGAAAGTAGGAGAAGAAAGGGCTGAAAGACACTCCAGTTTTGAAGAGTGTAGATGATGCCGTGTTTCCATCGACCTGTGCCAAACTCCACCGAAGGAGTGCATGCCCACGGTGGATCCCAGTGTGGGCACTCCAGGCTCATCCAGGCTGCCCCAGCCCTTCCTGCACTTGCAGCATTTGTTTTCCACTGTTACTAGAGGAACAAAAAACCCTTTTGCTGATAGCCCTGAAAAAGAAATGGCACAAGTTACCTGCCTTGTCCCCTGCCTCTCCCTTAACCCACACACATCGCCCTTGTTCTTCCCACCCCATAGAGAAATAATTACTCTGCAAGGTCATGTTTTCAGTGACTTCAAATAGGCATGTGAGCTCGGCTGCTTATGAAGCATGCACATTCCCTGCATACGGCCAGCGATGATTTAACAACTCATACCCCCAAAATAATTCCAAACTGATAAGTACTTCTCCCGTCCAATGGTAGATTTTAAGTGTCTGATAAACAGATAGAGGTTTCAGATGCCAAACTGAGACCTCACCCGGGTTTTGAATTTTGTCTCTTATCTCAGTTCAAAGCTGCTAAGATGTAGCATTTCTTTTAGGTTTGTTTCTGCAGTACACCTTCATCGTGGTACTTGATGCATTTGAAAGCTGCCCACATTTCACGGCCCTTAAAGCACAGGTCCTATTTGAGTCTAGTTTTGGTGTGTTTCGAGTTGACAGGTTTGATTAATCTTGTCCAATACTTGACAGAAACCCAATTACTCTCCCCAGCAGTGTTGAGGAGGTAAATCTACCTAGTTTGGATAAACAAACCTACATGTGGGATGAAGAAACAAGCCGTGTACGGACACTGCAAAACGGACACTGCAAAGTATGAGAAAGGGTTTCTTGCAAGCTGAGATTTCAGGTAGTTCCTGCTTGTGAGAAGTTAGAATGGAAACAGAGGGCTGGACAAGATGACACAAGAATAAAGGAGGAGGAAGAAATCTTTATGACCCTCCTCTGTGAAAATCCAAATAAAGGCAATAGTGCTGCTAACCACTCAGAAGCCTATGACCTTAGTGATGAGCATACTGGAGAAAACCTACGAGAAGGCTGTCTTGCTTTTTCCTGTTCTTCTTATGGTCCGTTGGAAAATTTTGATCTAAATAGTTGCAAAATGGTCAGATTACAACAGCAATTAAAGCAACTGAAAAAGGTAAAAAAAAAAACCCCAAACAAAAAAACCCTCACCGACCACATGCACACACGGTCCTTTGCAAATGAGAACCATTCTGCAAGGAAAATGGGAGATTCAATATGTTCCATTTAGCAAAAGCGACAAAATCTTAAGGGGCAAAGTAAAGAAGGTAACTTTTTCTTCTCTCTACCTCTTGCTAACAGCTGAAAAACCTCTGGACAAAAGGCCTTTAATGTTAAAGCTCTCTTCAGCTCTGGAAAGGCACTTGATTTCTGTCTACAGTGAATGTCATTTTGCCCCCCATCAATGATAAATGGGGCTTTTTTCCTCCTCTTTTATACTAATATTTGCCATCCTTCGTGTCCTTTGTGGTGGGCAGAGCTGCTGAGTGAATGGCCTAGGCTTCAGAACAAAGGGAATTTTCAAAAAAAAAAAAAAAGTAGGGCAGAGGGATTTCCCCCAAAGAGGTCTATGCAGAAGCTTCAGGGAGACCATGAGCCCCAGGTGAGCTCCTCCTGCGAACAAGAACGCAACTTCTTTGCCTAGAGCTCACTTCAGAGCTTGCCTCTTGGCGGCCACCACCAAGGAACAATCACCTACATTTGATCAAATAAGTTCTTACAGCATTGCAAACGCCCCAATCAGAGTAGGAGCAGCTGGGACAGGATATTTTGAATATTAGGCTCTACTTCAGGATAGTTTTTGAATTCATGACCCTGGTTGTGTAGCACCATGCACTTGAAAACCCACCACTTCGGAAACCTGATTTGTCAGTTCAGCGAGCACGTTCCTCAGGAAGGAAAACTTTAGTGCAGCCTAAATGTGATTTTTGCTCTGATCTTAGTTCATTAATGTCCTCGGTGGTGAGGAATATGAATGATCGATCTGCTGCTGGGTTGCACCTAGCATAGCGAGAGACCAGCCGAAGAGTGAGGCTGCACGCAATGCTCCTGGCAGGTTTAGGCGTGCTGTACAGATGTAGGAGGAGTAAGGAGAGAGGAAAAGAGCCAGCGTGGGGGAGAGAGACCACAGGCATGTAACAGCCTTCCTGACCTCGTGATTTATTTATGGCATTCCTAGAGGGGAAGAAGCCATGCAAAGATCATGAGCCTGCCTGCCGCAGTAAGTGGTGTGCCGGCATATATTTAGCTAACAGTACAAGGAACAAAATCTACAGAGGATGGGGAAAAGCTTCCACTCCTTGTGAGGTTATTGAATGATTAGTTGAGGAATGAGAGGGTTTTACTATTTGGAGGAACAAGAAAGATTTCCCTTGCTTCTTTCCATAAATAAATTAGAGGAAAATTTTTGGGTTTGCTTCCTTGAAAGCCAGGGTGTTTCCTCTTCCAGAGCACATCTCATCGCGGTTTCCTCAGTCACGGGCCTTTGCAGGGAATTTTGGATGCTGATAGCCATCTCGGGTCTGTGTGTAAGAGAATAGGCTCTGAGATGCCTGGGAGATACATTTCACAGCGAGCCGCTGTCTCCAGGGTAGGTGAACAATGAAGAGAGCGTTGCAGAGAATAAGCCTCTGATACAGCATAAAAAAAAGGCAGAATCTGTGTCAGCTGAAGCCAATCACGATGTTCATCGACCTGATGAATACCTGCATTGGCAGATGGGAATGTTTCTAAAGTACAGTATGGCATGAGGGAATTGCATGAAGATTAACTCTGAGCTCGCCGAAAGGCCTGATTCTGTGAGGTGCTGAACCCCTGCAGCTCCCAATGAAGAGTCCGTTTTCTTGGCCACTATAAATCGATGTTAGCAAAGGAGTTCACCTTTGCTCTGGACTGGAGCAACCTGTGGATTTCACCAGGATGGAGCAGTCAGCAGCAGGATCTGCAACAGCATAGCAAGGGGCTGCACAGTGCTGTGGGCAGAACAAGGGGAACATGGGATGTTAATCAGCATTCATCAGACCTTTCACATCACAAAAAGTTAAGCTCTAAAGGAGGACACAATCTCACATTGGAGCTCTTGACTCTGATGGATAAATTTGACCTCATCGGAAATGAGGTCTCAAACAATAGCCTGGACCACCCCATTTTGTTTCTGAATTTAGTTTCTGCTTCAGTTTGGGGATTGCAAAAAGGGGGTACCTCTCTGTCCCGATGCTTCTGCAGATCCATGGAGACACAGGGAACCAAGTGTCCCAGCCGCCTCTTAGCTGAGGGTCTGATGACTTGAAGAAGGCTCAGAAGCATCAGCATTGACTTGGTTTGAGGAACTGGATTTAATTACTCGAGGAGTGGACTTAATGCTTACATTTGCATCCCAGTCAAACTTGTCTGTTGTTCATAGATTTCTACTGGAAAAAAATAATCTCCATTTATATATGGGAATATAATAATCAATCAAGCTTTATCGCTCCTGTTTCCATTCTAGCAGCTTATAACCACATAATAAAGGCACATAATGAAAACATCATAAAAACGCACAGTAAAAACACACTCCCCATGCAAGTATTGCCATCTTAGCACATACTGGATAGAAATGCTAAAGAGTTCTTGAGGCTTCTGGTATGTACTAGTAACCTCCATAACACTACATCACACCCATCCTTTCCACTTGAGGAGCACTGTCTGTTTAAACAACAACAGTTATGGAAGATGCACGTAAATATTTTCATTCAGCAAACTAAGAACTCTCTCCAGGAAAGTTTTGCTGCCTTGGCTTTACAAAGTTGGTTAGAAAATTCTGTGAGAAAAAGCCTCTTCAGCTGCTTTTATTGTATTATAGCCCTTCTTGGAAAAGCTGCATGAGATGGGTGTTACATTAAGGTTCTTCTTTCCTGTGGTTTAAATGAAGATTCACCTTCACAGGCAATCCTTTGCTTCACTCCAAAGGACGCAAACAGCTCGCTCTGCCTCCCTGCTCTACCTTCATTTTCCTGACACTTTCTCATACATCCTTGCTCTGGCAGAGCAGTTTACTCTCGCTGTAGATCCACACCCTTAAAACCAGAATAGCACCTGGGCTGGGGGATGACAAGATACTGGTCCTCAGCAACTCTCTTTTCCACCCAAACTGGTTTGATTCATGTCAGATGACTCTCACCATGTTACTTTGAGGTATCAGTGGCACTCTTGGACTTCTTTTCCCACCCCACATAGCAGCATCTCCTCTATCTGGGGAACATCAAAGCCTTGTGTATTTGGCCACTGAACCCTTCATGTATTTTCCAAGTTTCTCACACAGCTATTTCAGTGAGTGAATAAACAGGAAATTAATCATTAGTCCCTTTGGTGACATTATCCTTCACTTTAATAGTGCCAGAATCATTACCTCGCACTTTAATAAGGTCCTCCTGAATTCTTCTCACTTTCAAAGATTTTGTTTTGATTTTGAAGCCAACATTACAGTGACACTGCAGGGCTGCAGGATGATTTTTATATATATATTTTTTTTAAAGCCGCAGATGTTTCTAGTAGCATCTAAGATGACTGAACCTGGTTATCTTAGAGATTAAAGGCAATATTGTTCCAATTTTTTTCCAGCTGCTTATTTGTGTCTTTGGGAAGCACTTTGTTCTCACATGGCTTGGCTTTTTTTCCTCCACTACTTCTCTCTCCTTTGTCTGCTTGACACTTTCATGCAGAGAAAGGGGAGAAACATAAACTAGGCAAATGTGATTTGATCACAGAGCTGGTAGGGGGCAGGTACAGTCAATCACTCTGCCTTGAACTCTGTTGCGTGCGATCAGCTGGAGTTTATTTAGAGAGAGTCCCCTGAAATTATGTAGCACAAAGATGCCGATCCAAAGCCCGCGTTGAAGGGATGCCTTTGCCTGGATTCTGAATCGGGGCATAGTATGTAAATATTCCCTCATATAATTTGCAGATGTGGGAAAAGCTGGAGGTTGGTTTACCAAAGCCCGTAGATTGATTCAGCCGCAGAGCAGAAATTCCTGGCCCCAGTCCTTTGGTTCCTCTCATGAAACATAAAACCGCCATCAGAGGCATTTTTTTTCCAAGTCCACAGCCTCTTCAGAGACACACTAAATTAACCTGAACTCCCTTGGTTTCCCTTAATCTTGCAAAAACCCAAGATGCAAAGCAAAGTCTCTGTCAGCAAATGCATAACAGATGAAGGCAGCAAAGCTGCCCCCTTTACACCAGCTCTGGATTTGGTCCCTGGGATTTTAACTGTTCCTTTATCTACTGAAAAGGAATGTTAAAAAGTTTAATTGGCATGTAATGAGATAACTATAACAAGTTAATTAGTTCTCAATTAAATTGCGTTTACCATACGTTCTGAATGTGTTGTTAGCAATTAATGACATCTAATGAACTTGAAATAGCAACTGAGTTTACAACGATAAGGAAAATAATAATAATAATGCTCACACGTGGTTTCATAGAGCATTAGAAACGACAAATGATTTAATAAGTGTGTGGTTAAATCACCCTATCTCGTGCAGCCGCTGGAAGGGAAACATCCAGGAAATTTATTCTGCCACATCTAGCAGGGGCTGGGAGGAGACAATAGGCTTTCAGAGTAGGTCTTGTTGGGAAGAAGAATTCCTCGAGAGCTGTAGGAAAACAGCAAAGGAGAAGGGAAAGCAAAGCTGCATGATAAGGTCAGTTATTCAGTTCAGACACAAGAAAGCACGACAAAGGAAGATCATAACAAACAACTGGAATAAGGTGGAAACCCCAGTGGACGAGGGAAAAGGTTAAATTCTTTTCCAAGACCACTTAAACAGGTGAGTGTATGAAGAGTAATTTGTCTCCGTGCTTCCAGTTAACCTCCCCTTAATGCTTTGCACCATTAGAGTGCCACACTGAATAGGCATTAGAAGGAAAAAAACCCCTACAAACTAATTTACATTTTAATGAATTTTTAATTGAACCAAAATCTGTTGTTTCTGTTTAAAGATGCAGTGTTGACTTTGTGGTCTGTGCTGCTGAGAGCCAAGTGGGATCTTAATGTGATAAAAACAATGATAACGCTAAGCGTAATTAGGTTTGAAAGCGTGCCTGGTAAAGTGGCATGGAATAAAAATGTTACCTTCCCACACTGAAGGTGAGCAGCGGGGCCAGGCAGAGCCTGGACCACTCCTCCATCCAGGTTGTGATGAAGCAAGAACCAGAGCTGCTACTTCTTGTTTGTGCAAAGCTCAACTGATAGAAAGAGTGAGGTGGGAAAGAAAAACCTGATCCAACAGTACTATCTGTCTTCTGCTGCCATTAGATACAGTTTTAATGACAGGCAGGACCTACTGGGGTTTCTGTAATCACTTCTCTCTTTGCAACAGGCTACATCGAAATGCTAAAGCCAGGGAATCGCACTTTCCAAGGCCAGGATTTGGAGATACAGGCTCTCATCCCCTTCTCTGTCCTGGAGCATGCCTCCAGCAAAATAAACACACCCTCCCCATGCCCAAGACTACCTAGAGCTAGGAGACAACAGAAAAGCCCTTACACTGACCAACTGCACTTGAATTTAACAAAAATGTTCCCCAGTATTGAGGTGCACTCATTTACTTTCTCTCTGAGGTACCTGTAATCCCATTCCAGGCATTTTAAGTCATTCTGTTGTTTTTAATGTCTTGTACCAAGCCATTAGCCAACCTGACCGTGACACACATGTACCTAAGGAGCAAAATGAAGTGGCAGCAAAGCAGCTATTTCAACACCAGTTTCTTGCAGGCCCTCTTCTTTCATCCTCCCTCTGGTTGCCATTGCTCCTGGGTGGATTGAATGTTCATAACACGCTCAGGGTTTCACATAATTAAACCTTAGCTTTATGAGTTATTATTTATTAGGTTATTGTCGGTTTGGTTGCACAATGAGCATAAGCTGAATATACCCCTCGCCTCCACAGAGAGCCCTAGCATCTGACACTCTAATGAACCCAAATAAAATCACAGCAATCAAAACCAGACTATGGCAGCAGGTTTCAAAACCCGTTAAAATCACTATGCGAGCTTCGTCTTCAATATCCTGCTGCTGCCTACCAGGTCCTGCATTTTGCAGCAATTTGCTCCACTCTTGCTCTGTTATGACACTGGAATTTATATTGCCTATGAGTCACTAGCCTTCAATGCTCAACTTTGTCCTTTATATTATATTCCATGTTATTTTTGACTTTTAAAAGTGAGAGTTCCCCCAGCCAATTTATTTCATACCCCCTCTCAGTGCCGGTGGGCAGTAATTTGGTTCCTTGTTAGCATGGGCTGGAAACATGTTCCTTCCTAAAGGGAGCAAGTTTGTCACTAATAGCATCCTTGCATACAGTGAGCACAGAACGGTTAAGACAGAGACCTTCCACCTCATCACATGCCTGAAACTCTCCTCGTTTGTAGCTGAAAGCAAGCAACTCCTCACTGCTCCATCAATTTTTCAACTGCTGGTGATTTTGCCTTCAGAGGCGTTAAACTCTAAGCTTCCTGTCTTGACTTCACTGCTGTCTCTCAGCTGTTGCTCTCTGGAGCTCGGCTGTCCAAACAGAGCCACAGCTCTCCTCACATTGCCTTAGCTTGGGAAATTATTCCTGCCTGCCCTTCCTCGCCTCGCAACAAGAGCTGTCAGTGAAGGTTGCTGTTGCTGAGTGTGGTAAGCAGAGTGGTCCAAGAATAGCCCTTGGTCCTGACATGGCATAATCCCAGAAGAGCTGGGAAGATAATGGAAGGGGAGAGAAGTCACTGAGAATTTTGAATTTCAGTCAGGAGCGCCAAGACCCCAAAAGCCACACATATCAAGAGAGGTAGCACACTGAACATGGGACTCAGCAGGCTCTTGCCTTCACATGAGCTATCACAGTGGGGACTCACCTGACCATAGGTTATCAGAACCTCTCTGGGCAGGCAGGCTGCTGATGAGTGCTAGCTTCCAATGAGCAGGTCTGGAAGAGGTTAGTGTTTTTCCAACATAACGAGGCCTCTCTAAACTCCTTTTTTGACTTGGCTGTTAAACACGAGCTGTCCCAGAGCTGGAAGGCTAGATGCAAATCCAGTTAGCAGGGCTGGGAAGCAATCAGGGAACAGAGGAGAGGCCTTTTTGCAGGTCTTTCTGCTGCACTTCTGCAGGAGCCTGTCACTCAAGCTATCTTTAAATTCAGGAAACAGCTGCTAAATGGCAGAGATGTCTTTTTATTTATACAATGATCATTACTGGAGTGTGTGAACTCAGGCTTCGGCAGATAAGCTTTAAATGTGGGTGGGTGCCACTTCATTTTGCTTCTTCCTTCAAAAAATGGTCTTTCAACAAATCATGCCCTTCCTTCGCTGCCTTTCTCCTCTCCTCCTCCCATGCTGCTGATGTGGGAAGTTAAACATCAAGTCAATTGAACAATTTTCCATTTTCCTCTGACAGGTGCAGACTCTTGAGGCCACCTGGAGCTCCTGTGGCACCAAGCAATGGACAAGGGAGCACCAGCTCCCTCTCTAATGAACCTCAGCAGTGTGGATGGCAGGTCCTGATGAGTGCCACAGCAGAGGAATCTCTCTCCCATAGAAGTCATCTTCTAGTAAGCTTAGGACATTTCCTGGGAGATTTATAGCTGAGGTCTGTGGCTCTGAATTTAGCTCGATCTGGATGATACAGACTCTCAGACAAAATTCACTCTCCTGCTTTCAGAAATAAAGAGTGATACTCAGTAAACCACTCTGGATGCCAGACAAAATAAATAGCAAAGAAGTGAACCACCATTATTCGCTTACAAGCTCTTCAATGCTGTGCTGGCATCTTTAAGACCAGACCTCACTGCAGGGCCAAGAGAGAGGTGCTGGGTGAGTTTTTCAGAGCAGCCTCTGGGGTAGTGCATTCATTGGAGCAATATCTACCTCTGGCATCTGCTTATGAGCAGGGCAAGGGTGGGATGTTGAGCTGAAGAGAGTTTTGCCATGCTTTGACAGAGGATGGTTACAGTTGGTATTTCCAGCACAGCAAAAGCTGAATACCCATTCTCAAGCTCTTCCATTCATAATTAACTCAAACACCTATTAGAAAGTTGCTTTTACAATGGACTAAGGAGAAAAAAAAATATCAAAAAAAGAGCTGGTTAGTTACCTTTTTGCCTATTTAAGTGCCTATGGCCCAGCACTATAGAAAAGATACGTCTGAAGTGAAGGATCCCTCAGATTATTTCTTTCCATAGCTCTATGTAAAATCTCTCTATTTATCTGCCATAGTTGAATCAGACCCATTGATCTTACACCACAAGCTTTGCCTCTCTCTTTTCACCTGCTCTGTTCCACATAGCCTGGTAATGATTTCAAGCTACGAGAGCTCAGTGCCTCCTTGTAATGAGTCCACTTGTATCACAAAGCCTAATTTTGGGTACCTGGATGGCAAATATTGTGAGATGCCATTTGTGAAAGTGTCTTTAGTTCTGACAGAGGGATGATTTTGCAGTTCTATTTAGGAAATGAGGACAAGGAAGGGAATTAAGTGCAGAAAGGTCCATAAACATTCATTCCATGTGCTGTAGACCACAAAAGACTTTCCATCTCTCTTTGTCTAACTTAGCGTCTCCAGCAAAAGCTGGGCCCACAATGCACTGTGCTGCAGGAAGTCTGCCGCTGCCCCAAGTCAGCATCTTTGTGAGAGAAAGATACCTGAAAGATGGGTTTATGTGAATGTTGCTGCAGCGGTTTAGGATGTTGCCTCCTCCTCAGAGCAGAACATAGACCTGGAGCTTAGTCACACCCAGGCAGGTTCTGGCATCCTTCTTCAAAGCCACCATCACCAGATGCTGAGAGATAGAGACCTCTGTGCAGAAGAGGTTGAGGTGCTGAGCTGAAGGGAGAGAAGCTTTGGCAGATGAGCAGCAAAGCAGCTGGAGGCTTTAATTTCTTACACTCTTGCAGCAGGAATTACTCTGCAGTGCTTAGTAACCAGGAGGTCCTAGTGAAGGTGTGGCTATACATCCGTTTCCAACAAGGTTTAGGTCTATCATGATCATTTTGTTCTCCAGCTTTGTAACTGGGACAGGCATAGAAAGCATCTTTAAGTAGATTGACATAATTGACTTGAGTAGAGATCAAAAACTCCTATGAGATTAGGACTGTGGTCTTCTTTGAATGCAGATAGTTCCTAGCACAACAGAGCCCTGACTTTGGTTAGGCCTACAGCAAATTAATAAGTATAATGAATCATATAATGGATGGAAGAACTTAAACAAAACACTCCTGCCAAAGAAGGTAGAAGTGATTTTTCAATAGCACACTTCAGGTTTTCTATCAGGCTTCAGCTGCTTTTTTGAATAATGAAATAGATGAACAAGTGAAATACATATGCTAAAACCAGAATCCTAATTGAAATACATTATGGTCAAACAGGGCATGTTCTACACAGGCAGAGATCAGTGTGATAGAGCAAGGAGAAAGATGGAATAGTGCTTCAGAAGTGTTTAAAAGCTCTTCCCATTCCACAGGAGTGGCTCACATTTGCAAAACATTTATTCAAGTCTTAGTTCAAAATATATCCTTGAATGTAGCTATGCTATTGAGAGGTTGCAAAGTGGCAGTGGCCTCTTTAATCATCATCCCATTCAAGCCCTAATCAGTGCAGCATACGCAGGAATGAGTGGTAGGAGCTGAGAATTCACCTCCTCAGCAGGGTGAGGTTTTGTGTGCCTCTTCTTTTCTAATTAGAAGCTCTATTCACATGTTAATCAGCAACACCATGATTAAGGAGGATTAAAGAGAAAACTTGGACATTGCTTCACTGATGTGGCTCAAGAGGTTTTTCCTTTCTTGTAACAAATAAGGATGTTCTTCTGATAGAATTCAGTTTGTTTTCCAAGTCTTGGTGGACTTCACCCTAGCAGGGAGGATGTCATCTCTTCTCCACAATGCTGTGGCAATGGCAGGCAGGTGTTTTGCCTTCAGGACCTTCTGATACTTGTCAGTCATCTGAGCCACTGGTCCTTCTAAATGTGGCTGCTCTGCTGAGGCAGTGATGAGGGACTCAGCCACCACAGCTGAGAGAAGCTTGGGAAATACTGAAGACAAAGATGTCGTGAGAGGAAGTCACAGGAATAAGCTCTCTGCTCCCACAATATTGAGATCTCTCCTCAGTTATTCCAGTGCTTTGATGTATGTCCTTATCCCATCACTCCTCTGCCAGTATGGGCTCCTAAACTGCCCTTCCTGGACTTTTCTTTAGGATAAGTCACCAGTGGGGTGAGGAGAGATGAAATCAGATGAATCTGAGATGAGTGGGAGAATTCAACGAAGGAATATTTTAACTGATGGAAATGGACATAACCCTACAACTGGAAAGAATAATACCACTGGGGATTATATCATCATGACTCCAGACCAGACAGAATAAAGACAGACCACAGGACCATTGGGCACTTATCCATCCAGAATTTCTCTGCTCTCCCCTATTTAATAGAAAAGGTGCTACATGACTAGAGACCATGTCCTTCTCCAACACCCTCTCCTGAGGTGTCTGCATCACATGCCATGCCTTGCTTAGCAGTACAGCATCATTCCCAGTGCCTTCCTGTGCCCCATAATTAAGGGAAACAAAAAGCTCTCTTGTGTTTCTTCGGAGAGATGAACTCAGTTGGCATAAAATGAAACCATTTGTTTAATGGTCTAATGTTTGGAAAAAAAAAACCCCTTCAAATAGACTGTACTGGAACTGGCTAGTCCTCCAGATACATGAAGTGATTTAATGAAAGGTGACAATTTAAACAGAAATTTTAGTGGATAGTGACCTCATTGTAAGTCTGTATTTCGCTATTACAAAAAGTTAGCAGCAGGTAACTGCTCTCCCAAATCAAATGTTGTAACTTAACTGAAATCCTGACACAAAAATACTCCTCTGAACTCCAAGGCCAGAGAGAAATCCCTGCATTTGCATCCTTCAAGAAAAATGAAGAAAAAAAAAAAAAAAGAGAAATCAGAGCAATCTGTTCATTCTGGGGGAGAATTTGGATGTTACCTCCTGCACCCATGCATAATCCTCACACAACATTCATTAAGCCGTGATAATTCATGACCAGCTTCTCCACTTGAGACACAGGATGGGTTCAGCCCTGAATTGCCCTCACTGTCTAGAGGCATTTAACTCTGTGGGTGACAACATACAGATTGCTGTGGGTATTTTGAAGCTGACTCTGCTCTGCAAAGCAAAGAGTTTATTTCAGCTGGGTTTCAGACAATACAAAAGTAGACAAGCAGGGATTCAACCCTGCACTATAAATAGTATATGATTGCTTGGGGCAAAAAGCTACCACCGCCTTTAATTCTTCAGGATATTGTACAGGGGGAAAAAGTGATGGTGATAATAGGCTGTGTGCTTGGAAGAGTACTTCCAGGCTGGACTCATTCTTAAAGTCAGCTAAAGGTTAGCAAAGAGTTGTCAGGGACTTCTGAAAATTAGGGGTTTTCAAAGCATACAATTCTCATGTTGAAATGCTGTTAGCAGTCAATATTCAGTTTGAAATCTTCAAATACCATCTGGGCCTTCAGTATACCTTTATGTAACACTAATGGGCATTCACATCTCAGCCACCACCACTAAAAGAGCAACTCTTTGAACTGGAGTCCTCTCCTGTCTAATGGAGATAGACTGTAATCTTGGAAGGCATATCTATGCCAGGTTTGATGTTTCCAGCATGGACAACAATGATAGCAGAGGTCTGACGGGCTAGACAGTTGTGTGAGCTACACAAACTCATGGTCTGACCCACAGCAGCATCTAAATCCTTCCATTGTTGCTGCTTGCTGGTACCTGCACGAGGCAGATTAAGTGCAGGTAGATTAACTTGCCTACATGACGCAGGAAGATCTGGGGTGAACTGGCACTGAATCAAAGTGTGCCAAAGGGAAGGTGAGCAAGAAACAATTATCCACTGTTCTTGCAGCAGAAGAGCAAGGGGTCATCAAATGAAATTTTCAAATTGCAGAGTTAAGCAAAGAAAAAATAAGTACTTTTGCACACATATTTAAACTGTGGAAGATATTGCTACAGGATTACATGGAGGCTAAAAAATATTCATGGCCAGAAAAAAAAGCCGTCAAGAGCTGTTAAAAAGAAAGAAATCTTGCCCAGAGAAGTGTATGCACTGCCAGTGCCTAAAGGTGAAAGGACATAGAGAGAGATTCCCTCTCTTCCTACACAAAAAGCTTCTGCTGCTGAGTGCTGCTACAGACAGAAACCAGAGTGAAGCTGATGCGTGGTTCAGGTGAGAACAACCATTCTTATAAAAGAAGTTCTGTTCATGGCCTTTTCCTTTCCAGGGATGTCCATGATCTCCAGATAACATTTTGACAAATTTTGGAAACTAATCAGATCATCAAATATGCCTTTAACTGATGCTGGAGAAGGACCATCTCCTTGGCTGACTGCAATTAGTCCCAAGAGACCCTCCACAGTCCAGGGGATTACCATTTCCTACTCCTGGGATAGATAAGCCCACATTAACAATGCCATCTGTGTCCTTACACCATCAGATGTACCCACTTCTCCTTGCACTCTAAATCTCAGTTCCTCTGTCCCTCAATGTAAGCCAGCAGACTGAGAGGAGCCTTTGCAGCTTCCAGAGTCCCCAACATTTTACTGCTGTCACCATGGTTGTGTCTATATGGCATAATTCAGTACTCTGCAGCACTGTGTCAGCCAGCACTGAATCAGGCAGCATCCCCAATAGTGGCATCTGAACTACATGCGCATGGAACGCCCTGGGAGTTAATGTACACTGTTCCTCACCCACAGGGTAAAGCTGGTCTCACCCACAGAGACACATCTTTGCTTAACTTTAAGTACATGGTAATGAGGTCTAACAGTCCCTTTGCTCATTGCTGAAACTGTAAATAGAGAAGACTGCAAAGAACAGCCATGTCAGGCTGTGCCAGCTAGACACATCTTCCTGCACTCCCCACCAGCCATGGGGAAGTGAGAGGGAAGACTAGACCATGAGGATTAAGAGCACCTAAGAAGTGCAGGCTTACAGTGCTATGGAATTCAGGGGTGATGCTTACCAATGCAAACAGAGCATCCCTCATGGCTTCTGCATGCACAGCCACCTCCTCAGCAGCCTGCAGGAGCCCTGCCAGCCTACCTGGTGCCACACAGGTCTTTCCTGGTCACACCAGAGGCCTACACTTGGAGACATCTTGTCTGCAGTACAGAGGAGTCACAAACTGGGACAGCCTCATCCCTCTCCTTGCAGTCACTGTCTGCCATTTCAGGAGCTTAGCCTCCTGTGGGCAAGGGTGAAATACTCTCACTAACGAGCTGGCTCTCCTTAGCTAAACTGAGATCAGCTGCTTCTGTTTAGCTGGGGACACCCAGTACATACCACTGCACTGGCACTGGCCTTAGGAGAAAGACTGGGAAAGGATGGATTCCCTGTCTCCAGGGATTTTTCATTTACTGAATGGCTTTGTATCCGACCCCTTCTGCATGCCTAAATATTGGATGCTTTCATCTGGCAATAGAATCACCTTAAAGCATTTAAAATCACAGAGCTACAAAACACCGAGTGTTAAATCATTACACTTCCTGCATGCTAGGAAATATATTCAGATCCTTCTTGCTCGCTTTTTTCACTAACAATATCTCCAGAGGAGTTCTTGGAACCTCACCTATTTCTTGGCTTGCAAAGAAATAAAGATCTTGATTGATGATCTCAGGCAGATGTGATGAAAGCATCCCAATCAGAGGTACAACAGTGTTTGCTGAGTAATGGCTTTCCCACCCCCACAGAAGGCAGCATGTGTGGAGTGCTGGGCCTGCTCTTCTAATGGGCAAAATTCTGTACCATCAGATCTACAGAAACAGCCGGGAGTTCCCTTCGTAGGGTGAGAAGAAAGGAAATAGATAAACCATAATACCTCCCTGCCCTTGTCTTTACTCCTGTTAACATCCAGTCTGTTGCAGTAGGTCATTTGTTTTAAGACTGTATTTGGCTCGACAGGGAGTCTAGACAGAAGAGCACTCCGTTAATCTGACAAGTTCCCATTGCTCTTCCATGCATCGAACAAATCTGAGACAAGCTGGTGCCTGGGAGGCACCGGATCCTGCAGAGAGGCTGAGGTGGGGGCTTTACTGCAGAGCAGCCTGGAGGAAAGATCCTGATGGAATGTGCCAGGTCTCCTCTGGAAGCAACAGGGGAAGGTGGTCATCTTCCTGTGGACCAGGGCTGAGACCTTTCAGGGTGCCATGACCATAAACCCCTTTTCCAAATCATGAGTTAAAGGTCTGGCAGATAAGCTGCCAAGGCCAGTGTGGATGAATAGGGCTGAATGCTTTAGGGCAGCAGGGCTTTGCTGTACATACAAGGCAAAGGATATTCCTGTGTAAGGGACTGGTTCCTACCTCAGCCTGAGTTTAGACCCTGTGGGGACCCAAGCTGGACCCCTTTGCTGCTTGCAAAAATCCGCAGCGACTGGAAGCAGCTGCATTTTATTGACGTGACTTCCAAGATGCTCTAATTACCTCCCTGGCTGTTCTTTGCCACCCAAAGACACCCTTTTAGTGCATCTTCTTTGGCACACATAGGTAACTTTTGTCAGAAAGAGGTCTCCATGTGCCTGCTTTCTTGTGATGCCATCCATTGCCATATTCCCAGACAGCTTCTGAGCAGAGACCAGCCAACACCAATGCTTTTAGTGGTCACCAGGGATTCTGGATCCTTATTCTGTGTACATGGCTGAGAAACAGGGGTCCAGGTAGCCCACTGGGTATAATGGTCCCACTGCAATGTCAGGCTCCTAATACTGGTACAGTACTTCTAATAGCAGCAGTAATTAGCCACAGACCCATGGAAGGACAGGCTGGCCAGGTTTGTTTTAGGTAAGGTACCTGTAAAAGAATGACAACTGCACACAGAGAACTCTCTCCATAGTTAAGGCTCTGCTGACAAAATGATGCACTTTTCCATCAAGAGCTACTCAGTCAGTTCCAGAGCTTCAGCTACTGGTGTTTCTCAGATGATACCTTCCAGATGGTATTCTTCTCCTATGAGAACGAAGGAAGGAGTGAAAGTTACGAAAGATGTAGCTATTTTGGGATAGGGAGCTCTGGAAGTGTTGGAGGTAAGGATGAACATGCCCATGGCACTGCACAGTCTGGTCTGGGTTTGTATTTTGCTTTGTTGCAAGGTGCTGAGTGCTCTGTCAGCGAGGTCAGGAACCTGGTGTTTATCTACAAGCACTTATCCTCTGTCTTCCCACCCCAGTTCTCCCAGTTACACATACACATGCACAAAATTGTCATCAAATTTCCAAAGCCTTCTTCTAAGGGACAATATCTAGTCCAAACCCCTGGACATTGCACAGGGCAGGTTGCACCAGCTTTGTCCAGCTCCTATGGCTACAAGCCAGCCTGTAACAAGTGCCTGTACCGAGCCAGGCGTGATGCTAGGTGTGAAGCCCACACCTCTTCCCAGTGATGCTCCTGGTTTGCCTTTGCCCTGATCACCCCTTCACCATGCAGTGTCCAGAGCCAGTGCACACATGCACCCCTGAGGGTACGCAAGCAAAAAGGACCAGGGAGGCAGCTCCCGATAAAGATTTTTGGCTGCAGCTCTGAACGCTCCTCTGCCGATGGAATATTTATGATGACATGTTGCCTAGCAATGACCAGATTGCCCTGAATAGGCAGGAGATAAAATATACTATGGGGTGTGGGAGCCAAGGAGAGACTGTGAAAGGTAGGAAAAAAAAAAAATTAAAAAAAAAAAAATTCAAAGAAAACCCAACTCCAAATGGCCACTGATTTTGCTGGGCTTAGAATACGTCCCTAGTAAGAGATGAAAAATAGATTTTGTTCAGTAAAGTGTTGGATCAGTCGGACTAATTTCACCAGCTAGGTAGAAGGCTTACAGGGATAAAAGCAGGCAGTCAGGAAGCACTTAGCTGTTATGTAGCAAAATGGTTTATTTTTGTCACTGCTTGGCGATGTGTGTCCGGACAGCACTGTCCTGTGGTGTTTTCTTCCCTCTCGTTGTCAATGTGCCAAAGCTAATTAAAGCGAGCTGGGTCTATCTGTGAAGTGGGATTTACTGAAACAAACTAATCAGGAAGGCAAAAATAGCATGTATTTTTGTGTTTTGGAGGGAATTGGTTGGCTCAGACAGAGGATGGAAGGGAGAGATGACAGTGGATGTCGTCTGTTTTGCCATCTGATGTTCCTCGTTCGTCCTGGTTTGTGTGTTCAGAGCACTTTCACGTTGGGTGGGTTTTTTTTGTTTTTCACCTCCTAGATTTAACCCCATTTCCAACAAGCCAAAGAGCCAACAGATGTGTGAGCTAGCATTTCAGAAAAAACCCCAACCACTTTAAAAAAGATGCCTGTACATTTACTTTTTGTTGGACCTTGATATAAAATAGGGGAAAAAAGGGAAAGAGAGAAGTTTTTTCTTCTATGGAAAGAGATCACCTCACGGCTTCGTCCACAACATTTGTTTGCTGAAGCCTTTGCTGAGGCCAGCTGTTAATAGATGGGCTGCATGAGCCTTCTCATTCAATTTATCACCAGACTTGCACAAAATGATTCTGCTGCTGTTGTGGGGGCACAGTCAATCTAACTATCTCACGTATCTTGAGGAGCCCTGATTACTTTACCACCCTTTGCCTGGCAGCCTTTCGACTTCAAATAGCCCTGTGGGGAAGGGGTTGTTGCTGGCTCCATTTTACAGATTCACAGAGAAATGGTGCTTAAAGCCAGAAGGGAACTTTGCATTGTCCAACCTAATGCAGACTGGAACATTTCATCGCTTACACCAAGTCTCTGCATGTGACTGATGTCCTTCTCCACAGAACCCCATCCTGACACCAAGAGATGGAGACCTCCTGCAGAGCTTGTTGTTTTGGTTAACCTCTTGAGTAAGCTATCAATGCATGTCCTATTTCAGCTCCAAGGTGGACACCTGAAGCACAGAAAACCTGAAGCTATGTTGTTCAAAAGCAACTGCTCTCTTCCTTTTATTTTAGGAGTCAGTAGGCTTTAAGCACCTACAGTTTTTGAGGACCCGGATCTGTCTGTTGCTCAGGGATTGTAAAGAATCAAACCAGAGCTCCTGGGTCAGGGATGCCACACTGAACTCCTTTTCTAGTGTCAAGAGGAGGTCTTTGAGGGTTTAGTTTCAAAGGTTTTCACAATCCTGAGGGATTCAGCCAACCTAGGGGCAGTTTGCAACTGCCATGAGTATTTTTTATTTTTTGGTTTGCTTTTTTTTGCCAAAGCATTTCAAAGGAATCCCCAGAGGTTGTAGTGGAAACTAGAACATGGTTGAAGTCTGGTCTCAGGAAATATTGATAAACCATGGAGAGCTCCCAGAAGAGGGATGAAAAATATTCAGGTCTGGAGGGGTTGGTCTGTGGTGTCAGATGAAGTAGAGCTACCTGTGTTGACTAAACTGTGACTAAGCAAGAAGGTATGAATGGCAAATCTATCTGCAAAAGTATAAAATACCAAGGACTGTTTCAGGTGGATGCATGGCAGTGTGCTGGGGAAAAGTGGGGGCCCACTGGCAAAATTACCTCCTCAGCAGCGAGGTCCTAGTCAGCTAATGGTCTCCACAGAGGTCAGAGGGTCTAATGCATGACTTTCACTTGGGAAATTAATCCTCACTTGGAAAGTAAAAGCCCAAATGTATGGGAGGGACATTCTTGGCTAGACCAGAGGAAATGCCGTGAGATGGGATGGGAGATTTCCCTCCCTAGCTTCAGCACACTCGTGGGCTCTGGTCCCAGCAGGCTCCTTCAAGCATTTTGTCGACAGCTTGAATTTCTGTGCTGCTCTGGCTTTGTGGAAGCTTTCTCAGCTTCGTCACTTTGACAGGCCAAGTCTATGACATTTTCTCCTCCGCTGGGTTTGCCATGCAGAGGCAACAGGAGCTAGTCAAGCTCCCAGCACTGTCCTTCCACAAACCAACCAACCCCCAGGCACCTGCCTGGGCTGCAGCGATGCTTGCCAGCCTTGCAGCTTTTTCCCCCAGATTTTATTCAGAACAGATGCTTAGCCAGGCCCCTTGGGGATGCTCACTCTGCTGCTCGCATGGTGGAAAGAAATCCCTTTCTCCAAGGTGGGGTGGTCGTTGTGCAGCTGTATGAAGGCATTGGTGTGTTTGCTCCATCTTCTCACGGCAGATCTAGGGACAAGGTAACCTTGTTCCCTCCTGACTTTCTCTTGGAGTCAGTGTGGGGGAACTAATTGCTGCCTTCTTTAATAGATAAACCAAGGGCTGTTTAACCTTTGATGACTAGGTGGATCTGGGAAATAAATCAACCAACCTTAAACACAATGAATTATATGGTCAAAAAGAAGCAGAAAGAGATGGCAGGTCAGTTCAGCTGCTAAAATTGAGGCGCAGGGGGCTAGAATGTAACCCTCTCCCCTCCATCCAAATAAAAGGCTGTCCATCAGAAGAGGAGTTCAGGGGTGGAGTGATCAGATAAGGCATGTTTGTGTCAGGAGCCAGGCTCATCAATTACCATTGACGGACTGTCACTGGGGAGATATCCCCCTCCGGCACAGAATCAGATAATGCTGAGTCAAAATCATGCCCTTCAGGAGATTTCAAAGGCCCTCACTTCTTACCCGATGCTATCGCTTTTATTAGCAGCTGAAGTGTGAGACGCAGTGAGCACAGGGAGGAAGCCCCAGCTCCCCTGGGTTCAGTGCCTGGCTTTGTCAGTGATTTGCTGGATGCCCTTGGAAAAGCCAATTAAGTTTTTGTTGCCTCGGATTTCTCAGTTGTACAACCCAGAGCTGTTCGCAAGCATAATTAACTCATAATCTGACCGCAGTTTCAGGCGTGTGGTTTGTAAAAGGAAGGCATGATTATTTCAAAAATCAGGTATTGAAAGTATTAATAGATTTTTTTAAGGCCTGAAGCAACGACTGTGCTAATTTATTTATACGGCATTTTTTCACCAGATCGCAGAACCTCTTCCAGCAGTATCTACACTGCAGGTACGACTGTAAGTCCTGTCTGCACTACAGCACACCCTCTAAAGAGATGTTAAGTCTTGATTTAAAGATCTCAAGTGACAGAGACTTCATCACATCTGTAGGTCAGGTGTTGAAAGGCTTATTTACCTGCATCGCTAAAGTATACCATATTGCTAGGCTGAGTGTATCCAGGACCGGTTCCCACTGCAAGAAGATTAAAGAGCCATAAATGTGAGCAATCTCTAACCCAAGTGGGAAGCTGCAGACTGAATGAGCTCTTTGCATTCTGGTGGATAAGCTGAATAGATTAGGGTTTAAACCTCTCAGAATAAAGCAGGGTTTTGAGATCTTAAATCATTCCTGGAGCTCTGTCCAATTTTCCCAACATCTTTTCTGGCATTGTAGATACCCAGACTGAAGAAAGTACCCAAACTGATTTCACTGACATTGCATTTAGATGTGACATCTCTGCGCTCCTTATAATCTCTTTCCTCATTCATTCGTGCCTCCTATTTGTGCTCTTAGCTACAGCTTTGTGCAAGTAGTTTGGGTTTGACTGGTTTTCTACTGCAACATCCTATTTCTATTCCAGCAGAGTTTTTGAACACACTCAGAATACCTGTTTGCTGTCTGTGAGCTGTTGTTGTGGTTTAGCCACAGCTGCTGTGGAACCACAGATGACAACCCTCATGTACATCCAACGAGGACACATTTCAAGTGCATGGCTGTGAGGCCACAACACAAGAGATTTCCAAGAAAATATGAGTCAATAATAAATTGAGGTAAATTCAAAATATGTCCATTAAAAATTAATTTAAAAACCAACCCACTACTGCTTGAGCATGATAAAGTTGGCTCTCAGATATGCCCTCTTGCAGGGATGGAGGAGGGTGTGTTTTCACAATGAGCTGTCGGAGTTGCCTCTCAGAGGCCACCTGCACCTTCTTTTGTTGCTTCTCTTCTGATGAGGTTCCCAACTTCCTCCCTTTGTTTCTGTAGCTTTACATCCTCCACCCCCCCAGCTTGTGAGGAGCAGTCGAAGTGTCAAAAGAACAGGGCAAAGCTCTGGCTCACCCTGGGGTATAGCACTGTAGAATGCTCTTGCATCTCCACTGTAGGTCACTGAGCAATTAGCTGGAGTCAGACCCCGGTGGGAGGCTCTAGGGCTCAGCAAGAGGAGCATTGCTCTGCTGAGCTGTGCCAGGGAGCTGGCACACGTCCTGTGCTTCTATCACAGTCCTGCTGAAAGTTGACTTAAAACAAATTAATTCCCTGACACCTATTGCAAAGGCTCCTAGCAAAGATAAACCCACAGGCTGCGGTGTCCAGAAGTCTTCACCTTGTCACTGACAAGAAGAGCTGTTGATTTCTCCAGCTATACACCACTTCTAGAGAGGCTTGCACAGATGTGGGATGCTGCAAACATCCAAGGAGCATCCCTATACAAAGCAGTCATCCATAAAGGAAGACAGCATTCAGGATGAGGAATACAAGGAAGATGCAGGACAGTAGAAGAGCAGATTGAGGAATGATCTGGGAACAAAGCTCTGTGAGAAGTGAAAGGCATTGACAGTTGGGAAAAGGGGATGTCACTAAAGAGAAGTTGTGGTAAGCAGCAAAACAAAACTGAACCAAACCAAAATCCCAAACAAACAAAAAAGCCTGGACTTGCTTTAATAAAAAAATGAAATATAAAAAGGATATTAGAGAGTAGGAGAGACACCTGCAGAGAAACCTGGAGTTGAAAACTGCTCGCTTACCTGAACTAAAGACAAGGTTGGCTAATTCCAATTAATAAACTCGAGTTAGAAACTCAGTAGGATATATCCACTTGGCAAGAATACTAAGTATAATGGACAATGAAGAAAGGTAACAGGCAGAAGGGGAAAAAAGATAATGTACATGGAACGTGAGGGATATACTGGAGGCTGTACCAAAAAAGCAACTGATTTGAGTGTTCGCTTTTGAGGGGAACAGAGGGGAAATCAGAGGAATGGAGAAGTAGAGATGAGAATTTTCCAAACCAAAAGATGACTGAAAATCAGGAACCATGGAACCAGTAGAAAGGGAAGCTGAAGAGAATGGGAACAAAATCCTGTATGGTGATATTGAAAGGAAGGGGAACTGCTGACAAAGGGGGGGATGGTTTGCAAGGGTAAAAGGGAAGAGCAAGTTCCTCTGCAAAATCTCATACTGAGAAACCATGACCAATCACATAATAAAATGTTTTGGCCTTTGGGAAGTCCCTAAGGAGCTTCATACAGAGCTTCCAGCTGCTGCATTCAGATAGACAAATGTCATCTTCTCAGAGGTTTTGTATTGATGTGTGCAGAGCGACATGGAACGACACAATGCCATGATTTACCGTGTCATATATTAGTGCTGTTAAACTGTGGCCCTGTGGTTGTTGGGGTATGTGGTGGAGTTTGTTTTACTCCTGGCAATGAATGTAGCCCTTGCCTTGGGTCATCAATCAATAACATATCTGCCCTGATTGCTATTGATTTATTCACTCATTACAATACCGTACAATGAAAACCAGCACTCCTGCATTGTCACAACCGCTGCAGTAACAGCAGCAGAGCTCTTGAGAAATCCATTGTACACAGCAAAACTCAGGTATTCAGATGGGAACAAACCTCCCTGAAACTCCCAGCGACTTCAGCTCTCCGTGGGGATACCAAGGGGCCTCCATCCATCACTTCGTATTGCTGTGGATGAGGGGCTGATGTTCACTTTTGCCTCTTCCATCACCTGCTGCTGAATGGGAAGAGAAAACCTCCCTCTCCTTTCTTTCCACCTCAATTCAGCAATGGAGAACAAAGCTTCCCCTAAGTGAAAGAGTGAGCTTAGATATCCCAGCGGTTATGAGGCATGTTTGCAGCCTGCAGAGATGCTCGGCAGCGCAGTGATTGGCTTTGCTTAATAACAGTGACAAAAGCTCCTTATCCTGCCAAAGCAGCATTAAAACCTCCCTGCACAAAGGGCTGGGCAGGCAGCGGTGCTGCTGTGGGGCTGACAGCTCTCCCCCAAAGACACCTGGCTTCTGCTGTGCTGTGTTTACGAGGCAAGTGGGTTTTATGCTACTTTTGGCTCAGTGAGATCCTGCCAGTATAATAAAACCTCCTTTCTTTTACCTGGGAGGAGGCAAAACACTTAAGTTGAAAGATTAACTCTGATGGGGCTCTGAAGCTGCTCCAGAGGGGCAGAAGTGTCACAGCTGTGCTTCCACCCTGGAGAGCATGGGCTTAGTATGGGGCCGAGGGCCGGCTGCTCAGCTCATGGCTTGCCTTTCTCACATTAAAAATATCGGGGGTTTGCTATTCTCATACCTCAAACAATGCTCCAGCTATCAGGCAGTGTCAGAACAAGGCTACTGAGGTTTATAGCAGGCTAAAGACAGAGGAGCCTTATTTCCTACCTCACCGGTACCCTCAGTCATGGCTTCTTGCTTTGTTCTGGGGATGCCTCTACATCCCCTGCTCCTACAGATGCCTCTCCCAGACGGGGACGTATGTGCTGGCAATTAGAGTTAACGCAGGCAATTACACATCTGGGGTTTCTCTCTGGTCTCACCTCATCCAAGCAAGTCAATTAATCTCCTTGCATCTTGGTTCCTCTGCCTGTAAAACAGATAATAATGCGGGCACCACCCAGCGTGGCTTAATCGAAGTGCTGGCATCTCCCTGGCTGAGGGGCTGCAGAGGTACAACGTGGTTTTTATCTCAGGCAGAGCAAAATGCTGTTGTCTGACTGGCGGTCATTATACCCTCCGAACAGCTATCAGTGTGCACCCAGCCTTGGGATTTAGGGGGTCACCTCCCCAGACCTCCTGCCTGCTTGTAGCCACAGGAGATCCTGCTAAAAATAATCCTTTTGCTCAGGGTCCTTCAGTTCATCTATTTTTTCCTTTTTTTTTTTTAAAGTGCTGATTTCACTGACACTTCATTAAAAAAAAGAAAAAAGAAGAGAGAGAGAAATAATTCAATTAGAGATGAAAATGATGGCCCCATTAGGCGGTCGCTGCTGAATCAGGCAGGAGGAGGGATGAACTGTAAACATCTCATGTTGGGAACAAGAGCGTGTAGGGCGTAAAGGTCTCTGTTGCAAATAGCTGCCAGTCTGACGTGAGGAGAACAAGGCTACAAGAGAAAACCACCCCAGAGGGGTGATGGAACTTGCCTGGGGTTGTGTACCAGGGGTAGGAACAGTGTCTGGCTCTCCTGGAAGGATGGCCCATATCACAAAACCTCTCTACACCTCCCTTATCCACACCACACTGTTCCTCACAGCACTACAGAGCGTTACTCCAAGCCTTTCTTGCAGTGAAAAGCAACCCAATTAGATTCCCAGACAAAAATTAACCAGTTAAGTAACTTTTCTACAGAGAAAATTGCTGGGCGCGTGCCGTATCTCTTCAGGAGGAGATGTCCATTAGTGCTAATTGTACTGGTGGCTTTGGTAATGGAGACACTGGTCTGTTTGGAGTCGGAAGGATGAGCTTAATCCTGTTTCAGTTACGCTCCTGAACAGATAGTGGCTGTTAATTACTTTAGTCACTAATTCTGTGGATCACAGTGTGACCCATGATCCAGAGGGGAAAAGTTTTGTATCCCATTATCATATCCCTTGCATCAACTAATGACTCCAAAAATAAGCAGCATGTTGAAATTAATAGTAATTTCTATGTGCTTTCTGAGAACTCTATTTCCAGCATATGCTCTTTAAACACTCCTTACTTTTCTATGGGAAATGTTGTGTTAAAGCTAAGAAAGCTATTCATTTGGTATTTTTTTGGTGTCTGATGAGTGCTTTTTTGGCATTAGTCCATCTTATGCCCGCTTGGATTTTAAGGACATAGTAAATGGTTCTGACATGAGTAGAGGAAGGAGAGCAAATTGAAGAAAATGTAGTTGGAATAAATGAACTTTTCAAAACTTAAAGTGGACTGTAAGAGGAACCACTCTGGAGAATCTTCACATTCCCCATTAACAACTTATTTAAAGGAAAAGCCTGTAGCTCTGCAGCTACTGGTGTGTACACAAGCAAGACACAGCTGGAGCTTTCCTCTAAAAAATGCTTTGTGTTCTCAGCAAAAGATCTTCTTCTACACCACACCTTGAACACCTTCCCAGAAGTTTTAGGGTTTTATTGGAAGGCTATACCTTTGTCTATGGAAACCATTTTATTCTCCTAATTTGTGATGTAGAGACTGAAAATATTGGTTTACTATCAATTAATAATTAAAAAATAACCCCAAATTCCCATCTCTTCTCATTTTCTCATGCAGTTCCCATTAGTCTGTGCTCATAATAGGAGGCATAATAGGAAGGGTTGGGGGTGTTTTTTTGTTGGTTAGTTTTGGGGTTTGTTTTTTTTTTTTTTTTAATAATGCAACCCTAAAACAACATTTGAAATTCAAGCTCTGACATGTCTGAAGTGCTGTGCTGAGCCTTCAGAATAATTTTTATGACAGGCAGACAGGTGAAAGGGAGAAATCACAGGAGGATTCAAATGTCTTGTAAAATGCAAGAACCAACCTGAGAGTTCACAGGATGCTGAAACAGATGGCTTTCTGAGAGGTAATCTATTTTCTCAGTTTGGTGTTGTGGAAGGCACATAAACATTTCCTAAGGAGAAGACGACTCCTTGTGTTTTGATAAAAGGCACCTGCCCTCCATACAGCTGGTACCTGAACAAGGAAGAGAGTTAAAAATAAAAAAAAAAATAAAAATCAGGTTGCATTTTTTCAAGTCTTTGTTGGAAAAAAGATGTGGAGAGGGTGAATAGTCCTAATTATTATCTGAGAAGCATTCACAGACACAAGCTTTGGGGAAGCCTGTGGCAGGTTAAGAGAGCGCATCAGCAAGTGCACACAAATGAGAAGGTACCTGCTCAAAAGAAAAACAATGCATAAAACATCCTGCTTATGCAAATGTATGATGATGACATTACCAGCCACTGATTAGGAAATAAATCTGATTTGCTTGGGGCCCTTTTTATCAAAAAAATACTGGTTTTTAAGGTATCTGGTAGCTGTAACCTTGTCTCCTTCCTTCTTACTTTGCTAGCCTCTGAGGTCTGGCCCAGTACTTTGGAGACTGGCAGGGGAGGGACAGCTCCTGCTCTGAGGGTGTCCTGCCAGACACAGCTGATGAACAGCTCAGGGTGGTTTTTATGCTTGACAGAGAGGAAAAATAGCTCTTTACCTGTTCTGTAAGCCATCTTGTTCTTGTTCTTAAGTAAGCTCAGGTATACACCGATTCCTCTCCAGCCTCACCCTGTGAAGGAGAATTAAGTCATGCAGCAAAAGGAAATATACTGAAATAACTTACAGAGTAGGCTTGTTAGAAGTTCACTTCTTGCTGTGTTTACAAAGGATCGTAACTTTCCAGTTTTCACTTCAGGGGCAGAGGTACAGGGCAATGGCAGATACCGGCTCCACCAGTACCAGCTGATGTGGTCCCAAATAGCAGCATGGTCCTGCTTTGATGGCACTCATCACTAGGAAGATTTTTCTCATAAACAGTGGCCATTAGCACATTCTGCAAGTGCCTTTTCTAAGCCCATCTCATCTTGGCATCCATGACCTGCAGAGACTGGTTCCTAGCTCTACAAATTGGCAACAGATCACATTAGCAGATGGCCTTGAGTACACGCATGCCAGGACTCATTATATGCTTTTTTTTTTTCAGTTGTGGGTTTGGTGTTGGGTTTTTTTTTCCCCCCCAAAGAGCTGTGTGTGGACTCTGTCCAAGTATGTGGCAACATCTTTCATGCCTGGGATCATGATGATACACCTTTGTTATACAAGAAAGGAGCTGCCTCCATTTGCCATGCACTCTGAAGTCCTCACTCACACTCAAAAGGAGCGAAGCATCTGTCTGGTTGAGTAAGCAGCTGTGCCTTCATTTCGGATAGCTTGGAGTGGCTGCTGGCAGCCTACACAAAGCCGCTGGATCTATGCAGCCCTCAGTAGACTCCTAGTCCTGTTAGATTCTCCCAGCCAAAGAAAACATCAAACAGTCCCTCAGCTGAGAGTTCCATGGCAGCCACAGCACAGGGAAGATGGGGAACGGAGCAGGAATCTTTTGGCAAATAGCAGCAGGTTGCAGGATAAAGCCCACAGAAAGGATGAAGGGAGCACGGTGTGTTACTGTTTCGGGGTGCATTGCTGGGGCTGCCTCCACTGCAGAGCTGGGCAGGGAATCTCTGCTAAGGGACATAGGCACCTCCTGATTTAATGGACACTGGTTTTGAAACTTTTAGCTTAAATCACATAACTTCAGGTCTGTGTTATTTACCTGATGGAGAAAGAGTCGCCCCTTTTGCCTTCCTGAAGTTCACTGAAGCTCTGCCACCTCCCTGGTTGTGTCAACCTCAATTTTTTTTTTTCCTGGAAGAAATATGTCACACACTGATCTGTCAGTCACTTCTTCAGGGATACTGAATCTATTAAAAAGAAAAACCTGGTTTTAAATGACATGTCATACTAAACTGTCTCATTACCTCCAAAGTGAGATGAAATGTATTCTCTCCACATATTATTTTTTCCCCCTATAGATGTCTCAGTATTATTCTTCATTCATGGGAATGGTGTATAGCCTGGAAGATTATAGACTGGTCATAACCAAAGAAAAGGAGAGAAAGATTTACTCCAATCATGTCAAAGGGACCTCGGTGAATATTAACTGATAAAGTATAGAGAGATCTCAGCACACCCTCATTGCCCGCCTGTGAATTTATCCGACTTGATAAATGGGAGCAGTTTATAGAGCAGGCAGAAATTGATACGGAAGAGGTTTCTATCTGGAATGCTCTGTATAAATTACTGGATGCTTATCTGTGAGTAATTCCCTTGCATATGCTAACTGTCCAGACGCTTACAGCCTATGGCAAAGACATTAGATAACCTTCGATTCGCAATTGCTGGGGGCAATCTTCATGCTAAATAAATAGTTCATCTCCTTTGGACTGAATGATATATCTGTTTGCAAGCGCCACAAGTACCGGTCTAGAAATGGATACTTAAGCTATAATTTTTTTTAAGCTGTCCTTCCTTTTTTTGTGCCTGCAATTTGTGGCTGTACTTTATGTAATTTAGCAGCCTGCTACTTCTGCCTCATCTATTTTACCCATCAGGTTTCTAATGTGCCTATCTAGGTGCCTGTCAGGTAGACAGACAGTTAAAGACATGATGTTTTTAGCTTACTTTTCCTTGCCACACATGCTCCATTGAGGGCACAAACTACCGTGAGCGCATCCCCTTATTTGCCCACAGTTCTTTCTTGCTACAGACCCATGTGCTAAGCTGAAAAGAAAACATTTTGGGTGGGTTTTTTTTACTGAGCTCTGCAGACTTGAGACTGGAATTCATCTGAGCAAAAAGCAACGCCAGGATGCAGGTGGGGTGAAGATCAAGCGCTCAGTATGTAAAGAAAAGAACATTTCCCAGCACTCAGACAGGTGAGTGACAAATATCATCCTCTTTTGATGTAACTCCTCCTGCGCCAGCTTAACACAGACATTGCATAGTGTTTGTTTCACATAAGCCTGGTTTATAGCTCTATTTGCTAAAAATAAAATCCCTCACTCTGCCTGGAAGCCAAAGCAGATTTTTTTACCCCCCCCAAAAGGATTTGCATTGGCACCCACAGCCCATCTCAGAGGCTGGTGCCAACCAAACGCAAATGAACCAGGAGGAAGTTCATCATCACACAAAGAGAAAAGTTCACGCTGCCGAAAGGCTCTGGGCAACTTACAGCAGCAGATCAAACCCAGATGGCTGGAAGCCACTACTGCTCCAGCATCAAGCGCTAAGCCATGGATGCCCATCACGTTGTCACCTAGCTCCTGAGCCAGGGAAGTTTTTGGCTTCACAGTGAAGGTGAATTGAAGCTGTGGCTGAAAGCCATGGTGTGCTGGGAGATTAATTGCACGTGGATCCACTGTCCCTGCCTGGAGTGACATGGTGTCCCATGAAGGGTGGACACAAGGCTCAGAGGGTCACAGCCACTGCCTTCAACTTAAAACTGGTGCTGAATATCAGTTAAAGTGTGCTCTCTCAGTCTGACCTGGAACAAGCTGATCAGGAGCATCTGTACTGGCCTCCTCACTCTGACCATGAAATTATTATTAAAACCTGAGCTTAAGACACTGTTCACCCAACAATATTCTTTGCTCCAAATTTGCTGCCTATCAAATCATGGTGATAAGTGCCATTTCCCTTGGAAGTTATCACTGAAGCAGGCTCTGTTTGTTTGCTGGATTTATAGTTCTCGGCTCTGGAAGAGGTGCTGATCCCCTGGCTCACTCTTGGCATTGCCAGGGTCCCCGGCAGAAAGCTGCACACACATCTCTCCACAGGGAAACACTTCATTAATCAAGTGCTGGCAGACCTCCTCATTATTTTTTTCCCCATGATGGTCAAACATGTCATTTTCACTCCTAAAGGATGTCGCTTGCAATTCTGCATGGCCCAGGTGCATCAGACAAGACTCGGTGGTGGCAGAGGGCCTGGCTCACAGCCTGTAGTTTTTTGGGAAAGGAGCAGCACTTCTCACCAGGCTTCCAGATTCTTGTAAAGATGCAGATGTGGAGCTTGCCTTTGACAGCTTCTTCCACCTTCTGAGGTTTAACAGCTAGTGATAGTCCATTTCTCCTGGTCAGAGCCTCTGTGAATGTCATAAGCTGAGGCATCATCTCCAGGCTTGGCTGCCCTCTCTCAAAGCCAAAATTAACCCTTGCTTTCCCCAGTTTGTCATGCAAAAGCAGCACCTATCAGCTCTCCAGAGCTACAAGGCAAAGGAATCCATCCAGGCAAAAAGACACAGTATCTTGTTCTCAGTAGATTTCCTGATGATGTCCAATATTTTGCAAGCTTTTTTTGGCTGCCACTTCACACTGAACTAATGATGTTGGAGAACTGTCAGGAGTGAATCCAACTATGCCCAGTCCAAGCTCAGCACATGTAGAGATGGCTCAGATCATTTTCCCCTAGATTCGTTACGGTCAGTTATACTGAAGCTCAGATTTGCATTTTCACCCAGTTTTCTGAGACCCTTCTGAGGTTACCTACCATCATGAAGGCATTGACTGCCCAAAAGACCAGAGCTCTTTCCCCCTTGCTCCAAGCTGGCAGGCCATCAGCCGAGCAACCACTGCACGCTGAGTTCAGGTCTCTCTGTGCCTCTTGCCTTATGATTCCTGCTCGTAAGGATCTGAAGAAAGATTTTTACACCACTATTGTTTTTCCATAAGAAGCTGACATAATTGACTATAAAGGTTAACAAGAGGAAGAAACCTCTCTGCATTAGCCTCTTGAGCTGAGGTCTGGGAGTTACCACCCATCTGCCAGTGTAACACCAGGGCTAAGCCCAAGGTCCAAACCCAGCAGGAAGCTGCCACTCCACTGGACTCATCCAGTACAAAGAACATTTCTTGTCACTGCTTCATGCCTGTGATTTGGGTCAGACAAAACTTTTGCTGCACATTCTCAGTGATGATTTGAACAAATATCTTTAAACCTGGGGTCCAACAGCATCCTATGCAAAAGAAACCTGGGCACACATTTCCTTCTCTGTCTCAACAGAGCCATGCACATTTCCATCTCAGAGGACAGAAAATCTAGATGCTATCTCAGCCTCCTCTGGCTCGTTGCAACAAGAACTCCCCCTACTACCTTTCCCAGAGGGGAGAAGAGTTAACTTCCTTCCTAAATTTAGCTTTAATGAGTGCAAAATGAATAAGGTAGCAGGGGAACCTAATCTGGTTAGCAAAGCAGCACCAGAAAGCACAAGATTTTTGCATACAGCGTTGGATTTTGATATCTTGTGCTGAATCCACAGGAGTGTTGAAAGGACTCAAGTCTCCTAAAAGTTCAGTGTTTGTGGATAAGCAGTTGGGTACTAATTCAGCAGGTAGTCCTTCCAAGTGATGACAGCAGAGCTGTATTTGGCCTTGAGCAACCACATGTGTCTGCTGACTCTGCGGCTTGTATGCTGTTGATGAAGGGAGAAATAGCACAGGCTGGAATACATAAAATTCTGTGCAAAATCATCCCTGTGCCACAGCCTGCAGATATACTTCACTCCTAACGCATACCTTGTGGCTGTTCCTGCTATCATCCATGTTCTCCAGTCTGACAGTGCCCAGGTCGCCTTTCTCCTCCAGTCCTAGAGTACTACAGAGCTTTGCTCATTCATCTAATTTTGAAGCAAAATTATTTGCTGTGTTTCTTCAAACCCAGGATTCCCCAAACACCACCATTAATGTACCTCAGCCTTGTTCTAGACCTGATTCTCCAAGTCTACTGATGCCCTTTGGTCTTGACTTGCATTATCCTTCCTACCCTTCACAGGGCAGCATGCTGCTGTGTCAGCCAAGCTGCTCAGTAGCACTACAGATCTGCAAACTATCCCAATGGATAAGATGCCATATCCAACTTTTGGAGGTTTGGGATTTATGCAAGATGTTTTGTCCAAGGACCCCAAATACTCAACAACCCTTACAAACCCAAGTTCCTTGACCCATTGCTGGGAAGTAGCTCCACAGGCCAAAAAAAAAAAAGAAAATTGGCACCATTGTAACCAAAGGAGCTTCACTGCCTGAAAGCCCAAACAAGAACACGTACAAAGAGATAAATTATTCAGATGCCACTGCAGGGCTTTTCAAGCCAGGACTCCAGAATTAGCACCTGGCACTTGTCAGAAATGGCAGAGGATAGCTCATGGTCGTAAGTGATCAAGGCACTTCCTTTGGTCTCACACGAATGCTGAAACTATCTTCAGAAACAATAAATTCCCTTAGCTCTGCGCTGACGCCACCACTTTCTGCAGAGTCCTGGGGCTTCCTCAGAGGTCTCTGGACCAGACGCAGATTGAATTTCAAAAGCGTCTCTGCACCCACAACTACCAGTGAAGCCATCTGAGGAGGCTGCAGTGCTCCCAATCCTTTCCTAATTAGATCAGCAGTCTCGTCACCTCCTGAGAGGGCTTGGTGTACCCTCTGGCTTTTAAAGGAATTCTGTATTAAAAGCAGAGCTCTGATAAATTGGAGCCTCCCTGAATGTAGGAAAGAAAGAAAAAAAAAGGACAATAAAGTATTATTTATTTTTTCCCTCTGCGCAGTTTTGAGTAATGATATCCAGAGAAATACCACTTGTTTGTAAGTTACCCATGATTCTTTTCATCCAAAGGGATCTTTGTAACAAATTAATCAATTCTTTTTAATACCTAGAGGGCATTAACACCACGCTCAGGCAGTTTTCTCACTTGGTTTTCAACTTCTTCAAGGCCATGACCACACATTCACAGAAGAAGAAATGGATAATATGATCCTTAATTTGTCACTAATTTATATGGGTTTATTTTGAGGGTGATTAAGCAGATACAAGTTATTTTTATACGTATTTATATTTCAGGGGATGAATGAAAACAGTAAGCACAATCAATTATTCAAACAGACAGGGGCCATGAATCACTCATATGAGCACCAGGGTCAATTATTCCCTGCTATGAGATATTTCAGCAGTATATAAATTAATATAAAAGGTCAGATTCACTTCTCAATGCTCTCACGGTTGCCTTGGTGTCATGCAGATCCCACATGTTTATTTATCCTTGCTGGCATGGGGGTTTGTTTGTATGAATGGGCATAAAGACACAACCAGGTGCTGGACTTTGTAGCATTCGCAGGGTGAGCTGATAGGACAAGAAAGCTGTACCTGGGAAGGAAGGCATTATTATTGCTCCCACTTTACAGGTGAAGACTGAAGGAAACAAGGGCAAGTGGAAGTGTATAAAGGACAGATAAGAGAATCCTGGTTTTTTGGCACACAGTGCTTGAGTCATGAGGTGTACATCTTCTCAAGAAGCTCTACAGTTCAGAAATTCAGCCAGGAAAACTTTACCTTCACCACCTCCAAACAAATGAATGGGATTTAGAGATGCTCAGAGATAACAGGTGACCTGGAGGTCACTGGGGAGCCAAACCCCCCCATCCACAAACCCGAATGGCAAGACCTGTGAAAGCCAAAATGAGCAAACCACAGTGAAGCAGTTGTGAAGATTTATATAAGTGATGTTTGAGTGCTTTCCTTGGAGATATTTCTGACCTTTGCCATGAATGTTCATATAGATGGTATTTTTGTTTGCAAGAACAATTGCACAAATTCTCAGAAATATGCATTTGAGTGAAGCTTTGCTACAAAGGGGGCTTGTATAGCCATGCAGAAATCTCTTTGCTGTGTATAGAAGTTTTCAGTCCCTCAGGAAGCAAATAGAAGTAACATGATCCAGGCAATACATTTAGCAAAAAAGAAAATAGCAACCAAAGGCTGGCAAACAGCCAGATGCAATTGGAACAAACTCGAGGGCTCAGATACATCATGGACCATGTTTGAATAAGCAATATTGTCATAAAACCCAAGCCCGTTCATTCATGAATAATACAGGACTAAGAGACAGGTCTGAATTTGTCATGTAAATTATTTACTCTAACTATGAAATGGCCACCTGTTTAGGCTCAAGGCAGCATTAGAACTGAGGCCCTTTAAAAAAAGGAGAGAAAGAAGCAATTGCTTAAGCTAAAGAGGAACTTCTTTGCTACTGCAGAGCACTCCTGCATGAGCATAGAGGCATAAATGGGGGATGTGACCTCCACTGGGCTGAGCCCCCAGTGTTACTGTGCTGGGGAGCATCTTTAGGAGGGCAGTATGCTTTGCCTTGTTCTGCTCATGATGATTTTTGATCAGTGATTACTTTGTCCATGGTGCACAAATTTGGGATCAGACCACCAAAAGGACCCTGAGATGTTCCAGATGGCTGAACCTCCCAGCCAGCCAGCCAAAACACCAGAAGGCAGCAGCACAGCCTGCACCCCCCCACCCCCCCGCAGAGAGGATGGCCTTCTCCAGAAGTGGTGCTTGGGTTTAGGCTTAGTGAGGTGATAACAGTTAATATAGAATAGTTACAAGCTCGGGGCAGAGGTGCCCTGATTTAAGGAGGTGCTTCCGATAAGGGATGAACTCACCTGCCAAAGCCAGTCTGATGTAACACCGAGGAAAGAACAGCTCTTGAAAACACACCTGTGTGCCCAGGCACTAGCAGTCATTAAAGATGGATGAAAATCTGCACTGGAAGTCTAAAAGACATTTCTAAGGACTCCAGATACATCCTTACACACCTGCCTCAGACTGTTGCCACCATCCCACCTCAGTCAGCTTCTCCATAGCTACTTGCAGCTCTGATTGACCTGAACTAGAAGAGAGCAGAGCTGCTCAGGATTTCAATTTGTTGGGGTTTGGGGTTTTTAATATTTTTTTCCCTTTTTTCTTTCTTTCTTTTTCAAGCTGATGCTCCACAGAGTGCTTCCAGAAAATCCCAGCAGATCCATAATAAACAAGAGCTACTTTTGAAAACCACTCGGCAGACTTGTTTAAATAACCTCTCTTACTCACTGATTGTCTTGTTTTTCTCAGGGTTGTCATAGAGAGGGAGATATTGATGAGTTAGTGGTGTGTCAGGGAGTATAAATGAGAGTGAAGTCATTTACTCTGTTCTTGAAAGCATTTATGTTTGACCTATTTCTTCAGCGTGTGTAGCTACAGTGTCTCTCTGTTCCTTCACATCAATTTGGACATTGGGAAGAGCATCCTGCAGCAGGAGCACTGCACAGACACGGTTAATGCTGCGCCGCCTGGGACTGGAGCGTCTGTCATGTTCAGTGCATCTTAAGAAAGCAGACACCTTGTAGCAGGGAAGTCAATAGGTTGTTTAGTTATACTGAGCTTCCTAAAGGCAAAAGCTCATTTTCACCTCTCTAAAGAAAGGAAAGGTCTTAGATATCAGTGCATTAGATCTTGTGAATGTCCCATCAAAACACAGGCTGCTGTAAAGGTTGTTACCTTCTAAGAGAAATGTCTTACTGAAATTGGCAAGGTCTCAGCTCTCTCCCTCATATGAGAAAGGTGATGAATGAAAGCAGGCTGTAGGCTCTTTGACTGTTTTCCCTAGAAATAACCCAAAACTTTTCTTCCTGGTGCATCCCAGCTTTGTTTGCTCTTAACAAGAAAACCAGAAGAGATAAAAGGTGAGTGATGCCAGGCCAGGCTGACTCCAAGTTTTAACCATCAAAAGGCTTCTTCAGCAGAAGCAGCATTACTAAAAGTCCGAGTCAGCACATAAAACGTGGATCAAGAGCTACCTACAAACTACAGCCCTTCTAGAAGGTACCAACACTGCTGAAGACTTTCTCCTGGATATATTTTCCTGCCCTAGCTAAAACACACCACTTTATCCCCGACCCACACAACACATCTGTCCCTTTCAGATAACTCCAACAATTACTCCATTCACTGGAAGGCAGCGCTGCCAGTAGAATAGTTTTGATTGTAGCAGTATATTAACTAAACATACTAATTAAACTGATGCACCCTTTTATTGTCTCACGTTTCCACTATTGTATGGCCTGCTGCGCTCTAACAATACTTTAAAATTCTAACTTGTTTTGTCTCCCCTGCCTTTTAAACACCCTTGTGTTCCCATTTGCAGCTTTGTATAGGGCTAGACATGCAAAAACAAACAAACACACATTTTGCAGACACCTTCACCACCTTCTGAATGCAGCCCCCAAAAAAGCAGCTACAGCACTTGTTTCCAAAGCCTTAATCTGAGTGGTGACCACATTTACATACAGCTACAATAAATACAGCTAATTCCAGTGATGGCAACAGAGCAGAGGAAGGAGGGAGGTAAAAAGGAGTCAGCTCAAATAATATTTGCTGAAAAGACGATCCGAAACGTTATTAACCTTCTCTATCATCAAAATTACACCATGGTACCTCTGGTTCAATGAGAATCAGACCCTGAAAGGGAGGAAAATCCTTTCTGTTAACAAGCCCATAAACTAATGGTACTTGAAAAACTCGGCACACCAGGCTTTATGACCTGCAGTGAAAACAGATTAGATGTTTGCAAGGGCAAAGTGAGTCTCCTCAAACCTCATCTTCAGCTCCAAAGTGCATTCCTGTGATGAGTAGGCTTTGGTTTGCATCTCAGTACCCTCGTCCACATCTCCTCATACACTTGTGGTTCAGCAGCTTGTTTACAATATTGGAAAAGTAAAACAAAAAAGACCCAGCCCCATCAAACACCTTTCTGTCCAACAGTCATTTTAACAAAGGGAGGGTTGTGTTCTGACTTCATCCAGAAACCTAGATGCCTTTCAGTTTGCTCTGCTCCTTTCCGGAGGCATTTAGAAGTTGTGTGGGTGTTAGTACTAGATGAGCACTGATATCAGTGGGGAATTAGTACATGTTCTGAATGGAGAAGCTGTGCTTATATACACTCAAGGCTTGCAGGAAAGAAGTCTCTAGGATTTCAGGGAAATGTGTTCATAATAAGTGTAAGGGGAAGGGTAGCATTCTGTGTCCTAAGTGCTGCCAGGACATCATCATCGTCTCAATCATTCATACCATCGATTCAGGAGCTCCTGTCTTCTTGCATGTGAAGAGACAGCTGGAGAGGTAGCAAGTTTAACCCCAGAAACTGCCTCTAAGAGAGCAGCAGGATGAGGGGTCACTAGCCAGAGCATTTCTAAGTTTCTGCACTTGCTCACTGGAAACAGCCTGAGGACCCCTGTTCACACAGTCATCCTGCAACCCTTAGGAGGACATTCACTCCTCACTGCCACCCTGAGTCCATCTGAGAATAAGATAAAACCAACTCCCCTTTTTCTCTCCCACCCCTCAGGAGAAATTTTCCTAGCTTGCTGTATAATGAGACCATTTTTATTCTTTCTGGCTACCTCCTAAAGGTTAAAATGGGACCTCTGCTGAGCATCATCATCCCAGGCTTGAGGCTTTTAATGAAAGCCTGAAACTCCTTCTATTTAGGGCCAGGGAGGTGACTAATGGACTAAACAGCTGGAGAGGTGGAGGAATGGCTCTGCTGAAAAGCACTGTGGAAGCCAGCAAGGTCCATATGCCGAGACGGGCAGCAAGCCCTGCAGGCCTCAAACAGGGAACAAGCTCCCCCTGATCTGCACTTTGTCCTCCTCAGGCAGTTTTTCCCTACCTACAAGGCTGGTGAAAACATCAGATTTCTACAGCTGCCCTTCACCTTCATAAATTTTCACCTCTAAAACAAGGATCCTCCTACCAAGACCTCTGTATTCTGAAAACTATAGGCTACAGGTTTGCAGTCTCATACAGCCTGGCACAAAGACAGCGGGATGTGAGAAAGCTCTGCCCCTGATTACGGTGCTCCCAGGCTGAGGGTGAGCCCAGATCAAGCATCACACTGGCAGGACAGCACCTGCAGCATCTTCCCATCCCCTGTGGGGAGCACTGGGGCGGGGAGAGATGCAGATTTGCAAAAGAGTAGACACAAAGCCAATTTTAAAATGAATGTTGGCCTCAGACTAACAGGGAAAACGCACCATTTGCTTTGATTTTTAAATACATTAGTACTTCTCTCAAAGACCGGATCAATGGAAAAAGGAAACTGAGCGATGAATAACACTTTACTTGCTTAGGAGTGGATTTATCCTCACGCTGTCTAGCAAAAGCATGGCCTGCTGTTGTGTGATTGTGGGCTCTTGCATTACTCTCACAGCAGCTGTGTCTACTCCCATGTGTCCCAGGTAACCACCAGACTGGTGATGTGCTAGTGGTGTCTGGAGGAGCAAGAAGCACCTGTAAGAAATTCCAGAAGGTCTGTATGCACTTGTATCTCAAAATAGAACAAAATACCAAATTTTAAGACTTCCACACAAGTGTAATGTTAAGCAGAAAATACTGCTCGAAGGCAATCAAAACATTTTATTTTGATGAAAGCCCAAATAACTCCAATTTTATGTGCTGATAGAATTCAAGCTACAGTTTCAAAAAGAAACCTCTAAATGACCCAATTCCAACAAGACACTGAAAGTTCATTGGGATTTGCTTGCATGAAGCGCTGCTGAAATGGAGATAGCCCCACAAAAAGCCATGATTTTGAGGAAATTACATTTTTTCCTTGTGGGGAATATTCTGACTGTCTTTGCACTTTGCCCACACAACTCCAAAGTGTTTCTGTGGAAGGACAAGTGCCACATCAGGAAGGAGCTGAAATCCACCACAGTATAGAGGATAAACCTGCCAGGGACCAAGATTCCTCCTTATGTCGCTCAAGGTTGACTCATGAAACCAAGGTAGGTCTTGAGGTATGTGGCCTTCACCTTGTTATCTCTCTCTTGCAGATCACAGGCATGTCTGTTGTCAAAGTTCGCAGAGCGCTTGCCTTGGTTATGCCTCATTTGGTGTCAGGGACTGGAGGCATTGCTGCAGCACGGCTCACAGACAACAGCATCACTTGGGAGCACGCTGAGCGCTTCGGCTCAGCACAAAGCGGCCTTTAAATGGGTGCCTGCATTCACTGAGCTCCACGCACACGTTTCCCTGCTCCTTGTGTGAAAACATGTCCCTTGCCATACAGAAGGCAGTGAGCCTGTTCTGGAGCAGCAAACAGGGAGGAATTTAGCTCACTTACAAAAACAGTGATGGCCAATAGGACCTCAATAAAGAAGCAGCAGGCAGCACGGAGGAGTTTTAAAGGCCTCTAGGTATTTGCAACACACACACGGGCAAGCCCTTTGTCTCAGCATCTGAGGCCCAGGAACACAATTCTGCACGTGGCTGTCAGGAACATACCTGCGGTTTAAAAGCAAGATTTGAAAGAGAAACCTTCAGGCTCCTAGCCTGCTGAAAGTACCTGTCTGATCTCGTTATCTTGTAGGAGCCACATGAGCTAAGGTCTGTCCTTGCAGAGCTGTGAGACTGCCAGGAAGGCAGAGGGAAGAGCTGGGGGTCAGCAGGCTGCCTCTCACACAGCAACCCCTCTCAGTGGGTAAGGGGGCTGCTGAGTGCGTGATGAGGAGTCAGCACAGACTAGGGCAGCTCAGGACATGCACTACAAGCAGCTCCCTGAAGACAGGCAGTTCCCAGTCTTGTAAGGCACAGACCCTTGCTCTTGCCTGGCACGTGTTTGTCACAGGAGTGGGGGGAGGCCAGAGGCAAGGGATAAGCACTTAATGTCACCCTGCCACAAACAACACAGGATCTGTCTACCTTCCCTGACCAGATGAGCCAGGCACTTCAAACAAGGACTGTGCTGCATGAGTTCACCTTTATAACAACACTCTAATCATCCAATGTTCTCCACTCCTGACTGCTTCTTTGCATGATCCTTACTCCAGCAAGCACAGGCCCTAGGGCATACTGCAGTTACAAGCACAGGGACACCAGAATACAAAACCAAAGCAAGTTCTTCCAAGCCTTAACAACTGTTCTATGCCATTCAGCCAGCTCAGAGGCACCATAAAGATTCCCTGAGACTTCAGGAGCTGAGCAAACCTGGTGCAGAACTAAGACCTTCTGCCAAGCACATTCCTGGATATACAGCCTTAGCTTGAAGCTCCCAGGCTTCATCACCACTTGCTGCCTTAGACCAAGCCTAGGCTCAGAAAACCACAGCCAGGACCACACTATAACAGCAAGACTTACCTAAAACCCAGGGACAGCAAGGAGAAGATAGAGCAGAGACCACTGAAGGAGACAGATAAACTTATACCATTGATGTGACCCATCTGTGAGTCCTTTCTAATTAAAGCAGGGCTCAGCACAACCACACACACAAGCCTTGCTGCTAATTAGGGAGGGCTGAGCACTGACACATTAACCTCTCTGTTTCGAAACATTAACTTTACCAGGTGTAATATCTTCTAGGTGACATAAAGGTTAATAATCTGCATCCAAACCAGAATCCAGCTCTGTAAATACCCAATTAACCAGGTTCTGTCAGAGGTAGCAGTGAATACAAGGGCTGGGATGGCTGAAGAGGGGCCCTGAAAAAAGCTGTGTGTGGTGGGTACACCCAATGTGGGGGATAGTGGGAGACCTGGAGGGAGCAGCCAGTGGAGCATGCAGGAGTGATGCCTTCAGAGAGAGTCTGCGTGGGCTCCACAACCAGCAGCAGCTGGGCTGAAAGTGATAAAATGAAATAAATAAAGGTTTCTTTGCTGTCAACATCTAGCAAAACATTTTTTTCCAGCTTTCCTCCTTCACTCCCTCTTTCTGAACCATTCTCCAAAGCTTCTATTGTTTGAAAGTGAATTCAAAGCAATGGTGGTTGGATTCCAGCTTTATGCAGTAGAATGGAAGGGTTGTTTTTTTTCTAACTTTTAATCTTCATTTTGCCCTCTGCCTTCTGCAAGAGGGAATTGGAACAGGGAAGGATAAAAAAAATGGAACAAACAAGGAATAACTGAATATTCAACACAGTTTGAATGTAATTGCCTCATTTAGCATCATTTTGTGGAAGCTCAGGAGAAAATGATTCTTTTCATACAACAGATTTGAATCATTTAAAAAATAATGGGTCAAATAAATGCTTACTTTTATTCTGACCAACGCAGCAGCTAGAACAAGTGGAAATGGATATCATCACATTCTCACGAACATGCCACTCTGCTGGCCTGACCCCATGGCACTGGGTGCTTTGATGGAGATGAAGGGAGAAACCTCGGCAGCTCTTGGAGCAGAAACAGCTGCAGGGGCTCAGGGTGCTGTGCAGGGCTCAGCCACTTCACTGAGCTGTTGCTATTTTAGCTAAAAGATCTTTTTTTTTTCCCCCTCCACAGCTGAAATGACACAAAGAGTGTCAGACACAGTCGTCACCAACGAGACATCCAGTGTTTTTCCTAACTGCTCAACTCCTGTTCCCTCTGATCCCCTCTTCACATCTCCCAGGTGTTCAAGTCCCCCCACTCTGTACCCATCTAATAGGTCCTCATTCTCCTGCTCCTTTTCTACAGATATTAACTAAACTTCAGTTTCCCCTTTCCAAAAACCTGCCTTACCTTCTGTCACAACCACTTCTTCACCAGGACCTCTCCTCTTCAGGCACTGCATGTGCACAGGAACACGTCCAGCCCCACTTGTTCTTTCTAGCAAACTTTCAACCTCGACATCAAACCTCCAACCTGAACTCTCAACTCTGCTTTCACTGAAACTGAAAGCTTTCTGGGAGAGACAGAGTACCAGCCAAGCTGGGAGAGCCAAAGAGATCATCCAGTGAGACAGGAGAAGAATGAAAATAGTGTTTTTAATATCATTTACAGCAAACTTACAGTATGTATTTCACATCACATATTTCTAAACTGCTCATCTGGAAAATATAAGCTGCAAAAATACAGAACACAGTACTCAAAATATATCGAGCATGTGGTTTCTCTCTTTTCTTTTTGTGTGTTTTGTTTTCTTTTTTTAAAATCAATTGTACAGTGAAACGTTTCCTTTTCCAAACCAGGTTTTGGTTTATTTTGGAAGTGCTGCTAAACATCTGCAAAATTACCAGCAGTCAAACCAGCACACTTCAAAAACCTTTATGGAGTAACACTTTCCCTTGGGCACTGTAGGAAGACATGACCTTACAGCCCAGGACAGAGGCAGCTGGGCTCATCCAGATCCTGTGGCTGCTACAGACCCTTTGGGGAGAAGTTCTATGTGGGAAGAATCTTCTTCACGTTACCACTCACAAATGCTGCTCTGCCCAGGTGACTATGAAGAATAGCAATGATGTGTGGGGCAAACATCACTGACTGGTCTGGTATGCAGACCAGATACTCCTCCAATATTGTGGAGCCTGCACAGAGCTCCGTGGGGTGTTTTGAGCCATGGGTCTGATGCACTGTGCGGGGTGATCTTGTTTCTCCTACAAGGAAATCAATGTGGAAGCATCCACTGCAGACTGATGGGAGATTACATCCACACCCCAGCTGCAAACTCTTGCCAGGGAAGTTCTGAGCTTCTGAAGGCTGGAGAAACTCTCACTAACAATGCAGTTAAGAGATGCATCAGGATTTGGAGGGCACATGGCAGACCCGCCTCACTGAAATGCATTAATTCTGTTATTACACCATGGAGAAACATGATGATGGAGAAGGGAGTGGGTAAAGGAATAAAAGGAATTCCTAATCTTATTAGCCAAAAGAAAGGCCCCTCAATGTTTTCCAGAGCCACAGAGTGGTCAGCTGGTTAAGAACATGAGAACTTCTTTCCCAATCTGCTTTCAATTTTAAACTCTCAAGTTAGTTCAGCTGCTGAGGGATCTCAAGGGTGGAGAATAACCAGCTTATGCAGGCAAGGTGACCCCTCCATCAGGAAAGCAAGCAAAGACAAATCAGCCAAAATACAACTTTGCTTTCCCTTCATCATGAAGGAAGAGTGGCTAAGGGCTAGCTGGGCAGTGCTGTTGCTTCTGCTCATAAACCACTTCAAGTCAAGAGCTGCCCCCACTCCCTTCACTCTGGCTGGCTTCCATATGGCACTCATGTCCCACCCAGGGAAAAAGGAATTTTAAAATAGCCTTACTGCAAACATTTCCCATCTAATGCCATCTATGCATTTCTAGCTCAGACAACCCCAGATGTCCCTGTGCCTGGAATGCAATGTAAGTATATACAGCTGGGGTGGGTGAGGGGGAAATAAATCCTGCAGACTGTATATGACTTGTATCAAAATCCTAACGAACACCACATTTATTGTACTTTATTTACATGGTAGTCACGTATAATATAATACAATACAGCGTTCCATTTGCAGTGGTAGGCACTATGGGTTTTAAAAGGTCACAGCTCTTCCTCTGCTCCCATCCCCACCCCTCCTCCCTGTGGATGTGGTACTCAAGTGAACCATGAGCTCCCTTTCGTGTGATCCCAGCGCTGCTGCACTCCTCTGATGAACCCTGCTCTGAGATGGCTCCTTCCCAAAAGTAGATGATGGGAGCTGCTTTTCCATGTTAACATGGAGACTCCTAAGCTTTGGTGGTTGTAGACCATTGGTAACCCCTTAACATTTGTCAGGGAGAGTTATGCATAGCCTCATCACCATGCTTTGCACCAAATACATTGTGAAAGGCAATGTGGGGCTGTAGACAAGCTAGAGACCTCTGAGCACAGCTTGTAGGCCACCCACGATCAGCAGAGCACAGTTTTGGTCCCACTGCATGTAAGACTTTTGGAAAATGGCTGTGAGTCTTCAGGAGGGATCATCATCCTCCAATCAGGCAGAAAGCATCACAGGTGAAGAACAGGGTCACTTCTTCCTCAAGTTCACATGGTTGGAGTTGTGAGGCACCAAAAATGTAGCACAGAGATGCCATTTAGGGATAAATACACTGGTATTTCTGCGATGCCATACTGTAAAAGGGGTTTGAAGGGCTAAGATATCCATGGCAGGGAAAGATGCCTTTTGCTGTCCTACCAACTGGCAATTCAGGGGAGAAGAACTAAGACATGTTGGGCCATACGTGAGACTCTCATTCCTGAGAGGTTTTTGCTTCTGATCTAAGAGCTGTGCAAACACGGCAAATAAAATTTGCACCACCTGCATCACCTTAATACCAATCTGGTTTTGTCTGGGTTCATACCCTTCTCATGTTTGCTCTCAGTAATTACTCAAATGAATGCTTTAACTGGTAGAAACACTGGGAGAGACAAAGAATTTCAAGCATCTGTGAGAGAATATTCCTGGAAAGTGGACAGTGAGTTGGGAGCCAGCACTTTGGCTATCCTGGAGCAGTGTATGTCCAGTGGCACCGTGCCCACTGGCATCGAGCAAGGATCCTCTTACTCAATTCCTAATCACATGCTTTTGAACTAAATGTCCTGATGAGAAAATTTCAGCCTAGGGAACTCAGGGAGCAGAAATATCCCCCACGACTTGGGGGACACAGGTCAGAACAAACCAACACGAATATATATTTTAAGAAAGCTTTTCCAAACCCCTCCCGACCAGAGATGATATGCAGAAGCGACCTTGCAAATACACTGGAGACATTTACTTGGCTTTCTTCGCAATTCACAAGGAAGAAATAAAAGGGAAAATTCATTTATGAAGTCGCAATAAATTATTTGCTGAGTTGGACTTGACAAGTTTCTTATTGCTTTCTGCCATTTGCAGACACCAACTTTGTGTAGAACAAGCCCAGCATGACAAACTGTCAGGGTATTGCTAATCTCTTCCTTCCTAGGGTGACACTGCTCTGCTGCTCTCACTCTGAAGATAGTGGGGGAAGCATTGCAAACTCATAGTATCCCAAAGACCCCATCCCTGCAGACACTCCATCTGTCAAACAGACCGAAGCAAGGTTTTGACAACCAAAAGAGCATATATACTACATACATCCTACAGTCTTGCTCTTGCAGACATCTATATGGATTCCTCTGTCCATGTGACTTCTCCTGAATTCACTGTAGCCTTTCAGGATGGAGGGATGCTCATAGCCAAGCTGCTGTGTGGCAAGACTGAGGCTGGAAGAATGCTGTTCGTGTTCATATGGAGATTTTACTTGGCATCAGTAGTTAATAAAGAAGTATCTAATGTCCAAGAACTGCTGAAAGGCCATTTTTCAGCAAAGCAATTATATTAAGATCCAAATTGGCTAGGAATGTCAATGAAATGATAGAAAAGATCATGTGCAGCCTAGAAGTAATAGATGTAGTATATAAAAGCAGCACAATCTGTGATATTTTGAGCATATGTAAATATTATGTAAGACCTGCTGGCCTCCTGGGCAAATTTAAGTGCTGCTTAGTAACCCTGAACACCTTATATTGACTTGGTAGAGCTGAGCTGAGCTTTGCCCTTGAGAAGAAGGAAGAACTGTGTGCCTGGAGAAAGGAAGCTGATGGCCAGTTTGGAAGAAATGCCCATGGAGCATGGCTATCAGGGAGGTAGGGCAGGTAGGTCTATCCAGGAGCATGGAAGGGTCTCTTTCAGTGACCCTGGGGGGCTCAGCTACAAAGCCCTCGCTGTTCCTTTCCTCCTTGGATCCATCTCAACCATCCAATAACCAAAGCTGAGCCCAGCTCATGCCAAATGCTGCCATCACACAATTGTCCATCTTAATAAAACGCTGCCTATGTTCACACCAATTGTATCTTGGCTGCCTATCTCCTGGAAAGGCTGCCAACAAAATAAGTTACAGCAGCTGCATGACATGTTGGGAGAGATAAACTCAGATTTAGGTAAGATAACCAAAAATTGCAAAGGGGAACAGGTCAGTATTATTGCTTATATTCAGGGGGGCTCTGCCCAGAAAGCCTGTGAACTTTGCAGGCATTAATCAGATCTAGAGAGAGAACAGCAAACCTGCTTCTGCCTGCAAAGACAGTTCACTTGAAATTATGTGCCTCTGTGTCTAAAGACAGAGGGGGACTATGCCTAGGAACCCTTGTGAATAAAGGAAGAAAGCTGGTATCACATCCGCTCAGGGGAGCGTTTGCATATGTCTTTAATACTGACAATTCCCCATGTCACCTGCCAAGAAGAAAACAAACATCAAACCAAGATTGTCCAAGTCTTAAGAAAATACTGAGCCCAACGCACCCGGCTGTGACAAACTCTCCCATGGCAGCAACAGCTGCAGCTGACTCAGGGGGCTAAAGCTTCACAGTGCTGGTAGACTTCTGGATGTCTAGGGTTTTCTGTGGCAAGAAGCTGCTGGTTGTGAGATGGAGTTGCCTTCTGGCTCCCAGGACCTCGTTTATTGAGAAAAGCATGTCCCTGACTGACACACAAAGGTAAACCTGAAGTATATTGCATCCATCAGCAATATGATGAACATAAAACTCTAATAGGGATATCGAATCTTATTGAGTCCTCCCCTCCACCCCCCCAAAAAAAAAAACAACGGCAAAAGCAAAAAAAAAAAAAGCCAAAGTCAATACAGCACAGCCATTTGGAAATACTCCAAATGCCTTCCAAGTGTCTGCAGACCATCAGCTCAATTCTGAAGCGTTTTGAAGCAGAGCTAACTCAGCTAATTGAAGCTAATTCCTCTCTGCATCTTTCCCTTTTCACCTTCCCAGCAAGGTGAGACCCAACAGAGGTTAACGGGAGCAGCACCGAGTAGCTCAGTGCATCTGGCAGGAGTATGGCAGTGTGAGGTCCCTATCAGTTGAATTTCCAAGGAATGGAAGGGTTTTTTAGGTAATTTAGGTGTTGGCCTTTTCAGTCTCACCACACATCCAAGATGTACAGGGAAAGGTCAGGAAAATGTGGGATTTCAGTATGTATAAAAAGATTCGGAAAATGCATCCCCCTTGTTAACAAGGATGCAAAGAAACTGATTCTAGTGTCATCTGCACCAATTTTGGGACTGGGGTCCCCTTCTGATTCCACTGGAGCTATGCCAAGGTGGCATCTGTGCAAGGGAAAGGAAACCCCAACCCGAAGTCATGCAAGGCAACTGGACAATCCCATAGAGACTGCTAAATCTCAAGTAGTTCATTTTTTGAAACATCCCATTCCTTAGCAGATAGCCACGCAGGGAACACTGCGCTTGGAAATGGCAAAATAACATTTCTGCTGAGACAGGGAGGTCTCAACAAAACCTTGAAATTCAATGCCCCTAAACATGGAGAAAACATTTCCCATGCTGGATCTGGACTGCTGGACTGCTCTGCCCATGCCCCTGTTTCTGTTTCCTGGAACGGGCATTTCTCTAACTCCATCCTTGTTCTTAAGCTTCCTGCACAGTTAAGGCAGTTGTGGGATGGTAGTGAGGTGCTGACAGGTGAAGGTCCATATACTGCCATTTGGGAAGCAGGAGGCAATCTCAAGACACTTTGTTTGTTGTTCCATACCAAAAATTGGGTGAAAGGGAAAACTGGTTGTGGTTTTGAAATCAGAAAAAAACCCCTAAACACCAGTACAAAGAACTTGTTGGGATGGATGGATGGATGGATGGATGGATGGATGGATGGATGGATGGATGGATGGACGGAGGTTTTGCTCTGTTTTCTTCAAACTAAAGCTCTGTTCTTGAATCTGACAGTAAAGCCCTTCGTGATGCAGGCATCTGATACATCCTTATAAAAAAGAAAGAGTGGGATGGGAGAGAGCTTATCAAAAGTCATGTTATGAAAAGAAATCAAACAACAGTCATGCAGGAATTGTAAGTTACAGCTTAAAAATAATGTAAGTAACCCCATTCAGCTGTGTCTCACATACATACCAAGAGAAGGCATTAAATGACAAAAAAACCTAAACCAACCAAAAATAAAGATGAAAACGTTATCTGCCCTGGAATCCTGTTTCTATAACTCCAGTCAAGGGGGACTTTTGACTGTACCAACAAACCACAGCTCTTGGACACTGAGAGTTTGTTTTGCATCATGTCAGCACGCTATTCTCCTTCACCTTGGACTTTCAGAGAGGAAACAAATGAAACTGTGAAAGGGGTTACAGAATTTCAAGCAATCAGGCTTTTAGAAAGGTTCTATTCTCTGACATTTGTCTTCGAGTCTGAATGTGTGTGTAGAGTATAAAATTATGAGCTAACATTTGAAAAGACAGCAGTCTAAGTAATAAATTTGCAGAATGAAGAGAACTGTACAGAGTGATTTCAAAGGCTTATACTTGACAATTATACATATTTTATGAGACAGTTATGCACCCTGCGCCTTTTTTAAATTCATTGTTTTATGGGTGCTGTATCTCTATTTTAGCAGACAGGATATACTAAACCAATCTAATGGTCTAAAAAGCATCATTTACCACCCAACATAACAATGGCACTGCATAGCTTAGTAACTTGTTTTTTTTTTTCCTTAAACTCCTTCATTAATCAAGTGAATTTTAACGTGGCTGAAACCCAAGAATTAAATATCTGCAGTTACAATATTTGTCAAGTATTTGGCACAGTGGAGTTTATTTGATACACCCTTTTTTTTTCTTTTCCCTTATTGTTGCTGAACATATAATGCTGTGCATAAGTTACAAACACATGTAAAGTCACTCAAGTGGAAGCAGTTTGATACCACACACCCATGTTTCAATGCCCAGGTAAGAGCAAAGTCTGCTAAAAAGGCGTGGAACACGAGTGGCACGTTATCAACCCTCTGTAATTGGGCCAACTCCAGGGTGTCCACTGCCAGCAATGGACAAAGACGTGGGGAAGATCAAACCCTCCACCAGCTGCATGGACGTGACATCCAGCATTCGGTTCAACATGCCAGGTTACTTCTCTGAACATCTGCAAGTTCACAACAGCTTCAACATACAAACAAAAAACCCCCAAAACCAAAAAAAAAACCAACAAACCAACCCCAAAAAGGAGATTTTTGATTATGATGCTAACCCTTAAAACCTTTCTGACATTTAGTCCATTGGAAATGGGTCTGGAAAATTCATCAAACACAACCAATTTGTATGGCTTCCCAGCAGGAATGTTTTGGAAAAGAAAAATACGCATGCAAAATAAGCCTGACCCAATGCTTCTTGAAAGCAGATGAAAGCTGCCCCGTGATTTTTGTAGGCTTAGATAAGACAGCATTGCAAAAGCAATGCCAAATCCTCTCCTGCATGGGTGCCTCCTGAGGATGTGAATGAAAATTTCAGAGGCGCTCAATACTGGCCAGCCTCTGCCCTCATAACCCAGCCCTCCATAGGAACACGATTTGCACATTTAAGGGCAAAACGAGACCTCCAGGAAGAGATATTTTTATTTTTACCAGCCTTCCTCACATGGCTGCCAGTGAAGTTGGTGGAATTCCTCAGGTGAAAAAAAAAGCATGGGTTGTGAGGGTTGAAAGATTAAGGTCAGTATTCCTTTCACCTTGTACACACACGCACACGCACACTTACTTCAAAGAAAACATCCACCACACAATTTCTAGATTGCAAATTATATATATATATATCTTTAAAAACTGGAGAGAACATAAACAGCCTCTCCATATATATATATATGTATTCACTGAGTCACACAGAATATGAAAAAACTATATTATGTAAATCATCATATCATCTATAATTCTCCAACTGACAATTGTTTTTATAGAGACACAGTGCATTCGTTCTCTTCTTTTAAAAACATATTATGTGTCTTCATTGGCTTGGTAGCATATTAGAATGAAGGCGTATGGATAAAAAACGCAGAGGATTAAACAAACCCCTTGAGTCACATTATGTTTGGGTGGATTAAACAGGATCTTTCCCCAAACTAGCGTGAATAAATTCTCCCTATGGAAAAGTGTCAGTGATTTAAGGGTTAACATATATTTGAAAATATGTTTTAAAAAAATCTCATTAGAGGACTACAGAGACAAGTATTTGGAATTCATCCCCCTTTAAAAATGACAGCACGTTTGGCAAGTGTGAGCAAATGTCTTGAACTTTACTGGGTTTGAGAGATCTGAGCACAGCCATTCACAGACAACCACAAAGCTGCGATCTGCGAATAAGCCTCGGCTGGAAGGACTCGGACACCTCTGACAGTGCTGCTCACCACCTGGAAGGTTTCCAGCAGCTTTCAAGGTATTTATTGTAGCCTCGTAGCTGGTGACAGAGCGTGACGGGTGGATGAGCTCCAGCACCGCTCCCTCTTTGCCATCACAGAGCACAGCAGGTTCAAACAGCACCCAGGCTGGCGAACCCTTCACACTTGCAACTGCAATCACCTATTCCAGCCTTGCTGTTATCACCTTGCTTTCTCTACGCCTCAACGCCCAAGTCCATCTGTCCGTAGAGCTCTCTGATGAATCTCTGCAGATGCCCTTCTTGGAAGCTCGTACTGTCATCAAAGGGGCTGGTACCCAGCCACAGCGGCTCCCTGCTTTCTCCATCACTCCACAGAATTTCACAAGTGATCCTAATAAAAGATGCTGTTCTCAAGGATTCTGGCTGGGTCTGACTGTGAGAAATAGACAAAAGTTTCCTGTGTTGCCGTTGTTTTGCAGTTGTTTCTTCATTCTCACTCTCTTCTTGCTTTTATTAAAAAGGACCCTTGTATTATTAATATAGTTCGCCCCCTCCACAGTCACTATAAAACAGACTCCATATTTTCACACCACTCATGATCTTCAAGGTTATAGATAAATTTTGTCCTATGTGATTGATTTTGGGGCACCGAGTCCCGCCCCAGATTGTCTAGGGTGAGAGTAGAGGCAAAAAACTCACTAGTGCTGAGACCACCTTCGTGGTTCTTGATGTATCTTTTATAGTTTTTCCTCAAGCACTGCCAGGTGGTTGTATATAAGATGAATGCAAACGACTTCAGGGCTATAGCAATACTAACATACAGGTATCTATAGACCACGTTGTCGTACAGCGCACAGGCTCCTTGCTCGCCACAGAACGTGCTCCAGAACAGACACGTGGAATCAATTCCAGCCCCAAAGATCAGCGGAGGTGGGATAAAACCTGTCAAAGAAGAGAGACAAATCAGGCTTGTTTGACCCTTATGATAAAGAGAGAAGACATGATTGCAGTGAATGGAAAGAGAGGATGCTTTACAGAGTTAATGGTCTCAGATGCAGCCTGTGATTCTAATTTTTTAAGTTCTAAATCAACCTAAACAAAGTTCATGGATGAGTTTTTAGCTTGGACTCAACATCTACAGAGGAGATTCCTGCTGATATCAACACGCAGGGAGGATTTCACTCAAGCTTAAGTGGCTTTTATTAAGCTTCTCGTTTGCCTAATGAGACTGAGTGGAGGGGTAAATGAAAGAGGCAGAGGACAACAAGCTTGGAAGCTTGCTCTCTGTTTAGACATAGGTAATTTTGCACTCTGGGGTGTCCACCTGAAGAATGTCATAGCACTCAAGCTCAGAGTTTGAAATCAGCTGGGGCACTGTGATCTAGTTTTGGACCTTTCCCTGACACAGGAGAAGGTTTTTACTGGGTCTAAAGAAAATAAACAATGGCTTCTAATAGATGCCAAAGATTAAATCTGGAAAAAAAGGGAAAATTTCAGTGCACCATTAAATGAAATATCACAGCAGGATTCTCCCACAGCCACTGCAGCTAACTACTGATGAGCGTTTCTCAATCATAGTTTGCAGCAGAGCTGCAATCTTAAAGCAAAGTAATCATTCCACTCTAACTAATAAAGGCAATGTTTTTCTTCTCTACGTTTCCCCATGCTACAGGGAGATTGTAGTGGCCCCCTGTTTCACATTACCCCAACGGTGGTGAGGACAGCCACGTTCCAGCTCTGCACTTACCAGCCAGCACATGTGCACTGAGCATGCAGCACTCAGAAGAAAATGTGGACACTCTACATAATGTAAAAAATTTCTTTTCCTTCTGTTATATTTATGGGGGGAGACTGGCAGCAGATAAACCCTGGAAAAAACCTCTGATAATCACTGCTGTGGGTTAAGACAGCAAGCAAAGGACAGCATCGTATCTACTGAAACCAAAGAGCAGATGAGCACAACATACCCTCAACAGCATCACTCCATTTGTAGGTGCTGCAATGCCTGAAACTCTATAAATACATGTGGAGATGAACAGACACAAGAGCTGCAGCCTTCAGACAGAAAAGTGTTTAATCTTGGATCCAGCTTCATCATTAACCTGGATTCCCCAGCTTAAAAAAGATACCTTCCATACGCTTGTCATGAACAAAACAGTGACATTCCTGACACATATCCTAAGACTACAAATAAACTGGTTGTCTTTGCTGTTCCCCGTGGTAACTGAGATCTCTTTATTTCCTTTTGTCAATGACTAGTGCTCTGCAGATTTTGTTTGATCTTCCTTATATGTTAATAAATGCAGGAGTTAAGAAAGGCTATGTGGGCTTTTGGTACTCATTTAAACCAGTCATTAATAGCACAAATGTAGTAAATAAAAACAGGTGATAGAAAAACAAGACAATCTTTTTGTTATAAACACCGGTCCCAGGCATCACATCTAAAAACCTGCTTATATTCTGGAAAAATCTGTCAGTGCCAGCTCCCTGATTGTCATTCCAATGACTGGAAATTCCAGACTGGGCTGGTTCTGCTTCTGAATTGAAAGATGCTCTTCTTAAAAATAAATAAATAATAAGTAATTATCTATGGACAAGTGCACACTCAAGCTGGAATTCTAAAACTCAGCTGGGCTTTTGTCAGAACAAAAGCAAGAAAGATTGTGCTACTGAATACAGTTTGTGTGCCCAGTGTGACAGTGGCATGGGATGCCAACTTTGGGGGATAACATCCAGAGGAGGCAGTGACCCAGGAGTCAGGAACCACATGCTTTCTGGACTATGAGAAAACTTTGGATCATAATTTGTAGGTGTGAGCCTCTGCTTGTTACCATAAGATGTTGACACAAAGCTTTGGAGATGATAGGCTGAACTTCAAAGAGAGCTATCATCCCCATCTGCTGGTTCAGCTGACTGCCCAGGTTTTCAAGACAATTTGACCTGGAAATTGCTCCTCGTAAGACTCAAGGAAGGACCTGCTTTTATCCAACTCCAAAGATACACCTGTGTGAATACAGGCACAGATATGGAAACCTTAAAAGAAAATTGTATGAAAACTTTACAGCAACCAATGAGTGTTTCAGGTCATTTTTAGCAGAGGAGAGAACAAGAGTTTTATGGGAGCAACTTGGTGCCTAAACCCTCTGAGACAAGGCACCGCAGATTTCAAAGTCTTTCTGAGAGAGAAACACTGTGATTTTTGTCTTGCTGGGGGAGACAAACAACATGGGCTTGAGGGAAAACAGGAGGAAGTGCCCTGGGAAGGGGAGGCTTTGCCAGGGTGGATGGTGAAGACCATCCAGAATGGATGTATCTGACGTCTTACAAGTCTAAAACTCTTTGCCATTCCAGCCTATTTCTTGGGCTCCAGCAGCATTCCTTTACCTTCATTGCTTACTCTTCTCTGAGAAACTGCAGTAAACGCTTTTATATGAAGACACTGCTGCATTGCCCTCTCACAGCAGAATTTCTATGGCATGAGATAATATATCCAGGAGGATACCGGGAGGATTCAGTTGTGTTTCGTGTTATTACAGTGAATATTAAAGAGATTCAATCATGTTCATGTTTTACCTCTTACTGCAAAATGTTGCAAAAATTCCTGCCATATATATATTTCATGACAGAAACTGTAGGGCTGTATAAAAAAACTACTTCTGTCTTACTGAAATCTATTAGCAATGATTGTACCTCCGGGTCTCGTACCTCCTATATTTAATACCCCCCTTTGGTTCGAGAAGTAGCTATTATCACTCTCCTCTTAAGTCAAAGCTTAAAGGTGAACTGAAAAGCTTTTAAAATAAATCAGTAAAGCTATTCTCAAACCTCAGATTGTTAAGGGCAAGATTTGGATACCCTTCCTTATATTGAAAAGTACCATGGGTTCTAGCTACATTGCTGGTATGCTTAAGGACGTGTTGTTTTATTTCACAGGAATCCCTTGGTGACAGAGCAACATGTAAAGATTTGAGTTTAAATTCTTACTATGGCTTCTTTATTGGAAGAAGAAGAAAAAAAAAGATTTATTCAACTTAAGCATACATGTCTAAGCCTGGTTTTAGAGGAATTTGAGATGCTGCTATCTCAGGAGGCTTCTCTTTTGAAAGGAGAAGAGAAAATAGAGAAATTCTTCTCCCATAAGTACTTTTTCCTTTGGAAACAACAGCTCACAGCCATCCTCCTCACACACTTGCCTGCTGACAGTTTGCATTCAGCCAGTGAGAGTCAAAACCCAAAAGCAGCCCAGACAGCTAAGGAAAATGCTGTCTTTGCAAGGCTTGAACCAGAGCTGACCCAAGTCAACCCAGAAGCTTCCCTTTGAGCTATCTGAGCTCTGGCAAAGATTGCTTGATGGAGCTTTCTGTATGACTGCAGTTACTTCACCAAAAGCAACGAAAATCTAATTAGCTTTATTGTAAACTGGTCTGGGACCACCATATTCCCTTCAGCTACTGGGGAATAAGGTGCTAGAAAAAACAATTAAACGAATGAGGTCACTTATTCAAAGCAACGTACAGTACTATGGGAATTTTGGTACCCTACTTCCTAGTGCCTTGCTGCAACCCTAGGAGATGGCATTTTACTCTCCAGTTCGTTCCTTTGAGACCGGGGGGGGTCACACTGGGAAAATACTGCCTCTGCTCTGCTACAAAAAAACCCCAAACAACCTATAAATTTCCCCCCAGCAACACACAGAAACCTTGTGCATGAGATGGACCCACATAATGATGGATCAGAGAGGACTTTGCCCTGAATTACTGAGATTAATGAGCTGAAATACAGGAGCTTTAAAGGAGCCATCTCTTCAAAAGGGGAAAAAAAGCCTCCATCCAAAACCATGCAGCCAGCGAACAACAGCTCAATGTGCTCCTTTTAATTCCTACGTGAGAAGCACCCACCAGTCCAGAGGAACAGCCATACACACTTTAATGGGATATTACCAGACAAGGACTCAGTCTGCCTTATTTCACAGTTTTCTTCTCTGGAGGACCCGAAGGAAGGGACAAACACACCATGTAACACAGGATCTGCCCCTCAAGGGAGGATGAAAACCTTCCTCTACTACAACGTCAGGCTATGCAGTGGTGAGTTTGCAAGCTGTTGACATGTTAGTAACAGCTATAGAAGAGTAACTAGTTGTGTGAGACCATGGCAGAAACAGTCATTTCTCACGTAATGCTGGATTTTCTTCCATTAGTACAATTGAAACAGCAGGAAAAGTGCCTTCAGGAGCCTTGATGTGATATCCTTTGGAGAGAGGTCTTGGACCCTGTTGTGTCAGAACCCACTCACAACAACTGCGGCATTGCACGGAGCAGACATCAATTTTACACACTAGAAGTACAGTTTTGAGCAAGGGAGGAAAGGATGGGAGAGGAGGACATGAAATTGTTGTACCTACCTAACAAACGAAGAAGCAGGAAAAGCACCCCCAATGCGTAAGACTTGAGTTCGGGGCTCACGGTTCTGTAGGGAGGAGGGAGGGAGAGAATGAAATCGATTTTTGTTGTTCTGCTTTGATTAACACACCCTGTGGCTATACTGTGCTGTCAGCCAGGATGCCACCAACCACCTCTTCAAAAAGTCATTAATGGGGTTTTTCTTCTCCCTTCGCCTGAACTGCCTACAGCCCCAAAAGTAATTGCATCGGTGATAGGTTCAGGAATTTAGTTAAGTCATTAATAACAACAGCTAATCATGTCGTTGGATGGGGAAAAATGAAATTCCCATCCCAGGAAATCACCATTTACAAGCTCCCCACCATGCTTTCAAGGCTCCAGATGTTGAGAATTGGAGGAAGAGAAATCTTTTTGTTCTGAAACTTCCAGGACTACTGGGAACAAGAGAGAGAAGGGAGAATGACAAGCCAAAAGGTTCAGCCAGCCTGTTAAACCAAGCCTCCCAGTGCGGGTGTGCTCAAGAAGACTAGTTTTCAGGGACATGAAAGTGTGTGAAATTTTTTTATGCTGGAAAGGTGACGTTTGCACTGCCTTTTGCTATGAACACAACCCACTGTTGCATTAATGTTATCCTTCAAAGGTGCTTTAAAAAATAATTCATGGCTTTCTAATTCGCTTAGCTCAGGGATGCTATTGGCTAAAGTCATCCTCTTGGGGTAGGCTCAGCAAAGCCTTCGGAATTGCAGAAATAATTAATTTGGTCTTAAGTCGCGTAATAGCATTTTATTTCCCACAGTATATAAAAGCTGGGGAAGCAGGACAGTGGTCCCCATATGAACAGATTTATCACACAGGGGAACTTTAAAGGCCTCAGCTGCCTCTTCCATGAGCTCCTTACAGAGGTCTGTAGCCAGGATGGCTAGTGACATGTGTGGCAGCAGTGGCGGTCCCCTGTATAAAACACTGGAGGGGAATCAGACAGTAGTGATAAATCAGCCAGAAAGAGTGACAGGTCTTAATTAAAGGGAAGATCATTCTGATCGCCCGCCCTCCCCTTACACATTACGCTGGCCATGTAACATTGTACCATGATTCCTGCACGAAGCTTGTGACCTCTGGCTGAATTTCAGCAGCTTTCAAGCAGACACACAGGCTTGATGTAAATACTTCATGCCATGAAGTATCTACCCTTGGAAAAATATTCCAGTGGTTAATGGCTTGGGTCAAATAGGATTCTACAGTTGGGTGGGAAATGGAGGGAACTGAAGGAATATTAAGGTTTATTTTGACAGAAAAAATGGATTACCATGTGAAATATTCACAGTGGTAATTTAATCAGGGGCGGTGTCCACTGGTCCACCTTCTTGTATTTAAGACCAAAGCCAATCCCCATAGCATAGGGTGGAGTAAAAGTTGCCACTCAGAGACATCTCCCTTTCTCACCTACTATAGCAGTGAACAACTGACTTTCCTAGACAAAACATCTAGTTTGTAGACACTGAAGTTAATTTTTAAACTAACCATAGGAGCTGCCGGTGCCACTTGTCACTGCCATGGACATCAGGGACACGCTCAAATCCCAAAACTTTTTTTAGCAGTCCAAGATGGCAGTTGCAGGAAAGTGAGGTGGTATATGGTGAAGAGCTCTTCCATGCACATTTCAGTAGCTATCAGTAATTCTGAGGGGACTGTAGTTACTAATTTGGATGTGTGAATTGTGATTTCAGCTGTGAGCTGAATATTTTTAATGTTCCCTTTGCTTTTCTTATTCCCTCATATTCTTCTTCCTGGCTGGCAACTGGCTTATCTCATTTGAAGTTGACACTAAGACGTCTCCATTCAAGATCCTACAGGTGCTGGCAGCTCCCTTGAACAAAGAACTCTTCAAACTTCAAATTACTTTTGCCACAATATTTATCATGAGAAATTTGATTTCCCTTTAGCTGCTGTAGATGCAAAGAGAGAAGTGAATGAGTAGGTGGAATATCTCATTTTGTATCCTGCAGGGAGACATGCCCTCACAGAGCCGTTCTGTCCAAGATCCACTCAAGAGTGTGTTTCTAATACAGACCTTATTGATTGAATTTTATTGGAATTTTCCAGGCAGCAGAATGGATCTGCTATTTATGCCTCTGGTTATTATTCTCAGTAAGTGACAGCCCGGACAGATAAGTAATTCTGGATAAATGTGGGCTTAGATATATATGTATATCATAAGGTGAAGTGTTCCATGTGTCTGGAAATAACACAAGGTCAGTTATTTGAATAAGCTACTTTTGCCCAACTATTCGTATTGGCTCAACTCAGAGATGTCCGTCAGACTTTCAAGTTCCTTCTGTTCTTGGGCTCGGTCCAGGGGGGAAAGGTTAAACTCTAGTCAGGGGAGTATTGACCAAAGGAAGCCATTGCTGCAGCCTTTCCCTTTTCCATAGTTTCCAGAATCTCCAGACTATCTCTAAAGATATCTTATTAAGCCATTAGACTCTGAGAACATGGGGCTACAATCCTGCCCCTTTCCTGATGCAGCTGTAATGCCCTTACTACCCAGACTGAAAACTGCACCTCTTTATTTCCCTTTCTGTTCTAGTCCCAGCCTTGGTAAGACCAAGCCTACCACCTTCCCCTGCAGCATCTTCTCTGGCTGCAAGCCCAGACCCTCCTCACTTCATTTCCCCAAAGCTGTACTCAAGCAATTGCTGTATTCTCTCTTGCAGGTCAGTATGTAGGCACTGAACTCAGTGGGGCCATGCCACAGATCGGCCAGGTGCTACCAAGTGAAACAGTGGCTTAGAGAGAAAATTACTTCATTAACACCTGAAACAACAGGGCTGAAGTTCAGGCAGGACTGCTCAGGCTTTTGTATCACCAACTCCTGCCTGTGTGCAAAGGAAGTATGGTATGAAAAAGCCTGTGCCCATCGTTCCTCATTTGCTGGGGAGGTTCAAAATCTTTTGAAAATACAAGTGTCTCTTTCAAGGTGTCTCCATCAGGGAGTGCTTAGTCAAAGGAGGATCTTCTGATGCACCGGATCTTTGCTTAAGCCAAAATCATTGATATGGGGGGACACAACTAAAAAGGCAGAGACCAGGAGTTGTGTTTAGCCCTCGGCTCCCAGCAGTGGCCCGCAGCTCCCAGCAGTAGCCCATGGTCCCCCCAACCCTGCTCCCACCCCAGGATCAGCCCTCAGCAAGCTCATCGCATCCCCCCAGCAGTGGTCCTACCTGATGAGTATGATGACTGACGGCGTCTGCGCCATGGCCCCAATCATGCTGCAAACGCACATCACGCAGAGGAATGTCAAGAAGGCCTCTTCACAGCCGGGGCTGGGGCATTTGCCGGGAACAACGGTGGCATTTTCAGCAGGGACCGAGGTGAGGCACGAACAGCCACTGAGGTTCTGTGGGAGAGCACAGGTATTCAGGGGGAGCGAGTGCCATGATTCCCATCACCTACCCTCTGTAACAAGGGCTTGCCACCAACATCTCTGAGTCCTCTAATGGGCAATTAAGTAACTCCTAAGTGCTTCTTTGAGGGGGGTTGGAAAGGATTTCAGAAGCATGTCAGCTCTGATGCATGCTACCAGCAAGGGAAAGGTGTCCCTTGGCTTGTTTCTTTTCTTCTGCTCCTTTCAAGTCTTTCCCATAAATGTCACTGCGACAAAATTATTACCAAGTTATCCCCCTTTGGAGGAGAATAAAGAAACGATCTGTGTCCCTGCGACAAGGAAGATCCCAAATTATGGTTCTAATTACTTTCTTATTTACCTCCGTCCTCTTGGCTGTTGCAATTAAACTGAAGTACATTAAAAGCAGGTAAATCTGCAAGTCCTGTTGTTGGCTGAGAGTTCGGCGCCTGCTTCCAGCACCCTGAATCCTGGGAAGGAGCTACCCAGGATGGGTGCTGCAGCTTCCCCAGAGCTCAACTATCCCAGCTGGCAGCACAGACAGCGCTGGACTGGAGTGTGCTGCTGGCCTACAATATGGCATCTGGTTCAGAGGGATTTGTGTTGAGCTAAAAGCTGGAGTCAGGCAAGATAAACTTTATCAATATGTGATCAGAAGGAGGGAGAAGTGACTGCATTTTTCTTTGATCCCTCTGGTAAGTGCAGGATGTGAAAAGAAGTTGTCTTTGCCAGTCACAGATTTAGGGATTTATCTATTTGTTCCTATTTTCTAACCCAGCCTCCTGAATTTCTGAGCTGGGGGATGACAGTGCAATTAAGGTACACAACACTACCAAGAGATCCCTTAACGAATACAAAAATGAAATGATCATAAATGATTCATGGCTTGTCTTCACCAACCCACTGGGTTTGCAGGTCACATGTTTGTCAGGAGTAACACCATAAAATAAACCACTGAAAAACAGTTAAATCTCCTCGCATTTCCCTCTACCATGTTCAAGCAGAAATGCCTTTGCTTTTCTGCTGGCATCCCCTCAGCACCATACAACAGCACACTTTCTGGTTCACTGCCTCCAAAGATAAGGATCTGTGGGGATACCACTCCAGCCTTTCTGACACCGATCTCTTCCTTCTGCTTAGGAGTCAAATGATTTTCTTCCAAATAAGTGCACAGAGGACAAGAGACACTCCAGTGCAGAGCTCCAGAAAAGCTAGAGTAGACATGCAGGTGCCTTTCTGGCTAGTAAATAATAATTAACATAACAAATTCCTGTGCTGTGAGTTAGAAGCTGCCACCTGAAGCCTTCGAGATAGTGACAATTAGCCCCACTGCAGTAGTATTTGCATAGAGACAACCGGAATTTGTAATTCCTGGCTCTTACTGCAGTGCATTGCTAGCAACCAGCACGGGGACAGCCCTGAGGATGAAAACCCATCTATGTACAGGAAAGTACATACCTGCACTGAAATACCCTGGGCCAGAATACCCACCATGGCAAACATGCAGAACTGGCTGTATATTTCCCACGGGCTCTCATCAATGGAGAGAAAGCGCCTGTTTCTGGCAACGGTGGGGCAGGCTCTCTGGGGTATGATTTTCTCTACATACCACAAGGCAGGTTGCTGCCCCCACTGCCTGAAATTTTGCCCCTCAATCTGCTTTTTTGACCACTTTGCACCAAGGTGCTAGCCCAAAACAGAGTAGTTTGTACCAACTACATCTGCTTGCTTAGCGCTGCCCCTTATCCTCACCCAGGAGATCTTTGATCTTTTATTACTGACGCACTGTACAACTCTCAGACATCAAACAAGGAAACATCAAAGGTGGAGTTTTTAACCTTTGTCCTGCAGAGAGGCAACTTTTTACTACCAAACTGCCACAGACTCCCTTCCTTCAACCCTACCACCTTCAATCAGACATCGTCCCAACCTTTCACTACCCTCAGCTTGCACACCCAGATTTTCTGTGTGCATGTGAAGCTGCACAGACACAGAGTGTGCACCTTTAACAGCATCCTGAGTTTGGGGTAATTATGTAACTTACCCATGCTTTTAACTATTTTTAATTTATTTTTTTAAACCCTGGCTCTGACTGGGAAGGGGCAGGCTGATACTGTGCAAAGCTGTGAGATACCAGCATGGTAATGCCAAGCTGGAATTCATGCATCTCCAGCCAAAAGAGTGAGAGAAGCAATGGCATCAAATAAACAATGCACAGTCAAAGGCTTCTTATGCAAGATTCACTCCCAGGAATGGCTTGAAAGAGAAATTCCTGAGAGCACTGAAGCTCTGCCTACCAACACCAGTAGTCTTATGGTATTTTGGACAAGTCCACTTCTGCAGCCAGCTCGGCAAGAGAGGATAAATGAAAAGGAGAAAATCTGAGCTACACATTGACTTTAGAAATTGTTCACAGAGGAGAAGTGGAGGGAGGCAGTCAGAAACATCCAATGCAGTAAAGTTAAATAAAGCATTCAGAGAATTTTATGTCCCAGTAAAAAGCAACCCTTGGCTCATCACAAGCATATAACATTCACAAGACCCTCTAGACAGGTCATTACCTGGATTATGGGCTTAAAACCTGGTTTGGCAATTTGGCTTTGCCTCAAGGCCATTGCATGGCCAAACTGGTCCATAATTCTTGACAATGCCCCTTCCAGAGGATGCTATTGCTAAACTAATTTGTGTTCCACATGTTACTGCACAAAACCCCACAAAACAAGGTGACAAAAAGAACCCCAAGATGATGACGAAAAGACAGAAGGCAAAGAATGAGTAAGAGAGAGGGTCGAGGGAGAGGGAGGTTTTTTGCTCATAAGTTTGCTCTTGCAGACCACAAGGTCAGGCAGCTGCAAACTGGAGGGGCAGTGCTGAATTTTCATTACTGTGCTCTTTCCAGAGACAAAGTATTGCCCTGAGCTGCAGAGTGAGGAGGTGGCTCTCACACTCCAGCCGCAGACCACACTGGCTGGCTCTGTTCTTGCTAAGGGCTCAGTGAACTGGTGAGGCACAGTCCTATGTGCCTTGGACAAGCTGGCTTTTTGTTAAAACAACTGTGTTGCTGCTCCACATGTTGGCTTGTCTCTTGCAGAGAGGAGGAGGAGGAAGGTGAGGAGGAGGAGAGCAGCAGGCAAGACCTTTGCATGTGCACACAGGCGTGGAGTCCCTCATGGGGTTGCTGAAAGCACCTTGAAAACACGGTGTTTCAAAGGGATGCCTTCCATCTCCGAGGCTGGAGTGGGAACTGAGAAGACGTTTAAGCAGGATGAGCTCCCAAGTTATCTGGGCTGTGAGGATGCACTTTTGAGCATCAAGTTTGCACCTCTGCTCACCTGCACTCGCAGGCGGTTTATCTCTTTACAGAGCAGGAAGGGAGGTTTCGGGTCTCCTCAAAAAGGAAGAATGAAGCCATGGAGGGGTAACTGTTTGTGGTGATCACAGGTGTCCCTGTAGCCACAAACAGTCACTGTGACCTGGCTGACCTCACACAGGCTCCACACAGGCAGTGTGGCAGTAGTCACTGAGCCCGGCACTGTGCTGGGTAGGGAGCAAGGACTGCAGGAACCCTACCAGTTCCTACTCACAGGAGTGGCAGGCATTCATTTTCAGCATAACCAAGACAACAGTAGCATTTCAGCAGCTAAAAATGAAAAAGCATGCTTTTAAGGTATTGTTAAAGATCCCACATATTCTTCTTTACACAGAAATGTTCTGGTCTTTAAGAGTTTTCTAAGGGAAAGGAAGTCTTAGATATGAAGAACTCAGAAATGTCTTTGGATGGAGTCTCTGCTCCCTTGACAAGTGCTCTTGCTGCTGCCTCAGAACAAAGCAGGAAAAGAGAAAGAAATAAGAGAAGTGGAAGGAAAGCTTAAACAAGGACGAATAAGACCAAGATCTGGTCATACGTGTCTAAGAACTAGATTCAGAAAAAGAGAAGGAGGAAGAAGAATAAAAGGATTGGGCAGGGCAGGGCAAACACAAGCAGGTGAAAACACATGAAGATGAGGAGCAGCAGGAGAAAAGAGAAGCTGGTCCCACAGCCCAAGCTAGTGAGCTCTCGTGGAGGATCTGGAGATTTCCTCTCGCATTCCTTGCTTCCCTGTTGAGGAAAAAGACCAGAAGAGGGGAGCAGGAAATCCCATCCCGCTCTGTGGGTGACCCTGGCAGACTGCTGGCAGAGTCAGGAGGCATTTATACAACAGAATGAAAAATAGCAGTGGTTCAGGCCCATCTGAGGTATGAGGTTAGCTTTTGGGGGTGTAATCACTGCCAGCTGTACATGAGCTACTCTACCAGCTACGCACTAACCTCACTCATTCGTGCCCACAGAATCGTTCCTACAGGCGAGAGGTCCCGAGGAAAGCCCACTCACCGTGCTGCTGCAGCCAGCAAAGCAGGCAGATAAGTATGTGACCCCGTCTGCCCCACAGACTGGAGTGAAGGAATCAGTTTGGCATTCACAGTTGTTATTGCAGGGGGAATATGGGTCCAGAGATGAGGTTGGAGTTGAGCTGTAAGAGAAACAAAAAGAGAAATTAATGGTTAGTTAATCAATGGTCAGCCAGTTCAATCATTGCCACACAAAGATGGCTTTGAAAGGATGTAGTTAGGGCAAACAAATCGCAGCGAGCAATGGGTAGGCTATCTGGGTCCCAGCTTTAAAAAATCCAGGCTATAGCTTCTCCCTGGGGACAGAAATACCATGTTCACTATCTCTCGGCAACAAGGAATCTAATATGAGGCTTGGGCTGCCCTGTTACCCCAACGAGAAGCCTGAAGGAAGCCCAAAAAAAATGCTGCAGAGATTGCTCTGCACTTTTCTATAGCAGTAACTGAGGACCTGGGTGCCTGAAGTTGTCACCTTCTAAAGAGTGTCCACTCCGTACTGAGGAGAAGCACCAGAAAAGAAAATACAGAGTAACTCTCTCCCAAACCAGTGAATGCTATAGGGCATGGTGTGCCTCATTTATCCCATTAAAATGGGCCTGGAGCCATGTGTTCTCTCCCCTCACCATATCTGAATTTTCAGGCATCTAAAAACTGGTTCTACAAATTGTCTACAGGCAGTTAAATAAATGTACAAAGCAAGGTGTGTCACAGAATCACACACTGGTCTGGGTCAGAAAGGACTCCAAGGATCGCAGAGTTCCAAACCCCTGCCAGAGGCAGGGCCACCGACCTCCACGCCTGGATCTAGACAAGGTTGCCCAGGACCCCATCCAACCTGGCCTTGAACACCTCCAGGGATGGGGTATCCACCACCTCCCTGGGCAGCCTGTTCCAGCACCTTACCAGTCTCTCTGTAAAGAACTACCCCCTAATATCTAATCTAACCCTTCCCTCCTTTAGCTTTAATCCATCCCCCTTGTCCTGCCATTATCTGCCCTTTTAAAAAGTTGACTCCCCTCCTGTTTCTCTGCTCCCTTCAGGTACTGGCAGGCTGCAATGAGGTCCCCCTGCAGCCTTCTCTTCAGGCTGAACAAGCCCAGCTCCCTCAGCCTCTCTTCATAGGGGAGGTGCTCCAACCCTCTATTCATCTTTGTGATCCTCCTCTGAATCCTCTCCAACAGTTCCACATCTTTCTTTTACTGGGGCCCCCAGATCTTGACACAGTACTCCATATGGGGCCTCACGAGGGCAGAGAAGAGAGGGACAATCACCTCTCTGTCCCCACTGGCCACCCCTCTTCTGATGGAGTGTCCTTTGCTGCCAGGAGAAAGCAAGCAGTGCAGTGGACTCAATGCTGTGTAGGTGGCCATGGGTACGGAATCAGATCTGTCACCTTTCCATTCAGTTTGACCAGTTTTAGTAAAACTGTTGTCAGCTGCAGGTACTCAACTCTCACAGCAATGAGTGGCATGAAAAACATGAGCCCTATATAACTTTGCCTTCTATATGCTTGCTTTATATGGTTGCCTGAAGACTGCCTGTTGAGGACAATAACATGGCATTTATGTTGGTAAGGCTGTGTGAGACCCTGAAACTCTCTGCAGACTCACTTGTTTCCATAGGGAACAGTAACCCCTGCCACAGGTCCTGTGTCACATCCCAGGAATAGGAAAGACACGTAGCAAGCTGTGGACACCAGGTTCACCAGCATGGCCATCCTGATGGCCCCCAGAGCAGACAGGCTGAGCTTCTTCACCAAGAGGCCACCCAGGAATATGCCCAGACAGGCGCAGGGGATTGCTGTCATCCCTGCAAGAGAAAAAACAGGTTAGCCAGGAGTGTGAGCAAGGGACAGTGAACCACACTGTTGCAGTTTTTTACTTCCCAGCAGAGAGATCTCTGTGATAGCATGGGGAAACCTTGTTATGACCAACTCCTGGAGTAGCACCAAGCTAGGGTTGCCTGAAAAGAGATGCAAATTGGTATAGTGCCTCCACATTGGAGGGATTGCACAGAAGAACTGGAAAAAGATTCCAGGGAGATGCCAAAACTGCTGAGATTTGCTCAACCTAACCTAAGCAGCAGCATCTCTAATCCTTCTGCAACAGCTGGCAGTGAAGCATTTTCCAAGGTGTCTAGAGGCTTTGGATGAACCCTGCATGGTATACTTCACAGCAGTCTGATCTTCAGAGATGAGACAACAGTCACATTTGAAAACATGAAGTCTCCCTTAAAGAATCTTAAACAGCGAGATGCAAAATCACTGCCAGAAGTAACTCACTTTCCAGGCACAGAAAGGCACTATCTGTCTGGGTTCACTTTTATCCCTTCCATGCCAGTTATACTCCAGATCTTGCCTACCTGGGCTAAGATCAGAGGTGCAGCCAAATCCTGGAATTTGGGGACTCCCACAAATGCCATGTGGGAAAACTGAGAGCAACTTTGAATGAAACAAGTTGCCATGAGGATCACAGGTGTAGTCAAGTCTCCTTTCCCACTGCTAGGTCATACTTGGCAGGACATACTCTGGCTCGCGTGTTTCCCTCTCTGCTGACTGGTCAAACATGTCCCACCAAACACCGTGGTTTTCCTTCTCCCTGTGAAGGAAACCTCAAGAGTGAAGTGTCTTTCCTTTGCCAAGCCTTTAATTTTTGAGACCTCTGCCCTTCTGTCAAACCCTATTAAAATTCACCAGTGAGTTTCCGTATTGCTGGAAGAGGCAAGAATGGCTGCAGAGGACTGTTTCTTTGGGAAAACCAGGCCAAAACTAGAAGATATCAATGAGTTCAATGGAAAAACAAGTAACTGACAGAAGAGCAGCTTGCAAGCTCCTTATTTTTGATATCAAGATTGACCCATTTAATGATGTCCCAGTTTTTGACAGATTGCTGCCAGCTGCCCATCTGGTGAGCTGTGGTTGCAGATCATCCAAGATCAACTTGCAGATATCTTAAGTGGGTGCTGCTGAGAGAATGGCTGTCAAAAACAAATCACGGGGCCTTCTTGGGAATGGGCAGCAGGAGAAAATAAGAAAAGATCCTGCCTGCACATCAGTGTCCTAACAGGGAACGCTGAGAAAGGTATTTATGGGAAACTGCAGCAGTGTAGCATGGTTAGAGAGAAGAGGCACTGAGAAGAACCCAAGCTGCACTAGTCCAGGTATCTGAACGCTCAGGTATCTGAACTGCTGCTTGCAATCCCATTGTTTCCAGTCCAAGGGGAAAGCAGGGACTGTGAGGGGAAACTGGGCTTCCTGACCCAAATGGAGATGGGCTAGAGAACTCTGGGATGTCTAAACCAGGAGACAAGCAGTTCAATCAGCAGTCCTGTGGCTCAGTGAGCAACTGCAGCCTTGGGCAAGTGAACGAGCTGAGTTTGGATGGGATTGCTGCTGTACTTCAGTACCATCACAGATTTTCATACCCTGGTTTTATCATACACTTCTCACATGATGGGCTCGACTATAGAAGTGATTGCAGTGGGCTGCCGTGGAGGATGCTGGAGGCCTGTGCTGGGCTCTGCATCCACAGCACAGCTGGAGCCCAGCCCTCCCACCCACAGACACATTTCTAGATGTTGGGCAAGTCACTTTTTGGACGGCCTACCCAGTGAGACTGGCTGCAGTCACCAGCCATGCTGAACACTTGAGCGCTTGTGGACACTGGAGATCTGGTGTCCCCTGTGGTTACTCACCCAGGAGCTGGTTGGCAGATGAGGTGGTGAGGTTGAACTGCTGCTCCAGGTACTTTCCCAGGAAGGCAGCGAAGCCGGCCACCACCGCGATTTCCATGCAGGCTGCCAGAATGATGCAGGTGAAGACTGGATTGGAGAGCAAGTGCTTAGTGACTTTAGGGATCACTAGAAGAGAAGAAAAAGGGAGAGATGTTTTTGTGTAGGCTCTGCTGGAGGTGCCTTGCTGCTCTCCTGCAGGACAAACACACTTCAAATCAGGAATAGTTTCCCTTTCTGTACAGACAAGCTGGTGGAAATGTGGCAATGCCAGAACAAAGCAAAACACCAGAAGTGTCATCCAAAGTTTCAGATAAAGGGAGAGTGCAAAAAGAAGCCACCTGACACTATACAATCATCTTGCAGATAATTTTGAAATTTTGAAGGATGATAGGTTTTCAATATTGCTTTTGTTTCCCCCATAGGGAAGTCAGTCAAAACCTGGTATTCTCTTTCTCCTCCTTTCCCTACCTGCTCCCTATGAACAACTCTGACCAGCTGATGAGTCAGATGAGTGCTGTACTCAGCACCGCATGAATTCCTGCAAGCTTTCAGACACAAGCTAACCCAGCTCACAACTTGGTCTCTCCTTCTGCCATCCAGCTTTGCTTCATTTTCTTATTTCTACATAACACCGTCTCACTTGCTGAGGGACACCTTGCAGCACATCTGCGTGCAAGCTGAAATTCTCCTGCTTAGCCTGGGGCCATGGCCACCCATGGGCATATGGGACCTCACACCTGGGACAGGGATTTAACCTGTGTGTTCCCATAACCCAGCGCTTCACCAGCCAAGCAACGCCTTCCATGCAGACCCTACCTTGGTGGCTGCAAGGTTGGAAGAGGACACGCTAAGCTAGTCACTGTGTGAGATGCACACACACTTGCTTTAGTTTCACGACCCCTTGGCTCCTCCCTCCTGTATCATTAGCATCCAGAGTCCTCTCCTCCAAGCCCGTCTCTATTTCCGATAAGCAAACAGGAGTTACCTTACAAAGGGAAATCTGGCTAATGAATCAGATAGCACATTTTCTACTTCAGCGAACATTTTAATTATTGCCGAGATACCACAGCTTGAAGAGGAGAGCATCCCAGTACAGAAGAGTGCCTTGCTTTGTCTCAATACCTGATGACTAATTTCTGCCTGAATTAAATGTGAAAATCATTAAGTTTGAAAATTACCTTGCTGAAGTGTAGCGAAGCCTCAATGGACCCCTATTTGCATTTTGAAAATCCATCCCCCACATCCCCTGTGGTGTAACAGGGTCTGGCAGGTGACGGATTTCTCTGATGCTGGCTTCTGTTTTTCCTTTTTCTGGTGCAAAATCTAATTGCAGTGGCCTCAGCGAGTGAATGTAGAGCTCTTTGTCAAGGCTCAGGTCTTGATTGAATCTCTTTGGAAAGGGACACTTCACAGTTTCTGGTCTCCTTAAATCACAAATGTTTTTTCATGCTGGATAAAATCCTTGCTTCCTGAGGGTTTGCTGAACATAATGAAGGTGCAGGAGGCATAGTATGTTTTAGTAGAACAGAGGGGGGAAAAAAAAGAGGAAACAAATAGTAGGAGAAATGGGAGTAGAAAAATGGGAGCGGGGGAATTCAGACATGGAAAGATCTTAGAAGCCACTGACTGCTTCTTTCAGTTCTTTGGTGGCCACCTACAGAATTTCCCCTTCTTGCCAAGAAAGGGAAAGAAAATGCAAAGGTGGACTTGGCAGCACTGAGCCTATAAAGCCCTATTTAAGGTATTAATGCCTGTTGTGCCTCTGGAGTTCAGTTTGTTCAAGATTAATGGATTCCTTGAGATGTAGCTTTGTGTCAATTCAAATGCAAAGACACAAAGGTCTACCTCTAACTTTTTCCACCACATAATAATAATAATAATGACAGCCTGCCTTTTGCAGGAGGGAGTTAAAGATCATGGACATTTATTTCTGAAGTTGGCAAGTTGGCATTACCAGAGTCAAAATTCATTGTTCGTACTTGGAGATGGATAGCAAAAATTTTGCAGTTCTTGCACCATCTCACACAAGAGAGGAAGCCCTCATGACTGCCTTGCCTGGCAGTTTTGGGTTAAAAGCCCCACCACTAGATCATTGCTACTTCTCCCTATGTGTCCGGGTATAAGTTGTCTGGGAGAGATCCTGTCTTCCACTGTATGTTTGACCACTGTCTACTACAGCAGGGCTCTGGAAGGTATAACACAAAACCCAAGGCAAAGAAGGCAGAGGCAATGCAGGCAATGCCTTGCAGCCTCCACCATCTTTTCAGCCAGGGCCAGCTCATTCCCTCTCAGTTTCTAAGGGAAACCACAGGCGGCTCTCCATAGAAATGAATATCCTTTCATCTTGCTACCGGCACCCATTAAGATGAATCATTTGACACCTGCTGCTGCCTTATCTGTCTCAGTTCTTGGGGTGAAATACCTCTGGGAACAAGATTAAAAGTCAGTAGTGATGTTTAAAAATCCCTCAGTAGATTAGAGTGATGTGCTTTCAGCTGCCTGGCATATGGAGCTGGGTACGAAGGGGGGATGGAAAATGCCAGATAGGGGAACAGTAAAGCCCAGGGGAACACAACAGCAAAGCATGGTGCTTCTTCACTAGAGCTGATTCCAGCTAAAGTCATGATAAACATCCCGCACTGTGTTGGCCCACAGGTTGGCTGAACACTTTGTGGAAGCACTAAGAAGCTATAAATCTGAGGTTGAAGCCCATTTGCCAAATGAGAAGATGGAAAGGTCTTTTGGATTCAAAAGTCTCAAAAATCGATTTGGAGAACCCGTGAGCTGTATCAGACATGGCACAGAGACTCTCCCTCCCATGCTCAGAAGGACCAGCTCATTTAACATCTTTATCCTAATGCAACCAATATGCTACAGAAACAGCAGAAAAGCGATTCTTATTACTGTGGCAAGATACAGTGAGAGGAACAAGAAACCTCAGCCTCTTTTCACCATTAAAATACTTAAAACTCAACTCTTCAGGACATCCATGTGTAGCGTTGGTCATAGGATCATCCATCGCTTGGAAGGAGACACAGGAGGATGTCCCAAAGCTCTCCAATAGCCCCACCAAACCCTCAACTTCCCACCTTTTAACACCCCAAGCAACACCCATGCCAAGGCATCCAGCATCTTCTCTGTCTCCTGCTGTGGGTGACAGACCATGGGCCTGACAAGCAAACACACTTACGTACACCAAGTAGCTTTGATTTGTCACTGAACATCGGGGAGTACCGGGGATAATTGGCAACCTCATTACATGAGGTTTAACTACTCTCCAGAAACGACAAACTATAATCATCACGTTGGTGCTTGAAATGAATTGTTTGCAACATTACAATCGCCAAGGCCCCTTTTTCCAGTTGGAGCACCCTACAGAGACGTGTTTTCAATTTGCAGTAAAGATGAGGAAAACAGAAAGCAAAGTAATAAATTAGAGGGAGGTTTACAGCCCAGTCCACCTAGGACAATATGGTGAGGGAAAGGCAAAATGTAGCATTGAGCCAAAATCCTACTTTCTAATAGCAACATATGCAGCAAGGCTCAGATCTGAAGAGAAAACAAAGGGAAAAATCTCCAGGAAGAATAAAGGATGAAGAAAACAGTGCAGGCAGCAAGCAAATACTTCCTTGTTCCTATAAAAGAGAAGATGGAGTCAGGCGAGAGGCACCAAAGATGTCTTAGTTGAGCTTAATATGCCAAAGTCCACACAGCCCTGGCAAGATTAGTATCACAAAGGGTATGAAGGGATGACACCTATGTCAAAAGGCTTCTTGACAGATACAAGATTGAAGAAACAGTAACATCCGTGTGCAGTGGAAAACAGGCCCTTCCAGTCTATCATCTTACCTCCAGCAACCACCTTTGCTTGACTTCAGAGGGGGACATAAACCTCCCTTCACCTGCATCGTGGAGGTCACGGCAAGGCAGAGTAACTTTTTGGAGAGAGACATGCTCTTCCTGACCTCTGCTGCTGCTCAGCTTCTGCCAAGAAGTATGCAGGCTGAAGGCCTTTCTGAATTAGCTAAAGCTTCTAACAACATGGATACTGGCTTTGACACTGCCAAGAACAACCAGCCAAAACCCACACCCTCATGAAATGCAAGCCAAAGGAAACTCGTGGGCTGACAGGACCTGCCTGATGTGGAGCCTTTTATGATCACCTGCCATCCCCTTACCTGAGATTAAAATTTCTCATCAAGCCTTTTAGATGTTGGTAGGGAGCCAAGACCCAAATCCAAAAAGGCATTAAGGTCTTGGTGCCTGTCTAGATCTGGGCCAAAGACTCGCCACTCTGGCCATGAACAGATGTACAGAAGGAGCCCTCTCCAAAAAGTTGTCACTATCATTTGTGGAGTCATGAGTTTAAAACTACTCATGCTAGCCATTAATCCTGCTCAATCCTACGAACTTCCACCACGGACCACAGGCTCTCCATGGCCTGGGAACCCCCTGCACAGCTTGAAGCTTCTGGCCCAGAGCTACATGTCTGCTGCCAGAGGGCACTGGTGGGGAGAAAAATCCAGAATTCAGAGCAGCTCCGTCTCTAGGTATTCAGCAGATTGGTACACAGAGCAGGAAGGAACCAAACAGAAGACAAGACAGCTGTCAGCTGTACATCCCAGCTCTCCTACACTCTTGGAAATGAAGCTGGACAGAAACCAAAATGTTTCCAAATCTAGAGAATTTGCAGTTTCGAATTTCATTTAATTCCAACAGTGAGTTTCCTTTTAATTCCTTGTGAATGAGCTTCTCTCTCCAAACCTGAAGGATTCCATATCAATTTCAATCATTTTAGGTTTTTAATCTTTCCTGCTAGACAGACAGGGAGAATGTAATGAATTTCTGGTTTAAGTCATTGCAAAACAAAATGTGTTTAGAGCAGTATGTTTCAGGGGTGTTAAAGCTAAAGCCAAGGAAGCATTTTGAAACCAAATTTCATCAGAACTGACCGCTCAATTCAGTAGAAGTGACATTTCTGTATGAAAAAAACCCCTGACTTCAACAAAATATTTCCAAGCACGTCCTGGAGCAGGTGGTAGGTTAGAGCCAGCATGTTAACAGTGAGTGAGAGGGTAGATACTGGACAGAGATGAGCAGAGGGCATGGGTGCCCTAACAGAGCTGAGCATCATCTCCATCTGACATAGCAAAGAGGTCCCCAGGGCAGACCAGAGGTAGGAAAGCAAAGCCATGCCCCCAGGACAGCAAGGACTGACAAAGCCTATGTCTGAAGTGCTTTCACACACCATACTGAGAGCACAAGGCTGGAACAACACTGCCAGGCTGCCAGCCGAGAGCAAAGAGCCATGGCAGCATTTATCCATCCTCTCCCCGCTATTAATCCTCCACTCGCCTATGCTCTCGAAATGGATTTACATTGTTTAACCAAAATATTAATCAGGTAACTTGGTGAAGCATTCATAGACCGGTTTGGCAATGGAAAGCACCTCTCAGGACCATCCCAAAGCTTTCTTGCCTGAGCTGCCTTGCCCTGTGTGGAGCTGCCATGGCAGCCACCCACTGCCTCTGCTGCCTTTGATTGCCTCCTCACTTTGCACCATTCAAAGGCATGGGTTTTGTTTCAAGTTTGAAGTTCCTCTTAAGGATGCTTCTTTTCCCAGCATAAAAATACCCCACAGGAAGAGATGCCGTGGCTTCCTAAAAGTTGGGCCCTCCCTCCTGTTTAGACCTTGATAGAGATGTAAAAGACATTTCAGGACTTTGAGCAGGCTGCTTTAATATTAGTTCTACCTCTCCTGTGAGCAAGGATAGAGAAAGCCAAGGAATCTCACCTAGCCCTGCATCTCACTGTCTTTCAGCAGCTTTTGTAGTGTCTCAAGCATCCTTCCATGTGCCAGCCACTCTGCCAGCTGTGACCCAGTTGGGAGCACGTCTCCAACTCAAGCCACCCCGCTTCCTCTCCTGTCATGTCTACTCTTTTGCAGCACTCACTGCAACGCTTGAAAAAAAAATTAATTTACAAAAAAGAATTAAATCTCTTCCGTAGCCAAAAAAGAGACTCAGTTCAGTCTCTAAGGATGCATCGTTGATACAAGGTGTATTCACACAATCAGTCCAAAGGAACAACCCTTTCTCCCCACACTGTGCAAAAGAGATGGACAATGCACATGCAGACGTGGACTTAGAGCCACTTACAAACACCTGCCCAGGACTGAGATACAGGGACAACACTTGCTAAAAAGGAGTCAGAGTTATGGCAACAGAAACCCTGACAAACATTTCCACCCCCAACCTGATGTACACGTACATTCTCTGCTGCTCAGCTTCACAAATACATGAAAGCCCCAAAGCCCACAAACAAGACAGAAGACATGACTATGCATGCACATATGTATTTTTAACCTCTGTATATAATTACCAGTCCTTATTTTCCCTACAAAATAGACTAAACAGTCTAACTTTCTCCAAAGGAAACTTCACACAGTAAACAAATAGATTAAGGATACTAAGTCCTGCTGCACGGGAATGCATACTTATTTTTCAGCTGCTGGCAAAATAATGCATATACACAGCAAGAGTCAACTTGCCACCCTAAACACTGCTCACCAGGAATGAGTGAGGCACGTTTGCCTTTGCTTGTGGGAAGATGTGTCTCTGAACATCTCCTCCAGATGGGCACTTTAGCAAACACAACTCTTGACCACGTTTCGATTGTGACAATAGAGGCAAGGGACTTGAAAGGAGATGTCAGCTACCAACGCTGTGACATCTGTGACAGCCCCAAAGGCATAACTAAAAAGGTCATTCCCTGCCTTATTTGATGTGATGTAAACTGCATTTCGAAGTCCACCTACAAAGAGACTTCTGGAATACTGACTGATTCCAAATGGGGTTACCATTTGAGAAGACTTAGCATGGAAGACTGTGATGTTTCCTAACATAACGAATATTTTCAAGCTTATGGATGTGGCAGTTCAATTTCTCCACTTCAATGAGCAATAGATGCTCTAGCAAGCAGCTGTGGCATCCCTGTGGGCAAGAATCTTGGCTTGCTCATCACCATCCTCAGGTAGAAGTGCTGCTCCTCTGTGCAGCAGGGACACGTCACATCCTTTAACTTCTCTGCACTGAAACCTGCAAAAATGTAAATCCCCCATTCCAAAATCTCAGTGATTATGGGCAGATGCTCTGATGAGTCCATAACAAAAGCCACAGAATTATCTAGATGGGCATACCATGGGAAAAGCCCATTCCTCAGACTTGAGAAAATCCTTGCAACAAGGACAAAAGGATGAAGAAATCAATTTTACTGACAAATTTTGAACAATTTATTCCTTTACCTTTCCTTTGAATTTTCTCATCACATCAAAATTTCACATCTTTGACCTTCCTTTAATGAACAACCACATCAACTATTCAAGGCAATTTTGTATTTAAGAAACACTTGCTTTCCCCAAAGCCTCTATTTCCTTCCCACCAGCACCTGATTCAATTCCCAATTAAGGTGACAGCACGGGGAGCAAGCAAACGCATTAGGCAGCAGTGAAACCTGCTCTGCTACAGCAACAGAGACTGGAAGCAACCACCAGTGTTACAGAAACACCATCTCAGATGAAGGACTTGCCAGTGCAGCTTATGGAAAGAATAACTGCCCACGTTCCCCCACAAAATAGTGATCCTTAACTCATCTTAATTAGACCATTAGGTCTGTTTCCATCACTGCAGGACGCGACGTGGGGTCTTCTATCCTAATTTGCTAGAAGATATACTCTGCCCTACCACTTTGCTGCTACTCTGGGCTGGTATCTACCTCTTCCCCATCCCGTTTTAAGAGCTGTGGTGGTGCCCAGCTCTCATTGCTTTGTATCTGGGATTGCACTAACTTACTAACCACAGATGCTGGAAGCTCCTAATTTCTTTTATCCGCTCTCGCTGGCTCGCTCTCCAGGCAGAAGGGAGCAGGACAGTAGACTGAAGAGAGGTTCACAAATTGCTCTGGCAACTGTAACTGTGTTCCCCTTCGGTTTTTTATCGACTCTACAGGACTGCCATGCATTGCTGAAGCTTTGTAGTTTAAAAAAAAATAAAAAATCCCAAACCTTTCAAGTGGAACAAAGTCTGTCTTTAAAATGAGGACAATGCCAGAGATAATTAGAAGCTAGGGACTGAAATTTCAGGATACTGAGTTTTTCTTGAGTTTTTTTCTTTTTGGGGTAGATAACCCAAATCAGAGACCAATTATAAACGTAACCAGCTGTTAACCTGTCACTGAGTCTCACAGAAAACGTGACAAGAGGCAGTGTCTCACCTCGCAGTTGCTGGAAGCAGGTTGTGCTGCTCTCCCCGTCCAGCGCGTGCCGCAGGACCCCGTTGCTGGGCTTGGCTCTCTCGTAGTCCCTCTCAGGAAGCATGGCCTGCTCGCTCTCTCCGGCGTGCTCCGCCCGTGGGGGCAAGGACTGCGGGAACCCGAACATCGGCAGGGACGAGAAGAAGAGTAAGGCACCACAGAGCAGGAAGCCTCCCCACCATGCACCGATCCACCGAGGGTCATCTGGGGTTATGTCCAGCTTACCTGCAAGGGCACATACATATTAGTGGTTTGGCTGTGGGCAGGGGAAGATGACAGTGCTAATAGTCCTATAGGCTGGAAGATGGTTCTTGGGGGCTTTGTGATTTAGTGAGGGGCTCCCAGAACCAGGTAGGGACCCACTATGTATCCCACAGCCATATCATGTCAGCCACCGGTGCATAATGGCCTCCACATCCAAGAGGTCCTTAGGACAAGGAAGCCATCACGTTGTCTGTCTAGTTGGTACATCTAGCTTCTGCAACACCCTGTAATCAGAGCTTCTTTCCAGTGACTTTGGTTCTGCCAGCTCTAGGAAGCTGCAATATACCAGGCAGTGTCCCCTGGGCTGGCACTGAGGTTTCGGACATCACTGTCTCATCATGTCAAATGTGCTCACACAGCTGACATACCTACTGGCACAAAGACCTGCACGGAGAAGCAGCAGCACAGACAAGGACATTCCATCGCCATCCTGGCTTTTCCAGGCGGTCAATGCTCACCCTGCTTCAAATTCACAGCCCTTTTCACCAAAGGAGAGATGGGCATTTGGGCTTTATAGGCACTCGTGACTGTGTGGAAGGTGAAACAGTCCCAAATATTGCAACAAAAACACACCCACTGCATCAAACAGGCTCAGGAAGGTGGAGAAATCAGAAAATTAAGAAAAGCAAAGTAGAACGCAAGAGTATCTTGTGGGTCATCACTGAGCAGAGATGCTCCAGGCTGCTCTGGAATCAATTTGGAGGAATAAAAATAAACATTAGGAGAGAAGAAACTGTCCCTAACAGCTGCTTTGCTGCCACAGCCACTTGGCGAGCTGGCAAAGGGTGCCCAGCAACAGAGCTGACTCCTGGGGGAGACTGGGGTCTGTGCGGCTGGAATAACAAGCTCCTCCGATCGTGGTGTCTGTCTGGTTACCGCCACTCTGAAAGATCTGTCTCAAGTGAGGCAATCAAGTTGTCTCTCAAGCAGAGATGGAAGGAAACTCTTTTCTCCTTAGGGAAAATAACACGTAGCTCTCAAATATATATAAAGTTTAAAAAATAGTGGTTTGGAGGGATTGGATTGGATTGGATTCTTCTGCTGTTATTTCCTCCTGCCTGAAGTGCTTTTCAGGTTCTTGGGAACACAGCCACATGAAGAGCCATATAAACCAAGGTCTTCTTCATATTCCCTTCCTAAAAAAGGTTCTGTACGGAGGGAGGCACAGCAGCATGTCCTGGTATCCCACACCTCCTGCCTGAAATGGGGAGCGGGACAGGGTTCAACCCTCTGGAGCTCCATCTCCTCATGCTGCCACGAGCTGCAAGGCAGAGCCAGCTGCAATGTGGAAACTCTTTCCCATACAAAAATAGACGGGAGGCCATGCCTGCCCCAGCCTTCACATGACAGCGATGGACCATAGCCAAAGCCAGCTGGACTTGCAGCTGGAAAGCACCAGACCCTCCCTGTGACCTGCTGAGCCACAGCCCCTCCAGGCTTCTCAGCGACAGCACTCTGCGTTACCCTCAGTGGCTCTTTATTTGGCTAGGGCTTTCCAGGCTGCAAATACAGAGCTATGTCTTTGGTTAAAAATGGCAAGATCACATCAAATTAAATTTCTAGCATCTTGCTTCTGATGGAACCTGCTGCAAATACCCTGAGAGTCCATAAAGATAAAATCAACATATACCTGATATTATTTTTGTGATTGGTGGCTTAGGGGCTTTCCAAACTACATTTGGTGTCGTGCTCAGGTTTTTAGTTCTACAAAATAATCCAATTATTTTATAGACTTATAACATCCTACAGTGAGGCATTCCTTGACCTACTGAGAAAGAAACATCATCTTCTGCACGTTCATATTTTGGAGTAAATTATACTTAATGGTCAAACACGTAACAGGGTTCAAATGAACTTCTCTGCCTGCAGGACCAAGCGAATCATTGCCATATCTTCGCTAAAGCCAAGGATCGAAAAGGGGCCATGGGATGTTTGACCAAGCTGCAGTGAAAAGTCTCAGAAAAGATACTTCTTTCCTGCTCGCTTGATGCTGTTCACATTTCTTCAGCTGTCATGTGCATCCAAGACCAAGAAAAGGCAGAAGCACTTTTCCACGTTCACATGGCTCTGTTCCGAGTCCTGCAAGGTTCAATGCCATCCGAACGCATCCTGTGAAGATGTGTTTGCAACATCACAGAACTGGAATGCACCTTCAAAGGGGACAACACCCCTGCGGCAGGGTAAGAGCCTATGGAATCAGATGGAGCTGAGAACCGTTAAAAAAACCCCAAACCACAACATCTGAACAACTGACGGAAAAAGAAAGAAGCATCAGGTTTTCATTTCAGGCCACAGCCTAAGGGCTTGGGGACCAGCACAGAACAACCTGTTACACATTGCCCTCTAATGGCACACAGCCCGTAGTGCAGGCTCTGCACTAGCAGGTTTTTTTTGTTAATGAACAGAAAGACAATTTGAAAACAATTTGCTTTAACCCGAGTGCAGAGTCAAGGTGAGCAATAATTAGCACTACTTTTGGGAATAAGCAATACTGCTGTACGCCTGCAGCTGCTCGTTCAAACAGGGTCATTTGGAGGAGGTGCTGGCCATGGGGTTTGCTGGTGTGCCTCCATCGGAGAGCTTGGATGGTCTTCCTTGCTCCTGGGGATGGCAGCAATTCAGATTTCATCCCATGCCTTGGATCCTGCTCCCCTGGAAAGACTATGTCCATGGCTAGCTGATGTGCTCTGCCACAGTGGTCTTTTAAGGTGTCCTCTAAGTGTTGGGCTGAAACTCACCTCACGGTAGAAAAGCCCATGGAAGGGAACAAATTTTGCTTACTAAGAATCTGTTTTCTGTGGGGATAGAGTGGAAATTTTGAATCCCAATCATAGAACCCCTTTACAAGTGATGCCCATACATGCAAGAGACACTCAAGATGGAATTAGAAGCTGTTTCCCACTTGTGAACATCCACATTTTTGTCCTGCTGATACAACATTAGTATATTTGATTTGAAACCAAACCTAGTTCTCCTTACTTGTGTCAATGAAGACAGCATCCACATAGATTTTGGTACAGAAGGAGCCCAAGATAAATCCACAGGCTGGTCCAAATACCAGCATCGTAAACAGGATCCCTACAAGGAGAGAGAAAAGAGGAAATTAGTACTATGCTCAGGTTATTCATTGCAAATTGTTCCGCTTGTCTCCTGCAAGAAGCTATTGCCCTTCTGATGCCAAATAGATAGAGATATGTTTTCATGTTGACTGCTTCAGGCAAAAGAGCACCCTAAATACTTTTTGCTTTTCCATATCTCTTCAGGAAAAAGAGTTGATGGAGCTGTGATAATGGTGAAGGATTTCTATTGAGCTGAGAAGACAGCGCAGATGTATGCTATGTTTTGGTTGGCTGGCTGCTCTGACAGATGTCTTACTCAAAAGCACAAGGTAAAGCAGACCTGCCTTCTCCCCATGGGCAAGTCTTTACTTTTGCCATCTCCAGCTAAATTCCTAGTCGACAGGGATATTTTCAGAATTTAGGGCCAGCACATCTATGAAATACAGCATTGCCACAGGTTGCTGGATAAAAACCCTTTACAGAAGCAGCAGAACTCTCCCAAATTTGTGAAGCTCTTCTCCCCATCATACCCACGAAGCAAATATTCCCCAAGGTGCATGGCACGTCTTCCAACCTCTCACAACTGCATGTTCCTCCTGCAAAACCTGCATGAAATTGCCAGTGTAATGCCAGGCGAAGAGCTATTATGAGTAAATTACTTATTTGCTTCACTACAATATTTAGAAGCATTTATTCTCACTCCCATTTTGGCCCTGAAACAGGAATGCTACCGGCACACCGCCAGCTCTCAATTATCCAGGGCAGAAAGGCATGGGGACACAGGGATAATCCAGAGAAAGAAGCAGAAAGATAACACAAAACCATTTGTAAATTAGACAATAGGAACATATTTGGTACCTTCACATTTGGGATAGAAAACCAACAAAAAGTCCCCAAGGACCCTTGTAAATGGCTTTCTGAAGGAAACAGACGCAAGTCCAAGCAGCACAAAGCAGAGGAAGCGCCTTCTTGCTCAGGCTGGGGCACAGCGCTGCTGATGGACCCTTGTGCCCAGTGAGGGGTACAGCTCTTCAGGACCCTCAGCCTGTGCTGGCAGCAGGCTTGGTGTCACTGCACTTCAGAAATATCCTGTGAAGGAGTTTATCTGCATCTGGGTGCTTTGCTCACCTTTCCTTCAATAGCAGGGTACATCCTACATAGAATCATAGAATGGTCTGTGTTGTACGGGACCCCAAGGATCACAGACTTCCAACCCCCTGCCACAGGCAGGGCCACCAACCTCCAGGCCTGGTGATGCCTCGGAAAGCCGGAATCAAAACTCAATAGCCTTGGTAACTATTAAGCAGGTATCCTTTATTGCAGCACTGGGCACACAGGGGATCGCTCCAACCTAGACAAGGTTGCCCAGGGCCCCATCCAACCTGGCCTTGAACACCTCCAGGGATGGGGCATCCATCCCCTTTCTGGGCAGCCTGTTCCAACACCTCACCACTCTCTCTGTGAAGAGCTTCCCCTTAATATATAATCTAAACCTTCCCTCCTTTAGCTTCAGTCCATTCGCCCTTATCCTGCCATTGTCTACCCTTCTAAAAAGTTGATACCATTCCTGTTCTATCTCTCTCCAAACCTCTGTGAGGGTGCTGCCTGGTATCTCAGTGCATTCGTAATGCACTTCATTGCAGCTATCCCTCAGCTCTCAAGTTTCTTAACTGGAAACTTATAATTACCAAGTTCTCTCTCTGTGTGTTTCTCAGGAGTGGGAGAAAGGACCAGAGCTGCAAAATATTCCCAGGAGACCACCAACACCATCCAAGGCAAACCACACCGGCCCATGACAGGTCAGCCAAGCGGAACAAGCTGCTATGGTCAGAAATAACTTCACCATTTTTAAAATGCAGAGCACAAACTAATTTCTCCATGTTTATAGCACCATGGCTTGGCCGGATTAATAACTAGGTACAAAGCAATGATGTCTCCAGCCAGCCACTTGCACAGAAGCCCAGAGTGTTAATACCTTCCCAGCTATCACGTATAGAAGATGGAGAAACAAAGGTGGTGAGAGGAAAAAAAAAAAAAGGTGTCAGGTTGTACGAAGTGCAGGACAAGTCAGTGCTCTCAGGACAGTGGCAGAAGCTGTCATCCCTTGTCTGGTCTCAGATAAGCTCAAAGCCACAGCAACGGCACCATGTTGCAGCCCGTGCTGCCAGCTAAATTAGTCCTGGGGGTTGCTGACCACGATGCCCATGCCAATAGTGGAGCAAGACACCTCCCTCCTGCAGTCACCCTGTCGCCAGGCACTGGGTTTGTGCTTCATGATCCAGCAGTAAGATGGGGAATTCATGCTCTTTAATCCACACAGCTGCTTAGGAAACCGGTGCCTTGCTTCCCTTGGGGACCCACAAAGCCTCACGTGGGAGATCCCAGCCCCTGGTTACCTGCAGAAGTACTTTGTGGGATATGAAATGAGGGAAGAGACAGGCTGGGAAAGCAGGGAACAGGGTTTTTTTTTTTCCCAGCACACCCAGCACCAAGTTGTCTCTCCCAGCGCCGAGGCCTGCCCCACCTGGGGCTATAAAATTTCCAGTGACATTTTGCAAAATCCCCGTCACATTTATTTTTGGTCACTAGGTGGCATTAGCGTTTGTCGTTCATCCCACAAGTGCCAAGCTGGGTGACGGTGCAGCCCACTCCAGCTCTCCAAACACGACCATGGTTGCGTTGCAGTGGGTCCTGAAGGCACCCTGAAGGCCTGCGCTGATGGCAGGGTGCTGCCTTCACCCACCTACCTGCCATACATGCTATGGGGCTGTGCCCTTTCTCCATCTGCATGCTGGAAATCACAGATTTTAGAACTAGCTCTTATAAAACTTCAGGTTTTTAGTCGAAGAGTTTAAACAGACAGCACCTAGCAGAGGGAGGGTCACGGGTATTACTCTATGAACAAGTTGGCAACCAGGGGCCAGGCTAATCTTTGATGACCAAAGGTGAACTATGATGTTCTATGTAATTACGGTCCAGCACAGAAGGACACACTGGGTCTCACATTGCTTAGAGCAGTGCCTGGGACAGAGACAAACAGAGCCCACAATTTGGATGGGGAGCCCTTGGACATTGCTCTGGCCTTACTTTCCAACCCTAGGCATGAAGAAAACCCGTTAGACCTGAGCTCCTCCTCCTTCCCAGTCCCAGATCCTCAGCCCAGACCCTGGCACCCAGCACTCAAAGAAACCTGCTTCTCCAGAGTTGCCTGAGGGTTCACACCCACAGGGATGACCCCCCCCCCCCCCAAAGGGAAGGTGGAATGACCTTCCCACAGGCACCAAGGATGCTGCTGATTCCTGTGCCATTGCCCAGATAAGACCCATGTGTGTGAGCAAAAGGACTGTGTGGCCAGCAGACAGCTGGTTCAGAGCACCCACACACTGCTCTCCACAGGCAGCAGGTATCTATTTTCCATTTTTTAAATTTAATAAACCTATTGCTGGTTGATGATTTTTTTAAAAAAAAGTTTTCAACAGCTCAGGATAACTGGGAACACACCAAAATTGTCACTGGGAACTGAAGCGGGGCTCCTGCAACTACGCAGGCAGAAGGACAAGGACCAGCTCTAACCCTCCTGGCAGCACCTTTGGATGTACCAATGCTGGGTTGAAGAGGGGCAGAAGTTTGTCCTGCGATGATCTCAAAAGCATAGGCAGGGCTGTCAGACTGTATATACACAGGCAAAACCACACTACTGAAGTGCATTTCACTGAGCAAAAGGGAGGACAAAGAACATTGCAAAAGACCACCCTTCACCCAAGCCCCCTTGCCACCCTACCCCCCAATCACTCGGGAATATTTTCCCCTTTTTCCAAAGCAGAAGGGAGCAGGAACTTTTGGCTAGCAGTCCAGCACCAGCAGGGAGATGCTCCCAGGTGCAGTCAGCTCAAATAAAAAGCAAACATCAAGAAAGCTGCATCCAGCGCTGGTACCCGCAGTGGCACTCGCAAAAGGTGAAGGCTGCCTTTCCTCACGCTATCTGCACCTCATGGCGAAGCACCACTTCAGGAACAAGCCACATCCTCAGTTATTAACCTCCCCATTTCGCATCCCGGTGGTTGCAAGCTGGAAGGCGTTACTGCTCCGAATCGTGCTCGCTAGAGGGCAATGTGGGATAGAGCATCCCTGAACAGGGGCCCAGGTATCTGAGATCCTACCGTCAGATACTAAATTGTTATTCACCTCCAGGCTAGCTCAAGAAACCCTCGTGTTAATTGTGTTTTTACTTTTTCTGTAGCTTGCCCCAAAACCAAGAAAACAACCAGCTCACCCCATGCCCCCTTTGTTATAATTTTTTTAGAGACTTCAATAAATTCTGACCATTGCAGTAAACAGTATTTTACACTTTATCTCACAAATCAAGCAGGTTTTGGAAAAAAAAAACAACCCACCAAGGCATGGACTGTTATGATGGACAGTCCAGAGTTGGACTATGCTTAAGGATCAACAGAGCACGCTCCTGGGCATGGGAAGGCCATTCGGTGATGGGGATAGTTCAACACTTACGCAGAATTGAGACCTTGTAGTTCAACATCAAGAGTTCAAGGGGAAATTAGCGAAGTTAGAATCAGCTTAAGACATCCTTCCTCTTTCGAGTAACTCTGCAACACTCTCGTTGCCCTCATTATTAGGAAAACACTTTCCACACTATCCACACAGTCATGCAACCATGAAGCTGCTGCTTAGCAGACAAGGAGGTCTAGAAAAACCCAACCCTTTTCCCAGTCCTGGGGTTGCAAGGATAAAGATGTGCTAAACTTGTGGCTAACCTTAACACCACTTCTTAGGTCTCTTCCCATGTTTCCTTTGACTTTTAGATCAGCTTGACTTAACAGAACCACAGGGCATTAATACCAGGAGCAAGCAGATGAAAAAGACTAATCCTGGTTCCATCAGTCTCTTGCAGAACTCTCATCTGATGGCAACAAAGGTAGTGATCAGTACAGGACACTAGAGCCTCTTCCCTTTCATTCTTAGCTTAAAATTTATTTCTATCACTCAGACCAGTACATTAATATATCTCCTCAAGGATACTGCCCTGGACACAGATGATTCTTGCTCTGCAGGGCTGGTCGTGCCTCTTCGATGGGGTCTGTGCTGCACCCAACATTTCAAAGAGCAGGGCATGTCCCCAGCATGGTTAGCCTTGCGCAGACCACTGGAAGCTAGGATGAAAAAGGTTTCTCCTTTGTGCAGTTTGGTGGCATTTTTACTTGCAGTCTCAGATTTATTTATTTAATTCTTACCAAATGATTGTAATTCTTAAAAATAATCAAGAAATTAAAAAAAAAACCCAAAATTACTCTGCTTTGGGACAATTCAAATGTTTTGTTTGATGACTAAAATACTTTGCTCCAGTTTGGATCTTTTTAAAGCAGAATGATATTTTATTTTGAAAACAGCTAACCATTTCCAGCTTTCCTTTTCTGTCCCTTTCACAAGCCTCCCTGGCAGGAAGAAAAAAAAAAAGCAAGCCAGGCTGGACTGAGAAATTAGAAAGATTTTCCTCCCATCTTTTCAAATGGAACAATTTGCCAAATCCTACTTTGTCCTGTCAACTAACAGACATTTTCCAGGAGCTGAGGAAAGGACTGGGACAGAGGGGAGTATTAGATCTGACATTTTGTGATGGGATTTTATCACAAGTAAGGCCCAGGACTGATAAAGCAGTTTTTCCATTAGAGCAAAAGAAAGAGCAGCAGCAGCTATCACTGCATCTGTGGAAAGGCTGTGGCACAGAGATGCTCAGTCAGTCATGCAGAGTGCACAAGAACCAAGTTGCAAAGACAGGGATAAAGGATGTCAGTATTTCAGCTGTCCCTTGGACACGTGGCAGCAACAGTATCCCAAAACTTGAGCAAACTTGAGCTGTTTGCAGCATGAAAAGGGTGAAGCATCAACTCCATCTCTGTAATGAATTAACAGGGGACAGCAACTCCCAGCAGAAGCCCTCCTGGCTGGAAAGAAGACATAGAGGGAGACACGGCAAGGCTTGACAGCCTTGCCAGCACGCAGGGAGGAGATATCGCAGGGACTGCTTGCCAGGGGGTCAGCACAGTCACCAGCTGAGAACAAAACCACGGGCAGCTAAAGGACACCGAGTCACTTCGCTTCAAAGCCTCACGGACACAAAGAGATTTATTCTGGAGACCTGCCAACAAACCTCAGGTGAAGATGAGCTGGATAGGTGAGGCAGGAGGACAAAAAGCAGCATCTTCCTCTCTCCAAAGCCACCCATGTTTCCCATCTCATACCCCATTTCTACCTCCCAATCCCTTTCTGACACAGCGTTTCCTACACCTGTCCTCTTCTACCCACAGGCCGCATACCTTCACGTGATACCCTGCAGCAGAACAGCCAGGAGTGTGGGGTTTGTTTTGCTCTATAAAGGAACTAATGCACTTTGTAAGGGGATTTAGTGGATAGCAGTAGGAATGTCAGAAGTACCTTATAACATGGAGAAATGAGGAAATGAAAAAGTCATGTTAAGCTGTCAACTTGTCCTACGTCACATTCCTCTTGAGTCCTGATACGAAGCCTTACCAGCATCTGGCATTTATTTTGCCCAAAGTAGGACTATGCAATGATGTGTAACAGCAGGATATGTATTTCTGACTTACTCCTCAGAATGCTTGGATACAGGTTATGGCCTGCTTCAGGAACAAGCTCTCTGGCTTCAAAGGAACTGGCCTAGAACACAGAAAGGTGCTAAACCAAAAGTTTTCCAGAGATAAGCGATTTGGTGAGTGTCTCAGCTTGGCACCCAAGAATCCATCTAGCATGGCAGACCCATCTTGCCACTGCACACACACATCCCACTGCCAGGACTGAATGGCTAATCCTATTTGTGCCAGATGGTTTAAAGCACAGCTTAAGCACACCTTCCCGAGCTCCAGTCACCAGTGAAAGCACATCCTGAGCCCAAGGGTTATCAACTTTTCTGACCTTGCCAAGTGCCAGGCTGAGATGTGATTGAGAAGCACTCACTTCAGAGAGCTGGAGAGAAAAAAAAATGATGGGAGCTTACACTGAGAAACATCAATGTTTCCCCAGTGCTCCCAGCTGTAGGCTGAGGCTGGGTGTGGAGCTGAATCACAGTCCCTGTGGTCCCTGTCTGCTCACTTCTTCTGGAAGTTGCCTGTCAAAAACAACCCTGCTACCAGCCCCAAGGGCCGGCAATAGCAAGAGAAGTCATGCACCAACTGCTCCCAAAGTGAGGATTTATTTGATGCTGAGAGGAAGGAGATTTGTTTGTGATGTACTTTGGAAAAGTTCACATACAAAGCCCCTGTGCAAAAAAAGCCCTCTGCCAATAAAGCCCTGGAAAGCGCTATGAGGAACATCTCCAGGGACCTGCAATCACACTGAAAGCTTCAGTTGTACAGGCACATCTGAAGATTGCTGCATGTGATTTCCACATCAACCCAGGTCACTACCAACCCTGGGCAAACCCCTGGTGCAGCAGAGGATCTCATTTTATTTAGCTGTGAACATGTGGCTGATACCTGCTGGGCTCATGGTCCCCTCAAGTCAGGCTGCTCTGGTCTTAGCATTTCCATTAAATTAGGATGTAGGAGGCAGCAGCCCACTTCCAGCAAAGCACACAGCCAACTTTTTAAAAGGGCAGACAATGGCAGGATGAGGGGGGATGGATTAAAGCTAAAGGAGGGAAGGGTTAGATGAGATATTAGGGGAAGTTCTTTACAAAGAGAGTGGTGAGGGGCTGGTACAGGCTGCCCAGAGAAGTGGTGGATGCCCAGAGAAGTGGTGGATGCCTTGTCCCTGGGGATATTCAAGGCCAGGTTGGATGGGGCCTCGTCTAGATCATACCTGGAGGTTGGTGGCCCTGCCTGTGTCAGGGGATTGGAACCCTGTGATCCTTGGGGTCTCTTCAAAGCCAGACCATCCCATGATTCTACGGCCGAAACAATGCCCCTTCCCCCTTGCACCACACCAAGGGACAGCTTTGTTGGGTTAAAGAGCTGATCTGTTTGAAGACATGGGAAGGTCCCTCCATTGTAAAGTTAGCACTGTCATTGTGTCAAGAAGTGATGGATCAGGGAGCAAAATGTTATGTCTGACAAGGGTAACAGTAACCATGCTGTTCAGTGCCAGCCACAAAACACACATATGGAGTTTGTGGCAGAGGGCAGACCGCACATATGCTCTTGCCACAGCCCTGGGATGCGGCTGTGGACATGGAGCAGCATCCTGCCAGGGATGTTGTCCCCAGCCCCCTGCCTGCCACAGGAGTGAGCTTTTTCTAAAAGCACAAAGGGAACTGGCTTTGCAGAGCATGGGATAATCTCAAAACCCTGCTTGTCCCACATTTCCCGCTGCGTGGAACACAGGGCAGGCCAATGTGAAGGGATTACTGGAATACCGTAATTCCTGCGCTCTATGACCTGCCCTTAAAGAGACACCAGCACAACCCACGACAACCAGAGGTGCAGCAGTATAGCTGGAGATGCCGTATTCTGCACGCAAGGCACTGTCCCTCAAGGGCTTGGGTTACAGGCGGCAGCCCTTGCACTCAGTGGGCACAGCCCATTGCTTCAGTGGGTTTTCTCTGATTCCCATCAGTTGACATAACCTCAAAAACCACACACTAAGGATGGGGGAGGCTGTTTGCTGGCCAGATGGCTTCTTCCTGTGGCAAAACCTGCTGGAGTCATCTGGCACTGCCCATCCTCCCCGTCAGCATGCCCATGAGCATCCCGTTCCCACACCAAAGCAAGGATGCACATATTCCCTCAGATCCCAGCCAACAATGCTCAGTCTCTGGTCTTTCCTTCCCAGCTTTCCTCATTTACAAGGCAAAGATGTAATTTTTCCCACTGCTTGACTTCTTGGCTAGACAACCAGCTGTCTATCACCGCCTCTGGTTCCCGTATCGCTCCTGACTATCTGCACTGCTGTGGTTGAGGAAACTGGAATAGGTGGTGCTGGACCGATGGCATGTTTTGATCTGTTTTGCTTCCTCCGTGCAACCACTGAAGCACAGGGAATGTTCAAACAATCTTGACAGATGTTTTGAACTGCCTGCAGCTGTTGATTAATGACAAGCAACTTTGGGATAATTCGCTTTAAGGTTTAGTCTTTGTTCTGATGGGGATCAAAGTGGTTCCAGCCCTGTACTGGTATGAGGTGGGGAGGGGAGAAGAGGTTGGGTGTTTCTGCCATTTGTACAGTAGCACATGTTATTTATTCATTTTTGCCTCCAGCCTTCAGAAGCTCAAACCCAGTAAACTCCTCAGAGGGGACACCTATTTTGGGGTGCCACAGACTGGGAAGGATGTGCTGGTGCTCCTGAAGGTTAGTGAGTGGCTGAATTCCCTGCTCAGCCATGACTTTTCTGAGCACTTTTTGCTGCATCTCCTAACTTTTCCCCTTGCTAGTCCCTCCTCGCCAAGTGTTGCAAGATGCATGACTATTATACAGCGCTTCAGCAATCAGGGACACAAAATGCATTAGAACAAACATCTTAATTTTGGTTATGAGCTCTTCTCATCGATGTCACTGTTGCATGTGCAATACAACACCTGGAAAAACAACTGACAGTGCTGACCTGAGACATCCTATTTCTCACAGATGTAACAAACTTCTAATGAAACTCTGGCAGAGCTGCAGATGAAGCTCATGGCAGTGGCCTTCCTCCTGCCTGCTGGAAAAGGCTTCTTAATTTTTGCACAGCACAGTTCTTTGCTCTGGAATTTAGCATTCAGACTGCAATCCCTAAAGAAGTTGCTAGGACCTGAAGGTATGTTACACGGAGGTTTCTTCTCCCCACACTCCTAGTGTCCCTTTAAATATTGATTTCCACCAGAATTCGAGATTTCTCCATGGAGATGTCTGCTGACTCTGAGATGAAATATGATCCCTATAAAGCAGGTATTTTGCCTGGTGGACTACCCTGTGTTTTCAATTATTACTGAGCCTTAAGTTTGTTTTATCAGCAAATCCCTGTCCCCAGCACTATCAAGGCTACGTTCAAAAGGATCAGTGTTATACCAACAACGGACAGTCCCAGGGGATCCTGATGCACACACCTAATGTTTGCAGAGCAGAACAAAAAGTGATTGGACTTTTGCATTAGGAGCACAAGCTCAGTGTCCAGCCCCAAATTTTCTATAATGACTAAGCGTGCTTCTAACAGCTCAAAAATACACCCAGTAGCTGGCTTGTGTCTTCATTCTGATAAGCACAGAAATAACACAAGGAAGAAAAAAAATACCCAACACAAACCAAACAAAAACTGCACTGACCCCAAAAACCAAGGAAAGCCCCAGCCCAGAACCCAATTTGTATTGGACTTTGGGGCATGGCTGAAATAGGATCACCAACAAGATCGCAGAGAGATAAATCGTGCAATGATGAAAGCTCCACAAGCCTCAAAATTGCATTTGCAAGCAAAATAAAAATTAAAGTAGCCAATCTGTGAGCTCTACGAGGTAAACTACGGGGATGCTCCTGCTACAAAGGTCTTTGGATTACTTTGCTCCCTCCAGCTGGCACTGGGAGAAAACTGTTCTTCCTCGGCAGCATCCCGGTACCCTCCCCGTCAGCAGAGGGACTGCTTGCTGCATTTCTCTCCTTGCTGATGAGGAGCCAGGGAAGAAATTTGCTTATGCTAATCAATCCCTGGCACCAGTCATACGAGACACTAATCCACTAGCAATCTCCATCAGTCTCTGCATATTTATCTAAAGCAGCGAACACTCGTGGAGGATTATGAACGCAGTGGTATTGTTGTAGCAGTGTTTTCCTACTTAAGCTGCAATCACTCTGACACCCTATCTTCCAATATTTACATACACTCTACATATAAACAACCTGCAGAATCACATCAGTCCATGCAAGCATCCAGGTCAGACAGTCTGCCTAGAAAAACACATGTGCTACATATTGATTTAATAGGTTTTCCTGTACTGTACAATGCTGTCTCCATTACCCTTGGCCAAAACGCTTATGTTTGTAGTGGTTCTTTATATAAAGCAGCATCCTTGAAGGTACACTTAATGTTTAATGCTTGTAAGAGATACAGCTCTTCCTCCAAAGGAGTTACAGGTAGCTTGGACATTCGTTGCAAAAGGTTAGGGACTGAGGAATGGTTTGAGCAAACTTTTTGAAAAAAGAGCTTAAAAGTCCAGCTCTTCATCAAACTGACCCCAAAACCCATGCCCTGTGCAGTGAGGTGCATCACAAAAAGCTGAGCACCTCTTCAGTATCCCTGAAATGTAAGGACAAGTCACTTGCTCCACCTACCCTGCTGGATCACATTCCTGCCCCTGAAATTTTGCTTGTTATCACATCAGAAGCAGCAGCTCAGATTAAGAAGCAAGTGTAAGAACGTACCTAACTATAGCGTGCAAATCCAGGGCAGGCTATATACACCCTGACACACGAGCCCATGGGACACGGATTCCACACCTTATCCATACGGTGCAAACACACCAGCCGTGGCTGTGGGCTTGAACTAGTGATTTCCGCCTTTCAAGCAAATTTTCTCTGTGCTAATTACCCTAGGAAGCAGCTACTGAACAGACTCTGAAAGGAAAATAAATAAATAAACAAACAGGTACGCTCAAATGCCAAGCACACTTTTTTAAAGGGTTTAATCCACATGCCTTAGAGCTGTGTTCATCTCCTCCCAGCCGTTAAACACAAACACCTGCTTTACCAAACCTGTGGTGCTGCTTTAGCTAAAGGAAGCCAGAATTCCCTGTGTTATTTCCCAGGATTTGTGCCAAGAGCAGGTTAGGATGGAAATGCACTTCTAGGGTACTTTTCCCTCTCTTCAAGACTGTAATTCTCCTCTGAGTTTGCTGACCAATTTCTCATTTAATGCTGAGGGGGTTTGCCCCAACAAAAGAGCACAGGGACACATTAGACAACTGCACAATGTCCTTCTCCCCCCATCCCTCTTGCCCTGCTTGGCCAAGCTGTCTACCCTACCTATGAGCACAACTGGCATTTGTTAAATGAGGACAGGAGCCCCTTCTGAGGCTCTTCCACATTTTTGTCTACAACACCTCTCATCCTCCTCATACACTAGAACAGACTAGGAAAAAAACAACCCCAAACCCAACAGATCATACGAGTGAGAGTACAATGAGATACTCACAGATACAGGCCGTATCTCAGAGCCTGAAAAACACAAATTCTGGCATTTTGGCAGTTTGGAGGTTGGTGCAACACCGCCTTCCTGTTTTTATATATTATTTATTTTTTTTAAAGCTGTGCACTGATTTCAGCACAGACGTAACACATTCATTTGAGGATAAAGCTGCCAAAGCTGCCTCCCTCTCACTTTAACCTCAGTCTTGGGGGTATCCCTTCCCCATCCCACATATGCTAAACAAGAAAACAGCGAGTCCCACTTTTACCTGACATTTTGTGTCAATACAGACAGCTTGCTGCTTTTCTGAGCAATGATGCAGTCAGGAAGAAAAGTTCAGCTGTTTCCTCCTTGTCGGACCTCCTCCACGCCAGCCTCACCGTTCAAACGGCTTTTCCCTGCAAAACTCCATACTCCTCTGTCCCATCTCTCACCCAACAGCAGCAGAGGACCATCGCTATATTTCCAGTACTCTTAATTCTTCTAACTTAGTGTTTGCCATTTCTTTCTTGCACTGACAATACCTGGGATTTCAAAGCCTACCCTCAAGCATCAGCCAGAGAGGGCATGTTCCAAGGTCAGAGAACATGGATTCATTCAGCCTGGTATGATGCCAGATACCACAACAGCCTGCAGCTCCCCAAATCCCCCTCTCCTCCCAGCTGATCAAGCTGTTCCACACATACAAGCGTAGTTGTTCATCCCAAGCACAGCCCCTACCACACTCTCTGAAATTTTGGTGAAAAGTTTGTATTTCTGCTGTTCAGGTGTTTCTGGGCCAAGGAAAACCTTCTGCTGCCCTGCAGTCCCTCTCCAGGACTGCTAGCTCAGCCAAAGGCTCCCTAGGAACTTATATGTGTATATAAAAAATAATATATATACTCCTTTCCCAAAAAACCTGGACGGAAAACCTTGAGACAATTAAAGAGCAATGTCCCTGCTGGGGGAACCTGCTTTGGCAGGGGTGTTGGACTCGATGATCTCTGGAGGTCCCTTCCAACCCCTACAACTCTGTGATTCTGTGATGTAATATGTGATTTGCTACTCTACAAAGGAAAGTAGGAAGAAGAGAGTGGCCAAAAAGCAACAGTTTCTCCAAGAACCAAACCTCTCAATTTTATCAAGAGCAGTTTTCATACCTGTTGTGACATCTCTTCAAATCTCCCTTTGCCTGGCTGCTGCTCAGGTAGGGACTATGCTGCATAGTGGAGGATGACTTGCAGACAACTAGCACTGGCCATGTCCATCCGAAATTCCCAAAGCACAAGGAAGCCTGGGAGTCACCGATGACATGAAGCAAGTTGCTGGGAACCCAGCCCTCATTAAGTCTGTACCAGTGCTGATGGTCTGTACCAACCATTTGGGAAAGCACTGTGCTTTCCTCCACTGAAAAGACTTAATCTAGTGCTGAGTGGCCAGGAAGGAAAGGAAATTAAACCCAAAACTTTTGTTGTTCTGCCTCCTTGTATTGCAAATGCCATTAGAAAAAATGTATTTGCTGCTGGTAAGAGTAATTTTTTGCAGCGACACAAATTATGGTGAAGTTTATAGAACTCTTGCAATGACCTTAACCGGCTTTGGGTCAAATATACTGTTTGCTTCTTAGGGAGGATGGCCAGCCAATTTAGGGTGCTAGCCTGGGGCCTTCCAGAGGTTTATTAGTGAGCAGCCATAGCTTGGTGCTGGGATCTTTGCTCCTCTTCTAACCCGCTTCCTCCCTTTGAGGTTCTGCACTGCTGGGGATGCTCAGTACTTGGGCATGCACTGGTTGCAGTTCCACCTGCTTCACTGGGATGGTGGCAAGAGTATGCTGGGGTGTTCTCAGACCATCGCTGTGGGCCACATGGGTTGTGGCTCCAGATGTGCTTTGCCTTATGGCAATCATGCTCCTTAACAGCTCGATGCAAACTTCTCAGCGAGAGAAAATTGGGAAGTCTTAACACACACTATATATGGGTAGGACAGCATGAGGCTCCCACAGAGCATTTCAGAACAGGCAGTGGGGTTGGCCCCACCACACAACTCTCTCCAAATACTCCCTGACTCACCCCATGTGGTGAAGTCCGAGGGATACCAGATGCTAGTCTGGTCTGGGGGATGGGGAGGCTGGCTGGATGCAGGATAATCCCCCAGTCTAAGATTACTTCCAACATAATTTCTAGCAGTCAGTTACATTATAAGCCCAAACCCTGGAGGCTGGACCCAGAGGACAGTAATTCCTCATAGAATCTCTTATTTGGCATTTCATCCCTAGAGTCCAGCCTTTCCTCCACTTTCCAGAACTACAGGCCACGTGGACATTTTTACTGAGGTTTCTTATGAAGCTGGGGAGCTGCCAGCCTCTCCAGTGCTGCTTTCATGAAAATATTTTCCTTTGTGCCAAGGAGGACCCTGTCCCTGAAGAGTCTCTTTCTCCCCAGGGGAGAGAACAGCTGCTGCTATCATTATGGGCTTGTCTCCCTTAATTAAGCATCCACAACCACGGCTGAAAGATGAAAACAGTCCTTTTCCAGCCCTCCAGGAGAGGGATAGGATGGAGGCTCTGGAGAAAGCAGCAATTCTCTCCCACAGTAGACGTGGGATCCCCTTTTAAGTTAGGAAGTGAATTAAAAGCACCTGAATATCCCATTTAAAACCAAACGTATCAGAATGGACCAGTTAGGCATGTTTGGTGGGAAGTAGCCTCTGTCCAGGGGAAGCAGCTTTAGTGGGGCAAGTAAGATGAACGTAGGAAGATGCATGATGGCCTCGTTACTGAAACAGGACCTCCAAAATTGTTCCCGTAGGACTTTTCTTCCCAGGTGCTCAGCATCCTTCAGGAGCTGGTGTGGCTCTGCAATGTCACTCCTGGGAGTAACAGTTTATCAATAAATGCCATGTTTCTACTTTCTTCAGAGACGTCCACCTCTGGAATTACTACTCTTTGGAGGGGGTTCATGCTTTCAAGAGGGTGAAGGTGCAGGTATGGTTGTTTTTCTTGCTTTCTTAAAATATTTTTAAAAAACTTAATCCAAACCCCTTAAATTCCCATACCTTTGTCTTTAAGCTGCTTTTCTTTGTAAGTATCCCTTCATCCTGATTAAACAAAGAAGGGGTTGCACTCAACCAAGTAATTGCAAATGTCTCAGAGTAGCATTCCTAAAAGTCACCCTGGTGCTGTCACCCACTGTCTCCTGCCCATCTCCAATAGCTCTCTATTTGTGAATTCAGGAGGGCTCCCTCCTTTCTCTGATAGTTTATCACCCTGCTTCCAGCAATCATCTCCTGGAAGATGTTAACCCCTTAAGACTTCATAGTAGGTGCTCAGACAATGAAACGAGTTTCAGACAACCAAACTATTCTGGCTGGACCTGAGCTGGATTAAGAGGTTTATAGAGCCTGTTACCACCCATATGCTGCAAGTCCTGCCAGCCAAACTGCCTGTGCTGGCATTTCCAAGCCCAGTCCTGCAAAGCAATCCAATACGATACCCATACTTCTCAAATAATCCAGCTGACAGCACTGCTGTAGGGAGGAATCCTGCAGAGCATGTGGAAGGAGGCTGGAAACAGCAATTTCCAAACCAGTGAAGAAAGCCACCTGCTTCTTATATCGTCAGTTCACAAGGCTTATCTTTATTGCAGTCCCAGTAAGCGAAATAGGTTCATCAAAGGCTTTCTGACCAGTGTGCTGCTGGAAAAATACCGGGGATGAAGTCAGGAGGCTTTATGAGACTGTGGTTTCTTATCCTTAGTTTCATTTTTGGGAGGGGGAAAAAAAAAGGACAGGATGCTCAAAATTCCCCTTCTCATACTGTCAAAATGGAACACACTATTATTTTTGGGCTTGAAAAAACACTGTGGTTTTTATGCACTAAATTTTCATATTGCATGATATAGAGCCCTATTAAAAAAAAAACCCAACCCCAAAAACCCACAGGGAGGTAATAAAAACACTGATCTCTCAGTCACTTTGTTCTCAAAATACTCCGTGGTGGAAACTTTCAAAAGCTGCCATATTCCCCTCCAGAGGAACAAAGGGCTGTTCCATGGAAACCCAACACCTGGGAGGAAGCGGAGCCGCCGCCAGCGCTGAGCAGGATCTCGCTCGGCTGGCCCGTGTGCACTGCCACATGTTTCAGCTGGTGCAGCTCTGGATGATGATGATGATCTACCCTTATTATTTTTGGCAAAGCCTGGCGTATTCTTTTAGATGGTAATTACATTTTCCAAGGCAGGCTTTCTGCCAGAGCTCAGAACGATGACCAACAGGCTCCTTCGTAACCACCTGCTTTGATTAGGTATTAATGTGCCGTTGAAACCCATTGCAAGAGCCACCCTATTTGCTTATGTTACCAGTCTGGCTTCAGGGAGAGGGAGGCTTGAAAGAGAACAGGGAAGTACCATAAGCTATGAAGACTGAAATTTGAAGTGTCTGAGACAGTAGAGATTTTGTTCCATGATTACTTGCTTTTTGGAATATTCAGACTGCGCCAGCCTTGTCCCTGCTGTTCATACATCAGCTGGAATTGAGCAGCTTTGATGTGGTATGAGCAAACCTGATAGCCAAAAACAGAAATAAAACTTCTTGCAGGAAATTGGGCTCTTTTTCACCTTACAAATATCAGGCTTGCATTTTCTTCTTCTTTCCTAGCTGGCTCCAGAGCATGAGACAGGCTTGAAAGTGCTGGGTTCTGTGGGTGTAGAGGTGCCTTTTGACTGCCTCCTCCCTAACAAACACTGGCTTTGTGGACTCACTTGTATCTGATGGATAGTAGAGGTCCTAAACATACTGAATTCTTAAGACTGCCATAAACACTTGGTCATGGACAGCAGAAATAGCTCTGTGCTAGCTCCAAAGGTCAAGTAACAACAGCCTGGCCACAAATGTTGTCTGTATTTATAGGCATCGTAGATGCTTATTATGTGGTATCACAAAGAGATCTCAAAGCACAGAAGTTCAGCTATGGGTTAGTAAGGTTGCACCGGCAGGAGAACCAGTCTTTCAGTCCAAAGAAAGCCTCTTATTTCCTCCATCCTCCAATTTTTACCCTCTAATTTTTGCCATCTCCTAGTTCCCAAAAAAGGAAATGGTGGTTCCTGACAGAGGGTAGGTCAAGCCTTGCATGAGGAAGACTCATACTCTCTCTTGCTAAAGGGAAGCAAGACATTTCTTTTACTGGGTATCCCACACTTCAGGTATTTTCTTCACTAAACCAGAGAGGACAGAGGATTGAGGCACCAAGAGCCTAAGGGATGTGAACAAGGATATTTTCCAGAATTTTAGGGAACCAGGTTCCTAATCCTACTTCTTTCTCTAGCATTGCTTTCAAGAAATGCCCAGATTTCTCATTAAATATTTTACATTCTGCTCCGATGGATCCCTTCTCATGGTTTTTCCAGTCACCCATTGAGCTGTTACATCTCCCTTTAATAATCATCAAGTCTTAATTTTATCTTCAGTTACCAAGCACAGAAACAAGTCAAGGGCTTGGCACACATCACAGGTACAAAGGACACCGGCGCCTGGCACCGTCACAAAGCAGCAGTCTCGAAGTGAGTAATCATAATTACATTCAACATGAATTACCTCTCTCTGCAGGTACCAAATTTTAAAGGAAATACAACAACATTACTGATGTCCTGTATAGGAGCTAAAGCACAGCAAAACCACCATTTATCCCAATTTAGGACTGCTCAAATGGCAGACTTCTTTGTAGACTTGCTTGTGAGTATGTATCACCCAGGCTGCATCAAGCTCCCTGACACCTCCTGCATTCCTTCCAAGCCTTTCAGAGTTCTCCAGCCAGGCTTTCCACAGCATCCTCAGCTGCAGGCTGCTAGGGCTGGTTTGCAGCTTCCCTTGGAGCAGACCTCAATAAAGTTACTACAGGATCTTGATAAAAATTAATGTGATGCTCTGCCACGTGTCACCAAGCCCGCATCCCGCGGGGGACACAGTATATGAAAATTACAAACTTAGTTTTGCGGTAAAGCATCATCAATGAAATGGCCATCTCAGGGGAACATTCTGCCTTCACTTTCACTCTGTTCTTTTATCATCTCCCAGAAGGTTTTATTATTAAAAGTAGCAATATGTTTAAAAGGAAGCCAGAGCGGACACCTAGAAAGAGCTTTGTATTTATTACGATCATTTCTGCTTTGCAAAGCAGGCATATGCCTGCCAGAAAGCACAGCGCTTCGCCCCTGCCAGCCTAACCTGATCCGTGGGGAGCAGAAGGGGGCTTGGGTTTTCACATTATCCAGTTTGTGTTCCTTCTCTCAATGGAGCTGCCACTCTAAAAGCATTTTAAGTTAATTCCCCTCATCGTTTTTGGGTTGGCTTTTTTTCCTTTAGGTGATCATATCCATGATTTAATCAGGTTAGCACTCCATGGAGATAACCACTGACAAACATCAGGCAGCTCCTCGGTGCACATCACTTTGCCAGGAAAAGTAAAGCACACAACCCTCAGCTTCAGGGGCTTAGGTTTCTCTCTGGGAAGTTTAGCAGAGCAGCTCAGTAAAAAATATAAGATTTTTCCATGCCTGTGGAAATACTTCCTTTAATCCAACGACGAGACAAATCATCAGACTGTTTCCTTTGCCAAAAGAAACATTCTCAAAATGCTTCACTGAAATTATTGAAACCCACGTACATAGAGGGAGAAACAGCCACCTAGAACTTGTTTCAACTTCTTATTACATTATATTAATACAACTATTTTGCCTCCAACCAAATGGCATAACGCTGACAAATCTCCTGTCGAATACGTAGACAAATCCGACACAATCCTGCTGAACACCTCAACTGGAATGAGCTGACCTTACAGAAAACTGCCAGAGAAGTGTCCAGCAGACACAACCCAGCAGCCACCCTGCACGTTTTACTGTGCAAACGTCATGCATCTCATTTCCCCAGCAGAAAGGTGTGGGGTCCGGGGGGGAGGGGATGGTGATCAAGGGAGTTTCTGATCTGGAAGCAACCTTTATGAATGTCCTCAAACATGAAGGCTGTAGCAGAAAGTTTTAATCATTTAATTGGTACGTTTTGGCAAGACTGTGCACAACACCGTAGCAGAGCATGCATCCAAAATCATAGACTGTATTAATCTCCAGTGCATTAATTGAAGCCTTCAGGCAAATTATTACATATTTCCACTTAGGAAAGAATCACAGAATTGTAGGGGTTGGAAGGGACCCTCAGAGATCATCAAGTCCAAAGCAGGTGCCCTAGGACACATTGTACAGGTAGGCATCCAGATGGATCTTGAATATCTCCAGAAATGGAGACTCCACAACCCCCTTGGGCAGCCTGTCCCAGGGCTCTGTCACCCTCACTGTGAAAAAGTTCTTCTGCATATTGATATGGAACTTCCTGTTCTTCAACTTGAGGCCATTGCCCCTTGTCCTGTCCCCACAGACCGCTGAGAAGAGGCTGGCGATTTCCCTCTGTCTCCCACACTTCAGATATTTAGAAACATTAATAAGATCCCCTCTTAGTCTTCTTTTCTCAAGGCTGAACAGCCCCAGCTCACTCAGCTCTTCCTCGTAGGGGAGATGCTCCAGGCCCTTCATCATTTTCGTAGCCCTTTGCTGGACTCTTCCCAGGAGAAAAGTTTTCTTTCCTGGTGAATGACCATTAACCACATAATATGAACAGGGGATTGTGGTCATTTGGATAACTGATGTGTGTGTCATGAAGGCCAGGTTGGCAAAAAAAGATTGGAGTCCACCTAGTTCATGACTGCAGGAAAGCAGTGATCCTCAGCAGCATCATGGCAAAGCTGTGTGGGTTACATCTGCTTTATTGCCGTGCTGGCGTAGGACTGCTTGCTGGCTTTTGTAAGGGGTAACTTTAAGGTGTCCATACATACAATTTGGCTACAGAGAACTGTGCAGTTGTTAAACCTGAACTGGTGAATGAGAGGAGAAAAAGCAGATAAGGAAAAAAAGGGTACTTGATGCTGTGTGTGAAAACTGCTGTTCCTTTCAACAGCAGGTGCTGTAATACAGAAAAAAAGGTGTTGACTGACACAGTTGGAAATTATAAAACCATCCTGGGGACACACAGATCTATGATGCTGCTTATAAAGGGCCCTTCATCCATCCTGAAGTGACAACACTAAACAGGCGCCGCTGGAAAAGGGGTGTTTAATCCAGCCTTTGGACTGCTCACTAGCACTGATCCTGCTTTCCGCAGGCTGACTGATAAGAAACATGCTGCAACCACCCTGTTCAGCAGCAGCAGACAGTGAGCAAAGCCCTGGACCTTGGAGCAGTGCTTTGGGCTATTTCTTCTCCACTGTGGTCTGCGGAGGAAAGTGCCTGTGGTCCTGTCATAGCAAGGAAAGATAATGTGGAAGAAAACAGGTCACCTCGTGATGCATGGGGGAGACACACCTGCCCACAAACATTTACAGCCCTTTAGTACGGACACCTGAAATAATTCTGTGCAGCGACAGAGAAAGGTTTTAATGAGTTTGAAATGGGGAAAAGGAGTTCGATGAGAGACGTGCTGCATACCATGTAAATTAACACCTATGGATCTCCTCACGTGCCCCTGAAGATGGGCCACTGTCCTTTGTGTGGGGCAGCTTGCTTTCACTTCACCATTCTCAGAATTCTGTCATGGGTGAGGATGGGATCTGAAAAACCTTTCAGATTTAGGAAATCAACTCCCAAGCCTCCTGGATGCCTTTGACCCAGCACTTTCAGAAAATTATCACCAGAAAGGGGCATTTTTTTGTTTTGTTTTATTTCATTGCTGTGGTCAAAAATACCTAACCCCCCCTATGCCAAACCCATGCTTCATAACCTGCCAAAGGAAGAAGAGCTACTAGCCCAGGCATCATTTCTCTCTCACCTGCCTCCAGGAGACCACATTTCAATTCCTTCTCTTGCCAGAGGACGACCTGCACCACTCTGTCTGATCCCAAATTTTACACAACTACTCCTGAATCAGAACCAAGCCATAGGTTCCCAAACTTCCTCCCAACTCACGTGCTGTCTGAGTTTTATAGGTCAGGAAACAAACTGGGGGGAAAAAAAAATAAGAAAGAAGAACACAGCAGCAGCAGCCACAAAAATCACATTTCTTGCATACTAAAAAATCTACCACTTTCACTAACAAGTGCTTCCCTCTCAATATTGAGGTTCTCAGACACATCTACATAAGAGGCTTGAGCGAGCTTAGCTCTCTGGAATATGTGTCATGCCAGACCCAAATCACAGCGCTGTGATGTCATGGCCAACAGCAGCTCAACTCCCAAGACTTGCCTTTTTTTGCCCCAAAATAGCAGTTAAGCCTGAACAGGAAGTTCAGAAATATTCGTAACGATGGAATTAGAGGTAACACTTAATCCTCATTACTCACTATTGGTATTTAGGCAGCATACTGCCTGGCTTGTGAATAATCCAGAGGCAGAAGGCAAAAGAAGTTAATGTATGTGAACAAGGTACTGTCACTTCAGAGAAGTGTCTCTGTGCTACATGTTGCCCCCCCATGTAATCCTTGTTGGGGGGAGAGAATGCAAATTCCTCTCCCTTTACCTGTCATTGTAAGAAAAAGTAGAGCTGGCATGAATAAAGAACAGAGAAGACAGATTCATATCCTGTTTTCAGCTACCTAGAGCTGCACTTAGAGCATCCTGTGAGTACTTAAGAGTTGCACTGAAACTTCCCTGCTTGTTTAAGGACAGTTTGGTGGGTGGTTCTCCATGTGCCCACCACCTTGTCCACCCAACAGCACTATGAAATGCTGCTGTAAGACTCAAGCCACAGAAAAATACTCCCTTTTGAGTGTGGCCATGCCCCCCTTTTTGCTTCTTGTTATTTCTCTCCCAAGCAGCAAGCACAGGCCAGCTAGCCGAGCCACTGGCACAAAGGTTTCCTACCTCGTTCAAGTCAAGGGGAACCAGATTAGCAAAGACCTGTTTATACTGCTCACAGGCACCCGGCTCATCTTCGTTCAGGGAGGAATCAGCAGCTTTGCCTGCTGGGATGAAGGGACAGCATCTCCTAAATATCAGCTAGAGGAATAAACTCGGCAGCTGGCACAGTAGGGGCTAGAGAAGGTCACATCTCTGTGGCCTGAGTTTAGTAATAACCCTCATTTCAGGGACTGCACATTCCACAGCCCTTTATCTCAAAGTATTTTCTGTGGAAAAAAAGAAAAAAGGCAAAAAAGTGCTGCAGCATTGCCTTTCTTCTCTCTGAAGACTGAAGAAACTGAGCACAATAAACTGGCCTCACTCCCCACTGCTGGCAAATGGCAGAGGAGATGACACCAGCCAAGCTATCTAGGCTCTCCACAGCACCCCACCACCAAAGAGCATCTTTCACATGCGTTGTGCTGGGTACCACTTTACTGTCCTCTGTGGCTACACTGCTTCTCCTACGACAACAGAAAAGCAGCAGACAAGCTGAGGATCTGTCTGCCCCCATCACACAGACCTCTTTACCCTCCTACCCATGCTCTCCCGTCTTCTGGATGAAAGCTCCTGTTTCATCCTGCTGCCACGACCGAGGCATCTCAAATCCACTCCACACACTAAAGCCCTTCAAACTGTGATTACAGCACAGTTGCTCCAGCTGCTCCTGCAAAGGGTCCCAAAACCCATCTCCAAAGCAAAATAAATGGTATGAGTAAAACGTTACTCTCAACTTGTGAGGTTCTGGCATGCATGAGGCAAGTTTAAAAGCTGCTCGGCCACATCGCTGAGCAGTCTCAGTCCTACAGTGAGAGGTGATGTAGGTCAGTGCTCAGGTATCTCCGGAGGGTTGGGAATGCTTTACAGATGTGGGACAGCAAGCAATGTGACAGCCTTCCAGTTTGTGCAGAGCACAATGCAGTATAGCAGGGGAAGAAGAGAAAGAGATTAACTCTTTGACATGCAAGAGTGTCAAGCTGCCAGAGCCTGATCTTCCCACTGCTGGATTCTGCCCTGTGGAGACAGAGATGTGCAACCACAGAATAGAGCAGGATTTCCACCTCTGACATTGTGGGGAAAAAAATAAATAAATGAGCAAAAAGCTCATCTGCTTACTCACAGATCCTCTGTGCCACCCTTGTCGTGTGGGCAGCGAAAGCTGAGTGCAGATTGCTAACAGTACTTGCCATTGCCATCTTCAGAACTGCCATTTGCAACTGATTAATTAACGCTGCTTGGGTACAGCCTGTAATGTTAATTAAGCTAAAGGGGGAGTTTTAAAAAGCAAGACTGATGAGTGCTACAAGGCACTAGAAGAGGCTGAACATGGCTGCCTTTCCCCTCCAGAAACAGTGAAAACAAACAAACAAGTAAAGTATAGACCTGAACAAAACGGGTCCCAGTACATTTTTAAACAGATCGCATTTGCTTAATTTCAAATAAAAGCAAATACAATTTAATTTCCAGGGCTAGAAGCAAGAATAATACAGCCCTGCTGTGTTGTCTTCATCTGTCTTCTAATAAACTGATTAGAGCCCAACACGTTAAAGCCCTGTGCATCATTATCTATTATTCAGGTCCCTAAAAGATGTTAATTAACCCACATGTTCTGAGAAGCTGCATTGTAACACATACAATAGGGAGCCACATGGCACAGTCAAAGCACGTGTTGCTTACTCGTTTTGACTTAATTACATGGGCATGACGCCAAGGTGGTTCTGGAGGAAAAAAGTATAGTATTGGAGAGACAATGTCCAGATGCACACATCAGTTTGCAGTTCATTATTTTACCAGGAAAAAACAAATCAATCCACCTTTCTCTGTTCTTACACAACAGCAGCAGCAACAAAATCTAGCTCAGTCAGAACTAGGTTGTGTCAGGTAAATCTAACACTAAGCATGATACGTCTGGGTTCAAAAAGCAGCACTCAAGAGTTGATGCTGCCATGCTGGAAGATCTGAAAAACAAATGCTTTTCAGGTTGAAATGCAAACTATAAACTAAAGTAATTGCAGGGATGAATGGGGTTTTGACTCAGTTCCTGGTTACTCAGCCATTGAGAAAGGAAAGACGAACAAAAGAGTCTCTGTCAGCTCCTACAGCCGTGGCACATGCATGTCCCTCTCAGATGAAGACTCTAGAGAAGGTGCATTACCCTGACCTCCACCAAGCAAAACAAAATCGTTCAGATCTTAAAGTTAAGCACACTTAGCAATGACAAAAGGCTCCTCTAAGTCTACAAAATTATCTCTTCCCAGACTGCAAGGCATGGGAGGACATGGTACCTGTAAGAATTATGTTACCAACTGAACACCATAAACCAGCATGTTTTCAACGGAAAACACCGAGCCACAGCTTTTTGTGCTGAAAATTATTTTTCTTCCTAATATCTAATCCTGAGGTAGACATTTTGCATGCAAAACTTGGGCCCAATTTTTGAAAGCTGGCAAAGTTGTAAGCACTAAACCCAACGTCGTGCAAAGAGATGTGATCAGCTGGTAAAAACATCAGGTAGACCACCCAACCCCTGTAAAGCCTTAAGGACTTGAATGGTGTCTTTTAAACCCAGTCATCAAAGAGGAGAAGTCAGTGCAAACTGGGAAGGTTTCTGAACTGCTCGTGACTGGTCTCTCAGTGTGTGGTCTCTGGTTTATGGAGTAGGTAGCTTGTGCTGCACTGACGAGAAAACACCGTGTGAGCATCCAGGTACTATGAGAGCATCCTGGTACCGCATGGGTTAAAGCTGAGATGATGAATATCAACATAAATCACTCACTGGTGTGATTTAGGGCTAGTCCATTCATTACCAGAGATAAGCAAACACCACCGTTACAATAGATCAAACAGGATGAAAGTCATCAAACAGGATGAAAGCAGCACTTTGGACCTTATGCTAACTCAACTCTCTTTTATAAACCTCTCCCTTTTTCTTTCTTTACAACACTTTCAAAAGAAAACAAAACCAAAACCAAAAGCCTTTCCCTACAGAACTCCAAGCATCACAGGCAGGTGAGGTTGTGAGAGAAGCACAGCAATCCCAACTGGGGACCTGCCGTGCTGCTGGGACTGCACCCAAAACAAGGCGGCAGGCTTGGCTGGAAGCACACCATGCTCTTGTGGAAAGGAGTCACCAAACCGTGCTGACAACAAATGAGCTCGAACCACAACTCTGCAGCCAGGGTCCCAGCTCAGAGCTCGCTGATAAGGGCAGGACTTCGCTCTGAGGCAGGAACCGACTCCGTCCCCCAGGGCCTTCATGTTCCGCTTCTCTGCCATAAATCTAAGCCAACTCCATAAATCTGCTAACATAAACTCCTGGTGGGAGTTATGCAAACATGACACATGCAACTGGAGGTTTGGAGAGAGATGTCCTTCTTGTTCATCTCCTAGTGCTGCTGGTATTTTTCTATAAAGCCGTTTAAGAGCTGCTAGATCTGCCAAGCGAGCATTTCAGCCGGCACAACAAACAGCCTTTGGGAGCACATTACTTTGTGGGTTTTATATTTTATGGTTGTACAGGACCTTTGTGATGGGGTTTCAGATGCCTCTGGTGTCAGGATTTTGGACTTAAATTCAGAAGGACAATTTGCTCCTTGTTCTCAGGAGGAACCTGAAGATGTGACAAAATTTGTATTAGGATTTAATGTTAAAGAAAAAAAATAATCTGAAAGGGTTGCTTAACTCAAACTGTCCTTAATTCCTTGCATGTTGTAGGGAACAAGGGGACAAGCTATCCCACCTATATTTATCACAGATGTCATATATTTCCTCACACCCACGGAAATTTGGGAGAGGAAAAAGGCACTTCAAGGTTCCTTTACATTTAGCCTGCTGAATCAAAGCTTTCTCTTTACCCACACAGCTCCTGCTTTTCCCCAGTGCAAATATCAAGGTCCCTCTGTGCCTCCTCTGAAGCCTCAGTAGTACAGCCTTTACGGATGGACCACTGCACTGGACAGATCATGGGTTTGAGGACTCTTTTTTTTCTTTTTTCCCCCAAAAGGAGGTGGGGGAGGGAACCCCAGAAGAACTTGGTAGTTTCCAAAATATCTACTCAGCAACATAAACTACCCATACAAAGTTTATTCTGCTGGCAGAACTGCAAAAGCTGAGCAGGTCCTCTGATGGCACGAGAACCCGGCCAGCTGAGCACCAGCTCACCAGGATTTCATTGCATCTTACGTCGACCCTTCTGCACATCCACCCAGCAGTTTCCACTGCTGACAAAGGCAGTATTTTTATGATCAACGAATATCCATGCAGATGCCATTAATATGTCCATGTGTATCAGTGTAAGTAATAGCACAGTGTTAATTGAATGGCTCGGTGTTCATTTCATCGTGCATTAACGCTGCTGAAAGTTATATAATGCAGTTCCCAGGGAACATTTTACTGTACACCATAAACTACCTCAAGCAAAAAAAAAACCCAAACCCACAAAGACAAAGCAAATCAGAAGATCAGAAGGCTGAAAGCTCCTAGCAGCTTCTCCCCTTTTGGAGGGCTGTTATTTAATCAGCTTTTATTTCCATTATTTATCATGTGGAAACAACTGTGCTGTTTCGGTTGCTGTAGCTTAAAATGTAATAAAATATGGCTGCGACACAACAATACCTGGATCCTCCAGCCAAACCCTGCATTTCAGTGTCAGGATGTACAAAATATTAATCATCCGATGCAGCTGCTGACGCCTTTGTGAACAGAGCATACATTTCACAGCACCCTGGCACTTCTCCAAAGGGCTTTTATTAAAAAGAACCTGTGAGTTACTGAACTGTAAGGTTGGCAAGTCAGAAATTTGACCCAATATCCAGGTTCATAATGCTCTTGGAAAATATTTAAATCAATGAGCAGACCCAGACCCTTAAATCACAGCACAATAACACCCGGCACACCATTATACAACAAATCTTTTTTAAGAAGAAGCGGCTGATAAAGCTTAGCTCCTGGCATCATTATTCACAATGTTTTGTAACCAAGGAGGCCAGGTTCCTACTTAGGGATTAGGTCAACAGTGTCAGAAAACATCTGGGCTGACAAAACCCTTTTTAGGCTACATCTTTGAGTTGTGAGTTTTACAGCACTTTAATTAAGGTGGATATTATCACAACACAACTGTGCAGCGATATGACGTGCTTTACTTGTACAGATATGCCAAGGGAAATCTCTGGTGATGCTGACCGTGCACCTATGCTGCCGAGAGGAGGTCAAGGAGCTCTTGCCTTGGCCCAGCAAAGTGTGGCTCCAGCTCCTCGGAGCTCCCCAGCTTTCAGACCAAGCTCATCTGTCCACCCCAGACTAAGAAAATACAGGCAAGCAAAAAGGAGAATAAGAACATTTTCAGCTGTAGTGTCAGTCCTGATGAGAACTGGGTCATTAAAGAACAGCTATTTCAGCCATTATATCTAATTGCAAAAAGGAATCGGTCTCTAAAAATAAAGCTTCAAGTGCCTGAACTATATTAAAGGCAGATAATTAACAACCAAATAGAAGAGGCCATATTCCCCATCACGTTGAGTCCAGGTCTCCCGCAGAGACATATCATTCCAGTATATCACTAGCACAGCAGCCCCATGCAAAGGACAACAGCCGCAGCTCCTGGCTGATGATACAACTACACAGTAACCTCGTTCTCTGAGCTTTTGAAAACAAAGACCACCACAGCACGTCAGTACTTCTGGTTCCTGAAGGAAACCTGTCTGCACTGAATTCACAGATACAACTGATCCACAAACTGGGCAAATACTTACCTGTCTCCAGCTGAGATGCATCCCTCCTATTTATACACATAATTGATGCCTCTAATTCATAGATGCTCCATCCTCCAAGGACTGAGAAACATGCTCAGAGGCAATTCAGTCCACCTGAGACACGAGCCATCCTCTGTCAATGCCTACCTCTTTCCACATGCTCCACAGTCAGCCTTTTATCTCCAAAAAAAGCGCCAGACGCCAGACGTTGAGACTGTCCCCTCAGATGATAACATCTCAAGGCCACGCTCCATCCCAACTTTAGCCAAGCCAATCTTCCTAGTGGGAGTCAGGAGTGAAACACCTTTGGAACAAGAAGGTGGGAAACAGGGTGCAATATTGCACAGCCAGAGATGGGCAGAGACTCAAAGCTTGTTTGATGTATGTAAACATGCTCGAGATCAGACGTGTCTTTGAAGTACTTGGAATTGCAAAGCTGGAGTGGAGTCTCACAAAAATAATCTTGTTCGTGGCACATCATGTTCTTCCTATTTCTGAATGTGATGGGAACACTGCGAGAACAGCCTCTGCCATCACAGAGCATATTGTATTCCCAGGCCACGCAGCAACAGAAAAGCAGAAGTGAATGGAGCAAAAGAAAAGCATATAACTTTGGCATTATCACCCTCAAAAATACTGTGTGTTTAAAACCAAACAAAATTAAAAAGGTCCAAATTGCCTAATACTCCATTTGAAAGTTTTTCATGCCCATTTTATCTTCAGAGCACTTCTCAGGACACTTTCAGAGAGGACCTAAAAGATAAATCAGATTTGAGAAACTGATCCACGTTGGGGGTGAATATCCCCCTCCTGTCCTCCTCTTCTCCAGAAGAGCGTGGATGCAGTTTATCTATGCAAACCCCAAAGATAGGGCAGGAGGGACAGGAAGGAGAGATCCAGCCCAGCTGCAATGAAGGAAGGGGCATCAACCACATCAGGAAGAGCAAAAGAACATCTAGGTATGGATGAGTAGTTCTTGCCCAAACCTGAGGGAGTGCAAAGTTAAAAGCTGTGTCTGCTGCCTTTTTGCCCAAACTTCCCTCCAAAAAAATCCCTTTCCTAGACTATAACCTCTTGCTTATTAAAGAAAAGATAGAATTGATAGCACCTTTGGGGGGATTCATGTAAGGCCAAAAGGGCCTGCATGAACATTGAGCTTACCTAGTGATTTCCACATCACTCCAGAACTTTTTAGGTGGACATCTAGGCCTAGACTGAGAGATTTCCTATGACAGCAAATTGTTCAGTAAATTGTGTCAATGGTTAATTAACCTCAGGATAAAAAACCCACATCCCCTATTTCCTATCTAAACATGATCAACTTGAGCTTCCACTAGACCATTTGGCCATCTCCTGCGCAGCTGAAACACCTACTGCTGTTGGATGTTTGTCCTGTTAAAACCACCTGTTGGGTGCTTGTATATGACAGTAATAGGTGACATAGAATATATTTTAAAAAAGTCAGGACATGGGACAATGCAGATACACACATACTCACTGAGCTGGAATACCCAGGTGTAAAGACAGCACTTAGCAGCCCTCCCTGCCCTCGTCCCAAACCACTGGCCAGGCATGCTGGGGGAGCAAGGCTAGCAATCACCTTCAACAAAAACAGGGCTTCAGCTCAACACAAGTTCCTTTATGGGGCTTAACAGCACTTCATAAAATCTGTCAAGTGACTTTGGGAGCCTTTGCACTGCTGCTTTCAAGCTGCCTCTCTAGAGGGAGCGGGGGACTCCCACCTCTGAGGCTGGGAGACTCGGATGCTCTGGAGCATGGCTAAGCTGCTTGCTGATGCCATTGGTTACAGGGCTGAAAGAAGTGTCTGCTTTCTGTGCAGGCATTGCCCTCCCTCGGGTAGTGACAGACCGAGGCAGGGCAAGCCAGCTCATATCAGTTCAGAAGAGGTTTCTGTCACACTCTGCCCATTGCTTACTGGTGATATGATACAAATTGCTTCACCTCTATCTGCCTGTATTCCTCACCATTAAACGGAGGTGAAGATTTGGTGATGAATGATGTAAACCCAAGTATTACCACCAGTCAAGTGAGGCAAAGGCAGTGTGCTTGAGCCCAATGTTCAATTCTCCAGTATCATCAAAACTACACATGGAGGAACAGCCAAAGTTCCCTAGAATGTTACAGTCCTGGTCTCCCCCTCTTCATCCACCCCTTTCCCAGCCACACTCTGCTCTTCACTTTGCAGAGCCAGCCTATTAGTTGAGCATTTAAGAGCATTTGGGTGAAAACCCAGACAATGAGCAGACTTGATAGAGAACATTCATAGGCCATCAAGCCACTCAAGATGACCAAGACCTGGCGTCAGAGCATGAGTGTGCTGAGATGTACTCTTAGAAAAGGTGGTGAGGATCAATCGGTTAGAGAATTAAAGGGAGAAGAATTAGCTGCAGAAAACCATCAAGCAGAGATGTCCAGTCAGATCACGCAATTTGTGACAGCAGCTTTTTCAGTCTGTTGTTCAGGTTCTGTTTGAACCATCCTCTCCCTCTCTTAGAGGATCATTAACTCACACCTTCCTCTCACTTCTGGCCAAACTCCTTTCATTCTTCTCCACCTCCTTCTCCCATACAACTCTTACACACTCGTTCACCTGTCTGTACATCACATCCCTTCCCGCTCCGTGTTTATCTTATCTATTCAGATCCCAGCTCTATAAAGATGCTCATTACGTCACACCTGCAAAGACTTTGTTAGCCAGACTTTCAAAAGCTTACAAGTGGGATTAAATAGCATCTAGTAGATAGTGAGTTGTGGGAATCAGCAAGTTTTTCATGCAGGGCCATTCAGGGTAATTACTAATCACACATTCATTGCAGATGCAACCTTTTCTGACCCAGTTCTCAATTGGCAACATCTGTCTGCCTGCAAAAATGCGCATCATTGTGCTACAACTCTCATATATGAAATAAGGAGCTATTATGAATAAAAATCCCCCCTTTTCCTTAGAAATCTTTCTACAGATTGGATCTCTCACACTGGCTGCCTTCCCTTACCAACAGCCAAGGAACTTCTATCAGTTGCCATTTTACCTCTCTGTGGCCATGGACTGTCCTGTCCCACGCTCTGTTCCACCAAAGACTTGCCCTCACAACGATTCTATGGGATGCTCTTTCCTGGCCATAAGAAGCAGGAGCTCCAGGGCTGTTGCTGGGGCTGAAAGCTCTTCAGGGTGAGAGGCAGCAGGGGAGGGTTCTGCTGCATCCAATCCTTTCCGTTACTCTTTAAAAAAATCTCACAGCTCCAGCCAAGCTGGTCTGTGTTTAACAATCTGCTAATCCAAATTTACTCAGTGCTCACAGGTTAGCTGCCTCCTCTGAGAGTGGTACTAAAGGATGCTGAAAGAAAGATGAAACTAATATATACCCATTTTGTCACCGCTTAACCCAGTGCAATTATCACAAGGTTCATGTTCCATAAATGGCAACGAGCTCTTAACAAAGTGATGTTGTACAGAAGGCTCCTGCAGATCACAGCTGGGAGCACGGCTGAGAGCTCGGAAGCGCTCCTGGTTAAAAATAGGACAGTACATGGAAGAGGTAGGATTTGTAACTTCTAAAAATAGCCTTCCCTAAAAGGATGCTCTTTACCTTGCTCACACATCACATGTGCATTGGGGTCTCTTGCCTGGTACCAGCAGCCATATCAGGATTTTTGCCTGGTCCTAACTTATTATTTCAGAAACATCTAACTCACAAATTAGAAGAAAAATAGTATTTACCATAATGAGTCATTCCGAGAGCTACATTCACAAATGCTCCCTTCCCCCTACCAGGAGACACATTCCAGGACCATGTGAGCAAGAAAACACAGTGGCAGCCTCCAAATAACACCGGCTCCGCTTACTTAACAATTTTGGCAAGTCTGTTGTTTCCTGATTCAGTGTTTCAGATTTGCTACAACAAAAGTGAGAGATTACAGAGCAGGTTTGCGTGGAGGCTGACATAAATGTAGGTCGACCAAACTGAATTTCCTATGAAGTGTAGGAGAGCAGCGTTGTCACACCATAATGGTCTCCAGCTGTTATACCACCAAAATACACAGCTAACATTTACAATACATGCATACGGTACTTAAAAGCATGTACAAAGCTGGCTCGTCTGACAGGAGGTCCACAGGGCAGAGGAACTATGGCAGGACTGAGTATTTATAGAAAGCAGAGAGCGTGATCACTTGGTGACAGTGTTTACAGGGTCTGTTCCTGCTGCGTTAGTACCTCAACTACATCATATTGGGACAAAGATTAAATTAGACAATTCTCCCAAATTCCTGCCGCCTTCTATTGCTCTGCCAGCATCCCAGGCTAAACTCCACGTTAATGCATAGCACCAAAATTGTTATTCCACAGGGACAAGGGAAGCCCAAACTGCTCTGCATGGCAGGGAGAAGGGGGAGGCGATGTGATCTAGTGGATGTAGCACAGGGCTAGCAAAGGAGCTGCTGTTCCCAGCCTCGCCACTGGCCTACAGTGCATCCCTGAGCAAGGAAATGTGCCTCTTTGTGCTCTAATTTCCAGATCTCCAAAGTCAGAATTGTCTTTTTAAGATCCCTGCATGTTCAAGAGCTAGGCTGATTTCTGCTAAAATGAGGGAGACAAAGCCACAAAGCCAATAAAGAGCCAGGGACCACCCGAGCAAACCACGTAAGTTAGTGGAATCCCTCCAGTTTTTCATTTCTCCATAATACCCAACAAGCCATGATGTTGGCAGGTTGCCACAGGACTCTGACAGCAGCTGGTAAAAATTAGGAGTTTGGTTTTTCCCTTGATTTGGGCATAACAAGAGAAGAACACTGACTGTATCAATCTATTTTTAAGCTGATGCAGTAAGCAGCACCATCTGACTAAGGCACTGGGCATCACAGGTTTTCGAAAGGAAAAGATGCCTCCATTTGGACTGTCCAAAGGGTATGACCTTTCTCTGGGTGGGCTCTGCAGACCTGACAAGTTCTGGTGTGATTCCACAAAACATGAGGTATAAAGGGCTATGGTCAAGGTAACCAGAAGTAGGTGTCTTTCAAAACACGGGTCTAAAGACTCTTGCCGCAGGTGCTTTGACTTAGCCTCTGGCAGAACAGGAAGGAAAGAGAAATAAAAGCATTTCTTTGTCATGTACATCATGGGCTGGCTATATTTATAATGCCACACAAACTGTTGACAGGTTGGTTCAAAATGTCATCGTACCAACATCTGAAAAAGCCCCAATTACCACAACAGACTCCTTCAAGCGATATACAATGATAAACTACACGCAGTGTGATAGAGCTGCTGCGTAACCAGCACCCAAGGTTTGCACTCTGAGTAGACAAGAGATGCATTCACACTATTTCTGCCTCCCACGTGGGCTCTAGGAGGCAGCTGGGGAAAAGTTCATTTGGTACAACTTGCCTCTGGGCTTTTCTTTTCAGCTTTAACATTTTACTGAACAGAATGGCCTCAGAGCAACTTGAGACGAATCCAGTCTGCATACCAACTGCAGGTAAATGGACTCCCTTTATGTTGCAGAACTGCACTTCCCAGCATTTAATGCCAGAACAGATCCTTCTATTGGCTGATCTTCACTTGCTTCATGGAGTTAACATCTTCATCCATGCTGTCATCCAAACACCCCACATACCAAGAACCCCATCATTTGTGCTTAACTGCCATCTCTCTGAAAGGTGCTTAATCTTGACTTGAAGACCTCAACAGAAGTTTTCCTACAGGCTAATCATGGAGCACTGGAAGGAAAAGCATTGGCAAACCTGCTACGTTACATTGCAGAAAAGGTGCTCATCACATCCTGACCCACTGGCTATCTGTCCAGCAGATCAATTCCTAACCTCTGACATTGCCACCCAGAAGCCAAAAGGTTATACAGCAACACTGAGCGGGGTGAAGGCCTGAGGAAGACATCTCCAACCAAGCCTGCTTATGGCATTACGCAGAAAAGAAGCAGAGCTATCAATCTGACACTGCTGTGGGTGTGGAAATGTAGCAATTCTTTTATCCTATATAATAAACTGAATTTGAGGTAGCTGAAGGAAAGAGCTGCTTGTTCCTGGGTGTAACAGAGGCCCCATGTTCGTATTTTGAGGTGGAAAAACAAAGCAGGCAAGCCTGTTGTACTGTACCCGTAGGCAAAAGGACCCACTGCATCCCGTCAGACCCACCACTGAAACAGAACTGACCACGGGGCATTGGTCTCACAAGCATAAAATGCAGCAGGAAGGTTTTATGTGTTTTATTTACTTAGAGCAACAGGCTAGTGCTTGGGCAAGCTGCTCTGGTGCAATGTAAATCCGAGGTCTCCCTAATATGTGCAAAAGCACGGAAAGAGAGGAATTTATTAAAGGATACAGTGACACGCCTTTGATGTATCAAAAGCTATGCTGTCTGCCTCTCTGAACAACTGAGTCATGAACCACAAAGGAAACTCTTCTGAAGTTTATTTCTTCTCTAATTTGCATCTTGTTTTCTTGCTCCTCTTTTGTAACTTGTGCTTTGAAAGCACATTTCCCTGCCAGCCGCAAAGCAGAGCCCAGGAGGTGAGAAACCTCCGTTCCACCACTGCAAGGATTCCTCACTTGCTGCCTACATGTCTTCTAATGCCAGGCTGACCCTACCCACCTGTGGGAAGGGGGAAGCTCCCTCTCAGAGCTGATCCATTACCCTCCCGCAAGGCTTCTGGAGATACCGCCATTCCCTATGTTACACCCAACACTTCAAAAAAACAATGCTCTTCATCAAAAGGAAAATAATCACAGGTCACACACACCCCACCACAATGAATACGTGCTCCCATGATTTCCTCAGCATGGTTTCTAAGAGTATGACTGGGCTGATGTAAACTTCGAAGCTCTGCAATTGCAGCCAGCCGCAGCAATCACTCTGAGCTCAAATACATGACAATGATGGAGCATCATCTTGGCCCACTTCCTGCATTTGATTAGAAAAAACAATAATCATACATTTAATAGTCAAGACATTTGCTGAGTAAGGGCAGCTAGGTACAGGTCTATGAGAAAGTTTTGCATTTATTTAGCATCTTCTATGCAGTGGTATGGAAGCATGTCACAAATGCCAGCATCACTCTAAGCCAGAATGTGTTTTCATTTTTGCTCTTTCCAAGGGACCATGTTCCAGCCCATAACACATTAAGGTGGTCCCACTCTACATCTATATTCTTGTAGGGTTATGTGACTGTGGCTTCCTAGGACATGGTTTAAAACACATTTATTGGTTTGTGAAGGGATTTCAAATATAACAGCATCACATACTGCCAAATTCAAGAGGGGAGACGCAATGAACAGACATTGTATTTTGGTGTCTTTACTGCTACAGATCTCTCTTTGAACCTGTAACTCATTTAGAGAGGAAGTCTATTAAAACAACTCAAAGACCATGACAAAAAAAGACTTCAGTTATGTGTTCAGAGCACTGTCCGCAGTACCAGTTACACCTTGCAGGAATAATACTCTGACCTTCAGACTGCTCCTTCAAGGGGCAATACAGGCTGGACAGAGTTGTACCAACGCCTCCAACTTCAGTGGGTGACCCTAGAACTCAGCAAAACTGACAGCTCAGAAATTATGCAAAGTTTTTGCATGGGAAAAGAAAGATTTATCAAGTTCCTGGCATCCTAGCAACAGCTCCATGGCTACAGCCTATATATCTAACCCTAAATGCAGAAAGAAATTAAGTAAAATAAAAAGGGATTTCAAGGTCAAAACGTTGTGTTTAATTTGCTCATGAATAATGCAATAGCAACAGTCTGAAATCTTGCCTTCTGCCCCAATCATGGTTTCTCAGTCATCAGAATTCTAGTGGCGTCTTTCCATCTCTCTCTGACTCTCATAGGTAGATACTTGACAATTCAGTAAACTGAAATGAAATGAAGGCTCAACAGAGCACAAAATTTGAGGCTAGTTGCAGCCTTTGAACCAGACCATTATGGTATTTTGGGTCAGTGAGTAGGAAAACAAGTTGGGATAGAGAAATGTCAAAGTGTAAAACTGTCAGAAAAAAAAAAAAGATGTCAGAAACAATATACTTTCATTCCTCCCTGAAGATAACTCTGTTGGTGATACAATACAGAAATCATTTTACACACCAGAGATCCATAAAGTCCTTTCAGATGGAATCGCAGCAACTGATATCTCGCTCTGGAGCAAGTACACAGAGCTTCATCAGTCTTGGTCTCATGTTTCAAGAGTTGACTTTGACCGTGAAATTTTATTGGTAACACAAAAATTTTTCAATATAGCTAAGCTGATGGTTTTGTAGCATTGGGAAAAGGAGACACATTTATTTTGGTCATTTATCTCCTCAGAGACAAAACTAAGAGGTTAGAGAAAGAGGCAGACGTCAAATCACAGATCTTCTACCTGGGTAAGTTGAAAGTGACTGTATTTCCTTAGCTAGGAAGCACAAAAGTTCAATTAATTTAGCGATCATTCTGAAAGCCTGACAGTCAACACTGCAATACTGTTTCATTGTTTGGGGTTTTTTAAAGCAAACTGCAACATATAGTGTCATCACTACAAACATCCTTATGAAAAAGGAGCAAAGATACTTCCTAAATCCACTTCGGATAGATTTGCACACACTCCTGTATTGAAATAAATTACAAGAGAGAGAAATACCTGAAGCAGTGCATGAGCAATGCTGCAATTCTTACCTCTGTCACACCTTGAAGTAACTTAGCTGAAGTTTAGTTAGGTTTTTTTTCAGTTAGTACTAAGACTCAGCAATTAACTTGATCCATTGTGCAATGTATTGTGACCTCAATGTAAAAAGAATAAATTCTTTGCAACTGGAGTAAGAATGCGTCCTTCTACAAACATTTCTGAGTGTATATTATACGTGAGAGAAAAGGCAGGTTGAAGGCTCCAGGTGCCTCAGAAAATCACAAAAGATGGAAGGTTTCTGATTTCACCCAACAACCTGATCATCAGTAACCATAAGGGTTCCTTATCATCAATGACTCTTAACAGATGTATGTAAAAATCCATATGAAAGTTTCCTGCCAATGAACAGCTGTCCACAAGCCATGGGCAATTTCCACAGTGGCTTTAACTGGGGTGAGCTTGGTGTAAATACCAAAAAACCTGTAGAAATGCAAAGTCTGAGTTCTCCCTGGGATGGTGAACTGAATAATGACGTAGATGAATGTCAGCAGCTGTATGTGGGGAACTTTCCTCACTGCCCCAGCTCTCTAGATGGAGAAGGATGCTCTTCAAGGCAACATGGCACTCATGAGCATTAAACTGACTTCAAATATTTTAAAATAGTAGTTTCAAATTAACATCCATTTTCTTCTATACATTAACAGTTGAATTGACTAATTCCTTTCCTCAGCTCCCAAGGGAAAGCCAGCAGGACTGCACTTTGTCAATCACAATCTATCAGACAGCAAGCCAGACCTCACAAGGGTTATCTTACAACAGAGCCATTTAAAACTGGACTGGATAGGCCATCAGTATACATACCATTAAAAATCATTTTGCATTCAACCCTGAGAGAACAGGGTTGTAAGCTGTTTCTAAAGTCTCACTTCTTTGGTTCCACTTGATGTACTTTTAGTTAATAAGAGAAACAGCAGAATCAAAATAGCCACTTGTGGAAAAGGCTCAGCTTGATCCATATAGGTCAAGGATCCTGGAATGTAAATACAATGCAATAGAGGGCTATAAAATAATGGACTTGATTATTTCCAAGTGCATCTTTCACTCTCCAGGAGTACTGTCTTTATATAAGCCATGGTGCCTACCGAAATGCAATGCCCTCAATTAGCAGAAGTAGCGATTGAGTAAGTCTGTTGAATTGAATCTAGAATCTAGAAGTCTGCTCTTTTCTCATGCTTATTCCCTAATCAGATAGTTATTCAGAAGAGAACAGCAAACACAATTGTCAAGTGTTTTCATCAACTGAAATGTGTCTCAGATACCCTGTAGATGACCCCCCAGCCCACACAGCCTGTCATCCCCCTCACCAAGATCATTGTTCCAACCAAAGTAATTCCTTCACCAGGGAAGTACTGTTAGGTACCTATCCAGAAAGGTATTTTAGCACATTTGGACAACTAAAAGGAGAAGATCAAGCACCAAGCAATCAAATTGTGGAGCTCACTGCTACATGATGAGAGGAGCCAAAGTTTTAGATGGATTCTGAAAGCAAACAGACAAAGTAAGAAGTCTGTCTTACTGACGAGTAACACAGTGTGAGTGTGCAGACAGGAGAGAGCAGGGTTTCACTTACCCTGCTGTGAGATGGGACAAGGGGGAACGTCACGAAGAGTTCATATCACACGGAGCCCCCAGCATCCAAAACCCCAACCCTGCATGGTCAGGACACGAATTTGAAGAGACAGACACCCAACTTACATGATCCAAGTGCATTCTGCTGTTTTATATTTGCTGAACATTCGGCACTTGAATTTTCCATCACGGAGAGGTTTGTGTACAGTCACAGGAACATGACAGCACAAGCAAGAGCTTCTAGGCTCCTCTTGGTGCCCAAGCTTGTACTGATGGTGCTGAAGCACAGGGCTGTTGATACTGATTCTGACTGGCATTACAGAACCCCGGGAAACCTCCCCAACGCCTTTTGGAAATAAAGAAGCATTACTAATTCTGCATAAACATATACAGGGTGAGACAAGAGGTACAAAGATACTGAACTACAGGGTCACAAGCAAGAAATGGTAGCAGAACAACAGCTGGATCCCAGGCCAAGGAACCTCAATCTAGTAATTTAGACATATCAGCATTAAACCTTGAAGTGGATTCTGGCTGCAGCCACTGTGGTTAGAAGCTCTTTTCTTTGTCTTTCCCCTCTAATCCAATGTTTTACTTTGCAGAGACAAATTACATTCCTAGCTTTTATTTACTTGGGGACTGCTTTGACCGAGCAATCAGCTCCAACACTCTTCTGTCAGGTTTAAAATGCTGATGGCCAAATAACATGAGAGGTGATTCATCTCTCAAATACATCAAGCCGCTTGCAATTGCCTGACTGCTATTCACACACCAAGGAATGGCTGGCTTAGGGGGCTGATATTCAGAAGAAATAAGATTCCTGCAAGTGACATTTACAATGCATTCACAGATGTACCACACTGGTATAACTAGGCTCTTCTCTTCTTGAGTTTCATAGCACAGGGGAAGATCTAGAAATCATTCATCAATAGGTAGCACCTCTATAAAATAGCAGGCAGGGTCCAGGAACCTCCTGTCTCACTATCTTTCCTGCTACTACATGCTAAAGTTGGTGGAACAACCTCTTTTTGCTCCCAGCCATGGTTAAACTGTGGCCCAATACCATGATGGACAGCACAATGCACTGAACATCCCTCCTCCCCTCACAATCTGGACAAATTTTTCTCAATTGTTTTTTTTTAAGAAGCATTGTTTCTCTCAAAAGGTTAAAAAAATAATTGCAGTCTTCCCCCTCCCCAGTAAAAACTTGTTTAAGCGATAGAAAAACTATTTATCAGGAAATTTGAGAGGGAAAGAGAGATTATCAAAAATAGCTTAGGTGAAAGTCAGAAAAAGAACTCTGTCCACCTCCTTCCTACTTCCATGGTGCCTCAGCCCAACAAACCTGCTGCACATAACCACTATTACACCCCCCTAGAAGTCCCCCTTTCTGTCCCAAGTGCTCCTTCCATAGCAAGGGGACAAAGCTGATCCACAAAGGTATAGATAGATATCTCTGTTCCAGCAGTTCAGTGGACAATGAAATCAGGCCAGTCAATCAGTGCTTGCACCTGGCACAAATCCAGCATTTCTTTGGAGATACAGACCATAAAAGACAGCTTAAATCTACATCCCAAATTCCAACAACTGTAAGGGTTGAGGTCCAAAGGATGCAAGTCAAAAATGGCAATGGTTCAACATAACTTCTTAAACTTCTGCAAGTGGGTAAAAAAAAGAGAGAACTCAGGACTAATATATTTTTGTTGTTAGAAGTCAGTGCAGACCATATGTGCTCCAACTTTCTGAACTCAAGACAGCCACCTGGCACCAAAGCACTGCACCCAATTAGCGTGATGGATTGATTTCTCTAAGAGGCCAAATTAATGCAAAGCATTAGTGTTATCCAGCTTGTATCAGCATCTCAGTTCACAGAGCAGGTGACACCAGCCTGGCAACACTATGAAGGTACGGTGAAAATGCGCATCCCATGCTGACCAGCTGGGCAAGTGCAGAGCCAGGATTTGAGGGAGCCTCAGGCTACTGCCATGAGACCTCTGCTTAAACTTCACTCAGCCCCTGATGTCTGTAACCTTGACTGCAACCTGCTGTTAAGTCTTTTCATTAACCAGTTGCTCTTTGCCCAGTATATCCCATGACTTACATCACACTCCAGCATCCTGTCAAAAAGGACTTATTTTGCTTCTCCCATTTACGCACAGACAGTATCTTCCTCTGCCTCTCCGAGTAATTGCAGGCAACCTTGGGGTCCCATGCTTTTGTTCACATAAGGAGTGCTGTTTGCAGGCAAGAGTCCTGGCTAAATTCATCTGTCAAACCTTCACAACTGCAGTAACACGTATCACACTTTAAGGGTTCCTTTGCAGGTCGCAAAGTGTTTTCAAACTAGAAGTTAATGAACAGCTCTTTAGGAAATCTCACTGTAAGGAAAAAAATAGCCCTGGAGACCCAACTGGTGTAACAGACTCAAGAGCTAAGGCTTAACAAATGGGGCAGAATTTTACTTTTCCATAAACCCAAGAGCAGATTTTGGTTTTCATTTGCAAAGTCAAAACTGGGAGCAAGCACTATAAAAAGGAGGCAACACTGTAAAATGATGCTCTCATTCCTGCTCAAGTTTGTAGGCATTGCTGTCTGAGAATAATAGACTCTTCTCATAGCTTTTCTGGCTGCTGTAGCCCCAGCTGGAATACAAACGCACACCAAAAGTCATACAAACAAAGAATAATGAAATTATTTTAAAACCTGAAATAATCCATTTGAATATGGCATACTTCTTTTTAAAAAAAATTTGAAACTGTCACAACTGTACCAATAAACTTATTACAGCCTCTTCACAGATGCATAGGATCAGGGCAACACCATATGCTGTTGTGACCACAAACCTTTGAAACCACAGGCTTCTAAACACACCCCCATCAAGTCAAGTTCATTTTAATGATAAAGCCTGAATGACATAACTATTAATTTAAATAGAGGTGATTAACCTAGATTTCCAAGAACATCAACAGCAACATGGGGGTGTTTTTTTTTGGTTTTGATGGGAACAACCTCAGTCAGACCAGTACCTACCCTAACTCTGAGTTAGAGTGTTTTACAACAAATAATGCTGCAAACTATGCGGCACAGAGGCATTTTGCTCTCACATTCGAGCCTCAGGCCCCCTGAGGCAGCTGGTCTGGTGTGATTTTGTAGCTAACAAAGCATCAGTAGAGTGTAGTAACCAGCTTGGGCCTCTGAAGGAAGCAACTTGGTACCTTATTCCAAGAATCATTTCAAGGGAATGCAAGGAAAGCAACAGAGGTATCAAAAGCCTGGTTTACTGACAAATTGGTTATTTTTTTCCTCATGTTATCTTTATGGGACTAGAAAAGGGAAGGAAATTAGGAACAAGTAAATAGGATTTCACCACCAGAATAATTTGCTCAGGCAGGTATCCTCCTAGACACCCCTTTCAGAGACCAGCCAAGCTGTGATCACCAGGCCAAGCAGACCAACTCCTTACATGCACTCAATTGTCTGAGAACATATGGCAGGGGAGGGGGAACAAGCATCACTTAGAGCTTGAAAGGAAAAAGGTATTAACAGTTTCAGAACCCAGAAAAACACAAGAAAGGAAACTCCATAAAATTTGTGCTTGGGTTGGTGTCACCAGGGCTCAGAACCCCTGTGGTTTTCTCCTTCCTTCTCCTCTGTCCGAGATCCTTGCTAAAAAAGGCATTTACAGCCCCCTTGCACAGCTTTGCTGTAAGACAAGTCTTTAGTGACAGGTTTGCCAAGGGCATGTTAGAGCAGCACCTCACACCCATCTGCCGCTCTGGCTCCCTTTTCAAGCTTGCCAAGAGACATCAACTGGATTACTTTGAAATAACCATGGGCGGAGGCAACCCACAGGTATAACCTACATAGCATCCCTTTTATAGGTAAAAATAATAAAACCAAAAATAACCACAGCCTACGTGCAAGCTTCAGTCTCTGCCTTTTTATAATGATGTTAGGGTAACACTTGGCCACTGGTGCTAACGCTCTGTTCTTTGGCAAGGTGGAAAACAGGAGGTAATCTACAGGGACCATAAACTAGAAAGCTCACATCTCCTGGAAGAAGTGCACACCAAGAGCAGTCGTGTTGGAAAGGTCACCCAACAACCGTGATTTTCGGAGTGCTGACAGAAAAACACAAGGTCAGACTTCCCCACAGCATCATACGTAGAACCACCTTTCAGATGCCAACTAAGCACACAACTTGGCACCATTAATACCACAGCTCCAGCTTTGGCTAACGAGGTGCTTGCACTCAGGGCAATTCTTCACAGAACAGGCAGCTCCTTTCTTCATGTGAGACTCAGGGCTCCCACCATCACTGCCCAGTGCAGATGCCACCTTCATCTCATAATGCAGAGAAACACTCTGAGGGCATTGTTTAACTTCCACTTTCATGTGTAAAGACTGAATTAAAACTAGCTTTTGGAGACAGTGCTTAAACAATGCTCTCAAAGCAGTTAGGCATCTGTCCATGAGATTGGGAGCGTGCTGCTCCGCAGCCAGCGCCAGAAGCTGAATGGAGAACAGCAACCATGATGAGTGCTGATGTGAAGCGAGACAGACAGACAGAACGGCTGCATACAAGCCTGTGGAGAGAGCGAGCAGGGACTGATGGAGCACCAGATGGTTGCACAGCAAAGTTTTGACTTCCTTCTTGGCTAACAGCATTGCCCTTTGAGCAGCTCCACTGTCAGCATAAAACCTGTTCTTGTTCAGGGTCTCTTTGATGAATATTTGTTCTCTGGTCCTCCTGTGTGGGTGCAGTGTAATGTGCTGCAGTGGCCATGAGTGAGAGAGAGGGGAAGGTGCTCTGCTGTCTACAAATAAAGTGTTTGTCTTGCAGATTAGACCCAAATAAACCAGTTGGAAACTGGTCCCAGTGATTCTGATATTTTATAGGTTGTCAGATGCCTTGTGAGAAGCTGGGTGCCCAGCTCCTATGGTTGGGAAAGGTTTGCCAGCACATATCTGTGCACACATGCATGGGATGATCCAGGCTGCCTAGAATAACTCCCTAAGCACTGGCAGTCAGAGACAGATGCCCTTGATGTTGAACTTTTTGAAGGTCACAGGAAAGCCCCTATTTGAGGCTTTAGCAAACATAACCCTGAGCAATGACTGAGGGAATGTCCCACTCTCCGACCTAGCCTATGCAGCTGTCTATACATAATCACAAAACCAAGTCACTCTATGCTACAGAATTTGGGAGACTTCAAGTATCACTACTTCATCCTTCCTCATCTCACTACCAAGGACTAGCTCTCCACTTTTGGGACCTGCAGGAATTTTAGCACTGATGGGAACCGAGCAAGGATTGCCCTCTTGCCTTGATGTAGGCAAATTTTGCCTGCCACTTAAGTGAAACCCACAGAATCAACTCTTGACAGTTGCCTGCACATGTGGATCATTAAAGAATATTACTGATTCAAGAACTAAGTTTAGTATTTGAAAGGATTTGCAGAGTCAGTGGGGAATACACCCCCATTCCTCATGCATGTAGTAAATACTCTTCCCACCTTGCAATTTTCCATCAAAAGTATTCCCAAACCTTCATCCCCTTCCCCAGGAAAGGCAGCAAACAGCATATTAAAATGGGCTCCTATACACAAAAATCCCAGTCAAAACTTCCAGCTTCCACCTCCACATTCATGCACTAATGATACCACAGCCACTTGTGATCTATAACATGATTTACAGCCCCGGTAATGATATATGATGGTGATGGGCACAGATGGCAACAAAGAAGAACAGTCAGGGATTTATTGTTCACCAGGTGTTGCAATATCAGGTAATGGCCAACAGCAGCAGCGAAGAAGCCTGCAGCTGCCCAGGGATGGCTTTGCCCCACTCGTATCTTGAGCTCCAAATCACTTCCTGAGCAGCTCCCCAGTATTGGCATGCTGGTATTTCCAGTCCACATTCTCCATAGATGAACCTGCTGCCTGACATCAGCCACACCAGAGCCAACATGCCACCAGACCCCATCGCATCCCTATGCAGCAGGAATGTGTCCTGACCCCTGTGCTCTACTTCAAAGTTCAGAGCCGTGCAGTGACCTACATCAACCAGCGTGACCACATCAGCAGGCTGCTTATTGCTAAATGAAAGGCCTAAAAACTTGAAGATTTGGAGGATTACAAAGTAGATGAGGCTGAGTCAGGTCCTAATCCTAAGTATCTGCCTGATTTTATGTGCTAAAATGAGATCTCTGACACCACAAATTGCAAGTTTGCTTGTTTGTATTTATTCACAACCTTGTAATGTTTGCCAACTCCAGCCCTTTCCTGCCCATAAATTTCATCACCAGAGCTTGGAAGACTGTGCATTATGGGTGAGACAGCTTGATTTGGCCCTTTGGTTTTAGTGTTGCCTTGAGATAGAGGCAGAACTGAACACACAAATCCTCCCTTTCCCCATTGCCCTGACAACAGCACTCCTTCACGCCAAAAGCCACCTAGCAAAACCCAACTGCTGAGTAAGGTTAAAATAACCAAATAAAATTGCTTTTTCACAGCATCTTCTTGACCAGGTACATGGAGAAGTATCTTAAGGAGGAGAAACAGGATCTAGAACTGTATCTCAGAGATGCTGGAAAATACCAATTGCTCAAAATGTGTAAAACTAGACAAATTTATTGTTTCTCAGAGCTATTCCAGTAATACCAGGAGTCTATAAAGAAGATGAAGCTAATCCATAAAAAACTACTACTACCTACTGTATTGAAAATTATCATCTAGAAGAGTGCCACAAGCAGTAACACAGCTTGGTCAGCAGAGGTGCAGTGGTAGTTGTGTGTCAGATGGTACTTACTGGTGCTCCCCTCCTGTGATAATGTGTCCTTGGACATCCCCAGGGGACAAAGCCCAGAGGAATGGCTCCAATAGCATTTCACAGCTGCACCACGTGGCAAAAGCAGTCTTGCCTGACACTGTGCCATGATCAAATGGTCCTCGACCTAATGAAGTGGTGGGCATGGTGGTGTTTGGTATGGTGGTGGTGGGTTGACAGTTGCGTTTGATGATCTTTTCCCACCTTAATGATTCTATAAATATCTTAATTAGACACTTTGCCCCTCTGCTTAGTTGGACAAATATCACAGGACAAAAGAATACAAGTTGGCAGCATAGGGAAGGGAAGGAGGAAGCTCAAGGGAAGAAGGAAGAGGATGACCAGCCATAAACTGCCCAACGAAGGACAAGAAATTCAGCAGTGTGAATTTTGGTCTAAGCATCCCATTTCCATTACATTTTCATGAGAATAGAAGCATCCATGCTCTGAGGGTTCAATTACTGTCAGGACAGCACTAAGGACAGAAATGTACTTAAGATTCCCAGAGAAATCGGGAAGCCTTAGCTATAGTTTAAAAACTAATCCACCACCATCACATTGTAAGACCCTGATGAAACTTGTAGAGAGCTTTAAGGCTTTCAAGGGAAATTTTAGACAGAGCCCTAGCATTTCATGGATCAGGCAATCCAATTTAAGGTTTGCCTGTGCTAGAAAGTTTGCTGCTTTTACTAGCCTGCGGTGGTTAAACAGCATCCTGATCACCCAGCCACATGCCTCAATATGAGTGCAGTTGTGCATGTGATAGTAATTGCATTTGAATAGCTTATTCGTTTTTGTAAGCAAAATAAACTATAGCAAATAAGACAGTGCTGCCCTTAACCCTGCACTGGAAAAACCATGAGTACAAAAATAAAATCAAATCTCTGACAACATGGTTATTTATTGATCTGTGTTTTCCAGTGCAGGCAAATATTTGAACACTCGTGGAGACAGGAGGCGAGTCAAGAACAGAGAGAAGATGAAAGACTTTGCTTTCCAATTTGCATGGATTTTCTAGTGCCTTAGCAGTGATGCTTCATGGCATATTTTCTCCCAGGAAAGGAAGAAATGGGCTGGCATCCCACTATCTTTCCACTGTATCACCTCCAAATTAGCTCTACACGGAAATAAACTCTCTCCTAAAGCACATAAAACTTTACCTCATAGCACAGTAAGTTTTTTTTCTAACTCAGGACAACCATTTTAAACACAAACTTGCTCCCCTTACACCAATTTCTCAACACTAATGGTGTGATACACAGACACAAAACAGGATTCCAGACAACACCTACTCTTAGTGCAGCTCTGAACCTTGGTCATAATGTGGTATTAGTAAAGCCCTAGTTCACAATTTATTGGAACCATTTTCACATCAAAACCCCTTGTTTTTTCACAGTATAGACCAAAAGGGACAGTTTTAAGTCCCCTCTCTTCCAATCACTATCATTTTTTAGTCACTCTTCTATATTCCTCAAGATGCCAAGATGAACAATATAATCTTTTCCTGTCTGCCGATGTTCAGCTCAGAAATTTCAAATTAAAAGAAAAGTTAATAAGTAAATAAATATTCCAAAAAATAACTTGGTTTAGTATCTGGAATTTGCTTTTTAACCACGTGCTGCACGAAGATTTTAAGAGGGCTGATGGCACTGCTGCTCCATTTGAAGTATACCAGCTGGGGGAGAAGCAAGGCTGGCGGCAACGCTGTAGGCTGAGCAGAGTGGTGGGATTCATCTCATCTCCAATCAAGTGACACCTTTATTTTGGAGGATGAAAACAAGCCAACCAAAACCACCATCCCCACCCTCTTGCTGACTCCCCGTGTTATCCACTTGGCTTAAAAAGTCTTCTCAGAATTGAACTGTTGTGGGGTTGGTGCATGCACACCTGGACACCACCCTGCTTCCTTCACCCACAACAAGCAGCACATCCTTCCACCACAGCACGAGGATGCCAACACTCAGCACAGCAGAAGATGCTGGGTGGCACTGCCTAACCCACTCAAACAAGCAACTAAAAACTACTTTATTAGCCAACATGATTTCTGCACTGGAGCTATTAAGCTTGTTAATAAGCTTGTACAGGTCCTGCCTCTCTCCAAACAGATCCAGGATAATTTTTTGCCTGGTGTGCCTTGATTGATTCATGGAAATGCCTCTCCTCACTTGTCACTTGTCACTTCTGCCTTTCCCTGGGGAAACCCAGCCAGCAGACAATACAAAATCTACAATTTGTCACCCTGCTTTTTGTTGTTTAAACTACTCCATACACTTCTGGGATCCAGAACACCCTCTTTATTTAATAATGTAATTAGTCACTTGGATCTGGAACACTATAATTAGGCTGTGGCTTAACAACATAGGCTGGGAACCATGCAGTTAATGTACAACACGGTTTGGGGACTCGGATCACAGCTTGGAGTCAGGGCATGCTTAAGTGCTGCAAAACCCATTTGTACTTCCTGAGCATCCAAGTCCCTCTTGTCCCACAGGGCTGGACTTGCATCACTTTCTGCCCTTCCTGTGCTCACCCCCAGTCTTCCTCCAACGGCAAGATGCAATATCTACAATTTACAGAGTGCCAGATGGCTGGTTTTTGAAAACTCTTCTGAGCTCATACCATCCCAGAATAGCAGGGAACATTGGTCCTCAGCAAGACCTTTCCAGTGCTCCCCTTACACCAGCAATCCTGGAGCTCCACTTTGCCAGGTGATCTCAACACGTGTACAAAACTAGTCTGGGATAGCAGGAGAGCCCTGACCCACCCAGCAGCCCCTAGCACAGCACACAGACAGGGCTAATTCAAAGCCCATGCAACTACAGCTTGGTTCAAATTAGTTTAAACTTCCTCTGTGGTTTCTCCTTCCACCCCATCTGCTCTTGGATAAGTGAGATTCTTCTTATCTGGGTACCCATTTCTACATGTGGTTTCATTAGGCTGGTGGATGAGGTTTTCTAATGCTCTGCAACCCACCAGTGTGGGGAACAGAAGTGGCTCAAGAATAACGGATGCTCAGAGAGAAAACGTTAAAACTAAGGTTTTTTGGTGTTACTGAAGTAGGGGTTCATTAGCTGATAAACGCTCTGACAGCACAATTACTCCAAGAGAAACTGTCACGCAGAAAAAATCAGTACATCCAAAAGGCTTTCTCCATCCTCCAATCTCCAAGGAGACTACTTCCCCCATTGGTCAATGTATAGGGGAAGGAGCTGCTAATTCTTCCTAGTAATACTTTCACTTATTACCTGAGATTTTCAAAGCACTTGACACTGAGTGTTTGTTTTGTTAATGTTTAGAGGTCCCAAGGGAGCAGAGTGCCTCACTGCGTTAGGAAACTGATATAGTCAAAACAGTCTCATCCCTATGCTGAAGTCTATGGTCTGACCAGACCGGACAAATAAGGTTTATCACAGGAAACCAAGGCAAAAGAACTTGTATATAATTTCCCACTGAGATGATGAAGACAATTCTGTTTCCCCATGTCTCAGACTTAGTCCCTGGATCAGACTGTGTATGGTTCAGCCAATCTCCCTGCACCAGAGAAATAATAACATCGCCGTGCAACAGATGCTGAAGACCAAAAGAACTCTGATTTGCAGGATGTCAAAGAACACAGACTTACTTCTCTGGCCCCTAAAAATGTTCCTAGGTATCTCCCTGATAAGCTAAGGCTCAAATACCTGCAGAGAGACAGATCTACCATACATGCCTGGAAGAAATGTGTGGGAAAACGTATGTGTGAACAACAGTCACCCCTCTGTTCAATTTCAGTATTTTCTCCCAAAGCAGAATGTATGGTTTATTACTTGGATCTATAAATAATTTATGTATCTGAAAGAAAGAAGGCAAGGTCTTACAAACTTAGGTACCATATGCCTACATACACATATTTGTTTATGTACAGCAATACACGCACACACACAGTGCTCCACTATTCTGGCACTCCGTTTTCTTCAGACAGCTCATTTCCTTCCCCTCTCTTCCTCGGCAGGATCACAGTAATGAAGTTAGGCCTGGCAACATTAGTGAGGCACTTATTTAATCCACCCTTTCAAATTCAACTGATAGCCTTCCAGATAATATTAAGACAGCAGCTGAGGCCTCTTTGTCAGCAGCCTTGAAGGAGTCATAAGCAAGAAGATGATAAGAAATCTTATTACCAGTTTGGAGACAAGAGAAAGAGAAAATAGGGATTTGGAGAGAGACGTATAAGCCAAAAAATTGAATAGGGAAATGCATGTGAAAAGGGCTTTCAAATGCAGGACGGAGAGGAGAGCCCTACAGTAGGGTTTTAAACATCTACAACACACCTCACCAATTAAAAAGGCATTTTTAGCAGATGTTGGGTAGCTCTCGCTCTGTTAGGACAAAGAAGTAAATATTTATCCTCAGCTGAAGGAAATAACTTGTCTTTCTGTTTCAAGTCCAGGGCATGAATCTTCTTTCCCCTTTTACAGTGTCAATGGCATTCTTAGTTTGTTGAGGATGCTTTCATATCTCTCTTTGGAAACACAGAAACTCTTCGCATATGTGGATCAAAATCTTAAAATGCATCCCCAAAGTTATTTCAGTGCTTCTGAAATAAGGTATCTTGAAGATTAATACTACATTATTGCCTGAAAAGTAACTGAAATTGCCTTATCTCTTGGAATTTCTCAAAACCAGAGACATGGTGCATTTGAGTCATTTATCTCTCATTTCTCAAAGAATTTTAATTTTTTTTTTTTTTTTTGCAAATATTTACCAGCTGACATTTTAATACTTCAAGCTGGATATCACTCAGCCCTGCAAAGAAAAGACAACCATGTAGAGAAATTACAAGCACCAGAATGACCTACACAAACCCTTACACTATTACGTCTAAATTAGTGATTCCTTCACCTCTGTCCTCTTTCCCTCAAATAGGGCTGGCACTCAGTTATCTGGCAGAGCTCCTGTACACCACTGCTTAAGCTCATATAAGAAGGGAGAAGAACTTCAGCTATGGCACAAGGTCTCATCATCACTGTACCTTCAAGGCCAAGGCTAAGCAATGCTTTGAGGAAAATGTTTTTTACTGATCTGAGTCTGAAAAGCAAAAGTGAGATGAGAACAGCTCATTATTGATGACAGGCAGCTCTCAATAGATGATCTGCACAAGGGGAAGTCAGTATGATTCCCAGTTTAGGGGCCTGGAAACCTTAGACACCACAGAGATTAAGTGGTTTGCCAAGGGGCACTCACAGTGACTCTGCTACTTCTGATTTATTAATAAACTCCATATACACTGACTCAACTGGAAAATATGATGGCCTCTCAAGCCAGATGATCGCTGGTTTATGGCCCAGAAAGGTAACACTGATTAAGCATATTTCTAAGCATGTTTCTAAACCCAAAGTTAATATTTAAGTGAACCTTATGGCTGATCTCACCACAGAAAATGAAGTCTATCATGATTTGCAGAAAGAAGTGTGTCAAACAATTGCATGTGGGGGTTGTTTGTTGCAGTTTGGTTTTTAACCTCAAAACCAGAGTACAGCAGCGTTTTAAGTTGGCCCAAATACTTAACTTCATATAACCCATTTACCAGTATGATGACACATCATCTACAGATCACCAAACTGTCACTCGCAGTGGGGAGCACAGCAGCTGCACTGTAGCCCAGAAGCCACTCGGTAACATCCCAACCTTGTGCCCGATTGCTGAGAACCTTAAGCCTCAGATATTAGTGCAGAATGACCATTTCTAACCGTTACATTAATTGCAGATCAAACGCACACCAAATGGACCCATCAGACCTGCTGGCATGACCAACTCAGATCTGAGGATTCTTCATAAGCTTGGGACATACTCTCTTGGAAGAATCTCAGCCCAGCCCACATCAGACCTCCTTCTGCTTGAATCCAACACAGAATCTAGCTCCTGTGTAAGATAAAAAGCTCTGAGAAAACTAACTACAAGCAAAAACTTGCTCACAATGAGTGCAGCTCATCCCTCCAGGTTAACCCACCCCTGACCTAGAGGGAGGTGTGGACTCCTGAAGACTGTGGTGGTTTTGCTGTAAGTCAGGCCTGGGATTTAAACAAACGAATCAAGTTTTCAACAGAACTATGGACTCAGGCTGTAGATCTACAAGGCAATGCAAGCATGGCCTATACTGTTGCAATAGGGTCCTTAGAGGGACTGCTACACAGCCCCACATTGTTCCAACACCTGCACCAGCCCCACTCCTGTGGGCACAACTCTGGGATAGACCTGGGAGCTGTGCTGACTTAGTTCAGCTCTGTGCCTAATCAAAAGTAAAAGCCTCTTAGAAAGACCACAGTCTGACAAGACTTCAAAGGAAAGGTTAAACAGCATGACTACCTGCAGACCCAGAGGAACAAGATTTTCTTTTTCTTTCTATGACTCTATAGAGCTGCACGTCGTGGCAGGAAGCTGTGCAAAGAGCTCCTTTCTCTCTCTCTGTGTTTTGCCCATCTCTGAAGAGTTATCCCTCCTGACTTTGCAGGTCTCTCCTACAGCTGCTGCGTCAACAAGGCACCTCTCCAGCCTGAAGGATCTGTTTCTCTTCTTCATTTTCTCTACCGTTAAGAGGCAGCAACTTTAAGAGCTGACAGCTTACGGTAATGGTGGATGCATCTTGTTGTCACACATCCGCCTTCCAGTCCCCAATAAGCACTTCAAGAGGTATTTCCCTGAATCGAGGGAAGAGAATTGCAGAGCTATGTGTCACTGCTCCAGTAATCACATGTGCTTCCTGCAACTGGATGTTTCTGAATGATACTGTTACTGCACTCACTGCCACGTTTGCACACTTCTCCGTTGACTTCTAAAGATACAAACAGATGCAGCCTGGCTTTCATGGCAATCGTTTCACTCCATGGGCATCCGATCCCAAAGGGCAGACAACACTTGAGTACAATTCAGTGTACCACACTAGATGCCACAAGCCTGCCCCATTCTGCTGCTGGCTTCAATACCTGCCTGCCATTGCACATCCTGTCTTTAGTTTCCAGAGAAATTCATCAAGATGCTCACATGCCCATCCTAACTGGAGCCTTCCTGACCAAGCCTGAATTAAATCTAATCATCAGCTTATTGCTTAAACTTGATTAGTGTCTATGAGTGGCAGGAAACAGGGAACATTGTACAAAATTGAGATCAGGGGAAGGCTTGATAAAACTTGATAAAAATTATCTTTGGGAGTAAGAGTATTGATGGTGTCTGAAAGCAGAGGTTCTGTAACAGAGTAAAATAGCCCGTCCAGAGCTCTAAGCCCTGTCCTAGCCTATATAAAGCTATATATATACATATAACGTACCCTAAGAGTAAGATGACAGTTAGTACTTTTTATCCAAAAATCTTTAGAGGGATGATAAAACCAATCCAGGAGACAAAGACAGGAAGAAAATATAATGGAAAAAGTATCAGAGCAGCCAACATCAGAAAAGCAGTCCAGCTATACTTTAAAGACAAAGAATCCTCTTTGTCATGCACAGTGTTTTGAAGAGCAAACCTATGCCAGCGCCTCTGTAGCATCCAAGGAAGGCCAATGAATACCTGATACCAATGAATACCCTGAGTAGCTGCATGTCCTGTCCTTAACAATGGGGACAACAGCTAGAAATTGCTGTCAGAGACTGGGAAGTCATCACAACTTCCAGCTATGCAAAAGGCACTCAACCCTTTGCAGGGTACTCTCATTGCCTCCAGAGCTGTACAGAGGTGTTCCGATCAGGATGTGGTTGGAAAAAAAAACAACCAAGAAGCAAAATATCAGCCTTGCTGTTCTGGAACATGCTGTTTGCAGAGCTACAATACTTTTGGCTATATATACTAAATCCAATTTAGAGCTTCCTCAAGTGCAATTTTAGTAACTGGAGACCTTTAATATTCTGACTGACCCTGTATTTTCAGGGATGGTTATGTTAGTTTGGGGTATAAATCACTGATTATCAGCTGCTTCTTTAACAAGTGTTGACCCACTACCCTGGTCTCCCTGTCTAACTTATCGCTAGATCCTTGTGAAAAGCAAGCTTGCTTTGTTCAAGGCTTGTTGCAGCAAGAGAAGAGATGCACAGTAGTGCTGAAGTCCTGTCATGACGCTAAAACTGCTGCCAGAGTTACACTGGCAGTGACTCCAAAAGCTCAGTAGAGGAGCAATGCCTGGAAATGAAGCAAGGAGGGGCTGTATTTTCTGTGCAACAGCTGGGAATGAAGGCTACAAGCTTCTTTTCAAGCCCAGCCCTCCTTTAACTGAAAAGATTAGACTGAAATCAAACAGTAAGCCACTCTCAAACCGACAGAGCAGGAGGATGATACATGCAGGCAAGCAGCCTACGTGCAAAAATCAGACAGTGAAAGCAGCAATGGCTTTAGTTTCCTCCTGGAAAGCTGACTAGAGAGTTAGACATAGCCTGGTTCTGAAAAACTTTGTGGGGAATACCATCTCCCACTTTATCAGCATCCTTTCCCACACCCTCTTCACTGCAGACCTGAAGGGCAGCTATCAGAGGATTGCTGTGACACTGAACAGCTCCAGCCCATACGGCAGACTCTCCTACCTGCTACTGAGGACCCAAATCTCACCCCACAGCTCAGTCAGCGCTCCTACACGTAAAGCCAAACTGGCTGGCAGCTCTGGGTAGAGATAGAGCTGCAGGAAGCCAAGGAGGAAAAAACATATTTATAAAACAGACTGTTTTGGGAGAGCTACAGCATCTTACAGAGATGCAGCTTTACAGAGCAGCTAATTAAACCCAGGCAGGATACAGGAATTCTGCTCCAATCTTATTCTCTGTGCCAGTGCTATAAAGACAGAAATAAAACCAGTAACTATTATATGGTTCTTTAGTGTAAAGGATGCCCACTGCAGTTGGTGGGCTGTGCTGCTTCTCAGGCGGGTGAGAATAGGACAGGGACCTGCTGCTCCCTTCTTCTCAGCACAGAGCTGTAACTGTAGGAACCCAGGAAGCTCAGAGGAAGGCAAAGCATCTTTGTTCTGGTTCCTGTATGAAATGACTGGAAGGATCAGGTATAAAACATATACCTCAGATGAGAACTTTTTGAACCTTACCCCCATTTTTTTACAGCTCCTCCAAGCCACATCGAGCAGCATGTCTCTGGTTTCAAGGAAGTGCCATGTGTCACAGAACTTTAGCTTGTTTTCCTTTTTCCTTGACTGCAGGTAGAATCCCATGGATAAACTGAATGCCACTGATTACCTTGACCATTAAAGCATCTGACAGTATCCCAAATGAGAGCACTTCATCATCACAAATAAAGCCTTCACTAAAACGAGGAAACATCCGGCCACAGTCCATGATGAACAACTGGTACATCAATGTGGTTTGAAAGACATTTCCATCCTAGTAGTAACCACTGCTTTTACCTCTTTGAAAATATTACTCAAATCCCACAATGCCCTGACAAGTTTTATAGATGGGGAAAGCATAATTGAAATAATTCATCCACTGACTTGTAGGAGTAGTGTCTCAACTGGACTATAATCCAAGCAATTCTTCTCCAACCTTACTCCCTGAACATGAGCTCATACTCTGTTCCTGAGGATTCAACAACTCCACAAAAAGCCTAGCTGTCTTTGCTGCAAACTATATTATTGTTGTTATAGGAACACAAAGGAAAATATCTGACAGTGAAAAATTAAACAGATTCCACCAAGTGCCTCAGCTCTGTACAAAGAGCAGATGTTAAAACCTTTGAGTGGTGTCAAAATATCTCTCTCAAAAGTGTCAGGTTTTGAATGGTTTGGTAATTAAAAACTCTGAAGATTGCTGGCTTTAGTTCAGCATGCTTCACATTCACAGAAAGGCTTATTTCTTCCCTCTACAGTGCCAGATATTGATGCACGATGGAGATATTTAAAAAGCCAGTCAGCCAGCAACTTCCATGAGAGAACGGCAAGAGCCAGCGATGCTTAAATCCCAACATCTGCAGCGACTGTTCACATGTCATTAATCTGCCTGGGTAAGAGACAAAAACTTGAAAACCACATAAAAGCACCACCAGTGTTTACACCTTGGGGTTTCTTCCCACAGACACTGCCAACTCTGAATGCAGGGTGAACTGACAGCCTAAGGACAACTTTCTGAGCCTGTCTCACAATGCTGTAGCCACCATGCCCTTTATCAGGTCTCTAATGGGATACCAAATCTCTCATGGTACAAACTCAAAGATCACAAGCTTTCTCCTCGATTTCTTTTTAGGCCTACAGTGGTACCACATCACCCTCTCCACAGAATACTTCTATCAGAAAGAAGTCCAGAACATCCACACAAAACTGTAGGCAGACCGACCCACTTTGTCTTGAGGTGCATCACTGTGACACAGTCACCCAGAAGCATCTGCAATATCAATTTCAAGTATCAGCATCACACATTTTCTCCTTGTGCATCAGTGCAGGGTCACTGAGTGTGCACAGCAGAGCCATCACCTACCCAAGGCTACTCCAATTCAACCACATGCTGAGGTCAAATATGGGGCAGGGCAACAGCTTTGGATTGGAATTTTTTGCTCTGTAGGAAAAACAGGTAGGAAAGAAAGCTGCCCCGTAGAGAATTCAAGGCTAAAAACCTGAAATTAGCAGGCATACAAAATCATCCAGAGGTGAGAGAAGACACCATGGTCCAATTCACTCAGCAGCAGCAAAAGAAGATTATCCCTCTGTTCCAGCAGCTGAGAGCAGGCACCTCACAGAGGTTTTAAACACCCCAAGGGGAAGAGCAAATGGAGAGCAGAGGAAGCTCAAGCATGACATGGAAGCAAACAAAACCCAATCACATGAAGAGCCAGGTACTGCCCAGAGGGAGCTCTTTTTTGAATGTACTGAATATAAGGCTCCAAAGCTGTCATACTTTGGCCAAACTCCATCACTATTTAAGAGGAGATCTGGGTATACTCCTTCCAGGATATACAGAGCATAGCAAAACATGCAAACTCCCCCGTAAATATGTTATAGATCAAGGAGAAATCTGAGTCCTCTTTTTACACCAAAAATATTTTCCACACAAAAGCCATGTTAGGAATTACATTTTTTTCCCTAAAGTGGCACACACCAAGGGTTAGTCATATACCTCCCATTGAGCCTAATGAGAGCCTTATGGCTAGAACAGCAAACAGCTTTTTCCAGAACATGGTGGGTGGAAGTAATTTCTATTTTAATAGGCCAAGAGTAGCAAGAAAGACAGAAAACCAGAAAAAAATAATCCCTCTGCATGCTTGGAAGAGATATGGCATATGTGTTCTCTGCCTTATTTTACAGTATTGAAACACATCTTCAGATTAGTTCTTAAAACTTTGCAATAAGGAAAGAAACTAATTTTCAGATGTTATGTTGCTTGTTTGACTTTCTCCTTCCTATAGGATAAGCAGCTTCCATGTGGAAAGGACAAGATGACAAAGGCATGGAAACTGATAAACACAACTTGGGTTTGAGAAAGTTCATACAGAAAATCATGTATGTTGTCAGTGGCTTAAGGTTGGCATATCTAGATTACCAGAGGCTGGGGATGGGAATCTTCTCTTCTCCAAAAAGCCACAACATTTCAAGCAAATTTGAATTCTGAAATGGAAACTCACCCCCTCAAACCTATACTTAGAGAGAAAATCCCTAAAAAGTAGAGCTTGAGACTTCATTTCGGAAAACTGAAAATGAACTTGTAACAGGATTTTCAAAACACTTCTGAAGTTCCTTAAAACGCCTAAAGCTCAGCTGTTTGCAAGTTGACAAGCTGAGTCACAGATAGGAGAACTAGGCTGTGAAGGGCATTTTAAAGCCGAGGAGTCTTACATGGTGCACACCTTTAAGCAGGGACACGGGAAGCCCTCCAAATCCCACGCTGCCAAAGCAGCACACATGGCACAAGCTTGGAAGCCCAGATTGCTGTAGAGCGTGAAGACAATTCAACTTCTACCTTCTTTTATTTGACAAGTCTGTTATTCCTAAGGGCCTATTAACAATAACCTTAATATTTGCATAAGGTTTCCAAACTCTGTACAAACATCAATTAATCCTCTCAAATTTGTGAGGTAAGCAAATGAGTATTATCGTTTCCATTTCACAGATGAGCAGCTACAATACATAGGAGCTAAAGCCAGTATTTTTAAAGGAGCAGGTGAACAGAACAAACACCCATTTCTGCTTGAGTGAAAAGCCAGGCTGGAGACACACAGACACGCTTTTGTGTGCATACAAATCTAGTCAAACCTGAGGCACAGCTCACGGGTCCATCACCAGGCTTTGCTACCTTGCTCAAGGACACGCAAGCGAACTGCAACAGCAGAGGAATCCTGCCTCAAATTCTGTCCAGTGCTCAGACCCACACTGGTTAAGACTCTGAGCTGAGATCAAATGCAACCCAGAGGCAGAGGTATAAATATAATTAATTCCTCTGCTTTTCACAGAAAAGTCACAAAGGTTCAACTTCTCCCTCCAAGAGGGAAAAATTGCAGAGGGAACCCGTAATTTACCAAACACCAGGGACTCCACTTTAGAAAGAACCTTATAAATGCACCCCAATAGAAAGGGATTCAACTGGCTGTGTTAACTTTATAGACAAAAACCAACAAATCTCAATCCAAAATTCATGGGAAAATGGGCTCTGTTAGCTTCAGTGCTCATAGAATCTCTTTAAGGATTTTAATGCTTTATCAGTGACTACAAAGGGAAGGCAACACCAGGTTGCGGGGAGCATCCCAAAAGGGCTACAGAGAGCTCTTCCAGCTTTAATGCCCAAGTCTGGTTAGATATTCAGGTTTCTGCAGAAGCAGGGCATGCACACCTTTAGGCAGAGGGTGACAAAGTTTTCTGCCCAGTATTAACACTCCTTACCATAATTGATATTCACTTTATATGATAGAGGTAATTTCTGCTTGATGACAACAGGTAAGAAGCTGCTCAGTGAATACAGCAAGAGATGGTTCCCAGGATATTTTTTTTCCAGGAGATAGCAAGTATTAATCTAAACAAGCACCTTTCCATCTCTTCCTGCAAAAAGTTCACCCCTTAAACCCAAAAGGTCTAGTCTGTTTATACCTAAGTTGTGGCTGGTATGGGAGTTTTGATTCACACCCACAGCACTCTTCGGGAGAGACTACAGTGCTTGCTTCTTCCCAGTGCTGGGGAGTTCACTCAAACTATTGCTGTACACAGCAGAAGTGGTCACTAGATTTGTTTTCATGTCTGGTTTGTTTTGAATACATTTGTCAAGGGCACTTAAATATTTGGGCTACGCCTTTTATCATCTTGCTCTTCTAAATTCAAATAAACATCACATCTCCTAGGAAAATGGAGTAGTTATTAAAAAGCACAAACATGAGCAAGCAAGAATGCTTTTTTTAAGACCTCAAAAAAAAAAGGGGCAATGTCCAAGAGTCATGAATTTCTGGAAGGATAAAACCCCAAAATGAACAGTGCACCAAGAGCAGCACAGGCTAATTTATATGAGCCAAAAACCTTTTGTACAGAGTATACTGAACTGTGAAACAGGTTTGATCATGGGCCAAGTCATGTTTCCTAGGCTGATGCGTGATTATCCAGCATGACTTTGCATTATAGCACAAGGGCACCAGTGTGATCTACGGTAGGAAGCTGCAGAGAAATCACAGGTGAAGAACCAAAATCTGAGCATTTTCAACAGAGAAAAAGTCCACATTTTCATTTTAAGTACAGCAAGCTTTGAGTTAAGCCAGAGTTTTTAACTGAAGGAACACAGAGAAGAGTAAATTAAATTCTTGCTTCATTCATAGTAAGGAAGAATCTAGTCCCTTATATGCTTTTACTGCTGAAATATAAACAGATTAGATATATTAAATTGATTATAATTACACTTATCTTGAGAGTCAAGATGCACAGTAACAAACATGGATTTGCTGTCAGAAGCACATGGAGTAAGACCTAGATTTTCATAAGTCTCAGCTGTTGCTCAGGCAACAGTCACTTAAAAACAGAGAACACACAGCATCTTCACAAACCTGGCTTGTCCGTGACTCAGTTTACTTGCTGCAAGCAGGGATGAGAACCTCAGGGTGACAGAAAACAGCATCTGCTTCATGGTCCCTGTGTGAGGAAAGCCTCCAGTGGGTCACTATAAAAACTGATGCATCCTAGGGAGAAAGCTTTGCTGTTCACTGAGTAAACAAGAGACTTGGATCGGCTCTGTTACCTCCCCTGGGTAGCAGAGGCATGATGTGGCAGGGCTGCAGGAGGAAGACCTCCTCTCCGGATGTACTGTATCCCTATGCAGTCATAAAAGCCCCAGAAGACCAGCCCTGCCGAATATAAGAATTAACAGACCTAAAGCAAAGTGTGTCCCAATCCCCACAGGCTCAGAAGCCCAAGACCTACAAAACAGCCCCAAGGCAGGGGGAGAGCCTGCACTCCCCAATTCCCCGTCTCTCCTTCCCTTGGAGTGCAGCATTTCTGTCCTCCAAATGCATTAGCTTGGCTATTTAATTTTTCCTCCCTTTCTCACTGCCCATAGAGAAGCAACTTGTTCCCTGCCAGGCTGTTCCTACTCACCTGCTCCTATTGTTTCAGCTCATTCTGCCTGTCTGTGTGGGAAGTAGTGCTTAGTAAATGAGTACAAAATGTGTTATTACCACATTTTTCTTTACGTTTTCTAGCAAGGTGGTTAGTACATGTATGTCAGAGCGCTTCAACTCTTCTTGCTGAGCAGTCTGGATATGCCTCAGAGTTATTTGGGATGGAAACCTGGTAGCAAAGTTCGTTCCAGGTTATTCTGCTCTCAGAGCAAGACCCAAATTGCCTCACACCATGCCCAAAAAAGGTATTTCTTGCAATAACCTCGAGTGCTCAATGCAATGCAAGTACCCTGCTTTGCTTTGCATACTGTAACAACAAAACCCTTTCATTTTATTTCTATCCTGCAATCAAATAACACTGGAGGTTTTCAGACTGGGACACCATTAAAACCTGTATTTTCAGTAGTCACTAAAAGGTGCACAAAAGGCCGAATGAGGCAATAGGCCATAAATAATTTTTAGGTGGGAAGTACCACTGCTCCGTAGCAAACACAGAGGACAAGACTAGAAACTCTGGGACCTTATGCAAGAGCTGTATTTCTGAAAAATTGGAATATGAGTTCTAAATAAACATTTTGTTGTAGTTTCGTGTGGCTGAGTTCTGGCGGAGGAGGGGGGGGCTGCAGGGATGGCGCCTGCAAGAAGTAGCCAGAAGCTCTCTGCAGGCCCCACAGAGCAAACACCGGCTTTGAGTTGGCTGGAGTTGTCATTGACCAAGGCAGAGACCATCAGAGATGGTCACAGAGCCTTTGGAAATCACATTTAAGAAGAAAAAAACACTAACAGCTGTTTTTTGCCACCAGAGAAGCGAGTGAGAAGATATAAGGTATCTCTCGTAGGTGGGACCCCACACTGGAGCAGGGGAAGGGTGTGAGGAATGCCCCCCCAATTAGTAAGGAAAACATCTCATGAGGAACTGACCAAAACCCTGTTCCCTGCCCTTCCCCACACCACAATGGGGGGAAGAAGGGAGTGAAAACATTAATAAAGTTAAGTCTGCTAAGAAGGGAGGGGTGGCGGGAGGTATTTTAGGATCTGGTTGTACTCATTATCCGACTCTGGTTTCACTGTGTGTGTAGTGTAGTGTCATAAATTTGATTGTTTTCTTTCATTTATTCTATGTTGAGTCTGTTTTGCCTGTGACACTGATTGTGGAATGATCTCTCCCTGTCCTTATCTTGACTCCTAAGCCTCTCAATATGTATTTTGTCCCTGTCCAGATGAAAAGGGGAGTGATAGATCAACTTTGGTAGGTGTCTGGCCTCCAGCCAGGGTCAGACCACCACACATTTGAGGAAGTAAAAGGAATCAGAGATAAACAGATCTAAGGAATAAGTGCTTGTCTTCTCACAGGTGAGATCACAGTAGGCATTCAAAGTAGCCTCAGGGCTGAGAAGAGGGGGCAGAAGGAAAAAGGGATTCAAATATGGAGCCAAAGCCTAAAGAGCCAACAAATGTTGGTTTGATTTGCCTGTGAGAGAATACTCCAGTTACCTGGAGTGACCCCATGGAAGCATCCCAGCAGCAACAAGGGTTATGGGGAGATGCTGTGGTCAGATTGTCATAGAAATACAGAGCATTTTGTCAGTTTAAAAAACGAACAAGACTGTTTCCTCTGTGCATGACAGTAAAGCAGCATCCTCCCTGCTGACCCTGCAGAGGTAAAAAGGCAGAAAGACAGGAGGATTTAGCTGAAATTAAATAGACAGTGGATTAGTATGGGATTTTCATCCTTGACCTGGCTTTCTCCATTGCAGACAGCTTACACCTAAACACGTTGGCAAAAGAGAAACCAGCAGAGAAGTGCTACAGTTCTGCCTCAGTACAGTCAGAGGAAGTTACCTGTGCTTTTCTGTACACAACATAAAACTCATTTCCTGCAGTCATAGGAAAGCTTCTCTTTCCTCTCCAAAAAAACACCTAGCAGCATTCAACACATCAACACAGCAATACTGAGCCCTGCACGTGGTTGTTTCCACTCCCTCAGGAATAAAGAAAAAACAAAATTATTATTTTTAACAGTCACATCCTCCAGGCATCCAAGATTTACATTTGAAAACAAATAGAAAAGTTAGAATTGCAAGCAGTTCTATGAAGCAGGATTCTCCTCTGCAAAGCCAGTTCAGAAAAATGCACATGAATCAGAAACAAACCCTAGGAAGTTTGCTGCCATCCTTTCATTCACAGCGTGAGGGTTTCCCTTCCTCAGCCACTTTTCACAGACAGAAGCTGCATCAATAACCACTTCATCCTACACTCCAGGATGAGACGCTGTAGGCAGGAGCTGGCTTTCAGTTAAAACACAGCCCAGAACATTTTCTGCATATAGCCTAGCAGGACAGCCTGCAGCCCACCCTGGGCAGGCTGCACAAGGAATGTTTGCCTAAAATAGTTGTGTAACTTATTAACTAAAACACAGTTCTGTTTTACATGCCATAGAGACAGCAGCTACTTAAAAAACTTTTGCAGAGTAGCTAAAATCATAATGCCAGGCAATAGTGGGGTTTTTTTAAGGTGTGATATATAAGAAAGCCCCTTCAGCACCCCTTTCCTCATCCCAATCCCGTGCTAGTTCTGCATCACAGCAGGACAAGGTTGGATCAGCCCCAGGGTGGCTGCGTCCTATGACAGCCACCTCAGCACCCATTTGGGATCCTCAGGGCCAGAAGGACATTGAGGTCACTGTCTCTCCAGCCACAACAGACCCCCACAATCAAAAGAAGAGGTGGCACTATGCCAACAGGTTGTCTTTGGAATGCAAAGCTTCTCCAGGTCCAGCCAGCAGCTCCATCCCAGAGCAGGTGCACTTAGGAGGCAGGTATATTTCTATCAATGCAGAGGCAGCCCCTCCATCCCTTGGGCCGAGGTATGCCAACTCTTCTTGTACAGTGAACTGAGACTGTTAGTTTTCTTACCACATTTGAGATAACTCTCAGAAAAACTCTTGCTGCAACCACCTTGGAACATCCCAAGCAACCAAAACTCTCTGATCTCCTTTCTTTTGAAGCTTCCTTCTTCCTTTCTTTTAACCCTTGAAATACTGCCTTCTACTCCATAGGACTGGCTGACACCATACACATCCCCAGCACATGCCTTCCTCTGCTCCCATCGATTTGAAACACCACCAGCATTACTGGGTGTTCAAAAGGGACAGTGTTAAACCAAGGTGTGACCCAAATTTCAGGACAGCATGTTCTCCAAGCAAACAACACCTGCCTTTATGGAAAATTTGAAAACAAGGACAACTTTGTGACTCTGTCACAAATCCCTATGCAGTATTTCAGTTTAGTGGACTTAAATTGCTTTGGCATAAAATGCAGCCAAAGGAAAAATGTTCCCCTGAGCAGCTGCAGGCGCTTGTTTTTAAGCAGAATAATCCTCTGTAGCACCTCAGGATGGAATGCTGGAAATGTTGGGATTCTGTGATGATAACAACCCATCCCAAGAAGACACATGTAATCCTTTGGCTTTAAAACAAAAGCCAACGTCCCATGTAGGGGACATTCTCCTTAAGGTCCCATCACCTCTGGAAACACAGTCCAGGAAACATTTTACCCACTCTGGCATTGCAAACATCCGGACAGTGAAGGGAAGCAGCAGATTAACATCCTATAGAAGCATCCCAGTATGACCGTGAGGGGGAACCATTGCTATAATGTTTTCAGTGGGGGGAGGTAGGGAAGAGATGCACAAGCACTCATCTCTAGGGCTGTCCCTGGAGCAATAGTTCAAGATGAGCTCACATGAACTGCTGTAGCAGCTGAGCTTTCTGGGGTCAGAGGAGGGAATTTCAGTCCTTAAGCAGTCTTGCTTACGTGAGTCATGCTTTCAGAGCAATCCATGTACACACATGCGTTTTTACATGCATCCCCTTACCCATATATTGATTAACAGCAGCATGCTCTGTCTTTTCTTCAGTTCTTTAATGTCGACACTCCGAGTGCAATTCAGCTCTGTGGAAAGGAGGAAGCTCTAACAAAGCAGCGCGAATCAATACATGACAACTAAAATTCTCTACTCGATAATTACACAGAATTTACACTGCTGAGTAGGCTCCCTCCATTGATTTTTACAAAAAATATTTACTGCAGCAGGAGCACAGGTGTAAGGCTAAGTTTTGAGGCTCTGCCTTTTCAGTGCATTGATTTCAAAATAATAACCAATTTTTACCCTGTACAGTGCTTTAATATCTTCACAGACACACCTCCTCTTTTCCTCTATTTCTCTTCCTCTGTTCCAGAAAAAAAGCCAAAGGATTCCCAGTCCAATTGCCCACAAATCCTGCTCTGAGCTACTTCGCTGCAGACTTTCTAAACAAATCACCTTCCAGTTGAGCAGCTTTTAAGTATTTATCACAGTCTCAGTAAGAAATGAGTCATGTTATAGCAGCTCTTGAATCCAACAAGGAAGGAGAAGCATCCTGGAATCAAGTCAACCAGCTCCACCCCATGACATAACCATGGAGCTGTCAAGATGACTGGGCAAATATACTGGTTTAGTATCTCAGAGCCAAGCTATTATACAGCTAGACAGTGCTCAGACTGTAAATTACACTGTCACAGGAGGAGGAACAACAACTCCATCCCGATACCAAAAAACCTCTGAGTGTTCCGCAACATTGTAAGGGGAATTGAGAATGGAAGAAAACACCATGATGTCACCATTTAACTTTGAAGCAAACCTCTATCTTATATCAAATGTGAATGTCTGGCCATCCAGCCTTAGAAACGATAGAAAAGAACAAGACTAGAAAAGAGAGACAAGAAGAGACAAGGTAATTAGAAGCATGTAATGGAAATTCAGGAGGAGAGCACAATTGTATTGGGAATTTAGATGAAGACAATGATTTAAATTATTACCAGTACAAAAGGTATGAACATCTATGCAGAGGGAAGGGCAATTCAACAGCACCACACAAAGAAGGAAACAAATCCCCCTCCCAGTTTCAAGGAAGGAAATCACCATCTCATTACTTCCCTGCTGTTGATTCTGTCCAGAGGGAAAAAACCAAGATGGATCACAAATCTTAAATTGCTTTACCATGAAACACCAGTGCGCAGCAGGTCGTATGGACTCTTAACAAAGGAAACCGCTCTGCCTCTTTAAAACAAAAATGGAAAGTGGAATCCTTCAACCCAAGTGCACAGATCTGGATCCAAATCAATAAATCACACTGGTACATACAGATGGAAGGATACCTATCTGGCTTTCTATGCTGTCTTCTTAATTCCAATCTTTGAATTTCATTTTCTATACGATCTAAAGAAACTATGTTTTAACTCCAGGAAAAAAACAAAGGCAGAAGGTCAACACTGCATAAAAAGTCTCATTTCTTTTGGTTTTCCCTCCTGAGAATGCCAATGCTACCAACGCACCGTGAATTTCATAAGAATGACTCATTAAGTAATAAAACATTACAGTTCCCCCCTCCCCCCTCAAACTTCTCCAAGAGCAGAGATTTTTAGGAGCAGGATCAAAGTAACTCGCTGCAGAGGGTGCAGAGGCCACAGCTGGACGTGCAGCACTGGGTGCAGCGTTCACATCTTTGAAACCTCTTCCAGGCACTTTGCGCAGCCGTGCAATGAGAAACAGCAGATTAGCATCTGACATGCTAGAGGAGAGCTTGCTGTTGCCTGCCGTAATTCCAAGCAGAGCGGAAAGGCAGAGGCAAGGCTTCCAGGAGAGCAACATTAGAAAGGTTTGTTGAACAATTTTTCTTGGGGTGGCAGTGTGCCCCTTCAGAACCTCCTTCTTAGATTGCCCTGTGCTGGGGATGCGCTGCAGCCACATGGTAAGCTGCCACAGGAGCAATAGAAAGAATAGTAAGTGGACTAAAACCTGCACCCAGGCTATGGAGCAATAAATATTTATTGCCTCTCCTTTTTGCACATTGTTAAAACAATGCAAAAAGAAGTTTAGTGACTTCTGGGAAGTGAGCCCAAATCAGCTTTTCTGCTGCTGCAAGTGAGCAGCTCCTGTTTACCTTCTTAGCGGTGAAAAATATGTCTGTCCATCCAAGACAGACCTAAGATACCATCCTCTTAACTTCTGACATCCCTGCTCTGTTCCACATGTACCAGCCCCACATGCACAGCAGCCCTCCATGCTGGGAACAGCGGATCCCTCTGTCCCAGGCAAGACAATACACAGACAAGTGGCCCTCTGAAATATCAATATGTATACCATTTATTCCTCAAGTATTGCAGACACACAAAAGCTGCTGCTACTTTGTAAGGAAGCCAAATTTTTAATCGCTTCTGTTGTCCGAGGCCTAAATATCAGCTCCTCTTCTCATATGATGAGAACCTTGGTTTTGTACTTTCACTCAACTCTTTTCAAAGCAGCCTGTAACATTCTCTCAGACCTCTCCAAACATAACCATGCGCTAATGAAACTGTTTGTTCTCTTGTCACACTGCCAGAGACATGCAAATACTACAAAAAGACACATAGAAACAACACGACTGCATTTTGTTTGTTGGCTTTTATATATTTTCCCAGATGAAAAGCAAGTGCCACCACCCAAAATATAGCTTTAAAACAAAAGAGCAAACACACTATGTATAGGGAAGATGCTTAGCACCCTCAGTCTGAATTGAAGAGTCACAAAAATCAAAGCTGTCTCAAACATTAACCTGGAATCAAAAGGGCAGGAGCTACAATTTCCATCCTTTCTCTGTGGCTCTGGGTAGTCACTTTAGAATTACTAGTTCTACCTACTGTCTCAAGTGACAGGCTCCTGCAGGCTTATACCTCGCTGGATGATACAGAGGCACAAATTCCTCCTTCTGATTATTTAGCTGATGATGCATCAGGCAGGAAGTGAATCTGGCAAACTCTCTCCCAGCCAGCTCACTGAGCATCCATTCTCAACCGGATGGGAGAGCTTACATGCATCCCTGCCAAACAGATGGGGTGAGGAAGACAAGTCCTCCTCATGAGTGGGCCACTCTGAACAGCTTCATTAAAAGTGAGTTCTGGACTGTAAATGGGTTAGAGAGAGTGAGGAAATGGACCACTGGGGAACAATGATCACAAAGATATCAGGGGGTTGGAGAACCTCTCCTGGGAAGGCAGGCTGAGAGAGTTGGGGTTGTTCAGCCTGCAGAAGAGAAGGCTCTGGGGAGAGCTTACTGCAGCCTTCCAGTACATGAAGGGGCTACAGGAAAGCTGGAGAGGGACTGGTTACAAGGGCATAGAGTGACAGGACTAGAGGAGATGGGTTTAAACTAAAAGAGGGGAGATTAAAATTAGACATTAGGGAAAAAAATCCTCGCTATGAGGGTGCTAAGGCCCTGGCACAGGCTGCCCAGAGAAGCTGTGGATCCCTGCTCCCTGGAATTGTTAAAGGCCAGGTTGAATGGGGCTCTGGGCAGGTTGGTCTAGTGGAGGGTGGCCCTGCCCATGGCTGGAGGTTAGAACTAGATGATCTTTGAGATCCCTTAAAACCTAAACTAGTCTGAGAACAAGAACTTTGTTCCTAGGACACGATGATTCCTTGAAGCAAGAAAAGATGGTGAGACAAGCTATATATAAACTGCTCAAGATGCATTTCTTTCCATAAATGAATGTCTGAAGTGCCTCACACATTGCCAGGGGCCATCAGAGAAGCATATAATGTGAATCAGTTCAAGGAAAGAAAGAGAGAAACCCGGGGCGGGGGTTGACAATGCGAAACCAAGCAAGGTCTCTGTGCTGGAGAGGAGAAAAGGCTGACCACACTGGGAAGAGACTACACTTATTTATAAAGGTCTTCAGGTACCACCAGTAACAGCAGGTGAGATGGGTCGGTGCAGTTTCACATATTCAGGAGAAGCCCCTGCAAACAGGAACACCTGCTAGACGGTGGAAGCTGCTGCTCCGTTTCCACGCTCTCTCTGCCCACTGTTTCCTTATGCGGTTTAGGGGCTTTTTTTTTCCCTCCTCCATGTCTGAAACATCTCCAGTTGATTTAAAAAGCCACTTTCTTTTTGTGGAAACATGAAAGCTCTCCATTATTCAGCACTTATTCCACATGGATGAAGGTCATCGGCCTCCTTAAAGAGCTTTCCCACAGCGTGTAACATTAATAGATGCACCAAGATGAAATTAATTTCATTTTCTGAGATCTTACTTTTGACACTGAACAAAGTGGGTGGGATAGGAGGGAACAGCAGCAGTAATTCCTTGCATGACTCTAGGGGAATTACACCTCAGGCACCAGGATCAAACCCTACAGACCATTTCTGCCCTCCCCTCTTGGGCATGGAAAGGGCTCTGGGGTGAGCTGGTCCATACTGGTTAGCACCAAATCCCAAACTTCTGCTCTAGCACGTAATCTCGAATACTTATAAATCACAGCCAGGGTCCTTCCATCAATGACATTCACAACACATGAGTATGCTCACAGAAGACTTCCAGGAAGTCTCAAAAAACCCTTTTGGAGCTTAGTAAGTTGAATTACTAGGCAAAAAGGTAATTTAATCATTAGACAAAAAACTGCAAGATTCAAACGATGCCCTTAAAGAAGGGAAAAAAGGAGGAAATGGGAATAAATTACAGAGAATGGCATCAGCTCCCTCTTCTCTCACTGGGCAAAGTCATCATTTCCATCACATTCCCAGTGTCAAGGACTGGGTCCCAACAGCCACATCTCTGCTGGAGATATGCAGAGGGGAAGGAGGGGCAAAAAAACCCTGACCATCATATACCACTCATACAGTTCTCACTGCAACAGTGAGAGGCCTGAGGCCTGAGACAACCCTCAAGCAGGAAGTTTAATAAACCTCTGAAGATAACGACTGGTGTTTATTATGTTAGATCCAGCTCCATCAGAGCAGCAGCCGAAGTTATGACCTGGGCTGAGGCTCCACTTTACCTGAAGCTTGGCCCTAGCAGGAGAATAGGTCAGAGGCCAGGAGCCCAAATTCCCCAATGTTCAACCCTCACTAAGAGGGGTGCAGCACAGAGGACACATCAGAGCTGCAGTGACAGACATTTTGGCAGACCTCAAAGTCAACAGGCACTGCTCTCGCTGCAGCTCAGTGCTGCAGAGTGGTTCTTGCTCCCAGCTGCTCCTCACCTCTCCCTAGCAGAGATCACATACCAAAACCACTGAGTACACCCACCCCAAACAAAGCATATCAGCTTTAATCCTTTCAACAATTGATCTTCTCAACCTGATCTTTTTGACTGAGCAGCGTGTGGTGACACAAGCAGCAATGCTGGAAGCCCAGGCAGGATGGGACAGGACCTTTCCCATAAGTAACCCACAGCCAGAAGATAAACAGACCCTTACACTGAAGCACCCACCCAGGAACACAATGACAAAGCCACCCTAGGGCTCTGGGGCTGAATGCAAACCCACTTAGGAATGAAAAGGAGAGTTCAGCAGCAGAGAGTTGCAAAGGAAAGATGACTGAGCCAAGGGAGTGTAAAAAAAATCAGAGGGAGGGAGGGAGATAAAGCAGTATTGTGACCTGACTTTACTGTGGGTAAGGAGTGGGTAGAGAAGAAAGAGAACATCAGTGCCCTGCTTTCTGCTGTCCTGACCTTCCCCTGTTTAGTTTGGTATAAACGGCCCAAAGGAGATTTGCCATCATCATGCAGAAATCATATGCCATTTAGAAGCCCTGGAATTAAGTTGATTTTGCAATTCAACAGCAAGGACAGAAGGAAAATAAATAAAAAGCCAGTGGGTTAAAAGTCAGGATCTCTCTCAGTGCTGGAAACACAGCTTGCATTTAGCTGTGCTGCACAGCTCAAAGACTAAAGCTTAAGCCATGATATTAAAGGTTCATATAGCTGAGAAGATATTGGCATTTGGGCAGATGTCAGCAATTCTTTCAAGTGAGTTACAGATACCGATGGGAAAGTCAGAGGCATTTCTGCTGTGTAAAATGTGACATGCCAAGATATTTATTCTCTTGCAGATGATGCTCTATGTAAGCCTTAAATACCAGGCTTCTCGTCACTGAAAAACAGGTATTCCATCCTGTACACACACTCACAGAGATTTTGGTCCAGGTATACTGATGCTCCTGGCTTCTTCCACTCACCCCAGCCTGTGGTCCCTCATAGGGTGTTTGAGATTTGCACAGCACCCAAAAGTCCTATTGACATGCAGCTCTGGGAGGAAAAACAATAGGAAAGTGCTTTTATATTAGCAATAATCAGCCTTGTGAGCACCCACTGGGTGACGAGTGCGTTCTACTGGCACCAAATACAAATCAGAGGCAACATACAGCCACATACTGTCTGTTAAACTGTCGGTCTGATATTTTCAGCAAGTCTTTTCACCCTATGCACCCCCTGAAAAGGGCACGTGGAGGAAGCAGGACAGGAGAAGGGCAGCCCAGGACACGCTGCCCACTGCAGAGCTCCCAGTAGGAGCACTGCCAGTTCCCACGGCCGGCGAGGCTGCTGCCTGCAGCGGCTTTGCTTTAAAGACCTGGGCAAGCTGTGACCCTGAAGGCTGGAGCTGCCCAACTGAGGTTGTGTTTAACCTCGCTGGAAATACCAGGCTTTCTAGCTGCTGGCCAAATATTAAATGTCACTTTCATGCTAATTTTCAAGCTTGGACACAAGCATTTGTTTTTCAGAGTATGCTCCAGAAAGCCTCTGCCTTCTGCACAGATGGGTACAGCCAAGATCTAGAAAACAATCCAATGGAACTGAAGAAAGTTGATTTTATTCCTTATGAAACTATTGTATCTGTGATTTTGTTGAATATAAAAGGTTACAGTTAGCATTTGGAAGAATGAAAGCAGAAGATGGCTTTCATGAAAAAAAGATTGCCAGTGCTTCTGCTACACAAAAAGCATATTAAAAGCATTCCTCTACTCAGAAATTAATATTCAAGTTGAGCATTTGATTTGTTGCAGTTATTTTTTGCGAGAGTTGTTTTATTTGTTTAGGGGCATTTTGGGGGTTTTTTTCCTGTCTTAAATAAACTCTCTCCAGTTTGCTGCTAGAAAACCCCAGAAGTGGAAAGAAAAGGGAGCCACCATATCTCATCGAGGGTTAAATCACATCCAGCTGGATGGGAAATGCAGAGAAATGGGAAGGAGGAACCTTGCCAATGGGACTTTTGGCCCATAGCATGTCACAGGTCCGGGTCCAGGAAACAGACATGATTCCAGATACCACAAAAGGCAGAAGACAAAGGCACAGGTCCTGCCCCATGTGCCCAGGGTGTGTGTGCAAGGACACAACTGCTAATGTATCCACTGCACATAAGCTCTACATCATCCTTGAAATGGGCCAAGACCATAAGGCACTGATGAACCTTCAGTTTATTAATAATTTTCTTTGCTCCCTTGAGACCATAACATTTCAAAATCCCATTTTAATTTCCCTTGAAGTAATTTAGGAAATGATCATTCTCACTTAACCTTGGGCATTCTTAATTTTTTTACATTATTTTATTTTAAATAGTCTACAACTTCCCCCAAAGGGAGGAGTAAACTAGTTGTCCATAAATGGAGATTTACTTGGTAACCAGTTCTGTGCCAGTGGAATTAGATCTTCATAATTTCTAGAGCATCAGGGGTGTATGAACAGTACTGCACAAATGAAGAGCTGCACCAGACAAATAACAGGTCCCCCATCCAAAAGGGCTTACATTAATTATGTTAATCCAGTAGAGACAGAGGAGTGTGATTAAACAGTCTCCACTGCCTGGGATTTGGCTGTTATCCAGCTGTAATCTTGCACAATCTGTGCCTGAAGTGTCTGTGTAAGGGGGATATTCTAACCACCCACCTTCAACATCACAGCAAGAGACTTGTGTAGATGGTGACATCCTGAGATGCAGGAGCAGTTCCTGGAGAGCAGCATCTCCAGAGGTAAGCCCTGAGTCCCTCAGCTCAAGTCCCACAGAGCAGCCTGTCTCTCCCTTGACTACTCTGAACCCAAGGACACCAGAGACATGAAGTTAGGTAGTAACTTTAATTAAACCCCAAATGTCTCTTTAAGGAAGAGCAGAACTAGACACAAGAACACAAACTCAGTGCTGAGCTTAATGCTAAGATGGTTTCTGTGCCCGGTACAGTAACAGGAGGAGAACCAGACTCAGCCACACCAACCCCTCCACGCAGACATTTCAGGTTAGCCTTTAGAGCTCCAGGAGAGAGTAAGCTCTGTACAGAAGGATGTTCATCATGCTGCAAAGGACCCTACTGAATGACAACAAAAGTGTTGCCTTTCAATCTCCCTTTTCCCCAGCAGTAACACAAGGGTTACTCAGCTGGCTGAGAAAGGATAACAACTCACATGTGGAAGCATAGCCTAGGGCATCAGCGGGATCACAACGCATGGTCTCCATACAAAATCACATCTGTGACCAGCAGAAGACAACCCTGAAAGCAACAGAAGCCACTTGATGCTACGTGGGCAGGTTGTGACTAACAAGCCTTTAAATTGGGGTGGAGGCAGTAACTCTTGATGGTCAGTAGTGGCCCTTACTCCTCTGACACCACTGTCCCACAGAGGGACAGAGATTACGTGACTGCTCTTACAAAGCCTGTGACTGCTCTGTGCCACCTCCCCACCTTGCAGCAGTGAGCCAGCCTCAGCCAAGCAATGCCTGCCAAGCACACTCACTGTCCTCAGAGGCAGGGAGGGTGGCATGCAGAGTGATGCAGCAGGCTGTGGCCATGACTCTGCTCCTACAGTTTCAGCACAGCAAAAGGTTATTTCGGCTTCTGGCCCAGCTGGCAGCAGACCCTTACTGCTGCTGTGGGGACCCTGCTGATTTACTACCCACCTGCTGTAACCAGAGCCCAGCTCATCTGCTTGCTCCATCTCTGGCAGGTTGTCTCCCATCCAGAGGCATCTCCCAGAGAAGAGGGGAGAAACAGCCTCTAGTCACTGCTAACAGGCACAGGGAGCTCTGCCTACCCACCGAGCAACTTTTACCAGCCCATTCAGGCTTAGACATCACCTTTGGCAAGCAGACAGCAGTTCTGTGCTGCCTAGCACAGCTCCAGAGAGAAGCTGACAGAAAAAAATATTAATAATCTGCTGAACTTTAACTTGCAGGAGTACTAATGTGGACTCTACCATGCAGGAGCTGGATCCAGCACTGAAAGGTGTGAGGAGCAGGAGTAAGGAGCAGTTGCACATCATCTGGGATGTCTACCCCTTAATATCAAAACCCATTGCTACACTCACAACTGATGGTGAAGCAAGACCTTCAATCTAAAGGGATCCATTTAAACAAATCCCATCTCTCTCTCTTACATCCCTCTCAGAAAAAGAAAGTCTCCAGTATATTATGAAGAACCAAGACACTCTCATAACAAAGGCTGAGGTCCCAACCCTTCTTTTCCCTGCTTTGCACTGTAGAAAGTGACAAGTGAAAAGACAGGTTTCAGAAATGCTCTGTTGCCAGGTCTTCTGGACAGAAAATTGAGATAGTAATGACAATATATGCACTTGCAGAAGAACGTGGGAACATGACCAACAGCTATTTCTAAATTCTCGGTTTCATTTGCTTTCTGAGATGCTACACACAAGCATCTGGCTCAGCATAGGAGATGGGACAGAAACCTGGTAGACGACACAAAGAAACACTCCTCAGGCAGGAATCAGCATCAATGTTTGGGAAGCCCCAGGAGAACACGGAGTGCATATCACTGATAACCAAAGTCTGGTTTGCAACATGCTAATTCGTGCTACAGTAAAAACCCCCACTCATACAAGCAGGGAGGACCGTGACACCCTACTACTGATGTTCTGGTGGATAAACCCACTGCAAACTGTTAAAAACCCCAGCAAACGTGTGGCTTTGCCCTACCTGTCACTCCCAGAGCCTCCGCTCAAACAGAGGTGCCTGTTGATGAGCTGCTGACAGCTAACTTGTTTGAGGCTTGCATTTTGTTTGAAAAGCTCAACATCCCCAGCATAACAAAGCAACAATGTTTTCCTTGGGTCAGCAAAACTGGGTAAATGCAGTCTTTTTTTTTTCCTCACCCTAACCCCAGAGAGGGGAGGTCTGGCTCCATGCTCAGAGGCCCAAGTACTCTCAGCCACGCTGCCGGCAATGAGTTTTGCTCCATAGCTGTGTAACATCATCCCAATTCGCAGCTGGAGGTTTTCCAGTTAATAAAACGGCCATATGGGGCATTAAAAAAACAAAACAAAAAACACAAAAGCACTTCCTTCCTTTGCCACCTCCAGTCTCAAAAATCTCTCCAAAAAATGCCAGCCAAAAAAGTACAACAGCACTCAGCAGTACTCCTGAAATTCCAGAGTGTTTCTTCCTTACAAGCTTTTCTACTCAGTGCGAGTGTTATCAGCATTTTGGATCAGCGTGCTATGGGCAGAAGACAAATCACCATGAGTTGGAGGCAGTAATTAGCATCTTCAGTAAACACAGGGATCTCTTTAGGAAAAAGGCTCCTAGCTGTTCCCTTCCCCTCCTGACACCATCATCACACATGGTTTATTGACAAAACAAGCTTACTTTGCAAGAAAATGGAGACCACATGTTCCCCATGGTCTAGGAGGAAAGGATGCCTTGATGCCCTTGGGACTCACCCAACAATTCCGATCCAAAAGGCAACATTTAGCCCAGATTCTATTTTAATGCCTAATTCCCATGGTTCTTGATTAAAATAGAGAGACTGCGTTTTAAGAGAAATTAAAGAGCCTTTTGATGTAAGGATCCAGGCTTCTAGACTTAGCAGAGATGGCCTATACCATGTTCCCCCTGTACCAGCTAAGCTCCCACATCAACTCTAGTTGCTTCAATACCCGTGTCACCCCCACGCTCCCAGCCCCAATATGTGGCTGCCTACCTCTACACTCCACCTCCCCGCTTCACCTCATTACTTTTGCCAGCACCCTTATTCTTGCCTGTGCTGAATGCAGCCTTTGCTCATGCAGATTTCCCAAATCCTTACCCATCCTAAGTCACCTCCAACAGCTCCCTAGTGCGCTGTAGATTCAGTTTCAAATTGCCTTCCTGGGCTGCAGTAAGCAGCAAGGGCTTTCTCAAGCTTATCCTTACCCAGTGCTATACCTCTTTGCTTGCTGCCTCCTCCGGCTCAGCTCTGGAATTTAGTGCCCCTCCAGGGCTAATAAAGCCCAAAGTTGCTGATTTTAAGGCAGAGTGAGTCTCATCTGTTTACTCAGACTTGGAATACCACAGGACAGCAAGACTAATTTATTCAGAAAGATTCACTCAAGCTGCTCCATTCTCCACATTACGAGGGTTTGGGAGGGTGCAGAATGTGAGACCAACTCAAGGAGCTACACATGGGAGTATTTTATCCAGTAACACTGCAGAGTAGCACAGCTTCATTTTCACTTCTCTTGTTTACCTGAAATTTTCACTTCAACGGGTCTTCTATGCATCAGCAAAACCTATTTAAGACTACATTTTTCACCTTAAGGAATGGCCTAATCTTTGCCAGCTGTGTCAATCCAGATCTGATTGCCAACCTGTACCTTATCCCCTCACCCCAAGACACTCTCTCATTTTCAACGACTTACCAGTGCATTCCCATCAGTTACAGGATCTGGCAAGGCCAAGGTGAGGATCCATGAATGGCATGAATGCCACTCCTGCCAGCAACAAGATTTTTGACAGGCAGATGCCCCTTCTAAGGTACCCATTACAGGAAGAAACAGTTTCATGCCCGCTTCACCATCTTCATAGCCTCAAACCCCAAATCCTAAGCATTCAGGCAAGAAAATAACAGACTTGGGAAGGAAAAACGCACAACCTAAGAGATGAAAAATCAGCCAATTCTGTTGTGCAGACCATAAGCATAACTGAGCTTCAAAAGAGACTGGACAAGCCCAAGGAGCACGCTCCTTTTCCTAGGGGTTCCTGGAAGCATGTTATGGAGCAGCATGGAGCTTGACTATCCTTAACCTGCTCCTTGCACCTCACTGATGACCACTATGCAAGACTTGTGTTGGTCTTAGTGTAATCATCCAACTCCTGGAGACAAGTTAAAGATGGTCTGCAGAAGTTGAGCAGGGTAGTGCTAGCAGGCAAGATGCCAGACCCATTAACCCCTCCAACACAGAGATAGAAGGGATAGCTGCACCCATGGAAGCCACACTGCTTTCCAGGAATGCAGTGGAGCAATTGCAGGGCACTAACTTGTTCTATAACCCCGGAGACACTGCTGAAGTAAGAGCATTTGCTTAACCCATGCTTAGCTTGAGTTTTGCTACAACTTAGAAATCAAGTGCCTCCAGGATGCTAAGCACCTAATGACCTGTATTCAGTTACAGAAGAGACCTGATTTCCATATGATAGGTAATTCTTACCAACACAGGAAGGGAAGCAAGACTTGGAGAGGGAAAAAAAAGTGTATTTTATCAATCAGGTGACAGCTGGGAAACAAAAAGTAAATCTTTAAGTATGGCTAATGACACTGGTCAGAACAAGATTCCCCAAGCATGAATAGTGTTCTCCAGCTGCCTCAACTGATCAAATAGAAGGTGTTATCTCTCCCTACAAACCTTGTAGCCTCTGGCCCCCATGGGAAACTCTTCACAGCTTACACAGAACTACTGCAAACAGTTTAGCTTCCTTCAGTGCTGCTTCCTGCAGGCTGCACCACAATGTGCTTGTCTACCACCAGCAACACAACAGCCATCTTTTACAGGGGACATAAATGAAGATATGCATTGACATCCAACAAAAGCACATTACAGGAATGTGAATTCTTACACAAAATACAGAGGGGAAATATTAAACACCCCCCCCCCCATACACACACCAAAACCAATGAGCACCCAAAATGAACAGAAAGCCAAGAGGCAAACCATAGTTGAGGATGGTAACACATTAATCAGTGCTCAAGACAACCTGGTAGCACAGCCAAGGACTCTGTAGCTTATTTCTTGCACATCACTCCCCCTGCCCAGCACACAGTTTATTAACTGTGCACAGATAAAGCTTCATCTACTGAGTATCATTGTTTTGATGATCAGTCTAATTAAATTAAGACATTCATATGTTTGTAGCTGATGGCTAATAAGATGCAGGTGATCTTTCATCACAGGGGTAAATGGTCTCTGCAGCGATGACTAATAGAGCAAAGTTATCCCAGTTGTCTTCCCCCTGCTGTGTTGTTCCTTTCCAACTCCAACAACCAGTATCACTGTCTTGTAGAAACAGCTCCAGCAAGAATGGTTTGTCCAACACTGAGGACAGGAATGTGCAGAAAGCAGCAGGGGAAAAAGTGATGCAAACAGAAGGAGACGTGGGGGAAAGTATTGGTGCATACTCTTGTTCTTCTACCTGATTGACCTTGAGTTTCCACCATTGTTTTGATCTGTGGCTTTTGGCCAGATCCTGCACCTTGTAACAGATGCAGTCTTGTTTAGCTGCAGTGAAGTGCTCTAAGGTATTAAGCCAAAGAGGAATGTGACCTGTTGTTACCACACAGCCGAGAAACTACTTAAATCCTCACATTTTAATTGGTTAATAAAGGGCCAAATTTGGATAGCCTCCTCCAGACAAAATCCCTATTATTGAAATCAAAAGGGGACTTAGCAAGAGCAGGCCTCCCTCTAAGGAAAAGCCAAATACCTCATTAGCAGCAAAATTAATGAAGTGGCTGTACCCTGGCAAAAAGAAACCTGCAAAAAGAGTTTCCAGTGCTTTCAAAAGACCAAAGTTCAAAGGAGCAGTTTAGGTATCAAACCCGAATCTTGGAGAAGACAAAACCAGAAAGATTTGTCCAAAGCCAAGTGGAAATAACGCAGCAGTGCCTGCAGTGTGTGGCACTCCCTGGGTGCTGTGCACAGCTCCCTGTGATGCTCTGCGGGCTTTTGGCTGCTAGAGATACCCTGGCAGCAGTTGGATGGGACCAGAGCAGCCAGCTCATCATTTTCCGGAGTCCATAACTCCACAGATTGTCTCCATGCTGCCTACAACAAGGAAAAAATATAGGGTAAAAGCCTTGAATTTATTCCCAGGGTGAACCAAACTCTACAGACGAAGGAGGAATAATATGATTTTTGCCCTGTACTTTTTTCAGCCAGAGCTCCTGGGATGCAGCTCCTGGCCAATTTCACCTTTCTCAAGCTTTACTCAGCATTTTCCTTGTGGCAGCAGAGCTGGTGTGGAAGACACAGCTAACTGACAGCTGTGAAGTGACAGGCTAGTCAGTGGGGAAACACTCTGGCACCAGCATAGCAGCAGTTTTCCCACCAGTGCAGCGGACAGCGCTCCAAAATAAGCAGACAGACCTCTGGTAGAATAAATCCCAGCACCAGCCCCTGGTGACAAGTCTGCCAGATGCAAGGTTTCAGTCTGTCACTGAGGCTCGTTACACACTGCCTTCCTCTGAGCCCACACGCCATGCAAGGGAAGGGTTTCCACTTCACAGGCTCTTCTGATGGCTTACAGAGGGCAACCAGGCAGCACATGAAGGAATTTTATGTTTTGCAAGGTGCCCAACCACTTGTGTCCACACTTTGTGCTCCAGGTTGGTCCATCAGGGTAGTTGGCCACTTGTAGCTGTTGAGACCACGCTGATGTCTCCACAGCAGCCCTGCCCCGGGCCTCACAGAGCAGGTACAGTTGTGTCATCTCACACCATTGATTCATGTCACAGCTGTTTCTCTGGTGTTAATGCCATTAATTTTTAATTACTCAGGTTCATACCTTGGACCCATCATGCTAGTCAGGCACCTGTGGATGTCTCACTAGCTACACAGCCTTTAGGAAAGTCTCATACAGGGCCTGATCTGCCATCCTTCTTTGACACCCCTCACTGCTTCTTGGAAAAGTTCGTCCAGCCCCACTTGCACAACCATGAAGGAGCTGCCAGCACAAGGCAAAATGGTCATGATAAAACCACACTTAATGGCAGCTTTGGCAGCTGAACACTGCCAGGCCCCATGTGTCAACAGACCCATACGTTTGTGCCATACCCCTCTTGGGACTTTGCTAAAAACCAAACATTTTTAGGACATTACTTAGCACCTCTCTGGTACACAAAGAGTGTGAACATCAGCAGGCCTAGCACCCAGATCAGACCTTCAGGAACATCTCCAAAGGACAAACCCATTTGGCTGAGCACCTCATGCAGCAACAGAAGAAGCAGTTGTGTAAGAGCAAGAGTGGGAGCATTCTCCAATACCACATCCTGCAGATAATCAAGTTAACAACCAGCCAGGGATGGGGAGGTGTGTAGCAGGGCTGGCCAGCTTTCCAAGCAGCTACAAACATGGCAGACATCACTAGGAGCTGTGGCCACAGGGGTCTGAAGCACTGGCAGCATTGGGCAGGGCACATGGGTCAAGATACACAATAAAGCAGTAGCTATTCACAACTTTCAGGCAGTTAGTCTCTTTTAACACTATTTCAGGTCACTGCCCTTTTTTATTGCATAGTTACAATGATACAGCAAAACTCATGAAAGTCCTCTCTTGCTCACTTGGCTGAGGATGTGTGTGAAAATCATTTCTGGCAAGTCCTAAAATATCCCCCATACCAAATTCTTTGTGTCAGTAGGAGAAGAGGACAACACAAGCCTGAATATCAGGCAATATTTTCACCACTGCTTTGAGGTGAGGACCCTGATTCGTGCTGGCAAAGGGGCAGATCTTTGGTATGTGCCTTCCCACGGTGGGACAAACACAGCTCTAACAGTCTTCAGTGCCAGTCTCTAAAGTGGGACCAGAATATCTGTATTGTCCTCAAGCACAACAGGTTGGGGAGTCTCTGTTGAGTTCCCAGGAGAAGAACCAGGACTGACAGTACAAGTCAACTCGCTCCCGCTCGCACCATCAAGGAGGTACAATATAGCCTTCAGCTCTTGATACAAGCAACTCAGCACCTTCCAATCTAATTAACTTTATGAACATTAGGACTAATATGCACTGTCCTCTGCATATCTGCCATGTAAATGACAAGGGCACTGCTTTGAAGAGGCTGCCCCATGACTGATGTACCTCACTAGGCTCTCCCAGCTGATGACTGCTTTAAATACACTAGAGAAAGAAATGAATATGCTCAAATGAAATGATTTTTACAAGACATCAGAGTAGGCAAATCCTAATTAAGGCAAAAAATCAGCTGCAGAGTACACACGGAAACAGCTCCCACCCTCAATATGCTCTCACACAGTCATCTGTGTTGAACCCAAGCCTTATTTACTCAGTTCATAACAAAAAAAGCTATTAGGAGAAAGTTAAGGTAACTGGAGCAATTACTGTAGAATAATGGAGCCCACAGTAATGACTCTGTGCATATATACATTTAATTGAATAAATACATCCACTCAACCGCCGCCGTTCACAACTCAGCCTTCCTGCCTGCAGTGGGGAAGGATATTCCCATTAATTGGTTATTGTTACTGCTCTAATATACCCTACACACTTGTTTATGTTTCCATTTAATTTTCCAGGATATTACCACTGGTGCTGTAAAAGGGGACATGTGTAACCGAGCCAGCCTGGCTGACACTCAGCAAATGAGACCAGAGATCTCTCCCCAAAGGGGAATAATTCTAAAAGACTGCAGGTTATCAATGGATCAGTGAGTTAGGCCAGCCTAGTTAATACCAGTATATCTGCATGAAGCCAGGCAAATTAATCTCATCACGGCTAGCCCCACGAGGAAGACAACCCAGTGAACTGGATGCAAAGACACCTTTCAATAATGAACAGGTATCGCAGCATTCACGCTGGCAACAGCACACCTTTGAGTTTAGAGGTGTTAATACTGTGCCTTTCTCAAGTCTCCCTTGGAGACTGCTGCAGAAAGGCTCTCCAGATCATCTGTAGGAGGTTGCACTTACTGAACAAAATGATCACAAAATTCCATCAAGTCTTTAGGTCAAAAAAAATACCACACACCTATAAAACTGCATATACCTGCAAGGAGAAAAGCAATTCTCTGGAATAGGTTCTCATGCTCCACAAGTGCAGGTGCCTACACAGAGGTGGACAAACTCATCAAGCATCTCATGGGTAACAAGCAGGTCTACAGGAGTTAGGAAGTCACCTAAGATCCACTATAAAAGAGCAAGAAGCAGCAGGCTGTAAAAGGAAAAGGCTTAAGGAAAGCACAGAATCACAGAATGACTAGGTTGGAAAAGACCTTTAAGATCATCGAGTCCAACCACTCCTGTTGTATGCTAAACCATATCTCTTAAGTACCTCATTTACCCTTTTTTAAAACACATCCAGGGTCGGTGGGTCAACCCCTCCCACCCCAGGCAGCCTGTTCCACATCCCCACAACTCTTTCAGGAACGAACTTTTTCCTTATATCTAATCTGACCCTGCTCTGGCACAGCTTGAGGTCATCCCCTCATCCTATCACCTGTCACTTGGCTGAAGAGACCATCACCCACCTCTCTGCAACCTCCTGTCACGTCATTGTAGGCAGTGATAAGGTTCCTCCCCAGCCTCCCCTTCTCCAGGCTAAAAAACCCCAGCTCCCTCAGCTGCTCTTCATAAGATTTGCCCTTCAGCCCCTTCACCAGCCTGGCTGCCCTTCTCTAGACAAGGTCGAGAGTCTTGATGTCCTTCAGCACAAGGCTGGCAGAGCTTTAAGTGGGTGAGCTCAGGCAGGAGTGTTCCAGCAAGAAGGGCTATGTGAATCAAGTACCCCTGTCATTTGCAGGGCGCAAATGAGCAGACAAGGAAGGAGTGTGACAGAGTGGGAAAGGTTGTAAAAGGCTGTGAGGAGTGAAAGAGGTAAGCAGCCAGGACGGACACAACTGTACAGACCTCTCATGTAAATCCTAAAGACTTTCCAATCAATACACGTTGATGGAGGGACTCAAGAGGCTGGTGACAGGATCTTATGCTATAAACAGAAAGTTATTCTGCTTGCTGTAATTTAGAAATATACCTTCAAATACAGACCTCAAATTTTGGAGAAATTTGGAAAGGGTAAGACACAGCAAAAACAAAGTCATCTACTTCACAAGAGACTTTTCAGGCCAAAGACGAAACTAGCAAGCAGCTACTGGAAAGATAAGTGGAGGTCTTAATGGGGAAAAAAAACATTTTAGAAAATCAGCATGAAAGAAAGTGTTCTACAGAACTGGGAAGGGACAGAAACAATGTACATCTCAGTTTTCTGTGGGTACCTGGGGTCGTCACCATCTTCACAACCTTTTCAACAGAATGTATCGTGCTGCAGATATCCAGTTACATAAAGAAGAAAATAGATTTCCAGACCAAAAGCCAAACATCTGCAAAATCTGTTCTTCCACCTCCAAAATATTACTCTTTCTCAGAGTTACTCAGTGTCCCCTAGGACATAGAATTCTTAACGCTTCAAAATAAAGGGAGATATTTGCTACTAGGAAAGGTGCAGTCACTATCTGTCCATTCCACAGTCTTTTAGATATAAGTTACACACAAGAGTACCTCACAGGAGGGGTACATCCTGTGGAGGGTTGTGGTTTTTGACTCTCCAATGTTTATGGGTTTTTCTTTAATGGCACTGAACACATTTCCACATTTGTTTATAAAGTCAGAAAGCCCATTTCCTTTCTTAATTTTTCTTTTTTATTACTTATTGATTAATATACATACCATCAGGTACACAGTAGATGAACAGTTTCAAAATTCACATTGATGGCTTATCTTACCAACACGTGCTTCCAAATCCAAAACCAAGTGCTATTTCTTTGTGTTGCCACATACAAAATGTTGACTCAAACTCTGATGATTTCAGCATCTTACGCTGGTAACTTGCTATTAACTCACCGCCATAGATACTAACTCTCAGATTTAATTCTTGTCACTTGAAAAAAATGCTTCTGCTTCCCCAGAACACAATGGCTGCTGTCATTTTGACTGACGTAAGCTACCATAAGTGATTTTTCAAATGGACAAATTTATCCCTGGAGACAGCAAGATTCCAACTAGGGCATGTTTGTCGTCCTCTGCAGCAAATCTTGAGTCAGTGCTTAAAGCAAGCAAGAAAGAGAAATGCTCGCTCTTGCTTCTGGTGCTGTAACTGTCATTGAAAAACAAGAAGTGCTTCCACACATCACATGCAAAATAATCCCTCACTGCTACAAAGGTCAAAGCCAGCAAGTGACAACAGAGGGTCCCATCCCTTTAATGTGTCAGTCCCACCTGGGCAGATGAGGACAGAGAACGCCATGCTGTCGAGTTCTCATCTCACACCAAAGGTAACAGCTAGAACAACCATACGATAAACACAGAGAAGGCCAGACAGAAGCCTGGGAAATGAAACAAGAAATCAGCTGAGCGCTGCTGGATGTGTCTACTGAGTTTTCCATTTTTGCATTCCTCCACCCTGCCACAAAGCAAGCCAAGAACAGCTCTATTTCCCTGAGCATACTATGCTCGGGCACATCCCTGCACTGCCACCAATTCAGCAGGAGTCATCACTCGTCGCTTACTCCTCGACTCAAGACTTGCCCCTTTTGGCATTTCCTTGAAGCCATCCTTCCCATCAGAGCAGTTTGTATAAGTCAGTGAGGAGTCTGAAGTGTCAAGTCCTGGATTTTTTTTACAATGAGGGTGGTGAGACCATGGCACAGGATGCCCAGAGAAGCTGTGGCTGCCCTTGGATCCCCATCAGAGTTCAAGGCCAGTTGGACGGAGCTCCACCAGTGGAGGGTGTCCCTGCCCATGGCAGGGGGTGAACTAGATGAGCTTTGGGATCCCTTCCAATCCAAACCATTCCATGTTTCTATACATCCCTGCAGTGAAACACTGAGGCAGCTTCAGCAAACTTATAGAGAATCTTTGACCCATTAAAGATCAACACAATAGTCTCCTGAATGAACCACACAATCTGGCAGTGCTCCCTCCAACATCAATATCAATTTCCTCCATCAACAGGAGACAGAATAATAGCAACTTCCTCTACATAATGCAGCCTTAATTGTCCCAGATCAAATACTGGCTCCCAGAGGCTATTCATTCTGCTCTATAGGTAACCATGTTCTAGACAAGATGCAACAACTTTTATTAGCAAACGTTAAATGCTGCAAGGAAGCCCAGACAGCGTGTATGGAGACTGCTAATAACATTAATCTACCACACTGGCTCTAACTGAGGATGTAAACCACTGCTGAGAACAACCTGGGTACCCCGGTGACCAGAAAACACTTAGAAGCTCTTGCTCATCTGAGAGGCAGCAAATCCATACAACCACTCTCAGATCAGATTTCCCCCCCTGCACCCCATATCAGCTCCACAACGCCTCTGATCCCCCTCCTAATGACAAAGTCTTCATTGATTTCAACAGAACTCAGCAAGATCTAACAGAAAATGAACTAAAGAGGGAAATGTCAAGTGAGTCATTAGTGGGTAGAGAAAGGAACTGTGTTGTAAGTAGTCTTCAACATACTTTTCCTCCTTTAAAATAAATGATGCCACAAATTGAGGTAATCCTTTGACATTAGTGAAGCTGCAGCAATAACGAGCCTGGCACAGGAGTGAGGAATTCCTTGCTTAAAAAAGGTTGCTTACACCAAATGCCAATAATTACACAAGCAAAATTAACCTGCTTGTCTTGGAAATCTCTAGATGTGAGTTCAGATCTTAAATACAAGAGCAGACTCAAAGACAGAAGCAAGCAAACCAGCACCAAAAGAGATTTCCCCAGCTTCAAACATGTGACTCCTCTATTCTTTCCATATTTTGGCTACCATTGCTGACATGATGAGCTTTACATTGAGCAGGCACTTGGGATGGCGAGACGGAAGGAGAGTGTATTTCCCATCATTAGGTGAGCAGGCATGGTCTCGCTGTCTTTCTAACTCTGTTACAGCACAGATGTGTTTTGAACCTCCTTTGGTGCACTTTCCCATGCATGCATCTTTGTGATTTGATTTGCCCTCAGTTACCACAACACAGCCCCTTTCCTAGGACTGGTTACTACAGCAACACAATCTGAGTTTGGCAGCAACACACTGCAGGCATCAAAAAAAATACGCTATTAGCTCAAGAAACATGAAACTACATGTCAGCAGCCCATGCCACAAATATACCTTCCTGTAATACCTCACCCCTATCTCTAATTATGAAACTCTACAAATCCCCACTTCCTTGGCAGCACACAAGCCTGAGCAAACTCTGCCTTCAAAGGATACACAGAGGTGTACTATCCACCACCTCCGGCCTGCCTGTCATTGAAGAGAAACCACAATGGGCCAGATCTGATGGGCTTCATGGCCAGAACTGTATTATATTCCACAGATCCTATTACTTGTCCTAGCAGCTACAGCCAGAGTTTTACTTTAAGTTCCATATTGTATCACATCTGCATTCTTCTGCACATATGTATTAGTGCTATTTTGTTTTGGGGGGGGGAGTGGGGAGGGAGGGAGAAATGTTTAGGTGTGGCCGTGGTGGTTGGGTTTGGGTTCTGTTGGTTTTGTCTTAAATAGAGGAATCTTCTAGCATTGCCATTTCATTGCAAAGAGGCTGTACTGGATATTAGATGAAGTTACTCCACTGAACTCTTGTACAAAAGTCAGAAGGAAGGGAGAATACCTCTCAGTGCACAGCATTAGTTCTATCTAATTGATTGCCCTGGGACACAAGAGGGGTTTTATTGCAGCAGGTGAACAATTACTAGTCCTTAGCTGTTGGGTGAGAGACTGCTCCTTACACCCCCAGCTACAAAGCAGCCCAAACGCAGCACATACCTACCCAACACTAGCAATATACCACAGACAGCATGGACTGGTCAACCCGATCATTTCTCAGCCACTACCTGCCATGATGGAAAGTTCGGCCAGACTATTACTGCTGTTATTAATTAGTTTCTATCCTGAGGGAACAACCTATGCCAGATTTGCTCCTAATTTAAACTGAGGGAACTTACCCAAAAACGTTTTATCCGGTCACACACAGCGTAGCCCCTACTGAGGGAGTGTGCTATTATGAGAAAGCAAACTGATATAAATATAGCACAGTGACAGTGTACACTCTGCAGTTATTTCCTCTGCAAAACGGAGAAGAATGAAGCGGGTAAGCTGCTCAGCCAGCCTTCTGCTAAGGCCACTGAAAGCTGCAGTGATGATATTAACAAAAATAATTAGTTAATTCTCAAACATTTGAAACTGAAGAATGTGACCTCCTCAAGTATTCACAAACCTGAGAAGACACATATATTTCCCACCAGATACTTCTCCATTCATATTCATTCACATTATGTATTTTTCATGTATTATTTTCCTGTTAGCTTTTACAAGTTAAATTGACTGCAGGTTGATGTAAGAATTAAGCAGCCCATATATGAAAACCTACTTGTGATGAATAGGCTGGGGCAGGGCAGATATTTAACTTCATTGTTGGTATGGCTGACTGGTTGAGTGTGCATATACATGCGCTCTTCTGCAACCCATAATTCACACACAGAAATGCAGATTGTGATTTTCATAGCTAAAGCCAGGAAAGCAAACAACCTCAGAATGCTTGGGCTTTTTTTAAACTCTACATGTAGAAAGGAACATGGTTAGAAGCATATGTCTAAAGGAAAAATAATGCAGCGGCACATAGTAAGCAGAAGTAATTTTCTGACAGTATCTTCCCAGCTACTAGTTGAACTGCCAACTTTAAAGAAGTTATTTTAGCATAAGATGAATGTATCTTGGGACCAAAAAAAAAATAAAAAAAGATCACTCTTCCTAATCCTCTCATGCACCCTCCCCAATCGTTCTCAGACACGAAGCTGTGCTTAAAAAATGCCTGTGGAATAGACTGAAAGAAGTTGCTGCTTCTCTATATGGTTATTTATAATAGATAATCTTAGAATCACTCTTAATTCCAGCTCATAATTTATGGTCTTGGCAAAGTTGCTCCAGTGAATTTAGCCTCATTATTCACCTTCAGGTTGTACAGTATCTTGTATTTTATTTATCATCCTGCTTTATCCAGTGAATCCTTCACAAGCACTTACAGAACCAAGTGAAGGTGAATAATGATCCAAGGAGAAAGTCAAATGCTGTGATACTACAATTTTATGTCCAGTTATAGGAAAACACGGACACCCTTTGAGTATGTAGACAAACCTCTTTAAGTAAGGTAGCAATACACCCAGGAATGCCACAGCAAGGTATGTAGTTAGCCTTTCCAACAGGCCTCTGCGCTGTCCCAAGACACTGAACAGAAGGGACAGTTCAGCCTCCCTGTGCATGGTCATAGCCCAGCTGCATTCAGTTATGCTTGGGAACCCAATAAAAACATCTTCAGGAAAGGACACTCACTAATGGGATCATCTGTTCAGCTGACAGCCCGGTCAGGGCAGGGACTATGGGGCAAGCACAGGGAGTTCTGGTTACTAAAAGCTACACTAACAAGTGCAGAAGGATCGCATTAATGGCAGCACACACTCCACTGATTCACTGTGTTGGAGCCATTTATCTAGTGACAAGTCCTGCAGAAAGAAGAACGAGCTGAGCCAGTGAGGATTTTTTTTTCATATAACAACTTCACCCACAACATCCTCCTTAAACCTGCTGGAGAGGAGTCTACTGCTGAAACCCACGAGCACTTTACCCCAATAACAGAGATGTTTTGTATCTTAACCACCTGGAAGTATTTTGCAACATGATCACCAGAATCATGAGTTCTACATCAAGCTCACCATATCTCAAAATAGACCCCACCACCTTCCTCATCCCGTTCCGTTCCAGGGATCACATTATCTGGGGTCCTGCCACAGCATGCTGGGTCACAGCACCTACTCCGTAACAGGCAATTCCTAGCTAAAACGCGATGGCGGTAGTGACAAAATGAGTCTCCTCTCAGTCCCCTCATACTGCACTGACCACTCACAGACAAATGCTTCCCAACAGGAAGGCAATTAGGGTGTCTTGGGGAGAGGAAGGAGTCATCATCTCATATGCCACTTGGAAATTCTTCAGCTAAAACTGAAACATAAGTCATGGCTATCAGATTTTAAAGCAATCTGGGCAAATACTAGAAGGAGCAAGCATCTTCCTAATCATCCAGTAATAGTCACCATGTCTGTCAACCCTTACCATTGCTACAAAAGCAATCGCTGTGTTTCCATGCTGCTTAGAAGCACCTGGCATAGAGACCCAAGTTACCTTCACAAGCACAGGAGCACATGAACAAGAGGACTCAAGGCATCCCTCCCACTGGCATCAAACAGGTAAGACAGGAACAAGGTGCCAGCCCACAAGGAAAGCCTTCAGCGAGAAGTTCAGAGAGCCTTACCTATGTACAGGGAGGAATCTTTCCGCCTCACGTGGTCATCAATGTAGGAAACTCCCAGGGGCTGGACAGGAGTAGCACCAATGCCCAGGAGGACCTGTGCTCCAATGAGCAGCAAGTACATCATATTGGTAGCAGTCCTATTCCTGCAGATAAGGTCCGGGTCTGGTCCCTCATCACTGGTGGACCCATTGGCAGCACACACATCCCTCCCTTCAGCCCCCCAGCGTATTTCTCCTGATTCATACTCATACTGGTGGGTCAGAAATTCAGGCAACGCAGAAAGGAGGGCACCCAAGGCCATGACTATCCCTCCACATCCTATCAAGCGTGGCCGGTGTCCTCGGGCTCCGAAGTAGCTCACAAAGAGGATGAGGGCCAAGTTGCCAATCTCGAAGCTGCTGGCAATGACACCCACGTCAGCACTCTGGAGGTTGAATCGCCGCTCCAAGGTCGTTAAAACACTCACCTACAACAAAGAAAACCAGAGAAAATTACTGAAAGGGAAGCCAACCTGCCTTCTGTCCTCCCCATATGTCCTGCACAGCATAAGTCTTCTTGACTCTCCCTTGGAGCCAGACACATCAAGGACATCTAAATCACAGTATAGTAATACTTGACTTCCAAGCAGGATCTGACTATTCGGATACAACCACATCAGAAGGTCCTAATACTAACTGACATTTCACTGCCTACCACCTGTCTGAGCACATGTTCATTTACAAAGTCCTGCATACATCAATGTATATTTTGGGTGCCTGCAGAGGACCATGACTGATTAACCTCTCTTTGAGCTGCCTTTCTATTTGAATGCATGGCCTTCACGTTGCAAACCCTGCCCCACAGAACCAAGACACCAATCATACCAAGCCTCAACATCGTGCTGGGCACCCAGTCTTTCTCCTGCAAAGGATCTCTGTTGGATCTCTGTTAGCGAGCATCAGAAATCCTTGCAAATACTTGGCTCACACACCAGCACGAGGCCATCAAGTCAGACAGCAACGCACAAACAGGCAATTTGGCCAGAAAGAAGGGTTTTATTAAAGTATATAAATAAAATGCTAATCAAAGGATTTAAACTGTTTGTGGATTAGTTAATGGGATCGTCACTTACAGAACAGTTTTGGGACGACAGGCCAATTAAGGTTTATATAGAAGATGTAAATCCACCACAAAGGAGGGAAGGTTTAACCAATAGCAGTTATTTAATACTTTGAAAAGCACAAGAATAGCCCTCAAATATTTTACATTGCTGTGAAAAGGAATGTCCTGCCCCTTATATTCAAAACGAGCAGGACAACAAGTGACAGGTTTAAACTGCAGCTGAAATGATTCAGGTTATACACAAGGTGGGGAGAAAACAGATTTTTATTGGATTGTGGACTTTTAAGGATTGTGAAGTGCTGAAACACTCTGCCTGTAGAGGCTGCAGAGGTCTTTAAAAGAGCATAGACCAGCATCTGTCAGGAAAGACACAGGTATGACTGATCTTGCCATAGGGCAGGAAAATGAACCAGATGATCTCTGGAGAGCTCTTCCAGTCTTGATTACATAGTGCAATGAAACACAACGTGGATTTTCTGCAACAGTCATATCACCGATCAGACTACGAAGACGAAAAATCATGTACCTCGGTTGCTGTCATCCCTGCTCAAGGGAGAAAACTCACTGCAGTCTCTCAGCAATGTCCCCCTTACATGGGGAAAAAAACCCAACCCACAAAAGCTATCTTGAACATGTCACAGAAATGCCAAAAACTTTTACATTGAATAAAAGCCTATCTTGTTTTTCAGATTGCAAAGGATAAGAATATTTAAGGTTGTCCTAAAACAGGCAGGTTTTAATAAAAAAAAAAAAAAAAGTGATAAAAACCTTGGGGCAGAAGGTAGCCCCTGGATAGAATAAAAATAGCCTCCCACTGGAGGCACTGAAAATCTTTGCTGATAAACCTCAGAAAGCAGGAGCCAGTCTGACCGACTTTAAAATATTCTGACAGCAGCTCTTCTCCGGGGGCAGTTAGCCTCTGTTAGGGAACACCAGGGCACAGTTGGACAAAGACAGGCCCATTGGCAGCAAAATGGAAACATGGAAGCAACCCACTTCTGCTGCTTTACATAATCTAAACCCCCTAAACCTGACCCTGGTAAGTGTCCAAGTCAGATCTCCAGAACCAGACTGTTTTCATGATTCCTGAAAATTCAGCTTTGATCTCATGCAGGCAGTTCTATTTTATACCATTACTGTAATCCTGCCTGATAAAGAGATAAGGTCTGAACAAGGCAAAATAAAGACAACCCTAAAAATCAAACCCTATGATGGCAGGCACTGCAGTACCAATAATCCTTCCCCGTGCCCAAGCCAAGTGAAGATGTGCATGTCAGAGAGAGGAGATGTCATCGCTTCATCCAAAACATGGGGTGTGGGTTGCTGTTGGGATGAAAAGGCTGTGATTCATCAGGAGAAATGACATCCTCTTGTGCGAGGGCACAGCATGGCCTGTCCCTGCTTGGTGAGCAGTGCCCATCCACTTATCTAAAAGCAACGTGACTGTTCCCAACTCTCCATGGGGAGCCAGAGTGACAGCTCAGCGGATGGGGACAGCTACTGTGAGAAAACACTACACTGGTACTTTCAGAGCAAGGTGGAGGGATGCTGACAAGATCCCATCATCCCAGGCTGTCCCACCAGGCACCACGGAACACAGCTACATTGATCATCCACAACACGAGACTGATTTTACTGCAAGGTGCGATATAACTGGGCTGCTGCCATCAGACTGGCAGAAGCCCAGACTTTAACACCACACAGCAAATGCCAACAAACTAAGTGATGCAAAGCCCTTGCTATGGGAGACTTTCTTCATGACCAGTATGCCCCCAAGGAACACGGCTGCAGTTGAGGTCCCATGAACACCAATTTCAGCAGAACGTGGATCCCGTCTAAGATGAACAAATAGCTCAGAGCACACAAAGTAATGCCTGTGGTGCTCATTTCCGAGCTGTACCTAGAAAGAAAACTCATAATTACTCATTACAGCTGTGTAAACTGAGGCATAGAGAGCCAAATATTAATGAGACAAGTACAGTCAACAAAATTAATTTGTGATGGAATAATTTAAGCTGGAAGACGGAAAGCCAACAGAAGTGATTTCCCAAGGCCAACCGGTATTAACTAGCTTTGGAAGTCTCTCCCACATTTTAATCTCACTGCCAAATTTTAGGCTTCTACCATACATATATTCAAGTGACTAGCAAGCAGGATGGCATTTAGAAAGGCTTGGGTGCCACAGCTTGCAAGGGTCAGATTTTGGACAGCTGGATTTCAGATAGAAACCTACACTATTTCTACGTGCAATTCACAACGACAGGGACAGTAAATTGGTGACAAGTCTGGGAATTAAACCCAGAAGTCTCAATTCTCCTACTGTACTTACTTCAGTGGGCCTACAGTTGTTCTTTTTGTAAAAAGTTAAACCCTGCACGGTAGGGAAGCAGAGTCTCAACGTCTCCTAACAGTATCTTGTTTTGCTTTATTGAAGAGACTGAAACAAAAGGAGGAGAAGGACGGAAAACAAACTCCAACCTTCCTAATAAAAGCAGGCAGGAGTTCATATGCCTCCAAGTAGACCACACTGCACTTCCCAGACTGCTGCTTCTGGCTGTAGCACTGCCACCCAGCACTACCAGCTCTGCTTTTAGCAAGCAGGGTATGGGGTGCAGGGGGACCACGGTGCAAGAACAAAACCACCACATCTGTCTGGAGCATCCACAGGTAAACAGCATCAAAGTACAACGCTCTGACACTGGCATCAGCAGAGTAGCCTCCAAAACACTGACAGTCATGGGGGTGGAGGGGGAGGCAGAATAACCCCAAAATAAAAACAGAGCTGAGAAATAAACAGTCAACATGCAGATTTTTAGCCAGAGAACACCAGGAGCACAACTGCATTACATCCAGGGCAGCCGCAGCCCACGCGGCGCAGCCCAAATTCTTGCTCTGACATTGGCTGTGACCTCAAATACCCAGGCTGACAACAAAATCAGCATTAGCACAGCAGAGATGCTACCTGCATTTATTCAGAACATACCTCTGCCCATAGCTAGAATCATTCTCCCACCCTCCTCTTTCCCTCACCTTTATGGGGCTTCCTGTGCATCAAGCATGACCTGACTAAATACTTGCAGTTTCCACGTGGGATGCTCCCAGGGCCCTTGTAACTGTTTGATGAAAGAGCACTGCACTGCCCTCATTTCCTTTCACAAGCCTGCTCCCCAGCAGATAAGCCATCACCGCTCCTAGACACTAACTCTGTTTAGCAAGAGTTACAGGAAAATATTGCATAAGACACCACAGCTCCCCTGTAAACCACTGACATCATGTGAAAGTGCTGCAGGGTTTTATAAAGGGTTCCCGTGTGCTGAGACCAGGTTGAGCACTAAGGAGCGCAGCCCACATGGATGTTGGTTTCATAGCAGGGATGCAGGGAATGGAGCAGTGTGACAGCACAGCGGCTTCAGACAGGCAGCCTCCTGCTAAAACAGCGGGGATCACCAGGAGCCCACGTTATTAGCTGTGAGGCTGCTATTTCCTGGCTCCTATCAATTTACACAGCTGTTTTGCCAGGGTTGGGAAGAATAAATTAAGAGGATATTAATTTTAAAATGCTTCTAATTTAAGATTAAAACAGTTAGGAAGCTATTACCACAAGCCAGTAAATCTCAAGCAAGATACATGGCCCAAGTGCTTTGGAATGAGATACGTGGCGTTCAACCCCAAAAACTCAGTGGCGTGCAACCACCCACTAGGCCAGTCAGGTCCAGAGCAGGCACGAGAGCACGGAGGCAGAGACAGCAGAAAGCAGGCTTGGGGGGGATCTAGAAAGACCATGTTGCCCAGCGTTCTGCCTTTCTGTGAAGACAATGTCTAACACAGTAACCAGAAGTAATTAAGACTTGCGCTACCCCCTCTCCTTACAGGCCCAGAGAAGTCTGCACACATGGGTTTGCCTTGGGTGATTTTGAAGACTAACACTCAAAAATGTCTGGGCTCACAGGGCCTCTGAAGTTTACCCCAAAACACTTCTCAATGATTGAAAAAGGAAAATGATCTCACACATAATGCACACACTGATAAATGATCTGCATTAAAAAAAAAATATTAAAAAAATAAAAATCAATCAGCACCTTAAAATATTCCAGCCAAAATGAACTTATATTACAATCCCTGTAACTAAACCCTGGGAAGCTTTTGCCATGCCATTCTGGACTTATTTCAATAATACATGCTCATATTCATCATTCCTGTCTGTCCCAAATCTATAGATCTTGCCATTTCTGAACCAAGGTAAATTTGTTCTCTCTATAGACCCTGTTTTATATTAACACTCAGCAAAAATGCAATCCACAAACCTGTTTCACACTATTGCCCCACTTTATCACTAAGAAATGAACTGAAGGCTGGGGGCACCGTTATGGAGTCAGACACACAAAGCCCTGAAAATGAATATCATATTGTTCGTATCTCCAATGATCAAGTCATATTCACCCACAGTGTCTACAGATAAGTTCATTGTATTAATAATACAGGGTTATATATAGAAAACACACTGACTTTATGCCTGAAGGGCATTTTAAAAGGCTTCTTTTTAATGTAAAATACATTTTCTCAGTTGTGTGGTGAGAGATTGGACTTGAAGAGACATGTCTGCAGTGCTACAGGGTGTAAAATAATTGCCTGGCAACTATGTTCCCAAAGGAAAACAAACCCAAACCGTCTCCCACAGTCTCCATTACAGAGCTGGGAAACACAAGATTCCTCGAAGAGCCAAAGCCACCATCCCAGAAAAAAAGCTGCTGCTTCCACCCACTTTGTCAGATGTCACCTCATCCTCTCTTCCAGCAGTCATGTGGAACATGGCAGAGGGCATCCCATAGTTGTAAGCAAGCTCTCCTCCCGGGGGGGGTTGCACCCACGGGCCCAGCCTCCTCTTGCCACCCACCCTCCCAGCTGACAGCACAGCCACCAAGCTCAGGCTTCAGGCCCAGGGGACCAACGCTCATCCTCTGCTCTGATTCCGCTCCGCAATTCCAGCGTTGAGATGTTCTCTTGCAGTTGAGCCCAATTATTTCTTAAAAACGCAGACAATTCCCTCAGCATTTTGCCCACTCCTCAGAAGGCACCAAGCCGAACACCCTTTGCCCAGCCTCAGGCATCAGCATTCCTTGCTGCTCCCCACCCAGCTGAAACAGCGAGGGCATCAGAACCTCCCATCTCAGGCTGATGATCGCTTGTGTCAACACCATTCCTGGAGCAGTGAAGTCGATGGAAACTTGAAAGATGTTCTCACCACAGATGCTGACACCCGTGCTGGCTTTGGGTGTGCCAACAGAAGGGAAAGCAAAAAAAAAATATATAAAAAAATAATGGTGGTGATGTGAACACACCCAGGCTGGCTCCGCTCAAGGTCTGGAAATCATCTCTGCATAGAAATTTGCATTCACATGACATGGATAATAGATGCCGCAGCTGAACCACTGCTGAGAAGTAGGGTGTTATTAGCTTGGCTGTTGCTGCGTGTGCCTATGCCGTTTCTAGGCCAGCACTGGAAAATCTGCAAGTTATTGTACTGGTGCCATGAGGAGTTTGCAGCTCAGATCTGTGCCTTGCTGGTGTGAAAATTCATTTTATATCCTAGTGACCAGCTCAGAGATTACTGACTCTGTCCAAATTAAGCACGCATTCAAGGTCAGGATTTTCAGGGGGCTGAGTAGAGAAGGCATTATGTATACCATGCAGCAAGAGCAGCGGCATGCCGCGCTCCTGAGCAAGGTAGATACACATTTTTGGCAACACCCTCCCCTCTGGCACCATGCAGAAAACTTTTCCTGCCATCTCGTGTACCTCACTGCACATCTCCTCCCTACATCTCAGTAGTCACAGCATCCTGTGCCCCTTGTCCTCAGACAACACAGGGCACAAAGCAAGTGTAACGCTCTGCCACAAAAACTCAGCACTGCTATACGCTGGTGCACGCTGCAAACCGGCACAGAGCACTCGGCACCCACAGGAGACATCCTGTTTGGTCAGGAGTTGACACACCAGTGCAAAGCCACAGTTTGTTTCAAAATTACTTCAAGAGACATGTAACTTTTTTCTGTTTCAAGTTAAATGAATGCTTTTTCCATTACTCTAGTGAAACTGACATCCATACCGATCAAATATACAACAGAAAACCCCCAACTTTTTATCCAGGCAATCGTCCCACCAAAAAAAAATCCCCAATGCAGTTGGGCCATTATCTTCTCCATCTGCTTCCTAAGTATCCTGCACAAGACATGAAGGACTGTCCCCCTTTCCCTGCTTCCCCTGAGGAAAAGAAGGAGCACTGCCCCATTTTGAGGGATGAGAACAAAAGAAAAAAAGATCATCAGGGCTGTTATTTGAGACCTACCCCCTCACATCCATCATGGAAAGTTAACGTGAGTCACTGGCAGCTCAAAATAGACCCAGGTACCAAGCACCAAGCCACACCGAACTTCCTAGCAGAACTTGAAAGGCTTTTTCTGCACTCTGAAACAGATGTGCACCACGGATGAAATATGATCTTTTTTTAACCTTTTGAAGTCCAAATGATGGTGGTATCACCCCTGCACGTTGTGTCCACACAAGCCTTCTGCCTCCAAGCCTGCTGTTCTAGTGTCCCCTCACCGTGTGAGGGCAGGTGATATTTCGGTCTCTGACAAGGGATCTGCACGAGTACTTCCAGTGCCAGAACCTGTTTGTAGACTACTCTGCTCTTTAGTAATGCACACTCAATGAAGCAAGCAGATATTTCAATCCTTATTTATTTTTAAATGTTATGTCATTTTCCCTGGCAGCAAAGTGATACCCCATAAGCATGCACAGCAGCACAAACCTCAGTGCTATAAACACATTTTTGCACATTTTAAACACCATTGCACAGAACAGCACTGCTGGCACATTTCAATCCCACAAAATGAAGAATTACATGTAGAATACACGTGCAGAAGCAGGGGCACATGAGCAGGGGCAGCTGGAACATCTCTGACACATTCAGAGATGGATCGCCTTTATTTTTACCTCTGTGGCCAGCAAGTAGGTGTGCAAAGCCAGACAGAGAGTAACTTAAAGTGTGTGTAACAACTCACACGTAGGCTCCTGCAGCATCACTCTTGGCCATATGCAGGAATGGCAATAAGATTGATGCGTGGGCTCAGGACTCTGCAAGAAGGGCACCATCATCCTGGGTTCACTTCCAGCAAAGAAGAGATGACACTCATGCCTCTGGAAGGCTTCCCAGGAAAAACCATCCCCTTTGTATGTACTATCAAACCATTGAAGAGGCAGGATCCTAAGCTGTCACACTCCAACACACCCACTTCTCCCTCTCCCAAATCAATGCAAGTTTCCTTGTTTATCTAACACTGTTTATCTACTTATCTAATGTTGTTTATCTGTCAGCTTCCTAGCACAACACTTTCATGCCTGCAGAGAAGGCTTTCTACTATAAACAGGACTACTTACCACAGCAGAAACTATAACGCAAGCCTGACAAGAAAACCTGCCATGCAAAGGACTTCATGCTACCTTAATTTCATGATCGAGAGCCAAATTCAGGGCTAAGGCTTGCATCAAAAATAGAGGCCCATGGAGCTGGCTGCAAAAGTGTTCCCAGCTGCCAGGCACAAACCAGGGCAGAAGTGACACAGGCAGGACACTCTGAAGCAGCATTAAAAGAAGTTTTGATGGAAGCCAAATTCTGTGTTCACGGTCAAAGGACAGCAGTGATTATATAGAGCCTATATACTGAGAAAGGAGGTTTTCTGACAAGTCCTAATACCTTTCTCCTGATCTGCTCTGCCTCTGCTGATACCTCTCATGCTCCGTTCCCTACACAGCAGGAAGGATGCCTGGCCACAGCAAATGGGAACTCAGCTTAGGGAGAAGTTAGAGGCATTTCTCATCAACCGCCACACGAAACGCTTTCATTCGGTAAGCCTTAGGAGGAAGGAAGCCATTTAAAAGGGAACCAGCAAAACAACCACATTGTATCATCAGTCTACAACACTCCGTAACAACCCATAAAACAAACACCAAATTACTGTAAGCATCCACGGGTGGAATTAAGGTCTCCCTTGCACCTAACTATCAACACCCTGAGCTTGTCCCAAAGCCGCGTGAGCTGCTCGCTTATCCCCATCTCACACCCCGCAGCCTACACAAGAGCTGTCCGTGTCATCCCGCTCATTTGCTAAGTAACACCCTCCCACAAGGCTGTTCACAAAACCGACTCATTTCTCCTTCCACGCTGTGGCTGTGCAGAGCCACGGGTACGAGCTGGGTGCTGGCTGCTGCCAAACTTCCCACTGCCGAACGGGGCGGGTTGGGAGACGAGCGCAGAGGGGTCCTGGTGTAAACAGACCAGGAGTCAGGACTTGAAGGTGATGTTAGGTCTCTCCCCATCTGAGAGCATGGTTATTATCTGAATGCTTCCTGTGTGAAGAACGGGGAGGGGGGTGGAAGGCGTAAAGGGCAGCCTTGCAACATATGCATGGTTAAGTTTGACAGCCCTGAGCACAACACGAGTGACATCATTCTATTTCCCATACGGTCATATCATCTCCCCATTTTGCCACTTCTCAAAGGTAGCGAGCCCTTTTCCTCCCTAACAGAAGGTGATTTACAAGTGTCTTTTAAAGTACACACACAAAATAACATATAGGGAATAAAAAAAGAGAGAAAAATGTATTAGGAGATCTAGCTAGAACTTGCAGAGTTGTCATAATCTCACTTGTCTCAGCATGTTCCCTATGAAGTGGAGATACAGGCAATGACATGTCTCACCAGATGATGGGAGCTCTGTTCCTTGGGAGTCACTATGAAGTGAGCTATCAAAAACCCAAGGAACAAATGCATCTGCTGAGGCTATACACACAGATGGCTGAATTTCACCCCTGTGTCTGCAGGATTTACAATAACCTGTGTCAGAGACAGGCATCGAACAGCAGCTGGTGAGGTCCCCTTGCTACAGGATCACCAGACCCTGCAAAAATTCAATAAGCATATGCAAGGAAAAGTCACCACCTCTTCCACTTACCTACCAGAGGCTGACGTGAGCAAAAGCACAATATGAAGTTCCCATGGAGGACCACTGCTCCTACAGCAGGAACACACCAAATTCTGGGAGGACTCCAGAATTCAGGCATCAAGGAGTGGGAATGCTTTTGCATTCACTGTTCAACACCAAGCCGGACATGTATGCTAACCAATCAGTTAGTGCATGAGCGCTACCTCTTTTCTCCTTATACTATCCAAACCTCTATTTACTCTTAACCCTGATTTTTGCAGATGCATGACAAACCAGTCAGGACAAGAGCTCCCATGTGGCTGCAGTATTCCCACCACCAGCAGGAATCTGCCACCTCCGGGTGCATTGCCCAAAGCCATGCTAAGCTTCACGTAGCAAGCAAAGGGGAATGAAGGCAACTAAGACCAAGCCCCCCGATATCTCAGCGGCCCATGAAACCCCTGAGCATAGGTCTCTCAAACTGGGAGATGACACTAGTGAGTCCACGATGGAGAACAGGGATGAGTCCAGTCCATCTTGCATGGGGGAAGCTGGAAACCTGGCACTTGCATTAGCCTGTCTGTAGGTGACATCAACTGAGAGGGTTTGACTCTTGGAAGGATCATTCCTCACCCTGTCTCACTACCTGCTATGCTAGATCTCGTGTCTTTTACCCAACTCGTAGCTGTGTGCCCGGTTTCTTCTTGCTGCACATATCCTCTGCAGCAGCTTCAAATCTCTTGTTTTCATCCCCTTCCACAGTTCTTCACTCATCCTTTAGACAGCTTCTACATGAAGTTCATTCTCTTAATATGCAGCTTCTCCCGGATCCTGTAGGCCCAATATCCTAATTACAATGCAGTTTATTAGCCAGGCATATAACAATTAGACTCTAAAACTGGCCCGCTTCTAATGAAGCTAGACACCACTGAAGCAGTCCAGTGCAGTCAATAACAAGGAAAGAGATTCTTTCAAAAGCACTTAAGTGGCTTTGGAACCAGAGTCCCATTTTCAGAGACACTTAGAGTAAGTCACTTTTGTCAATAAGAGTATGGCTCAGAAAGCTTCTTTGAAAAAATAATACCCTCAGGGTCTTTTAAAATCCATTGCTACCAAAGAACAAGTAAAGTGGCCCAGAATCTTCTCCTGGGAAGGCTCAAAAGATAGAGGGGCTAAATGCTTCAACCCTGTGGTTTCAGGGAACTGTGAAGGAAGCAGGGACACCATTCAGCTGGCAACAAGGCTGGATCATAACCCAGGGTGAAGGAGAAGCCTCACAGATCAACCACAGGTAGGGCAATATAAAATTATCAGCCCATTAATTCATTTAACTTGATCCTGTAGCTGATGGAGACATGGTTCAGGGTCTGAGCCATGGGGCCTCTTTCATTCCAGTTACCATCATTTTAGCAGCTGAGCATCCATAGCCCCAGCCCACAAGATGCCCACAAAGCCAGACAATACCAAAGCTAGCACATTTGCTGATGGAGAGAGAAAGCCCAAAGGAGGCCCGGGGAAGCCCATGACAGAGCCAGGAAACGAGCCCAAACATCTCTGGTCTGCATCTTCACCAGAAAATACAAATAGTAGTTGTTCCTCAGCCAACAAGCAGTACCCCATGGGCAAAGTTGTCCTCTCCCAAGTGTGCCACATGTCACATTGTCCAGATGCAAATGAAAAGAGATTTCTCTGGACACGAACACTAGTCCTGACTGATGAAGGGAGTCGATCTGGACATGACAGCACTGGACAGCCAGCTGCAAAGAGCGAGCCTGGCTTGAAAACATTACCCACCTGTGGCAGAAACGTTCCTCTGTCCCTGCCAAGATGCCACCATCAACAGAATCTGCTTAGCCAGTATTGGCTTGAAGAAACAAATTGCTGTTCCTTCATCATGTAATCTCTCACTTGTGTGAGCCGCAAGGGGGAGGGCAGGAAAACAGTGACATGGACTCTTGGAAACACTCCATGAACTAAAATTTTTTTGTGATGTGGTCTGCACACTAAGAGTTCTGAGCAAAATCTGGATCACTGAAACACAGAATTGTAGAGGTTGAAAGACATCATCAAGTCCAACCCCCCTGCCAAAGCAGGGTCCCTAGGACAGGTTGCACAGGTCAGCATCCAGATGGGTCTTTAATATCTCCGGAGATGGAGACTCCACAACACCCCTGGGCAGCCTGTCCCAGGGCTCTGTCACCCTCATTGTGAAAAAGGATGCAGAGGCACATAAAGGAGAAAGCAAAGGCTGTTTCAGTTTCAACTTGCATCTCCAGTGAAGTAAAGCTCTGTGCATCCCAAAGACCCCACACCTTGAGCCTCAGTGCTATGCCTAGCAGAAATCCGTGAAGTTTTTGGTCAAATTCCACATTGGAGTAACCAGACATGCTCCATTCAAGCCAAAAGACACTGTCAGCTAAAAGAGAAGATCCACAGGGTATTTGCAGAATATTTTTGGTTCGTTTTGGCTAACAATTCCCCCATAGAGTAATGCCACCTCAGAGCAAGTCACTTGGAAGATGAGGATGCAGAAATATTGAACCAGGACAGTACAGAAAAGCCTGCAAAACCAGCTTTCAGACATGAGACCATTCAACCTGATACTGATTCACAGACTCACTGTGGCTTCCACAACAAAGAAATCCAATTCAATGAAGCCATAGAACGACTATTTCCTGCAGCCTCACTTGAAGGACTTCCTCCATACATAGAAGGAGCTCTCTGAGTTCAATTCTGCCTTCCTACCTCCATCTGAGAATCTCAGTCTCCCTCAAGTCAAAATCCTTAATAAGCAGAGTCCTCAACTAGCTTTAAGTCCTCACCTTGAAGAAATAAAAGACTTCTGTCATGGATGAAAGCAAGCCACTTTCTCCTGCCAGCAACCCTCTGATCCCAGCAATGCAGTGAGAGCAGAAAGAACTTGCATCCAGATTTACCTTTGCTACCCTGATAGCCAATTGCTCACTGGGTACCTGCTCACAGAATATCAAAGATGCATCTTATTAATGTGGAAGCATCTTGAAAACTCAGATGATGACAAGAGACCCTGGGTACTCTTCAGATATATACTTCAAGAGTTTGCAAATTGAAAACAGGACAGAATAGCTTCTAGAGGCTGCATCCCATATTTCCCAAGAGTTATTACGCCCAACTACAGTAATTCATTAGGGACCTATTTAAATAAGAAAGTGAAAGAAAAATTCTGTCATAAAGCTTGTCCAGCATTGAATTAAGCTGAATGATTCATATCAGTAAATGCCATCTCAGTTACCAGAGGCTACACCATAAGCCCCAAACACTTTCACAAGACACAGAGAGAAGAAATTTAAAACTTATGCCTTTTTGGTAAGAGCTAGCACTGGGATTAAGAGCAACACAGCAGCCTTGATGCATGCTAATCCACAGAAAACACTGGACTTCTGTGCAGGGCCAGCATTTGAGAAAGCTTGGACAGTCACACCAAACATCACAGCAAACCCACAAAGCTGTGCCTCTAGCACATGGTTTGCTAGCATGGCTTAACTTCAATAGCCATCGAATAACTCCCAAGCTGTTTTTGGAATCCATTCATTCAGAGGATTTGTCAATGCAGAAGTGGCCTCAGTTGAGCAAATAAACACTTGGAAGTGAATGGTTTAATCTGGCTCCATGGAATACTTGAAATCTTCCCTTGTGCTCCAAGTTCAAGTTGGTAGGTTTGAATCCCAAAGACTATGGGAATGTTTTTCTGTAACTCAGAGCCAGTTTAGTATTAAATACCACAGATTTCAGCAAAAGAAACAGAAAAAAAGCCCAACCCAGACCAACATCATAGCTCTATGACCCAAGAACTCAAGCTAGCCACATGGTTTATGATGACCCCTTTTGATGACAGAAATACAAACCTGGGACCAAAGCACCCTGTCTTTGGGCTGAAGCTGAAGAACACAAGACATGGCAGGTTCCTGCATGAACACAATTGAGCTCAGTGGGCATTCATAGCACTTTGCACCTCAGATGAGACCCAAAGACAGGATCACCCAAATCAGCTGATATTACAAAACTAACATCACTGCCCTTCACAAACAAGCACCCCTAGACAAGGCATCCCTTCAGCTGAAGCTCCAGTCCCTCAGCCAGCAGCTGTGCTGACTTCAGACATAAGGACCTGCATTATAACTAGCCATAGGCAGCAGGAAACAAAGTGTGCATCTCATGCAGAGGCTGAAAGGCCCATTGTAATTAACAGCTCTCAGCCCTGTACATCGAGCAAGACAAAAACAAACCCCACAGTTTTCTTTTGCTGGTAAAGCCCTAAAAACACTGCCCACTATTTCCCCTACAGGACCGATATGCCCAGTGCTTTCTCTGCCCATCACCCAAACCACAGCACTTGGCACAGGTTATAGGGAAGGTTAATTCCCACAATAATCAAATTTTACAGCCAACGCCTGCAGGACAGAAAGAACATCACTGCCTTTGAGGCACACAGACATGTTTTTCTCCCCAGGTTGAACCTGCCTGTTGCTTAGTGGCACACACACACATACAAAGTGACAAGACTGACTACCAAGCAGACAGGATCCACGCAGAAGGAAAACCACTTGCCCAGTGCCAGCCAACACTCTGTAAAGAGCATATCGATGCTCTAAAATGATTAATGGCTTACTATAGCTCATGGGCAAGGATGGACGTTCTCCCAGAAAGCATCTGATAGAGGCATGTTCCCAGTATGATTGGGAAAAAGGGACGGGCGAGGGGGAAAACAGTGTTTTAACTTTTGTTATTGTGTTCAACTTGCAAGTGTATTGTAATTCACCATAAAAATTAGTTTTTCCAGGTCAAGTCTGTTTTGCCCAGACAGTAATTGCTAGTCTTTATTGCAGCCCTAAAGCCTTTTCACCTTGTTTTCAGACCCTGCCCTGTTACAGAGAGGAGAAGAGGTGGGTGGGTATTTGGCTGCAGCCCAAGGTTAATCCACCACAATACCTCACCAAGCAAGGTGGATGCTCTTTAAAAGAGAAAAGTTAGATCTTTAAACTACTTGGCAAGAATAGCTTTACTAAACCACAACAACTACAGCTCTTCCTGCAGCTCAGAGGAACGAGAAGTGAGCCATAGGACTGAAAAAACAGGAATCTAAACCCAAGGTTTTCTTCTTTAAAAATCAAGACCTAGTTACATATAGCTCTTTTTCTGTTGTTTCACAGTAACAAGGAAAGAAAGGATCAACCCATAATTTGGCATCTCAATACATCATGCAACACTCAAACCATGTCAGGATGAGAAGCCAGCCTGTTTCCAGCAGATGAAAGTCATTAGTGCAACACAACAAGCAGCAGGCCACCACTGGTGGCATTCCTCTTTTGTATTTTTCAAAATAATTTTCTTTCAGTCAGTATTTTTAGCTTCTCTTTTGGCAGCCTCTAACGCTGCCCCTCTTCTCTCTTGACATTTCTCAGTGTAGACATGTATAATCTGGACATACAGGTCCAGTACTATTCAGAGGTACCGGGAACTTGTCCTTTTACTGCATCACCCAGGGCACATGCAGTCCTCCTGCATCTGGTCAGAGATTCCCTTCAAGTCCAAGTGCAAGGTTTGGCCCATGCTCCAGCATCATAATGCTCCCAAGCAACTCTCTGGTCTACTGGTAATGATGTGCCAAACTATGCTTGCACAAAGCTGAGGAGAGAAGTAGAAAGAAGTAGCAGCTATTTCACATCCTCCTTTTCAGAAATGAAAACCCAAGAACCCCAAAGAACGGTTTTTGCAGCTTTTCCTGTTGAAGTCCTACCAGAGGAAACAAAGACCACTGATCGTTTAACACCCTGGGTTGCAGTCCCATGAAGTACAAGTGTTTTCTCACTTCCCACTATCTCTTTGGAGAATTAGAGGGATGAAACAAATCTGAAACTACAGAACACTCGGAACTCTGTCCTGGTATGAACAGCCATACCCATCACTGCTACTCTCTGGCCATCCTGCGATGGACTGTAGGTGCTCCCAGCTAGCTAGGAACACGCAAAGCTCCATGTGACACAGATTCCAAGAAGACTCCAAGATAAGTACTTACTTTTGACCTTACATAAATGTATAGAATAATTCACCTGTTTTAAGAACATGCAGGGCACCTCTACTGGGCCCCTCAACTGTAAAGCAATTCCACGTGGTTTCATTCAATTCTTCAGGCATAAAACTTCAATATCACCTTAAAATACACATATACAACAGGCTGAATTGGATATTGACCCAAATACTGATGTGAAACCAATGAGGATTTCAATTTTTGTAGGGGGTAGGGTGGGTAGTAATACCACTGTAGATTTCTAAAAATGAAAAGTGAATGATTTCTAAAAGGCTTCTGTATTCTTCCACACTCCATAAATCTTCCCAAACAGCCAAGCCTTCTTTCCTTGTTTCAGGTTCTCTGTGGTTGAGTTTGTAGTTGCCTTTTTATTAGGGGAAAAAAAAAAAAAAAAAAAAAAGAGGCCAAAAAAAACCCCCAACCTAGAGAAAATGTTAGATTCAGATCCTAACATCAAAGCATCAAAAAGAAAAAAACACCAAACTTGAAAGCAAATCTGACAGTTGCTTCAGAAACCATAATGTTGGGTGAGTCACGAAGACCTCAAAACAACTGAATTATCCAGGTTCCTTCAAAAACTTCACTGTCATTTTATGGATCACCATAAAACTGAGTATTAAGTCTTTTTTCCACTTTCAGTAAACTAAGGCATTATGAATTATACAGATGAACAACATGGTAAGTGTTTTAAAAGGACATTTAAATATTAAAAATAAGACAATTCCAGCAATCCTTGCCCAGAAGACAGATCACTATGTACCACTGAAAAACAACCTGGCCTCACAGCCACTTGTCTAAAAGTCACTGGGCCTGCAAACAGGCAGAAATCATCCATGCGATACCTGCAGACACCAAAATAATAAAGATGTTAAAAAAAACCCAACCCAAACAACCCAGGGAAACCAAGCTGGCTGCTTGGCAAGGAGAAAGGATGCTATTAAGGTAGAGGCAACAGAGAGGGAAAACAAAAACCAAACCACAGCAAATGGCTTTTCCTCTTCTTGAGCCATAGAAAATAAATAACAGCAATGATAAATATTCAAACTAACCTGAAAGAAAAGATTTTGCTTTTATACTGCAAGCAGTCATCTAGAATTATGGAGTGTGTTCAGGCACCGCTGCAATACAAGCGCCAGTAAGAGATCGGCAATTTCGATACATGGCTGTGCATCAGCAGGAGGAGGGGGCCTGCCTCCCCCCCTTCAGTAATAAAATACTTAGATATTGAAATGCAGAAGCACATCACATTCAGAATAACGCTGGAAAAGAGAAAGTTGCTAGGCAGAGAGCTTAAGAAATCTGATTTTAGTTCAGAGGTCTTTCCTAGGTTTGCTAAGTGAGGAGGAGCAGGTGGTGTGATCCAGTCGTCATCTCTAGGGCCACAAAGATGATTAGAGGGCTGGAGCACCTCCCCTACGAAGAAAAGCTGAAAGAGTTGGGTTTGCTCAGCCTTGAGAAGAGAAAGCTGCAGGGGGACCTTATTGCAGCCTTCCCATCCCTGAAGGGAGCAGAGAAACAGGAGGGGAATCAACTTTTTAAAAGGTAGACAATGGCAGGACAAGGGAGAATGGATTGAAGCTAAAGGAGGGAAGGTTTAAATTGGGTATTAGGAGGAAGTTCTTTACAGAGAGAGTGGTGAAGTGCTGGAACAGGCTGCCCAGAGAGGTGGTGGACGCCCTGTCCTTGGAAGTGTTCAAGGCCAGGTTGGATGGGGCCCTGGGCAACCTTGTGTAGATCCAGGCTTCGAGATTGTTGGCCCTGCCTGTGGCAGGGGTGTTGGAACTCTATGATCCTTGGGGCCCCTTCCAACCCATGCCATTCTGATTCTATGATTCTATGATTCTACATCATCACAGCCACACCCCCGCTTAAAATCTGGGGAAAGAGAACGGTTCCTTTGCTCTGTGCTTTGATCCATCCACTCAAACTGAAACCTCTTGAATGCAGAGACCCATTTCTCTAAACATTAGGGAATGCTTCCCATAACAGGGCAGAGGCCTCCCAGCACGGATGGGAAGAAGCACCAGACGCTCCAGGAACTCCCTAAACAGCTTGCTATCACTATTGATTGTATTGATAGCATATGAAGCGCGGCAGTGTGAAACCTCTACTCAGTGGAACAGGCAGCACTATTTGCATTGCAGCATGAATCTACAAAGACACCGAGTCTAGTGGTTGCTCCAAGGTGACCCGGAGACAGGACTCTTGGGGTTCTAGTCCTGGTTTTGCTGCAGAGTATAATGAAGCCTTGTAAATCAAAATCAGTGGCCCATTTTTCTACGCAACAGGGAAACGGGAATTCTTCCCAACTTCATTGGAGCACTTTAAGGAATTACTACGCAAAGTATTATCATGTGTTTATTTAAACTTCCTTGGATGATGCTTAAAATAGATCACGTTGCAGCTTCATCTGGTGTTGATCAGAAGACAAAGCTACACTAATTCATCCAAGCTGCAACCTCACCCACTAAATAGTATGCCATTGTTTAATCTTGCTACCGTGAAGGAATAACTAGAGACCAAGGCACATACAAGTAAGGAAGCATTTTAGATTATTGTACACATAGGACAAATTCTTCTTGATGAATTGCAGAATAACTCTTTCAAAGCAATAAATTTACACTGCTGTAGCAGAACAGAAGCTGGCTTTTGGTCCTTTACAATATCCTGAATGTAATGGAAAAGAAAGCCCACGCAACCCAAGAGACACCCCTTTCTGGGAACCAGGGAGTATCGGTTCTCCCTTGCAGAGGAGAGGGATCACAGTTCAGCCAAGCCCCTTCTGGGACAGGGGCTACGTTACGATTTGAATAGTCACACTGCATAAAGTTACCAAGCAAGAACACTACAGACCTTCAGCCCAGTGTATACAAGATCCCTTTAAACCTCAGCTGCATTAATACCGCAGACCATTAAAACTGGGAGAGAGAGTTGTCACACAGGCACACAGCAAACGTTAAGGGGATTTTGGAAGTGAAGGCTGGCCAAAAGAAAGAAGACACTGCTTTTACGACAGATCGTAACATTTCTAAGAGGCTGCTCTTTCTTTCAGCATTTACAAGCATCAACTTGGCCCTTACAGAGAAAAAGGAAGAACTGCCTAACTTCCTGCTAAGAATAATAGAAAACCCTAAATTCAGTTAGTCCATGCTTACACATCAAGTGCATTTTGCCTTTAAATGCATTTCATCAAGAAGGCATGAGATGATAAGTTTGGATTTACTCAGCAAATGACAAAGTACATCATGTAAGAGATGTTATCTCTACACCATTTCATCTACTACTAGTAGATAAAAGCAAATTTAAACCAAAGCATACAAGCCAGCTACTCACAAACCTTCCTGGTACCCAAAAACCCAGCCTACACCTGGACCAGAATTTGTTTCTATGAATTTATATGAAGTTTTTGTGTTACTGAGTCAATGTCACACTCCCGACCCAAGCCCACAGGAGTCTGAAGACATCAGAACCCAAAGATGGATCTGGTTCCTCCTCCACCCTGCAGCCAGAGACCTGAAAAACATCAAAAGGCTTCTTAGAGAAGAAATATGAATGTAGTCAAAAGAGCTGGTTCAGAATAACTTTCTGTGCAACTCAGCTGCAAAACAGACAATATTCTCTAATGGGAAAGGCATACTAGAAACAACTTTCCAGAAATAACATTGCCAGCAAAGATATATTAAGGGAAAATGAACTGTAAGCAATAACCAGCCAATGCTTGGCAATCTTCATCCCCACTAAAACGTTTATTTTCATTCCATGTTTTTTTTCCCCCCTTAAATACCCCAGTGACAAATAAATTATGAGCATTACAGCTCATTTATTACTCAGCACTGCTCAGGATGGAAAGCAAAAAAAAAAAAAAAAAAAAAAAAAGACAGCAGTATTTTAAAGTCACTTCTTATTCTAGGAAAATAATACTTTAATAAAAACAATACATTAATAAATTCAATGGGAAAACCAGCTATTGCAGTTAAATCACTGGACTGAAGCACCTGAAACTGGAATTCCTTGCTTGGCCAGACTCTTCTCTGCCCATGCCTTAGCCATATGGGCTCTGCTGATGTTAACCAAGCAAAAGCTTTATCAATAGCTTCAAGAAACAGAACAGAGTTCTTAATATCTACCTCAGTTTCCCCATCTGCAACATTTCTCCCACCCAGTCTACCCAGACTTCAAATACTCAGGGACAAATTGTGTTGCAGAGCACCGAGCCCATAGGAAGCTTTGAAGCTCTGCAGTACCCCCATATGAAAACTGTCTTTAATGTCTCCTGCACTGACTTCAAGTAGGGTTTTACCAGGTCTCTACAACAGGAGACAAAACGCTTTCTGCAGCAGGAAAGCAGTGTTGTACGGTACATTTAACACAGGAGGGGAAGGGGTTGTGCACCAAAGCAACTTCAAAATCCAAGAGCCAAATTCTACCCTTAATCCCTCAGTTCCCAGGTGTCCATCTCACAGGACCCCTATTTCTGTTTGCTCCAGCAGGAACCCTTTGATAATTAACTTCTGTGTTTAGCTTACTTTTTTTTTTTTTACCTGAATATGGAATTTTAAAGTTTTCATCCCAACCTCTGTAGCAACAAGATGGAACAGAAGGAGCACGTCTCAGAGACCATGTAGGCACACACCATCTCACCTGGGCTCCCACAGTACCTGTTTTACTGCAGACATGTTAAGAGGGCTTTTGCAAACTGCAGTCAAACAGTGCTGCGCAGGCAAAGCGAAGTTAAGCATGGCTCAGAAGTTTTCATTCAGCAAAACAAGAAACAATTTGGCATTCATTCCCACGCAAACACCAATGCGGCCGTCTTGGGAGGGACCAATTATTTTCCTTTCCATCTCATGCTCAGGCCAGTCATCCTCTTATCACTTGATAAAACACATGAATAGCTGCATTCAGAGCTGCAGCAAACAGAGGCATCTCAGTAGCTCTGTAAAAACAGCTATCCAGAGCACACCAAGTAACTGCTTCTCAACGCGCTTCCCATATGCGTGCCCTTTATCTAAAGAAGCCCGTGACTTTGGCAGATGTTGGGTGCTTGCAACTAGGTCAGTTTGAACCGGAGCGAGCTGAGGCTAAAGGCTAGGGAGAGAAAATTAAATCACACTCCTGCTCCACAAACTGTGGCTGTCAAACCCAGAGCTCTTCGCCTTCTGCTAAAGCAATGATTTCACCACTGGCTAGGCAAAAGATTTGACTGGCAGGGCGATGAAATGCCTCGGTGATAAACCATCGGGAGCACTTGGCATGTTATTACCAGTTAAAATATTCCAAAATATAACACACGTAGGAATTCAGGGGTGTGTGGGGGGGTGGGGGAACAGGGAGGGAAGTGCTGCCAAGGTATGTGAATCAGCCTTATCGAAATCCTCATCGCTGCACGGCCAGCATGACTGATCACACTGCTGCATTTGCCTGAAAGGCACAAGGCTCCAGCTGGAAAACAGAGGTTCCATCCTTCCCTTCCCGGTGCCATCTGCACCAGTAATGCTCAGCCCTGTAATCCACAGACCTAGAGTGCAGGAGAGCAGCCATGGGTGGAAATCATCTGGGCTTTCTAAAAGTTGCTGTGAAAACCCCGAGTAACTTCTGCAGCAGGAACGGCTGCAGACTACAAGCAGTGCTCTCCCCACTGCCACTGCAGTTGCTGGGAAATCCAAGTTTCCAAAAGCACGCAGGAATAATTAGATGTAGCCAAATAAATGCATACACAAAACCTTACAAGAATATGCAAATAATAGGGTGTATTCAGCAGCCCCAGAAATTAAGGCAGCAGCACAGGCTTGTATTTGCATAAACTATGCAGGGTATGCCACCAAGTCATTCTGGAACGTGCATTTTGCAAACAGCAAGCACAGTAATTAACAAATATTTTGGAACGTGACATTGATCAAATACTCCCTAAAACTTCACATGGAGAACCTCAGCGACACTGTAGTAATTAACCATAGACATCCACTGTTGGCATCCTGGGCTATTCTCACTGCTGAGTTCTGTGGGAAAAGCATTGGACTTTATAGATTTTTATCAGCATTTATTATTTATAAAGCTCTGTTGGCAAGCACAATGTTTTATGAACAAATAAAAGTGAATGATCTTTGCTTCAAAACCACATAATGAATGAATGTCTACTTCGTACATGCATTCAAGCGGGCACTGCTACTTTATTGCACAGGCAACATGGAAAAAGGAAGTTTTTACATCTCTAAAAAGAAATAACAATATCTTTTCCTGAAGGTACAGACATTACAGCCAAGCCTAATCAAACCAGAGCTCTTTAGTTGCTCTTAAGCCAAGCCCTTGCCTTGTTTTCTTAACAAGCTGAGTGTTTGCCCTCATGGTCCCCCTGTGCAGAGCAAGGCAGACAAAAAAACCAAGGAAACCAACTTGTCGCCGTATAAGGCAAAAAAAGGTTTCTCTTCCCGAGTTACAAATAACTAGGGAAAGTCACACATGTGGCCAAGCGAAGCAGAAGTATGAATACAGTACTTGCTCGCTGCTGACAGGCTAAAATTAGTAGTTTATTCAACTGCCCAGAACTACACACTGCATCTGCCCTCCACAGCATCGCCCTATTTGTCTGTTTTTCTGTTTGCTCTCCGCTTTGTCTCGCCCACTAATTTGTCCCTCGGGGAGCAGCCCAGCACACCAGCGCCGAGCCCAACTGCCTCCACTCATCCCAGGAGCCCAAGTAAATGAATATCCACTTGCAGTTACACCTGGGCAACTCCACAGTGCCTCTTCTGAGTTCACTCTCCCCCCCTCCTCTAGACAGCACCCAGGAACCACACTTGACCCCACGGGACATTTGGTCTACAGAAATTATTACATCTTCTACTCTTTCTATCAAGCATCTTTCCTGCTCCTGCTTTCACTCCCCCATGACACCTGTACGCACAGCGCTCGCCTGGATTCGCTTTAGGCACAGATTTACCCTCCAAAGATAATTCCACATTTGCATCTGTTCATTGTATGAAGAGCTGCGTGGTATTTGCAGTGACAGAAATTATACAGGGAAGGGAGGAACACTTGCCCAGCACAGCTGGGCCACTGCTTACGCATGCTGAAGATTGTTTTGAGTTTAGTTTTGTCCTTTTTTGTCCCCACTGACCAGTTGTCTGTTACTGTTTGTGGATGGGGCTGGCCACTGGGGAATGATGTCAGGATACAGCCCTGGAGAATGGGTGAGGGTGAAGGCTGCAGCACCTCGGTGCAGTTAACCCCACAGAGGAAGGAAGGGGGTAGGATTCCAGGAGTTTTCCAGCCAGTGGGACTGGTGTGTGTGAGGGGGAGCAAGTGTGGTACAAACCATGCCACGAGTTGGGGGGAAAATGGGAGAAGAAATGCTAAACTGTCACGGAGGAGAGCACAATGCAAAGGAGTTTGAGGCAGATGCCATGCTAGGGACTCTTACTGCTGAGCCTACGCTTAGACACTGTAGTGAAGCGTGCCAATATACAGTCCTCTAGCAGATCTATACATTTCCAGCATCCAGGTGCCCGCTAATGACATCACCTCAGTGGGCTTTTCCTTGGCCACTACTTTAGGGGAGGATTCTCTCACACTCATTCAAGCCAATGGCTTGTTTTGCAAGTAACTCATAGGAAATGATGTATTTACAAAGGTGTCACTCACATAAAGCAAGCAGTCACTTTCAGGCTCCTACAAATTAAGCGATAACCACCTATACTCACACAGGGTATAGAATTACTTGATTTATCTCAACAAGCATTATGTAGTTTCCTTTGGAATTACAAGTATGTTCCAAAATAAACTTAGGTGTTTTATTATAGGGAGACGACTGCTAATTTCCATTCCACATTAACAGGGAATATTAACCACAGTTAGCTTAGCCACATACCTTGAAAAATTATAGATCATGTTCGGTACAAATTTGCATAAGTAGTTTGAGCATGGAGAGAGAGGAGCAGTTATAAACGCTGAATACAAGTACAGAGTGCAGAGATCTTACACTTACTGTATAACATATTACGTGTATGGCCTCAAAAAGCCTCAGAGATTATGAATACATTTCTTTTCCATGGAAACGATAATTCTCAAATCCAGGAAGCTATTTTGAGAAATTTAAATCAACTATACACTTACATCTGCTGGAGGAACACTACTTCATTTCCACAGGCTGCCTCTCTCAGCGTACATTCAGAGGTACAAGCACAGCCGTATGGACATCTTTCCAACTCTTCTACTACAGTTCTGACTCTGACACCAGATCTCACTATGCAGACTCAGTGCGAAGCCTTATTTTGCCTGGTCCCTGCCCAACGCGGAGGCTTTACGGGGCTGCTGCACTTCACACGCCGCGTTCCTTGAAGAGGACAGGGGAAATTAGTAACGCGGGGGGCACGGAGGAAATACCCCACTAGATTTTCTTGGTGCTTGCTTAGTATAAGGTGGAACAGCTAGCGTTTCATCCGAGTTACCGGCCAGCTCGGGAACTAGCGGCAGCGACAAGCCCGCCCGCCGTCCGCAGAGCCACGCACCGAGGGTTCGGGAGTCCGGGGCACCGGCTGCAGAAGTTACCGCCGCACACGGGAGAGGGACGGCAGAAGGGTAACCCCTCAACACTGCTGAGTCATTTAAGCCGTGTAAACGCCGGGCTGGTGGGAAACCCACCGCCGGGGTACAGACGCGCACACACACAAACACACAACCCGCCGAGCTGCCCCCGGCTGCGAGGAAACTTCTGCCGGCGCATCCCCCGCTCCGCGTCCCCCGCCCGGCACCGGCCGCCGGCTCAGCCCCGGCGCGGCGGGGAGCGCGGGGGGCTGCCCGGGCCGGCTCTCACTCACCAGGTAGGCTCCCACCGTGCCCTGGGCCAGCATCAGGGCGCACTCCGACACCAGGAAGAGCTGGATGCTGGAGAAGCAGGACACCTTCCTCCGCCGCCTCCGCTGCCGCGGCACGCCGGCCCCCGGGAGCTCGCTGCCGCCGCCGCTCGCCGAGCCCTGCTTCCCCGGCATCCTCCCGGGCACCACCGCCGCGGGATGGCGGGCCCCGCGGCTGCTCCGCGCCTTCTTCCTCCTCCTCCTCCTCCTCGGGGTGCCAATCACAGCGGCAGCCCGCGGCTGCTGCCTCTCCGCCCGCGGGCTGCTGCCATGGCCAGCTCGCCGCCGCCGCCTCCTCCCTTCTCCCCTCCCCTCGCCGCTCTCCCTCTCTCCGCCGGCCCCGCACAGGCCGGATCCGCGCCCCCGCCGGCAAGGGGCGGGGGAAAGCGCGGGGCTGGCGCCGGCGGAGGCTCCGCGGCGGGCGGAGCGGGGCGGAGAGCAGCAGCCCTGTCCCGGGATACGCGCGGTACGGCGCTGCTAGCGCTTATCGCTGCGGGGAGCGGGGGGAGAAGCTGCCGCAACACACACACGCACTCCCCCCTCCCTGCAGCTCCCCCCCTGGGCTGGCGTCTCCCGGTTCGGGGCCAGCGGACGAAACCCGCACGCAGGGGGAGCGGAGACGGCTCCCGCACGGGGCTGGGAAGTTTCAGATTCAGGATGAGGATGAGCTGCCCCCAAACAAGCCTGGCCGGCATCTCCCTCAGGGCACCCCCCCGGCTTGGCTGTCCTGATTTCTTGCTCCTGCAAGTGCTCCTTTCTGAGGGGTGGCGGGGCGGGGGGGGGAGAGGGCTGTACAAAAATTGCAAGTTCAGAAAACCCCCGAGGTGTCAGTAGGTGTCACGCCTTTCAGCGATGCTGCCACGTGGGCGAGGTTGTGCATTGGGGCCATGCTTCATGTCCCCAGCCACGTGCCTTTCTGAGGGTGCCTTTTGTTGTCACTCCCACCTCGAGTTCTAATTTCAAGAGATACCTTCTTTTAAAAACCACTAATCATCACTTCTACTATTACAGCTCGCATTCCTTGTTGGGGTAATAGCAGAACCTGATCTGCTTTGCTCTCCAAGTGCACTTTCCCAGTTCACTTCTGGGTCTACACTGGGGCTACTGCTTTACTTCCATATGTTATTAAACTTCTGGGTAAGTGGAAGTTTAGGCACCAGATCCACTTAGTACTGGCCTTTGAGAGGAACGGTTTTCTTTGGAAACAGAAATTACATTTTTCAAAAATAACTGCATGATTTGCGCCCTAAATTACATTTTCAAAGGTGGTTGGGGCTTCAAAACTCCTGAATACCTAGGAAAACACCTTTGAAAATTGAGCTTAAGAACACAGGAATTTTTCAAGGCATAAGCCACTCACACCAGGCAGCCAAGGAAACTGACATTTCAAATGATCCATTTCTTCTCCCAAAATGCCATCATTGTTTGGGTTGGGGTTCCCCCTCCCTCCTTGGCTTTCTTTTATATGAGTACCTTTAATAAATCAGATACTGAAGATTAATCTTGAGTAGAGTCTCCACCCAAGTTGACGGGTCTTTATCAAGCCCAGCTGAAGCACACTGCCCCAGCAAAACTGCGGACCATTGCCAGAAAGAAATGCGAGAGACCTGGCACGCTCAGCTGTTGCCCTTTGGTCATCAGCTGCCAGCAGCTCCTTCCCATGCTGAACTTTGGCTCCCCACAGCTTTTCCAGCAGGTCTGGCCCATACCAACAGGTGTCCGTAGTCCCATCTGACAGGGTCTTAAACATTGTTGGTCTGGAGGGGCATCATTAAACAATTAGAGGGGAGAACAGTCTGGTGCTTGTAGTTATGTGGCCTCAATTTTAATGAGTTACACACACCAGTCTTGCAGACATTGTGCACCTCACAGGATGCACGTTAGAAGCTACCTGAGGCCTCAAATGCCAAGGTTTTTGCATGAGGTCATGAAAAACTGGCTCATCAATACAGTGTTATGCAGTTCTCAAGGTGTTTGTTTTCCATCCAGGAAAAACTGGTTCTTCCACCAAAAGAAACACCCCAAAAAAGCTCATTTTCTTGAAATCTCTTTAGAATACAAAAGCGCTCATCTCCTTTCCTAACATGTTTATTTAGGGAACTCTGCTATAAAAAATTCTGAAGTTATAAAGCTAGAATTCTCTCTAGATGGGTAGATTCACAGACTAATTCAATTAGCGTGGCTAGACAGATGCTTTGCTCCAGATGGATGCTGTGGTGCGTTATAAACAGGGTGGACAATAACAGACTTTTCAATAACTGAAAATAGAGGGGTAACTCTTAAAACACTTGAGCATATAGAATTATGGAAGGGAAGTCTTAAAATTCCTTGGAAAAATCAACAACAGCCAACCATTTTTGGGGACCGCTGGGCTTTGCAATTAGTTTTTGCCTGTTGTGGGTTAGGTGCTAAGGGTATTAAAGCCTTTAAGGCATATAACTCACCAAGTGTGTATCTGGAGACCCAAGTAATCTTCTGCACATGCTACCACAGCTACCAATAGTCAAGTCAATGCTTTAAAGTTCTTTAATATATATATATATATATAAATATCTAAGTGCCATCGTGTGTCTTGATCATATCTTAGACACCCGTTGGAAGAGTTTGTCCAGGCTAGGGAAGCACATATAATGCTTGTCTGTCAGGAGGTAAACAGCTGCTAGAAAAATTTGACTCTAATACTAATTATCTGAAACATCTGGTTGGTTAGTAGATTGCAGTGGAATACAATTATCAGTTACATTTCTGTCTGGAATAGACAGAATGCTTTGATTTTGGAGGTTTTTTCCTCTTCTTTACTTTGTATACTTGAACTTAATTCTGGAAAATTTCTTCTGGATTGCTCTGCTGAAAGAAAGAATGAGGGTCTTGCATCTGCACTCAAGTACATCAGTGGACCTGAGTTTCCTTTCTGCCACCTTTTCAGCATGTTGTGTTCCTGAGAGATATGGGTAGAGTGTTTCAGGGATGCACAAGTGACTCGCGTGGACTTAATTATTGCTATACCAAAACAGTTTTTCTGATCTAAATTGGCCCAGCTTTAACTACTAATGTGCAGAGTGCTAAGATTCTTGGATTATCATTAGCCTAGAACAAAAAGGGACTTCATAGCTGGAATAGTCCCTTTTCTTCAGGGCTCAGTAGGTTTGCCAACACGATTCTCAGCTATTTCCCCAAAGACAGCAAGCATTAGCCATTTCCTGCCCCAATAATTTGTATTAAAGTTCTTGCAGATACCTTGTCAGATTTTTATAAATACTTGAACATTCATAGCTGGGACACAACGTGCTGCCACAGACAAGGTTGGATGCTGCAATCTTGAACAAGTCACCTCCCCCAAAACAGTCTTACTACCTCGTGTCTGCTGGACTCCTTGTGAGTACCTGTGACTTGTGTCAACATTCATCTTTGGGTAACCTTAGCAGCTGGAGTTTTCTTGATCTGTCACCATCCTAAACCAATTTTTGCTCCAGCTTGTTGTTGTTTGTTTTTTTTCTCCTGTTTGTGGTTAATCTTGCTGAAAATTAGCTGTGTAGCTGTGTGTCTTGATTCTAGACAGGCATAACTTTTTTTCAGAGTGCCAGTGGTAAATGAGGTTTAGGTCTAGCACAGAAGAACTGAAGGAGAGCTATGAAGGGTGAGGACCTTTGTGAAACACTGGCCGGATATCTTACACTTCAAGGGGCAAAAGTGAAAACTTAAAAAGAAAATCTAAGCTTAAGCATCAGTAGTGTTCGTAACAGGAGGAGGAAGAGCAGAGGATGATTTTCCTTAAGCAGAGCTGGTGGAAAGCTCCCCTGTGAAACGTGCCAAGGCAAGCAGCTGATCTGTATCATTAGGCATCTCTACAATTGCCATTGGAATCATATTCCCAAACCTTCCGGACATATTTTACAGTCCAGGGAGCTAATGTGTGCCTCACCCAGTACAGCCTCACTGGAGCAGTGGTGGGCACCCAGTGTACCAATTCTTGCTGAGGATGCAGCAGAGAAAAACAAGAACAGGTGCTAAGGGAAGACGATGGTCTCACAGGAGACATACTGCTTTTGTGGTATGTAATAAAATAACCACAAACAACAAGAGCAGCGCTGCAACTATATCTTCTCTCACCAAAACTGCTCTGAGTATTTTCTACAAGGCGACCCTGTGTTTCATTGCTCTTGTTCACACTGCTATAGGTCAGGAGTAGCTATTAGCCGTTGATACAGAGGCATCTACATCCTCACCCTTCCCCATGGCTATGGCTTTATGACAGGTGTTTGTAGGGTTTCTCTCCAGCCCTGTGGCCCTGGGTGCCACCTAGCTGCAAGTAACTGTTAATCCGGTGCACGAGTGCATGAGGAACATCATCTTGAGAACCACCTTCAGGGCATGCTTGCTTCCATCTGCTGTGCTGACACTTGCTCTGGCCCCTTGATCTATTGGAGTAGATGCTTTCACCTGTCTGTGAGGATGTCAGGGTGCTGCATGAGGTGCTGGAAAATAACGTTCCATTCTGCTCCTGTCAGAATTATGTGGGTGAAGTTAAGAACCAGGCGCAGATGTCTCCAATATCACTCTGGGTTTCTTTCCAGGACGGTGCAGCCATGTTGAGGACGGTTTTCATTTGCTTTAAGCCATTTGGATGGAAGGAAGGCTCACGTGCTGCCAAAATGGGTTTGCATGTAGCATAAATCATGTCTCCTCAGCACCACATCTGTGCCCCTGGCTGGTCCTACTTGGTGCGTTTGTCTGAGGGAAGGCTGACACATTAAGAAAATGAGGGGTAACTTCAGATACGTTCAAAGAGCAAGGAAGAACACATAAATAAATAAGAAAACCCAGGACTATGGCCAAGAAGCTTTTCCTTGGGATGGCTTTGTAATTCTGGTTTGTGATCTGCTGGTGCAAAGCCCTGCAGATCAGCTGGTGCAGGAAGGAGGGGACAGGAAAGGATTTTTATCACCTACCAGTGTAGAAAGGAGGCATAAGCATGCACATCAGCCAAGGGTGTGCAGCAGTGAGGAGGGTTGAGATTAGGACAGCTTGCGGATCTATCAGCAGCTGTCATTTCCAAGATACCACAATGCTAACAGGTTTAATGCAATTTCTTTCTATAAACACTTCTGACTTTACTGCCTTGCTATTTTGAGTCTTGCTAGAGACTTGGACTCATTAAAGAGGCATTTCCTTCAGACAAGCTGATTAGATAGCAGTTTCTTCCCCCAGATGATGAAAGGCTGGAGAACACCTCACCGAAGCTAAAAACTGCAGAAAATTAAGACACATTAGTTTAGCAGGAGGTGCAGGTTCACCTTGAAATCTCTCACTAGGAAAACAGTTAAAAAAAGAGAGGAGATTCTTAAGTTTAAGGATAGGATGACTTGTCTACAATTTACATTGCATAAACCTGGCTCCTAACCTCTAATTATGGTTTTCCCAAATAAATGAGACTTGGATCTGAAGGCAGCTGTGTAATCTCTAATGCCATTGACTCCACGAGACCCGAGGGCATGCGACACTTTTACAGGAGAACTATGCACCCAGCAGGATCATGGTCTAAATGGAAATCAGAATGACTTTTGAATTAAAGCAATGTGATTTAGCAAACACAGGATAATTGTGGAGTACCTGCAAATATTGACAGCAGCGTAACACCTCATTTAGTAGGAAAGCTAATTTGCAGAATCAGAAAATGAAAAGCAAATTACTGGACAATAGACGACCACTTTCCTGACTGTTAATCAGCATCTCATAAGGCAGTGATTGTCCAAACCATAAGTCAATATACAGTAAAAATATTTAATTTCTTTATTGTAAGGATGAGACCTTGAAGCTCTAATTCTAGGAGATAATTCTATTTGGTCAATCAAAATATAAAAAGGGAATGTAGTCTGTGTGTATTTTACAAATTGATATGCATTTATGAAACAACTAAGATGCCCCTGGTAGGAACACCTTATTACAAACGTTCTGCTTTCCTGCCACTGTCAACACTCTGGATAATATTCTTGGCCAGACTTATCTGTGGCTGATGATGCAGCAGAAGGCAATGTTCCCTGGAGTCAGTAAGAATTTGTCTTCCAGGTGGTGGGGTAGTACAAGGAGTGATGGTGCCATCTTTTGTGTAGGAAGCCACAGCAAGCTCTCACACAGTCGCAGTTGCCGGTGACACATGGACACTTCAGCCCAACTCTGAGCGTTAGTCACAGAATCATAGAATTGTCTTAGTTGGAAGGGACCGTAGTGGGTCAGCCCAAAGTTCATTCCTGGGATTTCATTTTGAGCCCTTACTTTGTTTTTTTGTGCTAGCTGGACACAGTTTGGTTCCTTCTATGTACTGGATGTTGTCACACAGCAACCACTTTCTCCCTCCTAAGTCATTTCCTTCAATAGTAAAATGCAGCAGAGCTTTTGTATGAAAGTTTGTCAAGTGCTTTGGACCAGGGAGGCTATCAGTGTGTTGCGAGCAAGTGAAGGTCTAGCCAGACATTGAACAGTTGTGCCCTGACACTACTTTCTAGATAATAACTTGATAGACCCCATACTTGTAAATCAAACTGTCTGCTTAATAAAGAAATTGTTTACTCAGGTACACGATGGCATCTTAAAATCTAGCCATGGGTGCACCAACTGACTTCCTATTGAGCCTTTTATTTACTGTCCATGACCATATTCTCTGTGGATCTTGCACTTCTGTGTGAATGCTTTCAATCTATCAGTTGTGCTTACTTTATTCAACACAGTCATATTTTTTCTCTAGACATTGTGTGCAGCATCTATCTGTCTCATGACACCAGTTCCTGAGTTTATTGAAATTACTGGTGTATTTCTTTGCAGAATAAATTTTATAAACATCTCTGAGCTGGTAGAAACCTGGCTTAGGGCTTTGCTGGATTAGCTGGATCTTCTAATGGAAGTGACTTTCCTAAGTGATTTTGTGGTGAATTTGTTGAGTTTCTGTAACACATGTTGTAGCTGCAGGTGAAAGACCTGCTGTAACCCACTGTGGAGAATGTTACTTCTCTCAAGCTCAGGTAAAGGTATACATGGGACAGTTTGAAGCTGAATACTGAGCAATTAAAATAGCATCCTATCAATGAAAGAATCAAGACAATTAGCAAATACAAAGTAGGACTCATACAGGTAGAAGAGGGAGGAACTGCATTGGCAGCATTGTGATGTTGTGTGATAACAACAAAACCAGCTCCCATAAAACAGCCTTTTTATTGCCTGTTTTTTGGCCAGAACTGAATTCTCTCACCCCTTTACTGATGCATGATGCCAGTTCAATTCAATAGCTTGCTGCTTCTCAGCAGCAGCTAACAGTATTGTTGGGTGTTACCTTATATACTTATGTAATTTCAGTTGGGCTAGCTTCATGTAAAAGAACACCTTTTTGTCACCTTAGCTACACCAATGCCTTCACGTACCATAAGGTCAAGTCACAATCTTTTTGACTGGACACATATCCCTGAGTTGAACAACAATCTCTAGGGTTCCTGCTAGTAAGCAACAATCTGTGTTTGAACATCAGCAGCAATATGAGCACATAGTGAGCGGTTCTGCCAGGAATTAGATGTTTTTCTTCTGGTCTTGTATTCTGAGAGCCTTTAATAATTGACTTTCAGCATTCTTGACAGCCTTTGGTCCTCAACAGGTTTGCACACAGGCTAAGGCAAGCAAGTAGGAACCCCAAGAAAGCAATTGGATTTATTTTTTTGAAAGTTTATTCTGGAGAACACTGATTAACCCTTACTGAGCTTTATTGGTTCAGCTTTTAGAATTAACAAGATCCTTAGATTACTCTGGGTCTGTGAAAGCATATGAAACTGAAAGGTCTCTAACACCCTGTTATAATAAATAATACCTGGGTATACTGTCACATAAGGCAACAGTCATCTGGTATAAGCACTTAAGGGTGAGGGGAATCTTTACTGGTCACTGCAGTGAAGGTTGAAGACCTTGCTGCAGATTTCCTAGGGCTCTGTAGGTGAGCTGTATCCAAAAAGCACCCACGTCTTGCTGCATCTTTTCCATCCTTAAGGTCTTAGTGGCAAGGACTTTCTTTTATGAAGGATCCTTACAGTGTTTGGTAAGAAGGAGTCTAATATCTCTGGAATAATGATAAAAATGCTGGATGGAGGAATGCAGGGGAGAGGGAGTTGTTGACCTCACTGGAACTCAAATAAATCAGTGGAAGATAAAGAGAATTCACTTGCTCTTAACTGACCTTCAATATGAAAACAGGAGAACGCAATGAAAGGTCAAAGAATAAAAACAAGACATCTGATAGTGCCTCAGTAAGGCAGCAAAGAGCTGCTCTACTTGACCTTGAAATAAGCAAGGCCATAGGAGAAAAATGCCCAATTCATGGACTTAGTGCAAGGCTAGCAGAGCCCACAGCTTTGGTTGCTGTATGAGAACAACTCTCCCATGACCCCCTCCAGAAAAGGCAAGATGTGGGAGAGGAAGGTGTTATTAAAGGAGATTTGTGAGCTTGTTACTTGATGTTTCTCAAACGCAGCCTTATCTGACACTAATTCTAGAGCTTTTATTGAAAATGGGGCAAAATGAAGAGCAGCAAGGAGAGGAAAAGCGTGACAGGTTCTTAAGACAGTTATACTGCTGCTCCACTTTTCATTGCTATTTTAAAAGGGAAATAATTGGGTTACAGGAAGTATTCTGAAAGCTCTCTCATGAATGTTTGCTGTTTGGGTAGAGTCACATGCAGGTAAGCACTCAGCAGTTAGTTTTCATTGAGAAAGAGCCACAGTTTCTATCTCCTACGTATTCAAAGTGTGAAGAGTTGTCCACAAGCCAAGGATGACATTCTGCTAATGTTCAGAGTACAGCAGTGAAGGTTTGGATGTTAATCACTATCTCATGGCAGAGAACGGCGTGGCTAGTTCAAATTGATGAAAAGATAACTCATCTCTCATAATTTGTTTAAATATCTCTCCACTCTAGATTAAGAAACTTGTCCCAGCTTCTTACACATAAAATGGGACATGAAGAGATGGGATTTACTCCCTCACTGAAATTGTTCATTTTCCCAGAGGAGACCCTTTGCTCTTATGCAAGAACATTACAGACAGCACCTAGCCTGATGAAAGAAATGGCCTTGAGATATTGTTTTCAGAGATAGTCCTCTGAGCTGAGAGGGCTTTGGTGCCATAAAGCCACCACAACCAATACTGTCACCACAAGGATGGGAACTATGCCCCGCTAGCTCTCATACTGTCCTACAATGTAATCTCTTCTGGTTGGCATGGGAGATACGTGAGTAACAACCACTACTTGTAAATATCACCTAGTATTAACCTCTGCACCTATACCTTACCTTTCTTTCTGACTTTCAAAGTCTTTTTTTCTGAAAACATCTTATCAATTACCAAGGATATGTTTGGCTGCGTAATTAGGATGAAGGGCAATTGTTCAGAAGATGACTGTTATTTTTATATATCTATGGTAACATAAAAATCTCCTTGTAAATCAATCATGACTGTTTCTTCAGTGATTTATGACCAGTATGTGGAAGATAAGAGATGGCTTTGAATGCAGATTTTGTTACAAATTATTTCCTTGAATTTTTGTCCTAAATTAAATAATTTTCTGTTATTAATAGTCTGTGCACATCACATTGAAGCAAAACGGACTATAGCATCTTAAAATGAGTGTACTTATACAAAACTTTCTTGCACATCTCCTCCATGTGGACATATATCGTTAATGGTTGTCTCCACAGAGACCTTACAGAAGCTTTCCAGTACCTAAAGGGGCCTACAAGAAAGCTGGAGTGTGACTGTTTACAAGGCTATAGGGTGATAGGACAAGGGTAATTGCCTTAAACTGAAGGAGAGGAGATTTACATTAGATAATAGGAAGAAATTCTACCCTGTGTGGTTGCTGAGGCCCTGGCACAGGGCGCCCAGAGAAGATGTGGCTCTCCCTGGATCCCTGGTAGTGTTCAAGGCCAGGTTGGATGGAGCTTTGGGTAGCCTGGGCTAGTGGAGGGTGTCCCTGCTGATGGCAGGGGGTTGAACTAGATGATCTTTGAGGTCCCTTCCAAGCCAAACCAGTCTATGGTTCTGTGATTAATCTTATGATGAGGAGAAGGATCTTAATTCTTTCCTCTGTTAACACCAAAAAAACCCCCAAAACCCAGCAATTCTGGAACACAGCACTGAAGTTGTACATCTGCTAAGGGGATGAGAATCAAGGTATTTAAAAAAAAAATCGGCTTTGATAATATTCAACTTTGTTGACTTACATAAATAGCAGCAGTGCTGAACTGATCCATTGGGGACCGAAGTTCTAGAGGTACTGATCTCCTGAGTACAAAGTCTGTCTCCACTCTCCTTTGCATGGATATTCATTTACCACCTGGAACACACGATATGATAACGATCATTCAGGGGGGTGATTTTCCCTGCAGTCATTCAGTTGTATCGATACGCCTTTTCTTTATCAAGCTGAATAGCCCGTCAATGAAGTAATGCTGTCATTTGCTTGAGAATAGCTCGTTAGCAGATCTGATCAAAGAATTTCTATCATATTTTCCTTACTGTTGTTTTTTAGCAAGAGATGCTTTATCTATTTCTGTGAAATCCAATTTTTTTAATACACTTTTACTAAAAGCAGTATATTCTGTAAAAACTATGATGAAGATTTTCATACCTTTTATCTATCTTTTTCTCTGTGTTTATCTGGGAAGTTCAATAAAAATGTAAAAATATGTCCATTTTAAGTTTCAAAATGGAAACTGAGACATCAACATTTTTGTCAAATTGCTTTCTCTATCTCGACTAATTAGCCAGCTGTAAGGGCAGAATGTATCTTACAGCTCCTTGCGTGTTATGAATTAGTCTAATACTGCTGCCATTACCACGATTTCCACATCCTACTGAGCTTTTTGTGGTTTTAGTTTTCCTAATCGAAGCATCAGAGAGGCACATTTACATGCTTGCCCTGATTTATGTGTATATTTTATTTGTGGGGAGATTAAATTATGGTGGATTGGATCTGTTTGGGTTTCCCCAATAGCCTCTGATTAGTTTTAATACAGGTAGCCTCTCAGTAAATCAAGTGTCTTGGCTGATCGACAACAAAGTGAAGCTGTGACTCATTACCTGGTAGACGAACCTTTCCTCATATGGTAATTCATTAAACTGAGGAGATTATTTACGATGCTTGCAGTCACCGCATCTGATGTGTCATTTAGGAAACTCAAATATAGAACATGAAATATCTGATAGTTCACAGACGACTCATTAAGATTTAAAGCTCAAAATATGCTTTTCTGAGGAAAGCTTGGCCGGGTGATGAATTTGGGCTTACCTGGAAGCACACAGAATGGCCCCTGTCTTTGCCCAAAGTTAACATACATCAGTTTTCTTGGAAACTCAGTATCTGCAGTTCGGTAACCTGCAAAGCGTAATGAACAATGTGCATTCCTAAAGATAAGTAGGTCCCAGCCTTGGCTGCCAGGCCCATTTTCTTTGGAAGTCAGGCATGTGAATCCTGCAGAAACAGAGCAAGGACAGACTTCAAGCTGGAGATGTCGTGAGCATTGCTGAAACAAAGTTCCTGAGCTTGGAAGCATGGCTAATAAAAGCCTGAGGGCATGCAAGGCTTAGACACTGTCCAATATTTGCAGAGCATCTGAACCCAGTCTGAAAGGCAGAATTTACAGCAGCAGTTTGGTTAGTCTATCATCTCTCTGTTATTTAATATCAGCAATATATTGTATTATACTTCTTTCTCTCTAGTACACTTTAGTGTCCATACTAATAAAGTACCAGTGCTCAAATACACTCCTTGAACCTTTTTGCCATCATGCCATGCTTAGAAACTCGCAGCTGTACCATCACACGTACACTTCAACAGGAAAACCAAACCCCAAATCCCTCCGTGTCTACCAGCAAGCTGGCCTGCCTCTCCTGTGCGCCCATAAGCCATGCCAAGAGGATCCAGGCCATTCTCTTTGTGATGCATGTTTTATTGTCGCTTGGACATCTAGTCCATCTCTTGGATAGCAAGCAATATGAGATGAGCTCTGTACTCATGTTTTCTGTTAAGTGGCTAGTGTGCAGGGGAGGCAGAGGGGGTTATTAAATAATAATGACAATAATAATACATCTGATAGGGTTCAGTTCCACTTTAGCACTAAATGGAAAGCTGAAAGCCTCCCTATGGATCTTATCCATCTTGCCCACCAATGATTGTAACAGATGCATCACTTTTAAATTAATGACTTGCATGACAAATAATACTGCTACATGTGTTTAGGAAGTCTGTGCTCAACTGGCATATTTCGGTTAGCAGCCATGTCTGTAATGTAACTCATAAAATGTAGAGATATGGTCCACATTTTAGTTGGAGCAAGGCAACATAGATCCCTTAATGTGGCACGTATCTTTCACCTCCCTTTTTATAAGAACCTTACAAAATAAACACAATGATCGTAACTACTTTCTTCTATGATTTTAAAAGCACCTACAAACAGCAAAGGATTAATAAAAAACAAAAAAGGAATGAGGAAAACACTGAAGATGGAAACTACTGATCCATATAAGCACGGATGAAATGATTTGACAATGTACTGGAAAAGAATATTAAACAGATACAAGCTATTAATTTTCACTGAGGGTCAGCCTGGGAGCTTGAGTAACACTTAAGGTTGAGGTTAACCCTTCACAGTGGGGAGGACCTCACCGTAAATCACAGCTTCTTACTCTTCTGGAGTATGCTGATACAGCTCACATAACTGGGAAATGTTTTGGACAGGTGATAATGTTTCTAGAAAGGAAGGACTGCTTGGAAGAGTTAAAAAATTACAAGGAAAGCTAGCAAATGGCAAAATTAGAATGATGAAATATTGATCCCTTTCATTTATTTCTTACAGGGAGTGGGGAGGACATTGAGGGGTGAGACAGATCTTGATGAAAAATACAGTTTGTGCTATTAAGGCTCCTCATGGGAGCAGAGGCCTTCCAGCTCATAGGTCAGCATCTTATGTTGCAAATTCCCTGTGGTCTGAACTGGTCATTCTTAACGTCTGTAGGCTGCTGGAGTATTTGAGCATCTTCCATTTTGACCAGAACAAACATGAAGCTTTTACAAGACTTCAGGATGTCACCGGCTCACCCCTTGTTTTGAGGTACAAACTGTCTGCTCAGTACTTTTAGAGAGGAATGAGGATGCTGGGAAAAGCTGTACAAGCAGTTAATGTGAGGAATTTCAGCCTTGGCGCCTCTATTCTGAGCACTCCTTCACAGAAAACAGACTATTTACCTCCTCTCAGCTGCTTTTCCAGCCAACTTTTTGTCCTTGTCCTTAAAAAAATTTAAATTAAATTGTACAACAAATCACTACATTCATCTACAGGGAGCAGTAAATGCCACTCTACTCATACCATACTACTCCTTCAACTATCTCATTGCCTAGTGTGAGAAATAATGACATGAACACCTCTATATCAGCCTTTTCTATCATGATTAAGACTATACCAGTCATAAAGGTCACCGTATGATAGACTAGAGACCACAGGTCCCCACAAGCCAGCGTGACTAACACATTAAACATGGGATCGCAGCTTGGTCAAGTGACTAGTGTAGTGTGAGAAATGAAATCAATACTCACCCTGGTGAGAAATGTTAGAAATGAGCATTCACCGTCGGCCACGTTCAGATGGCTGAGAGTCTGGAGTGCCATATTTTCATGTTCATAACCTAGATGTTGCCTTAAAAAAACACCCTGAAAATCAGCCGCAGTGGCGATGCTGAGCACTTACTTCTGCAAGTCTTTCTTTGAGTTTATCGATGTACTCCATTTATTGAGTCTTCTTGGAGGTCCTGAGCCATCCTTCCTCTGCAGTGAGGGATCTGCTCTGCCTGGGCACTGATTCCAGCAGAAATTGCTGTCCAGGGGATGATTCAGGTTGCTCTACCTGGAAGAAACACCCCCAACAAAACTGTGGTAAATTGTTTCAAGGGGATTGTATTTCTGTCCCTCACAAGAGAAATATTCCAGGTATAGCTGGATGCATTTTTAATGCCTTACGTGCATGTTGTGGAACAAAAGCCCTTATTCACCCATCTTTCCTCCCTTCCCAATCTTCCCCATTTTTAACATGGGCTGAGCACACAACCAGACATATTTATCATTGGTAATTTCAATAATCTCTGTCACTGTTGTTACATCTTGTTGAATCAGAATTAAACGTAGGTGTTTAGAGAGGGCAGGTTGATGTCTGTCTCGGTGTCTGTTTTTCAGTTGTATCCTTCTCTGTTTGGTCTTCAAAGACAGTTTGATTGTTTTCATTTACATTTTATTTTGCTTTCAAAGGTGCCTCAGTTGAGCAAACAAATAGGATTTCAGATTGATCTTATTAGCTGTTTATGAGAGGTTGATCTTGAGTTCAGATGCATCACTGTTTAAAAAAGCATTGAAGTTGCAGTCATGAATGTTGGTGTGTGTTTTATGTACAACCTTCTAGTCTTGGAAGTAAAGAGAAGTGCTGAAGCATTTAGCATCTGTGCTCCTTGAATATATATTTTCCAGGTCAGTCTTAAAAGCAGCCTCTTCCTTACAAGAGCAACTCCAATACTGAAGCTGTGAGTCCAAGCACGCTCTTAAAACTTGGCCCTGCCTGAAAAATAATTAATAATAAGAAATAAAATTGTGTTTGCATAACCTTTCTACAGAAGAAGCCTCTAATTGGTACAGACATCAGTGCAAAGGAGCACTCGGAAGAGGCATTGATTACAATTCATATTGGGACATTGCTTGCTAAAGGGCAATCATTTCTTTTATTAATTGCTTTCAAAATAAGATTTGGGGAAAGCTGCCTATGAAATAATGATGGGACTCGAATCATTCCTGTTGTAATCTACAGCAGTGTTTCCACTAACTTCAGAGGGAGAAAGTTGTGCCCTCTCTTTTTAACAGCAAAAATCAAAGCTGCAGATTGGATGAGCCCTTTTATTCTACTGGGTTTGATTGTAAGGAGATTGGCTGCTGAGAAGGTGACTGTGGCAAAAAAGTGCCAAAACCACAGGTTTTGTTAGTGGCTGCTGCACTGAAAACACATTCCTTGCAAACACCTAAAAAAAAACACAAGAGAGAAAATTAGGTCTGGGTATGTTTCATCTCTCCAGGCAATTTTTCTTCCTAGGTTACAAGAATCTGTTCTTTTCAGTTGTTTAATAAAAAAAAAGTCACAGAGTGTAATTGTTAAAACAAGTGGTGGGAAATGCAGTGGCCTGACAAGAAATTACATGTCTTATTTATCTCCACCGAAGTTGCTCCTCCCGGAGGTATGCGCCGGTGAAATGTACTTGCATCGGCGCGTGGGCCTCTGATGTTTGTTGGAGGTACTTCCCCAGCTCCACAGCAGTTTCCTCCCCACCATAAGTCCTAAAGGGAAATGCAAACCCAGGCCTGGACTAACCTATGTTGAGTCTTACCAGAGACTTATTCCTCCCCCCCTGCCCTTGCTGTTAATGCTGAGGCAGAAAAGAAGCAGGTCAGGCAGAACTGGAGATCTGTGGGTGGCCTCCTGACTGTAGGAGAAATTAAATCAAAGCTCAAGGAATATTATCCCTGGGGAAGAGGGTTGATGCTTACAAGATTTCACTTTAGATGCTTGAAAAACTGCCTGAGCATGGCATGTAGTGTGCAGCCCTAAAACAATGAGCTTTGGCTGAAATAGAGATCAGAATAGATAAGACAAATAGGAAATCATGTTTTTTGGGTGGAAGTGGCAGTATAAAATCAGGTCCTGATTAACCAGATTGGAATTATTCTGTGCAATGATTTAACAGCATGCTGATGTGCCGATAGCATTTGCCGTCAGCTAAGTTAATGCTGGTACACCAAGCTCCAGTCCTACAAAAAAATCACTTGTTTTCACAGATAGCTATCAGAGGGCATCAAGGCTCTTCTCAGATGGATGGCTTCCTTTTTTGAGGACCCTAGCTACTATTTCGAACAGTGCAGTGTAAAAAACCTGAAGGGAATTTAAATTAGATTGAAATTATTCCTTCAATTTTCCTGTAATTTTGTATATTGGGAGGAAAGGCAGCAAGCAAATAATGAACAATATTGCAATTATACCTTCAGAGGGTTTGGCTTATGTAGGGCAACTGGGCCAACAGATGGTGAATGCAATTTGATGTACAAAAGTATGAAATAACTGATCTGGACAGAAGGATTAAAGTGGGGTGTGTGTATAAATTGAACACGGATCACAAAAAGTATATTGGGCTATTATGGGAAATTGCTGAAGCCTGAGCCCAGATGCTGCGAAAGACAGCACATCAAACTGTGCTAGTGTGGTAATAAAAGCAAAGCAAAAGGTGAAAGTGTTACTGGTTTAGGTTTTTGAGCAGGCTTTCAGTCTGCTCAAGGGAGAGAGCTGCCTTCATGGAGAAGCACTGAAGGATCTGGAGCAGGAAGTTCGTAGGGACTGGGCTAATTTCCACTGTAAACTTCAGGGTGATGTGGTGAGGGTAGAGAAACACCTTTCACAGAGCCACAGAAGAGCATGAGGAGTTCTGAGAGACCTCAAAAGATCATCTAGTCCAACCCCCCTGCCAGAGCAGGGTCACCTAGACTAAATCACACAGAAACACATCCAGGTGGGTTTGAATGTCTCCAGAAAAGCAGGACAGGCTCCATGAGGGCATCGCGTTCCTTGCGCTACCACTCGACAAGACGCAGCAGCTTATTAGTGTTGGCACAGTGGGCCTGGATGAGGCAAAAGGGCCAGGCAGCTACTTCCAAAGCATAATGCAAGCATAGAATAAGTAAAATGAGGACACGCACTTGAGAGTACTTAATGGGAAGCACCAAGTTTTTAGTTGATAATAGCCACTTAATCAAACAGGCCTTATATAAAGTCCTTCTAATCCTAGCTCATCAGCTGAAGCTATGCATCACTGGGGTATTCCCAGGACAGAAGTACAGTTTAGCTGACAAGACTGAAAGATATGAGGAAATTGAGCAGTGTTTCTAACTGTGCTGCTCACCCTTTAAGGGTGTCTGCACACCCCGCAGTGGTGCACCAGGGATCCCCACGGAAGTGCTGGCAGAGCTGATTCCGGAGGTGGGCTGGGGCACAGCATATACTGATATGCCTGCACTGCTTTGGAAGTCACACCTCTGCTTCTGGCTGCTCTGCACAGTGCCATGCATTCTGTGCAACCTGTGCAATCTGTGCAGCCCACTCCAGATTTACCCCTGAGATGACCATCCATCTATATTAAAAAAAAAATTTAAAAAATCATGTGTTAACCTGTTTCAGATGGATGTTATGAGGGACCTGTCAATATTGTCTCCCCACTTTGGGAAAGATTCCCTTTACCTATGTGTTGGACTGCAGAGCTGCCAGCGCAATGTAGGCTCTGAGGATCCATTACAGTGATCCAAGAAGAGAAAATGTGGGGCAACAACTGACAGATCCCACATGGAACGACCCCAAAGGATTCCCCAGAAGGAGGGAAAGAGAAAGACTGTGGGATATTTGAGTTACCAAACTAGCTCACAGCAGCTCTGTATATGTTCAACAGACTATAAATTGAATATGCTACACCAGAAACCCACGACCAACCCTTCTGTTTAAACCCAGAAACACTCTTGTGTTCACTGCTAAGCTCTGCTAACAAAAGTGTGGTGTTGTGGAGTCCACACTAATCTGAACTTTCATGGCATCACTTTCCTGCCTCAGGAGGATAATAATGTATGGCTGGCCTGGACCAGCAGGACATCACTGCTGTCCTTATTTCCTAGCTGGCTAAGTTACTTTTGGCTGGGCATTTGGAGGGTGGAGGATTACTTCAGTTCATTTCCCACTGGTAACTGAGTGAATCAACTCATTTACTCTCCGAACTCCGATTAGCAGAACTGATATAGAGCCATGAGGAAGTTCTTGTTTGCTTTTTCATCCACTTGCAGCCACACAGTCCAAAATCAAATTAAACCTTCACCCTAGAAATATGTCCTTTTTGTGAGATGCACTTAAATCCTGCAAAGGCCCCTGGAGTGCTGAGGAGTCAGAATGGCACAGCCTGAAGAGCTGAAGCACAGTAAAAACCCAACTTTGGGATTTAATGGCAGAAATAGAAAATAAGAGTGATGGAGAAAATCAGTTTAGTGCAAGTAAAAATGGATATTTCAGAAAAATAGTTCTCTTCAGCTTTGGATTATTTACCATTATAAACTTTTCTCCCTTTCAAAAAAAACCAGTTCTAGGTCAATTTTTCAGTAAAAATTCCTGTCTCAGCATGAAGAATCAAATCTTTTCAGCTTGAAGATGTACCCCTGCAACTGGCACACCTGAAGTGTTTTTAAAACATGAACATGAAAGTAATGACAGAAAAACATCTCCCCTCCCTTTTTCCAGACTTCCCTGTTAACTAAAGTGAGCTCAGCCACATTGTCTCAACCCATCTGAATTTCTGTTTTAAGGGAAATGTAAGGGAAACCTCCAGCTGAATCCTTCCCTGGAGTCAAAATAAGTTTTCTTATTTTTTTTATTCCCCTCTCTGAACATTTGGGAGCTGACAGAGTGGAGAAATTTGTTAACTTGTTTGACCATTCCTTGCTCTTTCTCATCTCCCTCCTCGCAGATGATACTCTCCATATCCCAGAACCTGCGACATCTGCAAATGAGTCGAGCTGGCAGACAGGTTAGTAATATATAGGCCAGGAGTATAGTAAAGTTATAGCAATTAAGGTGGAGTCCTGATGTGAAAGCAACCCTTTTGGGACAGGTTAGTGTTAGTTAGCTTTAAAAGAAATTGCAAGAGTGTGCTCAGACCTTATTAGTAGATATTCCCTGGGTAGAGAATATGCAAAGCATCTTAAGAGTTAAGCTGAAAAAAGAAAAGGCTTCTTAGCTCTATGGAAGGACCAAGAAGGATTTCATTTAGAGTTAATCTAGTGAGAGTTTTCTGATTAAGAGACCTTACTTGTGTCTTTGATTCTTTGCAGGACTTGCTAACGTGCTGACTACCCGACCCTGTCTGTAGGTGGTACGTATAGACCAGGACAAGTACAAGCCAGGCAATGGCATGCACGATGGGTGCCCCACTGTTGTCACCAAACTACAGCTGAGGTGCCTACACCAACAGAGGAAACCTGTAGCATGGGTGCCAGTGTGGGTAATGGAAGGGATTTGGGTGGCATCAGCAATGGCATCTGAAAGAAGGCAGCAGGGAAAGGCATGGATCCCAAACTCCACCAGACCAGAACCTGTGGCAGAGAAAAAGTACTGACAATGCAGTGCTGTATTGGACTTGCAGTGTCTCCTGGCTCTTGCTCGATTCCTGTCTCTTCATCCTTAATTCAGAAGACAAAAATACAATGTGGCCCAGTGACTCTGGGATGTTTCTATCCCCTTATGGAGGTGTGAGGATGGGCCCAGCGGCAGCAAAGACCTGTTGATGTGCCAAACAAGCAGGCTGTCCCTCTCCAAGCCGTAACAGCACAGGGTTAGGCTTTCCTGGGCTGGCCTTACTCTGTGGGCACAGCTTAAGCTTCTCTGCAGTGCATAGCATGGAAGCTCCTTTTAGGTACCTTTCTATGCCAACACTGGGAATGTCACTGTCCATGGTGTAAGTCACACTCCATTAGTGATGCTGTGTAACCCAGCCCTGGAGGAACGGCTGGGTGCCCGCTTGGTGCTGTACAGGTAACAAACAATGTGGGTTTCTCCCAAAAATACAGAGGCTGGGGAAAGAGAGGAGAAGGTGTGACCTGAGCAGACACTCAGGAAGGAAAAAGGGAGGATGTGCACTTCAGTGAACCAAAGTTAGCACAGAAGAGAAAGAGTGAGCCTCATAGCTGTAATAAATGCGTTCAGATCTGGAGTGGGAACAGACAGCCATCCTGCGCTCCCAAATGTCTAACCACGCCACCCTCGCACCCTTCGCTTCAACCTGCTGTGCCTTCAGCACTGCTTGCCATCTCATGGAACCCAAATAGGCCTTTCCTCCTCCCCAGGCAGTGCAGGCATGCTGTGTGTGTACCCCCCACCTCTTCTGACCACCGTTCAGTACAAGCAGCATTTCTGAAGCATTCTACATCGTCACGGCATTCAACAAACATTAACTAACGTCAGCTCTCTGGCTAGTCAATGCTCTTTGACATAAATTTGTTCCTTTTAGTTTTAGTACAAAAGGTTGAAAGGAAAAGGTGTTGGCATGATGCACTCGCTGGCAGAAAGCCAACCAAGAGTGGAAAATCCAGACTGGGTATAATGACAGGTAAAGATCATCTTCGCTCACACTGTTGGTGTGAATGCCCTGGTTAATATTAAAAGACATGAACCACTGTTCTCAGGCAATGTTTCTTATTCTCCATAGATACTGCCTTGCAAAATGTGACCGTTAAAACAATGCAATAATAACAATCACAATTTTTAAAACCACTTTTTGCCTGCATGTAGTATCAATAAAATAAAGTCCGGCTGTGCTCCCTGATGTCAACCCAGATGAAGCATCTCTGTCTTCCAGAGGAAACAAAATGTTGTCAGATCTGTCACCTTTAGGAAACATAGCAGCCTTTCTTTCCGCTGGCTCATCTCTGAAGTACCTCTCGCTTGAATGACTCCAGTTTTGATGATTAACCAACCCATTTTCAAACACCTATAAAATGCCTTCCCCAAACAGAGAAGTATCTGGATATTAACTCCAGCAGCATTATGCTCAAATCTGGACCCATTACTGCTGTTCGTTAATCATCTTGGGAGACAGCGTCTGCAAACATAACTGTGCAAGGACTCTCCTCTGAGTTTACAGAAGTGTTTATTGCTTCTCCTGTAACTTCAGTGAATGTTCACGGAGACATTAAATCTTCAGGCTTCATTTTGAAGTTTTCTGCTGAAGCATAGATATAACGAGCTGTAACAAAAGCACTGTTGTGTGCTGCCTGCTGTAAATCATCAAACATCACTGCGGGCAGGTTGGATGGATTGGGGGCTGCAGTCATTTGCATATTTAATAACACCAAGCACTAGTGAAGGTTGGTTTCCTACAGTGATGCGCTTAGCAGTTGGGTTTTATAGTATTTTGAGAGGTTTGAACTCTCATCCAATCTATCAGTGTCTCTTTTCTGAGCATATTGTCTAGTTGTTTAATAAGGACTGTGATTCAGCCTTTTCTTCAGCTGAAATATGGCAGAATCTGACCCGCAGGCTCAATGGTTTTGGGACAGGTTAGAGGCAGACATGTAGATACATGGATACACAGACAGAATGATCTCATGGACCCTCAGAGGCTCAGCAAGAATAATAATAGGGAAAAAAGCCAGCAAACCAATGCTAAATTCAGAGAAATCAGAATAAATGTATCTCCAGGGGTCATCTTGGGGAAAACACACAGAGTGGAATAGATGCTCCTGCCCTTCTCCTTTCGCCTCTTATTGTTTTGCAGCCACAACCAGAAATGATTCTCCACCCCCCTTTCCCCGGACTGAATTCAATCTCCCGCCATGTCAGCAGCTGGCACCTCCTCAGCACTCACAGAGACATTTTGGGTGCTGCCAAGACTATTTGCATTGCCAGAGGAAGGATTATTATCCGCTGAATCAATGAAACCTGTGTCAAACTCAACTGTCCTTCCAAAGCTCTGAGCACTTTACTGCTGCATGCAGCCGAGCAAATGGGAGCTCTTTAGGGACAAACGCTGAGGCCCAACCTCATGCTCCAGGATGGAGTCATTTGTGTGGGAGCCTGAAATAGGTGCAGTAGGTATTTGTACTTGTGGATGCTTGAATTTTGAACTAGTGAAGTACAGATAGAATCACCCCCTCCCTCTGAATAAGAAGGAACAGTCACAAAGGTTAAAAATTCTATAACAGCATCGTTTGGGCTCGAGTTATTAAACAACTAGGTGGAGATTTTTCAGGTGACCTCAGTGAAGAAAAGTTTGCCAAAGTTCCCTTTCCAGTAATGCTTTATCCAAACACATACTCATGCATGCTGCACAAATCCTGGCAGTTGGTCTCCTGAGCAGAGAGTGCTGAACACATGGCAGGCACTGTGTGTGTGAAGTATACTTTGCCCCAAGCTGCTTGAAATCCCAAAGATTTCCAGAGAATTGCAAATGTTATGCTGTAGGTTGGCCATTTCCACCCTACTCAGTAATCTGAGTTCTCCCTCCAAGTTCTCCCAGTATTTTTAAACAAAGCTGGAACAGCCCATATCTATAAATACTCCTCTTCTACACCAATATTTGAGATTCCAGCTAATCAAATTCTGTCTGTTCTGCCACTGTTTGATTTATTAGGTATTAATTCTTTTCTGTATCCATCTCATTTCTTGCCCCTCTTGCCATTGCTAGGTGACACTTGCTAGGACACACTTGGACTGTGGAGATTTATAGAAGAAACCTGTGTTCTTCCCAAACCTTGAGTCCTGTAGCTCGCAGCCTGCAGTGTTTCCAGGATGTGAAATAACACAGTCAGCAGGACAACATGTCAGTCACTAGCACAAGCCAAAAATAGCATGTGTAAGGCCAAACTCAAAGGGCTAAAATGGTACACTTAGAGCAGATGTTTAAAAGCTTTTGCACAAGCTATAGGCTTATTAGCCAGTTGGGATCAACTGCAAAAGGCCTTTGGGAAGTATTAAAACTCTTGGCTAGGACATTCAATTCTCTGTTGGAGGCACAGGAGATTAGTCATACTTAATAGTAAAAATAAAAGCACTAACCTGAGCTGAAGCCTTGCTCAGAGATCTCCTGGACCTGGCATCACTCCTGTGTTGGGCCAAGTGCTCACTGAGTGCAAGAGGAGTTTGATCTCAGAAGGAACTGAACAAGGATACTTATGGCTCAAGAGAGTGTTATCTTAAGGAGGATGGGGTAGAAGCAACTTCTTGAGAAAGACAGAAATTTGGTAAGGAAGGAAGGATAATAGATGTGAGGTTTTACAGCTGTAACAGACAATATGTTAAAAAACATCTGAAGAGAGACTGCCAGATTCCTGGCTGAGACACCCTCAGCAGCAGGACTCAGTACGCTGGCAATCCCAGTCTCATCTTGCTTTTACTCCAACATCTACAGAAGCACCAGATCCTGACGTTACTTCAGTGAGAACAGGCAATATTGATGACTTTGTCTTTTTTTTCCCATTATCTCAGTAATGCTCCCCAATGAACAAACTGTTTCCTATCCCCCTTTACTGTGACTGCTGTAGTTTTGCTTTTGTACATTTTCTAGCTATATCACTGTGTTTTTTGCTCGTTACCATGGCAAGAAGGTGCCCTTATGTGTCATTCACAGTAAGAAACCAGAAGTCCTAATACTCCACTTAACAATTTTACAGCCCAACTTGTGAAAACATTGGCTAATCAGGAAGGAGAAAGCCAGATTTCACCCTGAGGTATGGATGTTTGGACCTGATTTCCTCAGTCACTAAGTTTTTGGCCAAGCAGCACCTTTTTTTTTTTTCTCTTTTTTTTCCTCATCACAAGAAAAAACAGACCACTGAAGCTTTTCCTAAGTGCCAGATTCTACAAGTAACAGGCTGGGAGTAATTACTTCATTAGTCTCCATGCCCTCCTTCCCACACCTATCAAGACCAGCACATCATAAAAAGGGTTAGTTGGACTCAACAGTGAATGAACAATTTAGCTGGGTAAAGAACAGAGGAGAAATAGACTGGGGTAGGATGGAGGAGGAACGTAAAAGAATAGCTTCTTTATTTTCTCTCTTTCTTTTAACAGAAATGAGTCACATTTTTTATTTTCCCTGGCTGTAGCTGAAGCTAGGTGAGTGCTTGGATGCCTGCTGAGGGAAACCCCACAGTGGCAGTGCTGTGAAGAACAAGGATTATTTTTTTTCCCCCTCATTAAAAAACAACCACCATGGTATTATAAATTCTACCCAAATATGTGAAGTTGTTTTCCAATCTGTTGGGCATGGCTATGTGAAAGGTCTACCAGGGAGGGAGGGGGGGGTCACAGAAAGCAGGGCATTGTGGAGCTATTTTCTTGCAGGACAGAGCAGGAACTGAGAAATGATCACTGGTGCAGCTGAAAAGATCAGGTTAAGTGCTGTAACAAAAGCCCTCCGAGGAATTAATTGGTGGACCTTGCAGAGAATAAAGAAATGAAATCTAGCTAAGTGAGTTATTCATATTTCTTCCCCTAACAGTAGTAAGCATGAAACACTGAATTGTAATACAGTGATGTACAGATATACCATCAGTGTGTTAACCGCATCGCTAATGCTGAAGCAAGGTTGTGGGTAATTCAGCCTTCCATTAAAGGCTGACCTCAGATGAAAGCAGTTTTAGTCAGCATTTACCTTTTTCAGGCACTCCCAGAGAGATGTGAAGCTTGCTTGAACTGGGAAGGGATGTTCTGGGAAACCTGGTAGCATGAGGAAGCCAGGAAGTCTATCTTCTGGTGGTGTGGATCACAGAAATGCTGTCTCTGCCATTTCACTCCTCCCAGCACATTGGCTCTGGCTCCCTGTCATCACCTGAGCTACCTACATTGTTCTGATTGGATTTGCCACCTGGAAAAAAGTGTCTCTCAAGAATGAGGAACCAGCAGTACAGTGTGGTGCAGCTGGTGTCATCCTAGGAGTGAGAAAGAAGGCTGTCAGAAAACAAAAGTTTGACCTATATAGAAAGATCCATCTGTCCAGAGAAATATTCCTAGACTTCCTAGAGTCAGCTTCTTCACTCACTTTACCTGTTGATATTCTCACAGCTTTGCAGAAGTTCTCTGTGGCTTTGCAGAGAGGGTCTTTCCTTGCCTTTTCTTGCCCTTTCTCCCAAGACTGTTGCCCAAAGCATGATGCTAGGAGAGGCAAAGCCACCTACCATCTTTATGTGGTTTCCAGCAGCAGCCCAAGAGTTCCCTCAAGACTGTCCTGTTCAGTCCTGGCTGGATGGTTCTTTTTTTCCTCTTCCTTTTCTTTTTTTCCTCTTCCTTTTCTTTTTTTCCTCTTCCTTTTCTTTTTTTCCTCTTCCTTTTCTTTTTTTCTTTCAGCAGCCTTCAGTTCACATGAACTGCTGTATTAATAAATGGACTTTTCCCTACACCAGTCAGACGAACATATGGAATATGGAGCAATAAATGACAAAGCAGCCCCACATCTTTCATACTGTCATTGGCCTTCATGTCTTGCAGGAGAGGAATTTCCTCCAGCTGGTTTCATCATGGTTGAATGATCTTCAGTATTAGATTCAGGGCAAAAGTTAAAGATCATGACACCAGAATCCTTTGTACGTAACATTACAAATGACTTGCCTGCAAATGGAACGAAATGTCACAAGATGATATCAAATAAATGAAGATATCACCACAACTACTCATGTGGAACATAATGTCCCAGACCTTCTCTCTATTATTTCAAAAGCACTCACATTTCAAAAAGAGTGGGTTTGGGGTTTTTTTTCCTCCTCATCATAGGGGAAACTGATGCTGTAGCACTGAAAACACGATTGTGGTGCATGCTGTATGAGAAGCAGCCACTTGCTGCCTTGGAAACCTTGAAAAGACCGTGCCTCTAGTTTCTCTTTCTCTCACCCTCTAATTATGTAAGCCCCACTCATTTTGGTTTGGACTCAGCCTGCTTTTCTTCCTAGTGCCCATTACACCCTCAGCCTGTTTCAATGTCAGAGTGACCTGGTAGGAGGGTAAAAAATCCCCATGGGTTGATGGAGGAAGCAGGATGTTTTTCCTGGATGAGTGCTACTGTGAGCAGGATACAATGGAAGAGATTCACCGTGTCGATGGCAGCAACAGCCACCTCTGCCATTCAGCCATTAGGGTGGCTGAACTGGTAATTTAGATGTAATTGGGTACCACTGGTTCTATTTAATGGGGCTCCTGATAAATAGCTCTCCTGCCTAATTGGTACAGTTACCATAGAAGGGACCGGCCCAAAGTGTGAAGCGATACAGGCACCTAACTCCCACTGAAATCAATTACGCTGAAATCAATGAGTGTTAAACAGCTGAATAGCTTTAAAAATCTGACCCTTCGTGCACCCCAGAGCTATAATTTATCAAAACACCAAATAAACGGGACGTCTGGTTGATTTCAATGGGTGTGATTACTGGAAAGCTCCCAGCTTTTAATACATGTCCCCTGTTACTTTTCCAGAATCTAAGTCTGTTGATGCACAAATGCAAAGCACATGTACTTGAGTTTGATTGCTTCAGGAAGGCTATTTAGTGGTGTCCAGCATATCTTTTGATTTTGACCATGATGAGGAAAGGGACACAGGATTTACACAGACCTCTACTCTCACCCCACACGGCCATTTGTGTGAGTTCTTATCAGTGCAATAGATTTGAGGCAACATTCTGAGGTCTTTGTCCCATCAAAACTCTTTCAAACATATTTGGACACAAAATAAGCAGTCACCTTCAGGATGGAGCCTTTTCTGTACACCGCAGTGCTGTGAAATCACCTGCACACAAAGCCAGCAAACTAGTGTGAGTGCTTTGGTCTTTCAAAAAAAAAAAAAGATAAATCCAGTTAGGATGAACTGGTGCTTGCTGGCATAGCCTTATTGTTCTGTTACAGCTACTAAGCAGAGCTCCTTACCACTTTACAACTGTTGTAAAGTGCTTCACTGCTTTTTGCGTTGTGTTTCTCAGTAGTACCAGATAGTGTACTATGCTCAGTCCCTACTTCTCTGAGAAACTGAGGACTGGGACTGAAAGGCTGTTTCCTTCCTCAGAGCTCAGTATTTAAAAGTGCCCTGCAGTGACTGTTATGCTGATGGCTGATGGATTTATGTCCCGCTGTAATAACACATTGCCATTGTGTTTGGTTGTCTAATCACAGTACATTTGGGTCAGATTTTCTATTTACTCCCTTATTTCCTCATGCCTGCTGACCCTTTGGCTTCTGGGTCTTCTCAGGGGTGTGAGTTGAGAAGCAATTAGAAATTCTCTTTCCTGATGTGATGGTCAGGGTGGCATTATGCCAGGTGGCCTTGGGGCCTGGACACACTCACCTTTGCTGCAGTGGGTTCCTGAGAATCCCAGTGGCTCCAGGATCACAGTGGGCTCATTCGTAGGCTCTGATGGATGAACTGGATTTCTTCCTTTATAAGGGTGTTTTCACGATGCCTCATAACCTATCAAACCAGATGTCGTGTCAGTCTTTTAGAGTGTGACAAATAATCTCAATTCTGAGATGGCTTCATGTTGCTAATGAGACTGCTGATGTGCCATCAAAGACATCAGATTCTGGCATCCATACTTGATGACTATATAAACTCTTGAGTGATCTACATATTGGCTCGATGACTGACTTTGTTCTTTCCTGCCTAGAATAGCAGTATTTCCTCACCCCTCCAGTGAATGACATGTTTCTCACATTTTTGTGGCTCAGCTTGGTCAAAAGGCTCGAAGGTGCGAAAGAAAAGTAGCAACAAAAAGTTGCATCACTTGTTCCCAACATAACTCATGTTGGCACTGTTTATATTGTCCTTGTTAAACATGCCAGCGTGCGCCTGAGTTTGTCACGCCGCGTGGCACAGTCTGCTCGCAGCTGTGCTGCCAAGGGTAAGGCAGCCTTTTTTCTCCTCTCATGATATCCAAGTGTCTTCACTCTACAGCTAGTGTGTTCCAGCCTTGAGCCAGATGGCAGGCACCAAGGAGATGGTGTGGTTAATACTCAAGACCTGCTCAGGAGTGAGCTGAAGCCCTAGCTGAAATGCGTGTGTCTTTCAGTCCCTGAAATCCTTACTGGGTAGACAGTGGCTAAACATGCAAATAGTCTCTGGTTGGACTTTTGGAAAAAATCAGAACACTTCATTCCACATGAGGCCTTGGAAAATGCCATGAGGTGACTTTTTGTACATCAGCATCTTTAGCTCCTGCTTAAAACCTCCCACTGAAATGTTCAGGTTAGTGCAACTGGTACATGGCTGCCTCCAAGAGCTGAGCTCATGGTTCCAGTGGGTTTATTCTCTCAGAGATGCCTGGAAGTGGCACATTTTAAACAACAGTCATGTGATTTGGACTCAAATTCTTTTTTTTCTTTCCTTCTCCACCTTGATTTTCTTTATGCCTCCTTGAGGCAGCAGGTGTGCCCTTCAATATAAGGTGATCTACTATTGCACAAACTAATCTAGGACACATTGTTTCAGTGACAACAGCTGAGAGATATCCATCAATATCTCACCTATTAATGATATAGCACATCCACAACATTCCTTCAGATCCTCCCCACCTGTACCCACAACAGAACCCAAGCGTTGCTTTCTCTTTACTCCTGAACTGATGGATTTCTGGCACTGGGAGATATCTTTGTGAATTTCTGTATTTCTTAGAATGACCTTGCTGGCACTTTGACCACAGTGTGTGAAAGATCTGAATGTTTGCAACCTAGTAAAAATGAATTTAATAAATATGTAAATCAATCTATGTTTATTTATTGCCTGGCAGAACTCAAAGGCCCAGATTCCAGCCAAAAACTCTCTCTTATCTATCATCTCGAGTGGCTTAACACTTCATCTCAAACACTAGGAGATGAACATGTGCAAAAAGGTCTTTTAAAATAATAAAACCCCAAACTCTATAATGTCTTTCTCTGCTTCAGGCTTAAAAAACAAAACAACTTTTTCCTATATTTTTTCCTTATGTGTCTACAAGGCATTAAGCCACACACCCTAGATTATACAGAGGTCACTCAATATAGGAAGATGTATCTCCATTCCCTTCCATGGTGTGGTGGCTCACAGCAGCTCATCTTGGGTGGGCACAGCGACTGACACAGCACCCTCATTACTGGGGCAGCCATAAGGGTCACTTACAATAAATAAATTCAAAGGGATGCCTGAGTCAGAAGCTTACATTGAGGAGTGAAATCAAATCAGCTTAGAATGGGAAAAATAAGTCTCCAAATGAATGCAACACGGCGCTTTCAAATCCTGTTTATTTCCTTTTGTGTTTGTGGGTGGTTTTTCCTTCATTCCCCATCAATCATGCCAGCTATTGATATTTCATCTGTCAGACACTAACTGTATCTGACTGACTGACGTTATCTGTCTATTGACTGCCTTGGTTTTCAAGCTTTCTGGATTTGCAGCCCCCCTAAGCATTTCTCAACTGAGGAATTTAAGCCAACTGACAAGGAGCATTAGTCAGAGTTACTCTTCGTGGACCTCTCAGAAGTAAACTAGAAACCTCAGAAGCCTTAGGTAGATAACCCTGCTTCTATAAGATAGATATTTACATAACACCATTGATCTCAACGTGTCAACAGTCTATAGCTGGCTGAAATACAGTCAATAAGAAATTGGCAGAATAAGATTTTTCTGGGCATTAGGAAGCCAGGTACATAGCTGGATCCTATTTCTGTTTCTCTGGGCTTGGATAGTTTCTGATGGGGGAATTCTCTCATTAAAGAGGACAGATACAATCCAAGCATCATTTACACCCTGTGTGTGATAAGGAGGAATTAGGACAGGTTCTATAACTTCTCACAGTCATGGGAGACCCTAATTTAGTTAGATCCTGACTCCACACTGGATGGCTACCTCTTGGCCTCGATTACACTTTATTTTGCACTTAAAATAGTATTGGAGACACATTCGCTTGGGATCCTCACTGACCAAAAATTGCACTTTAGTGAATCGCACTAATTTAATGTGTGTTTCCAGTCGCTCTGTGCAGGCACCACTAGGTGTAACTTGGTCTTGCTCAACTGAGGACTCAATCTTCAGAAGTACCTCTGCACCCATGGAAATCAGCACATTGCTCAGTTGTCTCTCCCCAGAATTTCTTAAACAAATACAAGAAAAATTATACAGTTGTGAGTGGAGACTCAGCCTTTCTGCAATGCTCAAATGTCATTCAGCTTTTCTACCTCTGCTAATCTGAAGAGCTTTTTTCCCAGTCAAAACCTAAAGCTGAAGTTTTGAGGAAGGCCACATCCAAAAATTCAATACGAGTTCCTCACGATCAAGATGTTTAAGGGCATATGGATGTAGGAAGTTGTGTCGGTTTAATTTACAATGTGACCTAGTTTTACTAAACTAATTATGGTTTCTGTGGTGGTTTACATTTCCTTTACTTCATTTAGAGATTACATTGCTAAATAACTGATTTAGGCTGGAATATGAATATAATGAAACACCTTCAAAGTAGAAAAAAATTACGTCAGGTGGTAGGAGAGAGCACTTCAACTTAAAGCTAACTTAGTTATGCTAGAGTAATTTGTGTGTAGACTAATCCTGGGAAATTGAGAAACCATTCCTATCCGGATACTGTGCGTCAATGATGAAACAGGAAAGTTGCCCTTGGCTGATGTTCCAAATGTTCTTATGAGGTGTTAATGAAGCATTTCATCCTTTAATGTGACCACTGGGATCGCAGTTGTCTATATTTTATTGTAATTGTTGTGCAATTTCCAGGGATCAATACCTAGTTCCTAGAAAAGATGCAAAAATTTCCAGTAATATAGGGCAGAGAATTACTATGCACCTCGAGGACTGATACATAGGTAATGAAATCTACTCTGAAGTGTGAGCCAACTTAAAATTCTCCACAACATCGATCTTCCTTTTCAAGATGCAGAGCAGGAAGAAAAACTGTCATGTAACAAACTATCAAGATAGAAGAGTGGCCCAGTAGCTCATCACATATGTGGTTTGGACTCAATCAGTCATTTAACATCACAGCTTCACTGGCACTCTGGTAAGCACACTTCAAAAAAATATCAGTGCACTGGGGCAATCAGAGAAACCACTAATATCTCAGAAGCTAATGCCAGAATTTGTTGCCACCAACTCTGCTTGGCCTTCTCCAGAAGAGACTTTGTGCTTGATACAAGCAGCAAGTGTACCAGACAAAAAACTTTGGCAAGGCTTTGCCTTGGTTAGCTGGGTATCCAGTTGCCATTAGTTGAAGGCTCAGCTTAACCAAAAGCTGCAGGATTTAAGCACTTTACGTTGTAATTGTTGCATTTTTTTAAAATGTGTGTAATATTTATTTCCTGTAGTAACCTGGTTTTAATTGTCTAGATATCTTCTAGTACAAGAGGCTGCCATGGGAAATTTTTACCCATCTCAGGAGCGAGATGCTATTAGAACAGAAAGAAGAAAGTGCTGTGGGAAAAGTCATGACTTCATGTGTGTCATTGCTGGGTCCTGTGTCCAAACCAGGCTCATCCCTGTCATCTGGATCTGTGAAATTTCTGGTGTCGTACGGCACCTACCTCCAACCATCTGAAGAGTTGTTCTCAGCTACTATGTAAAACAGGAGTTGCAGGCTGGAAATTTTCAGCCAGACCTGTTTTCCCCATCAGAATTTTGCCAGTTCAGTGAAAAAGAAGCACCCCAAAGCGCTGCAATTCTTGTCCAAGTCCACCAGGTTTCCAAAAAAACCTTACCATCCATATTTAAACCCTGCCTGGTTTTCTGCTGGGCTGGCACCTCAGAGGGCCTTCTGGCAGCCCTGGTAATGCTTTGCTTGGCAGCAGCTCTATTTTAGCATTGTTTTTATTAAAAATTATGGCACATACCCCAGAATGTGAATTTCAGCCTCTAAATTATGGTACTGCACTGATGTGGTGGCTGTGTTTCTGTAACTCCCATAGTGTGATCCTTGCACTTGCTGTTGGTAGAATTCTTCACAAAGATTTTTGCCAAGCACTTGGAGATTTCAGAGCCAGGCACGTGATTTTCCTGCATTGTTTGTTACAATAATAATTGCTTCATTATTAATGACTGTATGCTGGATTCTGCTCCACATATAGCAAGACAGGAGAGTTTGTAAGGTATGAAATGAAAACATACCTTGTGTGAAATGAGTATGGAAATAGAGGAAAGAGCTATGGTCAGGTCCTCTGTGCTGGATTTAGCAATAACCTGGGTATGGTGAGCTGAAAGGAAGCCTGTCCCCCCAATACTTCTGGATGACAGACAAAATAGTGGTGTTGCCTATGGTATTTTAAAAGATGGCTAGGAAAGACTCAAAGCTTTTCCTGAGTCTTGTGGTGACACACTGTCATTCAGGAAAGAGGTCAGAGAGAGAGCCTGAAATCTTAGTTGGGACCACACGTTTTTATAACAGAAGATCTGTGAACTGTGATCATGAGGGCGCATGGGTTTCTGGGGACTCCAGGGTATAAAAGCCAGAAGGGAGAAGATCCAAGACAGGTTCAGTCAGATCCCATCCCAGCCTTGTCCAAGGAAAGCAGTAATCCCACCGCAGGTCAATGCACCATTTCACCCCTCTATCGCTCCCAGCAGGATAAGCTGTGTTCTTGCTTCTCTGCAGGGGCTGCATGCAATCTAGCCTCTCTTGCAGCCCCACCGATGGTTTTTCATTGTCACCTGGGAAAGTCAGATTATTTGTGTCCCACTGTAATGAAAATAGGAAAGCACTCACGGTGCTACAGTGGCCTTCCAAGCCCCAGAGGACAGCTGGCAACTTTCTCCTCACATTTCCAAAAAAGCCTCGCTGTATTTTCCCTGCTAAATGATGCTATGGACAGAAGCACTGAGACCATTCTCCCTGTCAGTGCCAGGGAGAGGCATTTCAGAAGGATGCAATTAATCTCTGCTGAGTACAGGGGGTTTTTTTCCCTAACCAATAATTGTAAGGCAATTAAGTCTGGGGAAGGGAGAGCAGGGAGGCAGCATGGGTGGCTGTGAGGAAGGGGACTGTCAACCCCAGTGCCTGGCAATATTTGACTCTTGCTACATCATCTATGAGTTTCAGTTACCAAAGCACTACATTTCCATACATGGTAATTACGCTTCCATCTTGGGTTTTTGTCCCTTCCATTTGTCATTACCATTGAATTTCAGGCATTATGTGTCATGGTTGAGAAAGACTTGAGAAATCCATTACAAGCTTCCACAAAGAGAGCAATTTCTCAGACAAATGTACAAAGGAGAAACTAGTCCCCTCCAATGATTAATACCAGTAACTATTAATCAAGTCAGGTGCCAGGCTTTGCAGTAGGATAGGAGCATTAAGAGCTGTGATGAGTAAGGTCTTCTAGCCCTGAACCTAGAAACTAAATACATCAGCAAATGCACGGGCAGCAGCTAGCAGAAATACAACATTAGTTTTAGTCACTGTACTGTTAAAACATGTATTTTTGCTGGCAGGCTGCAATTGCCAAACCATCATAAATCTTTCCATGGAGCCAGTGTCGCAAGCACCGCTGGTTTAGCTTAAATCCTTTGGGTGGCTGTATTTAATCCTTTAAATCTTTCACCCTCAGGGAGATTCAGATGACCCCACACCCAGACCGTGTCTGGCTGTTGTCAGTAGGAGTTTTGGATGAAGCCACCTGAGCGCTTCAGACAGCCAGATAGGATATGCGTAAGCAAACTGCGATAGCTTCAGCTACAGATTAGGTACTGGTGGTGAATATTTAATCCACTGGTTAATACACAGAACCAAGATCAGGGGTTTATTGTGGTCCCGCTAGAGTGGAGCTGGTTCAGCAGCTCAGGGGGTGGTTTGCACTGGGAGCTGGAGAACGGCCCTTTTTCAGTGTATCATTAGGCAGCATAGTCACCCCCTCCAGTATTCAAACAGAAACCCCCCTCCTTTGAAATGTCACTTCTCTCTATGGGACTTAATTCTGTACCACATAAAGTGATGCCCCCAGATCTCCAGCACAGAGAGTACCTGTTAGGTCAGAGCTCTCTCTGTTATATCCAGAGACATGATGAACAGACTCTTTGGCTATGGCTTTAGTGAATGATATGCTAGATGAAATGTTTTGAGCATGTATGCTGTGGGGTTTTCTCCTTTTCAGTCTCCTTCCCAGAAAAAGGAGCCACAGGGAGTGAAATACCTCTGGCATCCCTCCAGCCACTACTCCAGAGCCTCCTGCACTGATCCTATGTAAGCCAAATTCTCCTTGAAGTTACACTTGGGTAATACCATTGAAATGAATAAGACTTTTACAGTGTGATCAAGAAGAAAACTTGTAATACAAGTTCCTTAAGATACACTTACTTCGTTCTCTTTTTTTTTTGCTGGAAAAAGATGTATTTAGAGCACTCTCATTCCTTCTCGCTATCTTGTGGGCGTACCTCTTGTGAAACTTCCCATTGTTGGACACATCTGTAAAAAAAAATAAAAGACAAAAAGAGACAAGCTGAATGACTTTTTTTTAAACCTTAAAAGCTTTCCTATGCCAAAGAGCTTGCAAGAACTGTAGAGAGAATATGGGAATGTAAATCTGCCTTTAACTTCAGAATTACACGTGTCTTAAAGGTGTGGATGCCTTTAGGATATTAGAGTAAAAAATGAATTGCATTTCTATGAGAGTCCTGAGGGAAATATTAACTGTTCCCGGGTGATGGAGGCTTAAGATACAGAGAAATTAAATGATAGGCCCCATGTCTCACACACGTGCCCACACACACACAATCATGGAGAGCTTTGATCACCAAGCTATGGATTAGTGTCTTGGCCAGTGGTAAGTCTTTATTTGTGGTTAGTCTGCTGCTAATAGAAGTAAGCCAAAATACTGATTTCCACCCAGAAGTCCATAGGAAGCCAGTGTTAATCTTGAGCTAAACTGCTACATTTGATCTAATTGCAAAGAAAGGTTTCAACATCATGTTGATCCAAAACACCTTGCCTGCAGAAGATACCTTACACACAGGCCATGCTATATTACAGCCCAGCAGGAGCCAGCACCCCCAGCAGTTTCTGTTTAGTTGATTATAATGACAGCAGCAGGAAATTCAGCTGGCTATCGCCATCTGAATTCTTATACAGGACCCTGCCTCAGTTTGCAGAAGGCTGCAGTGTGGCAGTCATACTGCTAGCAGAGCCTAAGATAACTCAGCACAGTAGATGGAAGCAGCAAGCAGTTGCTCATGAAACAAACCAGCAAGGACAGGGAAGCTGTGCACCCCAGTTACATTCCCATATTCAATAGAGTTTCTCTTTTTTATTGTTAATTTTATTTCAGAGTTTTACAGCTCTCTAAGCACATGATACTGAACACATAACGGTTCATTTAGTTTAGAATATAATCTATAATTCTCTAACATGCTAACCATGCAGCCAAGTCAATCTTTCCTTGCAGCCCAGTGTTTGAGAGCAACAGACCGTGGGTAATGGTCAGCCTTCTTGATCATTATTCTTAATGGGAGAAGGAAGGACTTGGGAAGATGGTGCTTTCAGGAAAAGCAAGCTCCATCTCTTGCCTTAAAATTTTGTGCCAGAGTCTGTCTTTTTGTCTGTCCAAATCAATCTGCCTCCAAAAAGCAAGGGATTTGTTTTTAGAGGATCAGGAGGTCAGATCTCAATTCAGCACTGTGCTTAATAGGCAAAGCTCAACAGAGAATAGAAACACCTTGGGGTTTATGAAAGTTTTTCCTCTTCCTTGCTGTAAGTACAGGGGAGGCATATCTTGTGCAGCTGGGCCACGCCAGGCTTCAACGTGAGACTTCTCTCTCAAAGAAAGCTTGCCTCCGGCTGTCTCCTTCGCTTTCTACCTTGGCACTGATTTGTTCTGTGTTCTTCTTTGAACACAGCTCCTCATACTCCTCAACCTGCCTCTGTGAAATTGTCTCAAAAAACTAGCATTAAGAGTATGTTAAGGTTGTACAATCAAATGCTCCATGTATAGGATACGCCCAGAATTCAGTCTGCTTCACCAGTTTTAATTCACTCCCTTCATAGATATTTAGAATAAGTAAAAACCACTTTCTTTCCCCCCCGACAGGATCTGATCGAGAAAAGTATTCAGCAGCTTCTCTATGAACATTACCTCTAATTCTACCTGTAATGAGTGTCAACGTTCTCCAGATAAAATGCTGTAGCCTCTTTGTGAAGAAGAGATATGAGCTATCATTACTGCACTGACATACAGTGTTATTACTGTATCAGAATAAGTTCCTTGTTCTACCATCTATAACCTTCTATTCATCATCTCACTGGATCTCCAGGGAGGGTCCCTTTCAGGCTGAGATAGAGAGCCTACACCAGCAGAGCAGCGCTAATTAGGAGATGACAAATGTTTGCTGTTGGACCTCTGAAGATGTTTGTGATCCTGGATCCCAGCTGTCTTCTGGGATGACCAAATTATTTAAGCCGATTCACTGAATTAAATTCTCCTCTCTCAGCCTCTGTTCTTTCCTCACTCAACTGCAGACCTCTGAGCTTTTTTTGCATTGTGTTGTTGAAGGATTATCTATTTTCTTCATTCAGGAAGCAAGAAGTTAACTCATCTGAATATTTGGTCTCTTCCAGCAATCACAAATCTGTCCTGCAACAGATATTCCTTAATAGTGGTGGAAAATTCTCAGCAACATACAGGAGATCCTACATGAGCAGGGCAAAGGGTTCAAACTATTGATCTGAGGAGGATAGCCAGTGCATCCACGCTCAATGTTTTGGGTAAAGATTTGCTCTTCCTTCAAGGAACACAGACTGAACACCTGCCTGTAACATCAGGAAATAGTCTCACGGTCATAAAACATAACCTCGCTGCTTCTCTGTTTAGCAGCCCTCTTTTCACCCTAGGAACAGATGCTGCCTTAATTTTCAAGATGGTAAAACAACAGGGAAGTAGCCTCAGTCCCAGCAAACAGCTGTGAATGTTGCTGGGATGGCATCCTCAGGACTGTGTCCAGTCTGTGTGGGGTTCTGGCCCAGAACTGGACCTATTTCCCCAGGGAAGAGGAGAAATATTCTACCCTCAGTCTCTCTCTAGAGCTCTAGTGAGCATGCCAATGTGTGTGGGGGGTTTGACTGTATGTTTCTGCCAAAAGCTACTCAAACCTTTATTTCCTTACTAGGCACCAGATAAATTTCACCAATTGATGTGCAGCAGACCCTGAAAAGAACGACTGAGGGAAGCTCCCCATCTCTACTGCTAATGCACCAGCAGCCCATTACTCTGCAAGACCCTTGTATCATGCTCCCCCCACCCAGCCATCTTCCTTGGATGTTGGCACGTAAATATCAGATAAAAAAGATGCTTGAGAAAACCCTGTAAACAGGTTACAGTAAAAAAAAAGGGAACTTCGCTTTTTCAAATAAAATGGCCACATAAGGGAATAAAATCATTAATTAATTTATTTTAGGTCAGACCTTTGTACAAGTTTATGCACTTATTTTGCCTCACAATCTTTTCAAGCATCATCAGTTCTCATCTAACAGGAGGCACATTTTTAATGTGCCCAGCTGCACCAAATCACTTACAAACCATAACTGATCTTACACCACACTATCTACCTGCATCCAGTACTTCTCTAAGTCAATCAGCTCCTGATCATCTTCTGTATCTGTTGCTATTGTGTTCAGGTTTCTTCTCCTGAGTATCTGTGGACAGCAGGTACCAGTCTGAAGTGCTCTGGAAGGTCTGGGGGACCAGTGCAAGTCTCTGCAGAGGCTGTGCGTGATTGATGGCAGTAAAGGGTTTGAGCTTCCCAGGCTGAAGGAGGCTCAGCTGAGTCCCATGTCCCTCATCACAAGCACCCTGCAAACTCAGTTGCTTTCTGGTGACAAGCAAAAAACTGATGAGAGCAGCGCTCAGGTTCTGCGAGCTGCAACCTTCCCTCTCCCTGTGAAAGTCACTGCCTAGTTCTTACAATCAGACGGACTTCAATGTCCTGACACATCCCTTCTAGCAAAGAAAAATGCCTAACACAAAAACCCCTACACCAGCATTTTGAGAACATTTTCCAATAAAATAAATCAAATAAAAATAGAGGGAAATTTCCAACTGATAAAATTGGCCCAGCCTGTCAGTGCTACTGCCCTAAAACAATCAGTCATACCTGGAAGCTAAGCTCTCATGAAAGGCAATTCCATCTTCACATTGGTAATGCTTTTTGTCATTGCAGTATGTCTTTAAGGTACCTCCGGCCCAAGTATGGCTAGTTTAACATAATCTCTTCTGATAGCAAATAGGAGTTTCAACTGTAGTCAAAAAGGCTTGACAGCATTGCTTTCATCTTTGTACCATCCACGCTAAGGATATAAGCAGAAAAATATCACGAACAATACATCAGCTGGCTTATATTGTCACAAAGAATTCAAAAGAGACACCACCACTTTCTGATGACACCATCATTAAATCCAGCTACCCTGGAGCATGATTAGTGCAAACACAGGCAAGACAACATCGAGGATAACAAAGTGAACTAGCAAGATCTACTCTTTGAGTAATTCTGAGTCATCACTGATTATCTGGTGCATGATCAAGGAAGGAAGCAAGTAAAGCCAAGTTGATTTATGCTCCAGATGCAATGTACTCTGCCAAATTCAGGCTAGTGTGACTACATTGTCCTCAGAACTGACTACAACAGCTCTACATCGAGGAAGAATTGGGATTAGAGTGTTGAGAAATTAGTGCTCACCAAAAGGAAACAAGAGAAAAACTGGGAAAGGTGCTATTTTGATTTGTTTCACAACATAACATTTTATAAGTTCCCTTGGAAACAGTTTGGTGTTTGACATCTGATGCTCTCCAAATATGACGCTGTGTTTGTAGCATTGAGTGAAAACCTGTAATCATCACGACCTCCTTAATGCACCGCAATGAGAGCTGACTGTAGCAATAAATCATAACTCATCCTATTGTATTCTCATTAATTTTGGTGGAATAAGGGCTTTGCCCAAAGGAATAAAACTCCATGAAAAGTTGGTTAGCTTCCCATCACCTCTTTCTCAATTCATTATTACTTTGCTTTCTCCTTCAATGACTGGTCATGGAAGGTAATTCAGTAAATAATTCTGGTGAAGGATTCTTCTTGTTCTTTTTATACGTGAGAAAACTATGTGTGTTTTGTCTGCAAGGGGATTGGCAGGGGTTAAATCTTGCCAAATATAGACAACATGGCACTGGCTTTGTCTCCTGATTGGCTGAGAATAACATTGGATTTTTTACTTTCAGGTAAATATTTCCAGCTGTGTCAAAATGTACTCACTGAGAGGCTTCATGTGCATGTAGTGCTCCAGGGGCACAGACCGTGAAATGGCATCACTTCTTCTCATATTAACTTTTCCTGGGTGTCTTTAGTTTGACCCTGCCATCCACATCACAGCCGAGTTCTCAGATATTTCAGGGAACTGGTGGGGAAATATCAAGGTGCAATAACAGAATTTTGCTTCTGAAATAATTTCCACATCAGCGAGGAACGATGCAGCCAGCTGAGCTGAACAGGATGGCTGCCCCAATGAACTAACTTGAATTTCCTACACAATTTCTTTTTTCAGTTTACTGGACTTTAATACTCTGGTGCAGAAAGATGGATTATTGGAAAATAGGCTCTGGCAACCAATGAGGGTGTTGAAGGCATTTTGTTATCTTTCTATTTAAGAAGGGATATTCTTTGGGAAATCAAGTCCCACTCCTAGTTAGAGACTGTGATATGAGCTTATCAGATGAGAGGAGGTTTAGGTAATGTTTCAACTACATAGCTGCTAGTGGCATAGTAACTCCTGACTTTAAAGGAATAATCACTATATCCATCTTAGACTTAAAAATGAAGAAAGCCAGACTCACAGGCAAAGGAGAAGACACATTGTCTGGTGGGTGCAGGTGCCATCTCACTACCTGAAACAGAAAGTCTTCAAACATTGGCACGAAGCAGCAGCAACAGCACCAGTTCTGTGCAAACCTGCATCTCCTGGATGGGGAACGTGGAGAGTAGGTATCTGGTATTTCCCTACCCCCAGTTCCTACAGCCTGCCACAAACCCTATTCTCTGCCAGTCAAGAGAAAATCAGTTTAGTTCAAATGAAAACAAAGCTTTAAGAGGTAAGCATAGTGTCTTTGTCACTCCAGACATGCACCATGAGAAAGTCTCCATCAGGGTGAAATGTGTCTACTGTTTACCAAGGACTAAACTGATTCTTAGGAGTACCCTAAGAGTATCCAATTTAGCGCAGGTGTTAAGCAGCAGGTGGGAGGTTAAGAACAACATTTTCAAAGCAGAGCAAAGATCTATCAGTGGAACTTTTGTTGACATTAAATGCCAGGTGTTGCTTTGAAAATTTACCACCTAACCTAAGTGCTACCTTAAATCTATAATGCAGTAATGGTATTAAACAAGGCAGGGACATTAAAGCACTGACTTAAATCTTGGATTGCCATAATGTTATTAAATAGGACAATAGGAAATCTAGCACTTGGCCTTGATTAATTATGTGAGAGGGATACACTGGACTGACCAGCACTGTCATAGACAAATTGCTTATTAAAAAGGTTACACTCTTTTCCTTCCTAAATACCTCTTAAATGCTCCATCAGCTCCATCTGAATGGGAAGAGGGTCATCACTGAGGTTACCTGCAGGAGAGTATTTCCCCAGGACAACCCACAGACTTTCCTCCACTGTTGGCCATGCCAGGGCAGCAGGACCAATCTTCCTTATACCCAAGGGTGTTGCAAAGCAAAAGACCTTCCCCGTTCACCAAGCAATGCTTTATGTTCTTAAAATGAATCTATTTTGGGAGGTGAGGAGGTGAGCTCCCCAGAACTGTGAGGAATTCTGTTTGTACCAGCCAGGAAGCTAGTAGTTGAGAGAAAAATGATCAGTGGTCCCCAGTGGCAACCTCACCTTGACCATGTGTTATTTCCTCTGTGGCTCTGCTGGTGAAGGACTTCAGCCGTGGAGCAGGAAAGCTTCTGGAAGCCTGCTGAGCATGTAAGAGGGGTTTGGTGTTCATAATAAAAAGCTGTGTTTGCCCATGTTCAGGAGTGCTGGTGTCCCTGTCAGTTGATGGAGGCTCTGGGAGACAATTTGACCCAATGGAGGTTTGCCAGCACCCCAGTTCCAAAGCTGAGCAGAGAGGGTAAAGGCTGCTGGACCACAAGGATTACCTGAAACTCTTTCTGGCACCTCTGGATCCTCCTACACATTGGAGATGTGGAAGGAGAAGGAAACTAGCCTCTTGTTCAACCCACAATGCTAGATAAGCACATTTTTCTTTTCTATTTACATTCTTCCTTTTCTCCTTCATTGAAGTTTGCCTGCAGAGAAGATGCCAATATTCTTAGATGCTGTTTTCATAAAGTAGAGCAGAGCTGCTAAAATGTTTCGACTGTTTAGAAAAAGTTGAGGGTTTTTTTTCCCTGAGAAACGCAATTAAGATTTGTTTGAAGCTTCTGGGAAGCTTAATGAACCATGGCTATGCCTGTAGCTTTTTCACATTTGAAAACTTTTGTTGCTAATTAACTTCATTAATAGTACTTAGAGGCACATTGGCCAATATTTACCAAGTGCTGGCACCACTGCAAAGTGCCAATGGACACAGTGGCTCAGCAAATGGATTCCCTACAGAAAACTCTACCAGAGTTGAATGCATCATGGTCAGATTGTTTCTCCTTTGTGAGGAAAAAAAAAATGAAAGCCTCATTGATGCTGTTGTTTAAAAAAGCCACAATGATATTAAATGAATAGAAGGAACTTCCTAATCCTGCTGTGGCTGTTACTGATAGCCACATTCCCACAATGAATTTGCAGTGCGTGCAGAGAGCTCGCTGCAGGATCACAGCCTCGAGCTGAACATGGCTGCATGAGAGCAATCCTGGCTCTGTGTGGATGCCTCGGTGCTCAAGGGAAGATGCTGCAGAAACATCTGTTCCTGAATGAGCCCACAGACCAAGATGTGCTTGGTGGCACCAAGGGACATCACGAGGGAGACTAGCAGAGCTCTCTATGCCTGGCCTGTTTTGATCTGCCTGGATTACTTCAGCAACCATCAGTCTGTGGATTTTTTTTTATATTTTTACATACTGGAGCCCACTGGTTAGTTGCTGAGTGCATCCTCTGTGTGCAGGATGATGGGTTTAAATGATATTACCCTACAAAGGGATTGCTTCCCTGATCACCTGAAGAAGTTGCACCAGACCTCTTTCTGTTACAGCAGTGCCCTCCAGAAATGCAGAGAGGTTTCTTGGAAACAGCTAGCTAAATCCCATCTACTTTGACACGACCACTAATTGATCTCCTATAAAACCACAGAACTCCATCATCATTACAAAGAGAGTAGCTAGAAGTATTTTCACAAATTTCTCCCTGTTCTTTGTTTTCCTGTTTTTTGTCATCTTTTACCTCTTAACCTCTCTCATTTCAGTACATCCTTCAGGGGACACTGTTGAGCTATCTGCTATAAATCTAGAATATATCACTTAGGTTGGTGGATATAGAAATGAAAACAGTCTCTTTGACTTACATTTCTAGTCAGTCTGCTCAGATTACTGTGTGCTATGAAGGGACTTTTACTGAGCAGAAAAGTGTTTAAACTACATTTTCTTTTTAATATCACAAGGGCATCTCTATTGATATGATGGTTTGGGGAGGCTTCTCTCCAGCCCTTTCGGCTTTTACTCCACCAACAGGATTTCAATATATTCTAGAGGCTGCTAGTAAGAACAAAGTAAATGCTGGAGCCCCCTGGGAGCAGAATCCTTCTCTTTTGGTTTTGCTGCAGCTCTTCTCTTTTTTTGAGACAGGAGTCCAAATCACAAGAGATTTCTGAGATGGTGAGGGCATCCAGAAAAGGAGGAATAGCTTAGTGGGCAATGGCTGCAGAAGCAAGGTGGTTTATTAAAACTTTATCTCTATGCTATTATCCACAATACCAGATCCTCTTAAGTCTTGTACAAAAAGGGATAACTCAAGAAATCATCTCCTGGTATCTTATATTGTGGATGGCTAAATTTCTCTTAAGGATTATGAGTTCTCCTTTTTCATTTCCCACGAGGGTGGGATGTGGGAAGAAAGCTAGAAAGAGAAAAACCTTCTTTTTTGGATGCCATCATTCCAAAGCATTGCTGAAGGTCCCTGGTTGCTGCATCTTATGCAGAAGAGGTCTGGCTCAGCCCCTCAGTCTCACATGTCTTCAGCAGATGATAATTTTCCTGTGCCCACAAGGCCATACCGACATTGCCTGAGGTCCCTAACACGCTGCTGCCTGTCACTGTAGTTGAGATCACATTCCACTTCCGCACAAAAAGCACAACAGGCCTGCACACAAATGGAAGGCTGGATCTCTGGAGAGCAGTACTCCTCTGAGGTTTGCAGTGGATATAAATGCTCCCTTTACGTTTTTCTTGATTTTTTTTAATTCCAAAAAAATTGAAGTTTCAGCTTTGGGTATTTTTTTCCTCCATGTGAGACCTCTCAGAAGAAGTCTGGTACTTTAATTAATAACTTTAAAGCCAGGATTCATGCTGGTACTTTCATAGATGAGAAGTGAAAGATCAGTATTAAATATGGTTTTAAATAATCAAAGACGTATGTGGAAGGAAGACAGGAACTTAGGAAATGACAGTGCTTTAATGTGATCTATCAAAATGACTGAAGAAGAGTCCTTATGCAAAAATCAAAAGGAGGAAGCACTTGAACTGCCATCCCAGGGCCCAGTTCTGCTACTGCCTAGTTATCCCCAGCCAAACTCCCAGAAAGCAATTCTACAAATGCTCTGTGCAAAGCACCTTGTTCCTCTTTGTGTTGCTGAGTTCAGTAGGACAGTTCTGCTGCTGCCTCTGTTATGAGCAGGATTGGACCTCTGCTGTCAGTATGAAATGTGAAAGGGATGAGTTGCTTCACTTACAGGGGCTGGACGAAGTGCTCAATGTAAGCAGAACAAGGCATTTGGTGTACTCCTGAGGTGTTCCCATCACTGGCCAACCTCTGCAGGCTGTAAAGGGGTCTAAGGCTTTGGAATGGTTTAGGCATCTCTAAAGGGCCGCAAGGGTTTTATCCACTTCAGCTCTCTAAGCTTGAAGTGCCAAATCCTGGTCCCTTGTAAGTCTCCAACAGAATCACCAGCGGTCTCAGTGGGTGCAGGATCGGGTCCCCAGAGCACTTTAAGTAATTTAAACCATCCTAAATCCTCGAAGCAGCTTAAGTGATAAGCTACTTGTTCCAGAGTTTTCAGCTTGCAGACACAGCTTGTAAAATACTCTGGGCAGCTCAGCATGTACTTGACTGTGAGCACACACAGATGCATCTGCCTTAAAACACAGATAACAATGAGTCTCTTATCAAACTCTCCAAGTGTTTTACTTCTAGAGAAAATGGGATTTTTTTTTAAAATATAGAAAATAATTTCTAGCAGCTATCAGATGCGATGCTGTTGTCTGAGCTTAGACAGGACAGATGGTGCCAGAGGCTCTGGGTTCAGACCTGCTGGTGATGGCACTTGCCACTATATTTCCAAAAAGCCTTTGCGTCACCAGGTGCACCAGAGCCTGTAATGTACCCCACTTCTGAGTGATGATGGGAAAATATAACAGCTGGGAAGCTCTCCACAAAGACTCTACCATGAAAAAGTCTTTCGGCATCTTTGACCCTGTAAAGGATCCTATGTCCCTCAAACCAAGTGACCTTGTGGGTTAGGATGGAAATCGGGACCCTCCAGGAAGTCTTTGTGGTTCATGAAGAGTTATGAACCCTGGCTAATGTTTGCCCAAGCATCCTAACTTCTGAAGGAAGTTTGACATCAAGTATACAGTGGAAGAATCAAATGTTTCACTGGCTGGTGGGAGACAAGTGCCTGCCAGTCTGTGGCATTTGAGGGTCAGCACTTTTCACCTCGCAGGGAGAAGCACTGCTTCTGCCAAACCCTAATTCAACATGACACCTCCATCTCTTTGTGCTGGAGGTTTTAAGGGAATTGCAGCTCTTTCTTACTGCCCCTGAAACATACAGGGGAGGAGGGAGAGGGCAACAGACACTCTCTAGCAACAAAAAAAGCCACAAAACTTTCTGAAAACTGATAATAAACTTGTGTGTCTGCAGGTTAGAGAAAGGTGAGAATCAGAAGTGTTGCCCTTTCTTAGAAGCCCTGGGAAAGAAAGGGGTCAGGCATCACAGGGACAAAAAGCACAGTTCAGCATGCAGCAGTTCCAGCCACTTTGACAGTCCTAGCCCATCCCCAACTGGTGTCTGGGCAGGTAAGTGTCTTTAAAGGGAAAGGGAGGGAGAGAAGCCAGACTGAAATTTCACTGCTTTCCCATCCTTTCATTTGCATGAAAGCACCCGTTTCACACCTAACTTCTCATCTGCGTTTTTGTTCATCTGCAAATCAAAGCAATTACAGCCAGACCTAGTCAAGGGGATATTTTAGGGAACTTATTAAGTCTTACTGAAGTCACAGCAGCTTGCTGCTTGAAGTGTAATAGCAGAAACTGCGATGCTGTCTGAGGCTTTAGCCAAACTGTCTCCCTGGTGATGGATGTCTCCCTTCCCTACAGAAGGTTCAGTGTTCCTGCAGTAATGTGGGAGGCTCCGATGATGCCCTGCTCACTTGAGCTCCAGGAGCAGATAAAAAGACAAAAGGACTTTAGCTCTGTAGTGCCTACTACAGTATGAAATCTTTGCTGTTCCGGCTATATAGTACAATCTCAAGATATCTTCTGTTTTCTAGTCCCTCTCTTTTCCCCTGCTAGTCCAAACTCCTTTCTTCCTCTAACTTGAAGACTCTAGAAATTGTCCTTCTAATTTTACATCTTCCTTTGCTGCCTATTTTGTTCCTTTGTTCCTTCCCACTGTGCTCATCACACCCTGCCTTTCCCTGCTTCCTGCTCTCCCTCTCCACCAACCTTCTCTTGGTTGTCTCTAGATAAATACCATCTTCTGAACTACAGCTGCCAACCAGAGCACAGGACACCTGGGTCCCATTCCTGCCAGTGTTTGTAATCTTTTGTGACTCAGCCCCTTCCTGACACTCCTTCCCCATCTATAAGCTAAAGCTGGAAAAAATAAACGAGGTCCATGTGTCCCTTGATTCAGGGCACCATATATGTAAGTGCCATTAGCATCCTCTGTGAGGAAAAAAATCAGACTGGCCAGATTTTCTGGCAGAGGCCACTGGCTGCCCTTCTTAGTTGTCTCAAGTGCCATCCTCAGGCAAGATTTTATGGAATTTATTTTCCCCCTCTTCCCTCCCAGGCTGCGGTGTGCTTGGCACAGGAGCTGCAATCCATGCAGTATTATTATTAGGCAATAAACAGTGCCAGTGGATGATTAAAACCCAGACAGAGCTGCTGATATCGATTTTTTTTAAGCTCTGTGAAGAATTGTATGGAGGTGGGTTTTTTTTAATGGGCATTACTAGGTCATCTGTGGGGAATCTTCAAAATACCACTCCACAAGAAGGCAAATAGTGAAGCTTTTGATTTGCAGATGCTCTTTTGGGACCCATGCCCTGGACTGCCACTGCCAGCAGCATTGGTAGGGACAAGGCGTTGGCTCTGGGGTTATAATTTCTGTCATTTCCACCCTATAATGAGAACAAAACTGCCACCACACTGGGAAGAGCAAAGTGAAACCTGCAGAGGGAATGCAGGAACAGACTGTGCAGACACTGATAGATGTTGGTAATATTTCCTGGCCTTCTCCCTGGAGTTTCATATGCTGAACAGCTTCTGGCAGAGTACTTCCTCCTCTCCTGCTTGCTTTCCAGTTCCAGCACTCTCATCTCACTTTCTTCCTGTCCTCAAGTTAAACCATCCCTATTGGCATGATATTTGCAGCCATCTACTTTCTCACTCTCTCCACACATCCTATCTCTACTCCTCATTAGTCCTTCAGGACTGACAACATCCACTTGACCTTCCTTAGCTGCTGCACCCACACTGGTAGACTTTGCACTGGGGCAGATGAGGACCACTCACACCTCTTTACCAGCTTACATATTACATCAGGTAATTTCACAACCTCTCACAAGATAACTTTCACTAAAAAAAACTGGAAACAAGCCAGCTGATTGGTTAGAGAGCTCCCTCTCACTGTCACTTCTATAGTGGTGTGCCTTTTACCATCAGGATCTTGTCCCTAAAAGCTAATACCAAAAAAAAAAAAGACACTGTATTCAGATGTTTGCTGTTCAGATTAATTTATGGGTATTTTTGTGTGCAGGGAGATAAGGAAGATTGCAGAAAAATGCCTAAGGTATATATGGGAATTGGATCCCCAGCCCTATTAGAAGTCAGCAAAAACAGTGCCTATGAGTGGTTTGTGTCTTTGAAAAGCTCTCCTTATTTCAGAAGGTAAAAATGGCTCCTCCTGCATCAAAACTTCTTGGTGAAGACAGAAGAGACACAGCCTTCAAGACACCTTTGTGACTTAAGAACATTCAGCTTAGACACCAATCCCCATTTTAACAATCTACACACCTCTGGGTCCAGCTTGGAGAAGTAATCAGAAGGTGCACATGTGACCCTCTCATCCCACACAACTTCTGGAATTGAAAGTTTAATACACTGAAAAGCAACAATCCTCTGGGTGTTGGCTGTAATTACCTGGATGCTGTCCTTTGCTCCAATAAATGGTAAAAGAATAAAAATAAACTCCTTTGCAGAACAAGATATGGGAAAAGCAGGCCTAAAACCCAGACCACAAGCAGTGGTGAGAATTTGAGTTGTTTATATGTGGAGGGAGGAGCAGAAGCACCAGAGCAGTGAACAGGACCATCAGGAGTCCTGCCCCCATGCAGGAGCTCACTAGTGGAGAAAAGACTCAAGTGACATATCTGTGACCAGAGACACTCTTATTTCCCAGGGGTCACTTGAAATGAAGCTTTTTGTAAAGTGGAGCTAATTTAATCTTGAAACAATAAAAAAAGTAATCACTGCCAGCTACATTCCTTTTAAATAAGAAATACTAAATAGTTCTGTAGATTTCAATGGACCAAGATTTAGCATCCTTTATAGACCCATCTGCCTAAAGGCCTGTATCTTATCTGATCATTTCCATGGCAACAGCTCTGGGATTAGAAAAGGATGAATGTTTAGGAATAGTTGCTGGAATTTCATGGAAGATGATGAATTGAGGATTACTTCACTACCTACGTGTTACCATGGAAATGTACATTTACAAATTACATAGGATTTAAACACGCCACCATTATTAGTATAAATGTGTGCTGCTTTTCTAAAGGTCCCTCTCCTGTTCCACTCTGTCCCACTGAGCACACACATGGTGCAGAAGTAGAGAGGTGCTGGCTGTAGAAACAATTACCAGGTTTTGGACCCAAATCCCTTACCAGACAACCAAACAGAAACCCAGGTAAAGAAAAAGGTTAAAGAGTGTATGTCATGCACAGAAAGGCCACCAAACCACCCATAAACCCCTCTTATTACATATAATGGAATTTGATAAATGAATGAATAGGTTTATGAAGTACCATGTCTGACTTGCTGACTTAGAAGAGCCCCTTCAGTCTTGCAAACATTACTGACTTGTCATTGTTTTAGTGAAATCCTTATTTTTTTAAGTATGACATAAATCTACACCCTCTCTTTTGTAACCACTTCTTTAAACATCCCATTGTGCAGCAACCTGCTACGCCTTACCTCCAGGACTGAAAGCAGACTTGAGATTAATTCTAAGCAAAACCTTGAAAAATAGACAATTCCCATCTTAGAAGCCCAGAGCAAAAGGCAGCAGAGAAATAATCCCCACCCATGCATAAACCATGAGCATTCAGAAGGCTAGATAAATAACTGCTAGAAATTCCTTTATCACAGATGCACCTATTCAGTAGGGCCCAAGGAAGCGTCTTACCATACAAAGGACTGCAAATATCATAACATAGAATGACATAACTGAAAGGCAGTGTAGATGAACTGTGAGTGCCCAGAGCACCTTTGAAACAAAAGTGATGATTTGCAGCATCTTAAGGAGGAAGTAGCATGGAGAAAAGGAGTCTTGAGGGAAGACCTCACCACAGACTTCCTGATGAGGGGGAGCAAAGGGTTAGGTGATGATCTCCATTTTAGTGACCAGGGATAGAACCTGAGGGAACAGTATGGAACTATGACAGGTGAGGTTTAGGTTGGATATTAGGAAGATTCTTTACTGAGAGGGTTGTTGGACACTGGAACAGGCTCCCCAGGGAAGTGGTCACAGGGCTGAGCTTGACTGAGTTCAAGAAGCTTTTGGACAATGCACTCAGTGACATGCTCTGACTTGGCTGGTCTTATATGGAACCAGGAGTTGGACTCAGTGGTCGTTAGAGATCCCTTCCCACTCCAGATATTCGATGATTCTAAGTATTATGAATGCCATTTTGTATATTGGAAGCTGAGTCCAGTGAATTTACTCTGAGGGTCAGCCTGGCTGAGGATGTGGATCCAGTATGGCATTACGCAAAACCAACTGGTATTTGCCAGTTATAAGTCTTCAATAAGGGATGGGTGTCATAATGATGTATGTTATAGTGATGAAGGCATAAAGATCACCTTGGGGGAAAAGCAAAGGTGTCCTCTAAGGAGCTGCATGGCTGAGACAGCTCCAAAATTAATTCATCAGCACTGACAGTCCCATCAATGCCAACTGTGTATTCAGGCTGACATACTCGCCCCCTAAAACTGGGCAATCTATGCCAAGACAAGGTCCTAAGTGATGCCAACTTTTGTACATGTATTAGGAACACAAGGACATGGTGGCACTGAGAATACCTTGCCCACTTGACCATCCCATGACAGGGTAAAGCATGAAGTTACCTGCCTTATCAGAAGCTGTCATGGTACAGATCTCATTCCTTCTTTTGCACTGGGAAGGAAGATTGCCCTTGCTAATGCAATTTCTTTCCAGAGTGAACCATCCTTCCAAGCCCACCAACATGTGACAGGGAGCCCCCTCATCCATAGTTTTAGTGACTCATTTGGGTGTTGGCAGGTGGCCAACTCACATGGGCTTGCTGAGGAGCAAAAGGTGGCAGCTGGTGATGTGTGGGTGGGGAAGAGGCTCCAAAAGTCACACATGATCACACTGCTCAGCCTGACACTGGTTGATCACATTCACCCAGCCCTCAACCTCCCAGAGGACTTCCCAACAAGTCACAGGTGGACTGGGAGCAAGCAATAATAAAAGAGTACTGGGTTTTGTGCTAGTCATGATGTCCTTAGAGGCATCCAGACAGCCATCCTATGTTATTTTGTCCCTGTCTCATGGAGAACACATAGCAAGAGGTTGAGCAGTTCCCAGCACAACCCTGCTCTCCATCCTGCACCAGCTTGAGGCCCACCACCCAGATCCACAGCAACTTTGGGGCCCAGGGCTGCATTTGTACCTTCCCCACCCCACTTACCAATGTGATAGGCTTTCAAATTAATAAATTAATGCAGCTGATTAATTAGCCGGAGTGTAGTATATCCAGTTACACTATTTACAATGGGTTTGGTTTTCTTAATGCTTTCCTTCTCCACTTTTCTTGAAGGCTTTTTGCTTTCTTAAGCCACCTTGATTTTCTTTCATTTGATTTTTTTTAAATCAGACAAATGACTTTGGGGCTGTGCCTCTCTGGGGAAAAATGGGGGGCAGATCCCCCTACCTGCCTGGAAGCCCTGCAACTGACCTCCAGCAGACCTTCCCACAAGCAATTAAGAAATACCTGGAGCAGTCAGAGCTACAGGGTGGAGGTGAGGAGACCTAGAATCTTCTCAGTGGTGAGAAAAATCAGAAGAGAATCAAGCTGTTTAGAAAACCTCCCCACCCTTTCCTCTGAGATAAGCTCCACTGCTGGACAAAGCCAGACAATGAAGGAAAACAACCTGGGTGGGGTTTCCTCCTCTTTCCCCAGATCTGACCTTTGGAAACAGCTTTGCCAGAGGCTGCAAGCCCTTGCCTAGCTTCACAGCCCCACTTTGCTCAGAGATACCCCCAGCACACTAGTGAGCACATTATCCTGGAGCCCAGCCAGCCACCAGCACATAGAGCAAAGTCCAGGGAAGTCAGTGCAGGGATGTGGTCTTGCTCATGGAACTGGGTGGCTGCCCTGCACCTTGACACCTGAAACAGGACAGAGCATTAGGACAAGTTACATGACTCTGAGCTGCCCACTCTGTCCTTGGCTGCTGCAAGCTGGAGCAAGTTCCATAGAAAAAGGAGACTTGTTAGAGCTCAGGCAGTGAGATTCTCCTGGTTCTCAGCAGCTCCTTGACAGTTTTTAGCTGAAGTTTAAATACTGCAGGGCAATAGAAAGGCTATTTTGGAGAGCTGGGGGTGCTCATTAAGCTCAAAGAGCCTTTTCTTCTAGTCCTGCAGATAAAACACTTGTAGCTTCCCACACAAGGAAACAAACTTATTTCTATTTCCAAAAACATTGGCTTTGAAATCAATGAAACCAAGAGGGGAGGATGCCAGCCTCAGGGTTCTTCTGGCAGGGGCAAGGATTTGGGATCAACCCAAACCTAACCCTGACATCCATCAATGACTCCTTGCAGTCTCAGGCAAGATCCTTTATTTCAGTGTACATCACCTGTAACACAGGGACAGTCACCGTTCTGCACTTGCATTCTGCCATGCACTGGGACACGCTTTGCAGTGTTCCCTCTTCTTGCTAGCCCAGCATAACAGGAGCTGACCTCCATTATCATACACACCATGAGACAGTCAATCCTCCTTTATTTTCCTGCACATAACCAAGCAAAACACTTCTCAAACCTTTTCCTTGGAGTTGCTTCATGCAGGGAAAAAAGCTAGGAAGAAAATATTTACTTTCACATGAGGAGAAGGTGATCAAATACCTCTAAGATGTTTAACCTTGGGAGATGAAAGAGGTCCCTAGTTGTTGTCACTTTCCCATAATCATTAGCAGAGTAATTATGTGTGATTTAGTAGTTTGCTCTGTTGCAACACAATTTTCTACATTGCCTGACATGATAAATGGAATTGCAGACCTGGGCATTGTACAGCTTCCCCAAGTCTGCTGCATGGGACAGGTGAGAAATATTACAGCTGGGTTAAAGAAAAAGCAATGGGTGATACACAGGAACAAGCCTGTGCCTGCAGGTTTCTCTAGATGTCCTTAGCAGTCAGCAAATTATCAAGGGGGAGAGAAGTTACCCAGACTTAATCAGGGAAAAAGAGGCTCCACCACCCATGAAAGTAGAATCAGGGCCATGAGGGTCCAAAAGCTCTTTTCCTTTTTTTGAAATTTTTAAAGGAGATTAAACTCTTTGTATATCATGTAACTCCAGGAGCTGGATTCCATTAAATATCTCAAAACAAGATAAAAATGCTGCAGATTTCCAGCTCTGGTAGCCTCAACCCTGGAGAGCATCCACACTGGTGATGGGAGACATCCAGCAACACAGAACTGACTGTTTTCAGAAGAAAAACAAGGAGGTTTTTGGAGTCAAAGCACCCCCTTGATATTTACAACTGCAAACTTGCTTCTTTTCAAAGACAGACCTAGTACATCCCACTACAGGTTTCCTATACTAGTAACACTCCTACAGATTCTGGATTCCTACTGCAAAACACCACCACAAGCATGACTTAAGAGTGTGCTGTATGTTGAGGTCCTTTACATCTATACAACAAGTCTTTTACACAAGGGCAGTGCTGTTATGTCTCTCCCTGAACACATGTGACCCCATGAGTTTGGGGATATGCAGGCAGGCAGCTGTGGTCCAGGGACTGTGCAGAATTGCCCTGTTCACTGATGAAATCACCTTACAATTAGCTCACAAATCAAAAGTCCACATTCAGTTCCTGGTGAGAGGAACAACAGCAGGAGAGAATGTGTGGCTCAAGACACCTGGCAAAGCCAAAACACGCCAGTTTGTTTCACAGCACTAGAGGCAAGCCAAAATGAAACAGCATTAAGGGCTGCCACTGAAGTGAATGGCAGAGCTCCTGGTGGCATTAGCAATGCTGGATAAAAAAACCCTTAAGTCCTGTGTTTATTTTTATCCCCTTTCTGTGTTTCCAAAATAGCTATAGGAAGTAAAAGAAACATGACTCAAAGGTAGACTTTTCCTCTTAAGGTTTAACTTCCTTCCTTGAACAATTGGGAGAAGTTTCAGCTACACATCACTATGAACAGGGGCTTTATTTGAAGTTCTTCTATTGTTAGGAAAACCCCACTGAAAAGCCCCTGGCCTCTACAACAGACATCCTGGGTCAGACAGGTCAGTCTGAGAGTACAGAATCTCATCCATGAAAGCAGGATGCAAGATTTACCCCGCCTTTTACTCAAAAAAAAAAAAAAAAAAAGAGGCAAGGACTTCAAGTTTAGTCCCTGAAAGACTGTTCTGGCACAGGAGCAGAGAGTATATATATAACTCAGTCTACCTTCCACTTGCATGACCTATGTCAAGCACACAGCCTCTTTTATTTGGCCTGCCAGAGAGAATAGACTGATCTTTGCCTAGTGTGGCTGCCTGGTAAAGCCTAGAAGCACAGACTGGTCTGGGAAGGGACCCCAAGGATCACAGAGTTCCCACCCCCTGCCATAGGCAGGGCCACCAACCTCAGGCCTGGATCTACACAAGGTTGCCCAGGGCCCCATCCAACCTTGAACATCTCCAGGGATGGAGAATCCACCACCTCCCTGGGCAGCCTATTCCAGCACCTCACCACTCTCTCCGTAGAGAAGTTCCCCCTAATATCTAATCTGAACCTTCCCTCCTCCTTTAGTCCATCCATGCCCACTCATCCTGCCACTGTCTACCTTTTTAAGCATGAGTGTGCATAAGCCACATGATGCTGATGTTCACAGCTGGAGGTGAGCATCCTCCCTGGTGTGTTTTATCAGCTTCAGACAGGTCCACTGAAGGAAAAAACCCCACAAGAGCTGGGGTTCACAACAGCACAAGGTTTCAAAGTTGCATCAGTTCAAGGGTTTTTAGTGGACCTGCTTTGGGGGCTGGATGTTTGTTTAATCTATTTCTGAATCACTGCTGAAATTATGACAAGCATGAAATTTTTGTAATGAAAACCTATCTTTTGGTTGGTGAGAAATTTTAGGAAAAGCACTAAAAGTCTTTAAACAGTGTCTCAGCTCAGAAGATGACACAGAACACCTTTCAGCAGGCATGCAGGTTTTCAACAGCAATTACAAGAGCTTCCCCATTCCTCTTCCAGACAACCCTTTTCTCTATTTATTACTTCTGGTGCCAATTCATCCTCTTCGGCAGGCCAGAAGGCATGTCTCAGGGGAGCTAGAGCTGCTCTGAAACAGCAGGCAGCTGAGGGCAGCAACTGACTCACATTCCTGCACTGGGAATCCCCAGTCCTCACATCTTCAGAGGGTGAGAAGTATTGTGTCCAGTTCTGGGCTCCCTGGTATAAAAAGGACAGGGGTCTCCTGGAGATAGTCCAGAGAAGGGCTATGAAGATGATGAAGGGCCTGGAACATCTATCCTGTGAGGAAAGGCTAAGAGAGCTGGGGCTGTTCAGCCTGGAGAAAAGAAGACTGAGGGGGGACCTAATCAAGGTCTATAAATATTTTAAGTCTGGGGTGCAGGGGGAATTGGCCTGCTCCTTTTCTTTGGTCAGTGGAGACAGGACAAGGGGCAATGGCTGCAAAATGGAGCACAGGAAGTTCCACACCAACATGGGGAGGAACTTTTCCCCAGTGAGGGTGCCAGAGCCCTGGGACAGGCTGCCCAGGGAGGTGATGGAGTCTCCTTCTCTGGAGATATTCAAGACCTATCTGGACACCTATCTGTGCAGCATGAGCTGGGGAGCTGCTTTGGCAGGGGGGTTGGACCCCATGAGCTCTCAAGGTCCTTTCCAAACCCTACAATTCTGTGAGAAAATGTTAATTTCCAAAGGCAGGTTAAGTCCTCCTTAAGTTAAAAAGACAAAGTATAAGCTGTTTCAGGGGCTTTAATCCACCTGAAAGTGTGAGTCCAAGAAAATGTACACCTATCAAAGTGTTGTTCCCCACTTTGAAAGGCAATACCAGTCCTTTTCTGTGTTCTTGTGGACTTCTCAGCCCTGACAGATGGCCATGGGTACTGCTTCTTTAACTGTTACATTTACAAACATGGATATGCTGCCAACTGAATTTATCCTTTAAATTAAAAGCCTCCCTGAAACAGTGCAGAAAACAGGAAAACAGTATTTTTGCAGTCATAGCTCTCATGCCAACCTACAGGTTATGTGACCACCTCCTCAAGACCAGAGACAAGCATAAGTATGCTGTAAACAAAATATCATTGTTGAAATTTGAAGAGCCTCTTGAGACCATTACCAGCCAACAAACCACCATGGCAAGCTGAGGAGAGCTGGAGAGTCATAAAGTGAGCCTAAAAGATAAAAAGTCTGGTGCCCTTCCCCAAAGGAAACCCCAAATCTTGTTTTCCCAAAGCTCTGGGAGGATCTGCAGTGATGTTATTACCCAGAACAATCTCAAATCCCTCACCTAATTCTGGTAATTACTGTCTTGTGATTTATAGAGCATCTTACAGGCTGTGACAGGGCAAGGTCACTTTGGATTGGTAGCATGCTTCTAATTGCAGCAGTTTGTCACTTGTTGAGAAGCATAGGACAGCCCAGGATAGTGAGGTGTCACCAAACTCAGATGTTCGTGTTTCTTGGAGGTGCTGTTTGCCTGTCAGCAGAGCTGGGTGCAGCTGATATGCTTACCCTGCAGTCATCTGCTTCCACCAGCATCAAGGTGTGGGCACTTGATGGATGCACACAGGTAGTGGCATTGCTGCACAGCTTGTGGGAAGCTCCACATCCCAGAGGCACACACACTCAGTGTCACTTTGAAGACTGATTGGAACAGATGCTGTGCAGCACCAAGTCTCCAGAGGCTCCTCATGCCAGTCTCACTCTCCTTTGAAATAACATCTCTGCCTCTTCCTGTCCTTCAGTAGAGGCAGAGTTGAAAACAGTCAGATCTAGCCCTGTAGCATTTTCCCCTTCAAGTCCTCTACATGCCTGCTCTGCACATCCCAGACTGAACACTAGCTGTAAGAATACAAATTTAGTCAAGGTCTTTGGTTCTTGGCCCCTGCCACCCCAGAGAGTTTGGATGCCATGAGTAATCATTTGACACAAAGAATAAAGGAACAAAAAGCCTTCAGGAATACCAGGGCTACAGTCAACTGACATTTATTTGTGGCATCCAGGATACAGTATCCTGTGAAAACAGGTAAACATTGAGAGTAATGTATTTATCAGTCCTTCCCTAGCCCTGTGTTACTCCTGCCTCAAAACTGAGGGCTTGGCTTTGTTTCCTGCAGTGGACCACTTCTTGCTGTGGAGCAGCAGCATACAACCAGAGCCTCAGGGCCTCCAGAGCAGCTATGAATTTCTAACAGTTAAAAGAGCTCTGGCACAAAGATAAGTCATCATGGCATTGCCAAGGTGCTGAACAGGCACCCCTGGGAAGAGCAGGGAAGGGGGATTTGAGCGCCTCACATTATTTTTCTAATTATTCTTTTTTCTTCCTAGAAACGTGTAACAGAAGAAACTGTTCTTACAGCTGAGGTACCAGTCCTCAGCCCTGTTATTTAGGACTGATTTGGCTTAATTTTTGTAAAAAATTATCAACTGTGCCTGGAGATTTGGAAAATAAGGATTTTAAAGAGTCGTTTATGTTTCTAATTCTTCAGTTCACAGCAGTTTTTGGCCACCTGGAACACCCTCCCCTCTGTTTTGTTGTTGCACTGTTGTCATCATGCTCAAGAAACATGGACAGTGACAGCAAAGAACAGCTATCCAAGATTTCCACAGCTAAGCAAATCTAATGCTGATTATAGTATTTGTATCTGTACAATAGTTCACTTGCATGATATCATTATGTGTCCCTTGTAATGCTGTAGAGAAGGCTCAAAACTCTTATTCTTCCCTCTGGGTGAATAGAGAAACTGAGTCATGCAAAATAATCACTATTTAGCTCTGTATTCAGCAAGGCATTTAATGAGATGCTTAAGCCATTCTACTTTACAAAGCATTTAAGCATGTCCAAAATGGGATAAGCCATCACTTGTCAGTTGAAGAGTGTGTTTTCTGAAGCACTGAGCACTTTGGAGCTCCAGCTGAAATACAGCATGGCCTATAAGACAAATTTCATCCTTTTATTTCCAGACTTGTATTCCTACTTTAGTGAAGTGAGTGTGCAGAAGCATGGTAAGATGGGGGGGGAAGGAGGGGGAGTTTTCTAGTCTAAAGTTTGGGAGTTAAAGGGGAATGCTACCCAAATTTGGGCCAAGAAAAATCTGAAATTAAGTCATAGAAAGCAGGCTGCCTCTGTGAGCACAAAGGAGATTTTTCCTGTCTCAGTATCAGCATGAACTTGCAGATAAACAGGAAAGAAAGAGGCAAAACTCCCTTTTACCAGGCTTTAGGCCTGGAAAGTTCACTCCAGCCTTCCCTCCTTCTTAAGCTATCAAGTCTAGCAGAGGCTATTCCAGAAGTTACATCTTCCAGCAACCTCATATTCCCTTAATGAGCACACCACAGGGTGACAGACCTGTATAGAGTAATAATATTTTCTCCAAGATACCTCTCCAGTTAAGTACAGCCTATTCCCTCTTCCAAATACTAGGTGGGTAAGACACCCCCTGAATTATATTTGTCACTCTCAAACAAGGCAGTGTTTGCACTTGGGAATAAAGTGAAGACAATTAACTTTTCATATACTTGAAAAGAATGTTCTGCAGTCACCCGATGGCTTTATCTTCATTACTTTTAGATGGAGAATTATGTAAATAGCAATTTAGAGAGCCCAGAGGATTCTGAAAATTCAGTTTAATGATCTGTAATTGTTTAATTGGACTGTAAACTGGCCCCTGCAGGGAGCTGAGCGCAGGTACAAGTATATACTTCACTTCCCTACAAAATATTGTCAATTGTTAACTTCTGTGTAAGCAACAGCTTCTAACCTCTCCCAACAGTGCAGCAGTTCAGCACTGCCAACTATTAGAACCACATTAAGTTTCAGCTAGGGAAAGCATCAATGTCTATAGCTTAGACTGGACGTATATTGGCCAATACTGGGCCAGGTATTCACAGGCAACAGAACCCAGCTATCACACACCCACCATGAGCAGGCTTTAAGGACAGCGTGTGGGGGAGGGTGCCATTAGCAGTGAGAAAGCAAGAGTTTTAGCTCAGTTATTTCACTTGCTATTTAGGAAAGCAGAAGCATGTGACACCAGTTTCTGGTGGAGATGTACATAGTATTTTGGAGATGTCCTCTGACAAATTCAATTCAAAATACACCTTGATAGATGTTTACTAGATGCTGTCTCAACAGCTCTACAAAAAGGAGTCTCTTCAGCTCCCCACAGAAGCAAAGATGTCAAAGCACAGTCAAAATAGGGACAGGGCTTGCCTCCAAGCTGAAGGTCCAGCTATACTCCCATAGCCATCTGTTCTCCCTCCCAGCAAGGATGAGTGGGGCAAGGAGATAGATATCTGCAAAAGGGCAGCAGGTGTCTGGAGGAAAAAGAGGCCAGAGAACCTGAGATTATTTCTGCAGCAAGACTAACTGGCTTGACAAATGAAACATAATGGAAAGTGCCAACTCCGCTCCACTCTGTCTGCTTCTCCTCTGGTCATTTCATTTGCCCTTCTTCCTCTCAACAAAATAAAATGAACTGCATATTTTACTGTAAGCTTCTTTTACAGCACAGGCAGCAAGAGGCTGGAGGACTTCCCTGAGGGGAAATGAGCTAACCAGTGATTGCTTCATCCTTTAATTCCAAAGGCCAGGGACTTTCATTTTCAATTTCCTTTTATCCAGGGTTTTTCATTATGCTCAGGTTGCTCCTTCACACCCTTTGAGTGACAAGCGTGCTGAAAGGTGACAGACACCATGTGTGTGGCCAGTACTAGAAACATTTCAAAGCCTGCTTTGCAAACAGAGATCTTGATGAGTTTCTGGACTGTCTGATAAGGTTTTACTTGGTACATCTGGGCATCTCACTGCCAGATGTGATTAAAAATATCAATCAAAAGCACTAAGGCTACCAAGAGGTCAGAGGTTATCAATACCTTGTAGCCAGATTTATACAGCAGAAAACAGAGCTGGAAGTTAATTGATTATTAGTTGAGGCTCAGTGACCACCTTACATCCATCCCTTGGATAGGCAGGACAGGGCAAGGGAAGCATGCCATAGGGGTGCAGGATTGGGTCCTTGACTATTGCCCCTCTGCAGAGCATTTCTCTTTCCAGGCCATCCTCCTCTGCAAAGTATACTTCACATTAGCTCTGTTACAGTCCAGATAAAGCACCTCAGACCTTAACAGGCATTTACAGCACACCCTGCCCAGTGGAGTGGGGGGAGCAGGGACACTCACACACACAACACTGACTTCCTTACCATGGAAGTAACTTTAACTTACATAAAAGGAAAATAACAATTTAAAACCATCCAATGTACCTGTCCCTGCAATCCTTAATGCTAGGCAGGCCAGCCTGATGATAGTGTTTGACTCCAAGACAACCAGAAAATTTCACTCTAAGTTCCTGTGACAGATTGCTGCCTGCAAGCTGAAGCGTTGACAGAAGACTATCATCCACTGCAACACCATAAGATATCACACATATATGCCATCACCTTCCTCTGTCATTCCTGATTGGCAAAGAGTTCTCATCAGGTGGGTTAACCATCAGTTAACTTCATACTCAGATTATTTTTCCCCCCCTCCAGAGAAAGGTCCTCAGGGGTATTTTGACATGGCACAGCTAAGAATATTAGAAGCTCTTGACTGCCAGAGAATACTCTGAGACACTATTCAGCAGGTATGACGCCTGGGAAGAACCACTTGAGAACTAGCACTGGAAACAGTAATAATACGAATGGATCAGGTAGTCCAATCCTGCACAGCAATGATGCATTATACATAAACATATATATACAAACAGTAAGAGTATAATTTTACAAGGGTTATTACACTTCTGTTGACTTAAGTTAGCCAGAGGTCAGCATCATGTACTATTTCTGGAGACTCCTAAGCATGGCATAAATATGCAGAGGGGAAGTCTTAGTCACCCTCCTTAACAATTAATTCTCAAAAATATAATGTTGTATGATGACCATGTAATTATTTGTAAGAGGAAACTGTAATCAAGTCACATTTCCATGAATGGAAGATATTTTACATTTAAAAAAGTGAATAATAGATGTAATATAAGTGAAGAACTAATTGCTGTGATACAATGAACATATCTGCAGTCTAAAACTTGCAATTCAGAGAAACTTGGAGTTTTGCTACCTATGAGGTGCTTTTAATTCTTTTAACTCCCAACTTTAAACATACCTTGTCTAACTGAATTTTCATGACCTGACCATTTAGGTAAGTCCAGAAGACTTCACTTAAGAGTCATGCCTTAAATATTTCAACCAGAATATTGAAAACTCCATGAAAACCCTGATCTTTTTTCAGCCATCACTAAACACACATTTAAGCCTAATGCCCAGCGTCAGCTGGAGAGAGATTAAGACACAAGGGCAAAGGAAGGACCAGTGTCTTTCTTTCACCCTTGCTTCAAATGAACATGTAGAAATGCAGTCTGCGTTACAGCTCTGCTCTCCCCCATCTCCCATGGCTCTGGACCTGTTAGATATAGTTTAAGAGCCAAACTTAGCCTGAGCCCACCTGGCTCAGCTTGGATTAGCACCATGATCAAGCCAGGAACGTTTTCCTTCCGGATTCCTTTGAAGGCAGCAATAACCCTGTGCAATCAGGGAGACCAAAAGTAAAGCTGTTCAGTGGCCAAGCTCTCTGCATTTGCTTTCAGCTCTCAGTTACAAGCATCACATCCAGGAGCCAAGTAGCAAGGAAAACCAAGAGCAGCCATCCAAAACCTGCCCATCAGTTTTTCAGAGTATAAATCATAAACAATAGGCAATAGAAACCAGTATAATCCCTTTGTGACCAATCAGAATAGGAACAGAAGGCTGAGCTCTTCCCTCCATTACATCATTAAATCAGAAATAAGTCAGGTGCTCATCAAAAGGATACTCCACATTAACATAGCACAGTATCTACTCTTACTTTGCAGTGAGCCTAGGTGGTCCCAAGCTCTGCAGCATCCACAGTCACCACCACACACACTGAGCTCAGCCTGCTGCAACCAGGCTGACTGCTAAACCCCACAAGGAATGGATTTAAACGAATTTTACTGGTTTCACTCAGTGAAGGAGAAAAGGAACAAAGTCTTTGTGCAGCCATGCCATGCCCTGCCTCAGCTATGTTATAACCTTCCTTTTTTAGCACCATTTCCTGATCTATTACTCAGCTTCTGACAAGCTGCACTACAGCAGGAAAGCACTGCCCTAAGTATTAGCATTAAGTACAACAGGGACAGCAATCACCAAGATGCTCACTCATCACTGAGCAGAGTGCAACTGCTAATTCCTCAGGGTTTTGTGGCTGCACATTTGCCCTGGTTGCTTCTAATAGGGGCCAAGGCAGTTGCAGCGCAGGGAGTGATAAGCTGCGAAGTAATGAGGGATATTCCTTTTTTCCCCCCCACATCTCTGATCAAGCCCTTGACCATTCTAGCTTAATAACAAGACTGGCTCACTGATGCAGATTCCTGATATTTTTGGGCAAATACCCATAATGCACCATTTGCAGTGTTTACACAGGAGCAGGCCTGCACAGCAAAGGCAGTTTCCTGAAGCATAAAATTTGATTAACCTCGTTAGCTTGCCTTGCAGAGCTGCAAATGTTGTTAGACATCATGAAATTATCCGGCCCTATTTAAAACCCAACTGGAGTATTTGGCCTGCTGACCTCCCCCAGCAACAAATTCCACAAGTAAAATTAGCCACTGCCTTCCACAGCCTGGAGTGGTTCACTCCCTGATCCCAGCCAGCAGCAGCAGTTTCAGCTGCATCTGTGGGAGCTTTGAGTTTCTCCTGCCACTTACCCCTTCCCCACTCAATTCACAGACTCATCTCCATTTCAGTCCTCAAAAACTAAGTCAGTTGAGGTAACCTTTGAAATGATTATAAATAGCAGCAACATACCCTCTTTTAAAGCGATTTCCAAGTGCTTAAAAGCTAAAGATTGAAGAATTAAAAGTATTATTCTCTTCAATTTCTGAGTTATGCAGTATTATTGTGACTGATGCTCAGCAACTGTAAGAGATTTTATCTGCACTGACATCCAGGGAAGTACATTAGTATATCCACCAGTTAAATCAACACACATATGACTACTTGTATTACCAGAGTGCCTGGTCCATTATTCCCATTCGTTAGTGACAATCTTCAGTTCTTCTAGTCTAGGTCAAGACCCAAGTAGGTGCCTCAAGAAGCAAAGCAATATATCTTGCCCAATAGCTGAAAAGCTTGAGAACACCACCAGAAGCAGAAGAAAAGTGTAGTAACACAGCTGTCAGGTTGCAAGAGTTAAACACATGCACAGCTAGATGTCTCCAAGTTATATGGAAGCTGTTTCTCTCCTACTCCTCTGACTGGTTTTCACTCCATCAAGCCTTCCCACTGATGTGCACTGGATGTTCCTCCAGGCTCCTTTGGAGCTGCCTGGTGTTTCCCTTGACTCATGACAACAATAAGCATTGAAAACCCTCCTCTTGGAGGCACACACCAAATCAATTACAGCTACATCATCCTTCTTAATCAAGGTTAATTTCTGTGGGTAGCATTTTTCTGTTGGAATATTGTCAGATGTTTTTAGATATCTAATTTTATATAAATTCAGGCTTTGAATTCTCAAGGAGAGAGTTGCTAAGGTAACCAGAGCCAGCCATATTGCAGTACCTTCTCCCTATGGAGCTTCATTAGGGCCAATCAGTCATTTCCAGGGTAATAGAATGTGTCACTTCCAGAGATAAGGATACATCTTTTTATAGTGACAGAATATTTTTATTAAACATGTTAACCCCTTGCCCTCTTAAGAATCAGGCACTGGCCCCTTCCTCAGAATTGTAATACCCAAGAAATGAGATTTAGGCAGACTTAATTGCTAGCAGTTGAACACCTAAGGCCAGATCAGAGGAAGTCCAGAATGCCTGGAGTGCTTTGTCTTGTGATAGCAAAACCAGGGTGGTTGGGGATTGTTTTCTGCTGGCAGGGAGCCAAACCACCATTATATCCCAGTAGCCAGGCACAAAGCCTGCTTCTGAAACAGATCTGACCTGCATGAACCAAGGGGTTTGGTAGGTATTTCTGTTCTGGTCTAGACATATGGACTACCTGCTATATTTGATCTCATATCTGAACATCATCTTTCACATCAAAGGGGTAATTCACACCTGTCCATAGTATTTATTAGCAGCTATACTGGAATACTAAGAACAAACTGCTGTTATCAGACCAACTGCTAGAGAGGAGACTTTGATCTCTTCCCCAGAACCTGTAAAGCTCCCTAATATCAGCTAGCAGTTGTCCTCATTGTTAATACACCACTCAAAGCTTATTTCAGAACACATCTTCATTTAATATCCATGCTGTGTGCCAGAATTACCTTCCTCTGAAAGCTTCCAGCCAGACCTAAGAAAACCCTACTGTACCTTCTGCTAGTAGCTACAGAAGAGCTGATGCTCAAGTGAGCCACGCTTGCTGGTCTATCTTCAGTCCATGCCTCTAGCATAGAGCTGCTCCACAGTTACTTCTTCAGGCACTAACAGTTAGTAACAAGGCAGTTTCCCCTGTGCCTCATTCTAATCAATAGTATCAACAGTACCTGAGCTGGACCTGACTTCACTTCCTTACGTAGACAATTTCTGAAATTGCATTAAAGAAAACACATTCGCTGCAGAAGCAGCAGGAAAGCTTACTACATCTCTGTCTTCATCCAGCAGGAAGGACTCCTCTGAGGTCCTGGCTGCGACCCAAAAGCTGCAGTCATAAGACACCAGAGGCCTGAAGGAAAGAAGTTTCCTCTTCTTCCTCCTCCATTAATTTCTTTGGAGGTTCCTGTGTGGTGCAGAAAGATACAGTTACACCTCATCGCTCCAGCTCCCCTGAACATCATGTCTATCTTATTAAATAATAGATCTAACACTGCAGCCAGGAAGGACAGCATCTGTCAGCTGATACCGTATTTATTGTTTTCCCTTGAAAGAGTCCATTATTGTAACCCTGTAACAGGTTCACTTACAGACAAACAGAAGTTTTACTTAAAAAGAGGCAGGATCTTTTGTGCTGGGGGAGCAGAGACAGCTGGGCACTGGTATATTTGTGTGTCATGATTTTTTCTTGCTGTTATATATTCACTAGTGAGATAAGAGCAGCTAATTATGTGACATTTGAATAAAGTTAGAGATAATGGCAACACTGGTTGGTTTTTTCTTCCAAAAATGCCTAAACCCCAGCATTTGCAGCACAGAGGTATTTAATGACCATCTGAGTTATAACTCCACTTCTTCCAGCATGAATTCACAGTTCCCATAAGCAGAGATCAATGCAAGTCAGAAGAATCACCACATCTACATCTGGTTTGATTGTTTCTTTAAAATAGAAATGTAGGGTGTGAACATGCATTTGAATCTGAGAACAGCAGTAGTGATGGATGACACCTAGACAAAAAGCATATTGGGCAAGGTGTTTAATTTTGGTAGTTCTGGGGACATAATGCTCCCTTTAGCAGGTTTCCCCCTTCTAACATTGTCTCACTTTCCTCCTAAAAATGGAACCTGCCTGTACAGCAAAGGCCACAAGCTCATGAGAATAGACCTGAAGCTTTGGTCTAAGGGCCTCAAAAGTCCATTTACCCTTGCAAAATTGTCATTGCACCATGAATTGGAGTTTGTGTTTACTTGCAGGAGAAAGGATACCTCCTCACCTCCACTCCCAGCTGCCTGTTCTGCTTGCACAGCACTACAAAGTCTGGTCCTGCAGCCAGCATGCAGTGTATGTTAAGCAGAGTGAGACCTCTTCATATGGTTACTGCAGTACAAACCCAGCCTGCCCTGTTGGTGCCACTCCAGCAGCTTCTGATCTTCCTGTTCCTCCTTTCCTTGCGCAGCAGCAGTTGATTCCCCCCAGGCCAGGGGATCCAGCTGCAGTGCTCAAACAAGCATCCTTCCTCATTAAGGAGAGCCAAGGCACTGGCAGCTTCTCCCTTACGGTTGCTTTGGGAGGATGCAGCATTCCCCCCCACAAGATCTGAAGATCCCCCCCACTTGCTTCCATCCCACCCAAGAGTGAGAGATAGGGCTGGCAAGATGTGGATGCAAGCCCAGTAACATTCCTCTTTCAGTTTCCCAAAGGGGAAAGCCCTAAGCAAGGAAAGCTGGAGGCATCTTCCTCATCATCATTACCCATACTAATGAGAGCATTTAGCATTCAAAGCTTGACTGGTGTTGCAGTTGAAGTAACACAGAGCTCAACTCAAATAGAAGAGGCCCAGCAAGCTGCAGAGAAGATGCTCAGAGCCCAGGCTCCAGGGGAATACCTCTCCATTAGTAATCATTAAGCACTGAAGGAGGAAATGAGAAACAGAATCCTGTTCTGCTTTTGTTAATCATCTTTGCCAAATTCTCTGGTACAATGGCTACCCAGGTTCTTTTTAGCTTCTTTTCATCAGCACCCTACCAATCTTCACTCTCCAGACAGGCATGGAAACCCTGGGCAGGCTGCAGCTGCTTGTGAAGCCACAGGGAACAGTTTCTCAAAGCCTACACTCTCCAGGACTGTCCCTTCCAACAGGATGCAATGGTGTCTCTGCTTTGCAAATCAAAACACCTTTCAAGCAAAGGAAAGAAAATAAAGCAATGAAAAGGAAAATTAACCCCCTGCAGAAAGTCTGCATTCCTGAGCCTGAACATCTGCCTTCCCTGCTTGGTGAAACAGCTAAGCGCTACTATGAGCATCGTCAGCCTCAGAAGCATTGTGGGATGAAGCCGTTTGATTTGAGGGCTCCATGGAGGGCTGGAGATTGCAGCTCTCATTTGAGCTGTTACCCTTTGATGCAGAAAGGTTAAGTCTCACTTCTCATTTTGCTTCCTAACCACCAACGCTACCCATTTATCTTTTACTTAGGGCTCAGGACAGAGGCTGACTCCTACATTTGCCACCCAAGACTATTGCTTCTCACCTTAGGCATCCTTAAGCCTCACCCACCACATCTCAGCTACCTGTTGTGGCCCTTCTGAAGCCAAGATTTCCAAGCACCAAGATACTCTTTCCCTGCAAATGGCTCACCTCCATTTAACTACAGGCTGCCTGCTGCTCAGCTGGATCCCTGCAGCTTTTTCCAGCAGCTATAGTAATAGCTGTTCTTCACAAGAAAGGAATCTAGGATAAATATAAACTAAAAAAATACTAGTTCAATGCAAAATACAACACACCCCTCATTTCTACTCAACCAATCCTTAACAAAAGCCCCAGGACAATAGGATGTTCTTTGCAGCTGGATGCTGTGGAACAAGTAACAAAGCCCATGGTAATGATGTGATTGACATCAGTTATCTTGGAGAAAACACCCATCAAAAGGCAGTGTTTTTTCAGCTGCTGGCTCAGTGCTAAAAAGTCATCTCTAATTGCAGTTGTGCCTGTACCAGCTATGAGGAGCATAAAAGAAATCTCATGGTTTTGCCATCTCATGGGGTCTGAAAGCTAAGGTAACAAAGGTAATAACCAGGTAAACAGAGGAGAAAGCAGAAGTTTGGGTGGCAATTAATTGACTGGAGAGAAAGGGAGAGTATGATAGTCTTATGTTTCTTTTTTCCTTCACTTGTGGAAGTAGAAAAGCATCCCACTTTCTGCAACCCTACAGATCACAAATGGAGCTTCTTTGGCACTGTTGCTCAGTTGGAGATTAGGAACAACTCACTGTTTAGGATTTCAAGCATCCTTCAATCCTGTTGGAGTTAACATCATGCTGATAAGCACCCAGAAAGTATGACAGCTTATACAAGACTTGTCCAAATAAACCATCCACACCCCTCTGATCTGCAAACCACAGCAGGAAAATAACAGCTAAATCAGCCTTATATCCCAGCACTTGTGCTGCTGTCTGGAGTTGGGAAAACCGCGCGTAAGAGCTTTTTCGAGTCTCAAAATAAAGACCTTCCAGAGTAAGTGCCACCTTAGGCCACCCTCTTGTGGCCAGGGATAGTTTTGCAGCCACCTTGTCCTGCTTCTTCCTTTCCATCACATTAACAGCTTCCCCTCCTTTCAGCATGGGGGGCTATTGAACCCCAGCTCTTTTAGTCCCTTTGTGGGTTCCTCCCCGCCGCAAAATGAGCTCCCTGAGGAGATGCATCAATGCTAAGAAGGAATTATACACGAATAAACCCTGTGGGTGGCACATCAGATTCTTTGGGTGGAGAAGGGTAAGTGGCAAAGTCCAGGAGGAAGGGGAGTCTGTTCTTCCCTCCACAGACATCACTGCACCCTGAGCCCAGCCTCACCATACTGTCCCAGTAGCTCTAGAGAAGCCAGGCTGGTCCTCCCCTCGGCTGGTTCTCACTTGAGCAGCCCTCTCAGCACACCTTTCACCCTGCAGCAGGCTGGGGAATGTCAGAGCTGTTTCTGCATTGCAAAGGCTCTTCAGCCTTGCAGGGCATTCAGCTGCTGAATCTCAAGGGGTCAGTTCAGTGAGCTGATAAGACAGGAGGGGGGAAAGAACAAAATCTTCCAGAAGATCAGTTTCTTGACCTAATTCGCCCTGAGTGGGCAAAAGGAAAGCAGGGGGAGGGTGCAGCTAAGAGCTGGTAGGGGAAGGTGATGGCTGCACTTTTCAGTATCAGAATCCTGGCTAGATGTTACATCAAATCACATCCTAAATGTCTTCCCCAACCTGCTTTCCTGTCTGGATAGTACAACTAATGCATGCCTACATTGTCACCACATCATAAATATGTGCCTTTAGCCAAAGGCCACAGTAAATTGGAATTTAAAATAGCTTCCTGTATTCTTTTTATTTAAGCCTGTTGCATTACTGTTACTCTGAAAAAATACATCTCTCCTATCCTTTCCCCAGCATACTTAATACCCATGAAAGGGAGTAAACAAGGCAGCAGGAAAAACAACCTGGGTATTTTACTGCATCTAATTCCCCTTTTGCATCATTCATATTTATACAGGACAGAGACCGATTTTCTTGGTCTGCCAAGCATGGTTGATACATACACTGTGAACACAGAACAGACCCTTGCTCACAGTTGGGTTTCTCAGTGTCTCACTAGAGTGCTTTTGTTTTATCTCTCTCTGCACCTTTGCAGTGAGACAAAACATTACAGCTCAGCTGGGTGGGCAATTGTTAAAGAACAGAGAAGAAAGTACATGGTAAGACCAGTCCAGGAAAAAGGATCTAGACAATGCTAGTGACTAAAGACAATTTTATTGGATTTAGGCACTAAGTAAGGCATTTAGACACCATTGGAATAAAAAGGAATTGATGCCTTGCTCCCTTTGAAGAGTCTTAAAAGCTTTGCCCAAAGTAAAGGCGAATAGAAGAGGACAACTGGCATTGTGCTGATGCTAAAAAGGTGATGTGGAATCAGGAAATCCTTTTGCTGCATAAACTCAAGGTAGCACCCTTCTGCTCTCTAGTTCTCTCTGCACCTAGAGGCACCTCTGGACCAGGGCTCCTGAAAAGCTGTCCCAGTCAGTAATAAATAAATATGGTGGTCCATGCAACTGGGATCTTTCAGTCCATCCATCCAGTAGCAAGGTCTGAACTTTTGTCTGAAGTCATTCTGCCCTTTTCTCACCTTCCAGCTATCTGCCAAGCTGAGACTTCCTCAGGAGGCCTTAACTATCATGTTTTTCCACAGAAAGCAGAAATCCTAGTTTCTTTTCACCTTTTACTGCACATCCTTATGTGCTCAGGGTACACACTGGCTTCAAACATTCTCAGACTAGGAATCTGAGCAGAAAAAAGCCTGCTCAGAGTTGTGTAACCCAGGACTCCATCTCAATTTTTCTTATTTTGCTGCATGTTTGATTTCAGCTCCCTCAGACAACACAAGTTAGCTGCCTGGTTCTGCACTGATGGATAGATCTGTATGTACAGGAGGCAGATAGCTGCTCAGATAAAATCTTTGTCAATACTTTCTATTGTCAGATCCTTCTCACATTCACAAATAAATCCTCACTGCCCTTTTGTATTATACTTTGTGAAGGGACAGAGCAACATGCGCTTTTAAAAAAGCCTACTGAAATGTGAATTTACTCTACTGAAGTCTAATTCCCTCAGGGAGGAGAAAAAGCCAAGCAAACAGAAGAGAGCTGATGTCTTACACCTCCTTTGATGCCCTCTCAATAGGCTTCCAGACGCTGGTGCCATGCAGGCCAGTTGAGAGCACACAGAGCTGAAGAGCTGTTGGCTCTCATTGTCAGGACACCAACCACTCCAAGTGAGAACTGCTGAGGGCAGCATCTCTTTAGATGCATCAGGCCCAGGATTTTCCTGATCTAGGGGAAAGGAGGCCACTGTATAGCAGGCTAATAGGGTGCTATGCAGAACAGAAGCAGGTGTTAATTATTGCTTTAGTCTCATTAGAAATAATTTGCTGAGCAAAGCTGTGCAGGTTGTGATGAAATGCTCAGCTCACTGATTGCAGTGAGCACACTTACAACAGCTGGTGGCATGTGACAGAAGTGTCTGGGCAGGGCCCGCCCCCCCCCCCCCCCCCCCCCCCTTTCACTCCCCCCCCCTTCTTTCACTCTTCTATCCTTTTCTCAGTGCAGATATAAGGCACAGCTTCATGTGTAGTAACACCACAGAGGAGCTTCCTAACACCTAGTTACAGACATAAAATTGGGCTGGGGCTAAATGAGGCTGTCAGTCCAAAGACTAAAAGATCAATCATAAGGGACACCTCCATGACCAAACAGTGGTGGAGGTGAACAGAGTAATCTCCTCTTCTGGGCCACCCAGAGTAAAGCCTCTGTTGCACCCTCCTTCACTTGCACTTTACTAATCAACAGAGTCACTTTTCCCAGTGACACAGCTTATTATCTTGGCAATATTATATGGCAGCTCCATACACAGGGCAAATCAGGCAAATCAGGCACAGGAGCTGATGTCTGATCACCCCTGTAAGGGCTGAAGATAGTCTTGAGGAACAGCAAGTCTCCAAGGGGGTAGCAGGAAGAAGCTACCTAGCATAGAAGCTGGTCAAACATAGATCTGATGTGGAAACATATACTATCTCCTCCATCACAAGTGCCCAGAGCTACTGGGAAAGCAGATGGCCAGCACATTAGTTACCAACCAGCCCCAAAATGATGCTTTCCTGTCTCCATCCTCAGGGAAGTGTGGTCTCTTAAAATGAAAAAATATTGATGCTTAAGAGCTACAGGATATAAATAACTTTGGCAAAGGCCTTTGTTTTTCCCCTTAATTTGGGTCCTTTCCATTACACTGATTTATCCCTTTTGCAGAGGCTCACATTATCATTTTTCTTCATTATTCCTGACAAGTTGTAAGAGCCATGAGGGTTCCCATTAAGCAATCTAGAAGACCTTTCTCCCACTGAAGAGAACAGGTGAAGTCCAGCAGGCCTGCAGGCTTTGGTGCTAGGGAAAGCAGAAAACCCAAAAGGGAATGGAAAAAAGGTGTTTGTGCATGCCTCGTAGCCCCAGGCATCCCATGTGGACATGAGATCTGACCCCTATTCTTCAAAGCATCATGATACAGAGGCAGATAGGAAAGTATGGCCCTGACACCAGGTCATGGCTCAGCCTCGCCTGCAGGAAGGACAGGTAGGTAGTGACAGTCAGAATAACTTCACTGGACATCTGCCCTGATGGCATGACAGCTGAAGGGCACAGAAATCCCTTAACCCCTTCCCAATCTCTACCTCTAGGCTAAAAAATATCCATTCTCTGCAGCTACATTGGTCTGATTTTGCAATGGATAAGCTGCCAACAGCAGGACAAAACCAAACACACCACCACATCTGTCCTAGGCTTGTTAGCACTAGCAGGCAGCACACTCAAATCAATAGCCCCTTCCAGGGTCTGAAGTCTCACAGCAGGTCATTATTTGATCTGTTAATACAACTCCTATGGCTTATTACTAGCAACAACAGAAGTAGGATAAAAGCCATGTTTCCCCTCTAACTGTGACCAGGGGGTTACAGAGCAGGAACATCCAGTACAGGTGAATGAGTAATTTCATTAGGACACATATTAAGCACTGATTTTGTTCTCTGCAGGAGGAGGGGTGCTTTCCAAGGAAAGTGTCAGAACATAGCAACATGAGTTTAAAACATAAACTAGCCTGACGAAAAAGGGTAAGGCACCTAAGCTGGCACTGTTGGAGCATTGGTCCTATCCATATCCCACACCTCCATCCCCTTTGAAGGGCAGGCTGAAAAAAAATAAGCTGTCCAAACCCTACTTTGCAACTTCAGAGCAGGGCACAGGTTTCTAGCCAGCCCACTGTCCATGCTGCTGCTGCAACACCTGTATGCACACTTAGCTGTAGTCACAGCTGTGCATTCCTACCCTTCCATAGCCAGAGGCCTTTCACTTTACATCTTAAATCACCCATGGACAAGCATTCCTCACAGCAACAGCCTACTAAATACCAAAGCACATACAGGACCCTAGGGCTGAGACAAGGTGCTGACCCAATTGGAGCCCATACCACTGAAGTTTTCACTGCTGTTTTAGTTGAAAGATGTTTAGAGTCAGACACAGCTGGGAAGGGCAGCGCAGCCATCTGCCTCTCTGCTGGAGCTGCTGCAGTTTACACCTCAGCACACTCACAGAAAACCTCACTTCTCATTTGAGCTCCTGCTAACAATGCCTATGAACTGTGGCACTGAGCACACATACATCCTAGCAAGGTGCCCTGCTGCAGGGCAGGACCCTCCCACAGCACCAACACTCACACCAGTAACAGCATTACAAATTCCCAGTTTCATGGTGAACACTGTTGCCCCCAAATTAGCCCATAACTTGCCCAGAACTAAGACCAACCCTTCTTTCACTCTTCTATCCTTTTCTCAGTGCAGATATAAGGCACAGAGCCAGAAAAGTGGTAAGTAGCTCCCCAACTGATAGCAGGGGACAAAAAGCACCAAGTCAGCACTACTTGTTGGAAAAAAAGGTTTCTAAAATAAAGAGCAACAACTCACCAGACCCAAGATGCAGCCATCCTCTCAGCTTCATCCCTCAGACGCCCCTCTCCTGCTAACATCTCATGGATCACAGCTCCCAGGTGATTGCGGGGAGCCTTCCTGGCCCTTAAAAGCACTGTGGTCTGAGCTGCCTTCCTCCCTCCTTAATTGAAGCAGTCTGGGGGCAACACCTGAGATCAGTTTGTAATTGCTGCTCAGAGCAGATGGTTGCATTGCTCTTAATCAAGCCAATTAGGACCATGTATTCTCCAGAGGGGTACTGGGTGACATCCCTGAGGATAGGAAAGAGGTTGATTTCTTTTACGTAATTCCCCAAAAGCTTGTGAAAAGTCAGTTTGTGGGTATGGGTTGGTTGTGGGTGTTTTTGGGTTTTTTTCAACTAAAAATTTTGCTTTACTGGAATTAGTGGACTGGAGATGCAGAATTTGCCCAATATCTAATCAAAGCACATGGAAATCTCAGACATGTTTGTGTTACAGCAAAGCCTGTGGACTCACTATAGTGCACAAGCTGGATCTTAGAAGTGTTTAGGAAATCTTGGGACACTGCTGGAGAAATTCTTATCTAGTAACACCCAAATCAGAATATTTCTATGCTTTGACTCATATTTCTCTTAGAAAGGGTCACATGAAATATAAATATTATAATTAAATGGCCTTCCTTAGGTGTTGGCTCATGAAACTGCTCCTACACCTAAAGGTTTCTTGCCTATAAAAATATTTGCTGTATCCTAACTCATGCTTTATGGCTATTGTAAGCTGCTCCTGGTCAGAAAAGCACACATCCTGTTACTGAATAAACCAAAACTGCATCATCTCCTCATGTGGATGCAGTGAGACTGTTGTTGGGAACTGGCTTATTGCAGCCCGCAGATGAGAATGCAGATGTCCCAATACTCATCCCAACAGGTGGGGAGCATTTGAACAGAATGGTGAAGACCTAGACACTATAGCAGTACCAAATTAATGAATTATTTTTAATAACTGTAGTAGAGTTACTCACTCTGAGGAGCTCTGAAGTGCTGCACGCAGCTGTACACTAGGGACGATCTAAGAAAACTTGTTAAATAAATCTTTGTAAGTTTTGGTTCTGAAAAATGGCTTGGAGAAATCACGTGTGCACGAACAATCATTCTCTACCTAGCTCTTTAGGCAGCTATATTTCTAGTGGAAAACACTTCACAACCCTGTTTGGATAAGAAAGAAGATTGTGACCAGACAGATAGGCAAATGCTTCACCTTGGGAAAACCACTGGCTGACATTTCCAGCCTTTGTACTGCCAATACGTTTTCATGGGTTTCTTCACCATCTCAAAAGCTGTCTTGAGTCCTGTGGAGCTCGTGCAGAGCTGCTGAGGAGCTGCAAACTCACGTGCACTGCAGGGTTAACAAGAAGCCAGGCTGTAAAAGCAATTCCAGCCCCTGCTAATCCCATCCATTCTGTTCTCAAGCTTTCCCAGCACAGCTTGTTGCTTCATGCACCTTTATACTATAGCAGAGCGTTTTATCTTTTAGCTGAAGTTTTGTAGGACTGTTCAAAGTAGGGACACTTCAAGCTGCTCTGTCCAGATAAAGGACAGGGACTGGACTTCTTGGAAATGCAGGATCTGTGCCCCCAAGTCAGAGTGTTTTTCCTCCTGGCACATGCTCAAAGTGCCCATAACCTGAGCACTGAGGGAAATAGTTTCCAGGGCAGGATGCTCTTGATCTTCTCATCATAGATCTGTGTTGTGGCCTGTCTGCTGCTGACAGCAATATGCTCTCAGATATTTAGAGATGGACCTTCCTCCACTGGGTTTCATGCTTCTGCACTTTCCTGGCTCCAGGTTCTCTCAATATCTTTGTGACTCACATGACTTCTGGACATCTGTGTTTGTCACTCAGGGAAGCCACCTCAGGGTATCTGTTCTCTGGCCATCTTGCACTGGTGCAGCTGAAATAACCATGCCAGGGATGCTGATGGTCAGATTCTGTTCTGCCCAGGAAGCTGGGTGGGGTACACACACACAAACCAAGAGACCATGGTTGTCCTTGTGGCTGGTGACTGTCCCTCTCTGTAGAGGCCACTGGACAGCCATTAGGTGTAATTTTATTTCTCCTTGGCCTTTCTCTGCCCCCCCTGACCATTTCCCCACAGTTTAAAGCCCAGATGGACATTTCATTAGGGAGGGTATGACCTTTGGTGTCCAGTGCCCAGGGCAATAGCATCCTCCTGGCTTCTGCAGCAATGTAGGCTCTTCTGCAACACCAGGGTCAGCTGTGACAGCAATGGTAACCTGGACCTGGTGACAGAATTAATTCTAGACTTCTCCCATGTTAGACTGGATGCATTCCTTCCATACCTCTCTGTGAGTAGTGAAGGTAGAACGACCTGTGGCAATGATGTTTCAAGAAGGCAATGCTGTGCTGGTTTCAACCTGCCTACCTAGGGCAGCATCAGGCAGTCTCAGGGAGAGATTTCTCTTCAATGATTTACACACCTTTTTGTGTACCCAACAGATCAAGGTGCTGAGGACACACATTGACTTGGAAATCTCCCCTAACTTTATTTTTCCCCATTTTATTCCCATACCCTCTGATATTATCCAAGGCACTAAGTATTCCACTTACTGTAACAAGACACGGATTGCACTTAATTGTTTATCTGAACTGAAGCTGTAAACTGTTTAAATGATTCATCCATTAATATTCAAGGTGGATGCTGCTTTCACACATCTCACTGAGGAAAAAACAAGAGCTGCACGTGTTATTTTAATGAATCAGTAATTACTGTTCATAAAATGCTATGAAGATAAGGTACACCACTATTTATTAGATCATTATTTTAGGTTGTTTTATTTAATTCGGTGACAAGCACTAGAATTTACATGTGAAAGGAATGTGCTTTTTCTCAGACCTTGTGAGTTTGGTCTCTTCTCTCTAGCCACAAGCTATAGGAAGAGAGGGAATGGCTTGAAATTGCACCAGGGGAGATTTTGGCTGGATATCAGGAAGAATTTCTGTACTGAAAGGGTTGTCAGGCATTGGAACAGGCTGCCCAGGGAGGTGGAGGAGTCACCTTCCCTGGAGGTATTTAAAAGGTGTGCAGATGAAGTCCTTAAGGACATGATCTAGAGATCATGTCAGGGTTAGGCTATGCTTGGACTTGATGATCTAAAGGTGATTCTAGGTGATTTTGTGATTTGCCTCTGCTACCCTTTGCAAATAGCAAAGCACTGGAGCTTCATCAAAAGAGACAGGACACCAGCCCCTGGTAGTGATGTGCAGACCTGCTCTTACAGAGCATTCTGCCAACCTTGAGAGTTTACAGCCTGCAAATAACTTCGTTCAGGCCCAGTAGTTTCTAAAAAAAAAATAAATACAGTAAACCATGATTGCTTGTGCAGGCACAATGCAGGGTACCCAGACAGAGACAGGCTGGCTCAGCAGAGCATCTTGTTTCAGCCCCACATCACCCTTGCTCTCTCCACACACTCCAGGCTGGGGCCCCTCTGTGTCCTGAACAAGGAACAATTCATCATGTGAAAAAGGAAGGCGTCAGGCCACAGAGTAATTGCTGGGGACATGGGGATTGAATGACTGAAACCCCATTTAAATGACAGGAATTTTGCCTTTCATTTCAGTGTGGCCAGGATTTGCTCACAGGGAAAGAGAGGAAAGTTTCTAAGATTTCATTCAATTTGGATAAGCACCAACAGTTTGTTTGGTTATCCCAGAGCCTTTTATCCACAGCAAATACAATAGAAAGGGCCTTTGAGCAGACAGATTGAGAGGGCGTTAAATAAGTTGTTACCCTTTTGCTTATTCTGAGTGCAAGAAGCCAATTTTCATTGACAGAGGCTTTACAGGGCTGCCCACGTAAGATCAAGAAGAAGTAAATTGTATTTGAGACTTTAATGATGGAAATTTAACACGCTGCTTATGGTTTGCCCCGCACAAGCCAGGGGATCGATGCACAAGGGTCATGCATTATTGTAGCTGAAGAACTGTTGACAAATAATTATGTGGTTGCAGATGATTCAAGACACATACTTGCATAAATAGCTACAGGCAAGAAGTGTTTTTCCTTTATCAGAACTTGCCAAAATCTGATTTTGAGAAGTCTGTGGTGCAATGAAACAACTCCTCCTGGCTTCTCACCTCCAAAAGTCTCTGTTTTTTGTCCAGGATGGAATTGTGTGTGATGCAGATAGTGCATAGTGTTTCAGTGTAATTCTTCTCCACTCTGGTGCCAGAGAGGTCTAGTAGCAGCCCTGAGACTGAATCAATATTTGCAACAATTACACGGAACTTTACCTTCAAGCTTTCTGAGTTCAACTGTCTTTTAAATTTGGCAGAAATAATTCTCCACTCACTGTTTTTAGCAGCAAACCTGAACAAACAGTCCTGGCGAGTAGGTGACAGTCTGGTTACAGCTGCCTGTGCAAATCTGACTCTGGATTTGCATGGTGCCACTTTAAAAGGAAAAAAAAAAGAAGTTTTGAGAAGCAGAAACATATCTGCATAACATCATTGGGGTCAGGTACTCTGAGGAACAAATATTTCCATGCAACTAATTTATTGTCCTTAAAAAATATCTTACAGTTGATTGTTCATGAACATTTTAAAAGAGTTTCCCATATGGCAATTCTTTCTCCTCCTGACAGAATATCGATCCAGACGTTCTGTCAGCTCCTGGACACCTTTAGTTACTACCACAGTTACTGCTACAGCAGTAAAATTTATTGAACAGACATTCTTGTTCTACAAGGTGGAAACGAAGGTCTGTGTCTGCTCATTCCCAAAAAGTATGCTGTAATTGTCTCAGGAGGTGAAGAGCTTTGAACATTTATGGAGCTGCAGAATGTGTTTTCAAAAATGGATGCTAGGAATGACAACCAGAAAAAAATCAGGAAAAGAAAAAAGTAGGAAAGGAAATAAAACCGTTTTCAGGCTCTCGGTAACCACTGTTCCCTACTTCTGGCTGTGCAAATCGCTTCCTGCTCCTGACTAGAGTAAAACTTGCTATGAGCTCTGCAGGTTTCTCCCTCTCCCTCTCCCTCTCGTCTTTCCCTCATACTGCCCCTGAGAAGTGTCGCCCCAGCCCTGCAAAGCAGCTAGAAAAATCCATTTGTATGAAACGATGAGATTGCAGAGTGGAGACGTTTGGGTGAATGGCTGTTCTGCTCCCAAGGCCAGGTGCCCTCTCTGCATCCTAATGCACACTGCCATCATCACCAACCTCACCGCTGCCGTGTTGCTGACAGGCACGGAGGGAAGGGAGAGAGAGGGACCGTGTGCGTCCGGAGTGGGAAGTGGTGGCGTTTGGCAGCTGTTGTCTCATTAGTTTTCCATTAACCACCAAAAATAACATGTGATGCATTCCTATACCCCTCTAGCTTTCAAAGGTATTAAAATGCCCAGTGCCATCTGACTGGGAATATGAAAAGCAGTGCTGGAAGGACAGGTCACATTAAGCAACTAGGAAGCAAAGGGGCCAGCTGGTATCTTAAGAGGGTGTCATTTGTAAGGCACAAATGGGTCCAAGTGAGCACAAGGGAGGCTATGACCCTGGGCACTGAAGCACATACTTCTCTTTAAGCAGTTAGCAATTCTGCTAAATTCATTGGCAACAGTATTTTTTACTAACTCTTTTCTGTATCTAATGTTCCCTAGATAAAAAAATAGAAGTGATAATATCAGCATGCCAGTTGTTGAGGCTTACAGGCTAAATGTTTGCAGAGTGCTTCCAGATAGGAACCTAGGAAACAGGCCCAAAGGGGACTCCAAGGGTACCAAATCTCATAGGAACATCCACTGCTTAATATCCTTTATAAATTTAGCAAGCTCCATCCTAGAACCTGTTACATTTCTCACCCCTGGTATTTTGGCTGGGAAACTATTCCCAAATGTTACCTTTCTGAGGATTAAAGCAGGGCTGTCAGTGTGGGCAATTGACAAAAAAAAAGAGAGAAGAAAAACCAATTAAAAAAAGATTATCAATTGCAGTATAAGCCAAAAGGAGCAAGTGTACTCTGAACAGTCCATTTGCTTCCTGCCTGGCTCTGGGCATCATCCCCATATTCCCTGCCACCATCATGTCACTGTTCTGCCTCCCTTGCTATTTCCAGGCATTATCCCCCTATTATTCCTTTCTCCTGTCTCCTGGCACCTTTCCCTCTTAATCTTTTTCCAAACAGTCCTCTGCCATGTCATTCTAAACATCAGAAAACCCAGGGACCCCTTACAGCCCTGGAACATGGACATTTGTCCTGTTGCACTGAGCTCCTGGTGCTCCATTAGGACCCAACCTGGTCCTAGGCAGGGGCCAGGAAAGCCTCTGGCTGGAGAGAGGACCCTCTGTATTTGATGAGAGAGCATTTCTACATGCTGGCTGATGAAATGAACTGTATGGAGAAAATGGAGGACTGATGGAGGAATGTTTGGAGAGGGTGGTTGTAGCATCAACCCCGTGCTCCCGAAAGCTGGCCATAACCATCAGGGCAAGACAATGGCTGAGCAAGCATCGGGAACCACAAAAGCAGGACAGAGCCAAAAACACAGTGACAAACCATTATTTGTCTTCTTTTTCTGGTCATTATTTCCTAGGATGAGAAATTGCTTTTGTTAAACATTTAAAAATTGAGGCCACTTTCTGTGCAGCAGTCAAGATCTGCCTGTCATCCGCATCTGACGGCGGGGAAAGGACCTGGTTTTGGATATCATCCATCAACAGCAGACTCGCACCACCATGTGACAAAGGGCAAGGGGGGTGGAAGGAGGGGGAAGTGTGGGAATGGGAGGGCTGGTAATTAACATACAGAAATTTCATTTTCAGTTGCCAGCTCAAAAACAACCCCAGCTTGCCGTGGCCCAAAGCCATTTCCTGTTGAGTGTAATGACTTTGGTAGTTGCTCTGGACTTATTAGACAAGCCACCAAAAAAACAACAGCAAAAAGCAGTCTTTGAAAATGAAGCAGACATTGCTAAGAGCAGCTATCCATCTTAGTCTCCATTTCCCCCTGGAAACAGATCCCAGTAATTAGCAGGACTCCCGCATCTCTCATGGAAATAAAAACCAAGTTAAATAAATCCCAAACCTGCTTCCGTCTCTCTGTGAAAATCATCAGAGGGCATGAAGTATGGATGATGCATTCACAGCAAAAGTGGCAACTGGCACCACAAAGGGCCAATTTGCTCCTCATCAAAAATGTCATGACCGCCCTGGTGCAGAGCCCTGACCTCGGGTAGCCTGAGACACCCTACTGCAGCCATCAGGAGCATTACAGTCCTGCAGCCATCCCCTTTCCACCTGAGATTGGGTCAGGGCCATGAAGCAAAATACGTTCAATCCTGACCAGGCAGTATTTGAGGGAGCCGTTGTGCATCTGCTGTTTTCCATACAACACCTTTACTTTTGCATCCACCTGATGAGCTCCAAACCGGCAGCCAAAAGCAACAGCGATGGCCCCACAGATCATTTCCTAGTCAAACAGCTGTGCTGGCAGTGCCGATTAATGTTTCAGGATAACTAACTTCCTCCTCATCTCTGATTCCTCTCTACCTCTTAGTCTGCTCATGTGGAAACACCACAGCACTGGATTTAAAGAGCGGTTCTTCTGCAAAGTTTGCCTGGTATGTGTCCGTGTTATGGCACGTACCCCTGTGAAAGAAAAAGCGTGTTGAGAGTAATGGAGCAGAAGGACAGAGGACCATCATTATTTTTTGAAGATGCTTTGGGGATTCCAAAGAACTCACTCACAAGTGTCAATTATGTAGGCATTTTGATGAGGCTGCCTCGCGGAAGGAAGTTTGGATCTGCCACACCTTCCCTGTGTTCAGAGTGTTTTCACCTGAATTTTAATGATCAAAAAGACCCTTCAAGCTTGGGAAAGATGAAACCAATAAAATGTTTGATGTGGAGATATGGCACAGGGTGACCCATGAGTGCTGTCCTTTAGGGATGAAAGATGTCTCATTTAAAGTTTTTCAGTTTTTCAAGCTCTCACAGAAATTAATTTGATTTCCTGGCTTTTGTATTAGCTTCCAATTTCTCTAGAAATTGGCTCAGGCAATTAGCCAGGACAGGGAGAGGGAACCTACCTGACTTTGTACTTAGACACCTCATCATTACCCAACAGAGGTATCATGGGTGGGTTCCCTCCATCAGCCCAAGTCAGCTGCTCCTGAAATTGGAATGCTGGAGTAACAAAGCTGTTGACACTACCAAAACACTCAGTGATTTCAGTCCTGAAAACCTTGCTAGCTAAAAAGCTTGTGTGAAAAGGGCTGGAGATAAGACGTTTTGTCCCCACCAGAAAGCAACTGATAAATTAAACAAGAAAGCCCAACCCACACAGTGCTGAACATCTGCATTCAGACTTTGACTTTTCCATCCTCTTAGAGTCCTGATTTAGTTAATTGTCCAAAGGTAGATAAAAAATTAGGCCTTCTCTTATTATGTCTGTGAGCTGTTGGCAACAAAGATCACCTGTATCTTGCAAACACTGATGTTCACTCTGATTTGAGGACTTGGGCTGCTCAAGTTTCTTCCGACTGCATTTGGTTTTGGCCCAGAAGAGGCAAGAGCAAGAGAAAAGAAGTCACTTCACAGTTTCAGGTCATGAGGAACCAGTCACACCTGCTGAGGTCCTTCCTAGAGCTCTGCACGGGGAGCCCTGTCTGCACAGGGCTTGGTGCTGTCCTGCTCATTCAGTGGGATGACTTCTATTAGCTTGAATTGTGTATGATCTCAAACCACTCTTTCAGTGAAGACCTTTCCCATCTATTTATAAAGAGAAATACCCTGGAATAGTAACGCAAAGTCCACATCCTGGAGGAAATGGAAGGAAATTTTTTCTTCACTGCCAAACAGAGTGAAACTCTCTGACTTGTATGATCTTCATGTTTTTCTTCGCACTGAAGCTCCTGCAGATGCACGATTAGATAGAAATCTCAGCTCCTGGTAAAAAGAGTGAGTACGTTTTTAGCTGGCAGGGTTGCACAGAAAAGCTTGAATTCAACGTTAGGGCTCAGGAAGCAGAAGGTGCATTAAAAATAAGTTAAACTATCATGCTTTCTTGGAATCTGACTCATGCTTTGGGGACTGGAAATTCTGGAAACGGTTAATTAGTAAAAACACTCGGGACATTCTCAGAACTTCTGTGCCAGGACCACAACGGGGTAGGATTTAATCTACATGTACAACCGCAATGGGAATTATGCACCCTGCTGTATTTTAATATCCAGCGAGACATTGCTTTGGCATGTTTAGATACCTCCATAGCTCTGCACATATGCACCACAATGGGATTTACTTACCTTTAATCCAAGCTAATCAGTACCCGTGGAAGGCACAACAGATTTCAGTGCAATTTGTTAATATATCCAATGATATTTTTTTTAATGCCTTTAATTTTTTTAGAAAATGAGTACCCCTGACAATCAGTATCTCATTTAGTTAACTTTGGTTCCTGCTTATAGAGGAACCACACAGAGGTGCTGAGCACCGGATCATAAGTTCTCAGGTTTCCTGTGCCAGGATGTTACCTCCTCACCAGAGGACTGTCCATCTGTTATTGAAACATGATGATTAACGATCCAGAGATGTAAACTAGATCTTTTTTTTTGTTTTCCTATCAGAGGTCACACGTTCTGTGTGAACAATTAAAAATCTGTAAATCCAAGAGCCTCGTATAAAAGACTTAAACATGTATGGATCAATCCCAAATTTAACCAAAACAATAAACAATGGGTAAAAGAATGTAACTCATTGCTATATAATATCAGTTTAAGTTCTAACTTTATCAAGGGAAATAGTTAACAAAATCCTTGGCAGTTCATTCCAGAGCTACCCTTACAAAAAAACAGTCCTGTCATTTATTTGCCATGTCCTTGATAAATATGCACAAAGAAAAAGGGAGAAGATTTTACAGCAGAGAATATCAATAATGTCTTAAGGCAGTCGGGCAAAATTGGTTTGTCTATTTACAAATCAATACATAAAACCCTCCATAAAGCTGGTACTTATTTGACTTTGATGCCTGAACATTATTGCGGGCATAAAGGGTTGTTCTCTGTAACATGTAATGGCACAGAGCAATGAGGCTGGCGTACTGCATTGGTTTTGTCAGTGTGTGCTCGTGTCACTGCAAACCATATGACTCAGTAGAGCTCGTGGGCTGTGGAGGTGTGCTGAGCAGCATGCCGTGCCAGGAATCCCACATGGATACACTTGAGCTATAACTTGAGGACCTCCCAAGATCTTCCTCACCTGTCTGAATGCTCATGGAATTTAGTCTCTCTGTACCATCAAATAAATCCAATATTTCCATCAGAAATTTCCCAGGGGGGAAGAATTTTCCTCTGTGTTTTCATTTCCTTGTACAAGGGAGACATTAGACACAAAGCCCCTTGTCAGGGCACAAAGCTCAGGTGCTGTCCTATGCCCTCTGTGGGAAAGGAGCATTTTCTGCCCCTTCGTATTGCTCTGATCATTGCTTTGAACGAAATGGAAGAGCTCTGGCCCTCCTGGCATACCTGAAATAGTGGTACGATGCTCTCCACTGCTGGGCAGATCAAGACTATGTTCACAAGGGGCTGGGAATAAGTGGAAAAGGCAGAATGGGCTGGAATGGGACAAGTGGTGTGATGGCAAGATGTTTCCACCAAAACATGGGGAAGATATTATCTGTAAACCCTACTTCCACTTCCTTCGGGGAAAGTCAAGATCTGCCCCTGGGAAAAGTGAGGTTTTTATATCCATGCAAGACTTTAGCTGGGAAAAAGAGCCCAGAAAGCTCAAGGACATTCCTTATATAATTATCAGAAACCTGAAATGTTGCCCAGAAAAGGACTGAGAGGAGATGCAGAGGGAGAAGTGATACCTTTCATTAAATTAGCTGAGCAGAGCAGTTGCAGTACAATAGAGGAGTAGACGAAAGACAGCTGGCTCTCAGGCACAGGAGCCCTTCTGCAGGGCTGAAATAGAGATGGCGCACTAGATAGACACAGCCCCTCAGCACAGCCAGGACCCCAAGCATCAATTTGAATGCTACAATTATGAAAATGTTGTCAATGTTAACAATTTGAAAAGGTCACTCGCAGGACATAGGATCAACCCTAAGAAATCAGTGAGAGAAAAACTGATTGGGTAGAAATTCCATAAAATGAGGGTCAACACCTCTTGTATTTTCCCCATCAGGATTTAAAAAGACATGAAGTCTGGGATATAAAGGCCAACAGCAAGAAATAAGGTTGGTTTTTTTTTTTTCCTCAGCCAGCAGTAAACAACTCACATCTTTCAGAAAATGAGACATGTCCCAAGGAATTTGAGATGGATCATTGCCTTTTATGAAACATTAGATGTGTCTGGAAGTTAACACTGAAAATTAGAACGCAGAGAATAGACAGACCACAGAAAAACATCATTATGTGCAACGTATTGACTTTCCTTTCACAGTGGGGATAACAGCATCATTGTTTAGGTAGGCAAATTGGAATTGAAATGGGAGACCAAATCCACCTTGGATTTTTTTAAATTTTTTTTTTTTTGACAAGATGAAATTTGCTGCAATGTCCTATATTACTGTATTATGCATTACTGCCTGGAGGAAAGTTTCTCCCCAAACACGCAGGTGAAAACATTTTGAGAGATCACAAAGGAGCTTAAAGCAATGAGCAAACACCAAATAGGCAGCGTAAGCATGATTAATTTGTTTCTACCAGCTCCCCCATTCAGAAAGGGATGAGCTGGGAAAAACATGGTTTATTTGCAGAAGAAACAGATTCCTATCATGAAGAGAATGGGGACAAAACTGCTTTGAATTCCTTTTGTTGCCTTTTGTGCAACAAATTCTCCAACACAGAGATGTAAAACTTGAAAACTCCCACATGCTAGAGTGCTATCACATTACTATTTCCAGCAACAACAGTCTGTGATCAAATGTCTTTGTTCCCCATACCTCCCTTCCCCTCTTGTGTGCTCTTTATTTATGGTCTTCTGCCTGCTGGTTACCAAATTATTACATCACTGAATGGGGAAGATGGGATCCCTGATAAAGAACTTGGTATGAGCAGAGACAATGCTGGTGGTTTATCCCACAAGGTACTTCCTAGGTGATGTGTGCCACAGCATGTGTAGCCCAGGGAGAACAGACTTTCTGAATCCGAGATGTTGCTGTTGGGTGATATGCCTGGCTTGGTGGCTATGTGAGAGGTGGGTTGAAGGTGAAGACAGGTTCAGAGTCACCACTGTGTCTTGGTGGCATGGCAGAAGGAGTGGTGGATGGTGGTGTGAGATCAGGAAACAATGGCTGTGGTACAACTTCTCAACCTGGTTTTGCTGCTGAATCAGTGTGAATAACCATGCCCTGAATCTGGGAGTAGGAGCTTGGTGATTTCAGGTCACCTACTTTCTGAGGCCACCCATCCCTGTTCTCATGACGAAGCAGCTGTGGTATCAAAGTTGGACACATCTTGTTTGCAGCCTCATGACTGCAAGAGTTGGCCCACATCTGGCTCTCAGGTTTACTGTGCTGCTGTTCCTGGCAAGCAGCAGGGATGGTGCTGCTTCCTCTGCCAGCCCTTGCTGCCCAGTGGGGTCAAAGGGCATCTAGGACTTGGGCAGCAGCCCCTCTAACTGCTCCTCATAGGGTTCCTGACTTCAGCTGGCCACCGAGCACATATCCTTCCTGCTGCCACCTCCCAGTCTCTCATTGTCTCTTTTGTGCGAACCTACCCAGGAGATTTATCAGATGGTTTGCCATAACCTGGCAACTGAACTGACAGTGAGCCCTGAACATATGTAAGAAAATGCTTTGGATTTCATGGGGATTCAGTGTCATTTTGGTTTCTTTTAGAGCTTTGTTTCTCTTTTTTGTCCCTGAGAATAATTCCTGTTTGTGCTAGTGATATGCACAGCAAAAGCAGTCCTCAGATAAGTGGGAAAATATGCAAACAACAAAGATTTGGAGGAAGGCAAGAGATTTTTCTCAAGGTTTATGTGCCTTTATGAAGTGCTGAACACCAGTAAAAACTCTAAACTCTAGTTTATCTGTATGACCTGAGATGAGAAGAGATCAAATGCACCAGCCCCAGGACTTTAGGGTATTTTTAAAGTTCAAATCACAATATAACCAGCTTTAAATAAAGCAGAAACACCAAACAGCTTTCTGGGGACAAAGTGCATTGCATGTTGCTCAGCTGTGGTTTAGAGGTTTGCTCCCATTTCCTTCCCCCATCCATCGCTAGGTTGTGTCTACTCTTCAGGTTGGTTAGCAATAAAGACCTCAGGGATAGAGGGAACCAGGATTGAAATACCATGAAAACCTTTGAAAACCTTCTCTTGCTGCCAGGAAACCACCTTTCACTGCAGCTGAGTATCTGCTTGCATTTGAGGGTTTGCTGGAATCTGGTTGAACTCAAATGAAACTGTTGCTGGGTGAGGAATAATCTATAGTAATGATCCGAGGTAGTGCCATTTGCAGCAATGGCACTGTGTTACTCATTGCGTACCGCTGCCGCATTGTTAATGGCACCACTGAAACACACTGAGCCTATTAATGATGGGGGAAAAGCCTGCGGGGAGCTAAGCACCCGTGGATTTCGGAGGCCCTCAACTCACATCCTCTGTGCCAGCTGTAGAAATTTCCAGTCAGCCTCCTACACGCAGGGATTGCCATCCCCTCATATCTCCTAGCCAAAAATCTCATGGGAGCCCTCCCTAACCCATTCCAGTGTGCACAGCCTGCCATTACAAAAAGCCTGGTACTTCTGCAAGAGGAGTACCGAGGGAGAGGTGGAAAGGCAGGATCTTGTCTCGCTGATGGCTTCAGAAATGACTTTGCCTGCAAGACACTAATCCCTCCGCAACTAAACAGTTTCACTCTCCTATACTCTGACAGTTTCCCTCCTGCTCTCTCACTGTCAAAGCCACAGACAGATCAGTTATAGACTTCCCTCTAAAAAAAAACCAACCCCAAACAAAAAGAAAAACTCACCTGGCTCAGTGGAAGATGCTAAGATTAAACCTGGAGCTAAAGCTGACCCAGATGTCATCTCTGTAACTCTTGCAATGGTTGAAGATTGCATCATTCATTTCTAAGCTGGAGATCCTGCAGAGGTCATTGAACTAGAGGAAAGCACAACTCGTAAGGTGACAAATGCTACCAAAATTCTTCCTCAAAGCAAACAGGAGCCAGAGGAGAGGGTTAATTGCATGTTTTGAGTGGTTGGCTTCACAGCAAGTGAAAAAGATGTTAGGCTGTCACCACTTCCTCCATCATTACTGAAGGGGTACTGGCAGGGAGAAGAAAGCACACATCTCCTCAAAAGCTCACCTTGATCTTCTGAGTAATTACATTTCCATTAAGCATCACTTCCTGCCATCCCCCAGCTCACAGGTGCTCCCATATGTGTTTGCTCTCTGAGCACTCAATGCCACCTCAAAGCGGGTGGTTGTGGAGGCCCTTTCAAAGACCTGTCACCAGACCAAGCAGAGTAAGTCTCATTTTTCCCATTTATTCTCCCTGCCTACATTCAGTGTTCGGTGCCGCTAGCTGAATTGATGAGCAGCAGTCAGGACAAAGGGCTGTTTCCATTTGGTTTCATTAATGGCAGTGCAGCTGCAGTGAGTTTTCCACTCCAACTTTTCCTGGATGCAGGAGAGGATGAAACCACCTCAACAACAGGACAAAAGAAGATGCTCTTATCTCACATGGCAGAGGGCTTGTGCTGTACCTGGAAAAAGAGTCCGTGAGTAGGTCATTGATGGATCTGCTCCTTGCCAGGTTTTCCTGTGCTTTTCTGATCCTTACCTGGCCCAGGATCTGAGACAACATGGGTACTGGTCCGAGTCAGTCTGGCTATTCAGGCACTGGTTTCCAACAGCTAGGACCTGCCATCAGATCTGACGAACATTTCTGACAGCAGTGACTATTGAAACCCAAGTTATTTATTCAGGGCCTTTATTATATTAAAGAAGAAATCGTTAGTGGACCAGGTTCTGAGAAACAGCATTCACTCCAGACTCGTAATCCTGATTACATCCTTGTGCTGGCCTATGTGGCTTTTATTCAAGCTTGTCCCTCAAAAAGGGTCACCTAGCTCCTGTCCCAGGGTATTTCTATTTGCTTTCAATTGAAAATGGATGTTGTATAAGGATTTAATTGCCAGTTTTCCTTGTAGAAATTGATTTATTACTTAATAACACCCTTGCTGTGATGGGGCGAGAGGATGCAGAGTCTGAGCAATGGCTCTATTGTGCTGTCAGTATAAATTAGAGCTAAAGATGTTACTCTTTAACCACAAGCTTTGGGGTTTCTGGGTTTTTTACAAGTGCAATTTTCAGCTGACAAAAGGCTTTTTGCACAGCAGATTCTTTCCTGTTTAGGGTTTCATCCCACACAGTTTTCATAGCCTTGCTGCCCCCTGAATCTCCTGCAGACAAGCAGCATGCAGGGGAGTGGGTATCAAACTACAGGAAGGATAGACTCTGCTTTCTGCTCTGTGGATTGCTGTGTACAGCTATTGGTGATAATTATAGGAGGAAGGCTCATTGATTTACACTCCTCTCTCTGAAAAACTGAGGTTTCAATATTCCCAAGGAAAGGGAAAAATAGCCCCCAACTAAGAAACCTGTTCTATTTTATCTTTTATTAGAGAGGAGAGAGCTGACTTCAGGTATCTGTCATGAAGCTGCAAGACAGTTAAGTCTGAGAAAGAGCTTTGCTTCTGAAATACAGACTGTCTTATTTTTACTAGGATCTCACCCCAAGCTGAGTAGCCAAAATCTGAAGTAAGAGTGCGTCAGCTCTGAAGACATGGCCTTGCTCTGAAACAATGATTTGTGTGGAGCTAGGAGGAAGACCAGGACATGGGCACCATCCCTGGGTTTCACAATTTGGGCATAGCCTAAGTGTGCTGTAGATTTATTCCTCTATAAGTAGACTAAAAGGATGATACAGTCAGTAATATCAAAATGCCAGATATGGATAGAAAAAGTGGTATCAGGGTTTATCTAAAGCTGAGAACTCCAGATCTCCTGCTTCACTGCAGAGAGGAGTCCTGCTTTAGTTGCTGGTACAACTCAGTTGTACAAGGGAACAAGGAATGCCATATGGGCAGTCTGGTGTTTTCATCTGAGTTAATGTGAGCAGCAGTCTACAAATAAAGAAGACCTCTCTTTTTACTCTGCAGCTTGTTGTTAACTTCAGTTGTCTTCTACATTCAGCTGCTGAGAAACTCCCATGAACTGTAGACTCAACAGTCCTTGATTTCACTCAGCCCAGGACTTGAGGGTAGCCTGTAATTCCTTTGGGATACAGAGAGAAAAGAAAACATACTCTATATACTAATATAAAACAGGGCTTATAGGGTGTACTTGCTGTGGCACAAAGACTCATAATAGGGAGAAAGATTTATTTAGAAGCTTACACTTTCCTACATACACATGCATGTATGTACTCATTAGGGTGATAGAATGTACATTGGGAGCATTTAATACATTCTTCAATGCCTGAAGAATTTCTGTTCAGCTCACGAATTCATCAGTGAGTGGTAATGAGCCTTTTGCCATAGGATGCATTTCCTGGTGAAGGAGTCACCAGAAATCTGCGCTCTTCTTGATATTAAGGTTAATTGAGAATGGGAAAACTAAGTTAATCCTTGTCATTTTTGCTAAGTATGTCAATAATGATCCATGCTGAAACTGGAAAGGTAAAGTACCTGGAGCTGATGTACTTTGCTACCACTAATTAAAGAAGAACTACTACAAAGCAAAACTTTCACAACATTTTGTTAAACCTTTTTGTACTCAAAGTCTCCTTGGTATGGCAGAACAGAGCAACAAAATCTTGTGAAGATCATCTAAAACAATTCCTTCTAGAAAACAAATTACTGATTTTAGATATTCCTTTACAATTACTTCTCATGTCAATTGCTAGTTAATTTTTTTTTTGTAGTATAAATTTTTATTCTCATCATGATTCAGGTCACAGTGATCTTAAGAATGTTTTCTTGAAATCACTTTGTTTTCAGTCTTTACTGATTCTTATCCATATACTCAATGTCAAAGTCTCTGTTTTAGAAATTACTTACAAAACTTTTACACTCAGTACTCAATCTAATCTACAAATTAGAATTCTAATCAACAGATTAGAACAAATTCTAATCAACACCTACCCCATAGCAGGGGCATTGAACTGGATGATCTTTAAGGTCCCTTCCAACCCAAACCATTCTGTGATTCTATGTTTTAACAAGCATTCAAGGTCTTTACAAATAACAAATAAAAAATGCTTTTCTTGTGCCAAAAGCAATTGTTGTTTTATATAGAGGGAAGCAGAAATCAGTTCTCCAGAGGGGCAGTTTCTCATCAGCATCATTTTTTGCTGCTATGACCAGTAGTTACCAAAATCCTTCATGTGGCCACACCTCTCCCTTCCTTCTCATTTTTCAAAGAAAATTAAAATATATTCTTTTAAAGGTGGCTTTATTGGTCTCCATGATTTTCTCTCACTTCTGTTTGCTCTTGATAGGAAAACACTATATGTTGATGAAAAAGGTTGGGTTTTAGTGCATTGGGGAGATGCAGATTTGAATGTCAATGAACAATTTGGTGCTCTGAACAAGAAAACACTGACCACATTAATTTTTTGCATTGCCATAACGCATTACAGAATAATAGAGTATTTCCCTCCTTGCACTAATAGGACAGCAGTCTCTTACAAACTGCTAAAGAATGCACCATGCCATCCGCCTTCAAACATTCAGTCAAAAAGATAATTAAGCCATCCACTAAGTAATAGTAGTGATCTCTTTTATTTTCCCAGATGCTTTAATCCCTGCAAACACTATATTTCCAAACTCTCAAACATTCTGCTGTCTCCCTTTCTTAATAGAAATAAAAAACCCCACAGCTACTTCGATGGTATAATACATTATTTATTTGTTTATTTTAGTTTCCATTTAACTTACTAATTCTTTATCAACGAGATGATTTCCATACAGTATGCATGGCTGGATGGTGTGCTCATGAGTGGATGCCTGGGCTAGAATTTCTTTCTCTGATCATTTAAGTGCATCGGTCTCTTAATAGCACTCTACAGCTTCACCGAACAGGTTTAGCCCAGGAACCAGAGGCTACTATATCCAACCAAAATTCAAAATGTGCTTTGAACCTCCACAGTTTGCAAAAGTATGCAAAAACTCGCCAAGCTGACAACAATTTGGGTTTTTTTTCTTCTTTCAATACAAGAGGTTTCCCTTTTTTTTCTTTTTTTTTTTTAAATGAACATATCTCTAGGGACAGGGTTGTGAGTACTCGCTGAAGAAACTTGACTGGGCAAGACTTGCAAACAGAAGCCCTGAAAGGCGTAGGTGGGCAGCGAGGCGAACGTCACTGCATCCGCACTTCGTGTTGGTAGCCAGCCCACACGCCGGTGGCATCTGTTCATCTCTTCATTTGAGCTTGTCTCTCCCTGCAGTCCCTGGGAGAATGATGCCTTAATGCAGGCAGACCAAGAAAATTAATGTAAAGTATGTCCCCTTCTATTTTATTTATTTCTTTGCTTTTATCTTTTTTTTTTTTAAAGGAAAGCAAAAAATAATCTCTTGCTTGTTGATCCCTTATGAGGGATTTTAAGGTAATCTTTCATCAGCTTTCCTTACCACCACAAGAAAAAAACACCTCTCTTGCATTCTTACTTCAGGCAACTGAAGCATGAAATGGGAAATCTCATCCGCAGTGGAGAGCAAATGTGTCACCTTATTTATTAATTTCATGATCAGCTGAAGACTTTGATTCATTGGACTAACCCAGAGTGCTTTTGAATAAAAGCAAGAATAAGGACTAGCTCTGGTGAAGGTTGCTGAGTATCTCCTGATTATTTATACAGAGATGCGATTACAAATGTAGTTTTACATCCAATAGGAAAAATTACACTACAAAACCAGAAGCACTCATATCCTTATTCCTCCTGTGGAAAGTTTGAAGGGCTCTCCCTTTATCCCTGCCCAGTCTTTTCTTATAGCCTTGGTCACATCCCATTGTAACCCCTGACTCAACTTGCAGATTGTGGAGTTCTGCACCTTGGCTTTATGTGATTTAACTAAGCTGGTTTGCCACACAGCACATTGAGACACAGGAGTTCTGGCTTCAAGGTGTCATTGAAGTAAAACCACCAGAATTTAAAATATTGCAAAGTGGTCACATACTGTTCTGGGCTCACATGCTCTAGGAAAATGTCTGGTGTTTTCTTTTCAAACAGAGTTTGCATGTATTTGAACATTTAAACTCTTTGAAAGAGAACGAGGTCACCACAACCAGTTGCAGGGGACAGATAAGAAACTGACAGCTGAGCCAAAACCCAATGTCTCTTACATTACCTTAGCAATTTTCACAAAAATAGTCTTACTGGGACTTGAAAAACCGTTTCCTACACAGTATCTGCATATCATGGCTAAAAAACCAGCCGTCTACTGCTGTTGTGACTTGTCATTCACCTGGGAAACACTACAGCAAAAATTTTTGGCATCTAGTTCTAAACTTTTTAGATCTACAGCGTTATCACAGCACCTACTTGTACTTGATGGCTCCAGAAAAAGACGTCGGTGGTTTAACTGGCAGTGGCAAAGCGTGCTGAGGTCCTGGTGAAAGCACAGCCCTGTGGGGAAGAAAAGAGAATTAGCAGGTACAGGTTTGGGTAGAATAGAAAGAATTACTGAAGTGAAAAATTGAGATGCTGTATTTCCATGAAGATACCCCCAGTAACAGCCAAAGATGCCTGGCAACATATCCATTAAAAAGCCAACCTCACATTTATTTTGCTGTATTTGGGAAACAGAACACGTAAGCACAATCTTTCAAAAATCTACGTTTTCCTCTTTTCTAGAGCAAACAGAAGGCATCTTGCACACTGAACCAGCTTCATAAAAATGACTCCAAGCTTGCAAAAATAGGAATATGTGTGAGAGCATAGTGAAGGAGCTCCCTTCTGCAGCCTGAGGTCTTGGATATAAAATCAGGGGAATAGTAAAAGGAGAGAGACAGTTTGACAGTTGCATGGACCTTGGCTCAAGTGGGTGCCATGTCACAGTACGATGTCCCCACTTCAAGCTGGATGCTGAAAAGAGGCAGAAAAGATGTGAAGATTGAACAACCTGTTAACTGTTAAAAAAGAAAAGAGCATCTCATCTGTTCAGTCTATTGATAACGAGCCTAAAGGACAACACATCATCATCATTGTCTCTAATAGCTGCAGATGGGAAAAAGCCCTCAGAAGTGAGGGCTCTTCAGAGCTGCAGGCTAGAGGAGAACAAAATCCAACAGCAAAGAGCTGAAGCTGGATCTTTCTGCCCTCTGACTATGGGATGATTGTTAAACCACGTGGCCACTAGGAACAATTCCCCCAGGTTCTTCGTGGATTATCCAGTGATGGATATGTTATAATTAAGAGTGGACAGGTTTTCCAAACCTCTGATCTTCATCCAGATGTTAATTCAGAGACATTTTCTGGTCTGTTTTATGCAGGGGAGTTGGCTGAGATGATCTTGGCAGTCCCTTCTGGCTTTATAATCCATAAACCTTGTCAATAATTCACACAATCACTCCAGATTTCACAACACAATCGCACGCAGAAGACGTGATGAAGAGTAACAAATCTAGTCCTGATCTGTATTCAAAGCTCCTCTTTTAAGTGGAAATGCATATAATGGTTGATTCACCCAGCACACACACACACACACACCCTCCCCCTTGATCCACCATTTAATCAATTAGGGGGGAAACACAAGCTGACATTACAGATGAGCAAATATGTAAATCAACCTATTTTATGCCTATAAGGCGATTAAGCTCATAGGTATAAAACAATTATCCTTTAAAGTTTGATTCTTTCTCAAAAGAGAAGCCTGTGGCATTTAAAAATGCATGTTTAGAATCTGAAAGCCATTGTTTTTTGTGTTGGTTAATGGATGTGGGGCCAGAGGGTTAACTGAGCTGTTAGATGGCTTTTCAGTAGGCATCAAAAAGAGCATGAATGAGTCCCAGTTTGACAGCTTGTAGATAAACTGTAGATGGGAGACATAATTTATATGTATTTTAAAAATTCAACAACAACAGCAAATAATTCAAGGGACTCTAGCCAGCTGGTCTTCCTTCTAAAACTGGATATGGAAAGCAGGGAGTCTTTGCACAGCGATGATGACATGCAAAAGCCTTCTATATAAATTTACACATTTATCAAGTCTTTGTGGAATAATAAGCTACAATCTAGCCAGCCTGGGGCAGCCTGCTGTAATTGTTATGATTTGTTTTCCTGATACAGTACAAATTCCTTGGTAATCTTTCCTGAATTTTAATAAGGGAAAGGGAAGACTTAATTAAAGAATTCTTTGTGCCGTTCTATAGTGACTGCCATCTGTGAATGCTTCAGTTCTTGGTCTTATCTCCATCATGCAGCCCACAGCTTCGCCTTTGTAGATGGTGGTGGTAACTTAGGCTGAAGGAGTGGAATAACTGAGTAGTGTGGGTTTTAGGGGAGCATGCACCACCAGCATCTTCACTAGCTGCTGCAGTGAGGTGAGGACCAGAGCCCTTTGATCTGCTCTGATGCATTACATGCTGCTTAATAGCATTTATTCCAAGATAAATTAGGGAAAACCTGGTTTACATATGAAAAAAGCATGAACCTTCTTTTTTTTAAAGGGGTATGTATAACATAATTGACTTCTATCAAGCATGTTCTGTGGTGTCAATAGGGCCTTTTGTATGTGGAACTAAATGGGCTTTTATTTTTACAGCAATGAAATAGGGAAATGTATCTCCCCAGGGACTCACTGGACACGTCCCAGAAGCTGGTAGAAAAGAGATGAGCTTCTCAGCTGCAGTTCTATACATACAAAGATTATGATTTATTTGGAAATAAATCCTCCCTTCCTATGGCTTTGGGAATAAGCAATATTTAAAACAGGAGTTTGTAATGAAGACTGGCTGCCCCAGTTTACAAGACCCTAAAAAGCCACATTAACTGATGCTTTTCTTCACAAAAAGAAACCTGTGACCTGGAAACTGGCTTGGGTCTTAGAGCAGGTTGTGCCTGACAATTGGCAACAAGCAATCTAGAAACAAATTCTCTTTGCCTTGATGTAACGAGAGCAAACTCCAGGGGCAGCATATTGAGCCCTTGCTCCCTCCTATTCCCCTATTAGAAGTTCTCTGAGCTCATGATAGATTTTGAGCATCTCAGTGCACTGACATGTTCATGGCAGGGTTCAGGGCCTGGTTTGATGGGGCTTTGTGCAACCTGGAATAGTGGAAGGTGATCCTGCCCACTGCAGGGGGGTTGAAACTAGATGATCTCTGTGGCCCCTTCCAACCCGAAGCATTCTATGGTTCTGTGATTCTATGACATGAATGTGTCTTAATGTGAAAAATGCAGGTAGCAGGTGATGATATAGGTGAGATTTTTTGCCACTGCACATTGTACATCACATACACTCTGGTCCTGTTGTGGTAGGGGGTCAGTTAAATAGCTCTTGACAATATCATTGGTAACTTACAGACAATCCTACAGTAAGGTGTTTGAGATGGAGCTGTCTCAGAATACAGATAGATGTTGGGGTCCAATTCTGATTTACACCAGGAGTTTCCATCAGGACAAGACCTGCCTGTCCACATCCACTTATGGGATCAGATCTTTGATCCTGAAAAAAGCCTTACCAAAGGGTGTCCTTCAGCTTCTGACATATTTCCCCTTAAGAGGCGAAAGTTTTACAAGTCTCTCTCTCTCTGGCAGTTGAGCCCACATTGTCACCTGCTGGTTAAAGAGCAAATCTTCACTTTCCTGCCTGTGTTTATAGCCAGGATAATTGAGACTTTCCTTATATTCAAATCAGTGTTTTGAAGAGCAGATGAAGTAGTCGATAACTGCAAATAACTTCAGGGCAGGACTGGTTGGTGCAGATTGTGCCACCTTTCCGATACGATACAGGATAGATTTTAAGCTTTCTATGGAAAAGAGCTAAACAAAGCTTGGCTAAGAAGGCTCTGCTGATTTCAGCAGCCTGGCGAGACAGGGCATCCATCAGTCACATATCCAAATCACAAGGCAGGTGAGGTTTTAGAGATAAAAATAAATAGTGGAAACTCCACCTAGTTACATACAGAAAACTGTGAAATAGTTTGCTTTGATCATCAACCTTAACATATGTTACTAAATATATTACTGTGCTTCCTTAACATAATTTTACTGGAAAAATTGAAGTATATATATTCATGCACCTTTTGCTACAAGAAATTAAATGTTTGCACAACATGTTATTATCCCTGTTCTGTTTAAGGATTCCTAGTAAAGTTTTGAAAGCTTTGCTATTCTCTGTTATCTCTTATACCTCTTTCTTCCATTCATCTAACGTACATGCCTGATGGGCCAAGGAGCTGCTATTGCCTCCAGTGCTGCTGTCAATACAGGCATCTGCAGCACTTGACTTGCATTTGCACAGTGAGTTTTTTCCTTCCATGTTGATCCCCTCTGGGAGTAACCAGCATTCTAATTATTAATCGGTTAACTTGGTGACTGGAGAGCCAAAAACATAATCTCTAGATAACAACCGTCCAATTTAAACCTGTCCTAAATATGTGTGTGTTGGAGAAGTATCATGGGACTGTCTGTCTTCTGTTACACCTTGATATCACAGCACAGGGTTTCCCAAGAGAGCGGAGAAAAGCAACAGCAGGCCTGACAGGGCTTCATTCTGTCCTTTATGAACAGACTTTACATGTAGCATGATGCTGCTGCTTTAGCTGATGGATGGATGAAACCCTGAACTGTGGACAGAGGGGTTAATTTTTTTTAAAGAAGAGAGAATTGCTTTTGCCTTTTTTCTCTCTTTTTCTTTTTCTTAATCCATTTGCACCAAAACCTAATCAAGCAAACAACTTTTTTTCTATATGTAGAAACATTCAGTTTGTATTCTGTTTTTATTGCACTTCTGTGTCCTTCCAGCTATATTAAGGTAGATCAAAACAATATAGGAACATATGTTCCTGTCAGATTTAATGTGCAAACCTTCTTAAATCTCCCAAAAGCCTTTTCAGATGTAGACCTACATTTAAGTAAGCAATTAATTATTGCATAGCTCTTCCAATGAAAACACGATTTGTTTGCAATTTAAACCGCAGTTCCAGCTCTTTTGAAGTTTCCTGCCTGCTCATTTCCAAGTTAAGCATTTGTGCAAATTTGATCTCAGGCAGTACCTGTCAAATCATCAAAAAGGCACTGGGGAGCCTCCATGTGTCAGGAAGGATCTCCAGTTCTTCCCTCACCACTGTGGAGTTCAGGGAGCAGGCAAATCCATTCACACATATCGGTATATACAAACCACCGAACTAAAACCTCTCGCCGAAAGCCTTAAACCACAGTATCTCACCTAAAAGGACACAGACTTCCTATGAAAACCAGAGGAGAACATTTAATTAATCCCATGGCACTATGAGATACCAGGTAAGAGGGTGTGCTTGGGAAGGATTTGGGAGTGAAGCATTGGTTGTCCTGGTTCATGAGTCAGGCACAAGTGATTTTCTGAAGAGAGAGTGTATCTGCAATTCAGCTGTCATGTTGCCAACTGTTCCTGGGGACCCAGCACCCTGACAGGGCAAGGAAATACTATCCACCATAGCTAGGTGCAAAATATGTCTTTCTACTAGAAAACTAAAGGCAGTACAATAGCTTGACATGCAGTAAATCGCCTTCACTGTGCAATGCATTACCTGCTCTTAACCCAGGAGAAGGCACTTAAAGCCCAGGTACAGAAAGGCCCATAAATACATAGAGAGAAATCTGAGGGTTAACATGGGGCTGGTTGTGTGGGTTTTGGAAGGAGAGTATGCAATTCATCACTTGGGGGCAATCATGAGAGGGATGTTTAAATAACTCAGAGGACACAGTGCATATAAATAATAATGAACAGAATAAAATGCAAATGGCCTGGAAGGAATCAATAGTCATGAATGAAATCAGCCCTCAGATCCTAATTGAAATGAAAATGAGATGCATATTAAATATGTGCTTAATAGAATATACATAATATGAGCATCCTGAGCTAATGAACAAGACCTTTCCATCACACAGATACATACGGGCAGGCACCCCTCCAGGAAGTGAATGCCAATAGATGTACCCACCCTCACCATACTTCCATGCATTGCTACTTATATATACATATACATATAGTATAATGGAAACAATGACCTTCTAACCTGTGCTAGGTCTCAACCACAAGCATTCATGAAAAGACCAGCTGTAGTTTCTGAATATCTGTGAAGCTCTGATAGGTATTTTACATACTGCTCCATTATTAATTGGAAGCTTTTGTTTGTGTTGGAAGTAGCATGTGCCAAGGCTTTATTCTGCGTTGTATTTTAGGCAATTTTGCAGTAACTGATTGGGTGCTAATTGCTCTGGCTGGTTCCTTGGTAGCCTTTCATTGGACCTCACTGACATTCGCAGAGGGGCTGGAGTTATTGCCCTTTGAATCTAATTAAAGAAAATGGAATTCTTTCCTGACATGGGCTGGAGTTGAGGATCTCATGATATCTCAGCAGAAAGCAGGTATGTGCTCTTGTGGGGATGATCTACCCTGATGTGGTAAACACTGGCACACTCCCTTCAAGTAAGAAAAGACTTCCCTTTTTAAGACAGATTTCTGGTGTTTGTGTCTTGGAAGAATGAGCAGCAGTGTCAGGAGTATCAGGGTCACATGCAGGTCTTTGTTAGGGCTGCAAATATCAGCACTCCTTAACACAGTCCTGATGAGACTGGAGCACACGATGCTCTGTAGCCCTGGCACCCAAGAAATCACAACAACTGGGTAGGTCTGAGCCAACATGGCTCGTGTAGGACCACCACCCTGTGTTGGAGAATACAAGTTAAAGATGCCCAGCTTGCCATTGAAATGCTGATTGGCCTTCGCCATGCTGGTTACCTCAACCAGTAAAGCAGGATGAGACATATTCTGCTCCTGGGCTAAAAGCCCAAAGCACAAGAGTCTTAATTGCAATTCTGTCATGGTTAATCTTTGAGGTGTATCTCTCAACTCCTCTGCCTCCATTTCCTCATCTCCACCCCACATTTGTCCTAAGTGCTGCTTGTTTAACATTGCTATGGGGTTTTGAATATATTCTGTGCTAAATCCTATCTTAAAGTACCTAACGTTTAAACAGGTTGAGCTTATTTTATTGCTTTGCAAAGCAAATGTCATCTGTATTGAATTTCTTGCCTCATCTGCTAACAAAATTCCCCTCTTTGATTCTTTTTCCCCATATCTGTGCAGTCAGGGTTGTTGAGGAGAGAGCCGAACACGATAATTGACGGGCTAAAATTCTCTGTCTTGCTTTAGCATCCAACAGTAACGTTACTGCTTCATCACTACTGAGCCAGGATCCCAACTGGATATCAGACCGATGAGGTCTTTATCCCAGTCCCATTACTGGGAGGAGATAACGTTCTTCTGAATCTGCACCCACTTTACTACTGGATGGAGGCACTCACTGAAAGGGGGAAAAAAAGGTTTTATTATTTCTTATGTTGTATTATAAGTGGCAAGAAGGTGAAGTAAAACCTGTTAACACAGCACGATAGTTCTTGCAACATAGTGGAAGGCTTTGTCATGGGCCACTCAGAGTTAAGCTGCTGTAGAAAACTCAGCGGGTTATCTTCATGGGAAAAAATGGGTCCAAATTATCTCTGGTGTAAACTACAGTGGTTTTAGGTGTTATTTCAAGGATCAGCACAGCAAGATGTCTTCCCTAATCTGTTGACAATTCAGGGTGTAGCTTGTGCTTTGTTCCCTGGCTGATGGGGTAGCACAGGAGAGCAATTGCAGTGAGCTATGCAGTTGCCCTGGTTGTGCTGCCAGGGTGGCACTGCTCTCACCCATCATGCTACATCCCTCTGCTTGGTCTCAGTTGAGGCATCTCCTTTCTTAGAAGTGAACAGGGTTGTTTGGGAGGACCTTTAGCTAGAAGCTATTGCAGTCACTTGAGTAATTCTTCCAGTTATATTCCTTTCTCTTCCAGCAGATGGTTGTCTCTAGCTGTTCCTCTGTAATTTTGCTCCTTATTTAATGACTCAGAGCAGTGAGAAGGCAAGAAAATGGAGACTGTTGATATGATGGATCTGTCCTTGTCCCCTGGCCTGCATCCTGTCACCCTGCTTGCCCAGAACTGGTGCACTGGGTTTCAGCCCATCCTCCCGCAGACCCAACAACCTCTACATCTTCAGGAGAGTGGCTTTCAATTATATGCAATAAGCTTGTAAGAACTTGAATCTATTCTAGGCTACTGCTGCCAGGTACAGCAGATGTTATCTATTAAAATTTAACTTCCCAGAAATTCCTTCAATTCAGAAAACATTCAGGACTGTGGACTCCTGTTTTGTCCAGTCCTCCTCCCCTGCTGTGTAGGTTTTGGCAGTGGAAACGTGTATGAGTGGCTATAGAGCTGGTCTTCTTCTCTAATATCTCATTTGTCCAGAGCTAATCCATGAGCCTCCAGTCCTAGGCAGCCTTCAAGGCATCAGGAAGTAATTTTCCAGATGGGAGGAAGAAAGAATAAGGGGAAAAAAGTTTTTTAAGCTATACCAAGAAATTCTCATGGTTGCAAACAAACTAAACTGAGAGGAGTGAATCCAACTAAAGAACATTCAAAGTTCAGGCTTATTTTAGGCTTTTATAAGTGAAAACTCATGTAGCTACACTGCATCAGAGCGTCCTTGGAATTTGTTTCTTTGCATTTCTTTTTCTCAAAATGAGACAATCCCTCAGTTAAAAAGGTCAGGGCGCTCTAGAGACAGAGTTGAGAAGAAAATTCCTCCTACTGTCCTCCCTGAGGAGCAGCATACCAGGGCACGTTGCTGAAGACAGCAGCAAAATGGCTCTTTGCACATCCTGGGATGAAGCTGAGGAGCACTGCATGGCTTGGTCTGGAGCATGTGTCATTGCTGCTGGCCTTGGCAGGAGCAAGCATGACCACAGGCTGAGTGAGCACTGGCAGCTCGCAGGGTCACAGCGTGCAAGGAGCTTGTGCTATGTTCCTGACATCCCTATCTGGTAGGGACCACATGGCAATGGAGCTGAGACCAGGGCTAAAAACCCTGAACCCACACCTCATCTATCAAATGGCCACTGCTGCCAATGCTAGAAGATACCAAGAGCGAACTAAGGGATGTGAGAATGGCCTCACAGAGAATAAACCATTTAGCTGAATCTTCCCTCCTTTTGGAATATAAACTATTCCTATGTGATATACATTATTAAGGTACACCTATTTCTAAATCTATTCATGCAATTTAGAACAGGGGCAGGAGTCATTCACATAGGACTCATGTACTGTTGGAAAGCAGTGCTGGGAATCTTGGGAAAACATGCAGTTTAAACTGGTCTGGAGTTGGTAAAATATTCAGGATCAGTCACCGACTTCCCCACCAAGCTGCCCTCATCTACTACCAGACATTGTATGGGGATTATCAACTTCTCTCTTTCCTACACCAATGTCACCCTCATCTTTAGGAAGACTTTGTTGCATTGGCAATATCAAGATCAGCTTAGTGCTTATTATGTTGGTTTCAGATTTTTTTCTAAGTAGAAAAGATTTTATTTTAAAAAGTGAAATTACCAGATGGGAAGCTAATTTAATAAGTTGATAATATCTGTTCATTTTAATTAGAAGACTGCACATAGAGCTGTCTACTCGAAATACAACCCAACACAACTGAAATAGTCAAAAACTGACAGATCTGATTTATTTTTTTTTTTCCAAGTAGGAACTTGAGAGTATCTATTTCTTTAAAAATGCCTTGGAGAAGATATTTCATTTACAAGAGCTTTCTTTGAAGAAGACTGACTGAGGCAGTCAGAGACTTGGAAAGTGACAAAGAGAAAAACAACTGAGTTGATAAACAGTGAAGACTGTCGGAAGAAAGAAGCAAATAAAATCTGCAAAGAATCAGCCCAGTTTTGCCATCTAAACCATTGTTACTTTTCTATAAACTACGGGCTGAATGCTACTGTGATTCACAGTACAGAGCTTTTTTTAATATTGTGCCCTCTCTACACAAATATTCCATGGATGGGAGAACTGGGTTTTATCTCAATATTGTATTTCCATCATACAGAAAGTGTACAAAAACCAGACTGAAACTCAATGCAGAATTCATGGAGAGAGGAAAAAAGCAACATAAAGATCCATAAATGTCTGATAAAAATCAAGATGTACCTTCCAGAGAGAAGATTATGTAGGACTCTCCTGCCCAGAACATAAGAGAATATTCTGGTTTTACGTGTACCTACTTTCTACCTCTGTTTCCACTGAATTAAATAAATGGAATTTAAAAAATAATTTTCAGCCATACAGCAATCTCAGAAGCTTATTAATGGGTGGGAAATGTTGGCTGAGAGTAGTGTGGTTAGGAATCACATTACTTTATGACCATGTCACCTGGGTTCAGATTAAGATTTTAAGTCTCAAGAAATGATTACTCACTCTTCTCTTTGTCAGAGATTGAATACTTAGAACAATTCAGAGAGGAGATAATCCTTGCTGTATTTTACACAGGGAAAAGGCTGAGACAGAACATGTCACAGGGAAAGGTTGGATAAAGTTGCATCTATTTTTCGTGTATGTGGGGACAGAGAAAGAAGCCCATCTCCAGATGCATTTGAGTTACAGGGAAGACAGTGATTTTATCAAGAGGAAATGGGAGAAAGGGGAATTTTCCTTGTTTCTAAACAAAAGCATCCAGACTTTGTTCCCACTAATACATGTGATGTAGTCAATGTGAAGTAAATTCTTGTTATTCAGCTGCTTCAGCTTCCACATCTCTGCTCCACCAGCTCTTTCTTAGCTCGCTTTCATTGCAAAGCCCATGAAGACTCTGCCCACCCTCTCTGCTAGAGCTGCTCCAACCAACAGAGGTTTTACGAAATACTTTGCTGTTTTCTCTCAAAAGTAAAAATCAGAGTTGGCACCTTCTGAGCTGAGGCTGATCTTCACACGAGCTAGAGGCAAACCTGTGGATTCATACCACACATACTCTTGTCCAGTTCGATAGCAACACACAAAAAAGTGTCACCTGCACCTGTCATCACTACAACAGTATCTCTTACCAAAGGGGAATGATTACAAAAGGCTTGCAGATGAAAATGATCCTGGGAATAATTGCAAATCCAAGATGAAAAAATCTGAGTGACCTCCTTTTAAACACCACAGAAACATATTGGTAAGCCCTTACAATTAGGCTGCAAGATGAATATCCATTCACTCATGGTTAAATTTCAAATGAACATGATCTAACTAATCAATTGTTGTTTATTTAGCGTGCTCTAACTGCTCAAGTAAATCTAAATTAATGGCATGAGCAATTGGATTAATTTAAGACCATGTATTTCCTTTCCTTATGCTCTGCTGCTCACTGCTGTTTAAATGGGAGCAGCCAAATCATTTTCTTCTCTGGGCCACACACCGATCACCAGAATCTGGGTCCCAGCTGCTCTTTTCAGAATTAGCCCTCCACAAGCTCAACTTCTCATATGTGGCAGAGATCCTGATTAAACTTGCCAGATAACTCTTAGCTCTAGGACAATTCAAATCTGAGATTTCAAGCAATGAAACATCAGGTGTACAGAAAACTAGCAAGGGTAATTCCCACTAGCAGGAGAGGTTTGAGTTTGAAGTTAAGAACAAGGCTCCAGAGGCCTTGGCTTGTGGTATAAATATCTTCTGGCACACAGCTGAGCCTTTAGGCTATAGCTCAGTGTAAACAGGATGTGATGTCTCCTCCTGCCTCTGTTGTAATGCATGGAGTGAGACATTGCTTACTGGGGATTGCACTGGAGCTCAGGTATGCGTGGGATGGATCTTCTAGACACTGAAGTCAATAGTGTTTTGTACCTCAGGGCCTGCCATCCTACTCAGTCAAGTCTACTTTCCTGCAGATCTCCTCCCTTCTCCCAACATATACTCCTCATCTCTGTCATGAGCCCATGTGCTGTGATGGGTCTACACACGCACAGTGTGCATCTACTTCTCCACTCCTTTCTGGGGCTGTGGTTCAGCAATGCTCCTGGCAACACAGGATGACCACAGTGACTTTGCCATACAGCAGGTAATGCAAGCAAGTCCTTGTCTCAGGAACCCAGAGCTTCACATGCTTAAAGCAGGTTTGCATTTCAGGAATTTAAAACTTTTTTCTTTTTTAAAATTCTTCCTTTCTAGAAAGCCAAGGCTTGGGAAAATTTTTCCACTTACAATCTGCTACAGGGTGGTTTTAGGAAGGAATCACTTCACTGAGATGGCTTTTAATCAAGCTGAAATAGCTTTGCAGCTCAGCCCTTTCCTACCATACTCTGGATGAGATCTTAAAGCCCTTCCTACACCAATGGATGCCCTGTTTACTTACTCTGCAGTCCTTGACACTCCTGTCATCCAACAGCTTCTCCAAACAGCAACAGGGAGCCTTCCACAATCTGCTTCGTGCAGCTGCTCTGTCCTCCTCCTAAGCCAAAAACACAGACTCCAGGCATTTAGCTTTACTCCAGTCCATAGAGAAGGGAAACACATCTCTTTGCTTTTTTTTTATGCTGTTACTCTAACCAACCTGGTGTAACACAGATGCAGGTCAGCCAAGGGTGGCAATTCAGATCCAATACAATATAGGAAGAATGGATCTTAGAAATAGGAAAACCTTGAGTACTACTATCATTAGTATTACTTAAGGCTTTAAGTAAGCCTAGAAAATCAGGAGTAAAGATAGGCATAGTATTTATTTGAACCTTAATCAAGCAAGTGTATAAGCTGCCCAGATCTTCCCTGCTGCTCCTCCCTTCTTGAAGTTCTCAGATTTCATCTGAGTCTGGACTCATCTCCACTCCCACCCCTAAGAAAAGAATTTGATGCACTGAGGAGTCTATGGCCAAGCTTAACATGGGTCACAAACTGCATCTTACCTCTGCAGCAGGAGGGGCAACAGCTACTCAGAGTACCCAAATCTCTAAATAAACAGCAGCACCTCTTCCAGAGCATTAACTGCAAAAACAAACTCCTTCCTCCTTTGCCTCTCCACTACCTAGCACTCACAGACAGCAGCTGCTGGGAATTGGGGTCCTTTCTGTTCTCCTGGGGGTGAGGACAGAGAGGAGGAGATCTCCTCCACAGCAAACAGCATCACCAGGGCATCATTTCACCCAGCCCTGGGGTTTCTGGTGAGCCTGTAATTCAGTTATTCAACTACTAATTAAGAACAACTGTACTCTTCTTTCATCCTAATGTAAAGAAAGCTGGGCTGCCTCTTGCAGCTCTATTTATAGCTTCCCTACTCCCCCTGTTCTCTCTCCCAGGTGAACAGAGAAGAAATCTAGAGCTGGGGGCTGTTGTATAGGGAAAGGTAGTTATTTAGGTGGGGGCTGGTATGTGGGGGGGTTGATAATACTATGTCACTGCCCATAGTATTTCTGAGAATATCTCCTGTGGCCATCTGTTTTCCCTCAACAGGCCTTTTTGATAGAGAAGAGTGGTTTTTTTATGGGAGCAGGCTGTTTTTTGCCTAAAACACTGAGGGTTTTGTAGGGTAAAGTGGGAGAGGGAAAAAAAGCTGCTTCTACCAGAATTATTTCTGGGAGAGAACAATCACTTTCTGGACATTCTCAGTATTTCCATACTCAGTGTTTTGGTTAGAAATGCTCAGCAGTAAATGCAGATTTCCTGAGCCCAGACCCCTCAGCCCAGCTGGATATGTGAGGCTATAAAGTGTGTGAGGATGGGCAGGCAGGAGAGCAGAACAAAGTGAAGGGGTTTTGGTTCTGGAGCAGGCTGGTTTGTTAAAAAGGCAGATCTTCTAACTGGCAGCATGGTTGCTGGCTCTGTTTTAGATTATTGTTCCTTACCTTCTACGCGCACTAATAGGCTATAAATAAACCCACAAAATCTTACTGCCAGGGAAAGTTAATGCCTTTGTGTTTAGTGGTGTTTAGGACTTTCTTTTCAGGGCAGATGAAATCACTGGAGTGTTTGCTGTAATTTGGTGTTAGCAGCTCAAACCAGAGCTTTACTTGAACTAATTCCCAGCGCTCCCTTGGTTGTTGGATCAATGATCCTGGAATGGGTTCGCAAGAGGCCGAAGGAATTAGGTGTCTGCATTACTTATTTTGGCCATTGGGCAAACTTTGAGAAAGTACACTCTGTTTTCAACATGAAACCTATTGAGCAGTCGCCTGAACTGTTGGAACTGTTTTTCCTTTGGACTCTTGCTTGATATCTTTCTTTGGCTTTTGGCCTGTGCAGCAGGCAAGAGAAGCCAGTGCTGAGAACACCTGAAAAGCAATTAAAGGCAGCAGCTGTGAGGGCCCTGTTTCTTTATTGCCCTCCACTGAAAAGGTTCCTGGAAAACTATTTACTTTCCATGAGCTGCTAAAGAAAATGTTAGATGAACTGTGGCTCTGTGCAGAGGTTTGTGCCTGCCCTAACCTCTTGCATCCATTTGATATCTGCAAATCTATTGACAAATTATTTCCTATCTGCTTTTCACAGTTGCTAGATTCATGGGCTGAGAGAGTCTTTATTTCTTTTGCAGGGCAGAACTGTAGTCAAATAGATTAGAAAATGTTACTTTCTGATAGAGGGGTTTTTTTTCTTCTTACCCATCTAGCTGTCCTACAGAAGCCTATACCGAGGTGCAATGAAAAAAAACTCTGCACCAGAGATATGATTTTTTTCTATTAACCTCCTCACCCCAAACTTCTTCCAAGACATTTATTTTTCCTATGGATTTCTACTGTATTTTTCCATAAGAGCTGAAGAAGTTGTAACTGGTGCTTTTTTGTTTGTTTTTTTTTTAAAATTAGTTTTCTTTTAAAGATGCAATCAAATCAGAGTTGAGGTGTATATTACAGAGCTGTTTGTTGCAAGGCATTGGTTAAACTTCAGCCCTGTGTGTTACAGGTATAAGCTTATAGAAAAACCTTCCGGGAGCTGGTATCACATGCAATTGTCTACAGAACTCTGGAATTTAGCAAGAACTGGAATGGTAAACGAAATGGTGCATAGGGGACTGGGTATCCCCTGACCTACGTGGTGTGAGTCTGCAGGACTTTTAGGCCAAGTTGGACAGCAAATGAGCCTACCTATAAAATGCTGTCATGGGTGCAACAGGGATGGGGAGATGGGCACTGTTAATCAGGCTTTCTGAAACCTGAAAAAAAAGATAAAATCCATTTCATATGTGACGAGGTCTGAAGACAGGCCTGTGGAGGAGTCATCCCTCTTCCAAAGGGAGACTTCCCACTTTTTGATTACATGAATACTTAGAAGAACAAAATGTGGAGCCCTGCCATCAGACTCATGTTTGCATTTTCAATCAAACACAGCCTAATGTATCTCTGCTCCTTGGGCTTGTTTATTCTTTTTTTATTATTATTATTCCCTCATATTTTCTTTTTCTCACACTTCCTTTGTTGTTTATTGTGTCCTTTCAAGCATTAATTTCATCACTGTTAAATATGATTTCCTACTGGCTGAGAGGCAATGGCAGTCAGGCCAGGATTTACACTTCCAGTTTAATAAAACCAGTGAGAATGATTTGTTAAATCAATGTGAGAAAAATTCGGGAGGGGAATTTCAAGGATCTCTGAGTTCATGGGCATGATTGCATAGGATGGAAGTAATGGCTTTGATTTCTTTTGATATGAACAGTGTTCACATGGTCCTCACACAGTGGCAGTTGTCCTATAGTGCTGGTTTATAATGTCCTTTTTAACATCAGTGCCTTTTCCTCCTATTAGGATGACCTCATACCAGGAGTGTCCTTCCTTTGCTGCTCTCTCAGCCCAGTCGGTTTCATTACTCTTTTGCTTTGTTCAAGATATTTTCTCCTAAACTTTGGGGATGGTTCAAAGAAAGGTCTTGTAGCTATTCAGGCCAATAGGCAATTGTGTACAGTAAGACTTAAAATGATTACATCTAACATATAAATTCAGGATTATAGGGTAGAAAAAAGAAAGGCATGGTAAGTCTTTAAACTTTCTCCTCTCTGCTTTTCTTTTGGCATCTGGTAGATTCTTGTGGCAGGAAACTAATATTTGTTGCAGTGATCAGATGTTTGATGTTCATTGTCTAGGATTTGGGTTTTTGTCCTGAAATCTGGAAACCTACATAATTTAAGATAGTTCATAGCTACATCTAATGATTGAAGATCTTTTTTAGAAAAGGGCCACTGTAACGATGGCTCCCTTGAACTCTGGCTGTGAATGTGAGCAGCCTGACTTATTTCTGTTCAGAAGGCACCCGACAAACTTATTAATCTTACTGCAATAGTTTAAGTAACTATGCTTGTGTAAGCATGATTTTGTTAACTGTTTTGTTAAATTAAGGATAGAGAACTATCTCTAACTGTTGATGGTTGCTGTGGAATAACAGGTATCTCTTACCATTTAAGCTAGACCGTGATTTTACCACAGTAGATATATTGGATTTTGTACCAGGGAGAAAGTAAATAGTGTGTTATTACTGGTGCACTGCATTACACTCATTCTTCAGGGGAAAAGGATTCACTAAACAAATCAGTTTTCATCCTTGTCCACATGTCCCTGTGTTGTAATGCTGCTGTTTAAATTTTACCCATCGCTTGTCTAGCTCGCCCAAAGCTTTGGGGACAAGCAGGGGAATAAAAGGATGCTTTGAGGACTTTTCAGTCTTAGTTACAACAAAGAGCAGATCTGCATGCAGAGGCTGTGAGGAGATGTGCAGAAGGGGTAATGATTTAGCAGATAGATGTCTTGGTAGGTTTTCTTGTTCCTATGCTTTTTTAAAAAAAACCTTCTTCTATTTAAGTATATGCCACACCCAACCCCATGGCAACTCAGCATACACATATGTGCAGACATACACAGATGCTGTTACCAAGGCATTGGCAACACAGATGCTGTGTTGCTATGGTAACAGCAAATGTTACTATATGCTTTTCATATGTGGGTATCTATAAGCATGTACACTTTGTTTGTGTGTGCACATTGGGCCTAAATTCAGCGAGGCAGTTGAGTGCATACTTAAGTTGCATCGATTTAAGACCGTGGAGTTAAACTGAATGCGGTGAAAATTAAACACATGGTTAAACTTGGGTTTTGATGGGAACCTTATTATCCCAGTAAATCTGTGAGCTCAAGGACAGTCAGAAAGTCAGGAGCAGTCAGATTATCTAGGGCAAACTGGTGCAAATTGTCACCCTCCATCACAACTTCCCACGCGCAGCTGGTGCTGTAGGCAGACAGGGCCAAATCCTGTGCTTCTAGAGCTGGGTAGCTTTGCTGTGACCTCCTTCAAGGAGTCTCACAAGTCAGCAGGGTTCTCCCTAGCCATCTCAGAGTTGTATGCAGCAGACAGTGTAAATAATTTTGAATTTTGCCCCTGATCTACAATACTTGTTGAATTACATTTTCACCCAAATAGATACAAATATTGCCCTTCATCATCCATACCCCCCAAAGCTTTTTCTCAAATAATTAAGCCAGTTTCCTGTTGGTAACCAACACATTTGCCTACACAAATCCAAGCCATTTCAAATTTATTAGGTAAAGATTAAAAAATCACTTTCATAACCAAAGGTGCCATTAGTTCTCTATTTATTTCCTGTCTTATCCCCAGGTTGTTGCCCACACCAGGTTCCTGTGTGAGGCTGGTGTCTGTTCACAGCAAGAACCTCGTTCTCCCTGAAGGATGTATATTCCCTCTGACCCCACACAGGTATAATGACGACTGTAAAGCACAGAGTGCAGCAATTACCCATGCAAGTGTCAGGAGTCCTGTCTGCAGATTTATTTACTCTCTCCACTTTTAATTTTGTCCTTGTTCTGCATCCTATAAAGGTCCCTGTCATGCTGCCAGGCTTTCGGTGCCTGTTATTTATTTTATTTACTGCTGAGAAATGCAAAGATGTGTAAATCCATAAATAGCTAATGCAAGAAATACTGCTTCTCTGACATAAATTTGAGTCTTTCATGGCTCTTGCATTGAATGAATGGTCCAGTGGGCCAGGCAGCTCCATCCAAGCCTCCCAGGACCTAGTGACATTTAAATAAAACTTAGCTTTCAGGGTTGGGGAGCGAGAGGGGAGGGGGATCCAAATGAGCTATGAAAATATAAATTAAACTACACTGCTATTGATTTACAACAGTCTGGGCCACATTAGACAGCTGACGTGTCTGTTCCGAGACCTTGTCTTGTTACTTTTACATTATGTAAACTTATTTCAGTTAAAAAGAGAGCAAGAAAGGAAAAATCAATTTAAATGGAGGACGGAGATTTAATTTAGCTGGGGGGAAATCAGATCAAGGAAGGAAAATGATGGAGATAAAAGTAACCCTTGTCCCAATGCAGAGAGAGAGGAGCTGGCTGTCTGATGTTCATTAGAATTAATTAACAGCGTTCTGCTCCTCTGGGGCATGAGGGGCTGAGGAGGGTGGGATTTACTGCTGTTTTAAGAATGAATTAGAAACACAGACCAAAGGAAAAGGGAGGCATGGATTCTCACTCTTGTCTCTTTCAGAAGACAGTGGGTTGGATGATCTGGATTCAGATGGGCAGAAGTGGTTTAACCACAGCTGTCTATCAGCATAACTGCTGTGGAAAAGGGCAGCAACTGAAGGGTTATTGTCATTATGGGTGAGATAGTAGAAGATGCTACTGACAGGAAATGACAAAGTGTTGATTAACAGAACTCTTGCAGGCCCGAGTGAATCTGTAGCCAGACAAAGGAAGGTGGCTTCTAGCCAGTGTACCTGAGAAAATGAGGTTTGTGTGATCCACGCTTTGTTTGTGACTCTGTCTCTTTGCCTATGGCTCCCTAAAAATCGTGCTGTCTGCTGGCTGATTTGAACCAGATATGTGAATACTCTGAAAGATATTAAGTTCCCAGAAGGAAATAGGCCAGCAAGTAGAAAAGCATCTGTATTTACATTCAGGCTGATGCTAGGGCTGAACCCACAGTCCTTATTAGACACCAGAGAGTCAACATAAGACATGGCTATTATTAGCATCCCAGCAACGGGAAAAGCTGGAATCCAGACTCTTAAACCCAGGGTAATCCAAACACCAGACACAAAACAGCAGGAAAGAGGTTTCATAAATTCATGTGGGTTTTTTTTCCTCATCTATCACCAAGAAGTCCTGCCAGGAAGCCTGTTCATGCCAGCCCTGAAAATACTGTGCCTGCACTCAACGTGTGCTAGAGGAAGAAGGGCAGCCAGTCTGAGAGCGCAAGCTAACCAACAGACCCGCTTCCAAGAATACTGTAGGCAGCTGAGTACAGAAGGACACAAACTTTGTTTGTTTGCTTTGGATTGAAAAAGGAAAGTTCATTTTAAGCTTCATCAGGATTTATTTTTTTTAATGGATGGAAGAAATCAGCCTTTCCCAAATGCAGGGGAAAAAAGACTTCTCAAAACCTGGAGGGGATCAGGGCTTAAACAAACAAGGAGTCACTGAAATTAAACCATGCAAATGTACTTGACAGATTCCCTGTCCAGAAAATGGTGCCCAAGAACAAATAGTTATTTGGCTGTTGAAATGCTACAGGATATTGGCAGCCTAAAAAAATGAAACTAACCTTCTGAATAAAGACCCTTGGCATATCCTGAGCTGTGGTGCTCCTGCCCTGCAGTCAGGATGTGTGAGCGCTATCAAGATGGTGATGACTGTATTATTTACAAATCCCCTTTTTTGAAGGATGCCTTGGTAGGTGCATTTGTAAAGCTGATCCAAGTCAGCCATGGCATCAGTCACTGAAGTCTGTTCCCATGTGATATCTCTTCATCACATAAAAGTAGCATGTGGGCAATTTAAATCTTCATTTATTGCTCCCCTCCCCTAAGTTTAGAGAGGAGTCAAATGCCAGCAAGTTAAGTGCATGGTTCACAGGTACGTGCAATGTTCAATGGGGCATTCAACAAAAAACCCCCTACAGAACAAGAAAATACTGAACAAAAAGCAGGTGAAACAATGAGATGAGGACAAAGTAGAAGATTATGTTGGTACTTGCATCTCTACCTAGAGCTGTCCCTCCAAATCTGCTGCAAATTCAAGTATGCAGAATTACCCCTCCTAGGTAAGCAGGCTGATGACAGCAGTTTGGGAAGATACTAGAATCAATTTGGGAAGATATGACATTGTTGGAGGAAAAAGTTCTCTTTGTTAGGATCATTTGCCCAATTCAATAGCATACAAAAGAAACACCTTAGCTGGACTGTGAGTTGAGAAATGTGAAAAGGAGGGGGAAGGAGCAAGAAGCTTCCTGGTCTGTACTTTGACAACCTGAAAATTCACCGGGTATTTTGACTATCAAGCTATCCCAAAACTCATGAGCAGGATGAAGCATGAAAGTAGAGCAAGATCTGAACTTGATGGGTCAATCTCTATTTGGTGATTCTATCTCACTAAATTCAATCTTTAGTTCAGAGAGGTGAGACAGAGCTGAAAATTGAAGCTCAGCTATAGAAATTGAGTCTCAGGAAGGCAAAAAAGCAGCAAGGCACAGGGGGAAAAGAAAATAATTTCTTAAATATCTTCCCCTTTTATTTCTCTAGCTAAAGCCAGTGCTTGCCAAGAGATAATCCATGAGTAGTTTTCCCTCCTGTGTTTAGAAAAGTAATCCACTGGGGGTCAGACTTTGGAACTCCAGCACCCAGCAGCTGACTATGAACAATATTGATGAGCAATTTCTTTCATGACTAATGCTGCTGGCTGTTCTGGTAGGAGGGAGAGCCCTTCCCTCCTCGGGGGAAAGGAAGCAGAGTCTGGGCCATGATGCACATAAGAAATCATGAGGGCAACAGTCAGTGTGTGGTCATTTGGTGCAACTGAGATGTTCACCTACCAAGAGTAGGTGCTTGGTTGTCAGTCGGGTCAAAGAGGGATAGAAGATAAATAGCTCTCCCACCCTACGTGTTGTGCAGGAAGCCCAGACAAATTGGAGAACTCTACAGAATGCCTTTAACTTCCAGGGCTGCCACCTATTTCAGAGATGCTGTGGTTCTCCAGAAGCCAAGGTCGTGGCTCTGTGTGGTCCTTGGAGCCAGTTCAGGTGTCAGAGTGAGGAGTTCTGCTTTGTTGTATGAAGACATAAATTTTGTTTATAGACTTTTCTGCATTCAAAAAATATTCAGGCAAGAGAAACTCCGAATCCCTCTTTTTTGCAGGAGTTTTAGGATTACTTCACTTCCCAGCCTGGGAAAGCTCTTGCAGGCATGGTAGAGGTTATCAGTAATAGTATTTATGCAATGTATTTTAAACCATCTTGCTTGAAGCGTTCTGCAAAGAACCAATATTACAATAATAAACAACCATTTAGAAATGATCATCAAAGTGGAAAACCAACATAGATAAAACCTAGAGAGCTAAAGGGCATCATTAGAAGGAGGGGAGGCTTCCCTTTGGAATGCTGCCACAATGCAGAAAATGCCTATTCATAGCTATCTTTCACCTGATCCCTCTTCCCTTCGAGGAAAATGTGCATTAAAACTTAACATGGCAATTTCTGTTTTAGAATTCAAAAAGCAAATGCAGCCATGAGCTTCTGGTTGGTTTGAGATCTCATTTGCCCTGTTTCTCTCCTCTCAGATCTTATGCACGTTTAACATGTGCTATCTTGACTGTATGGGGGGTTGAAAATGGTTTCTACTCTGGTTTAAGTGAATGATCAGGATTTTCATGGACTTGGGGCAATAGTAAAATTACTACCAGCCACACTGAGTATCACCACATAGCCCAATGGCAGTGACACATGAGAGAAACAGGATAGCTTTAAAGTATTATAGACACAATTTATCATGCTGTGGCTGTACAGATTCTTACAGCAATAAAGGTCTTTCATTAAAACCTATTTTTTAAAAGGACATTCATTTACACTGGAGGGAAAAATAGTAAAGATGTGGCTTTTCCCTTCAAAATCTGGGCATGTTCCTAAAAAAGAATGAGTTCTAGAAGATAACATATAAATTTTGAACTAGAAATTACTGGCCCTTAACTGCCAAAATTTCAGCTTAATACAGAATAGGAAAAGGGAATTAAAATGTCTTTGCAAGAAAATCAGCATCTCACTATTAAAAAAGTCTTTCTGACAAAAAAAGAGAAAAAACTTTTGTTTCATAGAATCATAGAATGGCAAGGGTTGGAAGGGACCCCAAGGATCATAAAGCTCCAAACCCCTGCCACAGGCAGGGACACCAGCCTCAGGCCTGGGTCTACACAAGGTTGCCCAGGGCCCCATCCAACCTGGCGTTGAACACCCCCAGGGATGGGGCATCCACCACCTCTCTGGGCAGCCTGTTCCAGCCCCTCACCACTCTTTCTGTAAAAAACTTCCTCCTAATATCCAATCTAACCCTTCCCTCCTTCAGCTTTAAACCATTCCCCCTTATCCTGCCATTGTCTGCCCTTTTAAAAAGTTGATTCCCTCTCTGATGAATTCTTTTCCTTTTTCTCTGGGTTATCTTTACCAGGTCATTGGTGCAAGCTATGCCTCCTTTCTCCCCCTCTTCAACTGTTCCAGGGCATCCTTTCCCAATGCTGCTGATTCCCTGGAAATGCTCATGCCTGTGAGTTTAACTCCTGCACACATGAACTGGAGTCCCTCAATGTGACACAAACCTGGCAAAGCCCCGGACAGTGCTGTGCTGGAGCAGTGCTCTGTCATGCTGTCAGCTGAGCTGAGCTCCCACCAGCACTGAATGCTTTCTAAGGCAGTTCTTGTATCAGCTTCTATGTGAAAGGTGTCCTACACTACACTATTTGTGGAGTTTGAGGAGAAAAGAACTCATTTGATATTCTTGCCAAGCTTCTGACATCACCCATAGAAACACAGACATCTCTAAACTTCATCCTGTCATGATGAGCTGAGTGTGCAAGCTGCTGTTCAGTTAATGCCTAACTTCTTGTTTTAAAGACCATGGAAGATGAAACATTTGTGACTAAATTATTCTGCTGCTTACTTACTCTTCATGACTAAGTTTGCATCTAGTATTCAAATTGAATTTTTTTGGTGTTTGGACATTTATTCTTTCTGCTGTTTGCTCCAGAACCACACACAAATCTTGTGGTCATCTGCATTGTTAAACTTTCTTTTGGTCCTAATACATTTTAAAATAATTCTTGAGTTCTTCCAGCTGTGGATTTTTTTCCTGCTACCTTTTCATTCTCACATCAATTCTCCACAGTTCTTGATGTGCTGGTTGTCCAGACCTCTCATTTTCCACGTGTGACACATTATGTGTGTGTATAATGCATATTATATACATTTAGTTTGTTGACACGGGATGCTAGTTAAACCAAGATGTTGTTAGTCGGAGCTGTTGAGTGGTGGCTCTGGCCCCATCTATTTGAGCCAGCAGGAGCTTCTCAAATTTAGGAGCCTATTTGCATCTAGTGAATTGTATCTGGTACTTGCGGGGATGATGCTGGTGATTTAGTAAATGCTGTGGAGAATTTAAAAGCCATTGATGTGTCCTCTTCTGGAGGTAGCCAGGTAACTGATGCTTTGTGATCTAGCAAAGGCATTTCTGAGTGCACTGAGGACTGTCTTTCCTCCCTTCTTCCAAATATCTGAGCACATTTCTGCCCTTAACGGCTTGATGTGGGAGCGAGATGGGCTGATAGGCAGAGCCAGACCTGTCACATGGTGCTGGAGAAGGCTGACCAACAAGCTACAGGTTCCCCAATGCCACATTGTCAAAAGCAATGTTCTCATTTAGTCACTTGCATTCAGTGTCTTTCAAGCCTCATTGAACTGCACCAGGGGTAAAAAAGTCTTTGCGACAAATGTGATCTTCATCTCCAGGATGGAGATGTTTAGAGGATGTCATTGCCATCGCTCTGACTGGGGGTAAAGCTGAAATAACTGCTGTCAATCCCATGATGAAAACAGGACAGAGGAACGCTGTTAACAACAGGCAGCTGTCAACGCTTCCAAAACTCTCTTCTGAAATAAGGCCACTGGGTTGTCTCCAAATCTTGTGCTGGGTGTGCATCTCTCTCTGAGCTGTGGGTCTCTTGTTGTTAAGGGCTGTCCAGAGCAGCAAGTGGTACTGCAGCCGCCAGGACCCCAGCCGAGGGTGACAGCTGTAGAGGCATCATTACTTCCTACCTCCCACTGCTCCATGCAAGCTACAGCTCCTAGCTACAACTGGCTTTTTATTTTAGTTTATGTGTGACATAATTTCCCCATAAAGGAGGACTGATTGTAAATCCAGATGGAAATGGAACATTTTGCATGAAATGCACTTTAATTAATTAGCTAAATGTTTGCAAAGTGCTTTGAAGATGTAAAACACCATGCAAGTGTTAACTGGTAATAATAATAAAATAACAATAATTAATTTCCCCAGGAAGCATGTGTACAGTACGTGCCCAGAATATTTCTATTCAAGATCATAAAAAAAAAAAAGAAAAGAAACTCCCCTTTTACCTCTGACATTTTATGGAGGACTCAGTACTGCAATAAAATAAATTCATTCATTTATTCATCCATAGAGACTTGAGTTTGGATCTAGTTTAAAAGGAAAATAATGGCCACAGTGCCTATTAGTCAGTGTGACAGAAGAGAAGTATAATTTAGAGCAGTTAAGCGAGACAGGGCTCTTTAACGATGAGGCATCAGAGAAGGGGACCAAGTATCAGTACCTTTCAGTTTTCTTATCCCATAAAACCAGTATAGCCCAGCAACAGAGCAGCCTCCAGTGGGTCAAAGTCTGGTGCTGTTCTGAGTATTAACTATGGAGGATGCAGGCAACAACCTAGACTGTGCTTTTAAGCATTACTCCTGGCTGGAGTTTGGGATATGCTGCTCCCTTCCCTTGGATGAAGTGTTTGCTGCTGTGCTCACATTCCTGTAGATTTGCTTTCTGCAAACATTTAGACAGGTTCCCGCATGCAAGAATCACAGAACTGTAGGGGTTGGAAGGGACCTCGCGAGATCATCAGGTCCAACCCCCCCTGCCAAAGCAGCTCCCCAGCTCATACTGCACAGATAGGTGTCCAGATAGGTCTTGAATATCTCCAGAGAAGGAGACTCCACCACCTCCCTGGGCAGCCTGTCCCAGGGCTCTGGCACCCTCACTGGGGAAAAGTTCCTCCCCATGTTGGTGTGGAACTTCCTGTGCTCCAATTTGCAGCCATTGCCCCTTGTCCTGTCTCCACTGACCAAAGAAAAGGGGCTGGCCAATTCCCCCTGCACCCCATACTTAAGATATTGATAAATATTGATTAGGTCCCCCTCAGTCTTCTTTTCTCCAGGCTGAACAGCCCCAGCTCTCTCAGCCTTTCCTCATAGGATAGATGTTCCAGGCCCTTCATCATCTTCGTAGCCCTTCTCTGGACTCGTTCCAGGAGATCCCTGTCCTTTTTATACCAGGGAGCCCAGAACTAGACACAATACTCCAGGTGGGGCCTGACCAGGGCAGAGTAGAGGGGGAGGATCACCTCCTTAGACCTGCTGGCCACACTCCTCCTGATGCCCCCCAGGATCCCATTGGCTCTCTCAGCCCCCAGGGCACACTGCTGGCTCACGGCCAACCTGTCGTCAACCAGGACCCCCAGGTCCTTCCCCACAGAGCTCTTCTCCAGCAGGTCAACCCCAGCCTGTACTGATCCATGTGGTTGTTCCTCCCCAGGTACAAGACTTTACACTTGCTTTTGTTGAATTTCAGGAGTTAGTGAGAGGAGAAAGCGGTGGCAAAAGCTAATGCAAATACACATTTGCCAGAGGATTTGCTCTGGAAGTATTTCAAGGTTACCCTGAAGGCTCTGTGAGTCTTCAGAGCAAATCTTCAGGCAACCTTCCCTGTGCTGTATCACCAGGATTGCATTTGCTAAAGGAAACTGGGCTAGATTGTCCTCACTTGGAACAAAGGACTTGACAGTACAGTGTTCTTCCTTCAGCTTTGTGACAAACTTTCACTTGAAATCTCTCAGGCTTATTAACTTTCCTGTGACATCCCGCAGAGCATGTCTACTTGGGCAGGTCACCCCAGGGACTCAAAGGTAGGAGAGGGCAGCTCTGGGGATGGGCTGAGTTTGCCTTGTGTTTTTCCTGCTTCACGTAAATGCACAGATGAACGGGGAAAGTTTACGTCATTAATCAGTAGCTTATACCCAGAGCATTAAGGATTTTGAAGCTGAGGAGATAATGTGACAAATGAAAAAATGATGTGAAATAGTGGAAAACCGACTTTTCCCCTTGGTGTTAATTTGTTCCTATGGCAAGGGTGCACTTTTGGAGTGCAATCGAATTCATTAAGAGGTTTTGATGGATATGGAGAGACAGGAAAGCACCACTTATCACTCAGAACAGCTTCACAAGGCACAAGAAGAGCCCTTTATGGTGGCATTACTACAGGAGGTGTCATCTGCCAGGGAGCCTGCGTGGCAGTTCTCCCTCCCCAAACTGGGGGCATGCAGATTGCAAATGAGACATTAAACTTTCCTCCAGAGCCTGAGTTCAGGAGTTTACTTTTAATCTGTTTTACAATAGAGGTTGGATACTGAATGTAGGAAGGCTGGGCTACTTTCTTTAGAGGGACTCTGCCACCCAGTGCAACAACAAAGAGCATGAGATTCACCTGTCTCAGCAGAATTTTATCACCAAAAAAAAAGGGGGTTTATTCTATGCTATACATAGTACAGTGTCATATAACAACAGGCACTAAAATGAGACACTTTCATAAAGCCAAACCTAGATTTTCTCTCTGTGTATAAGCAAATGGAGTCACAGCCAACAGCTCTAGAAGTATCATCAGTCTTGTCACCCAAGCAGAGGAGATATACATTCTCCACCAGAAGCAACAAGAAGCATTCAAAAGGATTTCTGAGGCCAGACATTTTCCCTAAAGAAAACCTTTAGCTCTTTGCCAAAATCTAGAATAATATCTGGCAGTCATCAGTGTGAATTTTCTCGAAGAGTACGCCTGGAGTAAGATAAGGAAGTTGAAGGTTTTAGGATGCAAAAGTAAGATAACTTTACCCTGATTCTTAATTCATCCTGCTTTTAGAGGGAAGCAATAGGGCATTTGAAGTCTCCACATAGCCCCAACAGCACTGATTGAATAAAAAGCGTAGGATTGACCTGCTGAATTTGACCATTATTTTACTGAAATATTCCTACCTAAGGAATAAAGGATTTGGCCCTCAGAAATCCAACTTGTATTTGCAGAGCTGTTTTCTGACCTTTTCTGTAAGCCAACATAGTCACGAGCAGTGAGATCAAAGGCCTGATGAATGTCTGATGTGAAAAGAAAAGGCTCCAGGCTCTTTCCCTTAGAGACTGATGAACACTCATTTCCAGTTAATTTAATAGGATATATGCTGAAAAAGGGACTCCTGTATACAGTACATTGAACACAATCTCTTATATTTTCTCTGCCTAAGTGGCCAGTCTTACAGTGAGCCTCTGTGTTAGGAGATACCAAGTATTACGATTGTCAGACAAATGTGGCTCTTCAGAGGCTCGGTTTGCAGGGCACTGGATGCACCACACTTCAGACATTCACAACACGCCACCACGTTCAGGATGGATATAGGAACCCACAGACTTGGCTGGCTTGGGACAAACAGAAGGTATGACTCAAACCTCCAGTGGGATCAAAACAGCAGAGATTCATTGATTTTTGGTGTAGCAGCAGCGATTATGGTCCCTGAAGGTCTGACTGCTCCTTCAGATCAGTTGACCGTAGAACAATTAAAGCAATGGCACAGGGAAGGAACGTGTTTCAAGGCAGCAACACCAGCATCAGACTTAGAGCTGACAAATGGAATTTAATAATGCGTTCCCTGACAAATGAGCATTTGACATCTAAGCCATTGCCAAGGACTGGTTTTTGGCATAGGAACCGAGCCACACACCTCGAAATGAGCAGCAGAGAGCCCAGAGGGAAGCAGCCCCCCCTGCCTGCAGTACAGCTCAGTATTTGGGACCATCTCTCCCAAGTGCCTGTCAGCAACAGCTCTTGCAGGTTTCATATGAGAGAGGAACACACAAAAATGTTCCTTCACGTGTGCTCACTGACAGTTCCTCAACCAAAGCCCACCATACAAGAGCAAAACTCAGTTAAATAAATTTGGAAAAGGCAACATCTTCAGAAAGTTTTTTTTCCTCTGTTTCTTACCTGAAAAAAGAATAATCCATCCCTATTAGCAATAATATTCCTATTATATAAAGTTATTATATAACTTTGGGAGGGACATAATGAAAGGAAGGGGGGGAAGTTTATATTATTCAGTGAAATCCATTTAGTGAAGCTAAGCATGTTGCCTAGCACTTCATTTTTCATGTGTCAAGTAAGTATGAGAAAATTGTATTTGCAGTAGGCAGCAGCCCATGCTGGAGCCCAGGTAGCTCCATTAATGTTACCAACTGCTTTAGGATTTTCTCCACTGGGATATTATTATTATCTAACCATTTTAGCTGTTGATTTGCTGTGCTGCACAAGATGAGGGGGAAGGCTCAATGAAGGGAGGAGGTGCTTAGAGGGGAATCAGGCACTTAACTGCATTCTACTGCAGTAAGTAATTAGAAAGTTGGGTATTTCATATACTCTCAGGTTTTGATGGTTACCATCAACATACAAATGCTTTGCATCATTTCTTAGGCAGCAGATAAAGAATCAGACAATGGTGTGTATCTTCAGCTTGCAGGCATCTGTGTCCCTGCTTCTTTTGCCAAATCCCTGTATGGAGCTAGAGTTTGGGTAGATCTCTCTCCTAGGTCCACTGAAGAGTGTCAGGACCACAGAGGAGACTGTTCCCTGCTTTTTAGGAGCCAAACAAAGGCCAGAAAAGCATCCTTAATCTTTGTCAAGGTAGCTGGGACAGTCAGGGCTGTAAAATGGTTCAGTGTGCCTCTGTGCTTTTAAAACCTCCTACAGGAGACAGAGTAATACCAGAAAGCCTCTGCATTTACCTCTGCAGAGGACTGAAAGGAGGTATGCTCCAAAAGGTACGTTTTATCAGGGGATGCTCCAGCAGCTATGTCTGTGCTAGCAGAGTGCTCCTCTTTCAAACTTTGCCTAGGATTCCTGCTCTCTTTTCCCTAAGACTCAGACGTTCCCACGCTCTATTAAACACATACGAGATGCTACCGGGCTGGTCTCTGAAGACTGGAACAGCTCCAAGAAAACCATAGACTATGACTGTTGTAGCATATCTCAGTTGTATAAGGATGAACTAGAAGCTTGCTGTGATTACCCTCTGCAAATCAGGACTGCAGAGGCTGCTCTGCAGATGTCCCTGCCTGTCACATTCACCGCTGTCACTTCATTGTTCTTTTATCCTCCATTCTGTTTTTTCTTGATTTAATCTTCATTCCTAAGCACTTTCATGCCACCTTTATTCCATCTTTAGGTAGTGGCAGAATATGGGTCTTTACAGACTGCTGTTTTTAAGCAGCCACCCTACAGACTCTCTGCTGGGCGTTACTGACATTGCCCACTTTGACCAAACAATACAAACTTTGTGTCAGCAAGAAAATGAACTAATTCAGGAGCTTCAGTCCTTCCTGCCCCTAAATCCCACTGCTAGTCTCACTGGTAATAAATTAGTGTTTAAAACACTTTAGCTTTTCATCATCCATTAGACTAAACATCCCCTACTCATTTATTTTGCAGTATCACTGCCTTCACAAGCCTAAATTAATTGATTTCTTTGAATCGGGTATTGTAAGATGTCTAAATATTCCCAAAAGATGAGAGCATGAACTGAGTGGTTTGTTGTGTACAAAATAAATCCCCATCCAGAGAAAGAGGAAGCAGCAGTTCAATACGATCCACCGTTACAATCCCAAAGCGACAGCAAAACCAAAGTTGCACCTATGTGCAACACAGGAATAGGTTGTTCAAGTGCCCCATCTCTAGAAGTGTTTAAAATTGAGTTGGGCATGGCTTTGAGCAATGTGAAAAATGTCCCTGCCTATGGCAGGGGGGTTGGGCTAGATGGATTCTATGGACCCTCTTAGATAGGTGGAGAAGTATCAGTATTCTCATTTTTATAGGTAATATGGGAATCCAGGATGGAAGTAAAATTGTTTGAGACAGATCAAATAGAAGACAGACTACATAAACCAAAAGAAAATCCAGGAAATCTGGCTGTCACTCTTGCACTCTCCCTTCTCAACCATGTTATTAACTGAACATGTAAGAAAACAAAATCCACAACAAAATAAGATTCAGTGAAGCTGAGTTAGCAGCAGGTCGCTCAGTTTTGTCTCTCTGAGATGAATCAAAACTCAAAGAAACAAGGGAAGTTTAATTCCTTTGCAATAAAATGCCATTATTGTGTCTGACAATGACAGGTTTTGCATACCCAGGCACACACGTGTGTGCACATGCATACAAAGATGCTCCACAATAACAGGATTTCTGGCTTGCTCTCTAAGCTGACATAAATCAGAAGACCAGGATCTTCTCTGCTAGTTCATGGACTGTAATAAGATTGCACTTATCCTGATGATCCTTCTATTAGGCCATCATTCTTAACCATAAGATAGACTGCCCCTCACAAGGAAATGACACATCCACACAAGGGGATCTGACAAAAGGACTCAAATGTGTCACTCCAAACATAACCATAACCCAACCAGCACCTATTTGTTTCCCATTCCTCCTTTAATTTAATCTAGTTTTTCTCTTTTCTGATTCCTTTCCCTTTTTGCCTGCTCAATGAATGTAAATTGCACTGATGGGAAGGCAGAGATACCAGCTGCTCTGTAACTCTCTCCATTTATCTCTCTTAGGCCCTGAATCAGTCAGGTGCTTATGTGCATGCTTAACAATAAGCACCTGCTTGAATCCATCCTTATTCAGTTGAAACATTTAACACTCATTGTAAGCCCCACTGATACCAAGCCGAGTTAAACACAGTTAATGTCACGCTTAAAATTCAGCCCAGATGAGCAGCGCTTTGTCAAATCTTTATATGGCACTGGGTAGCAATGCAGACCAAAATGACCTCCAAAAAGCTGCTTATTGCAGTTGTTCATAGCAGTTAGGGGCAAATGCCTTAGGGTGCACTTAAGGAATTGTACCTGTCTTCAGATCTTTGCCACTGACAAGTAAAAGGTCAAGGGAGCCAGGAGAAAAAGGTTCAATTGGCTCTCAAGAAGTCACAAAAGCTCTGAGGAATACAGGCACAAAAATGTTGCTTTTAAGTTTTCAGGAGAACAATTGCTCACAGCTGCAATAAAGCCCAGATGACTTCTATATAGTTAATTTTATCTGCCTAATAGCTGAATTTACATGTTACAACATCTGAAGGTAATCTAGGGATGCTGCTTTGTAGCTGCTTCTTCACAATTTTCAACACTTGAAAAATCACCATCTGATGCGACGATCTGAGTGGAAACTATTCAGTATTTGGGTTACTCTCCTGACTCATCATAGTCAGCTGAGGGAACTTCTCACTAACCCAAACAGTCTGTTTGTACATCAAGAAAATAACCTCCTGGAGGATGCATAGTGGGCTGGCTATGAAAGGCCCGATGTGAGAATACAGGGCACAAGGACTCCAAAACTGCCCGCAGTCTGAACATAAAGTAGCTAAATCAGCCTGTTTCTGGTCTGAAGAAAATTTGTCCCTGGTATTCGTAAGAGCCACCTGTTCTCCAAGAGTTCATTGACCTTTGCATAAATGGAGTGGCAATGCCTAATTAGAGGTGTCTAATAGGCAGAGGAAGAGAGCAAGCTGAACAGCTCAGTCTCTGACGATTAAGAACTGGCTTTGGTTGGGCTGTTCGGCTGAACTGCCAATGGCACAACCATTAGTAGGCTCAAGGTGTTGATCTGTGGACAGTTTTAGGGCTCTTCATCAATTTTCAGCATTCTGTGGCTCTTTTTAACCTGCTATAAGCTCTGATCTTTGGATCTGCCTGGAGTTTTATGCAACAGAAGGTGGGCAAGCACAATAGATTTGTTAATTGAAAACATTTAAGCCCATGTTTTCTTTTACCTTAGATACAGCCTCTGGTATTACTGAAAACCCCAGAAAGTCCTTGCAAAGTACAAGGAGTCTCTCAGGGCACGCTTCTTGTGGAAGCATCAAGACCCCAACACTTACCATGCCATCTGCAGGCAGCATCATCCCTCACTATCCCACTTCTTTCTGCTCTTCAAGAAGTTTTATGCCTTGAAAGAGCTCTCATGGATCACAGTTCACCTACCTAGCAATACACTTCCCATGGGCTCACTAGAGATGACTCTACTTTGCACCACTTCCCCTGTTCAAACTATCTGATGAGGTATGTACATTTGGCTCTTCCTACATGTGAAATCTCTCCTCAGCCAGTGCCCTGTAAAACAGCTTTGCTACGAGGCACCCATGAAGTTCCAGACTGACAAACTGAGCGATGAGGCAGGAGGCACAACCTCCACAGAGGTAAATTGTGACAACACAGCTTGCAAAGAATAGCAGATATCACCATGCTCACCCAAAGCTTGCCAAAGAGCTCATTTGCTTGAGTTCCTTTCTTTACCTCTTTACATGTACACAATTGCTCACAGTCACAAAACCAATGAACAACTATATGGGAATAAACACACTCATGCTAAATCTCAACCAAACTACCCTCTGCCATCTGGAAGAGGAGGGTTGGAGTTTTTCTTGTTTTCCCTCTTTTTTACCCACACACCAAACAAAAAAACTATGTACAAAAGTTGGAGCAATATAAAGAGGACAAAAATACCTAAAACAAACTCAGAGCACAGAATCACAAGGTTGGGAAAGACCTTTAAGATCATCAAGACAAACTACATCTGTCCTCTACTAAACCATATCCCTGAACACCTCGCCTACCCATCTTTTAAATACATCCAGGGAAGGTGACTCAACCCCCTCTTTGGACAGCCTGTTCCAAGACCCTATAACTCTTTCAGTGAAGAATTTTTTCCTAATACCTAATCTGAACCTGCCCTGGTGTATCTTGAGTCCATTCCTCTTTGTCCTATCACCTGGGTAAATAAACCAATACCCACCTCTCTATATCCTCCTTTCAGGTAATTGTAGGATCCAACAAGGTGCATTCCTCCCTCAGCCTTCTCTTCACCAGGCTAAAAGGCTTTGCTTAGGAGGAGCTGCTATTTCACTTCAATGCCTGCTGAAGTTGTGGATTCCTCCCTTGGTCTCAGCAGTGATTTTCTTTCCTTAATTAATCAATTACACATGTAACTGTGGTCCATTAGCAAGGCAGATGACTGTCTTCAGACTCTGATTACTGGCTTTGCAAGAGCCCAAAAATATTTCAGTAGGATGAATAAGTTTCCTCTATGAGGTTTTAATGAGACCATTTAGCATTCTTTTAAAAAAACCAACAAGAACTGAAATGGGCATAATAAGCCAACTCCACCTACATCACGCACTTGGGAAAAACAACAGGCCCCAGTTTAGACCCTGTCTGTGCTTAATTGTACTTGGAAGAGTACATAATGGAGGACTAATGGTACCTATGCATTTAGTTCACTTAGCAGTGGAGAGGGGATGGTTTCCTACTCACAGTATAGCACTTTGGTTGGCTGTCTTATAAGATAATGATCAGGACACATCCATTAGTAATAGGCTGCCAGGACTAACCCGTCCTGGGTTATAAACCCCAGGTAGTCATGGTCACAGTTATTAATAATAACAGTAACCTGCACTTCCAAATCACATCTGACCACAAGAGCTGCCAGAGTCTGTTTATATAATATACATACTGCAGTCAGCCTTATTTCACGTGTGCATAAATATATGGGCATTTTTCATTGTGGGTGCATGTTTTCAAAGAAACAAAAGCTCCCTTCTTAGAGCAGCTCAGTATACTGTATACAGTATACAGCCAGGATTTCAGTACTCACTTTTCCGACGTCTTCCCATAATATGCACAGTGTGTCTATTCATTTCATTAATCCTTTATTGACAAGGAGAGCTCAGAACTTTGATTTTAAACCTCATCTGAGATTCTGAAAGCCTCTAGTCTCTAGCAAGAGCTTGGCCCTGGGTCACTGCCACGATTATGTGCTGATTTGCATTTCCATATTTTGTTTGGAGGCTGCATTGTGTTTGCTTTCTCCTATCTGAATTTCTTTCTGACACCAAGGATGAAAACAGTGATCAACATATGACATCAGCAATGGCTCACAGCTGTTCCCACCCTTGTTAAGTTCCTTCTCAGCCTTTCTTAATGTTTTACTGATTATTTTTCAAACTGAGAGGCTTAAAGCCAGGAAATTCCTGAAACATTAGTTCTGAAGTCAAGTACTAAAAATACACATTTCATGTAATACTGAAAAGAAGACAAAGTGATCCCCACTCTACATTTGCCAAAGCATCTCTGAAATCCAAGTAAATTATTAAGCTTCTTGTTCACTCAGTGTTGCCAAGCGGGTGGGTACAAACATCTCACTCTCCTCCAGTAGTGAGCATGATGACAAGTATATTGGCCACGTTCTGGGACTTATTGTGTCCCAGAATATTGTTTTACCAATAAGGGAGGCACCAGGACCTTCAAATCCTTGCTGGACTAGTATGCTACATGCCTGCTGGAACATCTCCAGAGCTCCTAGTGCTGTCCCAAGCTATGGAGTCCACTTTATCCTTTCACTCCTCTTTCCTCTAAGGATATTCCAACACTATTGAGGGGTGAGATATTAGGAATATATGGAAAAACTGGCCCAAAAGCTGGGATAAAGGCAGATCAGTAAGGAGCAATTTGCATTGTAAAGAAGTCTTATAAGTATGCAGCCTATAAATAACTGCTTCCATTTGTGACAAATGTCACCAGGCTGATTTGAGCTGCTTTGGAGGCGGAACGGATAGCAATTATCTATCACCCCAGAAGATGCTCTCAACAAATGATTCACGTTTGAGGGGGGATGGTGTAGTGTTCGTTTTGCTTTGTTTTCCTGACAAGTAATTTCAACACGAAAGTCCAGGTTTCCAAAGGCTTCAGACTGAGAGTCACCTCTGCAGGCCATTTGCATCTCCCCAACTCATCAGACCTATTGTGCCTTGCTTTGTGCTGCTCCAACTTGAAAGTAAAACCTTAGAAGGATCAGAAAGCAATGGAGAGGATTATGTCTTTGAGCTAAAGGCTTATGATGAGCTTTTCTCAGAGCTATGGTGGCTGAGGAAAAGCTTGCTGTGGCACCTGGAAAGGCAGCAGTCTGCAGATGGGTACTGGCTTTTGGTCTGACATTATCTCTGGATTGGGAGAATGGCCCATGTTACAGCTGACTCCTCATAAGAAATCCTGCTTAGGCATCTGTTCAACTCTCTCCAGGCACGGGCATAGACAGCACTGGGATGGTAAAAGAGGAATACTGGTATCAATACTGTCAATACAGATCTTGAACTGTGCTGCACTGAATTAACTCAAGTTTTCTGGAGTTGTAGAAGTTCTCAAGTAGGGACTTGACCCCAAAAAAAAAAAATCTGCTATAAGCTACAGAAATACAGATGAGCCCTGAAAATGAGAAAATGAGATTCAGCCCTGTCATATGAAAATTTGAGGACACTGAACTCTGTGGTACCGGAATGTCACCTTTTTAATCCTTACCACCTGTCATATCCATTTTACAGCCACTGTCTTATCCTTCTGCCTCCAGCCCCCTGCAGCCAGGTCTTCCACAAATTGAGTACCTCTTACAGATCTGTTGGGAGCCACTTCTAAACCCATGTCTTTCCTTCCCTGCCTTTCTGATAGCTTTTTGTGTTCCTCAGGACACACAGACACCAGACAGGAAATTCCTAGGCTCCAAGTAGTCACAGTGCTGACTTCAGGGCACTTGTTTTCTCTTCCAATTACACACATGCCATTAATAGGCAATTAACTTTGGATCTTAGGGCACTTGGAATGATGAGTGAGGATTTGGGAATCATTTGAATGTGTTCATCTGGCTGATTTATATTTGTGCTTAGTTTGGGGAATAAAACGTGAGTGTAATTGAGCATATTGAGTGGGGCGTGTAGCTTGTGTAATTTCAGATGTGTGTGAAAAACTTCTGGAGCTGCCCCTGAGATTCTTCTTCAGAGAAAAGTTTCACTATTACCTGACCCCTCACCATAGTTGGACAATTTTAAGCAATTTTCCATAGAAGAAGTGCTCTTACTGAACCCAAGACATTCAGTGGAGGAAACAAACTCCCACAGAGGCAGAAAAATCACTCTAATTCACCTAGTGAGTTCACTCTCAGCAAAAAGCCCGTGAAACAGATCCCATTACCCTGTCCCTGACTTCAGGACAAGAACAGCATCAGTCACTTCCCCAGATGTGGGAGCTGTCAGTCCTTGAGAAACCATGAATCACAGATTCAGTGAATTGTAGGGGTTGGAAGGGACCTCTGGAGTTCATCAGGTCCAACGCCCCTGCCAAAGCAGGTTCCCTAGGTCAGGTCACACAGGTCAGCATTCAGATGGGTTTTGAATATCTCCAGAGATGAAGACTCCACAGCCCCCTGGGCAGCCTGTCCCAGGGCTCTGTCACCCTCACTGTGAAAAAGTTCTTCCCCACGTTGGTGCAGAACTTCCTATGCTCCAACTTGAGGCCATCGCCCCTTGTCCTGTCTCCACAGGGAGACAGGCAGCAAAGTCAACTCCAAACACTTCAGCTTCCTCCCTCTGTCCCTGGTAGATGCACCTAAGCCAGGGACGTTTGCAGGGAGAGCCCAGTTTCATGCCACCTGCTAGTGGCCAAATCTCAAAATCCCCAGTCATGTTCTGCAACCAACTGGGAGCTTGCTGAAGGCAATGGACTTCAATGGACTCCCCAGGACTGGTATTTCTACTATTGGAAGTGATCACACGAGATACTGTGGCAAGCTAATGTCAGATCACCTACATATGCCAGTCCACGCAGACACTGACTATAGGCTTAGCCTAAGTGAAACATTTTATATCCTATTTTAAAGGTCTCAGTTCCTCGCCCCCATCCAGTCCTCCCCATCTCTCAGGCAGCTTAAGAGACAGCAATGGCAAAGTTATCAACACCTTCACATTTTCTGTTTTGTTACCTACGGTACAAATATCAATTACACAGTCTGACAAGGAGAAAATGAAATTGCAAAGTGTTAGGCTGCAGGTATTTAGTTCAATGATTGGGGCTGTCTTTAAAACACTATAATGACACCATCCAAACCAGATAATGGAGAGATGGGGTATTATGTGCATTCCTACACTTTGAATTTAAATTAAAATTTGAGGTGATTTAAGATGTTATCTCCTTTGACAGTCTATGCTTTCCTTGGAGAAAATAATTATTCTCAGCTAATAATGTGAGTCGCTAGGCTAGTGATTAGTACATTTGCAACAAGGTAAATTTGCTTCCTATTGTCAAAGTCTCAGACACATTATTTACTACGTGGTAATCTCAACCTGGAATGAATATTTGACTTGAAAGGACACCTATTCTTTAAATCTCATCATCAGTTTGCCCTGCTTTTGCTTATGCCTCAGTTTAGAAGGTTCATTTTTCTTTGTGATTTGCAGAAGTCATTACCAAATACTTGCAAGTCCATCAGCCAGGTTACCTTGATAATTTCTTTTATGAATAGCAATAACAACAATGACAATAAATAAAGCTAAATTATGTCCAAGGGATAACAAAGGAGTCACTCATGAGTTATGATTGCAAAGATAGGTAGTAAGAAAGATGCAAGGACATAATATAGATACTGACAACTTCAACCTCCATGTCTCATTTTGAAACATAATTAATCAGACGTTCATCCAAGGACTTTACTTGTAGGTGTAATGTCAGGCAACAGGTTCTTGTTACAGAGGGAAGGGGGTACACAAGAGCTAATAGTTCTGGACTGCAACCACAGAACACCTCAGGACAGAAATTTGTAGTGTTTTGTCCATAAATGAGTTCGAGGGCCGACCCCAAACTAGATTAGGATCCCTGTGTGGCAAACAGAAAGATCTAGATTTTCCTCCACGTGGGCTTTAATGCTTTGTGCAGTTTTATGCCCACTGAGCCCTTTGAAAAGCGGGGTCATTGCAGTGGAAATCTCTGTTGTACAAACATTTCCCCTTGTGTTGGTGGCTTCTTGTCATGCATGAGGAAACCCCAGCTGAGATCTGCCCAGTGATTAGCTCAGTCCCTGTTCCTTCCCTGCCACCAGCTCACATACTTGAGGAATTCATTCGCAATGGTTATGTTGCTGATAAGGGAATTCCCAGGACTACAGTGACTGAACATACTGGATTTACATAACATTGCTTAAAAATCAACATTGCATTTGCATCATGTCACCAGTTTCCAACTGCATCAAATGAGGGTGGATACTTGGGAAAGCCATACCTGAAGATCAAGAGATAAAACAGAGGGAAAGAAGACAGAGGGTGATTTTCCCAGATTTTGCTGTTCCATGAATCACCTCAGAGATCTAGTTCAGAAAGTCTTTTGAAGTGAGAAAGAACTGTCAGCTTTCCAGCGAGCCACAAAACCACCCTAATTTTCCTTCAGAGACCCTGCCACCCACACCTCTGCTACTTTGGGGCTGGAATTTCTGACAAAGATTCCACCTGAGGCCTTTGCCTTTGCACACTGGGCAGTGCCCTACTGGAAGGAGCCATTGGAAAGGCCCATTACAATGCTTCAAAGCATTATTGTTTTCTGGTTAGCTTGGCAACTGCTCCTGTTTTAGTGCATCCTTCTCCCAACACAAGAGCATTTGGGTGAAGACTTTTGAGGAACAGCTACCCTGTTTGAAATCACATTGCCACTTAGGTAGCAGCAACTGCCCAATGCATACAGGCCTTTTGCTTGTGTTTCTTGTGGTTCTTGGTTCTTTGAGATTTTTCTGTTTCTTTGCAAGGGTTCAGCATTCTGTGCCGGCAAATGCTACCAGAAAAATGCTGTGGGAAAGGGAACTCTAGGAAAAAAGCCTAATCTGATAGAAGAGGCAGTAGACTGAAGGTTGCTGACACATCATGAGTATCTCAATCTCTGAGTTTCCCCTCAGCCTGGGCTTGAGTGGAGCCAATCTCAAGTTACTCCTCAATAAATTTCTTCAGAACACCATTCCCATGGGAACAAGATTTCCAGAAAATCATAGAATCATAGAATTGCCTGGGTTGGAAGGGACCCTTTAGGTCATCGAGTCCAACCACTGCCTAACCCTGCCTAGCCCACCTTTAGATCATGTCCTTAAGAACTTCACCTACACGCCTTTTAAATACCTCCAGGGATGGTGACTCCACCACCTCCCTGGGCAGCCTGTTCCAATGCCTGACAACCCTTTCAGTAAATAAAGTCTTCCTAATATCTAATCTAAATCTCCCCTTGTGCAAATTCAAGCCAAACAGTCATGCATTCTCATCTACAAGCGCAGAGTGTGAGATGGAAATGTCTTTCAACTTGTATGTGACACCATTTACTACTGCCACAGTGGATATAAACTTTGGGCTTGTCTCTCTCAGAGGGTAGAAGAGGTTTATCTTCTCACTGTTGTTGATTGAGCAGTCCAAGACAAGTATCACCAGGTTGTTTAGGCTGCTTGTGCATTGCTGAGGAGCTGACTGAGGTGTCAAAATCTCCAGATGCTGTCATTGCTAAAACTGTTTACAAGACCAGATAATGATCAGAAAAGGGTTTAGTTTAGAATTTGGGGGGGTTGTTTGATTGGGTTTCCTGCATAATTTTCCCATTTGGATTTCCTCTTCTTTGTGAAATCCTATCTCTAAAGCCCATTGAAGGCAATTTTTCATCCACAGTGAACATCAGAAGGTTGTACTAACCATCACCATGATTTGGAGATACTTTTCAGCCTTGAATTCCTGTGGCAAGTGTAGCATTCACCCCAAATTTCTTCTTTTTCCTCCTTAACCAGCATTTATCCTATGTAAGTTTTACACTAAATCTTGACCTAAGGAGGTAGGATAACTGGTAACTTGGGGTTCAATTTGCACCACTTAAAAGAGTTTTAACTGACATGGAGGGAGGGCATGCTGCAATACCAGAGATAAATGCCAGCAAAGTAACAGTGCTTCAGGACATTGAATAGTAACTGCCATCCAAATCCCAAAACCTCTGAAAATCTGCCAAAGAAAGTCTCTTGGGCTCCTAACACAGGGGTAATCTCACAGACAGAGCATGAGATCTGCCCCAGGGACCAACACAAACGTGATACTATTCCTGTCTTGTTCCAGGTGGGATGGGAAAGGAGACAAAGTGACTTAGCAGGGTCCTACAGCTGGGTTGAGTCAGGGCTGTGAACTCTTTCTGATCTCTTTGACTAAGGTCAAACAAGAGCTGTAAAAAAGTTTTTTTCTGAAATATTTATAGGCCTAAGGGCTACGTACGTGGCTGGTGTCTGCGGAGCAGGTTGTTGTTCAGGGGTCTGAGGGAAGGAAAAGGGCTGCTGGGATGTTTTCAAAGCTCTTATCCTCATCCTGAGTAAGAAATGATAAAAGTGCTGACTTTATCCTTCGGAGATGCATTTCTAGAGGCTGAGTACAATATTCTCTTAGTCTGAAGCAGATTTCAAGGTTAAGAAAGAGCTCCCTCTGGAGAATCTATCAGCTCCTTCGGAAACCTCACAGCTTTCTCCGATCCTGCTCCAGCTGCTGAACCTCCTCCAGCTGCTGTCTTGCCTGAGGCACGACACCACAGAGATGGGCTGCAGCCCTGGCAGATATGTCATCCCTGGGGTAAGTGTCTTTACTTTGGGCTAGGCTTACAAAGAGAGGAATGAAGCCACTTGAGATTTGGCTTTGGTCTCTCTGCGATTAAGTCTGTTTATATATACTGGATAGTTCTTTGGTTTGTTTTCTACAGTAAATCAAAAGCTTGTCAGGGAAACCCAACCTCTTGGTTCTCAGAGGGAAATTACCAGTGTAAAATCCATGGTGGGCAGCAGCTGCATCCGGCTGTGGTGGGAGCAAGCTCGCAAGGCTAGGGTACAGTTTAAGGCCCTTCTTAATTAGATCACAAGTCTCAAGATGGGCTCCATAGTTTCAACAAGCTGTAAGAAAGGCAACCACAACATTTGTTGGTATTTCTTGGTTAATTTTCCACAGGTTCAGTCTTCTGATCTGAATCACCTACCACCCATATAGGGAAGGCATTGAGGATTTGTGGCCACAGGTTATTTCAAGGTAATAAGCAAAGCACTTAGAAATATCTGTGCTGCCTCTTGTTTTACAGGAGATCATAAAACCACTCTGGGAAGATACTTCTCATTTTAGGAGCTCATATTTTAATAGTAGAAGATTCTGCCTGTGCTTGAGGCTGTGAGGCAATGCTGAAGACATCTTGCCATGGTGATCTGCACTGGAGACCTTGCCTACAAAACACATTCACTACAGCATCCCAGCAGGCTCCCAGAGGAGTCACTGCTGGTGCTGACCCACTCCTGGCTCTGTGGGCAAGGCACTGGCCAGCCCAGAGCTCTTCTGTAGCTCACCACATTTTGACAAGGCATTTGCATCTCCACTGGAAACCACTTAGGAGCTGTAGGTCAAGAAAGCTTGGAAGCCATTGCACTGGTCTACTGAAGCCGAAGGTCTCATATCTTCTCCCCCATAATGACATTCCTTTGGCTTCAGGTTTGCACAACTCCCTTATCAAAAGCATTGGCATTACCCAAAGTTACCTAAACTTTCTAATCGTTGCTGGTTTTATCCCTTTTTGCCTGACTTCCCGAGGGGGTGTAAGACCCCTCTGACCTGTACCCGATGGCACTGCCGCAATACCCTGTCTGTGCGTGATGTGGGTTCTGGCCAGGACTCCTGGTCCTGGGCGCAGCCTGCTGCAGAGCTGCAGTGCCTGGGGAGCATCTCTGCTGTGTGCCACTGCTGCCATCTCCTGGTCCTACCGAGGCTACCGGAACCAGTAAGGTCACTCGTAATAACGTGATTTTATACCTAAATTAATGCGTGTGCATTTATATGTGTATATATACACGTGCGTGCCTCTACAGGTAGGCATTTATAGGTAGGTATAGCTAGACACATATTTTTATAGGAGAAACAAGTGTTGAGAAATGAATTTATATCTCACTTGTAATTTTTTTCAAATAGAACCTTTGAAGGTTAGTGCAGTAATAAGCACATTATACTTAAAATGCTAAAAATTATCTATATGCCCTGACAGTTTTCATTAACATGGGCTGTGGAGGCTGCAAGTTCTTCCATTAATTCTCTTTGCCCACTAAGACCAGTAAAAGAAATTTCTGTGACAACTTTATTGGCTATTTCTTTCTGCGTTATACACATCTGCTTACAAGAAACTGGACTGAGAAACACAGAGTCAGTTGAGATAAGCCACAAAGCTGTGCCACTCTTTGTGCATTGGCAGGGTACTCGGTCTCCAGCATTTTCTGCCACCAGCTGGAAAAACAGGGTTTCATCTCCCAGCACCAAGTACCTGGCCAAATTGTTGCTCTTCCCCTGACTTTTGAATGGCTCAGATTGCCAAGTCTGATCTCTACTTTTAGAGTCCCAAAACAAGGGTCTGAGATAAAGGAGCACTGATAAAAAGATGGCCCAGTTTACCACACTCTAATTCAAATCACGTTCCCAGTATCAAGTCACTTCACAATTCAGAAGTATCACTCAGATCTATTGCTGGATTTAGTGGCTGCTGGAATTGCCATCATTTCCAGCCTTCTTCCTCCACTGGGTAACCTTTTGTGACAGCGTGGGTGAACCTATGCATCCAGGGAATCTGGGTCATCCATTGGTAGCTACGAGAATCTGTGCCAGAAACTCCACACAGGGAGAAATTCGAGCTGGTCAAGGTAAAATCATCAATACAGAAAACCAGGAACACAGATTTACAAAGGTTTTTTTATCATCCCGTCCATCCTATGCTGTCTCAGGCAGTCATGTCACATAATCCTGCTCTTATATTCCCTGTGCCTTACTTCAAAATTAGTCAAGTTTTTTTCATGCCCAGGTTTTATCAGCATCCTTGTCTGCACATTCAAATGTGGGATTTTCCTGCTTACTGAGATTTCAGCCTTGCACAGAATAACAACTAACCTGGAGTAAGGACCACTCGAAAGCACCTCCAGGGCTTTCAGTGCAAATCTCTGACCTTTATTTAAAAGCCCATTTCTTCCTGGGAAATGCTTTTTGACAGTGTTTGCTAATACATGGTTTTCTGCATAAAGACAGAGCTCACACAAGGAGCTTATGGACTGTTGACTCCATGGCTCCACAGCTGGACATGAGCACTGCAAAATTCACGGTTGGCAGCTCCCACCTGAGACCAGTCTTTACCAGCTCCCCCAGACTGCTGCTGGCTTTGGATCCCCCCCGTGGGAGCTCAGCTCAGATGGGTCCTGTGGGACACAGCTGAACCTGAGCTGAGCAGAAGTGCCAGATTTAGTCTCCTGACGATGGAGGACTCTTCACGATTCTTTTAGTATGTTTTCAGCATCTTCTGGCTCTTTATCTCTCACTTGAATATGAGCTTTAGCATGCTGCTTATGCAGTGTACATGAAGACAGACAACACTGACAGACCTGACAACCTTTCAGCACCTGGATGTCTTTATCAACAAGCCAGAATCGACCCAAGTCAAAACCCTGTTGATTTCTCCTTGGATGGGGCTTTGGACAACCTGGGCTACTGGAGGGTGTCCCTGCCCATGGCAGGGGGTTGAACTAGATGATCTTTGAGGTCCGTTTCAACCCACAGAATCACAGAATTACAAGGTTGGAAAAGATCTTTAAGATCATCAAGTCCAACCCTACCTGTCCTATGCTAAACCATATCTCTAACCCAAACCAGTCTGATTCAGTGGATCTGGGGGAAGAGACATTTCTGCATTTTATGGAAAATAGAAAGTTGAAATTCATACATAAGCCACATATTCTGCCAACCAGCCTCCATTGCCTACACCACGAGCTCTTCTCCTACTCAATTGGTGTTGTGCAGGTCCCTATCACCCTGCTCTGAAAACATGGGGTGGATGGTTACATTTATACAAAGACCTGCAAATAAAAAAATGAGCACACATCCTTAGAAATACATCAAGAAGATGTATGCTATAGTCAAATGATGTGCCAAGCTATAAGAAGCATCACTGGGTTATTTTGACTTATTCTTGTTACCAAACAGAGTTTAGCTTTCTGGTTTTGCATGACACTTAGAAATCCTTCATGCTTCTTTCACCAGAAAACTTTTCAGGATAAAGATTTTTCCCATGTAATGTGTTAGGAAGTGGAGTGATAGAAGGGAGACTGAATCGAGGTGGGATTGTTTGAGAGAACAAGGATATACATTTGAAAACATCAGAGGAAGCGCCCACACTGTCAGAGTACAAAGTCCCCTGCGACAGCCTGTGCAAAAGGGCTCAAAGTGCACGTTGCACACAAACACTACAAGAGCCGTTCCTTTTCTTCCAGCTTTTTAATGTGATGGAGAGAACAAAAAACAAAGTCCATTGGAACAGCGGCAATTTCCAGTGACAACCAGACACAGATCAAATTAAAAAAAAAAAAAAATAGAAGAAGAAAGGTTTCAAATGAAAAAGAGGAACCAAGGGACTGGAATTGGCTATTTCAAAACAGAGCTGACAGAACATCTAAATGAAATGTTTCATTAAATGCACGACACTGGGTGTTATTTACAGTGGAACTTGCAGTGTGTGTACATTTATACAGCACTAGAATCACATACAGCAAAGAAATGTCCTTCATTTTGTTTCTTTTGCAGTTTCCAGGCTTTATTCTTCCTAAAAGCAGCATTTGCTAATACAAGGTTGAGAAACTGAAGGAGAAACTCAATGGAAATATAATGTATAGGGCTCAAATCTACATAAACCTTAAAACACACTCTCGGGTTTTGTGTGTCCTTTGGAAAGTCAAAGGACATAAGCAGGGAACATAAATGGACCCAGGGTCTCCTTAATAGTATCAAAGTATACTCTGCTGTTGGAGGTGTCAAAGCAGGACCTCGAGGAGACCTGCATGTCTGCAGAAAGCCCAACTTCATGCAGCCTCGCTCGGTGCCCCTGTGTGAACCCAGCCTTGGGGCTGGACCACTCCCAGCATCAGGGAATATCCCTCAGTGCACCTCTCCAGTATTACTGAAGGACATCGGGCTGCCTGACCACTCCCCACTGTGCACAACATCTGGCTCTGCAGATGGGTTTTCCAAGAGTGACACTTGTCTTACTCCAAAAGGTCCATACACCACGGTTTATGTCACGTAGCATTTCAAGGGGATAATGGTCATACGGGCAAAGAGGGGATCACTCCACCCAGTCCAAGCTGCAGCCAACACCAGGAGGATGTAGAAGAGCCAAAGGCAGTGGCAGGAGCTGTCCTGCACATCTGAAGTGAAGGAATTGGTATATGACAAGCAGTTAAATCAACAGAGCAAATAAGGAGGCAGAACTCTTATCGTGATACCATCAGTCTTTCATAATAGTATCAACAGTGCTTGGTGCTCCTCTAAATGTCTGTTTCTGCATGCTCAGAAACTCACTGATTAATTCCTCCTGTGATGTCCACTATACTGCTGTACAGCTAAAGACACTAAATCACAGCAGGCCAGTTCAGGTTCCCAAGACCCACCTTTCCCACGCCACGGTCTCTGGCTAGGTGGCTGTACTGCTGTGCCACTCATGGATGAAGAGGTCCAGCTGTCTTCTAGAAGAGGTCTTTGGGATTTAAGGCAAGTCCCCTGTCTTGGTCCTCTGTGCCCCTGTTGCAGTAAAGTTCATGAATCTGAGGAAATCATGCTCTGCAGAGATCATCAGTGGACCTGTGGTCAGCAGATTTCTTTGTTGATGGTCCGGTGTATCCAAGACAAGGAGACTGTTCTCTGTGGCAAACATAGGCAGGGGGAACCAGTGGAGGAGGAATGCTGTCCCTTGTGCTGCAGGTGTAATGCTGATTTCACAGTAGAAATAAAGCTGATCCATCAGAGAAGGTGCTTGATGTGAATTCTCCCCCTGCACAGTGCTCCAGGGCCCTGTGGCTCAGGCTCAGCTTAGCATGTAGCCCACAGCTTGAAATTGAGACCCACATCAAAACACAATCAATGCTGAGGGGTCTCCATCCCTCAACTGTTTTGCTCTGGAGAGCAGCAGTGTAAAGCCTATGCTGATTTAGACCATGACAAGGACAATAAATGAACACATCGGGAGTATTATCTCAGCCTTGTTCACAGAGACATCAGCCCAGGTGTCACAAAGGCAAATGCCTGAGCTGGAGCCATTCCCTGGATTTCTCCATTACAGAAGGAGAGGACGAGGGCCATCCATGCCAGTCCATCTTCTCCTCAGCATGGTGCCTAAGAGTGGTCACATACATTGTCTGTACCTTCCAGCTGAGAATAATGGCAACCCAAGATGATGAGTTCAGATCCGGACACTTAACTCACAGGTGTCTAAGGCTAAGCTATGGTTTCCTCCCAGAATTTCCTTTCTCCCTTCTCTGTTCATTTTTGTCCTGCCCCAGGCCCTAGCATACCAGCTGCAGTGCGTGTTTGCACTTTTCTGTTAGGTCATGAACTCCCTGGCAAGGTGTCAGGGATAGGAGCCTTGTCACAACACGTGTGCATCATCTCCTAGCCCTCAGGTGACTGACCTATGCATTTTAGGGGTGCAAAGAGTTTCTACAGTCACATGGGCAGACTGGGGTGACATTGAAAACAAGTTCCTGCTACCCTTTACCTTGTCCCAGCTAGTCTCTCGAAGGTGAGGTTCAGAAGCCTGTGAAAGAGCCATTCTGTAATGAAGAAAGGTTTCTAAGATGGGATAACATTTCCTGATACTACCTTACCATTTCTATCTCCTCAAGACCCCAATTTCTTCCTTCTCCAAAAATTAACAGAGACATTTTGAAAAATAAGTTATGTCATTAGTGTCACTGTACAATATCAATGGAGAACACTGTTGGTCAGGTTTGCTGTCAGAGCACTGGACAGATATGTAACTAAGAGTCCCTCATAAAGTAAGTTCTGGCTTCAGAGAGCAACACAACAGAACAGTCCAGAAAAGGGAAACAAACTTTTTTTTGCCCCAAATGCAATGTAATTCTCACGTACAGCCGAACAACAAGGATGAAACATAAGGACCACAGTGATCTTTCATGATGAAATACATATTTAACTGCTTCTTGCTATGCAAAAGGACCAGGCATTCTACAAGAGAAAAAAACCCAAACCCAAAGCAAGACATTCTGGGCTGTAATTCTCAACAGAAGCTATGAACCACTGCCAAAGGACATAATTACATTTACTCCTACCTTAGAGAAGGAAGCTTGTTGTTTTGAAGACACATCAAAAAAAGGCCCTCAGCTACCCATAAAATGAAGAAATGAGGCATAATAAGCTCCGTTATTATAGCAGCTTGTGATTTTATCAATTTCATAAACCTCAGAGTAAATTTCCAAAATCCCCAATAGCCCATTGTAGCCTGGCTGCTCCGTAAGTGTTTATCCCTGATTGACACAACGATAAAAAGGATGCTCATTACAGGGTTTTGCCTCATCAACGAGGATTTTTTGCTCTTTGTGGTCTAACCATGCTCTATGTCCTTCAGCCGCCCTCTGCAATGGCACCAACACTGAGTCCCACAGTTGTGTGGGGCTGGCCCTGGTGTCAGCTCTTAACCTGTGTGACTTGTCTCTGTACAGCTGAAGTTAGAGGTGTCAGACTTCAGCCCTGCTAGATTTCAGCCTAGCCCTGTGTGATATTCTTAAATAAATACATTAAAAGGAGGGGTGTGTGGGGGATGGAAGAAGGATCCAAAGAAAAGTAAATAGGAAGATAATTAGCAAAAGTACAAAATTTATCTCAGAAAATATCCTGGTGAGACAAATTCCATGCATTATGTGACGGTTTCCAATCAATTCTGGTCTATTGCTGAGCTTATTGGAAGGGTCTAATTAGTGCTGTCTAGTAAATTGTGAGCGTTGGTGTGTTATTTAAGAGTATGCATTTCAGTCTTGCTTCCCAAAAAAGTTGATCCAAAAAATACACAACTCTCATTGCTTCTAGATGCAACAGCATTTAACTTATGCAATAAAAAGGGCATATGAATTTCAGAAATGGTCTTTACAGGGTATCAGACTTAACTGTGCCACTTAATGGAGAGTTTAATGTTCTGTACAGTGGAAGCTTGCTGCGTGCATTCCCTGCATAACAAGTTAAATGGCTTTAAGTAACTGTGCTTACAGTGTTTCAATGAGACCCAAGTATATAAGAAAATCAAACATCGTATTCTTTAAATATTATGGCTAAAATGCTGGTAAACTCACAGTTACCATACTCTAGGTATTAGACAAAAGTTCCCCTATTTACACTGGATAATATGTACACATTTGGTTTGTGGAATTCTCTAACATCATATCAATTTGTCCTCTGTGAAAGTTGTAGGGAAAAAACCCAACCCTCTTAGTCCTTGTAGAAATATATATTCCCAGCCATCGATACATTTAAATATTTGGTGTCTGGATAGAAAGAATGAAGTGTCACTAAGCTGGGCATGACTCCAGATAATCTTCAACTAGTGGGATTAGTGTTTAGTGTCTCTCTGAAGATCTTCTCAAGGGTGCATAAATTAAAAATTATAACTTTCAATAGCTGACCACTTCAGTGTGTGTACGTAAGTTTGCAAGTATGTGCAAGTACATATAGATAGATAGATGTAAAATTCTGTATATATTTCTTTCCCAGACCAAGAAGGTGCTTAGTGATTCTCCATGCCCACATGAAGACAATAAAGGGCTTTGAAACCCTGTTTCTTCTCAGGGAGCCAAGCATTTACCCTTGTATGCCCCAGAAATCGGAACTCTCTTCCAGGCAGTTCAAGGGGTAACCCCAAACCCAAGACAGCTAGTGTCACTAGTCACAGACGTAGTTCTTGTCCCTGTTGTTGTAGTTCACCTACAGTAGGTTTATTACCTGCCTTGCCTCCGGATGCCCCTCGTGTCTGAGCATACCTGACATGAATTGCCAAGGAGTGCTGGGCAAGGCAGGCAGTATCTCACAGCTTGGCAAAGGCATGAAGGGGTTGGGATCTGTTCTCCCATCAGACACACTCACACCCATGTGGGAGCACACATGCATGAAGCCACTGTTGGCATCCCATGTTACACTGGGGTGGGGAGGGAAAGGGTAAGCTCCCAATGTAGTCAAGGTCAAACCCAAGCTCTGCAAGGAGTGTGTAGTAGCTGCATGCACCAGTCATGGCTGTAAAAGGGTCAGAAACTAGGGGTTTTGTTTTTATCCCTTTGGGTTCTTCTTTCCCTCTGCCCTCTCGCATTGAGGTATTGACAGAACAGTGTAGAAATGGACATTTTGATTTTTCCAAACATGGCTCTTTTTTGTTCTCCTACGCCTGCCTCTCAACTCCCCTGGCCTCAGTTGCTCACATCAGGACCTGTTCTCGAGTCTCTGGCAGGCGCAAAGCGAGCAAGCCCCCTCCGACCAGAGCAGAGGAAGCCAGAAGGATGGGAACCACCTTGGTTATCCCTACGAAGGAGGCAAAGATTGAGTTCCCCAGGATGGCACCAAACTTGCAAAGCCCATTGAGGATGCCAAAGGCTGTTGCCCTGTGGGAAAGAAAAGCAGAAAACAATGGTTAGGAGGGAGGTTCTTGGAATAACTACGGAAGATCTGGATGGGTAATTTTGTGAATGCTCTTATGTTTCCCAGGCTATGCTCCTAGCAAGTAAAGCCAGGCACAATAAATACATAGATAAAAGACTTTGGTGTTTTGCATGTCTGTGTGAATGAGAAGAATGTCTGTGTGTACTTGTTTCTCCTTTCCATCTCAGCTTCTCCCAACCCCTAGAGTGGCCCACTCTGACAGCCTTTGTCCTCCCCAAAGGCCACAGCACACACCCTGCTCTGGAACTTGTCGAAGTCCTTCCAAGTGCTGGCTGGAGTGGGTTGTCACCAGAGAAACAACCAAACCCCAAACCTTGCTGCACCAAGCAGCTAAAAGCACACTGCCTTCAAAGTAGTCTGTTTTCTTTCCTTCTGGCTTCCCCCAACAGCCTGGAAAAGGTAAAAAAGGGCTTATAATGAGGTCACAAGGAAGGATTTAATCTGCAGCATATTCTTCCAAAGTTTCCTGTGCAGCCTCATCTCCCAAACCATTCTGTGCACAGGGTGGCCTCCAGATTGTGGAAGGAAAGGCTTTCACGCTGATGAGCTATGACAAGAGGCTGGGGGATACAACCTGACAGGCCTGACCTCCAGACACATACATAGAAATGGTAGACTCCATATTTCATCTGCTTGTAGTTTCCATACACCCACACAACTGCCTGCACAGAAACCACCAGGCATGCAGAGTTATGCTTGCACATGTCTGTGCTGCTCCAGCGTAGCTGCAGGACTACCAAACCCTGAAAATCAAATTGAAAAAAACCCAAAACACCTCCCCTCATCTACATGTACCTAGAGTCACTTTTTCAATCAGCAACTGAGAGGACAAAGTCAGAGGGCGGAGACTAAAAGGAGAAATATTCTGAGCACCTTTTGTCAGTGGGGTAGAGCTCCACAGTGATCACGTCAAGGGCATTCCAGGCAGCAATGCTGGCCCCACAGAAGAGGCACTGCCAGCCGATCATCGCGGACTCACTGTTGCCGAAGAAGAGAAAGAAGCAGCACACTGCTGAGATCAACATCGAGCCACCTACGGGGGGGGGGAACCAAGAAAAGAATGTTGGCACCACCTTCTCCTGTCCACAGTTGAGCAAATCCGTTTGTTGGTAAAGGTGGCTTTCAAGTGATGGTGTTTCACCCCAAAATGAGTTAAATGTGCAAGAATCCAAAAATACCTTGATGCTGCCTATCTGTCATTCTCTGATGCTGGAAACCAGCCTGAAAATGTTCTCAATGACCATATGATCTTGCTGATAGTCCTGCTCTATGGAGACTCTGAAGACAGGCTTTTCCAGGCATGTTTCCAGCATCTCAGACATCCAGATGGACCCAGAAAGAGCAGAGGCAAGTAAACATGAAAGTCAATGAGGAGGAAGAATCGTTGTGAAGTTTTTCCAACTTGAGTTTTGAGTGAAGAGCTGATGCTTTTCATATCATGTTGAAATCACTTGACACATTTATAGTTTCAATTAGGATAATTTACAGTCAATTGTATGAAGCACTTGAGGTCTCTTTTAATTATAAGAACATCATTAGATTTCATGGCACATTTACACAGGAGCCATAATTTTCTGCTCATCACCAAGGGAGAAAGTCAGAGCATTCATGCTCAGTTAGGCACAGTTCAGATTCAGAAATATTAATGGCTACATCACTGCCTTCTGCTCTGCTGGGAATTTTTACCTGAAAGATGCTATTTTTTTACAAAACCAAACTGGACTGTTTTGTGGCAGCCAAAATATCTCCATTTACTACCAGAAAACCAAACATTTTTCTTTGTTTGTTTGCTTTTTGAATCAATTTGCCACCATTCAAAATAATTTGGATGCTGAACTGGAACTGAAATGCTTCACTTTGGACATGATGTTGCATTTTGCCACCTCACTGCAAGTGCAGGGCTCCGTGTCCACTTCTCTTCCATGGTACCTGGCCAAACTACATCCCTCACTGTGCGGTGGGGATATTCCCTCTGCCGAAGAGATACAGTGCAGCATTAGGGTCACCATGTGTGAACCATGAGATCTGACACTTGGCATAAGAGAGGGTTTAACAGGACACGATAAAACTGAGCTGAAGTTCCAGCAGAGCACGTAACGCAAGAGAGAAATGCAGTTTTCATGTTAAGCTGACCAGAAATAACATGTTGAGCAGAGTGATATGGGTGGGATGCCAGGAGGCTGTTTCAATTGAAAATTCCATAGTGAAACGTTTCAGCGTGTCGTTACTAATTTCTGTCCTGTACTTTTCATTCTGCAGAAGAAATAAGCATTTAGAATTCCAGCTGTCATCTCAATTCCAGATGAAAATGCTGAAATGCTGACATGTTTGCAGGGTGGACAATCTGATTCTTATTGAGCTTTATTTAATTTCTTTCCCACAGACCCTCTGGTTTGTTTGGGTCTTTTCCAAATCCACTATATGAGTAGTTATTCCCCTCCTCTCCCCACTATGCAGCATCCATTCCTGACACACTCGTAGGGTCATCTTGCTTACATTAACCTGTCTGATGGTGAGGCTAAAATAACTAAACTTCCTTCTGTCCTCAGAATAGAGGTAGATAAGCTCAATAGAGTGACTCATCCCTTAACCATGAGCCACATCCCTGATTTTACTAAATTTACTTGGCTGTCCCTCAAGGCATGATTCTCATTGTACTTGGAGAAGAAGGTCTGAACCCTGGAGGAAGCAACACTAGAAATTCACAAAGTAATCGTAAAGCTGATAAGGTGATAAGTTATTCCCATAGTGCTAAAGGGTGGCATCTTGCTTGGCTGTGACATTGTCAGTTAATTTACCATATGCTCTCTGAAACTGTAAAATAATTTGAAAATCAGAAAGCCAAAAAAGAGAACTCTGGGCTGTCAAGCAGCCACATCGAATAATCTTTGTGAATATTCATTGCTACAAGCAAAGTGTTTGTTTATGTACACCCAGTGCTATGGACATCAGCCTCAACTCAGCAGCACCAAGAGGTCCTGCTTCAGCTCTGGCCCTGTGGTGCTGAGAGCTGGATAAACATACAGGCTTTGACATGAAAGTCAAAATAAAAGAGGAGGATGCCACAGACAAAGAGAAAGAAGAGCAGAGTGGGTAGGCGGTGAGCAGGTAACTTTCCCACTGTCATGGAGTCTATCGCCTCACCCTCGAGTCCTTTCACCCTTCTGCCCCATTTGACATGGGAGTGACTCATCCCCACCTGAACCATCTTGGCCTGTGTGTCTGTGTGTGGGTGCCACGAGACCTTCCCACTGACCTCAGTTCTTCGCAGAGTTGTGCTCCCACCCACCACCTCTCTGTGCAGCAGTCATCCCCACTCACCGATCATCTTTATCCTCCCTATTTTGTCCATGAGTAATGCAGAAATGATATTCCCTGGCAGTACAGACAGGCTGCCCAGGAAGCTGACCAGGTAGATCAGGAAGTCATTGTCCTCCTCAAAGTCCATGTGACAGCCTTCCTTCTCCTTCAGAAACGTGCTGTTTATGAACCTGCAGTTGATGAATTTGTGTTCATAGAGATCTGCAAGGGAAAGAAGCAAAGTCTCAGTCCTGCTTGGCTGATCTCCCTTCATGCTGCAGCAGCAAGAGTCAAGAACAAAGCCAAATCAGAGATGTGAAAGGAGCTCCTCATCAAATGAATATCATCAGGGAGGTTTGTTTTAGTGGCAAACTCTAGCTGCGTGCTGGTGTACAGGTATCTCCATGCCACAAGGACAGGGCAATGCAGGCTCTTGCTTCCCTGGCATGATTGTTTGTACTGTATTAGAGTAGAAATGAAAGCTTTTTCAGGATAAACTAATGAATATTTTATTGCTTTCGATCATCAACCACAGGTTGGGTAAAACTGTCTTTTAAGCATGATTTGTTGAATTGAGTTGTTAAACTGCTAGGCATTTTGTGCTTACTTTAACCTTCCAAGGTCTGAGCACAGCCTTTTTCATTTTCCATGCAGCAGCCAATGGCATCAGAAACCATGGGGTTAAAAACACTGATGGAGCAACCTGAAGATTCCTTCCAAATGCATGATCCCTCTTTTTTCAATCATCACTCCCATTACATAGCACACACACAAACACAGAGATCCCTATCATCCTTTCTCCCTGAATCTGATATAACAGTTCATAACTACAGAGATGAGACCACAGCAGGAATCATAGAATCATAGAATCATAGGGGTTGGAAGGGACCTCAAGAGATCATCGCGTCCAACCCCAGATCATTGGGTCCAACCCCATTACCTGTGTTATAAAAGACAGTAGAGATGATGGTGCAGTTTTCAAAGAAGGTCTCACTGGATGTCACATCTTCAAAGTAGCAGTCCTCAAACAATGAATCCTCAAATTTGACTTCCTTGAATTTCATGCCAATAAATCTGTGGGGCAGGAAACAGAACTTCACTCTGTGTTTAAGGTATTTTCTACACCATATAGCAGGTAATGGCTGTTGCAAGAGAAAAAGAACTAACGGCAATTTCTAGGGTCATTTACAGAAAAGGAGGTGCTTGAATGCATAATTGTCCTTCCATCTCTGTGCTTAGGTATTTTAAATTTTAGCAGGAGAGAAGGGTTTGAAGAGTTGGGTTTTTTTAAAGAGAGATGGCCTTTTGCGATTTCTGGCAGGTTTTTTATTCCTCAAAACAGTCACATGTAGAGTAAATGTGCTTCTAAGGCTGAGTGGACACATATCCTCTCATGCTCCATACTAGTCCATCTGAAGAAGACATAATTTCACTCAGTGCATGGCATTTACATTGTGAGCTGACCTTGCTGCCTTCCTTATTGTGCCCCTTCTTCCAGCATAAATAAAACTAGACATTATCAGGACCCCACTGAGCCATTTAGTGAAAGGCTTCTGACAGTTGTTTAAACACAAAGTGATTTTTTTCTGAAGCAAAAATGCAGTAGAGTTTCTAGCAAGAGTGGGGAGACTGAGTTCTGCTTGTAACCATCTCTGTTCCAGGACCGCTGCTTATCGTGTAATGAAAACAGATCACACTAAAAATAATCAACTGAGTAAGGTGATTGATTCCCCCTCTGATGGGAAGCTTGACATGCCTGACCCCCCCACTCCACCCCACCCGAAGGATGACACGGTATTGATTTACTTGTGAAATTTTGCAGGGACACTGGGAAGATGTGTTAGTTAATGCACAGGCATGTTTGGACAACGTAAGGAGCTATTAAGAGCCAACATTATTGCTCTAGTTAAGGAGGCCACAACTGTCACCAAATAAAAAAGCCTTCTAAAATATACCCAGGAAGTTAATTGAATTGAGCACTTACAACACAGTCGCGCATGACGGCTGTTTACACCGTGAAATGAGCACTGCAGGGCTTCTTAACTGAAGCTACTAACATATTATTAATGCACAAAATACCACAAGAAGACTGTTTGAGTCTTTTGCTCCATGCAGAAGGTCTCATAGGTTACAGCAAAACTGAAGCTGTTCTGCATTTGCACAGTAACAGCCTGGGTTGTATTTACTCCCATAGGCTCTTAGAAACCCTTTTCCTGCAGTTTGCTCTTAACGTCCATCTTTAAAAGAGCTGGAGAGCAATGGACTGGTGTTCAATGGAGTTTTCACTCATGGCCAAGGGCTGGAGGGAAAACACAGCTAGAAATCCTACTGAGATGTGTTCTGGGAATTCCTGGGCTGTAGCTCAATCAGGTTTTGAGGTTTTGAACTGGAGAGGACCAAGGCAGGAGAATAATGATGTACATCATAGTTTTAGGTCTTGAACCTGCAAGGTGCTGAGTGTCCTTAGTTCTCAAGGAAGCTACCAAAAACTGAACATCTCCTCAGGGCATAAGATAACAGTCCCCAATCCCTACATTTGACAACCATCTTCTTCTCATCAGATTTGGTTTTGCTGCCCGATAGTCAGAATAGGAATTATATCAATGATACCATCAAGCACAGCTCCTTGCTGCAGGGAAGGTTTCCAGAAAGATATGGGGACACATGCTGTGTTCCCCCACCGATGCCTATCAAATATATGCCAAGGAGATGGAGACAAATAGTTTCTGACAAATAGTTTCTTCTGTGAAGATTAAAACATGGAGTGTTTTGTATAGCATTGCACATCTAGTGGGACCTCCCCACACAGTGCAAGGCAGCCAGGGCAACACCTGTTTACTTTATCTGAGCCAATGGGATCTCCACAGAATTTACTTTGCAGCATTTTTTCACCCATTTTATTAGGATTCAGAAAAGTAACAATGGCCTGCTATATATCACTAGGATTTATATTCCTGTGGAACACAGAGTGATTGGGGTCCAGGCTGGCTGTAGAAGAAAACCACCAGGCCCATACAAAATAGGAGAAGAGATGGAGAAGAACAATGATGCTCTGCTAGAGGAAGTGACTTCAAAGCCATGAAAGAGAAGGTGACACACTCATTCTTTGGGGGGGATGCTGGCCAGTGTGGGAGAAGTACACAGGTATAACTGGCCTTACACAGCTCCCACTAATGGGCTGCAGGATGCAGATTGACCTAAGTCATATCGAGGACTTCAAGGGAAAAATAGCTTTTTATTTTGGAAATACAGCAGCAGCGGTTTAAAGGCAAGTAACGGTCTCTGCTGCCAAGACCAGTAGATGTCAGTGTGTGCTAAGGGAAGAGAAGTCACCGCCGCATACAGAGCTGCCCAGCAAGGCCGGATGGCCACCCACTGCCCCGCTCCCAGCAAGGGGCTGTTGGAAGCACCTCACATGCATCCCCTCGCGTCTGGAGATGCGAGTGGCCAAGACAGAGTTTTCTAAAAGCAGGATAAAAGCAGGATAAAACTGCCTTTGGGATTTGAGACTGTGTGTCCCAAGGAAAGTTTGCATGCGTTGAACCAAGTTCTGTTCACTTACTTGTCATTTCTGTATTCCCCATTTCTATGGATTTGGTTTTCCAAGGTGAAGTTAAAGGTGAAGTGTGACACTTCTTCCTCATCAAAGATCTTGACACGGGATTCATATGCCTCTTCTTGGAGATACCGGATCATGTCAGGGAACCAGACAATAAGGCCATAGTAACTACAGCAGGGCAGGAGACATACATTAGGGCTATAAGATCCTGACACTGCAAATATGGCAAAGTTTTTCCAATAACCCCCCTTCATAACTTCTAAACTTGTTCACCTACAGCAGGACAAGTCATTTAAATTCTAGTGACATTAACTCCTTGGCTGGGAAACAGAGCATAGTGCCATCCTTGCTGCCCAAGAGACCAGCAGAGCAGTAAGCAATTTGGAAACTCTACCAGGCAGATTTCTGCAAGTTTGAGATTTAAATGAATGAGACAAAATTTACCTGTAGTTTAGATTTAGTACCACCTGAATAGTTTTTATCTGGACTAAGGAACGGCTGAGAATCAGGTAGGCCTGTGGGGTTTTTTGTGTGGACAAGGTCAAATAAAATATCTAGAGGTGAGAACGCTGATACATGACTGCCTTGCTGGCCACTTCTCAAGTCCTGATGTGTTCAAAGTACCTCATACTCTCATGTAAGCAATTGGATTGAACAATAGCTCCCAGAAGAACAAGGCTTAGTACACAAAGGATCTTTAAAATAAGACCAGGATTAATCTCATAATAGTGTGTTTAACTGTGTAAATAAAAATTCAGAGAGTCCTCTAGTTTCATGAAAAAGTCACAGTGCCACCTTACCTTAAGGCCATTGTAAACCAAACCACAGCCAGCATCAGTGTGTTCATCCTGTACTGGGCTGTTAAACAATATAGCACGTTGTCCCAGACCTATAAATCCACAAGAAGGAATTAGGTGGAAGGACACTCTAGCAGACACCTGACATTAATTTCTGAGTGCATCATACATCTAGTGTCGGGAAAAAAGGTCTCATTGGTGGAAGGTCAGATGTGTGGCTTAAATTCAGTGTTTGCTCAAAATGATATTTATCAAGATAAATGGCTTACAAAAAGATCACTTATTCAGCTATGCACCAGGGTACTTGATCTGAACCTTCTGTAATGAGCTGAAGTGCATGGCTAGGGCTGGGCTGGGCTGATGTGGTGCCTCTCTCAGGTTAGATCTGTAAATGTGGTTATGAGCCTTTTTGCAGGTCCTCCAGCAATTTTAACTTTTCAAATATATGTATGGGGTCCCTTCAAACCGAGCTCCAAAGCTCACTGAAAAGCAAAAGCCCAAACATAGCTGGCACTTGAGGAAGGGTAGAGATGAAGCCAAGCACAGCAGGAGGCAGACCAAGATCTGCTCCTCTTGACCTGTTGCAGAAAACATTCCCAGGAACATGAGGGGATGTAACTCCTCCCACTCTTAACTTATCACATAAATGCAGTAACAGTATAGCACTTGTGTTGCTATTCATTAAGAAAGATTGTATTTTAAGCTCATCCTCCTAGACTAGAAGATCTATCAAGACTTTCCAGAAAGCTCTGCATGAGCATAGGTAAGCAGAATAACCTGTGTGAAGGGTTAAATTAGCTGAAGAGATAATAAAACACTATTAGAGACTCAGTCTCAACAGGAGCAATGAGCAAATACTCTTCTGAATCCACTGCAGGTGGCAAATTCACTTAATCTTGGGGGAGATGGAATCAATATTTATCTGCTCAGAAGAAGAGTCAAGCACTCAGGGCTCTGCCATTAGCACAGCTGGACTAGAGTACACAGCTGGACTGCTATAATGCTCACAGGGGTGTTTCTGGCCTGGCTGGCAGAGTGGCAGTTTGTAGATGCCCACATCTGCATAGAAAGTGCAATCAGATTACTGCCCTTCATGAACACCAGCAGATGTGTTTGTTTTGGAGTGAGAATCGGGGTTTCAGAGTGCAACAACCTGAAGCAATGAGGCAGTGGAACCCAAACCTCAAAAGCCCCTTAGGGATGGGGCTTTACTTCTTTTTACCTGTTTGAAAGTGGTTGTGATTCTGACCAGCCATCGCTGGTACCAGGTCCCTGTTGAGCTCTGGATTTCAATAAATTCATCTACTTGCTTTGGAGTCTTGATATAGGAAACCTTTAAAAAAAGCCCAACAAAAGAAAACAGAACAATTTGAAATTTTAAAAAATTGGACTGAAGTTTACAGAATTTATCTTGGGTGGAATTTAACTTCTGCTGTCCTCAGGGCAGTATTTCCACCTGATATACCTTACTAGCTTTTCCTTCAGTGTTAGCACTAAAACTTGAGCTAACCGAATTAATGACAGCAAGAGATTTTATTATAGAAAGAAGCCTGTCCTCCTTCCTTTCCTCCATCCTTTCTCTCCTTCTATGAAATATTTTAAGTACATCACATCCATTTTAGACTTCCGTTTATTGTCTAACATGTCTGTGCACTGCCTGATTTCTCTATCCTTTAGGTTCCCACTAGAAATTAGGACTAGGCAATTATAGTAAAAACTCTCTCCATAATGAGCTGCTGCCCTCAGGATCTCTTTCCTCAAAGACAACTGGCAGGAATGTTCATTCAGCACCACTTTTCAGTACCACTGGCAGAACTTCTGTGACAAATGAACGTGTAGAAAGATGATGGCATCTGAAAAGCCATCTTGTCATCAAGTGAGCCCACACCATGTGATCAATTCACTTCACCAAAATAGTCCAAATTTACAGCACTGAACACCTGAACACCTGACTGCTCAAGAAGCCTTAAAGGGGTCTCAGAAAATATTTGCTCAGTAACTTTAAATAAAGGTCACATTCAAAGAAACCAGCTCTGTTTGTAAACATGGGAAGGAGGCAAAAATTTACAGAATAAATAGCTGGGTATGAATGAGCACTTGGCTCGGCTGTGGAGTCTCCGTGTTCTTCTTGCTGGCACCATTTAAATGTCAGATCTGGGAACTGTCCTGGTGACAGCTGACTCACCACAAACTGGCAACTTCTGGCCTATCAGAAAAACACAAAATCTGACAGTTTGTGCTACACCAGCCGCGCCGATCATCCACCCGTGCCAACGGATGTCATAAATCTTGATTCAGCTGGCGCACCATACCTCGAGGTGTGATGCTGAGATCAGCTTGTGCCATAGCAGTCATGACACTGTTGGATGGAGCCATGAGCACTAATGGGTGCTGTACAGCTGCTGTTTCATTCTCCTACTCAGTCTCATAGTGCCCTGCTTAGATACATGTATATATTATAGAGTTTCAGTCCTCTTTTCCTCCTGCCACATGCTCAGTGGGGGTTTAGAGACAACCTCGCTCACCTCTGCTGTCAAGATTCCCATTAGTCAAATGGCCAGTAGCCTAAAAATAACACATGCTCATTAAGTTCCTACCTGAACATGCACACAATTGTCATGCACTGATACTAATCTTTAATTTTCATGACGGATCACTCCTGAGGAGCCCTGCTTTGTGACAACCCTTCTGAATACAGAACCTTGCTCTACTTTTTGTTCAAAAAGGTGTCTTATGCACAACCTTATCTCCTTTTCGCCATCTTTTAAAAGCACACGTCCTCTCATCTTTAAAAGCATAAATCAAGTCCCTGGCTGGCTCGCTGGGAGTTTACAACTGAATTACAGTAATTTACAACCAACCGTAGCATAAACGTTTAACCTGGTCTTACTGTTAATGAAGTCCACTGGTATGACCTTTTTTCACAACAAGCAGCAGACTAATGAGTAATAGCCACTCAGCCCACTTTCCCTGGGAGAGATTAAAGATTGGGTATGAGGCAGGTGGAGTTTGGGAAGCTCATTAGAAGGTACGGAAAGTTTAATAAGAGTTTGACTAGAAGCCAGGATGGAGAAAGGAGTGACTCAGATCTCCCACATGACTATTATCTCTCTTATTTGGTTTTAGTCTCTTAAAGCAGACCAATTAAGCATGTGTGTAATCGGAAAATCACTGGTCTATACACTCTGGAGTAACATAAGAAAGGAAAAGTACTCAATGCAATTCACAGCATTGACTAACTCTTTAAAAGAACAGACTGCTACTTAACTTTAATGCACAAAATGTATCTCAGAGTCCTTTTTCTGTTTGCTGAGGGAGGTCATATTGAACGAATCTCATGGAGGAATAAACTGGTCCTGTGATATACTAAGGAAGGGGATGGTTTTTTTAAACTCACCGTAAAAACCCTCTCTGGCTCGCCCTTGGCCCTCATGTTGGTGTCATGAACTTGCTTGAGGATCATCCAAGCTTCATCATGTTTACCCATCTGAAAACACCAAAGAAAAGGAAAATAAATCTTGCAGTCCCAGATCTGTAATTTACCAAAGCATAGAGAGAAAACAGTTCTAGAAGTCCACATGTGGAGAAGCACACATACAGCACTGGCTGCATTAAAGGCTGAAAGCATGGGTTGCATTCTTGCTTAAGAGCTCTGAGGTTTTTATTATTTTTCGCAGTAAAATATACTCTGTCCTTTGGTCTTCCACCAGGATTCAGCAGTTACACGTCCAAATGCCTTGAGATATTTTCAAAGTACGTTTGTTGGACTTTAAAAATTCCTTCATTCCATACTGCATGTGGCAGTGAGATTGTACCTGTCACTGGCCTGGAGTCTGTAGTCTTTGAGGCTGTGTGATCTGAGGAGCTAGTATAGACAAGTAGGAGTGAGTTTGCCTCTGAGCTTGTGCTAAGTGTGTTTGGTGGGACACAGACAGACAGATGGTGACATGTTAGGGACCAGCTATCCTCCGCTAATGTCAGACCACAACGTTCAGATGAATCACCTTACCTCCAGCAAAAACCGTGGGCTTTCAGGCATGAATTTCAGTGCCACCAGGGAGGCGATACAGGGCAGGGAGCAGACGAGTACAAAGACTCTCCAGCTGTGGAAGTGGTACTTCGTTCCCATACTGAACCCCCAGCCTGGAAACAGCAAGATCCAAAAAAGTAAAAATCCTGACCAGGCACTCTGAGGCTTTTTTTTTCTCCTGAAGCAGCTCTGAACTTTACAGCTCTGTGTGACATGGGGACAGGTTGGAAGTTTGCTATTCTTAGTAATGACAGCTCTTAGAGGCTCAATAGCATGCTCAGTAGATAACAGCGAGTTCATGTTCATTACAGAAAATGGAATATACTTGATCTGGCTTTTAAAAACCTTCTTTTATCTTTGAGCTTAGAAATCTTCTGGTGATAAGAATAGCTCCACACAGCTGTAGGCAAGGACGGCTGGGAAGAGGTAAATGAATCAGGGCCAGAATTTATTGTTGCTCAGTGATGTTACAAAAAGTTTATGAGAGTTGAATCTTCTCTGACCTGAGAGGTGTTAGAGACAGCTCCTTTTTCATCTGGTACCTCACACACGTATTTCACTTTTTATGGAATTGAGCTAAGAAAGGAAGTTTATTTCTTTTCCAGACCTAAAAATCTGAGCTGGGTTTAAAACTTAGAAGAATCAAGACCCTAACCCTGCATTTGGGATCCCTCTCTCCTGCTTCTTTCCTGATGTCTGATAAGGCCAGGTGTTCCCTTGCTAAGGAGTAGAAAATACAGCATCACTCTTACATTGCTCCATTAAATTTCCCTATGCTCAAATCTCAGAAGGAATGTTTAATTCATTTTATTTTTCATAATGGGATTTATTCACATAGTGAAGAAATCATCAAGCAGTGGCTTTTGCAGAGGTCTCATGTGAGTCAGTCATGGCATTTTATTCATTTCACAAAGTTCCAAAATAGGAGGTAGAACATGGGAAATTAAAAAGACAAGCTCCAAAACCACAAATAAATAAAATGTAAATACATAAGAGCTTCTTAAAGCAAATGCAATTGCAGATAATAGAATTATTTCAACCTGACCCGACTATGTGGCAAGTTAGCCTGTTTGTTCCAACAGTATATCAATCATATCAATCAAAAGCATGAACATGTCTTTATACTGAGTGTACTTTAAACGTGGTAAAAACGGATTGGTAGCTAGGGAAATGCTAGTGTTGTTCTTCATGGTCTTTGTGGCCTGTCCTACTTCTCTCCAATAGGATTGTGCGAACAGCTGGGGTCACTGAATACTGAGGGAATTAATCCTTTCCAGGAGATATTTGCTTCTGATGTTTTCCTGGGATATGCACATGAATTACCAGGAATACCACGTGAAATGTAGAGTTATACTCCTCGGAGCATGAATATGTGTCAGAGTCCACCCTGCTTCTCTTCTCCTACTTCCAGCTCTGGCAGGGAACCCACTCCACTCCTCAACCTGGGTAGATGAAGTCAGATATAGAGTCCTGCCCATCTCATACTGGAAAGAGGTGTCAGAAGATACGCAGCCTGAAAGTGTTGACACTTGGCTAAGGAAAAGAGCTTGTGCTGTCTTCACTGCTATAATTCACAGCACCCAGTAATTCCCTGATTAAAGTTGTTTATTTTTGATAACTGGCTCAATTTTTGCAATATGATCTCAGTCCAGTTTTCCCTGAATGCACTGACATTTAGATCAAGATCTCAGGCTCTGGCAGTATAATTCAAGGGGTGCATTTGAAGCTTTTGGTGCAAAACAGCCCTCATCAGCCCTGTCTACAGCCTCAGTATCAGTCAATCATTCCTGTGGTCAATTTATCAGACATTTTTTGTGGACTTCAGGGGCATCTTATTTTTAGTGGTGTATATGCTGGGATGTATAAGGACTGACTAATGTTACCTGTGCAGGCTTTTGGGGTTGTGTAGTGATGCAGGAATATGTTGTTTTTGAAAGGCAATACCACAAAACAGTTACCATAATGTGGGATGATGCTCCAAGCCATCGCTGAAGCAAAAATGCCACCGATCATCCAGAACATGCAAAGCCAGCTCAGGTGTTCTCCCCTCTTCTCACGAGATAGGAATTCAGAGAAATAGGCAAACACGATGGGGAGGGATCCCCCAATACTGAGGAGGGGAAAAAAGTGCAAGGTAAGAATAACAGTTGTCTTCAATTTCTTCACAGTTAGGATTTCATCTATAAAGAGGGAAGGTCATGCTCACTGGCACACAAGTGAGACTTGTAGGAAAAACCCAAATCTGTCTTTGGCTGGACTGATCTTAGACATCAATGACAAACAAGATCCTTCTCATGCTCTGAAAGCTGAATTTCCTGTACAGTTTATAGAAAGCCAGTTTAACACCCTGCTCTTCATGTAGACAGTCCCTCTGTTGTCATTTTGTGATCACTCATTTTAGGGAGGCAAAACACAGGCAGGCTATGGGAGCTGCTGAGGACCTTGGCAGTTGGGATTGTAAACTAAGGTGAGTGTTTGTCAGTCCCACTTGCCTTTCTGCACAATTTGGGCAGTACCAGAAGAATGTCAATGACTAAACCTTCTTACTGTGAATGCATTCAGGGTCAAGAGTGAGGTAACACAGTCAGGCGTGCTGTCCCAACTTGGTACCAGAGATGCATCTCTGGAGCTGCCTTCCTTCTCCCACACCACACCCCCAAACTGCCCAGCTCTGATGGGATTCCTCCAGGACACAGGACAGATTCACCAGTTACCCACCCGAGGCCAGAGATAAGGCGGCAGAAGAGGAAGAATCCATATCCCTGGACAAAGGAGGAGAGGAACGCGAAGGCAGCATTGATTGTGAGTGATATGATGAGGCATTTCTTTCTTCCCAGTTTATCAGCGAGGCCGCCCAGCATGACAGCCCCCACCATCATTCCTAAGTAAACTATCAAACCTGGAAGAGAGACAGGGAGAGACAATGAGTTTGGTATTTGAGTAGAAATAATATGTGATGTAGAAGCAGATTTTTAAGTGCCCATATGGCTGCTGATGTCAGTCCAGTACACTATGCAATTGAGATACTCTCTCTCACCCAGATGGGCTATCTCAGGTGCCAGAGACTCTATCCATGGGTGAAACCTAATTTCCTCATCTTCTGCTGTCAGCCTGCACTGCTCCCTACTGCACTTCATCATGCCATGTTGACATACCCTCATTTGACCAGACCCACATCCTTCCTTCCCAACCTCGCTGCTCACATATCCCCTGCACGTAAGCAATGGCCAGACATAAGCAGCTTAGGAAACACGTGTCCCGGCTATGTGCCACCAATGATACGACAGAAATCTGATGTCTTAACTCTGCTAACCCCCCCTGAATACAATGGGACTGAGGATGCAAAGGGAGGAGGCTCTCTCTGCCTGCTGTTTATATGCAGAAAGCTGTGACAGCAGAGAGACTGCTAAAGAAGAGCTAAATCTCTTTGCAGGTTACCTATCCTACCCATGCTTCCTTTGCAGTACTTCACCGCTTTCGCTCGCTACTTGTCCTGGCTTTATCTGAAAGGATCAGTTTGTCTCTCTGTCAGAGGCTCACCCTGGGTAGCAGAGCTACTTTCTTCACTACTGAGCCAAGATCTTGTATCCAACTAAAGAACAACTTACAGAAAAGAGTACAGTCTTGATCTGACAGTTTCAGGAGAAGGGAGAACCTTCTGCTTGTCTTCACAGTTTGGTCTATAGAGTTATCACTCTGACATTGTTAAGAAAAATGGGATCTTCTTTTTAACTTGACTTTATTAGATCTTCTACGGTGGGGTCCTCAAAAGACAGTTTCAGTGACTATGTTTAGTGTCAGGCTGAATAGGAGAGGATGGTTTGCTTCTCCAAATAGGCTCTCTGAATAGTTCAGAGTGCCTGCAATTCAGGCCTAGAAAACATGGCAGTTATCCTTGTTTTTTCTACTGACACTGCCACCAGAAAGGCCACCTATTATGTTGCATCTGGGTACTGATGTAAATAGCAGTTATTAATAATGCTCATGAGTCTAGAATTTTTTGTTTTCCACTTATTCTATCTACTTTCCAGATGCTTTACTGGTCACAATGGTGTAGGGCTGATGGTTGGACTTGACAATCTTGAAGGACTTTTCCAACCTTGATGATTCTGTGATTCTATGACTAGATATGATCCAGAGGAGATGAGCTATGTCAAAATAGAGGAATATCTGCTAGCCAAAGATCTGAATTTGCAGTGCAGGGAGTTCTTAAAGGAAAAAAAATGGTGTTTGGAGATGCTTGGAGGCTGGGAGCATGTCAGGTTCAAGACCCAGCTTAGAAGGAGTTGAGGAAAACACCGTAACTCAAGAGGAACAGCATTGTTCTCAGCATCCCTGACCCCCAGTGAAGGCAAATGACATTGAGAGAGTAAATACTACTCCTTAATAGGAAACATTCCTCTTAGTTGAATGAAGAAAGGCAGCGAAAAGAAACATTTTTCAGGCATGATTGAAGAACATCAATTTGGAAGATCGATCCTCACCTTGAACCTCCTCTTGAGAGCCAACATCTTCCCCATGACCTGTTTTTTCAAATACATCACTTGGAAAACAAGGTGATGATGAATTTTTTTTGCAATTGGTTAATGTTTAAACAAGACAATCAGTCTGATGGCAGAAGGCTCTTCTGTGCCATCCAGCAAAGCTGGCTAAGGACTAATGCAGAGAGTTATTTGGCAGCTGATTCCGTCTTTCTTTCAATTGCGAATGCCTGTGCTGGATTTGGAATGCATTACTAAATTAAAAGCTATGCAGCAGTGAGCCACTGCAGCATCTGAAGGATGCTTGTCTCACATTGATCGGAAGTGGAAAAGTTTGGGCTTCTGAAATCTCCCTGTGCCATAGCAGGGCAGCGTAGGCACCTCCCTGTGAATGGTTCTGCTTTCTTTTGTATGCACAGAACGTCTAATGGGCAGTCAGAATTTTGGGTGTCGAAAAAACACCTCAGTTCTTGCCACTTAACACCCTTTGTACCAGAACTGTGGCACAGGATTTTGCCTGCACTTTTGTACCTCCACCATAGCACATGGCTCTGTGCAACTGATGCCCAAACTCCCTGCCCTGCTCTCCTGACCTGAGCTCTCCTGGTGAGGTGATCTGAAGGTGCATAAACCTTTCAGATACTAATCTGCAGCAGTCAGAGAAGATACATACACAGTTGAGAGTCTGGCATCTCTTTATTAAATTTGGCCTCCAGCTTCTTTGCTGAAGTACCAATTACAAGGGAGAGCTGAGGCAAAAAAACTGTTTCAGTCCAAAATCTTTCTGAAGGAAGAATCTTAATGCAGTGCTGCAGGGCTTAATGCTTTTACCCTGGCTTCTGAGCCACATTTAATGGATCAGCTCTGATTGCAGGGAGCAGACGGAAGTGATGATGCGCGCTGTATCTACTCACTGGTGCATTGCAGCCACCCATCTGACAGTGAGCCCTGCCAGCACCGTGCGAGCGACTCACAGCACGGCTCAGCCCACACTGCCAGACCCCCATGGGGAAGAAAAAAAGGATCTGCCAGAGTTAATTTTTTTAGGTTTTTCCCCCCTCCCCCCAGAGAAAATCCCTGGATGGCAGATGTTCATCCAAATCCTCTTAGTAACAGAAAATATCCCAGGTCAGAAGGAGGTGGAGGAGGTTGTTACTGACTTCTAGTCGTGTTTTATTGTAGCAAAGAGCCCTGGCTGGTGGCCAGGCAGTCAGCTCTCTGTCCAGGGGAAGAGTGGGCTTAGCATGGGATGTGGTGGTATGGAGAAGTAAAGTGGAGCTGCTTTTGTGGGCAGAACCCTGCAGATTTTGTCCAAGAAGCCCAAGCTTTTGCTGGAAGGAAAGATCATACCTCTGGATCACAGCATCCATCAGACAGTGAGCAATGTAAAACACAGCAGAGCTGTTTCTGTCACGAGCTTAGAGGATGTGGCTCTAATTGGTTATTGCATATGATAAACTAACGGATGTATTGTCCCCCAGAAATTTAAACCAACAAAAATGTGTAGTAAAGAAGCTTCAAGGATGACCATAAACTGTCTGATTGGCCAACTTTCAATCCTGGTTACAGAACTGTGTACTGAAACAAAATCAGCAGGACAGTCTATTATGATAGAGAGGTCTTTGCATGTTTTGGCCACTATCACTAAAACTATAAGGGCAGCTGCTATAAAACACTCTGTCAGCTTATGGATCTTGGGACCCAAAGTGCAGAACTACATCAGGCTTTGCTTAGTCTTGGATTAACAATGAGGCAGCAGGGACACAGGGAGGAATGGAATAGTCACTCATACAGTCTCCATGCAGGAGAGACAGTCTTCTGGAAAGCACAGGGATAGTTACTTCTGAAAGAGATCCAGGTCATATCAAGGAAACTCAAATTTTAAGGAGAATTAGACAAAGAAAAGTGATCTCACTGAATGGTATTTCTTTTGCTGTGCTACTTCAGTCCACCAATTTTTCTACAGAATGGTCTGTGCCAGAGACTCGAATTCAAACCTCAGCTTCAAACCATGCAGACCTAGACCATAGTATGAGGTGTCAGCTTCCAAATTAACACATGCAGTGGTTAGGCGAAATGTCAAGGGCAACTTGGAATAAGACATTATTTGCAGACTATTCCATGAGTGATGCAGTATAATGAATGCCTGTGGGAATGTCTGCAAAAGCCTCCCATAAAATCAGTGGAAAACTAAAGAGTAGAAATTCTAAGAATAAATTTTGGGTTATGACTCATCCAATGCTGAAGTTATAAGGAAAATATGTGACCACTGACTGGGCTTATTCCCACTAGAAAAGAGGTAATGTATATAGAATTTTCACACTAAGAAATT